>CM049319.1:6849600-8282100 GCA_026874595.1 Sipunculus nudus
GTTTATATGACCATATACCGTATCTAAGTCCGTTCTTACGTCCGTTAACTTTTCAGTGTCATCGCAATAACTTACCGGGGCTTGGATAGATGTTCATAGAACTCATCATTCTCATAGACTTATCAATAGATTATTTCGCATGAATTCGAATATAGGCAATAAAGAGAGGATAGAAGAGAAGGAGAGCGCTTAAGCTTCAGGGAACACTTACATACACAAAACTGGAATACAAATATATATTAAAAACAAAACTGGAATATAAATATATGTTTTAATATGAGTTACTAAACCAACTCAATATTAAATTCCTGAGAGAAAACCTTTTGTTTATATATATATATATGTATATATATATATATATATATATATATATATATATATATATATATATATATATATATATATACAGTGAAACCTTGTTGTATCGAAGTCGAAGGGACCGGTGAATTTTCTTAGACACATCCGGAGTTTGAGACAACCGATATTTATTATATTCAACAATTTTAAGCCTTAATTATTATCAATGAATACTGGACATGTATAGGGCCTATATTATATAGTTCTAACAAATGTGTGCGTGAAAGAACCGCATATTTTATAATAAATTTATTTATTAATAAAAAGCGCACAAGTACCAACAAAAATAAGATTAGGTAAAGCAAGAAAATGAAATAGCAGCACATGTATGAAAGCACACAAATCATCAAATGCAATCTGTGTCCTGGTCTTGGCACCACGTTCTACCTGGAGCATCGCTTCGTACTTTTGCTCGATGGTCTTTACATCAAACTTGAGCAGGCCGCGACGCCATAGCAAAGAGGACACGAACAATATAGAAGTGAAGTAGTAAAGCTGTATAACGAAACTCTATGATACCAAAAAGAGCCAGTCTGAAAGAAATCATCTTTCTCCCCTTAAATAGAGATCTGTATCTCTGTGCCCGAGACACATCGAATGTAAGGATACCATTTTGTTTGGTTTATTAATAACTTCTTATTTCGAATTATGTCTTTGTCGGCGAAAGAAGAAATGCCTGATCATGAGTAAGCAAATGGCCAAACAGAAACACACCCGACCAGGTGTTTATACCATCGCGCTTGTTGAGTAAGAGCCTTACCAGTGTTCGAGTTAAGCGATACGAATATTAGCTTGGGACCAACAAAACACTTCGACAAATCAAGTATTTCGATCCATCCGAGTTCGACACAAAAGGAATTAAATTAGTAAGGTTTTAACTGTTTTTGCAGGGACTCCACATTCGACTTCGGCACAATCGGGAATTCGAGTTAACCGAGTTCGACACAACGAGGTTTCACTGTATATATAAATACCTATTCGTTAAGCTTGCTGGAGCATTGTGTAATAACTTGGAGTTTTATATCGGCATCCGGGCGATCATTATATAACTGATGCTTGTTGAGGACACAGCTATAACTCTTACTTTCTTTTACACGGTTTCGTACTTTCAGGTGTCGGCATTTCGAAATTAATTAACTTCGCCTGTTTAATAGGATAATTAATTATTATAGGGTCGTTCTTAAGAAAAAATGCTTTTTCCATCGCATACGTTTGATTAGTTCTCCGGTCTTTTCTACCAATTTATCATATAGTCCTTCCAGAATGGGATAGGGATGACTTTTAGAGAACATTAAATGTGGAACAGTTGGGTCTTTGGTGATTCAACGCGTTCCGCAAATACTGTATAAAGTGCTCACACAGATATTCTATTACGGAACCTAATAACAACAGATCACGTACTCGTGACGAGTATCAATTTTGTTACGGAGATAAAAAAAATTAGATTCTGTAGTCCGAAGTCCGAAGAGTATCTATAAGTTCTGCAATTATCGGAAAGGTCCCAAAACTAAGTCGCACTCTTCCGTGTCCGCTGGAATTGTTTTCTCTCTCTCTCTCGCTCTAACGGCTCTAAACACAGCCACTATTTATAACTTTTCACCCCAAAGCCCAGAAACATCTATTTCACGAACATCCCGAAGAACACAACAATACACACGCTCAAAGGGCATGAACAGACCAGAAAATTCCAGATTAGCACGACAGCAAACGCTGTGTTTATACTCCGCGAGAGTTCAGGTGCGGTTATTTATAGCAGCGCACAGGGTTTGCGCTTAACACGAAACAGAATGCCTACGCCAAACCCTGCGCATAACAAAACATTTACATGTAACACTATAAAACAGATATATGTAACACTCCCCCTCCTGTAAAAAAAGAACGTTTTCTCTAAAAAAAATTATTTTGCGATCACAAACACTAAATTTTTACAACATTTCAAAACCATTTTATTACCAACATTACATAAACATCTCTTTTCATAAACATCTCGATAAGCAAGTACATTGTCTTTCCCTTGAATGTGTCTGATTTCAAGATTGTAATCCTTAAAAAACACAAACTCCATCTAAAAAATCTTTGATTTTTACACTTCAAATTGTTCATGAACGTGAGGGGATTGTGATCAATGAAGACAATGATAGGCTTGACTGATGAAGTATTATAAACCCCAACACGTGCAATGCCAAAATCAAAGCCGAACATTCTTTTTCAATAGTGGAGTAGTTTTTCTGGTTTGCATAAAACTTATTTTAAAAAATAACAAATAGGATGATCTATGCCTTCTTGTAACAACACAGCACCAGCAGCAGTTTCACTAGCATCTACAGCTAACTTAAAAGGTGTGGAACTTTGTGGAATTGCTTTCAAATTCTGAAATGCATTTTCACACTAAACATTCCATACAAACTTTTGTTTCTTCTTTAACAAATTAGTCAAAGGTTCAGCTACAGCAGAAAAAATGGACAAAACTTACTTGTAGTATATAACCATACCAAGAAAACGCTTTGCTTTTTGGTTTATGGTCTAGGAAATGCAGAAATAACACTTATTTTAGCATCAACAGGTTTTACTTGACCCTGCCCTACAATAAGACCCAAAAATGTTACTTGAGCATGACAAAAATCAGATTTGACTAAGTTGACATTCAGACGTGCTTCGCGGAGTCTTTCGAAGAGGTCGTGAAGAATTTGCAGATGTTTCTCCCAACTGTCGCTGTAAACGATAAGGTCATCAATATATGCGTCGCAGCCCTGAATGTCCTTGACAACCATATGGATGAGGCGCTGGAACGTGTATGGCGAGTTCTTCATGCTAAACGGCATAACTTTATACTGGTACAGTCCTTGCGGCGTCACAAATGCGGACACTTCTTTTGCTCGTCCTGTCAGCTGAACTTGCCAGCATCCTTTTAGCAAGTCAAACTTTGAGACATATCTGGAGGTACCGACTCTATCAATACAATCATCGATCCTCGGAATCTGGAACGTGTCAGTCTTGGTGAAAGAGTTCAGTTTTCGAATCTGTGCACATCCGGTAACTTCTATCAGGTTTTGGCACAAGAATACATGGTGAACTCCAGTTACTGTTTCTAGGTTCAATAAAATCATTGTCCAGCACATATTGAACCTCATTTTGTAGATACTTTTGCTTTTTCTGGATTCAGTCTATAAGGATGTTGCTTGACTGCGCTTGCCTCGCCAACATCGACGTCATGGCACAATATATTAGTTCGCGTTGAAATGTCAATAAACAAATGTCCATTTTTCTGCAGCAGGTTCTTCAGGTATTGATGTTGCAGTGCGGTGTGGTGTGATAGTTGGGCATCCAGGTTGTTAAGCACGTCTGATTTTTTATTGGTACTGTTCCACACTGAATGTCTACATCACACTTACAATCAGTATCTACTTTAACTTGGTCAGGGTCAGTTTTTAAACAATTAACAGCAGTAACATTATGTACAACACCTGATGTGCTATTTATGTCATAATATGGTATGAACATGTTAACATGGCACGGTTGTTTCTTCTTACGCCTATTTGGTGTTAACAGCATATGATTTAAATAACTGACTCTCTTGTCAACAAAGTAAGGACCGAAATCCCATAGCTTGCAGAGGTCTGCCAGGGATAGGTAGTAAGGCAAGGATCGTTTTCACCAGGCTCAAACGTCCCATTTACACTGTTCTTGTCATACTTTGTTTTTATTTTACCTTGTGCAGATTTTAGATTAGACTTTGCAATCTCACAAGCATTGTGTAGTTTTTGGCGAAAGTCTGAGACATACTGCAATAAACTAAGAGAATCAGGATTTTCACTCCAGAGTTTTTCTTTAAGAACTGAGTGTCCAAAAACTAGTTCAAAGGGACTGAAACCCAAGGACTCTTGAAAGGATACTCTGACAGCAAACAGCAATAGGTGGATTTCTTCTTCCCAGTCTTTCTGTGCTTCATAACAATAGGTCTTAATCCTGTTGTTAATGTCTGGTGAAAACGCTCGAGGGCGCCCTGACTTTCAGGATGGTATGATGAAGAGCTTTATTGTTTTATATCTACCTCAAGCATAACTTGCTGGAATAAGCCAGACATAAAATTAGACCCTTGGTCAGACTGGAGGGATTTTGGTAATCCAAAAACTGGAAAAAAACTTGGTCAGAGCCTGACAACACTTTTATCTTAAATTGTGCGCCATGGTATTGCCTCAGGGAACCTGGTAGATGCGCACATAATTGTCAGAAATATTCATGTCCAGATACAGTTTTATGCAGTGGTCCAACACAATCAACAATAATCTTACTAAATAGTTCCTCGAAAGCAGGAATAGGCCTAAGTGGGGCTTTAGGAGGATTCTGATTGGGATTGCCTACTATATGGCATGTGTCGCATGATTTACAGTATTGTACAACATCTGCCCTGAGGCTAGGCCATCAGAAGTGTGTACTAACTTTCTGATTAGTTTTATTTATACCTAAATGGCCAGACAAAGAGCCTCTTGTGCCATGCTTAGAATTTCACTTCGATAAATTTTGGTCACTATTAATTGATGTTTGATGGCCCACTCATAATCAGCGCATACATCAGGTGGTCGCCATAAGCACTCCATTTTTTAACATAATAAACAAACACTGTTTTGTGACAGTTCATCTTTTGAAACCGCCCTGGGAAACAAACATAAAATATCAGGGTCATTATGCTGTTCCGCGATAGATTCCTACCATGTAAATGCTGTATCCTGTACGGGCGGGTCGTTAGACGAGTCACTAGTGACTCCCAGAGTGTTATTATCTTGACCATTATCCTCATGTGTGTTTCTCTTGGGTATAGATCTAGTTACAGCACATGACGGATACAAACCAGGAATTTCCTGACTATCAGGAGGTGTCCCGATCAAGCGACGGCTTTTCTGTCACTATTGGTACAGGCTGTACTTTTTCTCTTGCAACATCTTTGCCTCATAGCAACTGAATTCCCTTAAAGGGTAAAGGAGATCTTATGCCCACAGTAATATTTCAAGAAATCAAATCTGACTTTAAATGTACACTGTGAAGCGGAACTGAAGTGTGCTTGTCTGAAAACACACCATTAACAAATGCATGTGCACCAGTAAAAGACCTATTATAAAATGGCAAAGCGTTTGCTAACATGAGAGTTTTACCTGGACCAGTGTCCCTCTAAATTCTAATAGGGGTAAAACCTGAAAAATCACTTGAAAGTGACACAAAACCAACATGTATGAATGGCTCAAATAACTCCATGTCAGAGTCAGGAGAGGAATCTACTACCTCAATTTCATCAAACAAAGAACTGCCACTGACAGTGTCAGTCATAAACTCATTTTTCCGAGTCACAAGAGGAATTTTCATCCTTATTACAATCAAACTCCTCATTGGAGTCAACAGAGGAAGCTTCCTCAGCAGAAACAAACTTCTGTTTGTTATAAGAGGACCTTGCCTCATCTGAAATATTCTCGCCAGAGTCATAAAAGGACTAAGCCTCATTTAGAGAACACTACTCGCAGGAGTCTTGAAAGGACCTAGCCTTATTTAATTCCTCGCAGGAATCAACTGAGGTTTCACCCCGTAATCTACGGATTCTTCTTTTTATTTAGTAGCATCAAACCATTTTATAACACCAATAAAGGAGTTGTACCCCCTTTTTTCATGAAAAGAGCTCGGCTCTTGTACTATGCTATGTTTAGAATTTGAAACATAACAAGAAGGTTTGCTCTTTGGTTTATTTGCAAGTTTCCAGCAGTCAGATATTAGATGACATTCCTTTTTTTGCAGTAATTACAGATTTTATTTGAACATGACTTTTTTTATTCAGACACAGCGGACGTGGACTGAGGTGTATCGATGGACTTTGTTGAAATATAAGGACTACTAGTACTGGTTGACTGCGCCTTAAACTTCTTTTGACCATACTGATTTACATTCTTGTTTGTGAATGACTGGTTTGATTTGCTAGTGAAGGACATTTTGTGTGTTAATGGATAATCATCATCTAATTGAGCAGCATTGTCAAGTGTTTCAGGACTTTTCTTTATAAAAAAAAGTTTTAACATCTGCGTTAATGCAGCACTTTAATTCTTCAAGCAAAATCAACTGGCGCAAATTGTCATAATCTTACATTACATTTTTAGAACTACACCAGCGATCAAACAACTGCTCTTTAGTCCTTGCAAATTCTACATAGGTCTGTTCTTTGCGCTTTTCCCAATTTCTGAATTTCTGGCGGTAAGCCTCCGGAACTAACTCATAACCTTTGTGGAATAACCGTTTAACCTGGTCATAGTCAGCAGCGGCTTCCACTGAAGGCTGTGTATAAATTTCTCTGGCCTTGCCAGTCAATACACTTGTAATAGCATCGTCCAATTTTCCTTAGGCCATTTTAAATTTTCAGCTACCTTCTCAACTGCAAAGCAAGGTTGTCATTTTTTCATGTTTCCACTTCACTTTCTTCAATTAAACCTTTGCTAACTAGATCTTGCATGGTTTTAGCAATGATATCAGGCTTTCTCAAAGCTTTTTTCACACCTAGCACTAAGTGTTGTCCCAAACGCAACAACTGATCTTTTGTCAAATGTTCAAGTTGATCAGGGTCTGTATCTCCAACAAATGCCTCAGGTTCAACGCCTGCCATGTTAAAATGTTAAACAGTAACAGAAAAAAAACTGAGATAAATCTTGTAAACAATGTATTGTAAACAATGTGTATAGGTCAAGGCCTAATAAATTGTCAAACCTATTAAGCCTTCCGGAGGAGCCCACCATTTTATGTTACGGAACCTAATAACAACAGATAACGTAGTCGTGAAGAGCATAAATTTTTTTACTGAGATAAAAAAAAAACAGATTCTGTAACACTAGGCAGCGTGATATGTCTAGGGGAATGAATAAACAAGTCAGTGGTTTTTTGTTAACAATTAATTATAATTTATTCCTAAAACAATCCTAACATTACAATACATTAAATCAATACAATTACACAGTAAAACAAAAAAATGTACAGTACAGGAGTGTCCGGATCGTAGGCTTTGATATCTGGATACCACCACTGTCACAGCTCTACAAGAATCCTTTAACATAAATATTCGAGATGAACAGTTCATGCAACTCTTCTCAGAGAATAGGCCGATTCAATTCCAAAATCAATCTGTTGTAATCCAAAAGTGAAGTGCTGGTGATAATCCCAAAGGCAAACTGAAGACTTTATAAAATCTGTTAACAAGTCCGAGGAATATCTATAAGTTCTGCAATTATCAGAACAGTGCCAAAAGTAACTCACACTCTTCCGTTTTTTTCTCTTTTCTTCTCTCAGTCCCTTTTTATAACTTTTCACCCCAAAGCCCAGAAACTTCTATTTCACGAACATCCCAAAGAACACAACAATACACACGCTAAAAGCGCATGAACAGACCAGAAAGTTCCAGATAGAACGAAAGCGAGCGCTGTGTTTATACTCCTCGAAACAGAATGCCTACGCCAAACCCTGCACATAACCAAACGTATATGTAACACTCTAAAACAGCTACTTGTATAAAAAATCTGAGAAGCAATATATCTTCCTAAGTATGTTCCAGTGCTTGCAGTATAGTGCTCGATATAGCTAAGGTAGAACAGATTAACTAAACGTCAAGCACGCTGGAGCATCGTGTTATAGCTGATCAAATCACTAACGCTTGTTACTTTCTTTTACACGGTTTGGTAGAACGGAGAACGGTCTTCATGGGATCCCAATGCTCAATTTTGTTAACCACTTATCCATTACATTCCATATTATACAAGATTTAATGCATTTTCACCACTGACATCAACATGTTGCAAAAAAATTCAAAAGTTTCATCTTAAATTTGAAGAAAAAACAATAGTGAATTGACATATTAAACCCCTCTAACTTTTGACGACTTAATGCTAAGATATCCGAAGGAACAAGTTGTAGAACAGAAATTCTTTATATTTTTTTTTTTTTGTGAAAAGGTGCCTCAAAATGTCTGGTTTACATTACATATATTTAAAAACGTTCTCATACGTTCCCCCATTTACTTGTTATTAACTTTAATAAAGAAATATATTTATTATTAACATAGCCTGAAATATATTACGTAATGACATATATATATAATGACACACAAATATATATATTCACAATACGTTGTATAATTTCTGGATATGAAGAATGTTCTGATCATATCCATATGCGGGCTTGTACCTCGACGTTTTCAATTGTCGTCAAGTTTGATTTTGCTCCTTAAAATCGACCCCGCCTGTGACTACGTGACAACCGCATGATGTGACCGAGACTCTTAGTTTGATCCTCCAAACCGAACTCAAGATGCTTGGTTCATCTGTAACAAATCAACATCAGGCACTCGAGTTTCCTTACATGTATCTGCATAGAAAGGAAAACCTGAAAAAAAACGACTTCTTATGATTGAATTGTTTTAATTATTTACACACGCTTTTATTCGGAATGGGATACCTGGGAACACGGTTACATTTCTTAGTGGTATTGCAAACTTTATACGAATTATATGTTTAAATGTTTATGGATGTGTTTGTGGCAGCTTGAATAATATTTTATATATGGTGGATTGTCTTGTATAATCGGACTATATGTAATAAAACTTTGCTATTTATTAATCTGATGTCCTTGCTGAAAGCAACATAAACCACGGTTCATGCTGTTGCTGCCCTACAAGACGACAAAAATAACATCATTGGATGAGTTTGTACATCCGTTATCTACAGTTTCGATAACAGCTACACTTAAACTTGTGATCTCATACTCAAACGGTTACTTAGTAATAAAATGAGTTTAGTGAGGACAGGAAAGAAATTCTTCGCATGTACAGAATATTTTTACCTGGAGCCACTCTGACTCAAGAGACTGAGAGCAATAATTGTTTATAATATACATATATTGCAATAAAACAGTTTGTTTAAACATGACTGCTTCAAAGACTGACATGGTGAACAAAAGTTAATTACAATATAGGCTTTTGTTTGCTTTCAAGGTTTAAACAAACCTACACCAAGGTTTGCAAATAAATATAAACCAAAAGGTTTTTACTAGCTCTAATATCAATTTAGAATAACCTTATATATATTTTACATAATTAGATAAGGGTTGCCAACCACCTGTAAACACCTGTGATAAAAATGTAATGTGAAAATCCAAGTTTGTTTCCTGATTAGCAAGCCAGCAGAGGTCTTATCTTATCTTCTAGCCATGGAATTCTTGTCTTATATCTACACGACATGAGAAGGCAAGTCACTTGCTTAAAATCTTTCCTTAGGCTTAGGTCTTCAGATGATTAACTAAACTGCCATTTATTCATACATAATGCTGTCATGATGTCAAATATATGCCATGGCATTATGTAATCAGTCTAGAAACAGCAGCTTGAAAATCTAATATTTCTGATAACATCTGCACCAATGACAATTTAAAACTGCGTCCAGTAAATAGGTTGCCTACAGTTTTCCCAAAATTCTTTAGTGCAATTATACGAACTTCATATTCCACAGACGATCACTTATGTTAATGTCCAGATTAATAACACACACATTCACACAAGCACACAATTATTATTGAAGATTTTACATGTTATATGTTAATGGAAGGGATTATATTTTTTTGTAAAATGACTAACAATCGATTTTTCTATTTTTTCCCTTAAAAATCAAAAATACTAATTAAGGTATTCATATTATTTTCATATAATTTCTTTTTTGTTCGTTAAACCAATGAAAATGTAGCTCCGATTTAATGCATAAGGTTCTTGAAATAAAATTACTGTAGTTCTTTGTTAGTGTTACGCTTCGTTGTCCCTTTTATTCTGTGCAGAATCGCCGTTTCCTTTACAACAATGTCATTTACTGAAACTGACCGCTACAAAGCAGCGCTCGAAGTCTACCACAGACAGAGCACACAAATAGAACTTGATTGTAAATGGTTGAAAGAGAATGTCGCTGATATCGCCGCAAAGGCTACCAAGGAATCCCTGCGTGAACAGCCACTGAAGGTCCTTGCAATAGGCTCAGGGACAGGTAAAGTTATACACAAGGAAATTGCATAATTAACCTCTTTAATATGTTCAAAGTTTAATGTTGCCCAGAGTCAAAATTTGAGATTTCCTCATTTAAGATTGATTTAGACAGTAGCTGAGAGTAAATACTGTAATATTGATCTGAAGGCAACGATGGATACCGGTGAAAGCTGCCGGAGTAAGCCTAGCAACTCCAAATTTTATCTTGAATAAAATGTAAATTTAAAAAATACATTTTTAATATGAGATTCAAACTCAAAAGTATGTTTGTTTATGTGTGAGAAACAAGCCTGCGATTATTTAGTTAGATCGGGTACATTCGCCTTTCGAACAGAAATTTAAATGGTGTATCCATGTGGTATGTTAATCACTAATTGTAGGATCTAAAGACACGGTTATCCTGAAAGAACTCCTGCCTCTGTATCAAAATATCCAGTACACCGTGATCGACTCAAGTCCCCATCAGATGGCAAAGTTTAACACACAGGTTGCAACAAACCCTCGCTTTGACCAGGTGCACTTTACCTTACACACCATGAAAGCTGAGGATTACCTGAATACGGAGGAGGATTCGTATCATGTGATTCATATCATGAATACCCTAAATTTCCTTTGGGACAGCTGGAAGCGTGTAATAAAATTCTGTTGGGAACGACTTGTACCGGGCGGTGTGCTTTTCACTGTTCATGAAGAGACAGGTACATACGTGTGTACAATATCGTTGAACTAATCTTGCTGCATAAACATTAATTGCATCATATCTTTCAATTTTGTACAATGAAATATTTCGAACAAATACCTAAAATTGATACTTTTTTATTTAAATTATTATAGATGTCTCCTTGAATGATATAAAATCATCAACAACAATGCAATATTTCTCATTATTCAGAATATGGAGCTCTATTCTTCCTATTTGAAAGTATGTCCAGGATTCTTGGTCCTCCCCCCGTTCGTTTCACTGCAAAGGAAACCGCGGCTGCTCTAACAGAAATGAGGATTCCTTTCAAGGAAACCTGGTGGCCTGGACACCTCAATGTTGGTAAGTTCAACACCATATAGATATTGTTTATAAATTGGAGTATTTATGTTCAGTACTTTAACAATATCATAGATCATTTATATATATAAACAATATCCATTTCTTGAAACTTTTCATAAATACACCACTTCACACACTTAATATACCTTTATGAACCAATATTAAATTTAAGGTGTAAACTGACGAATAGAAAGACACCGAATCTAGTAAAAATACGTTAATTTTTATTTGTCTTATAAAGGTGTCATGTTTGATGATGAAAACGAGGATGGGGACCTTCTGCTAGATATATTCTGTCAGCAGAAGTATGCTCGTACGGAGCCAACTTCCGGTTGGAAAAGCCTTCTAGATGGTATAAAGAAAGCATCGCTGCTGGAAAATAATCAAGTATTGCTGAAGTCCACCACTCATGCATTCATTTGTGAAAATATCATAGAAAAGACGTGCTGCGGTTGAAAGATTTTGATTCGGTAAAGGCGGAGGATCCAGAGGGAGGCACAGGGGAGACGTGGTCTCTTCCCTTTTTTAAGCTTTCCTGATATTTGTTTTGTGTTAAAATCACAGGACCCTTTTCGTGAAATAGCATTGCATCAAAAATACAAAATGAATATAACCAGAGATAACCCTTCTCTCAAGATGATTGCACTTTTTATGTTTCTCTTACTGTCACCCCATAACCTTGTCGAGTTATCATCTTGGCAATGGATTGTCAAAGACAATTCATTTTCCCCCATAATTTTTTTTTAATTTTTATTGTTTTTCAGAAATTTTAATGTGATAAAATTTGTTTTAACACTAAGGTGTCTTTCTCAGTTTTTATCCCAAATATTCCCAATTTATATTTTATTTTGCCCATAGCCATTGAACCATAGGCTGCACACCAGAACGGAAGTGCTCCCACTCCACGCCTCCGAAATAAAGACTATTGTTCCATGTAAAAAATTAGCATATATTTAAAATGACTCTTCCGATGCCCTGTTAAAATAATACAAATAAGACATGCGCACGTGATAGTTAACACACAAGCATACAGCAACAAAAATTGCTTTTTATTTTAATGTCAATCAGGCAGTAGAATACATACCTGGACAAGACGTTGAAAAAAAATCACATTATTGGGTGTAAACTGTGTCAATTATGATCAATATTCGATTTCATCCTGTTGTGAATAAATCGGTCCTGGAGATCTCGGACCTTTTACATATCGGCCCACACGAAGTCGGACCGTTTCAGATCGGAACATTACGAACCCGGACCACTAGGCCGACGGTCTCGGCCCACTTTATTTCTGGCCACTACGATCTCGAACCACTTTGTAAATGACCACTACGATCTCGGACCACTTTGTGACCGGCAACTAAGATCTCGGACCAATTTAACATACATGTCCTGCCTGTTTTAACAGTTATGAAATGAACGAGGTCATGTTTACAATACACATTGAAAATATTGGAGTAAGACGACCCACGCTTCTATATTGACAAAGTAACAACATTTTTTTTGCCTGAGCGCGATTCAGATGTTAAAAATTCCACTTGGACAAGTCAGGGCTACGACATAGCTCAATATTGATCCACTCAGAAAACAGATTTCACACAATTTAAAATAGTAAAACGCGTGACACCATATTTTAACTCAAAGAACTGTCAATGTATATTCAAATTTGATATATACAATACAATATAAAAAGAGGTATGAAAATCGAAACATGAAATATGAAAAATCTACATAAACCAAAAGTGCATAATTGAGCATGTGTGAATCAAAGAATCGGAACAGGTGTATTGCTGTTGCATATCTACAATTCAACTGTTTGAAAAGAAATATGTGGATCTGCTTTGGCACAATAAACATTATTGTGTACCTTGGCTGCCTTTATAAAAGGTTATTGGCCACCAACTGTTCAGTTCGTCATTTTATACATGGAGGATGTCATCACAATTAGCGATCATTCTTTGTCCTTCGTCCGTCTGTCCGTATCTCTGTCCATTAACAGGGCATGAATCGTAAACGCTTGACCTAGGAACTTTTAACCGAAAGATAAGAAAAGAGAAATAAAACAGTAAACATGACTTTGCCTCACAATTATTGTACCATTATGTGACCGCCTCTTCCTCTTTATTATTTTTTTCCTCTTTTGACAATTAAACCCTCACTTTATTCACTTCCTTCCCAAATGTACATTATATAGTATTCATAAAAAGTAGTCAAGTGGTCAGGTTATTGAAAAATATCGTACTAATGTGGGAACAGGTCTTTCAGCCTTACATTATGGAAGAAAAGAAAAAAAAGTAGATTGTACAATATGTTTCAATATGTACAAAGCATTTTCCATTTTTTAAGAAAAAGTCATGTTTATCTACTAAGATATATAATTTAGTAAAGGGCAGTTAACATGACCTTTTTTTAAATATTTTTTGGTGGAAAGGCTGAAAGACCTCCATTTTTAAAGCTGACTTATCTAATTCTTAATATAATTATGTACGTCTGCAGAGTTTCCACTTCGGTTTGGGACTACTTGACAGGGCGGAAGCACTCGCTTCCTATCATTTTTATTTTGTATCCTGGTTCACCCAGGCCCTGTGTCTACCGCATCTGCGGGTCATGGGTGTGTAATCACCCCCATTGCTGGGTCATTACACCACGGAACCCCTAAAGACACACTCGTATGTGAGTGATACACGGCTGTGGGGCACAGCCTTCCCATTAAACCTGCAGAGTGCTCACCCTGGGTGGGGGCCGACCGTAAAAAACCTCACCGCCTCGGCTGAGATTCGAACCCACGATCTCCCAGCTTTGAGTCCTGCGCTCTACCCCAGAGCCACAGAAGCCGGTCAGTTAACATGACCTTGGCTTAAATATTCTTGTACCAGTTTGTTACAACCTCACATCCTTTTTTTTTAACTTGTTCAATAGACTATTCACAAGACTAACTCCCTGCACAAGCATAAATTGAGAAATACACATTAAAGGAATCTAGTGATCTTTATATATTATTCAAATCGGAACAAATGTTGCAACTAATCTACAAAATAGAAAAATATGGAGGTCCATAATCAATCTCCTAGGAAACCTGAATTTAGCTCTCTGTTACCCATATCCTCCGAGCCATGGGCTCGTAAGTCTGGCTGCTAATAGGACACAGACCGTAAACATTAAACCTGGAAATTTCTAACTTTACACCCAGGAAGCTACATAGCATTGGAAAAGATGTTCGTTCCACCATGAAAATATGCTGCCAGCGGCCACCATATCAAACTTTTTTGACCAGTATCAAACGATTAAAAGTCCAGATTACCGTTCCGGGTAAATATAATACAACTGATAAAGAAAACTAACAGTTTTTTAATCTGTTCGTCTGAGTTATGACATTTTCGTATAAAATATATATTCAGCGATAGTGAGTCTTGCAATCACCCACTTTCGTCAAAGTATATTCCCGCGTTTGTATTTATTTACATACCGGGCCTCTGCGAGGTCACCTGGCCGTGAAGGAATTCCTTATCAAATCAAATACGCAATACGTTCAGTCCAGTATAAAATAAAGCTAATAAAATAGCAACCGTCGATTGGCCATTCTGTTGTAAGACGGTGTGCGTCAATACAAACATATTGTTTGACATTGTTTGAGACCTGAAAAAAGTTCCAAGTAGCGAAACAATCCTCTGACTATTCGTATTAGCGTAACTTGAGGCAAAATGTCACAACGACTACGCAAAAATTAACGTACTAAATGATCAAGCTGACGCATTGCCGTTTGGGGTCGGAGGTTCCCCTGATATTGTGACATGTCTAAATATAAATATAGATCAACCACATAGTATTTTAAGGGTCGACTCGCGAGACACAGGTGACACCTGTTAACGGTCATTGCGTTCAGCCGAGCATGCTACAATGTTTGTATCGGGGGGGGGGGGGGCTTACTTGGTGACAGTGACGGGAGTAATGCGAATTTATATCAACAATTCTGATTTTCCGAGGGCACTGTCGGATTGGAAATGCCTATTTTACTCGACTTAGCGATGAAAATTCCAAATCCTAGGCCCGTTTAAAGTAGAAAATTCCGTCTGAAACTGCGTTTTCCGTGATCCCGGAAATTAAATGGTTTTTGATTCCTGATACAGAAAATTGTTAAAGAGAAGGAACATTTGTTTATTCAATTGATGTAAATGAATTTGTGATGAATCAGACCAGACATAACCATGCATACACTGTGAATGATCTTTATTTGACACAGAGAGGCTTTGTTATTTTATTGCATATTTAAGTAAGGAGTATAACCAGATGATTGTTTTTATAATTGATAGTACCTTAATATGAAGTATCATGTTAAGATGTTAGCGTGAGAACTTAGGTAAGAGAAAACAGGTGCTTCATTTGATTTTTATATCAGTACAGTCTAATTCTGTAGGAACCGAATCATGTCTAGACGGTTCCTATAGCAACATTGTTCATTGATGTTGCACTAGCCTGAAATTTCAGATATGGCTGAAAATACCACTGCTTGGGTAAAAAAAAAACAGTGACCCATGGGTCATGACCCCCAGCCGACTGACATGTTGACATTATGTGTCCTTGCACAGGCAACTTATTAAGATATAAACTCGTTCTTCCTCGGACAAAGATGCACCCTCCCACGAAGTTTGACGACCGTGCGATCCCTAGCGTGCGAATGAATCCGGACAGACAAACAGATTCCCGTGCGGACAGACAAACAGATTCCCGTGAATTATACTATGATAATGTAGGTGGCATCATCGTTCATGCCTAATAGCTTTAGTTCATCAAGACCCATAAGCACAGCAAATTCGATGACAATCCAACCAGCCTTTCCTGAGGAATCCGGCAATTTGTGTGTATTTTGCATTATTTCTGGGATGCTGAAACATACCCCGAAACTCTGAGAATATAGGTCACAGTGACCCAATTTCAGGTTTCTGGGAAGATTTTTTAAGGAACTCTCAGGATGTCAAGTTAGAAGATTCTAGGTCCAATGGTTATGATTTTGCCTGCTTTGGTATCAAATTTTCAATTATGCTGGGGGGGGGGGTATTTAAAAGCCCCATAGCTCAGAGAATATAGGGATAACAGAGACATAATTTCAGGTTTCCAAGGATATTTTCACGGACCTCCCTGGATGTCAAGTAAGAAGGTTCTAGGTCCAATGGTTATGATTTGTGCCCCGGTTAACGGTCAAGTGCATCTTTAAAGGTCTCAAAATAGAGAGAAAAAATGGTAAAAAATGAAAAAATACAGGTGTCGCTACCAGTCTGCAGAAACTGATGAGACACTCCTTAATCAATATCCATGGAAAGAATCATGGCGCCCCATAGCTCAAACAATATGGGGAACAGAGACCTATTTCTAGGTTTCCAAGGAGATTTTTCAAGGACCTCTCTTGGTATCAGTTTAGAAGATTCCAGGTCCAGCGGTCACGATTTGTGCCCTGATTTATTTTATGTGTCCAGAGGAAAGTTCTTCAAGTTAACTGATACGATTTCTTATTTTTTTAAATGGATTCTCGAGATAGATAATATAAACATGAAATAATATCGTTCAGTTGAAAAATTTTAAATAAGAAAACAGAGCGAAAATTAATGATAGAGAAATTTTAAATTGGGGAGGCATATAAAACTTGTATCTTTAGTAATATATATATGTATATATATATATATATATATATATATATATATATATATACACTGCTGGGTGTAGTTATGTAAATCATGCTCTGCAAGATGCGCTTTTCGATTTATATAAATTTATAGTATCTGTGCTGTGTGATCATTTATATTCAGGATATACACATCAGTATTAAACCTTACGTAAAGCTACATAGAAACCTGGTTCAACACAAAGGATCTACCAATTAGGCAAGTTGAATGTATCAAGGCCGAGTTCGGGGTTCACATGCATCTTACAGGGCGGACACGGATTTACATAAATACTGTAATGCTGATTAATACTGCAAAATGTTGTTGCTTATCAGTTAGACTTACCAAAAGGCAGAATAAACCCACATGCAAGACAGACCACCAGAATGATTGCTCTCTACATCTTATCAGTATTTCCTGTTTGAAGCCAAATGAAAATACTTGCCGATCCGAAGGCTAATTGCTAATGATCAGTTAAGGGGTCACGTGACTGCATCATGTTTTTACCGTTCATGGTGACTGGGTCTACATTAGTTAGTTAGAATGTTAATATCTGCTTTCCATTGGTGGGATAAACAGGTAGCTGCATAGGGATATTTTAATATTAATACAGATCTCAAATTCCGTCTCACAAATGTGTCAGTAGTGTTTTGCCACAATACATGAATTCTGAAGACCTTGATTCTTTTGTCGATTCATCAATTCAAGTGTTTAAAAATCACTCTATACTCTAACATAAAGACCAGATATAAGGACTTCAGGAATAGCAATTTCACTTTCTCACATAACACCTGTGATGAAACAAACAAGGCTATTTTATCGCGATACAAATAAAGCTACGGGATATGATAAAATCTCAGCTAGAATCCTAAAGTTATGTTGTAATGAGATAAAGTCACCGTTAACTTATATATTTAATACTAGTATCACAGAAGATATTTTCCTTCTTATTGTAAATTTGCCAATGTCATCCCCGTTTTTAAAAAGGATGACCCGCTAATGTCATCTTACATAACTCAATTTCTGCATTGAGACAAAATTAAAGTTGTCAATCTGTACGTTTGGAGGCCATTGAACAATGGCGGGGGGAACAGGACACCGGTAAGGCAGTTGGCGTTGTCGTAATAGACTTATCCAAGGCCTTCGATTGTATCCCACACGCCCTTCTGATAGCAAAACTTCGCGAGTGTGGTATGACATCAAAAACATTAAAACTGATGGCCAGTTAGTTAAGTAAGCGTAAACAGTGTGTCAAAATAGGTTCTAATATAAGCAACTGGCTACCTATTTATAAATGTGTGCCACAAGGCAGAGTCCTTGGGCCGGTACTATTTAACATATTTATTAATGATTTGTATGGATTAATCAAAGTAGATAACTGTATGGAAGCAAACCCCAGTAAATTTCAAACCATGCTGATAAGCAATTATAAACCTCTTCCTGAAGAGTTTTCTCTAAAATGTAATGACATATATGTTACTGGGGAACTTGCGTTTCACTATTAGGTGTTAGTCTAGATTGTAAATTAAATTTTCATTAACACATAAACCTATTATGCTTGAAAGGTGGATCCCAGCCTAATGCTTTTGCTAGGATTTCATGTTGGTAGGATGAGGCTTCTTAATTAACTTTAGTGAAAACTTTTGTAGCCTCTATTTTTAATTGCTGCCCGTTTGTGTGGCACTATTATAGTAAGTGTAATTTTTTTAATAATTACGTAATAATGTCTGTACCTATTGGTGTCCTTCAACAGTAAAGACCATGCAATTCAATAATCTGTTGTTTACAAAATTAAAAGTAAAAGTAGGTAAACGTTCTGAAAATTGAAGATAAATGAAACAGTTTTGTATGTGTTCTATAAGTTCTGTAAGCACACCAAAACCAGGCTGAAAATACCACTGCTTGGGTAAAAAAAAAACAGACCCATGGGTCATGACCCCCAGCCGACTGACATGTTGACATTATGTGTCCTTGCACAGGCAACTTATTAAGATATAAACTCGTTCTTCCCCGGACAAAGATGCACCCTCCCACGAAGTTTGACGACCGTGCGATCCCTAGCGTGCGAATGAATCCAGACAGACAAACAGATTCCCGTGCGGACAGACAAACAGATTCCCATGAATTATAGTATGATAATGTAGGTGGCATCATCGTTCATGCCTAATAGCTTTAGTTCATCAAGACCCATAAGCACACCAAATTCGATGACAATCCAACCAGCCTTTCCTGAGGAATCCGGCAATTTGTGTGTATTTTGCATTATTTCTGGGATGCTGAAACATACCCCGAAACTCTGAGAATATAGGTCACAGTGACCCAATTTCAGGTTTCTGGGAAGATTTTTTAAGGAACTCTCAGGATGTCAAGTTAGAAGATTCTAGGTCCAATGGTTATGATTTTGCCTGCTTTGGTATCATATTTTCAATTATGCTGGGGGGGGGGGGGTATTTAAAAGCCCCATAGCTCAGAGAATATAGGGATAACAGAGACATAATTTCAGGTTTCCAAGGATATTTTCACGGACCTCCCTGGATGTCAAGTAAGAAGGTTCTAGGTCCAATGGTTATGATTTGTGCCCCGGTTAACGGTCAAGTGCATCTTTAAAGGTCTCAAAATAGAGAGAAAAAATGGTAAAAAATGAAAAAATACAGGTGTCGCTACCAGTCTGCAGAAACTGATGAGACACTCCTTGATCAATATCCATGGAAAGAATCATGGCGCCCCATAGCTCAAACAATATGTGAAACAGAGACCTATTTCTAAGTTTCCAAGGAGATTTTTCAAGGACCTCTCTTGGTATCAGTTTAGAAGATTCCAGGTCCAGCGGTCACGATTTGTGCCCTGATTTATTTTATTTGTCCAGAGGAAAGCCCTTCAAGTTAACTGATACGATTTCTTATTTTTTTAAATGGATTCTCGAGATAGATAATATAAACATGAAATAATATCGTTCAGTTGAAAAATTTTAAATAAGAAAACAGAGCGAAAATTAATTATAGAGCAATTTTAAATTGGGGAGGCATATAAAACTTGTATCTTTAGTAATATATATATGTATATATATATATATATATATATATATATATATATATATACTCCTGAGTGTAGTTATGTAAATCATGCTCTGCAAGATGCGCTTTTCGATTTATATAAATTTATAGTATCTGTGCTGTGTGATCATTTATATTCAGGATATACACATCAGTATTAAACCTTACGTAAAGCTGCATAGAAACCTGGTCCAACACAAAGGATCTACCAATTAGGCAAGTTGAATGTATCAAGGCCGAGTTCGGGGTTCACATGCATCTTACAGGGCGGACACGGATTTACATAAATACTGTAATGCTGATTAATACTGCAAAATGTTGTTGCTTATCAGTTAGACTTACCAAAAGGCAGAATAAACCCACATGCAAGACAGACCACCAGAATGATTGCTCTCTACATCTTATCAGTATTTCCTGTTTGAAGCCAAATGAAAATACTTGCCGATCCGAAGGCTAAATGCTAATGATCAGTTAAGGGGTCACGTGACTGCATCATGTTTTTACCGTTCATGGTGACTGGGTCTACATTAGTTAGTTAGAATGTTAATAGCTGCTTTCCATTGGTGGGATAAACAGGTAGCTGCATAGGGATATTTTAATATTAATACAGATCTCAAATTCCGTCTCACAAATGTGTCAGTAGTGTTATGCCACAATACATGAATTCTGAAGACCTTGATTCTTTTGTCGATTCATCAATTCAAGTGTTTAAAAATCACTCTATACTCTAACATAAAGACCAGATATAAGGACTTCAGGAATAGCAATTTCACTTTCTCACATAACACCTGTGATGAAATGAACAAGGCTATTTTATCGCGATACAAATAAAGCTACGGGATATGATAAAATCTCAGCTAGAATCCTAAAGTTATGTTGTAATGAGATAAAGTCACCGTTAACTTATATATTTAATACTAGTATCACAGAAGATATTTTCCTTCTTATTGTAAATTTGCCAATGTCATCCCCGTTTTTAAAAACAATGACCCGCTAATGTCATCTTACATAACTCAATTTCTGCATTGAGACAAAATTATAGTTGTCAATCTGTACGTTTGGAGGCCATTGAACAATGGCGGGGGGAACAGGACACCGGTAAGGCAGTTGGCGTTGTCGTAATAGACTTATCCAAGGCCTTCGATTGTATCCCACACGCCCTTCTGATAGCAAAACTTCACGAGTGTGGTATGACATCAAAAACATTAAAACTGATGGCCAGTTAAGTAAGCGTAAACAGTTTGTCAAAATAGGTTCTAATATAAGCAACTGGCTACCTATTTATAAATGTGTGCCACAAGGCAGAGTCCTTGGGCCGGTACTATTTAACATATTTATTAATGATTTGTATGGATTAATCAAAGTAGATAACTGTATGGAAGCAAACCCCAGTAAATTTCAAACCATGCTGATAAGCAATTATAAACCTCTTCCTGAAGAGTTTGCTCTAAAATGTAATGACATATATGTTACTGGGGAACTTGCGTTTCACTATTAGGTGTTAGTCTAGATTGTAAATTAAATTTTCATTAACACATAAACCTATTATGCTTGAAAGGTGGATCCCAGCCTAATGCTTTTGCTAGGATTTCATGTTGGTAGGATGAGGCTTCTTAATTAACTTTAGTGAAAACTTTTGTAGCCTCTATTTTTAATTGCTGCCCGTTTGTGTGGCACTATTATAGTAAGTGTAATTTTTTTAATAATTACGTAATAATGTCTGTACCTATTGGTGTCCTTCAACAGTAAAGACCATGCAATTCAATTATCTGTTGTTTACAAAATTAAAAGTAAAAGTAGGTAAACGTTCTGAAAATTGAAGATGAATGAAACAGTTTTGTATGTGTTCTATAAGTTCTGTAAGCACACCAATAGCATGAAAATCCATGAACTTGTACCAAATGTTGCCTGGCCATTGACTATTTTGACGTTAGTTAATTATGCTATTTTATTAACCTGGCCTATGACCTATGTAAATATATATATATATATACATATATGGAGGTGGTCCCCATTATGGGATGTGTTTACGTTCACTTATTCGGCCCATAACCCCAGGTTCATTTGTGCATAGATTACTGCCCATTTGTGAATATTCATTGATGACGTTCCTGAATCGTGGCCCATTCCCGAAATGCTCTGAAAGTTCATGAGAGTCCGTTCATGCTTGAGTGGGTTATGTTGTGAACTAACACATAAACACACACACTCAAACACAAGAACGGGGATAAACGCGTAACCTTCTGGCGTAGTCATTAAAGGAAAATTCGTAATAAATAATTTTTTACTTAACCCATAATATACTAATAGTGAAAGTGTACAGATTACAAAATACGTCCAAGGAAAATAACCATTTATTCGTAACACCGGAACAGTGATCGATATAACCTTTGTATATCACTCTCACAAAACTATAAATTGGCCGCATTTGATTATATAGTTTCGGTATCACTAAATGCGTCACTGAGTTAATATAAATAAAATGGCTAGACATATGTTTTGCAATGAAGGTGGCTACTATATTGTTGTTGGTTGTCTGACTGTTATATAGTTATAGTGGGATCGGTACTTGCTGCTAAGACCGCAGAACCCAGAAACAAAGTATGATTCAATAACCACCTGTTCATGCCTGATTCAATAACCTTCCCGACTCGCCCTATTTCAGCCCTCTTGAATTAGAGAACCTGCGTCAGAATGCCTTTACAGCCTTCCACGAGTACCGCACTCTCAGACTCTATGAGGATTCAAATAATTTCGTCATTTTTTATAACTGCTAATCGCCAACAAGTACGCTGTCACTTGACATATACCAGACCAGTCATTAGCTTCATTTTAGAATACTCTAACAACACCTTCCATTAGCGAGAAAAAAACCGTTTTAACTCGTAAAATTTGGAAAGCCCTCTGTATGATTGTTGAATTTCTGGCCGCATGAATTCAAGTATGGATCGCACGGGTTATTGGGCGAGAGGCAGCTTGTACTTCATACAGGGCATGACTCCTTACCATAGAGACTGATTTCCCATTTGGGTTGTGAGTTCACACGTATTCTCTAGTGTTAATTCAGCATTTTGAGCATATGTTATGATTCTCGGCTGACTACGATATCAAGATAAAAGGGTAGAAGACCATTAGAGCACATTCTTTCATTGGACTTGTATCAAGACTCGAGTTAGGCGTACCAGCCCAATATAAACCTATTGTCTACTGAGTCGTGTACTCAGGGCTACTTCCCGGGGTGCCCCTTGAAAGTGGAAACTACGCCGGACAAACGGATGCTTGCAACTCGTCCGTGGTGCGTTTACTTCACAAAAACGGTCTTTCACTATTCCGTTTTCTTATATCTGTAAGTATGCCAGCACTTTGGTGTGTGTTCAAATCCATACAACAAACCAACCTATGTTTAAAATCTAACTGCTCTCCGTATACTCTCATTAGTCCAATTGGAAAATTATGAAATAATTGGTACGTCACATTAGATATCGACTGTCCTCTATTGCAATACCTGCAGCATATGGACCAACGTGGCTGTATATGTGATTGTGTTTGTGTGTGCATTTAATGACCTGATGCGGTTAATTAATAATATAATCCGGCGTACTTTTTTATAGGGCCTACCATAGTCCAGTCCATCCCCTCCTGTCTACCTGTTTTTTTTTTTTGCTATGGATGCTATTTTATTAATAAGATTTTGAGGTGGAATGGTAATTTAGGGTAAAAGGTTGAAGGGTCTAATTTTCAACAAGTTAAATAACACCTGAAATCAGTCCACATTTAACAATATATTAGACCCACTTACGGCAGTCAAGGTCAAAGGTCGCATGCAAAAGGATCCTCAGTTGCCATTTGCTGATTGGACGATGTCTTGGAAATACTTCAAAATATAATTAGCCAAAACAAAGATAGCTACTCTTGCAGTGACACATCTGGTCTCTAAGATCATAGCGAAGACTAAAAAAGTTGTGCTACATAAGCTTGAGATTTATTTTAAAATTCTTGTACTCTCATTAGGCCACCACGTCCTTATGGAGCGTTAAAGGAAAATATTATAAAAGGTTATCTTTTCTTTAAGAAACAGGTGGACATAGATTGGTGCAATAGAGTATATGCCTAAAAGGAAACTGTTAAAACTACTCTTTGGTCCGTTTATTTAAAATAAAAGTATATTTTCACTTTTCTGATTACTTGAGGTTATGTCACGTAGGATCGAAATGGGTCACAAAATCAACTAAATTTATTTTACCCAACACAGCAGTCAATACACACGGAGAGCGATGAACTAATGGCTCCTTTACATAAGGACTCAGTGGTTGTAACATACCAATTTTTACATTACGGTGTACGTTGAAAGGCCACTTATCTCAACAGACCATTCCTGAAAGCATGAAGTACCTAGCTGTAGCATCAATAATTAATTGATTTGTCCAGCTAGCCATCTGGTATTTGGCGGAAATAATGTATAATGCATCAGGTCTGTGTACTTTTATGTACAAATTTTCACTTTCTTGGTGCAAAAAAGTCCAGCAATAAGACAGTAATGTTTATCATTGGTCAGATAGACTATATACATAGATGCAATGAATATTAATGAGTAGAATATGTTAAATGGTACAGTTGTGTGTAGAGTTTTATAACTAAAAGTAATTGCTGAGACAATCTATGGACTCCCCATTGCGCCAGTCACTAAACAGGACAACATCAGTAAACATCAGGACATACCTCCTGATGCGTGCGTGTGTGACTGGATTTTTGTGAATGTGTGTAACGAAGCTATGTTTGCGACTCATCCAATCGTTTTTTTATAGAATTATACAAGTTTTATAGAATTCCTTGAAAGCTGAAAATGAAAATGATGGATATAAAGAATTTTTTTACTAAATCTCCAGTTAATATTTCATTATATATCAACCTTTTCTAATGCCTAGCCTGTGGTGTAGCCTAGGTGTGTTCTATGTATGAGTATCCATCCTTTTTTTATTCGGTCATATTATTTGGAGTTTTCATTTGACATCATCCAATCAGCGGCTATCAACTGAGGTTTTATTTGCAAGTGACCAGTGACCTTGGCCGCCGTTCACGGGGCTGATATGTTGTAAAAGTAGACTAATTAACAAAATTTTAAATAATTTTATTCCTGAAATATTGTGAGGGTATGTGTTTATTTCCCTTGTCCTAAATAAGGTCTTCCCCTCAGGCTTTTCTTGCAATAAACATTTACCGAAATAAAAAAATAAACCCGCCTTTTATATTTTAAAACTCAGTCTGCTCTTTCCTGATTTATGGGGGGTATATTTTTTCTCTCATGGACAGTCTTCTTTTTTCTTTAATCTTTCTTCATATCAATATATAATAAGTCCAATGGACATCTGTTCGTTGTTTTGCCTGTGACCACCACTACGAGGGAGATAATGCAACAGGAAAAAGACCCGGCTAGCGAATTATCTTTTGAGCTTTATATTTGTGATATATTTGTCGATATTTGTCGCTAATGTGGTATGAATTGTTCATTTTCACGTCGGCATGCGTATAAACATGGGCGCTTTACAAGAAGGGACTAAAGGTTTAATAACTTCAAACACTAGTTTGGCCCCGCAATATACTCTCACTCGGAAACTATTAAGTGGATAGGTGATAAAATAACTATACGGTCCAATTTTGAGGGTGAATTTTGAAATATCGAGATACATTTGTTAAGCCAGCCAAGTGCGACGGATGCCAGGAATCAGTTAACGCACCACATATAACGTTCTTTCTAATAATCGTAGGTTCTTTCTAAAAATCGTTTTACAAATTTGAACCCAGGTTATTGGTTGGAAAATGTAAATGAAACCTGGTGCTGCCAGACGTGAAGTAGTGCTAGCGGAGAAGGCGCAGTCTAACTCTCTTTATTTAAAATAAAGTAAGTTACATAAAGTTAATTACACAAATAAAAATATAGTTTTAATTTTTTCTTTCTTCTTAACATTAAATTTGTAGATGCTTATTTAAATGTGTAAAGCGTATTAATAAAAACAGAATAGAAGAGATTAGTAAATTTTATAGAAAAATTAACATTATGTGGGCCCTCTAAAAGAACAACTCACTAATACCGACTAAAAACCGCCGTCCCCTAATTGTCCGCCTTCACATATATATATATATATATATATATATATATATATATATATATATATATATGTATATATATATATATATATATATATATATATATCATTTGTAAGGAATCAAACGATTGTAAGCATCGTGTTTACTAATTAATTTCGTACCGTTGTACGGCACTCTTCTGAACGATATGATTGAAGGGGTTGTACATTGAACAACTGGTTGTCCACTGGAGCGTGTTTGTGGTTATTACAATGTGGATTTGACAACGTGCCTAAACTGGATTACTCTTTGGGCTGACTTTACGTAACAGGAATTTGTAAGCGTGTCTACAACTTGTTACAAGTTCATTGCGTTGGTTAAGCGTGGCCATGTTTTGTTAACATAAAATGAAATATTTCTCTCACAGGCATAGGTTGCATCTGTTAGTTTCTGGGGAATGTGCTTTGGCTTTTCTGAGTATTTTCCACTGTATTTCAAATTTGACGTTGTTCTCTTTTAGTTCCCAAATGTATTTGCTGAGTACTATTCCTTTTTTCCGGGTGTTTGAACGATGTTTTATGGTTGTTATATCTTGTTTTGAAGGAGTTTTCCGTGAGACCTATGTACGTTTCATCCGCCTTTTTGTTTTCTGTACTGACTGTGGCTTGGTATATGACCGAATTTGTAAGGCATTGTCCGGGTGTTGGGCATTCACGGGGATTCCTGCAATTGCATCCGGTAGATGGCGCTGTACTATTCCTGGAAATGATACGTTTGTTATGGCCTTCTATGTGTTGTTTCAGGTTGGGCATACAACTGTAGCTTATTTTGACTGTATTACGGTTGAAAATTTTGTATCTGGTATTTTCACTCGCCCCAGTGCTGGGGGCTGCGTATAAGGAAACCCGAGATTAATATTGTGCTGGTCTGTTCGTTGTCGCTTGTTTGGTGTTGTTGTTATATATTCCGCAGCAGGAATTTATGTGCGTGTTTACATGCCGTCAAGTTCATTCCTTTTGTTTAGAGTTGCAAATGTGGATTGACATGTAATTAAGATTTTCTCCCAAAGGCACAAATTACATCTGTTTGTTGCCGGAGAGTAGGGTCTGCATGTTCGAGGATTTTCCATGTTATGTTGTGGCGCACGTTGTTATCTTTAAATTCCTAGATGTATTTACAAAGCTCTGTGCTTTGTTTGCTGGCTGCACTCTTGAACGAGGTTTTGTGGTTATTTAATCTGAATGTAAAAGGGGTTCTGTGTTGAGCCGACGTATGAGAAGGTTGTTGGTCTGCCCCTAGACAACTGAACAGCCTTTTGAAAAAGTACTGGACCGCGGCTGCTTCATTTGCGGCTAAGACGCTGGGTTGGGTTAATATTTAATTATACAATATTTTACTAAAGAGTAATTAAAACGGACCGATTTTTCTTTGTTCTTAATTCAATGATTCATAAGTATTACCCTCGTCCCCAACAGGGAGGGCGAATATATTGCTGTCAGGTCTGTCTGTATGTATATATGTCTGTTCGGGCCTGTAACTTAAAACCACAGCTTTTTACACACGATAGGTATTATAATATATCTTTCTGTCACCAGGGAACTGTTAATTAGTTTTTTTATTGCATTTTCAAGTAAGAGTAGTATAACCATAATGAATGTTTCTATAATTTGTTGTACATTAATATGGAGTATACTGTATAGATGTAAGCGTGAGAACTTAGTTTAGAGAAACCAGGTGTCTCATTTGATGTTAGTTTCAGTACAGTTATAATTCCATGGGAATCGGTCCATGTTGAGACGGTTCCTGTAATAACATTGTTTTCTGTAAAGGTAACGCACCTGCTTACATGATTTTCCCATGTTTTGCCCTGGAGGCGTGTCCATTTTTAGTATTCATGCAATTAATCTTATGCCAAATAATAGTGTGAGACGATTGGCCAAAAGACGGTCAGGAAGTATGACATCAGCAGGCTTATATAAGCGTTGGATGCAGGAAATTCTTCACAATCGCCTAGGTCAGCGCGCCAGATGGGTGTAGTTTGACGGTTGTCGATCGGCCCACAGAGTTTGTACATAAAGCCTTACTGATTTCTTATGTTTCCCCTTGAATTTCTCTTCTCTAAATGTTTAAAAATAGACACGTATCAGTCTCATTTTTTTTTTAAATGCTAACTTGCCTAAATATATACATGCATCTGCAGAATTCCATGCAGGTTTCGGACAATGTGAAATTGCAGGATCACAAGCTTCCTCTCATCTTGATATCCTAGCGTTAACCAGGCCCGATGACTACTGCACCTGCGGGTCCTGGGTGTATCATATTCCACATTTCTAGGTCATACCAGAGAGGAATCCACAACAGACGCATGAATGTGAAATAAACACGGCATTTGGGCACGGTCTTCCCATTAAACCTGTAGCGCTCACCCGGGGCGGGTGCCGATCGTGAAAAATCTCACCGCCCCGCTGAGATTCGAACTCACGATCTCCCGGCTGTGAGTCCTGAGCTGTACCCCTGAGCCACAGAAGCCGGTAGCTGTAACTTGTGAGTTTTTTTCGTCCTGTCTAGCGAACGTCTGCAATGGGTTCTTGCGAAATGCGCCACTAAAACTGAGTTTTATCAAAGAAACGTTATGTAGCGCCATTTGTTTGTGGGCCTCACAAAACTCATCCAGGATCATTATAGCATACAAGATATCATGACAACCTTTCTTTAAAAACCCCTTTGCATGGATTCACACAAACAATGTTTATTTTTTAAGGTATGTTTTAATCTGTTTTCATTCCAAAAGCAATGCCTATATACTTGTAATGGATCATTTGTAATATGTACATTTTTTTACAAATATTGATTAGTTACTTATAATACATATTGATGATATGTATGAAGAAAATAAAAAGAAATAAGGAAGACTGCATATCATCAAATAAGAAATTTTTTTAAAATGTGCGTGTCCCGCACGGGTAAAATACAAGTGCATTAGCATTGTCCCCTTTTCATAGATGCGGGCCCCCGTGCGGGTCCAGCATGCCGTTCCAGTAGTGTTGGATTTGTGCGGGGGCCCGCTTTCACCTGCGGTATTTAAGTTGCTGGTATTTGCCCTTGTCTTTAGGCAAAGTAGCTGAGTGCTTAAAGGCTGAATAAAAGAATATACGACACGTTTTCAACGAGATAGGCTCCAAGCCAACTCTAACACATTAACGTGTGGCAGGATTCCTCCATACATCTAAGCCTGGCTGGTGAGATGCACGCCTCAAGCCTTGCCTCGCTAGTATTAATTTTAAACCGGACATAGGATTAACAGATCGCACTAAACTTATGATTTTATGATACTTAACAAATTATGATTAATAGTTCATTCGTTTACCACAATAAATCAGTCATCTGCATGCGGGGACCCGCACATATGACAAGGGTCTGAGGAAGGCCAAGTTGATAACTCTGTAACGGACTTCAGAGCGGAACTCGCATTTGCCGATGGACTAGTAATCTGGAGATTTATTTTTGATGTGAGCGCTTCCATGAACAGGCCAAGGACATTATTTACACGCGAAACTGTAGAGGTACTAGATATCTTTGTGTGGCAACATATTCGGCCAACTAGAGCTGGATGGTTCCAGGAGACATCAGCTGTGAAAGACATTGATTTTAAGTCCAGATAGAATAGGCTGTGCGCTAATTTGTAAGTGCTTCGTGAACTGCGCCTCGAGATGCATACCAGTACTCAAGCCAGGTACTGCTTGTAATTGAAGCTCCGTGTATTTATAAGTGAACTGATAGTACTGTGTACACAGCGAGAGCAAACAGTGGTGTGAGCGACTCAACAGTCCGATGTCACGTGTGTGCGATTGACATTTGATCAGGAGCAGTGTAAACAGATGACTACCCTGAGCAATGTGTTTAATGGACTAAGTGATTTTTTGTGTGTTTATTATCGGACGCTTGGTTTCATCAGTGTTGATATGTATCGAGCGCCTCTTCACACAAATGTAATTTAAAAAAATAAATGAAATAAATAAAATGTATGGTTCTCAGGCACCGCCAGCGTCAATTTTAACCCGCCCCCCCCCCCCCCCATCAAAACATCTATTTTGATTTCCATCTTTCAAAGAGATTAAATAATACAATTTTGATAAGTTTTACTTTGTTATTTGGTGTGTTACCTGTTTAGAAAAAAATGTGTTATTATCATGCTTTTCCCTGATCATATGACATTTTTATCAAAACAAACAAAAAAAATAATAAAAAAACCCGCCCGCCCGCACTGATTTCTGATAAATGTGCCTGAGAACCATACCTTTTTGGCCTTAGTGTATTCTTGTTTTTAATATATTGATTTATTTTGTTAACTCATATCTTAATCATCATTTGGAGTGCATGTATGAGTTTTAGCCGGTTGCTTTGAAATTTTTAAAGAACCTAGTCGTTCACATCTTTAGAGGTGTGACAAGAAATACCCGCATGTATGGAAAGGCAGCCTAATAGAGGTGTTTACTTTGCTGCTGTGTTCTGACAGCTTGTGTTGTAATCATGTTGGGGGGAGTGTCAGGGTCCCATAACCATATGGTCGCACATTCAAGTCTATTCACATAACTATGTAATTATGGTATAATAATCATCTTTTACCTTATAAAATGTCCTCTTAGTTTTATTATGGGTATTTTTTAATTAAAGTAAAAAACATAATTCCTCACATGACGGTTTATATTGATAATCAGAGGTGAAGGACACGGTGTCTGGCCGGAGGCAGGCAGTCAGTGTTCGGTTTAAGCAATATGGCAGCCCTGGGCAAAGAGAGACCCAGGAGACCCCCTCTGACCATGTGAAAAGCAGAGCTTCATTTTCATATAAGCTATGGGGGAAGAACATTTATTAAATTATAGCCATGAAGGAGACATTTCCAACTTAATCAATCTAAAAAAATCAAAAATTAGATCAGAATTTTGTAACTATTTTAATTATTATCAATGATATAAAATCAGTACCTTTAATTTTGTCCTACTCTGACCATGGCACATTTTTTTATGTAAGCGCTGTTGATTAAATTTTTCAAACCGTGTACACGTTATCGTAAATCTTTAAAAATTGGAAAATTGAAATCCATTGATCAAAAATTGTAGCATTAATTTAAGTATTAAAAGAGCGTTTCATGCATTGTATAGTGTAGGCCCACCTGGCTATTTATGGCATTTCGCCAGCGACCTTGCTCATCTGAGCTAGACTTCCAATCACATAATTTCAGAGAATTGTATTGTCAAACTGCCCCCCCCCCCCCATAGCGACACCTGTGAGGAAATACAGAATCCTCGTTAGCCGAGCAAATGAAATAACTATTTACCTTACTTTAATTTAATATCCTCGCCGCCAGGTTATTTCTCGCCCCGTTGTTGTCATCGGAGTATCTTAGTGTCGCACTACTTTCCCTTACCTGTTGCGAAATGATTCATTCCTGAATACATTTGAAAAGTGTTACCATTGTCGATATTGATGGTTTCTTACAGAATAAAACCAGGATGTCGCAAATCGGAAGGATGTATCGTCATTATTTGTGAAGAGGGTAAATGGAGCAATTGGCAGCTAGGAGTACTGGGACGGAAGATGTGTGTCCGTTCAACGCTTTTGCATTGTATCCTAGTCTTCGTCTTATTGTTGATATTTCATTATATCAATGACAATTATGGATTATCCTCCCTAACGATACAAACAAAACAGTTATTTTCATCTTTCAAGTCAATTACATTTTAACGTTTATTTTAATTTTTGACGTAAAGTGATTTACATCATTCATAAGTAAAACAAAACAAGTAAAAACTAAACTGCTTGTGGCTTTCATTAGACAGTTATGGATCTCCGTCTATCCCCCCGGACATCAAAAGTGACGTTGGAAATCCGGGAAAAATCGCAAGCTTTGACCCCTGTGACTTTGAAAAATAGGTCAAGGTCACTGGAACTGGGCCATACTATTCGGACCATAGTAGGGTATATCCTCAGTAAGTATGAAGAATCAGACGAAAAAAGTTGGTTATTATTCCAAAACTATAAACGTTTTTCGCTACCAATCTTGCCACTGCACTCCTATGTTGTAAGGGGCACATGTCTGTGCAGGTTTTAACTTTCTAGGTCATATGGGTTATCCGGAAACGTAGCCTGACTGAAAAGTGCTGAAAAGTCGCAGAATAATAAACACGATGAAGAATAATAATAATAATCCCGAAACAAATATCTCCACCTATGGATAGTTGGAATTAATAATGGCCAAAAAGTTTATCTCCACAAAATGGATAGATGGAAATTATTCAAGGTTCTTAATCGAGAAGCTGGATTATATTTAATACAAGGGACATCCGCCAGATGGCGGTCTTGATCGCTTAAGGTCACTGTTTTTCTTTAAATGTTCTATTAAGGGTTTAGCATGCATGAAGCATAGTGTTTTAAAATATTATGATATCTGTCAATACTTTATTAAAAAAATTTCGTTTGGGAGCTGTTGCGCATGCGCAAGATCGGACCTTTGTCACACAGCTTGTTATTGGTTGATTTTTTTAAAAATGTTCCTTTGCCATTATAAATGATCATGTCCCGGGACCAACTCGGCTAAATGAAAGGTAGTTGAGCAATAACAACAAAATTATTATGTTTTGGGCACAGACACACACACGAACAGGGATGAACGCACATCCTTCTGGCGGAGGCAACAAGGGAATACTTTTTGCCTTAATGAAAATTATTTTTTGCATGCGGACCTGCTTATATGGAAGGAAACTATATAAAAGGTTTCCCGGCTGGAACCAACGATGACAGACATCAGTATCTATGGAAAGGTGTCTTTTTGATGGTCCAAGATTATATTAACATGTACAGACTAACTTCATACAAAAGGATCAATTTGAATATACTAAATTGGACTATTGTCATGTCATTTTATGATGTGGCTGCTCCAGGGGAACTACAAATCCCCTGGATCAAGTACAAGGAGCCCCGACAAGACCACTCAGTGTTCCTGACGAGTGAGGGCCTGTAGGGGCCCTTACGAAACAGAGCTGTCGAACACAAGTAAGTGTGTTTAGGTCCTGAAATATATATATATATATATATATATATATATATATATATATATATATATATATATATATATATATATATATATGCGTTCAAGAATGTACACATTCATAATATTTTATTTTAACACGGGAGCACTTTCTCACTTTCTCCCCTGGAAATTGCAGGGTTACTGCGTCCTTACTCCCAGTTAACGAAGTAAAAGGAGAACCTGTGGCCTTCCAGATCAAAGTTCTAAGATCATTCTTTGTCTTCATCTGCACCTGATGTCTAAAAACCATACCACAGGTCCTTCCTATTTTCCAATGCAACATAAAACAGGATAAGAAAGCGCACATCCAAGACAAGGCCGGGAGATTTATTAATTTATAAACCAATTGTATATATTTCATTTTTTAATTAATACATAAATCGTAGTGTTTATGCAATATGGTGTAATAATTTTATGATATCTAATACAACATTTATGAAGAGGATTGTCAATAGCAGGTTAGGACTGTCCGGCCATCAGTAATTGTTTGGCACTACAATATATAAAACAAAACTTAATTCAAGTGCCTGAATCTTCTATGCTGGCTCATGGACTGACAGACAATATGAGACCAGGAATTTGTCATATAATTTGCCGCAAGGTGGCAAAACCTGTTCCCAGTGTACGACACTGCTGTTTACATTCGGAACTCCTCGGCCGATCCGATAGCTTCCAGCCTCGGATGTATGTATGGCCCGATGATACTCAATCAATTTTTGAGAAATTCATCGGAACCCACCAGGTTGCCATTTCTACTGACTCGTTTAACAAATGGTCATATTTTCCACACAAAAAATTGATTGCTTTGCCATAATCATATGTATTATATGGGCTTGATATGTTTAACATAACCATTTACCATGCAGGTTCCCACAGTTATTTAAGTAGGAAGTTCAATTTATAATAAATGCCTCATACATCGCCCACTCGGGGTGGACTTCCTGGCATGAACTGTATCCTGGAGCTGTCCAGATTAGTATACATGGGATTTCCCCCTCTGTTTCCTGGATCAGTGTTGTCTTATAGCTTTAAAGGAAGAATATGTGAGGATTGGCAGTATATATAAAATAGTATATGATATAAGCCTTGGTCCCAACTAGAAGCACGAATTTTGGGATCGTCACTGTGAATTGTTGGTGCCATTGAGGCCTGGGGGCCGTAGATGTACAGGATAAGCCTAGGTCACAACCGGCTGTATGGGCTCCTACGGCATGTTTGCTTTCAAATTTTGTGAAGAATCTCACGTGCCTGGCAAGTCCGTCTTGCGAAATTTCGAGGTCGTTGGACATTCGGACATGTCTAAAATCCCCTCGACGTGCTAACGGGCTGTATACGACCTCGAGCCCGTACGGCCGGTTGTGACCCAGGCAATAGGACTTCTTTATCAAATTTTATGATATCAAAAACAGATAATATTGATAATATATTGTTCAAATAAATGAGATTTTTATTCTTATTTAACAATAAAGCCTTTGAAGAAACAATAAAGTAAATTTCAAATATTTGCTATATTTATTTATATAAATTTAAATTTCTTTAAAATTGGTATGTTTCCCCCATACTAAAAATGGATGAGCTAAATTATGGTTTCTTATAAACAAAAGCCGTTTTCGCCAATTAATACAAACATTTCTTGGCTATCATAATCAGGCTGAAATTTTTTAATTTTTGATTATGATATATTTATTTCATTCATAATTGACGTTTAAATGATTGTCAATCACCGTTCGAATTCTTACGATGTGTTTAAAGTGGGCATCTATTTAAATTTTTCTTGATCATGGCCCATGAAGCGGACCGCCACGTGATACTGCAAGGGTTATTGAACTTCTTATATCTTGACAGTTGCAAAGAATTGATTGACAAGTCACATATCGCAGGAAAGATAAACATTTCAAGGTTTTATATTTACTGTTTCATATCGTAAAATCTCGAAATTTCGACCTCCAATGGGACCTCTATAAAGTGGTCGCGTTTTCGACTTGGTCGTGTAAGCGAGGTCTTATATAAATAATCAAAAATAATCGGGACCGTGATCAAGTGGTCGTTATTTTGAGTTGGCCGCTAAACGAAGGTGGTCTTAAGGCGAAGTTTTACTGTATTTATACAAGGATCCTTACAGTTCCAGCAGTTTTTTTTTGTTTTTATCTTTTCTGAACGCTGGTTTCATACCTAGGTGCTAGGTTCTTATCAGATTCCACAAGTAACATTGGACCGGTCATAAACCGTGCAGTGGGCACTCCTTCTTTTAAACCTTCTTCGTATAAATGTAGAGAAGGCGTAATGTAGTCCGATAAGTTAGTTGGATAAGAAATTGATGCAAGGCAAATTACATATTACCATCCATGGGTGTTTTCATGGTAAGGACTTCATGAAATATGTAATATTTTGCTATTATGAGCATGTGAAATGTAAACAGAAGGTGTAAAAGTTTGTCAGTTGAGAAAAGAAGTTCTCACAGTATCTATCAGGAAGAATTTCGTTTTGATTTGAAACGGCCTCTGGTGGAAGGGTGGGACAAGCGTTTCTAGTCTGTTTCATGAAATAAACACTGGCTGGCCCTGAACAGAAATTTCATTACATAAGCAAATTATTAACTTATTATCTATGCACTGTAATCGGTCCTTCTTACCTGATCTAACGGACAAGTGATTTCTCATTATTGCCTTTAGGAATTCGTTTTCTCCGGCAGACTCTATGCTGACCAGGTCACTGCCTTGACGTCTACAGTTGTTCCGCGGCAAACTGCTTCTGCTGGAGTAAAACAACAAAAACGTATATGATAGTCACATACTATTGACTACTGCTGCCACCTGGGGGTGAACTGTGAACTTCATTTTTTTAATACTGTTAACACTTTGAAATTCCGGATCAAGTTTCCTGATCATGTTCCAGATATTGGGAGATAGAAGGACTGAGATATTAGGATATATATACATGTCTTGTGTCAAATGTCAAGTGGAAATGTGCTGTAGTTTTTGAGTTAAAGGTCCTGGCATACAAACATAAACAAATGTGTTTTGTACAAAGACTGGCAGGTCCCATCGCAATATCTCGAAAGGGCGGGGGTTACAGAGACAAGAGATTAAATGAAAAAAAGTAGCCTTTCGGCCGGAGGCTCCCATAAATAAAAGTGTTTTTATTTATTTATTTTTTTTGCTCATGCCTCCCCCTTCCGAACATGGCACAGGCAACAGGAAAAATACTGCATTTCAAATCTCCACGAGTAGTTAGTGATAGAAGGAGGATTCTTTTGAAAAAAAAAATGGAAATGAGTTCTACGTTAAGGCGGACTCTAATTCCTTTTCAAATATGGTCGAGTCCAAGTCTGAGTCATTTTTATTTGAAATAAAGAACAGCCTTCTCTGAGTATTTATATATATATGTGTGTGTGTGTGTGTGTGTGTGTGTGTGTATACCGATTCAAGATCTTAACCGTTTAATACATTAATATCCATCTTTCTTTGAATGCTATTCTTCTAAAATCTGAACACAAATATATCTATGTCACATCTGCGTCTTGAAAATATCAGAAATAAAATTACAAACTATGAATAAAATTTTATGTATGACGTATTTATATAAATAATTCCTGCTCAGCCTAAGTTTATATATCCTTATAACTGAGAATACTTGACTTAGAATGCATTTATTTGGGCTAGGGTATCGGTCAGCCTGTACAGGTACGATACGTTATAACGTGTATATATATATATATATATATATATATATATATATATATATATATATATATATATATATATATATATATATATATATTTCACATCATTTTAAATAAGTTGGCATATTTATATATACCGCAGGAGCCGGGCATATATCGCCAAAATCTCAATGGTGCATTGTTCACCACTGATAGGTCAACTCTTTCACTTCTTAGTTGGCATAAGATATTGTTACAGGTGCTCTTTTTATTATGTGACACGGGCGTAACTCCTGTTGTGGCACTCATGTCTGGCCGCGTATTACATTCTATGTTTCAATCCGTACTGGTTGAATTCTCTTTGTCATGTTTAGCCTTGGGTTTTCACGCCTGGTCATGGGTCACGTGATGACCCTGGTATGTGGAGATACACACGGCTATGTTCTTCTCGATAAATCCTGAAATGCTTGTTTACTGTGCAAGATCTTATAAACTGTTCGAGAAGTGGAAAATTATCGGCTTGAGGTGTGAAGGTATATAAAGGGGCTGTGTTTTAGAAGGGGCAGGGCAGAGAGCAGAGAAGATTCCAGCGGACGCAGAAGCGTGTGTCAGATTCTAGGACCTTATCCGACGAATGCGGCAATTATAGATTTTCAAAGACTTCCTCATGGATTTTATGCACTTGGACCTCAGTTTACTTTCTGGGTTGTTGCAAGAACTTTCCACTGGACTGTCATTCTTCGGGAGTTTTCATGTAAAGGACTTATCTTTGTGATGGTGTTGGTATCCAGGTACTGTGCGCATTGATTTTCTATGTGATTGTATTGACTTGTTGTTATACCGCTGTTTTACTGTATAAATGTATTGATTTAGTGTATTGTATTGTTAGGGTTGTTTTAAGAATAAATTATAGTTATTTGTTAACAAAAAAACCACTGACTTCTTTATTCATTCCCCTAGAATTTCCTGCTGCCTACTAGTACAGAATCTAATTTGTTTTATCTCTGTTACAGAATGTGTGTTCATCACGCATACGTGATCTGTTTATATTAGGTTTCGTAACAATATGTAATATTCATACACATAATATATCCTTTTTCTTTTACCCCTTGCTCAATAGGATTTTAATATTGGGTATTAACATTTTGATCTTCTCGTTTGTCCTTGCCATATACTTCTCCCCCGAATGATTTTCAACAAGGTAAATCCCCAATCAGAGATAAAATATTGGAATACAAAGTGAAATGCATGCCCTACTGAGAAAAAAAAATGAAAAAAAAACACGCAATGCATATTTTAATGGTAGAAATATATAAAACGAGCATCGATTTCAGCACTAACAAGGACCGTCCGCAACATCTATCTACCATCGCTCACCATCGGCCTGTCATCAAAGCACCGACAAGTTAACATATATCCCTCATCTAGGCGATCATACGACGATAAATGTGATTTTAAGGGCCAACATAAATTCATATTTATGGTATAAAGGTGAGGGTTGTTTCTACATTTGTTAGCAATAATTATGTTTCATTGATTCGACGATATAGTAAAGCAAAGCGTATCGGTAACCGTACCTATGTGGCGTATCGATATGTATCGATATATCGGTATATTGATACAGCCCTAGCATTTATAACATTATAATGACAGGGCTTACAGTGATAGCTGATCTCTTATATTGTAACCTTATTTATTTTACATGGATTGTATACAAATAGTTAATATAACTAATCGCGGCACCATCATGGCGTTCGGTAGTCTGTAGGGGTGAAGGACCTGGGGAAAACCACTGGCCTTTGACTGGTAACTTGAACCCACTCTCACAGCTATACCTCTGATTGATCCCGGGTCGACAGCGGAGCGAACTTACCGTTTTGTCCGTCGACCGTCCGGTTAAATTCGCGCAAGCAAACATATTGCTTACATTCATCGGTCATAAAATTTAAATCCTGGATAAAAAGACACATCTATGAATTACTGCACTGTTAAATCATGATAGAACTAGCCTATTATTCAAAATATATATCACCGAAACGTCAAACCATTGGAGAATATAGCCTTGGTGACCTGTGAAAGACCTTTGCAGCGCACAGAATGATGATTTCTCACACCCAGTCCAAATCAGTTTTGCCATGTAGTAACATCACAGTAAAAAAATGCATTCACTAGAAAATGTTTTTTAATCGTGAATATACTATCAATCAAAGATCCCACCTGTAATTATCCAATCATAGAACTGTTTTACTATAGCATATATGGTCGTTGTGTTTTCGAATATGTACGTCAGAAGCTTATAATTTTGGACTCGAACTGGACTCGGCCTGACTAATAGACCCCTGACCTCCGAGTCCAAATCCGAGCCCATGTGCACTAAAGTCCGGACTCAGGTAACACGGCAATGAGCTTAACATGGCGCTTCAGAAAGTTTCTATATCAGAAACATTCCGAAAAAATTCTTTTGCTATACCTAGTGGCGGTTTTTTTTTGTCTTACGTTTGTGGATGAGTTATTTTATCAAACGTGTAGCGACTTTACTGTATGAACGGTTTATGAAACCGTGTAAACAGTAAAGTGTTTAATTATCACTTTTCATTTGATTATAAATAACATATCTTAGTTATTACTCCCAAAATATCACACTGCATGAACTGCAAAGCTTTTAGGAATGCAGGGTAATCGTCTCTGTTGCACGCAATACCTTTCAGCTCTGTTCTGAAATTCCGAGAGTAACTCTAAAGGAACAAAGCTGACTCTTGAAATTATCTTTCACCACTGCCGACTAAGAATCCCTCATCTTGGGTGCTCTAAAATCCCACGTGACCCTTAAAGATTTTGACCTTCTCGTCCTGGACTCCCCATTTTTCTTTCTATCAAATCTCTGCTGCATAAAATGCATTCTCTGTTTATGACATGAATTATAAATACTTTTACCAGATCCAATTTGCGATGTACAAACATATATACTTACTTGAAATCCTATTCTTGATGTATGTTTAGTCACTTTGCAGTTATTCCTGTTTCTGCACCATGATTCCCAGCAGGTGTGTCACATTTTTCAAGGCTTCCACCAGGGACTGAACAGGAGGGTCGTATGAGCTCACAATCTGGTTTAACGTATTCACCACAAAAGTCATGTTTAATGGACCTCTCCTTTCGCATACTTTAATCTTGGTGGCTTCGACCCCAGCGAAAATCAGAAGCAGAACATGCAACACCTTTCCTGCTATTTTTTTGTGTTTCACTTTCCGACAAAGTGAATAACGTTTATTCTTTATGTATATCCTGCCTGAATTAAAATACTTTAATTTTATTCATATATGTTGTGACAACTTCAATCGTTTTCAAGAGTATACGAGTCTGATCTTTAAGGTGATAATTGGCTTATATCCATATTTGTATTTACAATAGCTAAGTAATGCACAGTTATAAACGCTATCGCTTGAACTCGGAGACCAGCTTATGTGTTTGTCAGAATGCTATCTGTAGTTTGTCTGCATCGAGGTAATCGTTAAATGGCAATACTTGTTATACACTATCCAAAATCAATCTTTCTGTCACGACTCAAGTCTATGATTGACATGAATTCGTTTAACAAATGTTTAGACAGGGACTATCTTCCTGGTACAGCCACTGGCCGTGCTTTGAGCTTCCTGAAATCTCACTCACAAAACCAGTAAAGGACAGTATGTAAAAATAAACAAATGTATCAAAACCATTAAACATAACACGAGACTACAAAGGCATGACCTAGCTGTATACATGGTTTCGTCTCTTAATGATTTAGTAAACATGGTGAATACCGAAACACTACCCGACAGTTAGCCTATTCCAGATAAAACTGGTTAATGTCAAGGAAAGCAAACGAAAGAAAAAAAACAAGGCAAACGCAGGAGGGGAGAGGCCTCCATTTTACCGATTTTAATTTTTTTTTCGCCCTGAAAAATCTGCAAAGAAAATTTAAAGTCTCCCCTGATGGCGCACGACAACACACCAACCGATTTAGTGTGCACATTACCAGGGTTTACCGGCCATTTTTGTCACTTTTGGTTTCGATATGGATTGATATGTCATCATGAACGAGAAAAGAAGTTAAAAATCTGCCGATCCGTCACACGTCACTCAACTTTTCTGGCTGGATATTCTTGATAATGTCAAAGATTTTTTTGCAGTCGTATTCCCTGCCAGATTAAAAAAAAAATCCGGCAGATTTATTGGTTGAACAGAAACGTTCCGTCAGCTGGTAGGTCTGGGTCTTGTACGTAAATTACACTTCAAAAAGAGCTGTAAGAATAATCACTTCATCACCTCATGGAGCACAATCTGATATATTATGTCAGTCGCTGAATATTTTGAGTTAACAAAGATTTATGTTGATTGTTTGCTTCTTTTCATGAATAATTTTAACAAAGATCTCCTACGGTCTCGTATAAATAATTTGTTTTCCGTAAATACTATTATTAATAACACAAGATAATGTAAAGAATGTACATATACCAGTCAACAAAAGTGCAGCAATGTATAGAACTCTCCGTTTTAAAGTGTTATTTATGGAATACTTATAGATCAGTATTTGAGATGACCACGTCTATTTAAGTGTTTAAGAAAAAGGTTAAACATTTTCTAACAGGTCTGTCCTGGAATTATCAATTCCCGGGATTTCCCTCCCTAGGAAATAATCCCCTCCTGGAATTACCCTGAAATATCACCCTGGGAAATACTCATGTGACCGGGAAACAAAAAATAAATATCTGTATATTTGTGTACTTAATTAACAAGAGAAGGTTAACAAAATTTTTACTATGTCAGCACTGGTAAAACAGTTTCATCACATTCATAAAAATAAATTTTAAAGCATGTTTGCTGTCTGCATATAATGTATTCAGTTTGCAACATGCATGTTAATTCCTCTTTTAATGAAAACAACGCTAAAAATAATTCATACATGATAGAGAAAGCTATAAGGACATGTATATTTTGGGATACATCTGACCTTCTGATGGTTATCATTAGTCTTGCTCTATTCAAATTTAAAGAATATGCAGTTAGTGTGGGAAAATATCAAGATTCTTATAATTCCATGCTGTCAGTTTTGATTGTATTTACTAAATTAGGAATTGTTTATATTTAATCTCATTATGACTTCATCATGCTATGGTTACGTGGTTCATCATATTTACCTTTACATAGTGCCCATTTTTTTCCCAATCAAGCATGCTATAAAATATAATATGACAACTTAAGTACAGTTCCAAATAATAATACGCAGGAGGGAATTCCTCAGAGACAGCACAGCCTGGTGGCCAAACCTGACGGACAACGGCGGTTTCATGGACAGCGGTTATAGCCGAGCAAATAATTGAGCATAGCGTAACCGCTGTTTCTGGAGCAGTATCAATGGCATAGAATGTACATTTTTTTGTGACATCAGAATGTTTTGAAGCATGTTTCTACTTGTAATATGCCTTGATAAATAAAGTTCGAGTTCAAGTTAAAGGTCCAGATCACACCTACGGCGTACTGCAGAAGAAAAGAACTATAATACAACCCCAATCCAGCGAACCTCTGGTAAGACCACTTGGATATCATATCTTACTCCACAACGCGCACACCGCCAGTATGTTTCTATATATCGTATACCTTTTGGCGCTTCTCTTCATCTGACAAAAATTCATTGTTATTGTATAAATCCCGGCACTTCTCTTAAGATAAATGAATGTCCATGTAAGGTTGGGGTATACACAACTACTGTGTCGGGAATAGGGTCCACTGGGTAACTTCCCCGTTTTATACACACCCCATATGAAAATTCACGACGATCCCCATTTCCCGCCCACCCCCGGGGTTCGTTGTTGCCGCTAGCGACACCTGTGAGAGAAATGCTGTATCATTTTTATGTGAGCAGTGAAAATCATTTATCTTACTCCAATTTTCTATCTTTCCTGCCGGGATATTCCTCGCCTCTGTCCTCAGAGTAGTTCGGCGCCGCTGCCAGCCACGTTAAGATCAAGCCGAGCAGAGCCATGTTTATCAACAGGCGCCACCGATATTTCATTAGGCCAAAGTGAGCCGATTTTGTGCAGCTCAGTTTGGCTTGAGAAAAAAATAATACAAACACCTAAATCTTTTACAATTAAAAAGCCCGAAACAAATGTTCAGGTTTTGTTATTTTATCGTGAAAAATTACTCATATCTCAGCATTGGTTTGACTTATCAGCCCTAAATATTGCATTTGCATTTGTATACATCTTGAGTAGTTATTTTATGACACGTCACGCCACCCACATTCCCGTTCATACTGCAGACATCCATGTTAATATCTCTGGTTTGAAATATCGGCTTGAAATATATATGTGTATAGATCTGACATAGCTCTTTAATATACACAAAACTGGTGGTGCCGTCGGCAACCACCTACAGCCAGTTGATGTCTCCGCTGGCACAAAGGTTTCCAGAAAATCAGTCATATCTCAGCAGTGGTTGGACTACCTGCCTCGAATTTTCCATGTGTCTACATCTTGGATGGCTTTTTGATTTTATCACAGGTCGGGCCAGCTATTTTCATGTTAACGCTGCAGACATGCAAATATATATATATATATATATATATATATATATATATATATATATATATATATATATGTCTTCAGATTATCTACAATAAACAACTACTAGAGTGCTACTACTTAATTTGTCACCTCACATATCACTTCAATAATGCTACATACCTCGCTTAATACTCCATTACATCTCAATCAAGCCCTCACTTTGTCTATACCATCCTGATTTCGGCGGATACACGTAGTCGCTTGTCGACTTCCCGTATTCTAGTTTAAATCTTAATACAACAGATCGATGTATGGCAGTGTTATTCGTGAGACATTAGAGATAAGAGGCACCAATGGCGCTGTACCTTGCAACAAAAATATGCCTTAAAACTAGTGTACCTCTTGTGTGTATATATATGATAACTTTATATAATGTAACAAAAAATAACCTTCACAAAGAAAGCAATTCAATTATAAGTCCATGAGTGCTCAGGGCTCACACCAAGATTATGACATTTTCATATCCAATGCTCCTTGATAATATCTAGAACTTCCTGGAAACATAATATTTTTACGGGATTCTTTCTCAGCTCAGCAGATATCCAGGGACCTATAGCTTTACATTTGTGACTGAAAACAAAATAATCAAACACAAACACCACTCACGAGTAATAATTATGGCATTGTGGTTTTATAGTTTTGCCATAAATAATGGGTTAATAGGTAATACTGCATGCTATACTGTATCTTTATTTGTTATATTGCAGACATTAAGATGTATTAAAATACGGTCTGAGTCATATCATTGTCGTTTATATTTAATTATGCTGTCAGTCTATTTGATTATCACAGCGCTGACTCCGGTCGAACAACGGAATATTGGGCAGAGCGTTCCTCGTAACAGATGAGTAGCGCCACCTTGTGGACACAGTATGAAACATTTCAAGTGCCCACAAAATGAACACCAGCATGATTTCAATGTTATACCCGCCAACATGTTTACTAAGTAAAAATGTTATTTTCTATTTGACGCTTTCGGGTATTATATTTGGTGTATAAGTTTAAATCGAGTTTTAAATAGCAACATGTGTTTATACGAAAGAGGATATTTAATTATCAAACATGGTGTTTACTAAATATGATGACAAAATCAACAATGCTGCAAAATCAAACTGATACAACAGCTATGTAAAAATATGGTTTAAAGGGTTTCTCTGCTGTGCAATGGAATCTTGTAACGACACACAGAGAGTATCAATTATCAAGCGGAACAAACAGTAGGTTTTTTCATTGCCCCGAGAAAGCATGTTTTGTAGATGCAAATGTATACAGTAAATTACAGTCACATATACCGATAAAAACCGTCTACGTGATACCACGGTATTGTTGTAGCAACAAGTTATAAATCTAATTGTCATTTGCAAGCGATTCCGGAAGTTCAAAGTCTATGCGTGCAAACCGTTTGCCTGCAGAGCGATTAAGATTAATCTATGCTTGATTCCATACGACGGAGTACGGTAGGTAAAGAAGCAATAATGAATGTAACGTGTGCATTTTCGTGCATGTGTATTAATAGAAACTGCCTTAGTCTATCAAAGCGATAAGGAAGGGCTAGCATATATATATATATATATATATATATATATATATATATATACGTATATATAAATTATATATATATTAATCAATGAAATATATGCACAAATTCAATACACCTACCTTGTAGGGGAGCAGCAATAAATAAGTATATACAGACAGTTAGTATAAACTAGCTATATATAGTAGATTTAATAATAACAAGTATGTGCATATCATAATCGTCATACTTAGTATAACATAATGTGAACAAAAATCCATAAAATAACATTTGGGTTTAACAGTATTTCTTGTTAACGTATACCTTCGTTATCAATTTGATGAAAAGGTAACTGCTTTGAGTACAGTCATACAGGGGCCCCATTCAACTGTTATCCGCCTCTGGTTCGGACTGGGCAAATAATTGTAATCAGACATATGAGAGTAGTAATCGCTTTGTGCATCACTAGGGGTCACCTTATGAGACGGAAATTGTCGGTTATTACCTGAGGCACGGCCAGACGCACAAACTCATGTCAATTGGATACGATGGCAGGCTTTCTTCGATAATAGAAGTTTAGAGCGGCCTATGGACTGTTTTATGTGACATTCAGTTTTTAATGATTTGAAATATCTTTAGATTATTGTTTCATTATAGTTTACTGTTACAGAAATATACACACATGCAATTTAAAGATATATATTGGGTAATGGTTATGTAGAAATTATGAAAACAATATAACCCTATGACGATCCAGTGTTTTTTTTTTCATTAAAAGAAATCACATAACAATTATATATTGATTCAACTTGTAACAAATACAAAACATATGTTTTTCTTAAAATGAAATGTTATAAAACATTTTCAGTCTTTATTATACAATAGAACACATATTTTCATTTTCAGTGAATACAGACGCAAGTTACTTGCGAGCTGAAGAAGAAAACAACAAAGCTAGTACCATGGCAGCACCGGAAGCATTGTAAATATATTTTTGTTTAATTTTCAAACATTTTAAATAGGTATTACACTGTAGTATATTTAAAATGGATAGGGTCAGCCGTTTTCCTTTCTTTTACAGACATGGGATTGATTGATAAAAGTATAGTAGATCAAGATAATTATCTTCATTTCTTTTCTTTCAGAGGCCAGTTGGCAAATGTAGCCTCACAATTCCTGCCTCTAAATCAGAAAATGATAAAAACCCAACTGCTTTTTGATATGATCGTCATAAAGGGAAACATAGCGTACAGCTTCGCAGTTGCCTTGTTTGTATTCGTCTATGACATCTTCGGTAAGTATGCCGTACCGTGCCATGATAAAAATATGTCTACTGGTAATAAAGTTTAATTAGGGAACCGGATAGTTTATATTGCAAATTATTTACAAATTAAATTCAAATTATATTTATTATATCTTTTATATGCATGGATTTTGTTTTACACATTGAATGTTTTCTTATTCTCTGTTGAAACTTTTTTTTAAAAATATCTTGCACTGTGAAGGGTAAAAAGCCTAATACAATTCTGAAGTATTTTACAAAGTTACCTGTTATTTTTCTCATACAGTGGTTGTCCCCAAATGCCAAGCAGAAACTGGAGACAATGGTTACACGATGAATTTCATCAACAACTACTGCGAAGAAAATCTGGGTACCATGGCTAACATATCAGGTATCGTGTGGTTCAGAAAATATGGGTTTGCTCTTGGGTTAGTTCTACAGGGTACGTTGTTTTTCATCCCAATGTTGTTGTGGCGCTGTTGTGCAGAACCGAAACTTCTAAATCTTTTGCGCTCAGTCAAGCATTATATGGAAGATATGTGCTCAAAAATATCTCCATGGGAACAAGGAAAGGATAATGCCTTTAGGAATAAAATCAATGACTCATTGGATCATTTAAAATCAATTGTTGGACAGTGGTACAATAAGGAAACAAAAGGTGTATGGAGAATATATGTAGCGACACATATTTCGGTTTGCTTGATCTGTTTCATTAGTATCATTGTACATCCGTGTGTAATGTTCCTTTCTGTTGCAAATTTTGACGGTTATACCTACTGGAGCGGCCCAGGAAAGTTCAAATGTAAAGTTCCAAATATAAACAGCTCTTACAACTGTTTTATGACCGACTCTTTTTCCGAACAGGTGTTTTGGATATTTAATATGTTTATCCTCAGTATAACACTGGTCGCATGTTTCGGTTGTCTGGGTATCACATTCTGTAAATGTTATCCTGGATGTATTTGCTCTAAATACTTTGAAGACAATACCTTTAAAACCAAGTTTCTCTGCAAAATTCTTCCAGAGATTAAACCCGAAAATTTGAATGAGAAATGGCTTTTGTCTGAGTTTTTAAAATACAATTCTTCTTACATGGACCAGTTCGCTTTCTGGTTGAAACTATCTTCTCCTCAGCCAGAGGCCCAGGAACAGAGGTTATGATGAATCAGAACGAGTTTTATTCAAAACTCTGTGTCAAACACGGGGTCTTATAATTAAAGTCCATGAGCAAGGATTATGCCCTGGGAGCATAGATTTATTGAACAATTAATGTTCTTTAAACCAAAGAATAAGAGTGCAAATGAAGGTATATTAACATCCATCAGGCTATCTGGCGCTGGACAATTGTCCTTTTTGAAGCAGAAGGAATTATGGAACACATACCTTAAATATCTTGTTTCTTGCCATCAGAAATGCATTTTCCTGCCTTAATGTTATCAAAGTATTTTATAAACTTTATCCTTGGCTAAAAAAGTTTATTTTCGTTAGCCTTATTTATAATTCTTCCTTCTAAATGTGGATTAACTGACAGATCAATGGACATAAGGTAAGGACTTGGCCTCCCGAGCAAGGTTTATTGAACAATAAATATTCTTTAAACCATTCAATGAGAGAGAAAAGGACATGGACTGCCGAGTCATGCACTTTATCTATATAATACAGCTGAATTATTTAGGATACACAAGATTCCAAATAATACCCAGGGCCGTTTTAAGGCATGGGTACACTGGACAGTTAACGAGGGGTCCAAAGTATTAAGAATTGCCCCATACAGGCAAATTAAGATTCTGTTTTTAATCTTTCCTGTTCGAGACTTCAACTAAGGAAGGATCATCTCCACAGGGGACAGCATCGTTTGAACTGGCCTTTACTTATGTGAGGAAAATTTATTTTTAGGGGCATTAACTTTAATCCAATCCTAATGTTTTTCTGAAAAGAATATGATCAGTTTAATATAAACGTGTTATTTAAAGAGTTAAGTTGATACTTTGCGAGACCATAGCAAGTTTTGTATCAAATATTTTTTTTTTGTGTGTGTTTCTTCTAGAGCACTTGTGACTAGTATAATTAAACTATTTTCTCCGTTCAGTATCACAGGATTTCGGTAATAAATACTAATAATACACAATTTCAGTTTAGTAAAGCTGATCATATACTGTCATAGTGCTTTATTAATTTGGCTGGCTTTGATCATACATACGTAAATCATATACCAAAATATATTACTCTTATTATATTCAAAAGTGTTTTTTACCCACATTCGATTCGGTAATGCTGTAACTTTCGTAATATGCACATTAGAAATTGTGTCGATTCTCTTAGACTTTGGTGGATACCACGTCTACAGATGTTTCGTAGACGAACATTTTATTATGTGAGCGTCTGACAGGACTGTCACGGATATGTGACTGACGATGTCACATTCTACAGTTATTGATTATTTGCTTTGTATTGAACGTGATGTCATTTTAAAACAAATTGTAGTTCCTGTACAATGTTTAACGATAGCTTTAGTTCAATCCGTGACGTTGTGCGAAGCCGCAGGGTCTGCCGTCCACCTTTCACTGTCCACCATGATCAGTCTACCGTTTGAACCAAATAACAACCCTCCGTAAAAAACGACCCCCTTCCAGCTGGCCACTGTAGGACTGCCGGGACTACTCGTATCAGCTGTCAAAATTTCAATCAAATTTGGTTATATTCCAAAGAATCACCTTCTGTTTATATTTCAAATGAGCAAGCTTAAAATATTAATTATTCTTTGAAGTCCTTACAACAAAAACACCAATGTTTTAAGTAATATGCCTTGAACTTATGCTTATCCAACATGTTTTAACGGATTTCATTACCATCTCCGGCACAGACATACCTACACCTGGAGTATTTAGAAACCCAGTGCATTGTTGGTGGCAGACGTTGGCAGTCTTTTAGACACTTCAATTGCTGTATATTGTAAAATTTGACAATTTGATGTCATATCTGATTGATGACATCTTGATGTCACTACAAAAACTCTCAAAAACGGATGCAGACTCCAGCACCCTATTTCACGGGAATATTGATCTGGACGGTCATTTGATATTGGGTTGCAGGTGGCACTGTTTCTGTGCAGGTAAACATTTTCCTTTTTTCATAAAAATGATATTATACTGCTGTTTTTTTTTATCACGATAAGCATTTCTCTTGATGAAGTGAAAATAAATGCAGAGTGACAACTTAACCTTATTATTTTCAAAATTCGGTGGTTATGGTATCTAATATTTTATCATTTCATGGCTTGGATACATGAATAGCATTATGACGTTCACAAAATATCAACAGAAATCACTGCACCTATTGATTATATGACTGTTAAGCAGATATGAGCCTATTTCGGTCTAATGCTGAAATGATATTTTAACTTTCACTATATCTTGGTCACCCATTAGCATGCTGAATCTTGCACGGAGTGGTACCACCTATGTCGGACTACTGCTAAAATGATATTTTCACGTTCCACTATTTCTTGGTCACGCATAATATTGCACAGAGTGTACGTTAAACCTCTGGGTCAAGTTAGAACGTTTTCGCAGTCACAGGTGCCGCGCAAAAGAGCTTCCGGAGTTGGATACATCCGTAAGAGATTCTGTGTAGGGGCGGGGGCCCAGCCTTTCGTTTATAGCGGAGAGGACTGCAATAATGTTAATACGGCCCTGATGTTCAAACTTACTTATTCTTTCTAGCAATTACTATCCCTATTGAAGAATATTTTGTAAAATATAAACATAATTGGAAAAATATCAACATACTTTGTAAGATACTAACATATTTTGTAAAAACTAACACATTTTGTGAAATTTTAACATTTTATAACATATGTACATTGTTACGTTTACAGTTATTGCTTTCTGTTATATTTGGTTATTATTGAGTAACTTGTACTTGATGTTACTTATGCTATTGATGGCACATATATTTATAACTGTAAACATGCGTTATTATCAGTATAGAAAAGGTGTTTCAGATTACTAGATACCTGATGAACAAGGATTGTATAATGTTTTGTAAGCTTGTTGAAGAAAAGAATATAAAACGAGTAATTAGTCATTGTTCTCCATCATCAAACATACATATGATTAATATTGAGTAACTTGTATTTGATGTTACTTATACTTTTGATGCTACTTATATATGTAAAGATGCGTAAATATCAGTATAGAACATGTGTTTCGGATTACTAGATAACTGAAGAATAAAGGTTGTGTAGTGCATCGTTAGCTTGTTTGAAGAAAAAGATAAAAAAAACAAGTAATTAGTCATTGTTCTTCATCAGCAAACATATATATCATTATAATTGAGTAACCTGAGTTTAATGTTACTTATACTTTTGATGGTTCTTATACTTATACATGTAAATATGCGTAAATATCAGTATAGTAAAGGTGTTTCAGATTAATAGATACCTGATGAATAAGAATTATGCAGTGCTTCGTAAGCTTGTTGAAAAAAAGGATTTAAACAAGTTATTAGTCATTGTTCTTCATCAGCCAACACATATTATTGAGTAACTTGTATTTGAAGTGACTTATACATTTGATGGTAAATATATTTTGTTACGAAACCTAATAACAACAGATCACGTAATCGTGACGAGCATAAATTTTGTTACGGAGATTAAAAATAACAGATTCCGAAATACAAGGCAGCGTGAGATGTCTAGGGGAATGAATAAAGAAGTCAGTGTATTTTTGTTTACAAATAATTATAATTTATTCTTAGAACAATCCTAACATTACAATACACTAAATCATTACAATAACACAGTATAAAAAAATAAAAATGTGCAGTACCAGAGTGTCCGGATCCTAGGCTTAGATTTCTGGATACCACCACTGTCACAGCTCAACAAGAGTCCTTTAACACAAACTATTCCACGTAAATAGTTCAAATAAATCTTCCCAGAAAATAGTGCAATTTTACCGCGAAAACAATCTGTTGTAATCCAAAAGTGAAGTTCAGGTAATAATCCCAAAGGCAAACTGAAGGCAATCCGTATAAAATCTGTTATAAAGTCCGAAGAATATCTATCAGTTCTGCAATTATCGGAAAGGTCCAAAAACTGACGAGAGAGTCACACTCCTCCGTGTCCGCTGGTATTTTTCTCTTTCTCGGCTCTAAACACAGCCCCAATTTAAAGCTTTTTTTACACGTTGTCCAGAAACTTCTATATTCACGAATATTCCAACACAACAATACACGTGCGCCAGCAGCGCCTGAACAAACCCTAGAATACAAAGAACGTTGTGTCTCCACGTGTCACACTTCACACGCAAGCCAAAGCCCTACAAGCGAAGCTTCCATAGCAAATAAAAAACGGCTTGCACCGAACACGAATCAGAATGTCAACAGATACATATAACACTCCCCCTCCAAAGAAAGTTTTGTCTAAAAACTTTAATTTTCCGATCAACAAATGTTTACAACATTTCAAAACCATCTTATTTACAACTTGCATAAACGTCTCGTTTAAAACATTTCATAAACATCTCGATAAGCAATCAGCAGGTACTTTGTCTTTCCCTTTAATGTGTCTGATTTCAAGATTATAATCCCGTCAAATCAAACTCCATCTCAACAATCTTTGATTTTTACACTTTATCTTGCTCATGAACGTGAGGGGATTGTGATCACTAGGACAATGATAGGCATGACTGATGAAATGATAAACTTCAATGCAATGCCAATATCAAAGCCAAACATTTTTTTCAATAGTTGAGTAGTTTTTCTGGTTTGCATTAAACTTTCTTGAAAAATAACAATTTGGATGATCAATGCCATCACTGCCTCCTTGTAACAACAAAGCACCAGCAGCAGTATCACTAGCATCTACAACTAACTTAAAGGGCACAGAAAAGCCTGGAGCTGATAAAACTGGTGAACTTTGCAGAATTGATTTCAAGTTCTGAAATGCATTTTCACACTGAACATTCCTTACAAACTTTTGTTTCTTCTTTAACAAATTTGATAAACGTTCGGCTACAGCAGAAACATTTGGACAAAACTTTCTGTAGTATCCAACCATGCCAAGAAAACGCATTGTTTGAATTGTAGAAATAGCACTTATTTTTGCATCAACAGGTTTACTTGACCCTGCCCTACAATATGACCCGAAAATTTTACTTGTGGATGACAAAACTCAGATTTGACTTAGCTGACGTTCAGACGCGCTTCGCTCCGTCTTTCGAAGAAGTCGCGAAGGATTTGCAGATGTTTCTCCCAGGTGTACACGATGAGGCTATCAATTTATGCGTCGCAGCCCTGAATGTCCTTTACAACCAAATGGATGAGGCCCTGGAACGTGATTGGCGAGTTCTTCATGCCAAACGGCACAACTTTATACTGGTACAGTCCTTGCAGTGTCACATATGCGGACACTTCTTTCGCCCGTTCTGTCAGCGGAACTTGCCATAATCCTTTTAGCAAGTGAAACTTGTAAACATATTGGGAGGTACCGACTCTATCAATACAATCTTCAATCCTCGGAATCAGGAATCTATCCGTCTTGGTGGCAGAGTTCAATTTTCGATAATCTGTGCACATACGGTAACTTACATCAGGTTTGGGCACAAGAATACATGGTGAACTCTAGTCACTGTCACTATGTTCAATAAAATCATTGTCCAGCAAATATTGAACCTCCCCTTGTAGATACCTTTTGCTTTTCTGGAATCAGTCTGTGCTATTTCTGTCTTAATATGGATTCAACATGTTAACATGGCACAGTTGTTTTTTTTTTCTTACGCCTATCTGGTGTTTACAGTATGTAATTTAATCACTGACTTTCTTGTCAACAATGTAGGGACCAAAATACCTAGCTTGCAGAGGTCTGCCAGGGATGAGTATTACGGCAAGGACCTTTTCTCCAGGAACAAACGTCCTCCTTACAGTGTGCTTGTCACACTTTGTTTTTCATTTTACTTTGTGCAGATTTTAGATAAGACTTGCAATTTCACAAGCATTGTGTAGTTTAGTGCGAAAGTCTGAGACATACTGCAATAAACTAAGAGAATCAGGATTTTCACCCAAGAGTTTTTCGTTAAGCAGTTTTAATGGACCTCGAACTGAGTGTCCGAAAACTAGTTCAGAGGGACTGAAACCCAAGGACTCTTGAAAGGATTCTCTGACAGCAAACAGCAATAGGTGGATACCTTCATCCCAGTCTTTCTGTGTGTCATAAAAATAGGTCCTAATTAAAGTTTTTATTGTCTGGGGAAAACGCTGGAGGGCGCCCTGACTTTCAGGATGGTATGGCGAAGAGCTGTACTGTTTTACACCAAGCTCAAGCATAACTTGCTGGAATAAGCCAGACATAAAATTAGACCATTGGTCAGACTGGACGGATTTTGGTAATCCAAACATTGTAAAAAACTTGGTCAGAGCCTTTACAATACTTTTGTTATTAATTTTGCGCAATGGTATTGCCTCAGTGAACCTAGTAGATGCGCACATAATTGTCAGCAAGTATTCATGTCCGGATTTTGCTTTTAGGAGTGGTCCAACACAATCAAAAATAATCTAACTAAATGGTTCCTCGAAAGCAGGAATAGGTCTAAGTGGGGCTTTAGGAGGATTCTGATTTGGCTTGCCTAACATCTGGCATGTATGGCATGATTTACAGTATTGTACAACATCTGTCCTGAGATAAGGCCAACAGAAGTGTGTTTTATTTATACCTAAATGTCCAGACAAAAGGAGTCTCATGTGCCATGCTTAGAATTTTATTGCGATTGGTTTTGGGAACTACTATTTGATGTTTGATGGCCCACTCATCATCAGCGCATACATCAGGTGGTCGCCATTTACGCATAAGCACTCCATTTTTAACATAGAAACAATAAGTTTTTGTGACAGTTCATCTTTAGAAACTCCACTGGGAAACAAACATGAAATATCAGGGTCCTTATAAGCTGTTCCGCCATAAGTTCTGACCTTGGAAATGCTGCATCCTGTACGGGTGAGTCGTTAGACAGGTCACTAGTGACTGCTAGAGTGTTATTATCTGGACCATTATCCCCATGTGTGTTTTTCTTCGCCATAGATCTAGTTACAGCACAGGATACAAACCAGGAATTTCCTTGATTTTCAGGATCAGTGTCCTGATCAAGTGACGGCTTTTCTGTCACCATGGGTACAGGCTGTACTTTGTCACCTGCAACATCATTGCCTTTTTGCAATTGAATTTCCTTAAAGGGTAAAGTAGTTCTAATGCCGACAGTAATTTTCCCAGTAATTAAATCTGACTTTAAATGAACACTGTGAAGCGGAACTGAAGTGTAGTTGCCTGAACACATACCATTAACAAGTGCATGTGCACCATTAAAAAACCTATTAGAAAATGGCTAATTGTTTGCTAACATGAGAGTTTGACCTGAAACAGTGTCCCTCAAAATTCTAATAGGTGTAGAATCTGAACATCACTTAAAGTAATACAACACCATTATTTATGAATGGCTCAAATAAATCCATTTCAGAGTCAGGAGAGGAATCTACTACCTCAATTTAATCAAACAAAGAACTGGCACTGACAGTGTCAGTCATAAACTCTTTTTCAGAGTCACAAAAGGAATCTACATCCTTATTTCAATAAAACTCTTCATGGGAGTCAACAGAGAAATTTTCCTAAGCAGAAACAAACCTCTGTTTTTCATTACAGGACCTGGCCTCATTTGAAATACTCTTGTAAGAGTAATAAAAGGACTTAATTAGCCTTATTTAGAGGATACTCCTCGCAGGAGTCTTATAAAATTAGCCTTATTAGCCTTATTAAATTCCTCGCAGGAATCAAATGAGGTTTTTACCCCGCAAGCTACGGATTCTACTTTGGAGTCAGACGGCACGTTGGCCTCCGTAGCATCAAATCTTTTTTAGAGTCAGTAAAAAAGTTGTCCTCCTTATTTACATGAAAAGAGGTTGGCTCTTGTACTCTGCTATGCATAGATTTTGAAACAAAACCAGAAGGTTTGCTGTTTGGTTTATTTGCAAATTTTTATCAGTCAGATATTTTTATATTTCTTGGACATTTTTTAACTATCCGGACTACTTGTACTGGATGACTGCTCCTTAATCTTTTTGTCCATACTGATATACATTCTTGATTGTGAGTGACTGGTTTGATTTGCTAGTAAAGGAAATTTTGTGTGTTTAACCAATGATCATTAGCTAATTGAGCGACAATGTCAAGTGTTTCAGGACTTTTCTCACCAAAAAAAGTTTTTACATCTTCATTAATGCAGCGCTTAAATTCTTCAAGCAATTTCAACTGGCGCAATTTGTCATAATCTTTCTTTACATTTTTAGAACTACACCAGCGATGAAACAACTACTCTTAAGTCCAAGCAAATTCTACATAGGTCTGATCTTTGCGCTTTCACCATATTCTGAATTTCTGGCGGTAAGCCTCTCGAACTAACTCATAACCTTTGAGGATTAACCGTTTAACCTGGTCATAGTCGGCAGCGGCTTCTACTGACAGCTCTGTATAAATTTCTCTGGCCTTGCCAGTCAATACACTTTGTTATAGCATAGTCTAATTTTCCTTAGGCCATTTTAAATTTTCAGCTACCTTCTCATTGTGTAAGAAATATTTATCAACCTCTTTTTCTTGAAAAGGTGGAACAAACCTAATATGTTTAGTAACATCAAAACTGGGAGTAGGGGTACGTAGACCATGTTCTAGTCTTTCTACTCCAGTCGTTTTAACTCAATTTCTTTTTCTTTCTCTCTCATATGTTCTGCCCACCTTGACTATTTTAATGCTAGGTCATGTTGCATTTCTAACATTTGTAATTCAAACTGCATAGCAAGGCTGTCATTTTTTTATGTTTCCTCTTCACTCTCTTCAATTTAACCTTTGCTAATTAGATCTTGCATGATTTTAACAATGATATCAGGCTTTGTCAAAGATTTTTTTCACACCTAACCCTAAGTGTTGTCCCAAACGCAACAACTGATCTTTTGTCAATTGTTTTGTCAACTGTCAAATGCCTCAGGTTAGAAATCTGCCGTGTTAAGATGTTGAAACAATAACAAAAAAAACTGAGATAAATCTTGTAAACAATGTATTGTGAACAATGTGTCAAAGTCAAAGCCTAATAAATGATCAAAACTGATAAGCCTCCCGGGCAAGTCCACAATTTTATGTAACGGAGCCTAATAACAACAGATCACGTAATCGTGACGAACATAAATTTTGTTATGGAGATAAAAAAGAAACAGATTCCGCAACACTAGGCAGCGTGAAATGTCTAGGGGAATGGATAAGGAAGTCAGTGGATTATTTTAACAAACAATTATAATTTATTTTTGAAATAATCCTAATATTATAATACACTAAATAAATACAATTACTCAGTATAAAAATAATAAAAATGTGCAGTACCAGAGTGTACGGATCCTAGGCTTTGATTTCTGGATACCACCACTGCCACCGCTCAACAAGATTCCTTTAACACAAATAATCCACTTAAACAGTTCAAATAAATCTTAACAGAGAATAGTCCGATTTAATCGCGAGAACAATATGTTGTAATACAAAAGTGAAGTTCTGGTAAAAATCCCAAAGGCAAACTGAAGACAATCCTTATAAAATATGTTATAAAGTCCGAAGAATATCTTTAAGTTGTGCAATTATCAAGAAAGGTCCATAATCTGACGAAGAGTCACAATCTTCCATGTCCGCTGATATTTTCCTCTCTCCCAGCTCTAAACATAGCCCCGATTTATAACTTTTTTTTACACGTTGTCTAGAAACTTTTGTTTTCACGAACATTCCAACACATCAATACACGTGCGCCAGCAGCGCCTGAACAGACCCGAACCATCTGGAACTCAAAGAACGTTGTGCCTCCACGTGTCACACTTCACACGAAAGCCAAAGCCCAACAAGCGAAGCTTCCATAGCAACGAACAAGGCCTGTGCCCAACGCGAATCAGAATGTAAACAGATAAATGTAACAAGTTATATAGGTTAATATGCTTAATTATCAATATAGAAAAGGTGTTTCAGATTATTAGATACCTGATGAATAAGGATTGTGTAGTGCTTCGTAAGCTTGTTGAATAAAAGGACATAAAACAAATAATTAATCAATGTCCTTCATTAGAAAATTTATAGGACTAAATACTACAATAGAAAGAAGTAGGTAATTTATAGACATGCAAATTTTCGGCCCAACACATCAAACTATTCTTGAAATATGTCTGATTTTTTGCAGGGGCGTAGATAGCGGGGGATGGGGGGGGGATACTTACCCCCCAGAAATTTAGGTGGGGGATGGTGTGTACAATCATCCCCCCCCCCCGGTTTCCATGAGGAAAAAAAACAAAACTATAGTTATTATGCAATACTAGCCAGTTGATAGTAATAATATTTATAACAACGTTGTGAAGTATTAGAAGTCTCGCGCCATCAAACATTCAAGGATCGTTAATTCGTTTTTCAGAGTTTCCCCATAGTTTCTTATATTTTGTATCCTCAATGGAGATAATATCCAATTACTGTCTTACCGTAATTACTATTATCGTTAAGTATACAATTTTATATGCAGACTAGGACCTCCATAGCCCCATAGCATGAATTAATATGTTTAATTGCTCTACAAATAACCCATTCTCTTAATTTATTATGCATTCGGCCAAAAACACGGAAAACCAGCTAAAAGTAAACAATTTTATATATAAAAAAATAAATATACGGTATCTTCATAATCTTTACATCATTCTTTTCCATTGGTTCTCTTGTTTGTTGATTGAATAGGGAAAATAAATTAAATAAGTCTATTTCAAGATTTTAAAACTTCATTGAAGGAAAATCATATCTTCAAAATCGTTCTAATATAAGAGGTCAGTGTAGACATGGTCTATAAATTAAGTATTGCTTACTTAGGATACAAAAGAATTCTGGAACTAATAGGCATAGATATATATTTAGAGAATATGTATAAAAGAAATAAAAAAGAAATTTTTAGAAAGGACAGATAAAACCAGAAAAATCCCTTGTGAGAATAGTTAAAAATTCTTTTTATCACATTTATAACTATATCTAATATAGAATCATCACAACACAATCAATGCAAACAAGCATTAATGTCATCAAATTAAGTGGACAGGTCCAATGGTCTTCTTTAAGTATTTATTCTTGAAACATATAGAAAAGCTCTTCAGACGTTTTCATAAGAAATGTATCGAACTCTGAGAGGAAAAAGATTGAGTGCAGATCTTTCAACAATATTCAGTTGTGAAGACTCAACTTATAAATTGAAATCTGGAAAGTTTATGTATACACCCAAATATATATATATAAATATATCAGTTAGGTAAATCTCAGTTGTAATGTCTTATAAATCAAACAATTTGATTGCTTCCATATGTTGCTAAGAACTCCTAAACATTAGTAACATGTATTAATCATTTGAGATATATAGTTTGGGTCAGAAACAGTGGGTCAGAAAGCCTGGAATTTAATATTTTGTTTATATTAAATAATGCAGGTTGATAAAGTATATAATAATGATAATTTTAATTTTACCCCGTTTATCATTTATTATCGTTCTTGATATTATGTTCCTATTCTTATGATCATCGATTCTCATAGTTATCCTTTAATCAGAAACAAAATACAAAATATTACTGCTATGAAATTATGTGCACGACATTTTGTGTATTGCTGAAAGTAGAGTGATAGACTGAGAGTTACAGAAATGCACGATGTAATCATTCTACAATATACACTTTTGATTTTTTATCAATATTTATTATGCAATATGCAATGAAATTTCCGTGCACACAATCACCCACACACGAATATATATATATATATATATATATATATATATATAATTAATACATATATAACGTACTAACACACGCATATATAAATATATATATATATATATATATATATATATATATATATATATACAGATGACCTCCCCCCCGGGTCTGTAGACCTGTCTACGCCACTGGATTTTTGCCAATTATATAAGAACGGATGAACATCACAAAGAAATTTGGTAGGTGGCACCACTGGTATTTTGTATATGATAAAAGAGTGAAGGTTATTTCGGACAAACACTTTTTGGACAACGACATTTTGTACCAGGATATTCCGGGCCAGAGGTTTTAAAACAGGCTTTTTCTAGACTAAGGTTGGTAATATTTTTTCTTCTAATAGCAATTTTAATATAATAGTACTGCATGGTAGCATTTGATTGTGTGTCTTGATAAACTCAAAATGTGAGGGCAGTGTATTGAGAAAAATAGAGAGCGAACAGATTAACCAATAAAAAGAGAAATTTCATAAAAAAAAATCACGGATCCTTTTGTCACGGTTCTCAGCTGATATATATAAAATGCATTTCTTTTCTTATATTTCTATATACTGCTAAGAGGCCATTATAATTTATATACTGCTATTTGGTGGTGGCAAATACAACACCATCATTTGCTGAACCAAAACTGTGAAATTATTGCCATGGTTAGAAAACACGGAAATTTAATAAATAGGGATCATTTGGAAGGTACAGGCCCCTATTATCTTGCTCATATATAAAATGTGAAAAAACAGAATGCACAGACTAAAATTCCTTCTTATACCTATTTGCTATACCCAATTATTTATAATCTCTCTCATTTTAACTAATACCAAATCAAAGTAAATAAAAAATGTTCACAGTTAATAATGTGTCATAGTCAGAGAAGGTTGGCCTTTCTATTTGTGATTTTACTTTTGAGTTAATAACTAAAATATAATAATAATAACATTCCGATGTGATATATGGCGTACACTTGTGTACAAATAAGATGTAGTTTTATACTGAAATATACTTGCTTCCTGAAATAGTTAACATATCAAGTGAATATATGTCGCGAAAATTGTTTCAGAGTATAATTTCAACCTAATTCAATACATATACAGACAAAACATATGGGGAGAAACATGAAAGGGCGGATCCAACCCTGGAGGATTAAAGAAAACCCTTAAAAAAGTTCCTTACGACGTATTGCAAATTCATTAAAAATGTATGAATGGGTTCTGACACCATTCAACAGTAAAGTGTCTAATTTTAACTTTCAATGATTATAAATTACACATCTTAGTTATTTCTCCCAAAATCTTACACTGCATGAGCTGCAAAGTTTTCCGGAATGCCGGGTAATTGTCTCTGACGATCGCAATTCCCTTCAGAAGCACTAAAGGATCAAAGCTGACTCTTGTAGCAGTCACTCACCACTGCCGACTAGATCTAACAAACCAATCGACAGAACACGGCGCAACAGAACACCGCGCTTACAACTGGTTTTTAACTCTCATATAATCGAATAAAAATACAATAACACGGTATACAAAAAAGAATAATACAACAATGATGTAAACTGCTTTACCAAAATTATTCAGTTTTTCTTTACCCTTCAAATTTGACACAGATCCCCTTATCTTGGGACCCTCAATATCCCACGTGAGCATCAAAGACTTTGTCCTGCCAGTCCCGGGACATCCCATTTTTTTCTTTTGATTAAATCCCTGCTGCATGAAATGCATGTACTATGTATATTATATGTATAAAAATTACTTTTACCAGATCTAATTAGTGATATACAAACATATAAACTTACTTAGAATTCTTAATGAACGTCGAACGTTACGTCACTTTGTTATTGTTCATGTTTCTGCATCATGCTTCCTAGCGGTTCTGTTACATTTTTCAAGGCTTCCACCAGGTATAGAACATGAGGACCGCAGGAGCACAAAGTGTTTCAACGTTTTCATTACAAATGTCATGTTCAGTGGACCTCTCCTGTCGCATACATCAATCTTGTTGGCTTTGACCGCAGTGTAAATCAGAAACAGGAGACTCAACACCTTTCTTACCATTTTTTTTGTGTTTCACCCTTTGACAACGTGAATAATGTAAATTCATTTTGGATATTCTGCTTTGTTGTAAGTACTTTAATTTTCACCATATATTATGTAACTACTTTTTGGTTTCACCTTTTTTACAAGTATCTGATCTTTCAGTTGATAACTGGCTTATATCCATATTTAGATTCACAATAGCTTAATAACGCACTATCAAAACCCCTATCACTCAAAATGATCTTATTTGTTTGTCAGGTCACTATCTGTAGTATGTTTGTTTCGATGTAATCGTAAAATAGCAATACTTGTCACACACTATCCAAAATAAATCTTTTTGTCTCAAGCCTATGATTTCGTAACAACAATGTTTAAACAGGGACTTTCCTTCTGGCTTCCTGAAATCTCACTCGCAAAACCAATAAAAAAAGTATGTAAAAATCATTAAATGTAACAAAACCATTAAACACAAAACGAGAATAATAGGCATGACCTAGCCGTTTACCTGAATTCCTCTCTTGCTGCTTAATTTAACACGATGAATACCTCGACAATGAGCTTATTCAAGTGAAAACTGGCTATTGTCAGCAAAACCAAACGACAGAAAAAAAATCAAGGCAAACAGGGGAGGAGGGGGCCTCTTTTCTACCGATTTTAAATTATCACCCTAAAAATATATATATAGAAGTCTCTCCGGCCGGCGCATGCGCGCACATCAACCGAATTAGTGTGCACAAAGCCAGGGTTACCGGCCATTATTGTCTCTATGGTTTCGTCTCATGGAATTCTTTTCTCATCTTGAATGAGTAAAAAAATAAATCAATCAATCGATTTATTTTTCGGTTCCGTCATCACATCTACCGAATTTTCCAGCTGGAAACTCCCGACATAGTTGAGGATTTTTGCAGCCGATTTTTTCTGACCGACTGAAAAAAATCCAGCCGGCAACATCCCTACATCAGCAAAAATTTCGGACGGAAAATTCGGTAGATAGGTCGGTTTAACAAGACCTATCTTATTTCTCATACCCTTGGCAGTGTCCCGAGCCTCCTGATATCTCACACGCAAAAGCAACAAAAGACAATGTTTGACAATGGTTGTATGATATTGGTGTTAACAGTCCGACGCGACGATGACACATATTGAACAGAAAAATTCGATCAGCTGGTAGGTCTAGATCACAGCTATAATGTTTGCTAAAGAGAACAGAAGTACATATATAATACATCCGTAAAATCCAGCAAACCCCTAGTAAGACCTCTCTGTCACATCTGACATCACAAAACGCACACCACCAGTATGATTCTATATATCATATAATCTTTTTGGTGCTTCTCGTATCTTGAAAAAAAATTCCTGTTATTGTATAAACCCCGTCACTTCTCTTCAATTAACTGAATGTCCATCTCAGGTTAGGGTTTTAACAGATGTGTCGGGGATAGCGTCCACAGGGAATCTGAATACAGAAATTCACGACGCCCCCCCCCCCCCCCTTCCAGGGTCAATGTTGGGCTAGCGACAACTGTGAGGGATTTTCAGAATGTTTTTTACGTGAGCAGTGAAAATAAACTAATTGTCCAACTCCAATTTACTATCTTTATTTCTCGGCTCTACACTGTCCTTCGCCATTATGCTCCGCCGCCGGTCCAGTCCTAGCCCAGTCGAATTTATCAGCAAGCGCCAACGATATCTCAGTAAGCCGAAATGGTCCGATTTTGTCCAGCTCAGTTTGGCTTGGTAAAACAATTTTTACAATTAAAAAATGCCTGATACAAAGGTTCAGGTTTTTTTATTTTTTCCCCTGTTGCTGAGAGGAATCGGTGCGATTGTTTAAGTATGAAACTGTTGGCTCATGAAATCACCAGTATAAACTATACTCGATATTTAATCTCAATCTAGTTTAATATAAAATGAAAGCAACATTTCATACGTAATATAGATAACATTTTAAATTACACGGGTATACTTGGTAACAGCGTAAATTGAATAGGCTTTCAGGTCAGGATAAGCCAGCCGACATTTTGCAAGCTGAGTCGAGCGACGAAACTCGGCTTACTACTAAAGTGAGCCGTCTTTTGTTATAGGCCAGTCGCATTTGAGTGGCTAACACAGCTCCGGGCTGTACCTCAGAATATCTTCGCATCATCTTTACCTTTACCTGACGCTGTGTTTCGTTCCTGGCAAGCATTTAAAAAGCATTTTTTATAGCCGATATAGTTTGTTTCGTACAGACAAACTAAATATAATATTTATGGTACGAAAATCTCTTCCGAAGACAAGGTCAACGTTCTAGGAATAAGTTTTGACAAAAAGCTGAATTTTCATCATCAAATTAATATTCTATGGAGAAAAGCAGGAGCTTATACACATACGCCTATTGTATTGTCAGTGACTGATGTTCCCTTTAAGCATGCAGATAGAGATCAGATTTTTAAAAAATCATATTATGTCAGGGTTGGCATTTTTATCCCCAGTCGAATTAATCCACTGGATTAATCTGGATTAATCCGGATCGGATAAAACAGGTTTTATCCAGTTTTATCCGAAGTTGGGGTGTAAACCGTCTGTGAAGCAGACATTTTATATTTAGTTTAGCTTTCCACCGTAAAAACAATTACAGTTCTTACAAGGAACATTTTTGTCTAGTCAACTGAATTATTATGTGACCATATATATTTATAAATAAAACGCATTGTTTTGTCAAAGATAGTCATGCCATGTTCTTAATAATAATTTTGAAACTTGAGATTGGTTATTATCTTTTATAATGTTTTATAATTTTATCTTAATATATACAATGACATCAGTCACTATGTCAATAATTTTGTGGGGGTGACCTTTCAAGAGGCAAATGATAAAATACTTGAATAGCTATCTTGCCCAAGTAGGTTTCTTTGAATGTGGGGTATAGTAGTTTGATTCCTTGACTCATTTGCCACTGGTAAGGCATGTCAACACAAGCAGCAACAATGGGCTGCCATTTGAAAACCATCCAGTCATGACAGCCTGAGAGGAGAAATCTCTTTTGGATCAAAGTCATTCAGGAATACTCCTTAACAGAGTCTCTTATAAGTTGTTGACAATCGGACTGCAAAAGCCACCCTGTAAGCTTACCCTGTGACTATGAGTAAATGTTTGGTTGCTGAGGATGATGCTATAAAGATCATACATCCTACTGAGAAACTAACTACCAGCCAGAGGTGAAACATTGAAGACAATGGGACGGCTCCTCCTTCTGGTGTGTGTTGAGCATAAGCTATAGTGGCTGCAGGTAAATATGAACCTGGAGAAACTTGCCAGTTGGATAAAACTCCTATATTGTTAATATATATTAATAAACCTTTGAATAAATTTTACAAGGTGATTTTTAGTTTGATCCAGTTTAATCCTGTATAATCCGGATAAAACTGGATTAAACAGGATAAAACCAAGTTTTATCCTGATAAAACCCAACCCTGTATTATGTACATGTATATATGTGCAGGTCTTATTATTTACTTGTTTCTTTTATAGCTAACAGAGAGTAACATGATTTGTCTAGTTTTATTGGCAACAATCTAGGTTATATATGTGAAAAATACAAACCTAATGTACACACGATAAAGTTGAATGACCTGTCTTGCATAGTAGCAATGCCAGAAATCCGTGGAGAGAAACAGACTAAAGAAAGCATCGTCCTCGGCTTACGGAATTTAGGAGACGGCATAATGACATTACCGATTTTGATCTAAGTGTCGTTGATTATTGCATCACTCAGCTTACAGTTAAGCAATGTTTTTCTCGATAAAGATCTCTAACGATTAAATAGATACTTGGCTGAACAATCCAGGATGAAACTTTTTATTTTTTACTTGATCACATTTCAATTTTCCATTTTTTTTTCCTATAAAATTTCTGTGGATCTGTACTTACCGCTACAGGGAACGTGTTCAATACAGAGAACTCAGATTTGTTTAAGTCATTTTATATATTAAATTTTGCGAAACTCTACTTAATAGACGATAACTCATTGCAGAACCGATAAATATGGACTTAAATCTTTCTGATACTATGTCGGTAAAAAGCTATGGAATTCCCTTACACTAGTCAAGTCAATATACGGAATGACCCACTGCAATTTGCAGCAGAATTTATTTTAGCACCATTCGTCTTTGAAACGTCTTGGATACACATATTTAAAGTCTAGCAAACTATTATAGTGGAACAATGCTTAATTTGCATAAATCCAATATGGCCACCAGGCGCAGTTTCTGACTCATATTTTCTATTTTTAGCTGTCCTTTAAACAGGACACAAATCGACACCTTAATCATATTAACGATACAAACCAACCAAAATCAGGTTTTTCTGAAAGTTCACAATTGCGTGTTATGTTGTGAACACACACACACACACGAACCTGAAAGATCTACATAGCCTGCGGGGCTACTTTGCCTGAAGAGCGGAATATGAACACTCTGTATATATATATATATATATATATATATATATATATATATATATATATATATTAGATTGGTACACACTTTCATAATGTTTCATTTGAGCACGTGAGCATTTTTCGCAGAAAGAAAACAACTTCTTCGATTCCATTTCATCATCCCAGAATCCCTGGTTAATCATGATAGTCACGTGATGCTGTTTCCCTTTAGAATTACTCGGGGTGTCGCCTTCTTTCACCCAGTTTTGGAAGGTAAAAGGATAACAAATCGACAATGATCATGATATCAAATTATCAAAGACAAAATGTCTGATCAGCTTTTTAATATAAATATGTCGAGGAAAGAATGAGAATCTTAGATGATTCAGATCTCAATCTTCCTGGGAAAAAGGAAATATATAACATTCCCGGGAAAAATAAAAATGAAAAAATGATACGAAATTATTCCTCCGAGGAGAAATGAGAATTCTCATTCTTCTCGGGTTTAATTTGAGAATTCCAGTCTCTCCCAGAAAAAAAGGAATTCTCATTTTTTTCAGTGAGAGACTGGAATACAATTTTTGAAATTCAAACCTGGGAAAAATGGAATTTCTCATTATACTGTAAAGAACAGGTTAAAAGAAAAATCAATGAAAATCAAGAAAAGTTCAATGAAAATCTCCTCGAAAATCATAAATTAGGTCTCTGTTACCCATAACCTCTAGCTATTGGGCTCCGAAATAACCCCCCCCCCCCCACACACACATACACATAGAATAATGGAAAATTTGATACAAAAGTTCAAGTTTCTGAACAACTAAAGCATTGATCACCATGATTCTTTGCATGGATATTGATCAAGGAGTGTTTCATCAGTTTCTGCAGACTGATGGCACCACCTGTTTTTTAACGATTTTCCCTCTTGATTTTAAGACCTTGAAAGATATAGTCATCTGTTATAAGGGCACAAATCGTAACGACTGAAGCTAAGATCCTCTTACTTGACATGCAGAGAGACCTATTATAAGTCTTCTTGGAAACCTGAAATTAGGTCTCTTTTTCCCATATCCTTTGACCTTTCAGGCTCAGAAATACCCCATAGAATAATTGAAAATTTGATACCAAAGAAAGGCACACATCATAACCATTGGACTTAGAATCTTCTAGATTGACATCCTCAGGGTTGCACGAAAGTTCTCAGAAAATTGAACATAGGTCCCTCTGACTTATATCAGCTGAGCTAACGGGCTTATAAATACCCAACAATATTATTTAAGATAATTGATACAAAAGCTCAAGTATCTGAAGAACTATTGTATTGATCACCATGATTCTTTGCATGGATGAGATCATCTGTTAACAGGACACAAATCATAACCTTTGGACCTAGAATCTTCTAACTGGTCATCCAGGGAGGTTCTTGAAAAGTCCCTACGGAAACCTGAAATTAGGTCTCGGTTACCCGTACAACTTGAGCTATAAGCTAAGTTGCCAATATGAGTATCACTTCCATAAAATTATTCTTTAATAATGCAGTGGAGAGATTGCCACTTATTTTCATGCTGTTGTAGTTTTTTCACTTTTGAGAGCGATATAATTTTCGAAATTATGTATTTCTTTAATAAACATTTTACACTTTTTAGTTGTTGGTTGTTCTCTTCTACATATACTGATATATAAGTACCTTTTGATAAGTAAAGTAATGATATATTTAACCTTCTTGAATTGTAACATCCTAAGATAACATTATCAGCTGACTATGTACATGTTGTTTGAACTGCTCCATATGATTTTAATGTAGAAAGAATATCAATCTGGAAAAGCAACAGTCCCAAAATAAGTGTGAAATGGTTTCATCCTCATTTTTGCAAAATCTACCTTCTGCAGAGATAATTATATTAATCCTATACAGAAAAGGATTTAACGTTATTCTGCGGTGTAGTATATAATATTTGAACATCCTAAATTTTAAAGATATAGAACAGTTAAATATATTCTTTTTGTAGGTCAGATTCCCAATTCTGAATTGCAGAAGTTGGCTTCTCCAGGTTCTTCTGAATCACCTTTGCATATACACCTTTAGTCAGATATTTAGTCCTAATTATTCTATCAAAGTTAAAATTATAAGGTGTGGTAACAATATCTGGTTTTTCAGTTTTTTAGCAAGCTTTCCTATAGTTTAGGGATCGCTTAAATTATTCCATTATATGTTACAATATAGATTTTAGCATTAAATTTATGACATAGCTCATCGTGGTTTAACCAAACATAATTTGCACCATCTGTCAGAGATGTATTTTATTCCTGACACATATAACGATTTGAGAAATATATCTTTATTTCCTTTTTTTAATGTGAGAATAAGATTTGATTGCTAATATATGTGCAAGTTATTGGTTAATGGTAATGGTTTTACAAATATCTCTAGGAGGTCATTTCTATGTAGATTGCATCTGAATGACTCATCTGACATCTTGAGACCTTGTATGAACATTTGTTTTTCTTTTGTTTTCTATGGCTGTGACATATACATGTTCCTCGGATAGTCATTATTATGGTATCCCATAGTTAGGTAGGATTAGCTTCTTTCTGCACACATTCTTCATCATATAATAAAGAGGAATTAAATTTCCGAAACCCTGGTCCTCGTTTTATTTCATGAGGTTCCATAATTAGATCAATCCCTGACTGATCTGTGTTATACCCTGCTAATATACTAGCCCTTTTAGTTAGCCTTAAAGGCCCTTAGATATAAGTAAAAAAATGTATACGACTCCCCGTATATGTTGGTTTATCTCTCGTCCATGTGTATTGTCTATTTAGGAAGTAAAAAATGACGCCAAACATCAATTAAATCAAGTTCTTCAATCCATTCTTTCATTAAATTACTAACATTTGTGTTCCCTAGTTGTCCAGTTGACTTATCTAATTTATTTAAGTGTTCCGGTTACCTCCAACTATATTATTCCCATTGTGGCTCTGTGCTAAATTATCAAATAAATCAGAATAAAAGTCTGTTTTAATTTGGTTTGGTCTATAAACATATGCCAAATTAAGGCGTATACCCTCTATAGTAATATCAAATACTAAGACCCTTCCATCTTTATCTTTGTATTCATTATGGATTTGATGTGTCACATTTTTTTTATCAGTATAGCCACACCTCGAGAATTGATGGTTCCATGACTGAATATTATATTAAGGCCACATTCCGCTCTCCACTGATCAGCGGAGTTTGGGGGGCGATGCGTCTCTTGGAGAAATATTATATTGTGACTTTTATTCTGCAACCAATAAAATAATTGTCTTCTTTTAGGATTAAGATTCAGACCCCGGACATTAAGTGAGAGTACACTGATATTACTCCTTCAAGTGTAAAAAAAAGTGACAATTGTTCGTCAGCTTTGGAGCTGAGAAGCTCAAGGCTGGTTTCAAGTTCTGTGAATCTTGCATTTAATCTCTTATTATCATCTTTAAGTAAGTCTAAGGAACGGGTCATTTCAGAAAGGTACTTACTTAACTGTTCATAGAGTTCCGTCTGTATGCCTTTTACTAGCTTCTCCATACTGTCCATACCTTGTTTGAATAAGTCTTTCATCTCTCGGGGTTCCATTTCAGGATTTTTTTCTGAGTCTAAAGCTTTTGATAGCAAATATTGTTTTATATTCGCTCCCCCAGGCTTTTCCTTTGTTCTAGGAGTATTCCTATTACGGTTTGTCATGGCTTTTGTACACTTCAGGTAATGTAATAGCGGAGCTCGACGGGAACACGTCTACTTTAGTCAGACATGCTACCGGAAGTTTGATGAAAAATTTAAAGTAACAGATATATAATTATAATAGGAATTGATCATTATGTGGAAGTTCATTATCTTTCATAAAAAAACATGTATAAAACAGGTAAGCTTTATTTTACAAATCTGCATTTATTGTTTCAAGATTCGCATCATAGACTTTTAGCCACACTCTACATATGAACCTAAAACAAAATACATACAAATTTTTAGGCGTTTTTTAATTTTAATTTTTTTGCATTCTCCAAATTTTTGTCATGTTTTAGGTTTTTTTATCTTAGATCTAGAATGTTTGAAGACCTGGTGGTGCTTGCAAAGATATCATTCTATATGCCCTAGAGAGGTTGCCAAAGATCAAAGATTCATTTTGTGAATCGCTCCTGTGTGTGTGTTTTTTTTTTTTGTTTTTTTTTTTTTTGCCGACACAGCATTTTCAAGGCATTGGTCTAGGCATGGGATCACATATGGTGTGGAAACAACATAGCATTCCTAGTAAATTTAACTAAATTTGTAACTATGTCTTTTTCTTCATATTTCCTTTCTGTAAAGGGCATTATGGCTGTTTTGTCTCGGTTTATCCTTAAACCTGTAATATTAATAAATTGAGAAAATACGTTAAGTTTCTTGTATGCTGGCGATATCTTTTGTGAACACCACTGTGTCATCTGCATTCTGTAATATTTGAAAAACACCCAGTACCCTGTTTGGATGAGATTCAATTTATTTTGTTATTGGATCTTGTAGCCTCAGCCATTAATTTAATAGCAAGAATAAATAAATAGAGGGATGGGGATAGCCTTGTCTGACTCCTCTGCTTACTTAAAAAAATTCAGAGATATAACCATTATTTATAACACAGCTGGAAATGTTTTTATTCAATGATTTTATCATAGAGATAGTATGTAAAATCAAAGTTCATTAATTCCAAAATTTTATAAATGTAATCTCATTCTAAAAATTCGAAGGCTTTCTTTAAGTCGACAGCCATTGGAAAGCCTTTTCTTCATTTTGCAATTAATATTCAGACAGAGTCACAACTTTTGCAACATTTTCCCTCTATATCTTCCCTGCATAAACCCTGTCTGGCCCCCATGAATTAAAGTTGGGAGAAACTGTTTTATTATGATAACAAGACATTTTGAAATTATTTTATGATCGCAGTTCAAGAATGTAAGTGGTCTCCAGTTTTTTAGACAAAGTTCATATTTTCCTTTTTTAGGGAGAATGCTAATTATACCCTGCCTCTAAGTTATTGATAAAAGCCCTGTACTATAACTAAACCTGATGCTGTCCATATAATATCTCTTTATATCCTGCCAAAAAAAATTGTAAAACTCAACGGGGAAACCATCTGCCCCTGGTGAATTTTTATTTGCACATGTTTTTAAACTATTTCATATTTCATGTTCTGTGATTTCTGGAACTTTTTTTAATTTATTCATTTTTATATTATATTTTTCAAGAAAATTGTAAATTTTACTAAGATCATGTTGTTGATTTGAAGTATAAATTTCCTTGAAAAATATTTTTTTTCTTTTTCTAATATTAACTGTGGATTGTTTATTCTATTTCCATTTATAAGAAGTTCACTGACAATCTTTCTATTGTAATTTCTTTTCCTCCATATTTAAAAAATATTTTTTTGATTTCTCACCCTCCTCATACCACCTAGTTTTGCTTCTGATGGCAGCCCCCTGGCTTTTTCTTCTATATACTTATGTGGTTGTTGTTCTTTCTCTTTTAATTTATGTTTATCACACTGCTCAGCATCTGTAAATATTTGTTTTTCAAGAACATTATACCTTTTTCTAACTTCCCAATTTCTTGCCTTGTTTTCTTTTGTTTTCTATGGCTGTGACATATACATGTTCCTCGGATAGTCATTATTATGGTATCCCATAGTTAGGTAGGATTAGCTTCTTTCTGCACACATTCTTCATCATATAATAAAGAGGTATTAAATTTCCGAAACCCTGGTCCTCGTTTTATTTCATGAGGTTCCATAATTAGATCAATCCCTGACTGATCTGTGTTATACCCTGCTAATATACTAGCCCTTTTAGTTAGCCTTAAAGGCCCTTAGATATAAGTAAAAAAATGTCTACGACTCCCCGTATATGTTGGTATATCTCTCGTCCATGTGTATTGTCTATTTAGGAAGTAAAAATGACGCCAAACATCAATTAAATCAAGTTCTTCAATCCATTATTTCATTAAATTACTAACATTTGTGTTCCCTAGTTGTCCAGTTGACTTATCTAATTTATTTAAATGTTCCGGTTACCTCCAACTATATTATTCTCATTGTGGCTCTGTGCTAAATTATCAAATAAATCAGAATAAAAGTCTGTTTTAATTTGGTTTGGTCTATAAACATATGCCAAATTAAGGCGTATACCCTCTATAGTAATATCAAATACTAAGACCCTTCCATCTTTACCTTTGTATTCATTATGGATTTGATGTGTCACAGTTTTTTTATCAGTATAGCCACACCTCGAGAATTGATGGTTCCATGACTGAATATTATATTAAGGCCACATTCCGCTCTCCACTGATCAGCGGAGTTTGGGGGGCTATGCGTCTCTTGGAGAAATATTATATTGTGACTTTTATTCTGCAACCAATAAAATAATTGTCTTCTTTTAGGATTAAGATTCAGACCCCGGACATTAAGTGAGAGTACACTGATATTACTCATTCAAGTGTAAAAAAAAGTGACAATTGTTCGTCAGCTTTGGAGCTGAGAAGCTCAAGGCTGGTTTCAAGTTCTGTGAATCTTGCATTTAATCTCTTATTATCATCTTTAAGTAAGTCTAAGGAACGGGTCATTTCAGAAAGGTACTTACTTAACTGTTCAGAGAGTTCCGTCTGTATGCCTTTTACTAGCTTCTCCATACTGTCCATACCTTGTTTGAATAAGTCTTTCATCTCTCGGGGTTCCATTTCAGGAGATTTTTCTGAGTCTAAAGCTTTTGATAGCAAATATTGTTCCATATTCGCTCCCCCAGGCTTTTCCTTTGTTCTAGGAGTATTCCTATTACGGTTTGTCATGGCTTTTGTACACTTCAGGTAATGTAATAGCGGAGCTCGACGGGAACACGTCTACTTTAGTCAGACATGCTATTATTATTATTATTATTATTATATTACAACATTTTTATAGCGCTTTATCCAATAAGATTATCGCTCTAAAGCGCTTTACATTAGGCAGTCATGTAAAATGAAAGAGTTGAAAAAACACTAATATCCATTTAGAGACTAGATTTAAAAACCTAGTCTTCAAGTTAAAACCGAAAGTCCATTTAAAGTAAAAAATTAATATATGATAAAAGCAATAGGATAAGAGATGATAAAAAAACTAATTATTCCACTCAGTTCATGGCTATAATGGTGATTAAAAATGAAGTCCTCTGCAGTAAAACATAGTGACTCGCACTGTCACTATTTGGCGCTATTTATCAGTGTGTGTGCCTGTTTAAAGAGATTGGTTTTTAGTCCTTTGCGGAAAGCCAAGAGCGATGGTGCATCCCTTAAAATGTCAGGAAGTTCATTCCAAAGTGTTGGTGCAGCCGCTTTAAAACTACGGTCACCATATGTTACAGTCCGCGTTTTTGGTACGACAAGCAAGGACTTTGAGGAGGATGCTACCGGAAGTTTGATGAAAAATGTAAAGTGACAGATATATAATTATAATGGGAATTGATCATTATGTGGAAGTTCATTATCTTTCATAAAAAAGCATGTATAAAACAGGTAAGCTTTATTTTACAAATCTGCATTTATTGTTTCAAGATTCGCATCATAGACTTTTAGCCACACTCTACATATGAACCTAAAACAAAATACATACAAATTTTTAGGCGTTTTTTATTTTTAATTTTTTTGCATTCTCCACGTTTTTGTCATGTTATAGGTTTTTTTATCTTAGATCTAGAATGTTTGAAGACCTGGTGGTGCTTGCAAAGATATCATTCTATATGCCCTAGAGAGGTTGCCAAAGATCAAAGATTCATTTTGTGAATCGCTCCTGTGTGTGTGTGTGTTTTTTTTTTTTTTTTTTGCCGACACAGCATTTTCAAGGCATTGGTCTAGGCATGGGATCACATATGGTGTGGAAACAACATAGCATTCCTAGTAAATTTAACTAAATTTGTAACTATGTCTTTTTTTTCATATTTCCTTTCTGTAAAGGGCATTATGGCTGTTTTGTCTAGGTTGATCCTTAAACCTGTAATATTATTAAATTCAGAAAATACGTTAAGTTTCTTGTATGCTGGCGATATCTTTTGTGAACACCACTGTGTCATCTGCATACTGTAATATTTGAAAAACACCCAGTACCCTGTTTGGATGAGATTCAATTTATTTTGTAGCCTAAGCCATTAATTTAATAGCAAGAATAAATAAATAGGGGGATGGGGGATAGCCTTGTCTGACTCCTCTGCTTACTTAAAAAAAATTCAGAGATATAACCATTATTTATAACACAGCTGGAAATGTTTTTATTAAATGATTTTATCATAGAGATAGTATGTAAAATCAAAGTTCATTAATTCCAAAATTTTATAAATGTAATCTCATTCTAAAAATTCGAAGGCTTTCTTTAAGTCGACAGCCATTGGAAAGCCTTTTCTTCATTTTGCAATTAATATTCAGACAGAGTCACAACTTTTGCAACATTTTCCCTCTATATCTTCCCTGCATAAACCCTGTCTGGCGCCCGTGAATTGAAGTTGGGAGGAACTGTTTTATTATGATAACAAGACATTTTGAAATTATTTTATGATCGCAGTTCAAGAGTATAAGTGGTCTCCAGTTTTTTAGATAAAGTTCATATTTTCCTTTTTTAGGGAGAAGGCTTATTATACCCTGCCTCTAAGTTATTGATAAAAGCCCTGTACTATAACTAAACCTGATGCTGTCCATATAATATCTCTTTATATCCTTCCAAAAAATTGTAAAACTCAACGGTGAAACCATCTGCCCCTAGTGAATTTTTATTTGCACATGTTTTTAAACTGTTCCATATTTCATGTTCTGTGATTTCTGGCGCCTTTTTTTAATTTATTCATTTTTATATTATATTTTTCAAGAAAATTGTCAATTTTACTAAGATCATGTTGTTGATTTGAAGTATAAATTTCCTTGAAAAATATTTTTTTTCTTTTTCTAATATTAACTGTGGATTGTTTATTCTATTTCCATTTAAAAGAAGTTCACTGACAATCTTTCTATTGTAATTTCTCTTCCTCCATATTTAAAAAATATTTTGTTGATTTCTCACCCTCCTCATACCACCTAGTTTTGCTTCTGATGGCAGCCCCCTGACATTTTCTACTATATACTTTTGTAGTTGTTGTTCTTTTTCTTTTAATTTATGTTTATCACACTGCTCAGCATCTGTAAATATTTTGTTTTTCAAGAACATATTATACCTTTTTCTAACTTCCTAATTTCTTGCCTTGTTTTCTTTTGTTTTCTATGGCTGTTACATATACATGTTCGTCGGATAGTCATTTTTATGGTATCCCATAGTTAGGTAGGTTTAGCTTCTTTCTGCACACATTCTTCATCATATAATAAAGAGGTATTGAATTTCCGAAACCCTGGTCCTCGTTTTATTTCATGAGGTTCAATAATTAGATCAATCCCTGACTGATCTGTGTTTTACCCTGCTAATATACTAGCCCCTTTAGTTAACCTTAAAGGCCCTTAGATATAGGTAAAAAAATGTATACGACTCCCCGTATATGTTGGTTTATCTCTCGTCCATGTGTATTGTCTATTTAGGAAGTAAAAATGACGCCAAACATCAATTAAATCAAGTTCTTCAATCCATTCTTTCATTAAATTACTAACATTTGTGTTCCCTAGTTGTCCAGTTGACTTATCTAATTTATTTAAGTGTTCCGGTTACCTCCAAATATATTATTCTTATTGTGGCTCTGTGCTAAATAATCAAATAAATCAGAATAAAAGTCTGTTTTAATCAAGTTCTTCAATCCATTCTTTCATTAAATTACTAACATTTGTGTTCCCTAGTTGTCCAGTTGACTTATCTAATTTATTTAAGTGTTCCGAAAACCGACAGTTCCCCGCCTATCTCACCAAATTAAAACAGACTTTTATTCTGATTTATTTGATTATTTAGCACAGAGCCACAATAAGAATAATATATTTGGAGGTAACCGGAACACTTAAATAAATTAGATAAGTCAACTGGACAAGTTGTGAGATAGGCGGGGAACTGTCGGTTTTCGGTAGCGGCCTGTAGTTAAGCTTATGGGACTTTTGTATTTTTCGCAGGCAGTTTCTCATTAGTGCCGGGGGGGGGGGGGTGGAAGCTTTGGCAGACTGTAGTACCCTAAAAAAATTGGGAGGGGATAAAAATGATAGAAGCATCCCATTAATGTTAAGTTTGCCGGCAGGGGGAGTGGCATGTGAGCGGCCAGCCACAGGGGCCCCATGAATTGCACGCGCAAAGAGCTGCTATTTGCTACCCTAAAAAAATTGGGATGGGGTAAAATATATAGTAGCATCGCATTGAGTGTCAAGACTGCCGCCAGGGGGAGTGGACATGAGAGCGGGCAGACAGAGGGGCCCCATGAATCGCACGCGCAAATAGCAGCTATTTGCTACCCTAAAAATTTAAGAGGGGGTAAAATTTCTGGTAAGCTCGCATTGAGAGTTAAGACTGCCGCCGGGGGGGGGGGGGGACATGAGTGCGGGCAGACAGAGGGGCCCCCATTAGTCGCACGCGCAAATAGCAGCTATTTGCTTCCCTAAATATTAGGAGGGGGTAATATTTATAATAGCATCGCATTGAGCGTTATGACTGCCGCCAGGGGGAGTGGACATGAGTGCGGGCAGGCCGAGGGGCCCCCATGAATCGCACGCGCAAATAGCAGCTATTTGCTACCCTAAAAAATTTAGGCGGGGGTAAAATTTCTGGTAGCATTTCTGATTGCCGCCAGAGGGAGTGGACTAGAGACAGGACTGCCACAGGGGACCTATGAATCGCACACGTAAATAGCAGCTATTTGCTACCATAAAAGCTGTCAAGACTATCGCCAAGGGAAATGATTACCTAAGCAACCTGCGGAGGGGACCCCATGAGTCGCAAGCGCAAATAGCTGCTATTTGCTATCTGAAAAGGTGTCAAGACTGCCACCAAGGGAAGTGGAGATCTAAGAGGCCTCCCACAGGGGCCCCATGAATCGCTCGCGCAAATAGCAGCTATTTGCTACCATAAAAGTTGTCAAGACTGCCGCCAGGGGGAGAGGAGATCTCAACGGCCTGGCTGAGGGGTCCCCACGAGTCGCACGCGCAAATAGCAGCTATTTGCTACCATAAAATATGTCAAGACTGCCGCCAGGGGGAGTAGACATGAGAGTGGACAGACAGAGGGGCCCTCATAAGTCGCACGCGCAAATAGCAGCTATTTGCTACATTAAAAAGTTAGGAGGGGGTAATAATTATAGTAGCATCGCATTAAGCGTTATTTCTGCCGCCAGGGGGAGTGGACATGAGTGCGGGCAGACAGAGGGGCCCCCAATGAATCGCACGCGCAAATAGCAGCTATTTGCTACCCTAAAAAATTTAGGAGGGGGTAAAATTTCTGGTAGCATCGCATCGAGACTTATTGCCGCCAGGGGAATGGACTAGAGACAGGACTGCCACAGAGGACCTATAAATCGCACGCCCAAATAGCAGCTAGTTGCTACCATAAAAGCTGTCAAGACTACATAGGGAGAGTCATTTAAAATATATGATTATTTTGTACATGAAATAATAGTCAATATTTAGGAGGCGGGGAGTGGGAGCACTTCCATTCTGGTGTGCGGCCCATGGTTCAATGGCTATGGGCAAAATAAAATTGAAATTGGGAATATTTGGGATAAAAACTGAGAAAGACAGTTTAGCGTTGAAAATAGTTTATCACAGAATAATTCAAGAAAAAAAATAATACAAATTTTAAGGGGGAAATGAACTGTCTTTGACAATCCCTTGCCAAGATGATAACTCGGCATTTTCTGTCACTTTGAATGTTTGGGGTTCCTTGAAAACAGTGATGGGGTTACGGGTGACAGTAGGAGAAACATAGAAAGTCCAGTCATCTTTAGATAAGAGTTATCTCTGGTTATTTTCATTTTTTATTTTTAATGCAATGCTATTTCAGTATTTAAAAGGGTGAGGGGGATCGTGTCCCCTGTGCCTCCCGTTTGATCCTCCGCCTTTGACCGAATTAAAGTTATTCTATATTGAAGGTTTACATTCAGTGCCTTCTTTCGACCGCCGAACGTCTAGTCTTTGATCTTATGACAAATGAATGCATGAGTGGTGAACTTCAACAATATTTGATTATTTCCCAGCACCGATGCTTTCTTTATACCATCTAGAAGGCTTTTCCAACCGCAAGTTGGCTCCGTACGAGCATACTTCTGCTGACAGGCTAAATCTAGCATAAGCTCCCCATCCTCGTTTTCATCGTCAAACATGACACCTTTATAAAACAACAAATATTAACGTATTTTTACTAGATTCGGTGTCCTTTATTTTCGTCAGTTTACACCTTAAATTTAATATTGGTTCATAAAGAAATATTTAGTGTAAAAAGTGGTGTATTTATGAAAACTTTCAAGAAACTGATATTGTCTATATATATAAAAGATCTATGTTATTGTTTAAGTACTGAACATAAATACTCCAATGTACAAACAATATCTTTATGGTGTTGAACTTACCTACATTCAGGTGCCCAGGCCACCAGTTTTCCTTGAAAGGAATCCTTATTTCTGTTAGAGCTGCCGCGGTTTTCTTTGCAGTGAAGCGATCGGGCTGAGGACCAAGAATCTTGGACATAGTTTCAAATAAGAAGAATATAGGTCCATACTCTGAATAATGAGAAATATTGCATTGTCGTTGGTGAATTTATATTATTCAATTCATCTATAATAACTGAAATAAATTAGTATCAATTTGAGGTATTTATCTGAAACATTTCACTGTGCAAAATCGAAAGATATGATGTATTTAATGTTTATGCAGCAAGAATAACCTACAAGTTTAATACGTCGTAACTTCCCTTTTGTAATTGTATATTATTCTGGCTCACATTATTGTGTTCCAAAATGTAGCTTTAACAGCAACAAGGTTAAAAAAATTGGACACACGTATGTACCTGCCTCTTCATGAACAAGGAAAAGCACACCGCCCGGTGCCAGTCGTTCCCAACATAATTGTATTACATGCTTCCAACTGTCCCACATGAAATATAGGGTATGCATGATATGAATCACATGATACGAATCCTCCTCCGTATTCAGGTAATCCTCAGCTTTCATTGTGTGTAAGGTAAAGTGCACCTGGTCAAAGCGAGGGTCTGTTGCAACCTGTGAGATAAACGTCGCCATCTGATGGGGACTTGAGTCGATCACGGTGTACTGGATATTTTGATACAAAGGCAGGAGTTCATTCAGGATAATCGTGTCTTTAGATCCTAAAACTTATCGATTAACATATCACATGGATACAACATTTAACTTTCTTTTTGAAAGGTGAATGTACCAGATCTTATTAAACAATCGCAGGCTTGTTTCTCACACATAAACAAACATAATTTTGATTTGGAATCTCATATTAAAAAAGGTACTTTTTAAAGTTACATATTTTTAGATGATAAAAATTCCTGGGCTTTCTCCAGCAACCTTCACTGGGTTCCATCGTTGTTTTTTTTTTATCAATATAATAATATTTATTTTCAGCTACTGTCTAATTCAATTTATAATAAGAGAGTCTGAAATTTTGACTTTGGGAAACGTTTAACTTTGAACATGTTTAACAGGTTAATTATACATTTTCCTTGTCTATAACTTTACCTGTTCCTGAGCCTATTGCAAGGACCTTCAGTGGTTGTTCACGCAGGGTTCCCTTGGTAGCCTTCGCGGCGATGTCAGCGACATTTTCTTTCAACCATTTACAGTCAAGTTTTATTTGTGTGCTGCGCCTGTGGTAGACTTCGAGCGCTGCTTTGTAGCGGTCAGTTTCAGTAAATGACATTCTTGAAAAGGAAACAGCGATTCTGCACAGAATGAAAAAGACAATGGAGCGTGATACTAGCCAAGAACTACAGTCATTTTATTTCAAGAACCGTATGCATTAAATCAGAGCTACATATTCATTGTTTTCACCGAAAAAAAAAGAAATTATATAAAAATAATATGAATATTTTAATTTGTACTTCTGATTTTGAGGGGAAAAAATGAAAAAGCGATTGTTTGTCATTTTACAATTAATTATTATAACCTTCATTAACATATAACATGTAACAATAAAATCTTCTAAACAAATAGGTGTGCATGTGCATATGTGTGTGTTACTTATCTGGACATTAAGATCAATGATCGCCTGTGGAATATGAAGTTCGTATAATTGCACTTGAGAATTTTGAAAAAAAAAACTGTAGACAACCTATTGACTGGACGCGGTTTTGAATTGCCGTTGGTGCTGATGTTATAAAAAATATTAAATTTTTTAGCTGCTGTTTGTAGATTGATTACGTAATGCCATGGCATATACTTGACACAATGAGTATTCTGAATGAAAAAAATTGTATTTTAGTTAACCATCTGAAGACCTAAGCCCGAAGAAAGATTTTAAGCAAGTGATTTGCCTTCTCAGGTCGGGTAGGTCTAAGACAGAAACTAATTCCACAGCAAGAGATAAGATGTGGCCTCTGCTGTCTTGCTTATCAAGAAACAAGCTCTGCAAATTGGTTTGCCTCATTACATTTTCATCAATTTTTTTTCTGGTAGTTAGTAACCGTTATCTTATTTCTGTAATATATATAAGGTTTTTCTTAATTGATATCAGAGTAAGGGAAAACATTTGAGTTTTAATTTATTTGCAAACCTTGGTGTAAGTTTGTTTCAATCTTGAAAGCCAACAATGGCCTATATTCCATGTTACGGAACCTAATATCAACAGATCACGTATGCGTGACGAACATAAATTTTATAATGGAGATAAAAAAATCAGATTCTGTAACACTAGGCAGCGTGAAATGTCTAGGGGATTGAACAAAAAAGTCAGTGGTTCTTTGTTAACAAATAATCATAATTTATTCTTTAAACAATCCTAACACCACAATACACTAAATCACTACAATTTCACAGTATAACAACAGTACAACAGTAAATCAATAAGTCGCAAAAAGTCCTTTAAAGCATATAATCCAGATGAACAGTTCACATTAATATTCTCAGAAAATAATAGTCCAGTTCAATCACAATAATCAATTTGTTGTAATCCAAAAGTGAAGTTCGAGTAGTGATCCCAGAGGCAAACTGAAGACTTATTAAAATCCGTTACAAATTCGAGGAAGATCTATAACGGCACTGATCGGAAAAGTTCCACAAACTGACTTACACTCTTCTGTGTCCGCTGGAATATATCTCTCCTTCCTTCTCCTTGCTCTAAACACAGCCCCTTATTTATAATTTTTCACCTCAAGCCAAGAACTTTCCATTTCCCGAAAAATCAAAGAACCTAACATGATAAACAGTACACACGCGCGCAAATAACAAACAAGAACAAAGAACGCTGTGTTTCTACATGTCAGGGTTCACACGTAGACCGGCCCGGGCGGCCAGGCGATGCTGCCATAGTAACGGACAATGCTAGCGCAGCACATACACATGTAAGACTGCTGCATTCAATAAAAGAGACATCTGTAACATCTAAATAATTATTTTTCATCATGTCACTCTTTGAAGCAGGCATATTTAAACAAAATCTAATACAATTATTGTTTCAGTCCCTTGAGTCAGAGTGGCTCCAGGTAAAATTATGTGGTGTATTCTGTACCTGCGAAGATTTTCGTTCCTGTCCTTATTAAACTCATTTCATTTTCTGGAATTAAGGCCAGTGACCGTTTGAGTATGAGAGCACAAGTTTAAGTTTTGCTGTTATCGAAACTTCTAGAAAACGGATGTTCAATCCGTCGCAATGATGTTATCATTTGTCTTCTTGTCCGGTAGAAAAAGCATGAACCGTGGTTTATTTTGCTTTCAACATGGACATCGGATTAATAAATAGCAAAGTCTCATTAAATTTAGTCCGATTATATAAGACAAATAATTCACCATAAGAGAGACACTTTTTTCTGACAGATCCTTCTAACAGATAAAGACGTTTATGAGTTGTTCCAAAAGACGGATGCTCATTTCTGTGACTCGTCCTTGTAGTTCTGACCAATGATCCATATATTTTCCACCACTGGAGTTTAATAATTGGTAGACTTAGTAGATAAGATTATATTAAAAGACTAAACCTCACCTAATGAAATTTCTTCATGTGGCAGATGTAAATTTTATCGCTGGTAGTTGTTGTATATAATGTATAGTGATATCTGGTCTTTGCCAATGAATACTTAAAAGCCGTCATTATTAATTACAGAAATACCGCGTCTGTATCTCAGTGCCGTCTTGTTTATAATAATAAGTGTAACATTTAACGTCTTATCATTTTTTTACCATGATTATCCTCATATGTTGGAAAAGATTGCAAACATAAACAACAGAATATTCACTGCATAGGGTTGAAATAATTCAAGCTGCCACAAACACACCAAAAAAAAAAAATAAAATAACTAATTCGTATAAATTTTGCAATACCATTAATAAATGTAACCGTGTTTCAAGGTATCCAATTCCGAATACAAGCGTGTATATAATAATTAAAAATTATAAATCATAAAAAAGTCGTTTTTATGCCGATACATGTAAAGAAACTCGAGTACCTGATGTTGATTTGTTACAGATGAAGCGAACAACTTTGAGTCCGGTTTAGAGGATCAAGATACCAGTCTTGGTCACATCATGCGTGTGTCACGTGGTCAGATGCGGAATCGATTTTAAAAGAGCAAAATTAAACTTGTCGACAATTGAACCCATTGAGGTTCAAGCCCGCACATGGATATGATCAGAACATTCTTCATTTACAGAAATTACACAACGTCTTGTGAATATATATATATACATATATTTATATATATAAATATATATTTGTGTGTCATTATATATATGTCATTACGTAATATATTTCAGGCCATGTTATTTATAAATATTTCTCTTTATAAAATTAATAACAAGTACATGGGGGACGGTATGAGGGTTTAAATATATGTAATGTAAACCAAACATTCTGAGGCACTATTTTCACAAAAAAAATAATATTATATCAGGATTTTTCTGTTCTACAACTTCTTTTCTCTCAAATGTCACAGCATAAATTCGTCAAATGTTCCATGGGTTCAATGCATTATTTCAATTCACCATTTTTATATCTTCAGATTTAAGATGAACCTTTTAATCTTTTGGAACATGCTGCATTTGTAAGAGGTGAAAATGCATTTCATGTTTGTACCATTTCAAAAGTGATTGTGGACTCTCAGACAGCATCAAATATTGAAGATAACAGTTTTTTTTGTCCGGGATTTCCGGCGATAAATCTGGTATAATATACAAGGCATATGGAATGTAATGGATAAGAAGGTAACAAAATTGAGCATTCGGGTCCCATAAAGACCGTTCTCCGTTCTACATCATTTGGCCAAAATTTAAACAGAAGTGTTAATATTTGTCAATTCAATAGTTAAGGTTCTTTGGCAACATGTAAATGCAGAACGATTTATGGCCTATTTTGGCAGCTACAGCTGCCATTCCTCAATCAGCTGAGAAAAATAATCGAGAAGTAACATGCAAAGAAAATGTTAAAGAAGGAAAGTGAAAAGTCGAACAAGACTGACATTGTCGGTGGAAATGCTGCTCTCTCTTATGTATTTTCAGTCTGACAAAATTGTAGCAGCGATCTACTATCGACAATTGCCGTATGTTGACACGTTGATGCTGTGAGGGCTTTAAAGAAAGGTTCGAAACGATTTTAACCGAACCCTTGAGCTTATAATTTTAGGTTTGTCCATTTTGACTTTTTGTGTAGCAACTTCCGTTCTTATAATGTATATTCGCTTTCTCTCTTGACTCTTCGAATCAATTTTATAATCAAATCAGAAGCAATTTAATAAGTTCATCAAAGCCCAGGAGTTATACTTTGACGTGTAGTTGAACTACCATTCCCAATGCCATCCATAATATTGACTTTATGTTTGCTGTTTGATTAAATCATTAAAATATTGCATGTAATTATAATGCGATAAACTCTACAGTTTTTATTGTGAAATGCAAGCAGGTGTCTACCTTGTTGTCATAATGAACACTGATGTCCCATTTGAAATATTTGTATTAGATTAATATATACATGGCGTAATTATTTATTATTTATTTGACTTGGTGACCTGCAACTGCCAGGCCAGGTTGGTGGTGCCACTTACAATATCTTAATTTTTCGAATGCTTATACTTTTTTTACTTTTGTCTTGTAGGCGGGGTAGGTTGAATTAAACAGGTACTTCATTTCTTGGGGGGGGGGGGGGGGGTTATGCCAAATTCAAAGAATGGTCATTAGTGCCATCTGGTGCTACTTAGGTAATCCACCAAGTGTATTATTATCATAAAGATCCAGATCATTTACGATACTGGCATAACTTGCATCTATAATTCAAATTTATGGCTTATTATAGAGAATTAATATATGTACAGATATTGTAAGAACACGTTTCGTAATTGTTTCTGTTACCGCCCTTAAACAATTTTTTTTCGGCTGAGGGTTTTGTCAGCATCTGCTGATATTCTGGTTATCAGTTTAAGTTAATGTTTTTGTTGGACACCATTCTTGTTAATGACATCAGATAATTAAGTCAAGTGGACCATTGGCAGTGACGCTCAGCAGAATTCAAGTAACCTTGAACTTCGGGTAAAATGATTTCCAGAGTGCTCAACATCATGCATTTTGCCGAAATACCTTAAATGTAGGTTTCAGTGACCTTATTTTACATCAAACTTATATTGAAACATATATATATATATATATATATATATATATATATGTATATATATATATTTACATTACAGTTGTGTGTGTGTAAGTGTACCCAGAAGGGCGAGCTCTCTCCTTCTCTCCCTCTCTCTCTTTTGCCCATAAACGAATTCAGGCGAGATTATATATTGGTAAGTCTATGAGTATGAGGAGTTCCATGAACATCCATCCAAACCCCGATAAGTTATTGCTATGACACTAAAAAGTTAACCGACGTAGGAACGGACTTAGACACGGTATATTGTTATATATAGGCGGACGTATAAAAATTATAAATCAGATAAATATTAATTGTAAAATAGTACGTGACCCAAAGGAAATGTTGTTTGAGGCTCAACTTATACTACAACAGTTATTATTAATAGTAATATGAGTTCCTTTAGTTCAAAATATATTTCGGGGCACTGAGAAAATTAAAGAAATTGTCAGTGTTGACGATTCGTATTCGTACTGAACCCAGGTTATTGCAATAAAGATTACATACCACATAAACTATGAGGTATCACGTACACGTTCAACTCTGTCTTATTGCCCCCGACATCCCTCCGGCCGTTTCCAAGACAGACCTTGAACTTTTCGCTGACAGATATACTCGCTCGACGCTTGCGCAGTCACAATTATCACTCGTTGGCAACCCAGCAGTTACAGGTCACCCCTGTGTCATACAAAATAAACCAAATCACATACACTCCCCTCTGTTTTCTAGAAATAGATTCCTTCTAAAACGACTGAACAGAGATATAACAGTACATACACCTTGTAGTTAAAAAAAAAAACCTGTGTTCTGTGGTATCCTCAGCACATGCTTTGCTACATCAGATAGCAGAAAAACAAGTATACCGTGTGCTTGCCAAACATATATATATATATGTGTGTGTGTGTGTGTGTGTGTGTGTGTGTGTGTGTGTGTTAAAACATGCTTAAACAACAGGTGCGGGTATAACTGTGCAAAATGTCATGTTAATAAATCATAACCTTAAATTAATGAATTCGTACTAAGCACAGCTACCAGAATAATTTGTGAAAACAATGGGAAGCAACTGCACAGCTTGTAATATTTATATTAAAACAGAAACGTCGTATATATACAGAAGGTAGAGTTACCCTCCATTGTAAAGCGCTCTACGGATAACAGACTAAGCCATAGCGGTACAACACTGAAGAAAAACAACACTGTAAATTCACTACAGTCTGTTTCACGGGATGCGACTCGATCATCAGGTGAATGTTGTTAGAATCTAGGATATATATACTGGGGCCAGGGTCAGCTGTATAGGGTCATACATTTTTGTTGAGGGCCAGCTTCTTGTTTTGTCACTGGTCCGAGATTCATATTATGCTTCGTTGTTGATCTGTTCGTTGTGCTTATGTTGTTGTTACAGGTTCCACAGTAGGAATTTATGTGCGTGTTTACATGCCGTCATAAATTCATTTCATTTGTTTAGCGTTGTGAGTTGGGGTCGGCATATGATATAGTATTTACTAAGAGGCACAAATTACATCTGTTTGTTGCCGAAAAGTAGGGTTTTGCACGTTTGAGTATTTTCCAAAAGTTGTTGTGGCGCACGTTGCTATATTTCAGTTCCTAGATATGTTAACTAAGTTCTGTGCTTTGTTTACTGGCTGTATTCCTGAACGAGGTCTTGTAGTTATTAAATCAGAGGCGCTTGAATTGCTATTAATGAAGATTTCGGTTAAATTTGTTACTTTTCTGGGTCATTTCCTTATAACTATTACTTATCTGACATTTTGCTAGCGTTTTTCGCACTATATGGACCATCTCTTTATTATTTACTGAGTATATGAGATAGGCAGGCAAGAAGCCCTCGTTGTTTGGCTCGACAGCTATCGCATATCGTTTTCGGGCTAAATTTGAAGTAGATGCGAAATTGGCTGAACCATTGTTTCGTCAGCTGTGTCATTATCTGCAGACACCAGCAGTAAACATATCAACCAATCAGAATCCGCGACGTCGATTGCCATGCCATGGCTGTCAGACTTAACAACGAGGTCTTCTTGCCTGCCTATCTCAAATATAAGGTCGATAATAAAGAGATATACCATATACAAGTAATAGTTACAAGGAAATGACCAAGAAAAGTAACACATTTAACCGAAATCTACACTAATAGCAATTCAAGCGCCTGTGATTAAATCTAGTTTTAAAAGGGTTCTGTGTTGAGCCCACGTATGTCTGGAAACTAATTAGTCATGAAATACCTGATGAAAACCTATACAACAAAGACATGCTCTGCATGGTAGCCCATTGAGCACTCTGCCATAATTTATCAATGTTTACAATGGAGTCATTATAGAGTATTTCAAGCAGAAGTGGTGGTCATTAAAAAAAATTATAGCTGTCAATCCCATTAAGTTAAGCATTATGAAGGAAAATGTTATACATAAAAGTGTTTCTTGGTAAATTTTATAGGCCTAAACTTTTCTGAATGTCGGTCCCAATGAATGATGGCAGACGTATCTCTCTTTGACTGGTTTTAAGGCTTTGAATTGATTATTCCATTTTAGATCAGAAACCATCATGTTTATCAGTAGGAATTAATAAAGGGGAACGTTCCTGAATATGATCAAGTCAAATTTTATCATAAGCTTTGCAAATAATCCCCATTCTTTATCAAATATTAATTACTCTATTGTTTTACTGTTTAAATGGTAAATATTCACAATACCTGGCCTGAAGTAGTTTTAAACATAAAATCTGTTTCTTTTTTATGACTAACAATAGCTGAAAATATGGTGACAGTTTGCTTATATTCAATAATATTCAGTTTACGGAAGAAACTTAATGTAAATAATAAAAATTAACCCAAAAGTCAAGACATCAATTAAATAATTCAGTAAGGAACACTTTGGTAGCATTTAGTCAAGCTGGGTACTTTCCAAACATATAATGTACACTTGCTTTATTATTTAAGGCAAGATTACATGTAGCGTACCTTCATGTTTTCAGGAAAATATGATATGGGTGCCTTTATTTTATTTACACTTTCTGCAAATCACCAAATATTTTGTTTATTAACACATTATCCTTCCTCCTTCGACTAATCAAACTGATTATATAACAGTCACGAGAGGCTAAGGGCAGCCTAGCATGGTTAATAGTAACATGCACCTTCTATTCAGGCATGTTGGGGAGGGGTTGAATAGCGACAGCCTGCCATCCGAACGTCAATATTGTATTCTGGATTACAGTACAAGCTATAGGGTGCGGATCAGTTATATGTATAGCAGATTTTCACAATTTTAATAAAAATATTACTATATCCTGTATTAAGATCTAATAGTTCGGCCTACAAGTACCTGTATCTGTAGCATGGATGAACCATTCGGCCTAAAGATACCTGCATCAGTAGGATGGATGAACCATTCGGCCTACAGATACCTGCATCAGTAGGATGGATGAACCATTCGGCCTACACGTTGTTACAGATGCCTGTTTTATTGTGGGCTGTTGACATGTCTCTTTTGTTGTGCGCTGTTTGGCATTCTGGTTCGTGTTTGGCTCAAGCCCTGGCGTTGCTATGCTACGGCGTTCCTTGTTCTGGCTGGCCGGGTGTGGCCCGCATGTAAACACAGGGTCATGTTAGTCTGGGGCTTTCTCGCCTGGCCGAGCAGGGTCAGGCCGTGTGAACCCTGACATGTACAAACACAGCATTCTCGTTCCAGATGTTTCCTGTAACGCGTGTATACTGTGTATAATGTTAGATTCTTTGGATTGTTCTGGAAGTGGAAAGTTCTCGGCTTTGGGTGAGAAGTTATAAATAGGGGGCTCTGTTTTAGAGCCGGAAGAGAGGTGAGAGAATAGTCCAGCGGGCACATAGAAGAGTTGACCTTTTCCTATAATTGCGGCAGTTACAGTATTTCTTCAAAATTGGTGACGGATTTTATATAGTCTTCAGTTTGCTTTTCGGATCCCTGCCAGGAGTTCGCTTTGGATAACAGTAGAATGATTTTGTGATTTCATTGGACTGTTACTCTCTGAGAAGATTTGTGTGAACTGTTCATCCGATTTATACATTTAAAAGGACTTGTTGTTTTGACAGTGGTATCCAGGTACTGTGAACTTTGTTTCTTATGCTGTTTGATTGTATTAATTCGCTGCTATACTGTTATTTTACTGTGTAATTGTATTGATATAGTGAATTGTCATGTTAGGGTTGTTTAAAGAATAAAGTATAGTTATTTGTTAACAAAAAGACTACTGACTTCATTATTCATCCCTTAGACATTTCACGCTGCCTAGTGTTACAGAATCTGATTTTTGTTTCTCCGTGACAAAGTTTATGTTCGTCAGGTATACGTGATCTGTTGATACTATGTTCCGTACATGTACCTGTATCAGTAGCATGGATGAACCATTTGGCCTACACGTACAAGTATCGGTGCATGGATAAACCATTCGGCCTACAGGTACCTGGATCAGTAGCGTGTATGAACCATTCAGCTTACAGGTACCTGTATCAGTAGCGTGGATGAATCATTTGGCCTTCACGTACCTGTATCAGTAGCATTGTTGAACCATTCGACTTAAAAGTACCAGTATCAGTAGCATGGATGAACCATACAGCTTACAGGTACCTATATCAGTTGCATGGATGAACCATACGACTTACGGGTACCTGTATCAGTAGCATTGATGAACCATACGGCTTAAGGGTACCTGTATCAGTAGCATGGATGAAGCATTAGACCTACAGGTGCCTGTACCAGCAGCATGGTACCATTTGGCCTACAGGAACCTGTATCAGTAGCAGTTGATGAAATATCTACATGTATCTTTATCATTACCATTGATGAGCCATTCGGCTTACAGGTACCTATATCAGTAGCATGGATGAAGCTTTAGGCCTACACGTACCTGTATCAGTAGAATGGATGAACCATTCGGCATTCACGTTCCTGTATCAGTAGCATGGATGAACCATTAGGCCTTCACGGACTTGTATCAGTAGCATTGATAAACCATTCGGCCTGCACCGAAAAAAAAAACACAAATATATATGATTCAATAATCTCTCAGAAATAAAACCACCTTAATTTAAAAAATATTACCATCATCATAATCAGATCCAATAAATGAATGTGTTTTTGAAAATAGGAACACGCTTCATTTTCACATTGTAAAAGGTTTAACTACTTAATTTTATCTCAAAATCAAAAAGATATATTTTAGCTTTTATTATTATACCCTCCACATTGCATTTGCCAGAAGCAAAAGATATGGTTGATATTTTAAATATGGCAGGCCCTATATCCACTTCCAAAAATCTTCAAATTGCATTCAGCCTCAGCCTAATTTCAGGCAGACTAAAACTAATCAATATAAAGTACATCAATCAGTGATACAAAAAAGGTATATACATTAGCTGTTCTGGTAGTCTCTTATTTTGTTGGGCAGCACTGTATGATACTTCTTCTAGCTGTTAAGTGTGTAATCCCGCTGTTGAGGGCATCTTTATGTTCTTTCTTTGACCTGAACATGTCACACATTTGCTTATGAGTTATATTTGTCTCCCATAGAGCTCTATTTTCCCCTCTAAGGCTGTTTATATACCTGACATATGTGACAAATCAAAGCACAGACCTTGTTCTTTGTGTCACATTTACCTGTGTTATATCACAATGTTTAACAAAGGCAGAGAGACACCTATCATGTGACTATAAGACATTTCCTTGCACTGTATGTAACTGAATACAAAGTGAATATGAGATTCTTGGTTTGCATGCATGAACAATAATAATGATAATAATAATTATGATTATTATTATTGTAATTAGTGTTGATGCAGTGCACAATTTCTGGGAATCAGACTCACAGTACTAACACATACATGCACACACTCACATACAAAGCACACATTCCCTGATTTATAGATTAATTAGTTATTTCCCAAACCTTCTCTCTCACTCTCCATCTCTCCATCTCTCCATTGCGTATTTGTCTATTAATCGTAATATGATAGATTAAATAAATACAGATAATACAGATAAAGCTGGTTTTATTTTCATGCTAATTTCCCTTTGGCAAATATTGCAAATTTGAAGCCCTCATGAATGATAAGCAAATCACATATCACACAGATTGCTGTTGTTTTATCAAGATTTCTTTATATTCTGAGCATAACTAAAGAATAAACCAGGAGTGCATAAAAAATGCATTTCTAATATTTAAACACAGTTGCAATCATTTGATTTATTTGAAACATTTGTATACATATGCACAGTAACTATTGAACCCATGCTTAGGATTAATACACTATTCCTGCAATTTTAAATAATGTCTCATTTAAAACATTCTTCTGGATCCAGTCTTAACCTGGACCTTAAGTGACTATAGAAGATTCCTGATGATTTTTTGGTAGTTATTGGAAGTGTAATTCCCTGTAATTCCAACTGAAATCTCATGACAGCTGACATTGTTGACATTTGAGTATGGTTTTGTACAGGCTCCGACTGATGATGTAAAGATGTATAGTGAGTTAGGTTGTGTACAGGCTCTGACTGATGATGTAAAGATGTATAGTGAGTATGGTTTGAAAAAACTCTGACTGATGATGTTATGATGTATCAAGTGGCTTTTCATCAAATGATCAAGGATCGTCAACTTATCAAAACACGCACATCAAATGATCAAGTATCGTCAACGTATCAAAACACACACTTCAATTGATCAGGTATTGTAAACGTGTCAAAACACGATTATCAAATAATCAAGTATTGTCTTCGTATCAAAACACGAACATCAAATGATCAAAGATCGTTAGCGTGTCAAAACACGAATATCAAATAATCAAGTATCGTCAACTTATCAAAACACGCACATTAAATGATAATCCATCGTCAACATCAAAACACGCACATCAAATGATCAAGTATCGTAATCGTAACACAACACGCACATCAAATGATCAGGTATTGTCAAAACACGAATACCAAATGATCAAGTATTGTCAACGTGAAAACACATACAACAAATGATCACGTATTGTCTTCGTATCAAAACACGAACATCAAATGATCAAGGATCGTCAACCTATCAAAACACGAACATCAAATGATCAAGTATCGTCAACCTATCAAAACACGAACATCAAATGATCAAGTATCGCCAACGTGTCAAAACACGAATATCAAATGATTAAGGATCGTCAACGTGTCAAAACACGAACATCAAATGATCAAGTATCGTCAACTTATCAAAACACGAATATCAAATAATCAAGTATCGTCAAAGTATCAAAACACGCACATTAAATGATAATCCACCGTCAACATCAAAACACGCACATCAAATGATCAAGTATCGTAATCGTAACACAACACGCACATCAAATGATCAGGTATTGTCAAAACACCAATACCAAATGATCAAGTATTGTCAATGTGTCAAAACACATACATCAAATGATCAAGTATTGTCTCCGTATCAAAACACGAACATCAAATGATCAAGGATCGTCAACCTATCAAAACACGAACATCAAATGATCAAGTATCGTCAACGTATCAAAACACGAATATCAAATGATCAAGTATCGTCAACGTGTCAAAACACGAACATCAAATGATCAAGTATCGTCAACGTGTCAAAACACGAACATCAAATGATCAAGTATTGTCTTCGTATCAAAACACGAACATCAAATGATCAAGGATCGTCAACCTTTCAAAACACGAATATCAAATAATCAAGTATTGTCAACGTGTCAAAACACAAACATCAAATGATCAAGTATTATCTTCGTATCAAAACACGAACATCAGATGATCAAGGATCGTCAACCTATCAAAACACGAACATCAAATGATCAAGTATCGTAAACGTGTCAAAACACGAACATCAAATGATCAAGGATCGTCAACCTATCAAAACACGAATACCAAATGATCAAGTATCGTCAACGTGTCAAAACACATACATCAAATGATCAAGTATTGTCTTCGTATCAAAACACGAACATCAAATGATCAAGGATCGTCAACGAATCAAAACACGCAGATCAAATGATCAAGTATCGTCAACGTATCAAAACACGAACATCAAATGATCAAGTATCGTCAACGTATCAAAACACGCATATCAAATGATCAAGTATCGTCAACTTATAAAAACACGCAGATCAAATGATCAAGTATCATACACGTATCAAAACACGCACATCAGATGATACTGGTTAATTATAAGATCCCTGTCATTAAAAGTATTCAGAAATTATCAAAGTACCATTTCATAATACAGGCACATCATTTGAACTCAAAAATGTAGCCTAAATGTAGCATTCATTGTCAATATGTCATTTAGATTGATGCAACCTGCTCTCCTACAGCTGAGAGTGCAACATTTAACTTTTCAAAATCGACACGAGGTCTGCCATGAAACTTGGGTTGTACAGCCTATTTGAGAGATATATATGTATATGACCTTCAGCTGGAGACAAGAGCGATCAAAATCAAAAGTAATCTTGTACAAATCCAGTGTGGCCTGAAGGTGGAATATGTATGTATAGTAATAAACAATATATATATATATATATATATATATATATATATATATTGGGGGGGGGGGGCTGATATTTTATTCTGTCCGAGCATGCAGAGGTAGATTTACTCCAAAATAAAAAAATGAGTGGACTAATTTTGTGATCTTCTTAAGGTCCTAGACTTCTCTTTGTTTATGATGCTGGGACTCTTTGTTTTTTATTCATCCACAATGGATGGGAGATGCTTCAGTTCTGATTCTTTGAGTTATTACATATTGATTGCCAGACTTCTTTCATTTCTTCTTGGACTTCTGGGACATCCCGCGGGACTATCAATATAATCACTTAGAGCCAAAACCCCCTTCATGCATGGATTGGCATGGCTTTGTTTAAACTGCTGATATAGACTTGCTCTGGTAATAGCATTTTTCCCCAACTTTTGAAAAGCCTTTACACAAGCGGGCCAAAGCAATTAAGTGATGAAAGCATAGTTGTTTTAAAAATGAAGGAACAGAGCATTAATATAAGAGAAATGCTGAAGCAGTCAGAGACTGCACAAATATATACATATATAAGACCTATACCAGTAACTTTATCAAACTTTAGTGTGTCCTTAGTAAGCTCAGGGAGGTGATATGCGTCAAAATTCACAACTCAGTGGTCGCACCAATTTCCAAATAGGGGAGATGTTTCATCCACTTGCAATGTACTCATTTAGAAGTTAATTGCATTGGCCTTTGTTCTGGTGGGCAGGGCAGAACGTGATGCAACCATCAAGTTGTTAACTATGACACAAAATTCTCTTCGCTTGGATACAAACAGTTCTCTTCAGCCTGTCCACATTAATATCGGGTGATAAAGCGGTCTACTTGAATAAAGTCCATACTAAAAAGTCAAGGAAAAAGCTACGATTTGTTCTTTCATGTATAGAGGATCGATACATGCAATGCATAATTCAATTATCAATTATACAAACAAATCTCTGTTGTTTAAACTTCAGAGAAATAATGAAACAGAGCATATTTTAAAGTATCAACTGAGCACAAACATTTGTCTGAATAGATGGAAGCTGAGGAAATTTTTTGTAAATATTTGTAACTCTGCATGTACAATGTGCACATGTTTAAAACTGCACCTTAGAATTGTGTATATGAAAGCCATAGTATCTAGCACAGAAGACTGCAGGATCTGTGGAAGAGCTGGTCGGAGCACCACATACAAATAACTGTTGATTTTTAGTCTATCTATTCAAAATACTTTCAGATTCTTAATAAAATCTGTTTTCTTTATATGCCAGCAAGATTAGATCCTCAGAACTGTAGTAGATTTAGGACAATTGATTATTTCTGCCAGGCCAGGAAATGTAGGAACCTGGCAGTGATAAATCAGTCCTAAAGACAGTTTTCTTTCAAGATGACTCATTATTCTTGGAAAATCCATCAAAAATATTCTTAAATGTTTAATAAAAGGTGATGAATTTAACACATTGTAGCTCAAACTGACAAAAGAAATTAATGTCAATTAAAAATTATCGGAAATTTGCTGACTGAAGTCCTTCTAAAAGTATGATCATTGTTGCTGTTCTGGTGTCTTTTCTTTTCTTTGTACCATACTATGAACTCTTAGACAGTTCTCTTTTATAGCAAGTTACTGATATTGATGGTGCTGGAGGTTTGTGCACATTTGATTGACTTAAGAAGTGTTTCAGTGTGTTCTGAACATTTTTTGTCACATGGTCAGAGCAACCGTTACACAGGGAGTCAAGATCAGCCTAGTGGAGACCACGACGAAGACTGTGACCAAGAGAACCAAAACTGTTTCTCTACCTCTTATTCACTCAAGTATAATTACAAAATAATAGACCATTTCAGCATTACAGGCGCGCATGAGCGATGACCGACCTTGAGCCCAAGGTGAAAGGTCACCATTACCAAAACAAACTACATGCGGTCCTGACAACTTCTGCCGCTTCGTTTGTCAGACGCAGCAGATCCACTGTGTTACTTGTTTCTCGGGGTTTAACATGCCTCGTCCCAAACGATGTCGTGAAACATTGTTTCAATGGTACACATGGTTTGTGAAAACAGAGCCAGCTAGCCTGTGAAAAAAACACAGGAAACAACACGTGCGTTGTGCGAGTTCTGATCAGTGAACGAAGGCACCAAGGCCGAGTCACGCGCATGTGGGTGCAAGTTGCCAGCAGATCGGTGCGGACATAAACAATTTCACACAGGGATTTCTGTCCAAATAAGTTGTGTGGCTACGTTTAGTTAAATAGTTAATATTAATGTAGTATTATAATAGCATTACTATTAGTATTAGTAATACTTTGAGCCTGCCTCTCTTTCGTAACATAGAAAAGAAATATATAATCAGATATATATATGCATATTTATATAAATATTTTAATATATATATATATATACACACACACCTAGCCGTTACTATATATTCTTGTTACATGTACTTATTGACAATTTTTTACTCGCAATAATCTATTAATTTACAACTACTAATAATTAAATATATATATATATATATATATATATATATATATATAAATTCTTGTTACATGAACTTATTGGCAATTATTTTAGCTTTAGCTTATTAATTCATTATTTTTAATTAATTTAAAATAAACATATTACTATAAACTATATTAGGATAATTTTTTATATGATTAATATTGAACTATATTATTAATATTATAAAAAGTGCAGTAGATTGGAGTTTTATAGCAATATATATAATCTATATATATATAGAGATATCAATATGTATTTCCCATCTTTTATGTATGTTTTATTTTGTTTCTTAAAGGTGTGGACACTGCCATTTAGCTCCTCCTTATGATTAATAAAACTATCACACTCAGCAATAACAACTGTTAGTTAAATGGTAATAGTTGAGATTTAACAAAAACAAATATCTGTCACTTGCAACAATAAAAGTATCTCACCTAAAACATTAAATATTACAAAACAGCTGTACAGTTGATGAAAAGCAAGAAACAGTAGTGCCTGTCTGATTATGCAAGATATTTGATGAAAAATTTACCCTAGGAAACATTAAAAATATTTACCATTAGTTTTAAACAGTTTGTCTGATAGGCCTTCAAACGCAAATGGGACTACTACGGGTGGGGGGGGGGGGTCAGACAAGTCTTATTAAGTTATGCCTGATGCCAAGTTTTGGTAAGGAGTTAGCTATTTGATACAAATGGGGAAGGGCGGGGGGAGGGGGGAGATGAGAAAAAAGCTTCATTGCAACATCCTGTAAATAACAATTATGTGCCATGCATCAAAATTACAATGTATAAAAAGCTATATTTTTTCTGGCCTGTGCCATTGATTCGAATTAATTAGATTTAAATGGCATACTCTTGACGTTTTTACTAATCTGCCAAATTTCTGTAGGTAGTGCATCAGCAGAAGTACAAATGATTAAGTAACACTTGAGAGAAATATATTACACCTTTTACACCCATATCTATTATGATATAATATTTCAGCGCTATTTTTAATAATGTAGAACCAGTACTTGACACATACCTCTGTAAAGAGAAGTGGCAGCAAGTGCCCCCTACTTTTGTTTATGATAGAATTATTTTAATGAATTTTAAAGCTGAAAGATATGATAAACTTCAACGTATATGTCTATATTAACATATTATAATAAATGGCTTTGTATACATATATATATATATATATATATACATACACACACATATATATACATACATACATATATATACATGTATATATGAATATATATATATTTATATATATATATATATATATATATATAAATGGTATTTTTGTGTGATTTATACAGACAATATTTTATATGTTCCAAGGAAACTGCCCTTATATGCTTCATACAGACCTTTTTGTAATTTTGAAATAACAATAATCTTGTCCAGCAGTTTTGCATGCTGAACTGTGAACATTTACGTGAAACATTAAATGAAACATTTAGTTTGTCCATGACAGGGTCAGAGAGTTATCAGTATTAATTATTTCTTCAGTGATTTAGTGTGGATTATTATTAGGAAATATAACAAGTGGCCCATGGGCCTTGACGCTCAGCTGAATTCAAGGAATGTTGAACAACTTCTTTGAACGTCTCAAAAATAAAGAAAAAAAATTGTAAAAATTGAAAAAAAATACATATGGCGCCACAAGTTTGCAGGAACTGATGGAACATCCCATGATCAATATTCATGCAAAGAATCATGGTGATCAATGCAGTAGTTATTCAGAGACTTGAGCTTTTGTATCAAATTTTGCATTATTCTGGGGGGGGGGGGGGTACTTCGGAGCCCCATAGCTCCAAGGATATGGGTAACAGAGACCTAATTTCAGGTTTTCAAGGAGATTTTTTCATGGACCTCCCTGGATATTAAGTTTGAAGATTCCAGGTCCAGTGGTTACGATTTGTTCCCTGTTAACAGATGACAGTTTCATTGAGGTCTGAAAAAAAGAGAAAACAATTTGTAAAAATTCGAAAAATACAGGTGGCACCACCAGTCTGCAGGAAATGATGGAACATCCTATGATCAATATTCATGCAAAGAATCATGGTGATCAATGCAGTGGTTATTCAGATACTTGAGCTTTTGTATCAAATTTTGCATTATTCTGGGGGGTACTTCGGAGCCCCATAGCTCCAAGAATATGGGTAACAGAGACCTAATTTCAGGTTTTCAAGGAGCTTTTTCATGGACCTCCCTGGATATTAAGTTTGAAGATTCCAGGTCCAATGGATATGATTTGTGCCATGTTAACAGATGACAGTTTCATTGAGGTTTGAAAAAAAAAAGAGAAAAAAATTTGCACAAAATTTGAAAATAAAATACAGGTGGCGCCGTCAGTCTGCAGAGGAAGTGATGGAACATCCCATGATTAATATTCATGCAGAGAATCTTGGTGATCAATGCAGTGGTTATTCAGATACTTGAGCTTTTGTATCAAATTATGCATTATTCTTGGGGATACTTCAGAGCCCCATGGCTCTGAGGTTTTGGGTAACAGAGACCTAATTTTCAGTTTCCAAGAAGACTTTTCATTGGCCTCTCTGCATGTCAAGAAAGAAGATTCTAGGTCCAGCCGTTATGATTTGTGCCCTGTTATCAGATGACCGCATCTTTTAAGGTATCAAAAATAGAGAAAGAAAATTGTAAAAATACAGGTGGCGCCACCAGTCTGCAGAAACCGATGAAATACCCCATGATTAATATCCATGCAAAGAATCATGGTCATCAATACATTAGTTGTTCAGATACTTGAGTTTTTGTATCAAATTTTCATTATTCTGGGGGGTACTTCAGAGCCCCATAGCTTGAAGAATCTGGGTAACAGAGACCTAACCCCGGTTTCCAAGGAGACTTTTCATGGGCCTCCATGCATGTGAAGATAGAAGATTCTAGGTCCAGTTGTAACGATTTGTGCCCTGTTAACAGATGACTATTGAAGTTTTTGTATGAAATTTTTCACTATTCTGGGGGGTACTTTGGGGCCCCATAGCTCAAAGGATATGGGTGACAGAGACCTAATTTCTGGTTTCCATTGAGACTTTTCATAGGTTTTTCAGAATATTAAGAATGAAGATTCCAGGTCTAGTGGTTAATATTTGTGCCCTGTTAACAGATGTCCACATTTTTAAAGGTCCCAAAAATAGAGAAAAAAATTCGTAAAAAATCGAAAAATACAGGTGGCGCCACCAGTCTGCAGAAACTGATGAAACATCTCATGATTAATAAGTATGCCAAAAATCATGACCATCAGTGGTGTAGTTAATGAGATATTGAAGTTTTTGTATGAAATTTTTCACTATTCTGGGGGGTACTTTGGGGCCCCATAGCTCAAAGGATATGGGTAACAGAGACCTAATTTCTGGTTTCCATTGAGACTTTTCATGGTTTTTCAGAATAATAAGAATGAAGATTCCAGGTCCAGTGGTTAATATTTGTGCCCTGTTAACAGATGTCCACATTTTTAAAGGTCCCAAAAATAGAGAAAAAAAATCGTAAAAAATCGAAAAATACAGGTGGCGCCACCAGTCTGCAGAAACTGATGAAACATCTCATGATTAATAAGTATGCCAAAAATCATTACCATCAGTGGTGTAGTTAATGAGATATTGAAGTTTTTGTATGAATTTTTTACTATTCTTGGGGGTACTTTGGGGCCCCATAGCTCAAAGGATATGGGTAATAGAGACATAATTTCTTTTTTCCATGGAGACTTTTTATAGGTCTCTCAGAATATCAAGAATGAAGATTCTAGGTCCAGTATTTACGATTTGTGCCCTGTTAATAGATGTCCACATTTTAAAGGTCTCAAAATTAGAGAAAAAAATTCGTAAAAAATCGAAAAAATACAGGTGGCGCCAGCAGTCTGCAGGAACTGATGGAACATCTCATGATCAATAAGTTTGCCAAAAATCATGACCATCAGTGATGTAGTTAATGAGATATTGAAGTTTTTGTATGAAATTTTTCACTATTCTGGGGGGTATTTTGGGGCCCCATAGCTCAAAGGATATGGGTAACAGAGACCTAATTTCTGGTTTCCATTGAGACTTTTCATAGGTCTTTCAGAATATCAAGAATGAAGATTCCAGGTCTAGTGGTTAATATTTGTGCCCTGTTAACAGATGTCCACATTTTTAAAGGTCTAAAAAATAGAGAAAAAAATTCGTAAAAAATCGAAAATACAGGTGGCGCCACCAGTCTGCAGAAACTGATGAAACATCTCATGATTAATAAGTATGCCAAAAATCATGACCATCAGTGGTGTAGTTAATGAGATATTGAAGTTTTTGTATGAAATTTTTCACTATTCTGGGGGGTACTTTGGGGCCCCATAGCTCAAAGGATATGGGTAACAGAGACCTAATTTCTGGTTTCCATTGAGACTTTTTATAGGTTTTTCAGAATATTAAGAATGAAGATTCCAGGTCCAGTGGTTAATATTTGTGCCCTGTTAACAGATGTCCACATTTTTAAAGGTCTAAAAAATAGAGAAAAAAATTCGTAAAAAATCGAAAATACAGGTGGCGCCACCAGTCTGCAGAAACTGATGAAACATCTCATGATTAATAAGTATGCCAAAAATCATGACCATCAGTGGTGTAGTTAATGAGATATTGAAGTTTTTGTATGAAATTTTTCACTATTCTGGGGGGTATTTTGGGGCCCCATAGCTCAAAGGATATAGGTAATAGAGACATAATTTCTGGTTTCCATGGAGACTTTTCATAGGTCTCTCAGAATGTCAAGAATGAAGATTCTAGGTCCAGTATTTACGATTTGTGCCCTGTTAACAGCTGCCACATTTTTAAAGGTCTCAAAATTATATCGTATATCTAATTTAAATACTCATGATTTATAAATGGTTACTAACCTTCCTATCAAAGTGTTGACAAGACATTTCTACATATAAATAAGTTAAATGTGAAGCACCGTCATGTGTCCACTTGAATATTTCACCAGTGACAGTGTAATTCTGTGAGCCACATGGAGTGAGCGACTGCACAAGTGCCGTATTTGTTAAATTTTGTTTAAAAAGGCCAGCAGAAAAGCTCTAACCTGCTTAGGAGCAATGTGTAACACTTATTAGGGGTGCCATTTTCTATGGGAGGCGTCCACTGAAAATATTAATAGATATATAGAAAGGGTTGGAACGTGACGTTCCGCCATTTCTGCCTTGCACATGTCTGCTCAAGGAACGTGTTTTGGTAAAGGTGACCTTTGACCCTGACTAGCATGCATTGCGAGTCGCGAGATGCTGAAATGATCTGTTCTGAAAAATATCAGATAACCCTGCATAACGAGTTGGTGTTATTTTGCCATAAGCATTGTGGACATACAGTTATAATTGTATGAGGAAACTTTAAGAAACTCAAGCAGTTAAATGATACATATAGGTGAAGTATGGTATGAACCAAAACATCAGTTTCTGCTTTATCTAGTACAGACCAGAACAGAGACTGAGCCCATTTTGCTTTGTGACCGAGAACAAGATCTAGACCATGACCAGGACCTGTAAGAGTGAGACCAAGACAGGCCTGTGTGAGTGAGACTAATACCAAGACCTTTTTTCTAGAAATAGATTCCTTCTCAAACGACTGAAGAGAGATATAACAGTACATACACCTTGTAGTTAAAAAAACCTGTGTTCTGTGGTATCCTCAGCACATGCTTTGCTACATCAGATAGCAGAAAAACAATTATACCGTGTGCTTGCCAAACATATATATATATGTGTGTGTGTGTGTGTGTTAAACCATGCTTAAACAACAGGTGCGGGTATAACTGTGCAAAATGTCATGTTAATAAATCATAACCTTAAATTAATGAATTCGTACTAAGCACAGCTACCAGAATAATTTGTGAAAACAATGGGAAGCAACTGCACAGCTTGTAATATTTATATTACAACAGAAACGTCGTATATATACAGAAGGTAGAGTTACCCTCCGTTGTAAAGCGCTCTACAGCCTACAGACTAGGCCATAGCGGTACAACACTGAAGAAAAACAACACTGTAAATTCACTACAGTCTGTTTCACGGGATGCGACCCGATCATCAGGTGAATTTTGTTAGAATCTAGGATATATATACTGGGGCCAGGGTCAGCTGTATAGGGTCATACATTTTTGTTGAGGGCCAGCTTCTTGTTTTGTCACTAGTCCGAGATTCATATTATGCTTCGTTGTTGATCTGTTCGTTGTGCTTATGTTGTTGTTACAGGTTCCACAGTAGGAATTTATGTGCGTGTTTACATGCCGTCATAAATTCATTTCATTTGTTTAGAGTTGTGAGTTGGGGTCGGCATATGATGAGGTATTTACTAAGAGGCACAAATTACATCTGTTTGTTGCCGAAAAGTAGGGTTTTGCACGTTTGAGTATTTTCCATAATTTGTTGTGGCGCACGTTGCTATATTTCAGTTCCTAGATATGTTAACTAAGTTCTGTGCTTTGTTTACTGGCTGTATTCCTGAACGAGGTCTTGTAGTTATTGAATCAGAGGGGCTTGAATTGCTATTAATGAAGATTTCGGTTAAATTTGTTACTTTTCTGGGTCATTTACTTATAACTATTACTTATCTGACATTTTGCTAGCGTTTTTCGCACTATATGGACCATCTCTTTATTATTTGCTGAGTAAATGAGATAGGCATACAAGAAGCCCTCGTTGTTTGGCTCGACAGCTATCGCATATCGTTTTCGGGCTAAATTTGAAGTAGATGCAAAATTGGCTGAACCATTGTTTCGTTAGCTGTGTCATTATCTGCAGACACCAGCTGTACAAATCAACCAATCAGAATCCGCGACGTCGATTGCCATGCCATGGCTGTTGACTTAACGAGGTCTTCTTGCCTGCCTATCTCAAATATAAGGTCGATAACAAAGAGATATACCATATACTGTATAAAACGCTATTCAAATGTAAGATAAGTAATAGTTACAAGGAAATGACCAAGAAAAGTAACACATTTAACCGAAATCTACACTAATAGCAATTCAAGCGCCTGTGATAAAATCTAGTTTTAAAAGGGTTCTGTGTTGAGCCCACGTATGTCTGGAAACTAATTAGTCATGAAATGCCTGGTGAAAACCTATACAACAAAGAAATGCTCTGGTAACCCATTGAGCACTCTGCCATAATTTATCAATGTTTACAATGAAGTCATAATAGAGTATTTCAAGCAGAAGTGGGGGTCATTAAAAAAAGGAATTATAGCTGAAAATCCCATTAAGTTAAGCATTATAAAGTAAAATGTTATACATAAAAGTGTTTCTTGGTAAATTTTATAGGCCTAAAATTTTCTGAATGTCGGTCCCAATGAGTGATGGCAGACATATCTCTCTTTGATTGGTTTTAAGGCTTTCACCAAAAGGGTAAAGCTGGTCAATCATATTTCAATTCTTTTTCCAACATACAGTAAATGAGCCACTTGAATTGATTATTCCATTTTAGATCAGAAACCATCATGTTTATCAGTAGGAATTAATAAAGGGGAACGTTCCTGAATATGATCAAGTCAAATTTTATCATAAGCTTTGCAAATAATCCCCATTCTTTATCAAATACTAATTACTCTATTGTTTTACTGCTTAAATAGTAAATATTCACAATACCTGGCCTGAAGTAGTTTTAAACATAAAATCTGTTTCTTTCTTATGACTTACAATAGCTGAAAATATGGTGACAGTTTGCTTATATTCAATAATATTCAGTTTACGGAAGAAACTTAATGTAAATAAGAAAAAATAACCCAAAAGTCAAGACATCAATTAAATTATTCAGTAAGGAACACTTTGGTAGCATTTAGTCAAGCAGAGTACTTTCCAAACATATAATGTACACTTGCTTTACTGTTTAAGGCAAGATTACATGTAGCGTACCTTCATGTTTTCAGGAAAATATGATATGGGTGCCTTTATTTTATTTACACTTTCTGCAAATCACCAAATATTTTGTTTATTAACACATTATCCTTCCTCCTTTGACTAATCAAACTGATTATATAACAGTCACGAGAGGCTAAGGGCAGCCTAGCATGGTTAATAGTAACATGCACCTTCTATTCACGCATGGTGGGGCGGGGGTTGAATAGCGACAGCCTGCCATCCGAACGTCAATATTGTATTCTGGAGTACAGAACAACCTATAGGGTGCGGATCAGTTATATGTAAAGCAGATTTTCACAATTTTAATAAAAATATTACCATAACCTGTATTAAGAACTAACAGTTCGGCCTACAAGGACCTGTATCTGTAGCATGGATGAACCATTCGGCCTACAGGTACCTGTATCAGTAGCATGGATGAACCATTCGGCCTACAGATACCTGCATCAGTAGAATGGATGAACCATTCGGCCTACACGTTGTTACAGATGCCTGTTTTTTTGTAGGCTGTTGACATGTCTCTTTTGTCGTGCTCTGTTTGGCATTCTGGTTCATGTTTGGCTTAAGCCCTGGCGTTGCTATGCTACGGCGTTCCTTGTTCTGGCTGGCCGGGTGTGGCCCGCATGTAAACACAGGGTCATGTTAGTCTGGGGCTTTCTCGCCTGGCCGAGCAGGGTCGGACCGTGTGAACCCTGACATGTACAAACACAGCATTCTCGTTCCAGATGATTCCTGTAACGCGTGTATACTGTGTATTATGTTAGCTTCTTTGCTTGTTCGGGAAGTGGAAAGTTCTCGGCTTGGGGTGAGAAGTTATAAATAGGGGGATCTGTTTTAGAGCCGGAAGAGAGATGAGAGAATAGTCCAGCGGGCATATAGAAGAGTTGACCTTTTCCTATAATGCGGCAGTTACAGTATTTCTTCTAAATTGGTGACGGATTTATATAGTCTTCAGTTTGCTTTTCGGATCCCTGCCAGGAGTTCGCTTTGGATTACATTAGAATGATTTTTTGATTTCATTGGACTGTTATTCTCTGAGAAGATGTGTGTGAACTGTTCATCCGATTTATACATTTTAAAGGACTTGTTGTTTTGACAGTGGTATCCAGGTACTGTGAACTTTTTTTCTTATGCTGTTTGATTGTATTAATTTGCTGCTATACTGTTGTTTTACTGTGTAATTGTATTGATTTAGTGAATTGTAATGTTAGGGTTGTTTAAAGAATAAAGTATAGTTATTTGTTAACAAAAAAACTACTGACTTCATTATTCATCCCCTAGACATTTCACGCTGCCTAGTGTTACAGAATCTGATTTTTTTCTCCGTGACAAAGTTTATGTTCGTCACGTATACGTGATCTGTTGATACTATGTTCAGTACCTGTACCTGTATCAGTAGCATGGATGAACCATTTGGCCTACACGTACCAGTATCGGTGTATGGATAAACCATTCGGCCTACAGGTACCTGGATCAGTAGCGTGGATGAACCATACGGCTTACAGGTACCTATATCAGTAGCATGGATGAACCATACGGCTTACGGGTACCTGTATCAGTAGCATGGATGAACCATATGGCTTACAGTTACCGGTATCAGTAGCATGGATGAAGCATTATACCTACAGGTGCCTGTACCAGCAGCATGGAACCATTTGGCCTACAGGAACCTGTATCAGTAGCAGTTGATGAAATATCTACATGTATCTTTATCATTACCAATGATGAGCCATTCGGCTTACGGGTACCTATATCAGTAGCATGGATGAAGCATTAGGCCTACACGTACCTGTATCAGTAGAATGGATGAACCATTCGGCATTCACGTTCCTGTATCAGTAGCATGGATGAACCATTATGCCTTCACGGACTTGTATCAGTAGCATTGATAAACCATTCGGCCTGCACCGAAAAAAAAACACAAATATATATGATTCAATAATCTCTCAGAAATAAAACCACCTTAATTTAAAAAAATATTACCATCATCATAATCAGACCCAATAAATGAATGTGTTTTTGAAAATAGGAACACGCTACATTTTCACATTGTAAAAGGTTTAACTACTTAATTTTATCTCAAAATCAAAAAGATATATTTTAGCTTTTATTATTATACCCTCCACATTGCATTTGCCAGAAGCAAAAGATATGGTTGATATTTTAAATATGGCAGGCCCTATATCCACTTCCAAAAATCTTCAAATTGCATTCAGTCTCAGCCTAATTTCAGGCAGACTAAAACTAATCAATATAAAGTACATCAATCAGTGATACAAAAAAGGTATATACATTAGCTGTTCTGGTAGTCTCTTATTTTGTTGGGCAGCACTGTATGATACTTCTTCCAGCTGTTAAGTGTGTAATCCCGCTGTTGAGGGCATCTTTATGTTCTTTCTTTGACCTGAACATGTCACACATTTGCTTATGAGTTATATTTGTCTCCCATAGAGCTCTATTTTCCCCTCTAAGGCTGTTTATATACCTGACATATGTGACAAATCAAAGCACAGACCTTGTTCTTTGTGTCACATTTACCTGTGTTATATCACAATGTTTAACAATGGCAGAGAGACACCTATCATGTGACTAGAAGACATTTCCTTGCACTGTATGTAACTGAATACAAAGTGAATATGAGATTCTTGGTTTGCATGCATGAACAATAATAATGATAATAATAATAATAATAATTATTACTGTAATTAGTGTTGATGCAGTGCACAATTTCTGGGAATCAGACTCACAGTACTAACACATACATGCACACACTCACATACAAAGCACACATTCCCTGATTTATAGATTAATTAGTTATTTCCCAAACCTTCTCTCTCACTCTCCATCTCTCCATTGCGTATTTGTCTATTAATCGTTATATGATAGATTAAATAATATACAGATAATACAGATAAAGCTGGTTTTATTTTCATGCTAATTTCCCTTTGGCAAATATTGCAAATTTGAAGCCCTCATGAATGATAAGCAAATCACATATCACACAGATTGCTGTTGTTTTATCAAGATTTCTTTATATTCTGAGCATAACTCAATAATAAACCAGGAGTGCATAAAAATGCATTTCTAATATTTAAACACAGTTGCAATCATTTGATTTATTTGAAACATTTGTATATATATGCACAGTAAAAATTGAACCCATGCTTAGGATTAATACCCTATTCCTGCAATTTTCAATAATGTCTCATTTAAAACATTCTTCTGGATCCAGTCTTAACCTGGACCTTAAGTGACTATAGAAGATTCCTGATGATTTTTTTTGGTAGTTATAGGAAGTGTTATTCCCTGTAATTTCAAATGAAATCTCATGACAGCTGACATTGTTGACATAAATCATTCATCGAATTCTGTATTTTGTTAACTCGATTGCAAGGTTTGCACAAATACCTTTGAGCAATTATGATAAGCCAAATGACCTATGACCTTTAGCTGAATAGCAACAGTAATCCCAATGGTGTTATATGTCATCAGCTTGTGTTTTAGTCCATTTGATGCCATAGAATGACTGGACACTGTGAACTGATTCCCATCAAATTCCCTGAACTTTATAGTTCTCAGAATCACAGACTGAAACACAAAAAGGATGTTAAGATGTATAGTGAGTATGGTTTGTACAAGCTCTGACTGATGATGTAAAGATGTAAAGTGAGTTTGGTTTGTACAGGCTCTGACTGATGGTGTTAGGATATATAGTGAGTTTGGTTTGTACAGGCTCTGACTAATAATGTAAAGATGTATAGTGAGTATGGTTTTGTACAGGCTCCGACTGATGACGTAAAGATGTATAGTGAGTATGGTTTTGTACAGGCTCCGACTGATGATGTATAGATGTATAGTGAGTTTGGTTGTGTACAGGCTCTGACTGATCATGTAAAGATGTATAGTGAGTATGGTTTGTACAAGCTCTGACTGATGATGTTATGATGTATCACGTGGCTTTTCATCAAATGATCAAGGATCGTCAACTTATCAAAACACGCACATCAAATGATCAAGTATCGTCAACGTATCAAAACACGCACATCAATTGATCAGGTATTGTCAACGTGTCAAAACACGAATATCAAATAATCAAGTATTGTCTTCGTATCAAAACACGAACATCAAATGATCAAGGATCGTCAACGTATCAAAGCACGAATATCAAATAATCAAGTATCGTCAAAGTATCAAAACACGCACATTAAATGATAATCAATCGTCAACATCAAAACACGCACATCAAATGATCAAGTATCGTAATCGTAACACAACACGCACATCAAATGATCAGGTATTGTCAAAACACGAATACCAAATGATCAAGTATTGTCAACGTGTCAAAACACATACATCAAATGATCAAGTATTGTCTTCGTATCAAAACACGAACATCAAATGATCAAGGATCGTCAACCTATCAAAACACGAACATCAAATGATCAAGTATCGTCAACTTATCAAAACACCCACATTAAATGATAATCCATCGTCAACATCAAAACACGCACATCAAATGATCAAGGATCGTCAACGTATCAAAACACGCACATCAAATGATCAGGTATTGTCAAAACAGGAATACCAAATGATCAAGTATTGTCAACGTGTCAAAACACATACATCAAATGATCAAGTATTGTCTTCGTATCAAAACACATACATCAAATGATCAGGTATTGTCAAAACACGAATACCAAATGATCAAGGATTGTCAACGTGTCAAAACACATACATCAAATGATCAAGTATTGTCTTCGTATCAAAACACATACATCAAATGATCAAGTATCGTCAACGTGTCAAAACACGCACATTAAATGATCAAGTATTGTCTTCGTATCAAAACACGAACATCAAATGATCAAGGATCGTCAACCTATCAAAACACGAACATCAAATGATCAAGTATCGTAAACTTATCAAAACACGCAGATCAAATGATCAAGTATCATACACGTATCAAAACACGCACATCAGATGATACTGGTTAATTATAAGATCCCTGTCATTTAAAGTATTCAGAAATTATCAAAGTACCATTTCATAATACAGGCACATTATTTGAACTCAAAAATGTAGCCTAAATGTAGCATTCATTGTCAATATGTCATTTAGATTGATGTAACCTGCTCTCCTACAGCTGAAAGTGCAAAATTTAACTTTTCAAAATCGACACGAGGTCTGCCATGAAACTTGGGTTGTACAGCCTATTTGAGATATATATATGTATATGACCTTCAGCTGGAGACAAGAGCGATCAAAATCAAAAGTAATCTTGTACAAATCCAGTGTGGCCTGAAGGTGGAATATGTATGTATAGTAATAAACAATATATATATATATATATATATATATATATATATATATTGGGGGGGCTGATATTTTATTCTGTCCGAGCATGCAGAGGTAGATTTACTCCAAAATAAAAAAATGGGAGTGGACTAATTTTGTGATCTTCTTTAGGTGCCCAGGGTCTGTGGTCCTAGACTTCTCTTTGTTTGTAATGCTGGGACTCTTTGTTTTTTTTTTCATCCACAATGGATGGGAGATGCTTCAGTTTTGATTCTTTGAGTTATTACATATTGATTGCCAGACTTCTTTCATTTCTTCTTGGACTTCTGGGACATCCCGCGGGACTATCAACATAATCACTTAAAGCCAAAACCCCCTTCATGCATGGATTGGCATGGCTTTGTTTAAAACTGCTGATATAGACTTGCTCTGGTAATAGCATTTTTTCCCAACTTTTGAAAAGCCTATACACAAGCGGGCCAAAGCAATTAAGTGATGAAAGCATAGATGTTTTAAAAATGAAGGAACAGAGCATTAATATAAGAGAAATGCTGAAGCAGTCAGAGACTGCATAAATATATATATAAATATATATATATACCTATACCAGGAACTTTATCAAACTTTAGTGTGTCCTTAGTAAGCTCAGGGAGGTGATATGCGTCAAAATTCACAACTCCGTGGTCGCACCACAGGTCAGCTCTGCCCACCAGAATACATAAAAAATATATTTCGAATTTCCAAATAGGGGAGATGTTTCTTCCACTTGCAATGTACTCATTTAGAACTTAATTGCAGTGGCCTTTGTTTTGGTGGGCAGGGCAGAACGTGATGCAACCATCAAGTTGGTTAACTATGACCCAAATTCTCTTTGCTTGGATACACACAGTTCTCCTCAGCCTGTCCACATTAATATCGGGTGATAAAGCGGTCTATTTGAATAAAGTCCATACTAAAAAGTCAGGGAAAAAGCTACGATTTGTTCTTTCATGTATAGAGGATCGGTACATGCAATGCATAATTCAATTATCAATTATACAAACAAATCTCTGTTGTTGAAACTTCAGAGAAATAATGAAACAGAGCATATTTTAAAATATCAACTGAGCACAAACATTTGTCTGAATAGATGGAAGCTGTGGAAATTTTTTGTAAATATTTGTAACTCTGCATGTACCATGTGCACATGTTCAAAACTGCACCTTAGAATTGTATTTATGAAAGCCATAGTATCCAGCACAGAAGACTGCAGGATCTGTGGAAGAGATGGTCGGAGCACCACATACAAATAACTGTTGATTTTTAGTCTAGCTATTCAAAATATGATCAGATTCTTAATAAAATGTGTTTTCTTTATTTGCCAGCAAGATTAGATCCACAGAACTGTAGTAGATTTAGGACAATTGATGATTTCTGCCAGGCCAGGAAATGTAGAAACCTGGCAGTGATAAATCAATCCTAAAGACAGTTTTCTTTCAAGATGACTCATTATTCTTGGAAAATCCATAAAAAATATTTCTTAAATGTTTAATAAAAGATGATGACAAAAGATAAAAATTATCGGAAATTTGCTGATTGAATTTCTTCTTAAAAGTATAATCATTGTTGCTGTTCTGGTGTCTTTTCTTTTCTTTGTACCATACTATGAACTCTTGGACAGTTCTCTTATATAGCCAGTTACTGATATTGATGGTGCTGGAGGTTTGTGCACATTTGATTGACTTAAGAAGTGTTTCAGTGTATTCTGAACTTTTTTTGTCACATGGTCAGAGTAACCGTTACGCAGGGAGTCAAGATCAGCCTAGTGGAGACCACGACGAAGACTGTGACCAAGAGAACCAAAACTATATTTCCCTACCTCTTATTCACTAAAGTATAATTACAAAATAATTCTAAAAAATATCAGGTAACCCTCCATAACCAGTTGGTGTTATTTTGCCATAAGCAATGTGGACATACAGTTATAATTCCATGAGGAAACTTTAAGAAACTGAAGCAGTTAAATCATACATATAGGTGAATTCTGGTATGAACCAAAACCTCAGTTTCTGCTTTATCTAGTACAGACCAGAACAGGACTGAGCACATTTTGCCTTGTGACCGAGAACAAAATCTAGACCATGACCAAGACCTGTAAGAGTGAGACTAAGACAGGCCTGTTTGAGTGAGACTAATACCAAGACCTGAAGTGAGACCAAAATTGATACCTCATAGAGTAAGACCAAGACCAGGACCTGTTAGAGTGATACCAAGACTGAGACCTTTGTTGGTGAGACTAAGACCAGGGACTGAAGTGAGACAAAGACTAAGACATGTGTGGGTTAAACAAGACCGGAAACTGAACTGAGGCCATGACTGAGATCTTCGTGAATGAGACTAAGACCAGGACGTGAAGTGAGACCAAGACTGAGATCTCAGAGAGTTAGGGCAAACTAAGACCTATCAGAGTGAAACCAAGACTGAGACCTGTGAGAGTGATACAAAGACCATGACCTATTAGAGTGAGACAAAGATATGTGCAAATGAGACTATAAGACCAGGGCCTGAAGTGAGACCAAGGAAGTACTGAGACAGTGAGACCAGGAGATATGGGAGTAATACTAAGACTGAGACCTGCGAGAGTGATAGAAAGACCAAGACCTGTGAGAGTGAGACTTCAAGACTATTGCTATTGTTTACTAGTGTTCTGCGTTTTACCTGCAAATTAGAATATATACTGAGCTTGTTCATGATAGAAATTTCTATATCAAAGCCATTGATAATCAAGTTTGTTTACACCAACATGTATTGATTATGGGCCATCAATATGTATTGATCAATCACACCAAGGCTAAAATTCTCAACCGAGTAACAAAGGTAAAACAATTACAATCACAGTTTCAGTTACAATTATATTACAACTCTGGTGTCATAATGTGAACCCTTCTGGTGCCTCCTAGGCAAAATTATAAAAAAAATAAAACACTGAATTGAGACACAGTCCTAATAATCATTCCTAATGCCTCATAACTTCACGAGAGCTGAATACTAATGTATCATTCTCAAGCTTTAACAATAGAGAATGTGGCCCACAGGCAATTAATATTCTTTAAAGATTCCCTAGAGCTGGTCCCAGGTTAATTAGTTCTGTTAATAAATTCCTGTGTTGTAATTCTGCTATTTCCGTATCAGAGGTGCAACATATGCAACATAAATACATTTCGTTGTCATGCCATTCGGGATCCAAATACCATCTGAGTTTGCCTTTTTGCCTTATTTGACAGGATACATAGTATCAGGGACTGGGGACAACTATAGAATTCTCCAGTGATTAGTGTGGGAGCATATGTCACCGAGTGGTTTTTCTTTGTAAAAAGTTGACACCCAACATTTTTGTGATCCTTAGGCCTTAACCATTGCAAAAAAATATGGTGCCAATTTTTCTAAAGGGGTTTGGTCATTTTTCCAGGTCAATTTTGAATTTAGAGCAAAAATGAAGGGTCAATGTATATAAATATGTACTTTAGGGGAAAATCTCGCAACATTACACCTCACAATGGCCAATGTGGTACATTAACTCACAAATACTTGGACTAGATACATAACAAATCATAATAACAAATTTAGAGAGCACTTATAGAGCGCATACCTCCGCCAACACCTGTCTCCGCATCAACATACACCCAACTTCTAACAAACTAAATAACCATGAAATAAATAATTAAATAATCAAATCAGTTGTTCCCATTCCCATTGTCCATTGTTCTACAAAATTTAATTGAAATCCATAAAAAATACGTGACGAGACAAAAAGAAAGGATTCTGTTGTAATTTGATAAGGCGGACCACTTGCTGATTTTAAGTAACCTGAATCGTATACACTATCGCTTGGTGCACCCTGGTTATCACTAGTGGATATAGATTTAGCCTAATTTATACAGAATATGTGAAAATATCCCTCTTTTACATCCATTATGATTTTGCTATTTAAGTCAATCTGTTTTTCTATCATTACATCATTGACACCATTATCTCACTAGCAGATAGTGAAATCATAGAAATCCATCTCTTTCGATTAGTTTATCCAAAAATATATACAATGGTTCTTAATGAATTTTTAGGATTCTTGTGGTTGTTTTGGTCATGAGCTAAGTTAGAAACGAAAAACAGTTTTAGGCTTATTTTTATGTATATTTTTCGAAGAATACTCAACAGAAAAGGGAGCAACTTAGGCTGTATATTTAGTTCAAGATCTTCTCTCACAACGCACTGATCCATTCAAAAGGTTTCGGAAATGTTCAGTTGTCCACAATTCACAATGTTACGAAGTTTAATTTCAACAACTAGCTAGTGTGTGGACATATTAGAAAGCAAAAGAATGAACAATGCTGATCACATAACGTCAGCGAACTTCTTGGTGTGGGCAATAACATATCATTTAGGAAAAAATACATCATCTGTGGGGCAGCTGTTTGCATAAATAATTTTACTATTGATTTATAATCTTTTGTAAGCTGTGGACATCAGGTAGTTTACATTTTTTATAAATGAAGTTCTATTGAAGGAAACAACCTTTTCAAATTAAATATTAAATTTAATCAAAATTCAAGAGTATCACATTGAGTCAAATCATGTTCTCCTACGTGTTTGCACAAATGAACTTCTATCCCATCTGACTTCATCCCCCACAGGGTAATTTAAAAATGATTTCTTTGGGCAGGATGATTTTTATTTTATATTTGGTTGGTGGTTATTATTTGATTCTTGTTCCACTTTTCATTTACCTTAAATGGTTAAAACGTATATTCAAATATGAGTTAGATTTTTCCAAAGAAAGAAACTCACAAGAATGTATTTTTGTAATCGCACAACATTAGCTGACATATGACAACATAAGCTCTTCCATTCGTATGAGCAAGATTGGTACAGCATTCTTTTCAAAACATTTTTTTTAAACTAATCTATGAGTAGCAGCCGGGTTACACTATCTATCTAATGCAAGCTTAACTATATATACATATTAGAATGAAGATAAGCTAGTTTTATATTTTTATTATAGCTTATGGGATGGCTGTCACTGGATATATATGCTTTATTTACTATAATGTCGTTAAATACAGGGCCTTTCAGATGCAGAAGCTAAATGTATTGATTTGAGCCTAGATTTGTTTTATATTTGATTTTTTATACCAGGTAAATATATGCAAACCTGTACCGTGGGAGGCCTGCTTAACCAATACTCATTTCTCTGACACGATGATCCAAAATGGTTTTTGAGTTAGCGCACATGCCAACACAATGACATGTGCCTTATGTTGCAAAAAATATGCCTTGAATGTATACACAATTAAAAGTTTTGCATATTTTGACGGGTTAAGCCATATTTTTTCTATATAATTATTATTGTAATATTGATAACGACAATAAAGAAAACATGAAAATTGTTGACTTTATAATGTGAAGATCGATATGGAGAGAGTCATTATTAAGATTGAGGGTCGTATGCAAAATTCCTTTTTATTACATATTAATTTTCAGAAATGGCACATTCGGATGGAAAAGTCATTAGTGCAATAATCCACAAAGCATTTTGTATGTTGCCAGCAATAATAAATCGTTAAAATTTACGTGAGTATTATTGAATTATTATCTGTAACAAAAGTGGGAAAATATCAAATATAAATATTTTAACCTGTCATGTGAAACATTAATTTATTTACAACGTTTTGATTACTATGGAATACATTACATTTGTTTTATGAATGCCCTCAAGGTCATCATCTGCATACCCTGTAATTCTGATTTATTCGTCCATTTAATTTAAAGAAATATGACAAAACTCATAAAATGATTCTTACTGGCTTCATGTGCTTCCCGAGCCCATAGGTCGTAAGAAATAAAATCTCTAAGCTAAGATATTAATGATTACATGGATAATGCTTGACTGAAAGACTAATATATATAAATATATATATATATATATATATATATATATATATATATATATATAATTTTTAAACTGGAATAACTAATTTGCAAGCACATATCTGTAACTCTTGCAAGTGTGCACCAATTCTCTATGGCATTTAAGAATGGGCACATGTAAAGTAATGTAATTTTATTAAAAGATAACAAGACCTGGCGGTTTTTATTCTGGCAATACCTTGATTTCCGATTCCTAAAGCCAGGAATTCGGTAATTATGCGCAGTTTGATATTTATATATTAACTACCATCCCTATAATAAATCAGCATCAAGTTAAATGCGCTATCATTTGTTATAACTCAAGAGCCCAATGTATAAGAAAATAAGTGTCTTTAAACCCATACGAGCGGGAGCTACAAATATACCCCCACGACTAAAATGACTAAATATTACCGTTGCTTTAAGTCGAGAATAATCAACACTTCTCCCCCGCCGAAAATGCTAAAGCTACATAGATATTTGCAATAATATGCACGCAATGAGTACATTGTATTGCTGAATACATTTTTCTTGCTAAACTGTCCCGGCACAGTGATTTCAATTCACACGTATCTCCTGTTTACCTGTTTTATACGTTGTTTTGGTTCTTTATGTGAGTAAACACTGCTTCTGTGCGTTTGTTTATCATAACAAGACTGTATGACCACAGGTCCGATCTTGGGCATGCACAACTTCCTAACATGGAAAAGTGACAAGAAAAAAGAAACACAGAAGAAATACCGGTTGGATGCTTTAAAAATCTTGATTTGTGATTTAACGCAGTATTGCCACCAGGTGCGTGCCAGCTATGTTTATATTTTGCATCACTTATTTCGCCAGGTGAAAGCTTTTCACCACTTGTGGACAGGAGTATAATTATGAAATTCTAAGATCAGAATGAAATATTGGCAGATATCATAATATTTTAAGGAGAAAAGCAATATATGTGTATATAGTGTGTAATATTATGTGTGTATATTTAACATACCAGGTATGTGAATAGGTCTCTTTAATATAAATCTAAAATATAATTTTAGACAATCCCAAAATGTTCAGAGAAAACAATTTGTGCCTTTAGTATGTAAAGGCATTCCGAAAATAACCTTTCTTGTCCCTGTTTACGTTGTTTTATGTTGCAATCGCAGTTTTTCAACAATTTTTTAACCATTTTAAAACAAGCTGAAAGAAATGTCAAAACTGAATAAAAAAATTGGCACCATGTTTAATATTGCATAAAATGCATTGGGTGTCATATTATTACAAACAAAATTTACTCAAGACGAATTAGCTACATATGCTCCTGCACTAGATGCTTCAAGGACTCCATGAACACTCCACTGAATGTTTATATTCCGCGTAGATCAACAAATAAATTTAGTTCTTTGAATAATTATATTTACGAACACTTAAGAAAACATCTTACCTATATTTTATACCTGATCTAGACTTTAAACAGAGTAAAAGAGCAAAATGAAAACAAACGGCATGTACATCCAGAAGGAAAATGTACGCTTTCCATAGCCCTTAATTCGGACCATGTATAATGAATGCAAATAAATATTAATTTTGGTTAATTTCTTCCATGTACAGGTCCGTTGTACTAAATATAAGATTTGCCATTTTGTTATAACGTAACTATTGTGCCCAATACTCAGTATATTTCTGCATTTCAATGCATTATGATGGGCCATAAGGCTTATCCAGGCCTATTGGACTAGACGGGTTAAAACCTATATAAACTAGCTCTCCGATTAAAGCTATATATATAAGCTAACACCAAAGAGAGAAACAAAACAAAGTTCCGCATTAACAACTATTTAGCCGGGCTCCTTTGAGTAGTCCTGATAACAACTGTTTAAATGCAAGTTTACATAAAAACCAAAAAGAATTTCTTACTTTCAAGTTTTTCTGGTGTTCTTCACATAGGAAACTCCTGACGGGCCTGGGCCCCTTTGGTCACTCACTATTAGAAACTCTATATTTACATTTAGTAAAACAGGTAACTTCATCATTTTCGAGCTTTTTCTTGTACCTACTTGGAAATTCCTAGGCTAAAAAAAACTTCTACATTTTCAAACATTTCATTGAACCCACTAGGAAATTCCTGGCCGATACGGGTCCTTTAATTTATACCACTAAATTTGGATTTAAAACCATATACATTTTTCTCAAATGACAAACGGGATGCCATTTCTGTCGCCCTATATCGGACCCTCGCGGGGTCTCCTCACTAAAATTTACATAAGATAAAATAAAAACTAAATGAGACTTCTACGTTTTCAAACATATTATTCTAACCTAAAGGAGATTTCTGGTCGATCGGGCACCCCTTGGGCCCGTCGTGCCCCCGTTATGATGTACCTACTGACTTTACTGCTCATAGGGCCTGCTTTAAATCAGATAAAAAACCGGCGGGGATTTAACACCAGACACTGACGTTACCTGAAGCAATCACAGAACCGATATATAGTGGCAAACCGCCAGGACTGTCGTGCTCCATTACTTATGCATGAAAAGCAGCGGCTTCAACGAGGATTTTGTTTGGTCCATCATAGCTGCTAGAGGGTGTCATCCTATACTGTTACAAAATCGAAACAGTTTAAACTATGCTACAAATACAACTTTGTGAGTTTATTTTGCAAAAGGATTAGGTACGCCTTGACAATTTACGAAATTGTGGGCCCCGTAAAAATTTATTGAATAGATCTTGGTGGGGTGGGGGGCGCCTGGTGCATAAATTTTCATTGAGCGCTGCGCTCCGTGAAGTCCCTGTGGACTTTATTGACTAACTTGTGGCACGTGGCACTGAGACATAACATCAAATCGGAAAATATTCAATAAAGAAGTTTTTTACATATGCAGCACAGGCTGAGCTTTTAAATAGATCAGTCATCTTCTAACTAGGCTGCCACCCTAAAACCTCATTATCGCTCAATTGCAAACATCTAGTTTTTTGTTTGATTTTTTAAATCAATATGGGAAAGTGGCACTGTATATACATTAATGATATCTTAGTGTTTCATGTTTCAAAATATATTCTGTTAACTGGACTTATTCATTGGACATATACTCAACCGGTCACAAATATTGTTATTATCCACATTGTATAGAATGTTTTTAGCTTTCAGAATATGTTAATGTCAAGTGGACCCAGATCAATAGATATTTTATTTGATATATTAAGTATAAATTGAAAATTAAGTTTAAACACACTTTAAAACAGTTCAGAGACCTTAACACAGCGTTGATTACAAACTGATTACCACGTAGATGGTCTATCGGGGGAGCAGTGTATAGTGTATGTAAATAATACCCTAATGTTATATTGTCTATCCGTTATTCAAACAAACATTGAAAGACGCCATTGTCTACCGCGACTCTATAAAACAATGATTGGCAGGGTCAACAAACTAGTGAATTATGTACATGTATTGACTGTCAGTGAAGGTGACACTTTCTCTACCAATCAATAATTTGTAACAGACAAATGTACAATGAATCCTGGCAATCCGGCCACTATGGGACATGACCGCTCTTTGAATGTCACCAATAACTATGTATACAGACCCTCAAGCTAAGAGCGACTCGTGTCATCATTATACCCTGGTCCCCCAGTGATCAAAGACTTTAACAATATCAGCAACCCACATATCCAGTGGACATGCAGTCAAGTTCAAACACCTTTTGAGCGAATGTAGAGAAATTTTACTTCATTGACTTTGCCAGTGGAAAATGGAATTTATATATACTGTGAAATGTACAATTCTGGGAGGAGAAATTGAACCAATTTTAATTATTTATTATGGAAATGTATTTATACCGAACTATATCGGGGTGGTTTAAAATATCTTGGAGATAAACAAAAAGACAAATTTAAAGTTTATGATGATCAATGTAAAAAGATGAATCATGCGATATTTTTGTTTCAATATCAGCAATATAACCTGTGCAACTGCATGGACGAGTGTTTGCCTTCGCTCTTTTGCTCTTAGCTGTTTGTACGCCTCTGTTTTCAAAAACTTAATTTTTGTTTTGCCTGGTATATTCAGTATATTTGAAAGCTGTCAAATGAAGTACATTAATGCAGGATTGTACCTCCATCTGCCTGCATTCAGAGACCAGCAAGACTGTGCCAGTGCTTGTTAGCTCAGTTGACTGAAAGTCATCTGAGCTTTAGCGAACACTCGTCGTCCGTCGGGCCGTCCGTCCGTCCGTTAACGAGCACAAATGGTAGCCGCTGGACCTGGACTCTTCTAACTTGAAATCCAGGGAGGCCCATGAAAAATCTCCTTGGAAACGTGAAATTACGTCTCTGTTGCCGATATTCCCCGAACTATGGGTCTCGTAAAAACCCCTCAGAATAATAATTAAAAAATGATACAAAAGGCCAAGTATCTAAATAACCACTGCTTTGATCACCATGATTCTTTGCATGAATATTTATCATGGAGTGTTTCACCAGTTTCTGCAAACTGGTGGTGCCACCTGTATCTTTTTTTTCTAATTTTTACGATTTTATTTTCTCAGCTTTCTCAGAAACTGTCATCTGTCAACATTGCACAAATCGTAATCCCTGGACCTGGAATCTTCTATTTTGATATCAAGGAAGGTCAATGAAAAGTCTCTGTTGAAAAGTGAATTAGGTCTCTGTTACCCATATCCTCCGAGGTATGAGAAAAAATGTTCGCCTGTGTTCAAATAAAGCCTAATCTTAACAGGGCACAAAGCGTAACCGCTGAACTTTGAATCTTCATGAAACATCTCCTTGGAAACCTGAACTTAAGGGGTCTCATACCCATATCCTCCAAGCTATGTAGCACCAGATCGGCCCTCTGATAGTATGGCCAGATCACTGGCTTGCCAGAGTGCCTGGACATCTAACTCAGAGGATCGCATTATAAGGCCCCATGAGGATGCAAATTTTTTCGTCATTTTTGACAACGCCTCCTTGCTTATCGATAAGTATATCGCTTCACTTCAAACAAACACACTAGACCTTTTGATAACTCTCTTATCTCTCCAACGACACCTACCATGTATGTTAAATATTCCGTCATAACCCAATATATCCGTATATTGTTCTGCATGTATGGGAGATTTCTGCCTGCGGTCTGCCTGTTGACTGTATGGGGAGAAACGGTTATAAGGCGTGGCCTGGTCTTGCAGGACGGTTCTAAATTTGGCTTGTGTCACGACTCAGTAGAAGGGCCCTAACTGAGTCGTGTTTGTCACGGCTACCAAGCTATTGGGCTCGAAAGTACCCCAAGAATAATCAAATTTATACAATAGCTCCAGTAGCTGATCAAGGGCTCCGCACGGCGTGGCATCCCCTCGCACGGGGCATAATTACAATGGGTGATACTCAGTGTGAAAATGAGGAGGGCAGCTCTCTGGCCTTTACCTTTGCTGCTATGACCTCGAACTAAATATGGGTCTAATTCCATGGATGGGTGAGCCACATGAGCAAGGTGACACTGACGGGTGTTGGTAAAACGGTTTGGCTTGAAATAAATCCACAAGCTTTTTCAAGAAGTGGGCCTTGTGTCCGTGACCTTTGACCCCATGACATCAAAATCGACATAGAGTTTTATCCATGGGTGGGTAAGCCATATTTGCAAGATGAAAGGTTTTGGTCAAACGGTATGGCTTAAAATGGGTCCACAAGTTTTTTCAAGAAGTGTGCCTTGTGGCCGTGACCTTTGACCCCTTGACCATATATCGATTGGGGTCTTCTCAAATGGGTGGGTGAGCCATATGTACAAGATAAAAGGTTATGTTCAAGCGGTTTTGCTTAAATGGGTCCACAGGCTTTTTCAAGAAGTGGGCCCTGTGGCCGTGACTTTTGACCCCTTGACCATAAATCGATTGGGGTCTTCTAAAATGGGTCGGTGGCCATATGCACAAGATAAAAGGTTATGGTCAAACGGTTTTGCTTAAAATGGGTCCACAAGTTTTTTCAAGATGTGGGCCCTGTGGCCATGACCTTTGACCCCTTGACCTAACATTGATAGGGGACATCATCGATGGATGGGTGAGTCATATGTGCCAGATGAAACGTTTTGGTCTAAAGGTTTGGCGTAAAATTGGTTGTTGCAAGACAAATTGCTCAGGCGAAAATATTGGGTCGATACAGAATCCGAACCAATGTCGATGGTGCACATGCCTGACGTTCAAACCGCTTCGCTACAAAAGCAAGCTTCACTAGCGAGACAGTTCGTCCGCTTTTATGTCACCTGTAACACACCACCTCTAAAGAGCGTTTTGCTATCAGAACAAGACTATCCCAGGTGTCGGTGAACTTGGTGAACTAGGTGGCGGTAATATCCTTATTACTTCAAACCATCATTCCCCCGGCCACGAAGTTTGTGGTTATCCCGGACAAGCCCCCATTTGTTACGAAGAAAAATTGCTTAGGGGAAAATACTGGGCCGATCCGGGATTCGAAACCATGTCGGTATTTCACATGTCCGGCGTTCCAACCGTTCGCTGGAAGAGCAAGCTTCACTAGCGAGGCAGTTCGTTCCACTTTTATGTCACCGCATAACAGCTAGGTCAACAAGCTTTTTCAAGAAGTGGGCCTTGTGGCCGTGACCTTTGACCCCGTGACCAAAAATCAATAGAGTTCTTCTTCTATGGGTGGGTGAGCCATATATGCTAGATGAAAGGTTTTGGTCAAAAGGTTCGGCTTGGAATAGATCCACATGCCACATGACCTGGAATCTTTTAACTTATCATCTAAATAGGTCCATTAAAAGTCTTCGTGGAAACCTGGAATTAATTCTCTGTTACCCATATCCTCTGAGCTATTCGGCTCGTAAGTTACCTACTCTCTACAATTGACCTTTGACCTTACGGTTAAGACCTCTCTGACACCATGCAGTGGGTCGTCGGACTATTGTTTCGGTTATCTGACAATGAGTCTGGCCTATCGTAAACAACATGGTTGAGCGGACGGTCAGCTTGAACGGTTGTTCGAAATATAGCACAAAAAGTCGTATTTGGTATTATTATGCATGAACAGTCTTTTTAACTTAACCCCGCAGCAGTTCATCGGAAACGGACATGTATTATGAACCATGAAATCGACAGAATCTCCGATTATCGCTCATTTATCCCATTTGTTTTTGTTTATATTTTACATATCAAGACATGTCAAGTACCACATAAACGGTTCATCACACGATTTAATCTAATAAGTATTTTCACACGTACAAATAAACAGTAGCTTAACTGCAGGAATTATCTTCGCAATACTAAAGTACTTCTTTGCCGCGAAGTGCGTGATGCAGTGTACGTCCGGGGCATGACCCAGGACCCCCCACGTAGCGGCCGTGAGGCTATTCTCTGAACAGTTGTGACGTCACGTGAATGTAATTACCCCCCCCCCCCCCCAGAATAATTAAAAATGTGATACAAACGCTCCTGTATTTGAATAACTATATTATAATGCATTGATTGCTATGATTCTTTGCATACAAATTTTTCATGCATGTTTCATCCGTTCGTGACGCCACCAGTAAATTTTTCGAATTTTTATGCATTTTGGTATATAATTTGAGACCTTCAAATGAAGCAGTCATCTGTTAACAGGGCACAAATCGTCTCTGTTTGACCTAGAATTTTCTAACTTGACACCCAGGGAAGTTCATGAAATATCGTCATGGAAACTTGAAAATTAGGTTTCCGTTATACCCATATCCTTCAGCTATGAGGCTCATATATATACCTCCCAGAATAATAAAAAAATTGATACAAAAGCTCCAGTATGTTTAATATTTGATGCATTTATCGCCATGCATTTTTGCAAACATATTGATCATAGAATGTTTCAGCAGTACCTATAGACTGGTGGAGCCACCTGGATTTTTTTCTAATTTTTTACGCATTTTTCCTTAATTTTGTACAACACTCTGTGTGTCATGTTGCCCATTGTTCCATTTTCCCCGAATTCAGCGAGCGTCATGGCCCGTGGGCCACTAGTTAGGTCTGAGCATTTTGACGTTTGACATCTGACTGGAAACATTTTTAATGTGCACAAAAGCGAGGATTTTCTTAATTTGGTGTTGATAACTCATCGGATATACGAGAAGAGCGTACTCAAAGGACAATCCTAATTCGCGAATATATTTGCAAAGAGTGTATTGATTGACCCGGTAGCCAGAGAGCAGTGGCCGGTATAAGATTCTTGCTTGACCATTTCATATATCGTGATTTATAATAATACTCGCATGTTAACCAGAATGACCCTGGGAGGCGTTTAGAAAACAATGGGAAATTATCGTCAAAATTGGGCTTGTATCATCATTTGACATGCAACAGTCAATTTTTCTGGTCCAATAGGGGTCTAGATACATGATTTCATGATTGTGTATTCATAGAGACATCATAATAAGAAGTTTTAAATCATTAGAGCATATAAATTGCACGAGGAAGGGTGGTACCTGATAAGTAACATGTGACTGTAATTTTTTCAGAAATGTTCAAAGAATGGAATTTAAGAATCTAAAGGCCCACTGGGGATAAGCAGAGAAACATTTTATATACCTGTAACTAAATCATACGGACACATGCGTGTTGTCTTTGACTGGTACGGCTGAAAAGAATATGCATTCGAACCCAAACATTAGAATTTCTGCAAGTGCTCTTTGTCGATGTATTTTAGGAAGATAATATGAATCCAAATGTCTTGTTGTGTGAATCAGGGTGAAATTAATTAACCCAGAAAAGTAAAGAAAAAACTAAATTTGTACTAAAAGCAATTCGAGCGTTTGTGCTGTTAAACAAACCTATTCATGTTGCGTTATTTTCCTAAGTCTGAACATATGCGGAAAACATCAAGCCATAAATGATGTTCAAACAAATCAAAATATTTTGTATGATTATAAATGCTCTTTTTCGTGTTTTTCAACAATAATCGTTTGGTACTGTTTTTGTCACTGTAAAAATGTATCAATTTTCCCTGTCGCCAGAGAATCATATATCGGCGCGCTATTTATGTACAATCACAAATGCCCCCTTGTAATTATTGAATTGAAACATCGGCGTGTTTAATTCTCCTTGTGTCTGTTCAAGTCCCACCCATTTAACATTGATTTTTTATGTTATATTTGGAAGCTCTGTTTCCTCTTGCACATACTTACTGAATTTGTAAACGATTAAGTTTAGTTTTCCTATATGTCATCGGGAACACTTCGTGTGAAGAAACCATGGCTTTTAAACAGAAATTGGTGTACTATTGACTAAGAATTGAATGCACAAAACGGGACAATATTAAAGCTCAGAAATCAAACATAGTCTAGAAGTTTCCGAAATGTCAGGGGATTCGACATATATGCATGTGGTTTTGCTTCCATGCAGTGCCTATAGATCACAACGCCTCTGGTGAAAAGGTGGTCGCCACCGGTAAAAAAGTTCAAAATTGTTAATGCTGGGAATCAAGGGAGTCGAAGCTCCAGGCAGCGGTATTATCTATTGTTGGTGTCACCCTGGTACACAATGACGTACCTCGTGCCGATTGATTACTGACAGGTCAATGACTGACAGGTCGATGACAGCATAATACCGCAATGAATATTCGACCATCGCCGGTTTTAGCGGGGTATTACACTGAACATGCATGTGTCCAAGTTGGAAACCCATGAAACACCGCTCTTCCGCTTCTATTACGCTCTACCTCTGTTAATGTTGTTCTTAATAGTGGAGAACCTCCCACGCACTTAAAGTTATACCTTTTTGTTTCAGTGCGTGCCTCACGTTTTACACGGAACTCCTACCTATCACCTTCCCGGGGTCCTTTAAGTTTTAAAAGTATTTACACCTGGGTTTTAAAAATAATTTCCTCCCTTAATTTCCCTAGTCTTTCATCCATTGTTATTGTGGATGTCTAATTAACAAAGCAAAATATGGATAATGAGGAAAAAATGGTATCAACGATAACAGAACAAATTACATTTCTTTGACTAAAATGCAATCATAATTCAATGATGTAATATTTATCGTTTGATTTTCTGTATGGGACCTCTTGAAGGATATATGGATTTATGTACGATTTCCCCTCCAGAACATGTAACTTTAAACATATTGAACAAGAGTTGGCGTCACTGGCTGCTCAGGGCTGAACTTGAATGTTTTCCAACGATCGAGTTTACAGGAAGGACCAATATTCCGAAGGTTACAGCAACAGGATCTGGGTCAGTTGACACAGATCGTCTGATGTAAATATCACATGACCTGACGTCACACAACGTGACTACTGTATTGAAACCTGATAGGACCACTGAATTCTAAATAAGTACCAGGAGTGGACGCTATTTCTTCTAAACATGATGGAAGTTTAGATAATGGAGTGGCATTTCATATAATTTGACCGGAAGATAACTTTTAAATGTTACCAGTGGACTCCATTTGTCATGTTAAGGTTGGAAAGAAGAGTGGAACTATTAAACTTAAACCTATAGGTAAGATAAAACCCAACATGTAAAACCATAACACGGGAAGCAGTTACTTGTTCTGCATTTTAATCAATAGTATTGATTGTCGCGGGTGTTTTATACAGAAAAAAATATTCTGCATCGAAACTAATTATCTTAGGTTCTTATTTAAAGGTTACATGAGACTGATACTGCATGCGTGTTGTAATATGACGGTTTTCTTTGTTCCTTCGTTTTATTATTGATCTTAAAGTGTGAAAAAAATTATAAAGCAGCTGTACTTTTATCACAGTTTAGGGCAAAATGTTATGCATATTTTCTGTTTATGACATTTTAATATCATGATATTTTTCTAATAAAACACAGCTGTTGATAATTGAAATGTGAATGTTTTGTGCTGTTCTAAGAGTCAATAAATACAATTTCACCTCATTCGGGCTTCATGTCTTTTAATAATCGTTTGTTTCAGCTGAGACGTAGTTAAGGTGGGCGAATCGTGAAATGAAATTCCCTTCTCTGTTTATTTCAGGTTGCCAAAATACGTATCGAATGCTCTGATAAAGCAAGGAGACCTTATAACCAACTTTATCCGCAAGGACATATTTTCTAGTACGACTATGATGCACCCTTTGGTCTCAAAGGAAAACGGGAATTTTACCATGACCGGTATTATTAGCTATGGCTTGTTGTTTGCTGTAAAACGTGCAGTAAATAAGTAAATCAAGACTTGTTTTCTCTTACATTCTACAAAATTACTCCAAATAATCTGTGTCATGTATGAAAAAACAATTATGCCTTACTATAGGTCAAAAGGACGCCAGTCTAATATAATCTTTGTTGCTGAGGCAACGCCGATGGAAAAGCCAAAGGTTGATGCATCAACCACAAATGGACATGACCGAAATGAGGACAACACCGGAAAATCCACTGCTTGGACCGAGAATGTATCAGATTTAAATTACATGGATATAGAAGATACTCGGCTTTATCAGCTTTTAAAACCTTTATTTCTGTGCATGAAGTTGGGGGGACTGTTTTATATCAATCACGACAACTACGACGAACACCACAGGTCTCGGAGAACCAAGCCTCGTTTTGGTAAAATATGGTGCTGCATTATAACAGGTTTGGTAAGTTTGAACTTCATACGGGCCTTCACTTTTTATTACGCCGGCGAGGAGCTGGGGACAGTGCTTTTTTTCAAATTTTTGGTGACTTGTTGGTGGTGCGAGTGTTCAACAAAGGCGATCAACGCCTTAATTAACAGCACCCAAAAAGACCGTCTGTACAACTGCTTCATGATATTTGAAAAAGTGTGCACTAATCATACTGTTGACCAGTATCGGCCATGGTTGAGAAAGTGGCTCGTCAAATCACTTGTACAGGTCGCAGTCATCACAGTCTCTAATGTCATTGCCACGGGATACGCCATGTACGCTAACGAGGAATTGGAAGCGTTATTCGACAACACGCTAGGTCCAGTGAAGAAAGGGATAAAATACATCGACATTTTTAGAGCCATGAACCTTATCATGCATTTTGTTAACACATACGTAGCACTCCTGCCGCTAGTGCTGTATAAAATGATATGTCTTATAGTTTACAAGGAGTTTTGTTTGGTGAACCATAATTTCCGAGACAACATCGACGAAAACGGTTTGTTCCACGGGGACTTGGAAGAAATCAGAATGCGGCACCAGAAGATCTCCAAGTTGGTTGAGAACGCCGATGGCTTGTTTAACTTTTTTGTGGCCGCGGCTTATACGGCCGATATTCCGATGATGTGTATAATTCTGTACGACCTCATCTATTACACGGTCCACCCCTCTCACACCATTTTGCTCAGTGCCTGGGTCTTCTTCATTCTCTTCCACGTCGGGGTTATTTCGACCTTTGGAGCAATGGTCAACTATAAGGTACGGAAGAACTTGTCTGTTTAAAGAATTATCTTTATAAGATTTGATTTTAAATATTAAAGGGCTGTTCTGTTTCACCAACTTTTTCCACCGTTGCTTCCAGAAACATTCTTAGGATAATAAATTGTCTTATTTTTTAAAATGCGACATATTAGCCGAAGGTGTGATAAATAAATCCTAGATATATTTTACGATTTTGTGGGGACCTATTTCTTCGCAGGCACAGGCCTACCCTTATTTTTTAGAAGTGTTTATAAGTCTATAACCCATCAACATCTTTAAATATTATTAATTCAATTGTCAAATGATTTGGGTGCCTTTAGAGGGATACATATGTCATACTTTTCAGACTGAATTGATTTAAAGAAACTCTCAAACAGCTATATAATTTTGACAAGAAGTGCTGAAATATTGTAAAGCTGTCGAGTTCATTAGGAGAGCATATGTAATTAGCTCATTTGATGAATATCCGAGCTAATTTATTAATTTATACATGTGGCATAGCTTATGTTTAGCAGCACTGTGCAGTTATATGTAGCTATATCTTGATATTTAATTTATGCTCAAAGTTATGATATATTTACCAAGTATTTACCAGTGAATACCTTTTTCGATTTAAAACACACGGCTATAATAGCGTGTTATAATGATAGCCTCATTATGCCGCATTAATTCGTAAAGCTTTCCAGTTTTTGTTCGGTGGAGGAAGTTTAATAGGAGTCCAAATGAAACAACCTGAGGAAAATGACCGCCCCCCCCCCCCCCCCCAAATGTATGTATGTGACTGAACGCAATGGTATCAAGGAAATAGATTATTTTACGATTATTTGTGGGGTTTTTTACAGGCGCATGCTCCGCTCAGCGATGTCTACAGTATACGGGTAAACGAGACTAGTCCAGACCGTCAGCTTCAGGTATCATGTTCATGAATTGTACAAATTAAGAAGACGTGGCCAAGAAATTCTCGTCCTCGTACAGAAGTTTTATTTGACGCTTAAATACACTTAGACCTTCACAAGTTCTTGTGTAATGAATCAGAACATCTCGATGTTGAATTGATTGATTTGAATAAAATAATAATAATCTTGCAAATATATATGGGTTATCATATATAAGTGTAAAAACGTGCGACAGCAAAAAGGCTCAAGCAACAACAAACGATCTAGCGTTACCCAACAAAACCACTGAACCCTAAGTGTTACTGATATTTTAATGCATAATATAATTTCTGTTTCCAGGAGGGTTAATCAACTACTTAAACTGTAATATATATTTATTTGTTTGATCATTTTTATGCCCATAATTATCTATATTGGGGTTAATGATCTACTTTATCTTTAAGACTTTTTTAATCATAGGTGAACATGTTCCTGAACAAGCTGACCGCAACATCTATCGGACTGTCGGCTCTTGACATGTTTGTTATCAACAAGCCTACAATTCTTACGGTAAATATTTTCATGAAATAGCTTGTCTTGTTTGCTCAAACCGAGAAATTTTATACAAAGGCACCATTCACACTTAACATTCATTTATTAAGATTATCATAATAAAATATCGACTGTTTTTCATATGTATAACATAAGAATTGTCATTCAAGCTTAGCATCATACCGTATTATAGTTAAAACTAGGATGACCAATAATAAATATTTATACATTTTAAAATGTTGAAGATCCATTTGCTCTTCTCGCTTTACAACAATATTGTACATTATAAACAAAAAGAGTAAAAATAATATTAAAATCAAGATGTGAGATCGATATAAATTCAAATGGAAACATACTATGTAGAGTTACCTCATATTGTAATATTTGAGAAACAGAGCAGTCGAAGTTCGTTCCACTGTAGTGGACCAGCCGCAGTGAATACCCAAAGAAGCTGGTTACCAATTATAATTTGATGTTTCTGTCACCATACATCTGACGACGTCTGTAGTAACATTTGGATTGTTATATGCTGTCATCCGCGTATCATTAGTTTTTTTTTATCTCCTTTATGTTAATGCACGGATTAACACAAAAACTTGGTTATCTGTCTTATGATGATCGGACCTGTTTGATTATGACCCTGATATGCTTTAGAAACCAGTAATTTCTTTTGGGGTTTAAAAACTATATGATTATCTGTGTATTGTTTCTTGCCTTGGTTATAACGTATTATTCAAGAAATTAGGTCTGCAGTGGAACCAAATTAAGACATTAGTTTATTTCGGAGACACAGTTAAATTGGTTATTCTTTTTTCTTTTCAGGTGGTCGGCATGTTACTGACATATTTCGTGGTACTGGTCCAGTTCCGGACACCCACCAACGGGTTCGTCTGTTATTGCAATGGAGCAAACGACACCATGACAACCAGTATGGCGCCAAATTTAACTACCCTAGCGTACAACCTTACAACAATAAACATGACTGGTGTGGCACCTTGATTAACTCATGGAGGGATTCTGTTATGAGGATTTTAGTCATTGTATCTGTATGTGCTTGATGCAAGACATTGCTGACCAACGCCAACGCCATGACAACGGCATACATACGGCAGGAGCGGTAAAAGAGGGGACGCCACCACTTTTTCGACTTAGAAAAATCTTATATTAAGATATCTGGTGCCGTGTTTGGCGTCTACTGCCGTCTTCGTCTTCATACCTCTGCATACCAGAGTTATATAAAGCCTGCTAGCACTCCCGGCACAATTGCTTACCACGACGGAGTGTTGAGCACCCCTTTTCTAAGATTCTTTAACCGCCCCTGAACAGAATGTAGACGCGGGATCAATAAACTCTTTGTTTAACCGGTGTTGAGGCATATCAGTTTGTGAACAGACTGAAAGCTGTGATATTTCGAGACCGTTAAAGAATTATCGTTTTTAAATTCGTTAAAAGGACATCTATGTATATTTATCATGTATACGCCATTATATCACCCACATGTCAAGTTCATTGCATATATATAAACTGGTGGCTCCTCTGCACGCATTTACATATTTAATACTATATGTGTGTTAACTGTAGGGAATAAATCGGAGATAACTATCATAATTGTGATAAATCAAGGACTTATCATTCTTACGACAATGCTATGACATCTATGTATACATGTATTGGTATCATTCATCATTATATCATTCATATACCCTGTTTCATTGCATATAATATAAATTGGTGAGTTATCTGCACGCACATATCTAATGATATGACATGTAATTTACCAGCTTTGAATAAAGCGGAGTTATTTATTACACAATATGTATTCCCAAATCAAAAAAAAAAAAAAATTGTAAACGGAAATGGTGCAAGTGCTTGTGTGTGTATGTTTGTTTGCCAAAAAAAATACTACAAACCCTGTAAAGGAACATCTATTACAAGCTTCCACAGCCTGTATCTTGATGACACAAAAATCTCCCCGGAGAGATGCCACTGAAATATAGCTGTCGATCAAGTCCTGGGGCCAATCCTGAAATTTTAAGTTTTGCTGCACCTCCCGTCATTATTAGGTTTCATGCCATTTTCTGTTAAAGTGATTCATGGAGATCATATTTCAAAACATTACCCCTCTGGAAAAGTGTCCAAAAGGAATGAAATCGGCATTTTTATAAACTAACCTCGGTACATATTTTTTTGAAAATATATGGGTTAATGTCAAGGGTTCACTCTACGAAACTGTTATGTGGAGAAATGTTTACTGCAGAATTCAATCAGAGCTACCCACTAATCGAATTTTGAAGTGCTCAATCCATTTACATTAATTTCTTAATTCTATTTCAAATTTTTAACCTTCAAATTTTCAAATTAAAAGTTTGAAATATAAAAATGCATATAATATTAAAATCTTACTGTTATTCGGGATATAAAAAAGCAAGATGAGGCTTATCATCAATTTGTGGAGCCTAATGGAATAAAAATGTAATTATGGTCATTCAGACGTATTTCAAGCCTACAAGTTTAAAATTTTAAGCTACTGAAAGTAATTAAAAAAGTAATTAGTTGTTTGTAATTAGGGTATACATCGGCTTTTTGGGTAGAGTAAAACTTTTGATGTTTCATGTAATATCATGTAAACGGCATAGGGGCAATAAGTTGTGTTTCTTGAATTCGACTGAAATGAAGTTACAAAAGTAAATTTGTGGTTTAATATGACTTTTTAAATGAAATAAAAAAAAATAAAAATTGACAGAATTTTAAAGTCTTAATGGCAAAATGTTCCCTGCAGATGCAGTTAAAAATATAAAACTGATGAAGAAATCCAGGGATATAACTGCTTTCAACACATTTCTGCTTTGCACCCTTAAACGCGAAGCATTTAGAATTATAACTATGCATACATTTAGGATGTATATATGTATTTTATTAATTTTAAGTTTACAGACCCAGGCAGTACGTGAGAAAAAAAGGCACTAACTTCAATAATATGAAATGGCGCGTCAAAAGTATTCGCTTAAATAATCCGACCCCTAAGTTTAAAAAATATATTAAAAAATAAATAAAAATACAACCAAACTGGGGATACCCTTCTTTTGCTGAAACCACTGGGAGGCGAATTATTTTTTAGTTTCATAAAACAAATCTGAATATGAGCATTTACATGCATTGTTGTAAGTTAAAAATAATAATGACCATAGTAGAGCTGCTACTCATAATTTTGAAATTAAAACATTTAAAATAGTTATTATGTTCTTCAGAAAGACTGTTACTTTATGCTTAGTCATTCGAATTCCAATTAAAGAAACTGTTTGTTTATATTTAATTGAAACCTCCTAGGACCTGGCAAAGAGTTTCTCTATTCACCGAGCAATGAGTATTCCGCGAGACTGGGACAGAATACATTTGTTTCTATTTTCCATTCCGTTTGCACATTTGAATAAAATCAAATGTTGTATGCACAGTATTTTAAGTTTTTTTTTAAGCATTCAAAGTTAAACTTTTATTCTCAACATCTGATTTTTAAAGTGCAGAATTCATCAGAATACCAGCCCAAATCCTGATTCAGATTGGGAACATACAAAATAACAAAGAAAAAATCAATACACCTGTACAAATCTTAGACAAAGTCATGAGCTGGATCAGGGGTCTGGATGGCTGTTAACTTGATTGACAGGAGTGGCAGTCATTGTTATTAGGAAATCGGGACTTTTACCTACATGATTGGGGTCAGGTCAGAGAATCCAAAGACACTGAAACGGAAACACATAATAAACTTATCAGATGGTAAAGTCTCTTGTTATCAATTTAGTATTGATCTTCTTTTCAGTATCATGTTGAGCCTTGGATGGTAGAGTGCTGCCTGATATGTATAAAATACTGCAAAAATCTAATCTGATAACTCTAAACATAGTCAGAAGTTTCAAGACATTAATGATATTTGCATGGTTCCCGTGACTCAAATATATGTTTCCTTGCAAAGTATGCAAGTATGTCCAAGAAGATTTGTAAAGAAATCCATCTATTTGCACTTTCAAACGTCCGGAAAGAGAATAAAAAAGGACCAGCCACGAAACTAAGTCCGAGTCAAAGTCATCGGAGCTAAAAGAAATAAAACCAGTTTATATAAAAGAATCCTTCATTTGTTGCCTTTCAGTTAATATACTTTTTTTATCTTGTTAAAATAATTTTAAATGGGACGCTTCTGGGAACAGATGACAGTTTGTAATGCAAATTAACAGAAGAAAAAAACAGTTGTATAACATTAATCCATATTATCATCTGATAAATTTATCTCCCTCTTCAATTGTTCTCAACCTTTTCATCTTGTATTAAAATGATTTTAATACCAAGTGTCCAGTCTGTAAGTGTCTAACCCTGAGTGGGAGGAACTTATGATCCTAACTGTAAATAAAAGTCAGTAAATAGGTCAATTAGTAATCACGTCACCTTGCTATCATGGCTTAACGAATAAATTATATATATACACAAATTTTAACACAAATTACTATAAAATTAAGAAAATGTTTGATATTTTAAAATTAGGAGTTCATGGTTCAAGCTAAACGTAAAGATAAACTTTGCCCCCGCTGGGTTTGGCAGCTTTTTTCACGCAAGCCTATGGCCTGAAATTTGTCAAAAATCCTATTCTATTCTAAATACTTACCTACACTTTTATTTATTAATTGAATATTTGAGATTTTAAATTTGAGAAAATAAGTCAAACGTAGGTAAAACATACGAATAAGATTTTTCAGTGGAATAATCACACTAATGTTTTGCTGTTCTGTCGGACCCAATACCAAATTAACACAAAATGCTAAAGTATATACATTAAATATAAACATATATTATTACTTTTCACAAAAAAATTTGGAGATTAAAATCATATAACAGTTTGACTTTAGCCAGACATTTAACCAGAATTCCATGAAAAGGGGTTTAAAAAACTAAAACCAGAAAGTGAAGCCATATTTTTTTAAAATAAATCAAAATGTTCTTGCTCCTGCCGGATTAAATAAAGACGTGTACCTCCAACATGTGCATGTTTTGAGTTTAAACGCACTATGTCGTAAGTTATAGACACAATTTTATTGGTTTTTGTCCATCAAATTTAATGTTAATTTTGTAATATTATTTTTCTCAAAATGACAGTAAAACTTGTCTATGACGTTTGCGTGGAAACGTATTGCTATGCAACCGGCTTCAGTAATGAAGTTAATGTATATACACTTATTAAAAGAGTTTACATTAAAAAAAGAAAAGCTTAAATGCACTTCATTTTTTGGCTATAAATGGGAAATGTGATTATCCAGCAATATATGTCTAGGACTTACCTTTCAAAATAAAAATCGTATGCAAAATACTAATTTTCAATTTTTAAATTTCAAATTAAAATTAAGGTTTTAAGTAAAATATTTAAATTGAATTGGATTTGATTAAATTAAGAAATATAAAAATTATTCCCTCATGCCGTTTCAATAGGAATAAACCCACCAGAATTCTGATGTGTTTCAGCCCAAAAAGCCAATTAATATTTAAAATAAAAACGTTATTTATTTAATCCAATAAACTATCTTCAAATAGTAAATTTTACAATTTAAAACAAGACTTTGCTCTGAATTAACAAAATAATTCGATCAAGTTGATGTTAAGGACTAAATATGCCTGTATATACCCAAAGCAACAGTAACGTTCTAAATTTCATGTTTTTTTCATTTATATTTATGTTTATATTTGAATTCGTGAAAGTGAAAATTAATTTGTTACTTCATTTTAGTTGACTAAAGAAACACAAACAAATTGCCACATGTTGTTCATATGTAAACTATTCATCAAAGTTTTACTCGACCGCAGAAGATGATGTATACCCTTATATCAAACAAATAATCACTTATTTAATTACTTTAAGTAACTTAAAATTGTAAACTTGCAGGCTTGAAATATGCTGAATGACAAAACATTACATTTTTATTTCATTTGGCTCATCCAATTGGTTTTAAAATTATATGCCTATTTATATTTTAAACTTTTAAATTTAAAATTTGAAGGTTAATATTTTGAAATAGAGTTTCGAAATTAATTTAAATTGATTCAGCACATCAAAATGGGGTAAAGTGGTAGCTCTGATTGAATTTATCAGTAAATAATTCTCACCATAACAATTTCGTAGAGTGAACCCTTGACATTTACCCATATATTTTTAAAAAGTTATGTACCAAGGTTAGTTTATAAAATTGCCGATTTCAAGCCTTTTGGGCACTTTTCCAGAGGGGTAATGTTTTGAAAATTTCGAAATTTAGGGCCTGTTTCGGAATCGGCCCCAGGAAGATTATGCGTTTGTCTTCGTTAAAGGGCGCAAAGTCTGGTACCTAAAAAGACATATTATTCAACAGAAAATCACATTAATGACGGGAACATACAAGTTAAATGGTGCCAATTAGAATCGCTAAGAATGTACATTAATTCAATATGTATGTAAATTCTTACTTGCAAAATTTAATTTCATTGGAAAAAAAGGTGATTATATATTTCTTATTAATAGGCTTGGTCAAAATAGGAAGAAGGTACACTTCCCACAAACAAGAATTAATTGGTTGTCACAAAATGTTCATTTGACATACATATTCCTGGTTCGTTCACTCCTGTGCAACGAAGTAAAATGTCTAGTAGCCGAGTTGCCAGTAGGGTACCTACCAGTTGTCTGTAGTTGATGGATATGTGTTGGTATTGGTCCATTGATACATATGAGACCGGTTCTCCTCACGACGACCTTGGTCAATTTTGGCAATATATATATACGTGTATATATCCGCTTATGCATTTTCCCCAAACTTTATAACTTTTTACTGCTGTTTCCCTACACATAGCGATATTGTAGGATTATCTACTTCACATCATTAGTGGTGCGGCTAAATATTTAGAGACACCTCTATCTTATCTGGGTTTACATTTGAAACTGGATATTTTTTTGGGTACTTGTATTCATTATTGTATCCGCCAAAACTGAGTTTTGCCTATACTATGTCTTCAGTCGGACGCCGCCGCCGCCGCATAGGTGTTCGAAGAACTCCTCCGTAACCGCTGGGCGGAATTTTACGAAACCCGGGATTATGTTCGGGTCACATGTGAACTGCTGCGCCCCGATTTTGTTTTGACCTCTGCTCTTTCCTCTCTCCAGTGCGTCCATCTATGCGTCTGTTTTGGCACATTAACCCACATATCTCGGGAACCGTTTGACCGATCCGGAAAATATTTTTGCACCAATGTAGACCTTGGATAGCTTTATAACATGTATAAAAATGGTGACGCCATCTGCAACCATTTTGGCACAGCGTCCATCTGTTCATCTGCCTTGGGATAAAATTACTCATATCTCTGCATTGGTTGGACTTATCCACCTGAAATTTTACATGTGTATACATCCTGGACAGCTTTCTTGATTTTATGACATTCATGTTTCGCTGCATACATCCAAGCTCATATCTCGGGAACCGTTTGACCGATTCGGCCAAAACTTTGCATGTGTATAGATCTCGCATAGCTCTTTATCATATGCAAAACTGGTGGCGCAACCTGCAACCATTTTTCCACAGCGTCCGTCTGTTTGTCTGCCGTGGAATAAAATCACTCATATCTCGGCAGTGGTTTGACTTATCTGTCTTAAAATTTGCAGGTTTATACATCTTTGATAGCTTTCTTGATTTTATGACAGGTGGCGCCACCTACTTTCACATTTACGCTGCAGACATCCAAGCTCATATCGTTCTCGGGAACCGTTTGGCCTACTGGGCCAAAATTTTGCATGTGTATAGGTGGCGCCACCTACATTCACGTTTACGCTGCAGACATCCTAGCTCATATCTCGGGAACCGTTTGACCGATTCGGCCAAAGTTTGCATGTGTATAGATCTCACATAGCTCTTTATCATACGCAATTAAAACTGGTGGAGCCACCTGCAACCATTTTTGCACAGCGTCCGTCTGTTTGTCTGCCGTGGAATAAAATCACTCATACCTCGGCAGTGGTTTGTCTTTTTGCATTTGTATACAACTTTGATAGCTTTCTGGATTTTGTGGTAGGTGGCACAACCTACATACACATTTCGGCTGCAGACATCCATGCTAATATGCAACACACCTCACTCTATTTCACCTTGTTACTCAATCCATGCTTCACTTCACCCGTCCCACTCTGATTTCGGCGGATACACGTAGTCGCTTTTCGACTACCCGTATTCTAATTTAATTATAAGTTTTATTTTATTATTTTTATTTAGATATATCTAATCAATTCTTGTATGATTCTTCCTTCGCACTTGTTATAATATGTGTACAGTAAATTTTAGTAAAATAGCAAAACGGCATGGTACTATGTGAAAACTGGCCCCTGGCAAATTTTTTGACAACTCTGCTTGTGATACTCTCGCGCCACCTTGAGGAACTTTAGCGAACTTCCAACCTGCCTCGCACCTGCCAACTTGACTGAAGGAATCAACAGGTAAAACGACTGAAGTTAGATAATTTTCAACATTTTTGTAATAAAGAGTGTTGACGACAGCACACCAGATGATGTGCCATGAATGTTAACGTGTCACGTTTAGCAGGGCAGCAAATCTGTTGGCGTGTTGGGCGATAATTGAGGCATTGTTCGTGGCCACTACAAGGGCCTACTGGTCTTTCATCAGTGTTCACAGTGGTCTGACCTGAGCCGATAAGTGATATAGCATTAATGGTCCAACTATATATACTATGGAAGCTTATATCATATTAAAATGTCAAATTTTTAAATGACCATGATTTAAATAATATATATGATGCTAAATATATCTGATTAATTTTGTGCAAAAAAAGTTATATTGATTATATTAGGCTATAATATCATAGAACTGTACATTTTGGAGTTCATCTTTGATATTAATTTTTAAAACTTACAAGACAGAAAACCCACTAACCATTCTTTAACAGGTAAAAACTATTAATACAGTTAATATGATGCTATATTATTATAAATATATGTTAAATAAAATTTATTTACTGATAATGATATATTTAATAAATAGGCTCAATAATTTATCAGGACTCATTTAAGTGGACACAAATTCATATAAAGTTTATAGATTTCAAAAGTTCTGACAATATTAGCTTATCAAACAATATAAATTCATTTTTATTTTTTTATTTTAAACTAAAAACAAAAACAGAATTTATGAATGTTTGAATATACTGTTTAATCATGGATATCATACATTTTAGTTATAATTTGAACTTTATTTAGAATACTGTAAATGAAGTTGTTAACAGTTAAAGTGACAGTTAAAGGTGATAATACAAGAATTGACAATATCTATGTCTTCTGAACAGACCCTACTCCATTGTGGCTATACTTTAACACTGCATGTTGGAAGTCAGTTGAATTGCTGCTTGTTTTTTGACATGCCTACAATGTCAGTGGCATACCCCTTTGTTTACTGCAGTTGCATTATTAAATTAAAGTTGCCTATGGATAAAGTTAATCATGTAATAAGTATATGATATGTATTTATTGTATCCGCCAAAATGAAGTTTTGCGGATACTGTTTTTGACCGGGTTCCACCGCCGCATTCGTTTCGGGAAAACTCCTCTGAGACTACTGGACGGATTTTTCCGAAACTTACAAAAAATATTGTGTCACATGTGAACTGGTGCCTAACGAAGTGACTTTGACCTCTGACCTTTCCTCTCTGCCCAGCGTCTATTTGTGTGTCTGCTTCCACACATAGACCCACATATCTCGGGAACCGTTTAACCGATCAGAATTTTTTTATACACGAATGCAGCCCTGGGATAGCTTTATAACATACACAAAAAAGGTGGCGCCATCTGCAACCATGTTCACACAGTGTCCATCTGTTCATCTGCCTTGGGTTAAAATCACTCGTATCTCTACAGTGGTTTGACTAATTCACCAGAAATTTGGCATGCGTATACATCCTAGATAGCTTTCTTGATTTTATGACAGGTGGCGCCACCTACATTCACATTTATGCTGAAGACATCCAAGCTCATATCTCGGGAACCGTTTGACCGATCAGGAAAAAAAATTTACACAAATGTAGCCCTTGGATAGCTTTATAACATACACAAAAAATGGTGGCACCACCTGCAGCTAATTTTGCACAGCGTCCATCTATTTGTCTGCCTTAGGTTAAAATCACTCATATCTCTGCAGTGGTTTCACTAATTCACCTGAAATTCGGCATGCATATACATCCTAGATAGCTTTCTTGATTTTATGACAGGTGGCGCCACCTTCCTTCACGTTCACGCTGCAGACATTAATGCTCATATCTCTGGACTCGTTTGACCAATCAGGAAAAAAAATTTACACAAATGTAGCCCTTGGATATCTTTATAACATACACAAAAATGGTGGCGCCACCTTCAGCCATTTATGCACAGCGTTCATCTGTTTGTCTGCTGTGGGATAAAATCACTCATATCTCTGCAGTGGTTTGACTTTTCCACATGAAATTTTGCATGTTTATACATCTTGGATAGTTTCTCGTTCAAATAACAGGTGGCGCCACCTACAATCATGTTTATGTGGCAGAGATCCATTCTAATATGTAACACATGTAACTCTATTTCCCCTTGCCACTCAGTCCATGCCTCACTTCACCCGTCCTTCTCTGATTTTGGCGGATACACGTAGTCGCTTGTCGACTACCCGTATTCTAGTTTCTTGTAAGACTTTCAGATTTGCAGGTTTTATCTACTACACAAGGCTTGGAAAAATCCTGTGGTCCTATCCTATCGATGTCATTTATGATATTATTGTGAATGTTTCTGTTTGTTTCAAGATTTAATAATTTCAACAGGATTCGGATCTTTGGAGCTGCACCATAGTTCAGTGCCATGATCACAGGGTTAGAGTTCTACCCTTTTTGAGCAGGCTTAGATAAAATAATTAATATTGTGATGGCCTTATAGTTACCACAGTGACTAATGTACATGTCTGGTTACCATAGTGACTGATACATCTCCTTAGTTACCACAGTGACTAATGAATCGGTACATGCTTGGTTCCCATAGTGCCTGATATACATTTTAAGCAACTTGTTACCATAGTGAATGATGTACATAATTGGTTACCATAGTGCCTGATCTACATGCTAAGCAGCTTGTTACCATAGTGAATGATGTACATGCTTGGTTACCATAGTGCCTGATGTACATGCTAAGCAGCTTGTTACCATAGTGAATGATGTACATGCTTGGTTACCATAGTGCCTGATGTACATGCTAAGCAGCTTGTTACCTTAGTGAATGCTGTACTTGCTTGGTTACCGTAGTGCCTAATGTACATGCTAAGCAGCTTGTTACCATAGTGAATGATGTACATGCTTGGTAACCATAGTGCCTGATGTACATGCTAAGTAGCTTGTTACCTTAGTGAATGCTGTACTTGCTTGGTTACCGTAGTGCCTGGTGTACATGCTAAGCAGCTTGTTACCATAGTGAATGATGTACATGCTTGGTTACCATAGTGCCTGATGTACATGCTAAGCAGCTTGTTACCATAGTGAATGATGTACATACTTGTTAACTATAGTGCCTGATGTACATGCTTAGGAGCTTGTTACCATAGTGAATGAGGTACTTGCTTGGTTATCATACTGCCTGATGCACATGCTAAGCAGCTTGTTACCATAGTGAATGATGTACATACTTGGTAACTATAGTGCCTGATGTACATGCTTAGCAGCTTGTTACCATAGTGAATGAGGTACTTGCTTGGTTACCATACTGCCTGATGTACATGCTTAGCAGCTTGTTACCATAGTGAATGATGTACATGCTTGGTAACCATAGTGCCTGATGTACATGCTTAGCAGCTTATTACCATAGTGAATGATGTACAGGCTTGGTAACCATAGTGCCTGATGTACATGCTAAGCAGCTTGTTACCATAGTGCTTGATGTACATGCTTGGTAACCATAGTGCCTGATGTACATGCTAAGCAGCTTGTTACCTTAGTGAATGCTGTACTTGCTTGGTTACCGTAGTGCCTGATGTACATGCTAAGCAGCTTGTTTCCATAGTGAATGATGTACATGCTTGGTAACCATAGTGCCTGATGTACATGCTAAGCAGCTTGTTACCATAGTGAATGATATACATGCTTGTTAACTATAGTGCCTGATGTACATGCTTAGGAGCTTGTTACCATAGTGAATGAGGTACTTGCTTGGTTATCATACTGCCTGATGCACATGCTAAGCAGCTTGTTACCATAGTGAATGATGTACATACTTGGTAACTATAGTGCCTGATGTACATGCTTAGCAGCTTGTTACCATAGTGAATGAGGTACTTGCTTGGTTACCATACTGCCTGATGTACATGCTTAGCAGCTTGTTACCATAGTGAATGATGTACATGCTTGGTAACCATAGTGCCTGATGTACATGCTTAGCAGCTTATTACCATAGTGAATGATGTACAGGCTTGGTAACCATAGTGCCTGATGTACATGCTAAGCAGCTTGTTACCATAGTGCTTGATGTACATGCTTGGTAACCATAGTGCCTGATGTACATGCTAAGCAGCTTGTTACCTTAGTGAATGCTGTACTTGCTTGGTTACCGTAGTGCCTGATGTACATGCTAAGCAGCTTGTTTCCATAGTGAATGATGTACATGCTTGGTAACCATAGTGCCTGATGTACATGCTAAGCAGCTTGTTACCATAGTGAATGATGTACATGCTTGGAAACCATAGTGCCTGATGTACATGCTAAGCAGCTTGTTACCATAGTGAATGATATACATGCTTGGTTACCATAGTGCCTGATGTACATGCTAAGCAGCTTGTTACCATAGTGCCTGATATACATTCTAAGCAGCTTGTTACCTTAGTGAATGCTGTACATGCTTGGTTACCGTAGTGCCTGATGTACATGCTAAGCAGCTTGTTACCATAGTGATGATGTACATGCTTGGTAACCATAGTGCCTGATGTACATGCTAAGTAGCTTGTTACCTTAGTGAATGCTGTACTTGCTTGGTTACCATAGTGCCTGATGTACATGCTAAGCAGCTTGTTACCATAGTGAATGATGTACATGCTTGGTTACCATAGTGCCTGATGTACATGCTAAGCAGCTTGTTACCATAGTGAATGTTGTACATACTTGGTAACTAAAGTGCCTGATGTACATGCTTAGCAGCTTGTTACCATAGTGAATGAGGTACTTGCTTGATTACCATACTGCCTGAAGTACATGCTAAGCAGCTTGTTACCTTAGTGAATGCTGTACTTGCTTGGTAACCGTAGTGCCTGATGTACATGCTTAGCAGCTTGTTACCATAGTGAATGATGTACATGCTTGGTAACCATAGTGCCTGATGTACATGCTTAGCAGCTTGTTACCATAGTGAATGATGTACATGCTTGGTAACCATAGTGCCTGATGTACATGCTTAGCAGCTTGTTTCCATAGTGCTTGATGTACATGCTTGGTAACCATAGTGCCTGATGTACATTCTTAGCAGCTTGTTACCATAGTGAATGATGTACATGCTTGGTTACCATAGTGCCTGATGTACATGCTTGGTTACCATAGTGCCTGATGTACATGCTTGGTTACCATAGTGCCTGATGTACATGCCTGGTTACCATGGTGCCTGATGTACATTGCCTCTTTACACAAGTCCGAAGTTTAACTGAGTTATCTTAAATCTCACAGAACACAGCTATCTCTTAAAGCCACTTTTAAAGCCATATTTGCTTTGCCCAGTATTGTGCTGTGTTTATGCTGTGTGTTGCTGTATCACAGACAGACTCATCATGGCAGAACCAGCTCAGCCATACACTCAGGAGCCGCGCGTGTGGTAACAAGCTGCTACCTTAGTGAATGCTGTACTTGCTTGGTTACCTTAGTGCCTGATGTACATGCTAAGCAGCTTGTTACCATAGTGAATGATGTACATGCTTGGTTACCATGGTGCCTGATGTACATGCTAAGCAGCTTGTTACCATAGTGAATGATGTACATGCTTGGTTACCATAGGGCCTGATGTACATGCTAAGCAGCTTGTTACCATAGTGAATGATGTACATGCTTGGTTACCATAGGGCCTGATGTACATGCTTAGCAGCTTGTTTCCATAGTGCTTGATGTACATGCTTGGTAACCATAGTGCCTGATGTACATTCTTAGCAGCTTGTTACCATAGTGAATGATGTACATGCTTGGTTACCATAGTGCCTGATGTACATGCTTGGTTACCATAGTGCCTGATGTACATGCCTGGTTACCATGGTGCCTGATGTACATTGCCTCTTTACACAAGTCCGAAGTTTAACTGAGTTATCTTAAATCTCACAGACCACAGCTATCTCTTAAAGCCACTTTTAAAGCCATATTTGCTTTGCCCAGTATTGTGCTGTGTTTATGCTGTGTGTTGCTGTATCACAGACAGACTCATCATGGCAGAACCAGCTCAGCCATACACTCTGGAGGAGCTGCAGGGAGACGGGGTCAGCAAGAAGGACCTGGTCACCTTCCTACAAGCCAATGCTTCAATTAAGGTCAGTACAGGTTGAACTAATAATACATAATCCTAATGGTAGTGAAAAGCAGGCCACATTTACTATGGAATATGTATCAGTATCAATTTCTTTCTTGAATAAAAGCATTACATTTAAACTTGTTGGTAAAATGATGTTCCAAGCATTATCTTGAATGTATGTTTATGTATCTTGTCTGTAAGTTACATCTAACCACGCATGTATTTTTCCTTCCAGTTTCTTTCCGAGCACAAACTTAAGGGACAGTTGAAGAGCATTGCCAAAACTAAGTCTAAGGACCAGCTGATAGCTGCATACAAGGAATTGTTTGAAACAAAGGTAGTTGTCACCAATCAATGCATGTAGCATATGCAAATGATCAGCACAGCATTGTCCTAGTTCTTATAATTTTAGTAAATCAAAAATAAAACAGGAATTTTAAACGTTTCAGATCTGATTAAAATTCATAAATGAATAAAAAAATTTAAATTGGAAAAAAAGTAAAAAAATTGCTCTTGAATATAATTCAAAGTAATTTTTTTCTGCAAGACCTAAATCATATTTTGTTAAATTTTCTTGAAAGGACATCTGAAAAGAATTTTGGAAAATATGAATTGGTCTCAGGGCTGTGTTTTTTTGTTTAAAAGATATGTTTCCTATGAATGCTTTCTCTTACATTCTGGTTGCTACACGTCATGATAACTGATCATGGAGTATAATTTTTTTTTTAAAATGTTGTCACAGTTGAATGTTTATGTCTGTTTATTTTTAATCAGGCATTTAAGAAGGAAGGGGAGGAGGAGGAAGTTCAAGAGGTCAAGAAGGTCACAGAGAAAGTAGCAAAGGTCAAGGTCACTGAAACCAAAGAGGTTGAGGTAGGTTGAGTGGCTTTCTATTTGCAGTTATGAAGATCCTTTATCATTCAAAATATGATTCTGGATTGCCCATGCAACCTCACATTTACATGACATGATTAGTATTAAAACAAATTGCATGTACCTTCTTTCTGTCAGGTTTACATATGTAAATATTACTAATTTTTCTATTTAGGATAAAATGATTGGTTATTAAAGTTTGCAAATGCTCAAGCAAGTTTACCAGTTATGATACATATGGAGGTATACATAAGCTGGTAGTATATCTATCAACATCTGAATGAAATTGGTGACAACTACTGATTTTCTTAGGGTAAGTTAGATGTTACACTTCCATAAATTACTCACAAGTGTTCAGCATTTCAGATCATCTTTTGTCTTCGTCACACACAATAAGTAACATTTTCAGGGTTGATGAAACTATATTTATACAATTCTTAATTCTCAACAATGTTGATGGTTCACTGGCTTCCACAAAAGTTTTGACCTCTGAAATTTTTACGTTCAACATCATTGCTTTCCTCTAGGAAAAGTTTTATTTTGTGTGTTCAGTCCAGTTGGTTATATAATAAATAATATTAATTATTTTCCTGGCAAGTTGCCCTTAATCTTTTTAGCTTGAACTTATGACAAAGTGGCCTCCACACGTCATGACATGACCACATTCCTTATGAGAGGGCTATGTGGGATTTTTATGCATTTCACATTTACTGGCTCTTTCTGATCTCACTAATCTCTTAATTGTAACTTCTGAAGGAATTAGAAATTTCCCCAGATGCTATTCAATGTTTTGGAAATGCTTGGCTTGCCAATATTTTCCAAAGGTATTGGTAGTTTATATATACAGAGTAAAAAGAGTACCTTGATCAGAGTAATTTAAAATAAGGAATCTAGTACTCATGTGAGCCTGGATTTGGGATATTTAAGTTATTATTCATATACAATGTAAATAAGGGTGCAAGTCATTTGTTTTTGGCAAATTTAAAGAATGTGCTGCCACAAGAAAATTACACAGCACCCCTTAACATGCTTTACCTCCTTAATCATAAAATCATTATAATTCCTGATGTACTGGTACTAATAGTACATTGTTCATACTAGAAAATTACATGAAATTAATGTTTTGTGAATTAATTACTTCCTTATAGAATGTGGCCAAAGTAGCAAATACTCCAGTCCAAGTCTGGTAATACTAACCAAGTCCTATATTCGCTTACCATTTTTACACTAATTACATGTGGTTTATAGGAGCCAAAGTATGTGAAGAATGTGACTAAAAAGGGTGATAATCTGAACTTCCCCAAGAAGGGTGACATGGTGTCGTGCTTCTATACCGGCAAACTGGAGGATGGAACAACGTTTGACTCCAACACCACAGCAGGTGAGTTATCCTGACATTACATCTTTGAGGCCTAATTATTTTGGTAGAATTGTCCAGTTCACATGGATGTGGTGTTTGACAGCACTCATGGAAATCCATAAATATTTATGATTTCACAGTATGTGTCGAAAGATCTTAAAGTTATTTCAGTATATATTTTAAAGCTTAACAGAACCAAAATAGTTTGGCAATATTAAGACCTTAATGCTGAATTATTTTCATAGCCAAGAGGATTTTAGGAGGGGGCAGGTGTAAGTTTTGTCTTTAGGTCTCACAACGTGCTTGACGTTTTAAAATTTGATAGAATAAATTTGGACATGACATCATTAATATAATGACAATATGGATTCTCTTCAGCCAAAAGGGGTAAGAAGCCACAGCCCCTGAAGTTTAAGGTTGGCACAGGAAAGGTCATCAAGGGGGTTAGTGTTCTTTTTATCTTCTTAACAAAAAACACAGCATTAAGGAGAATAAGTGAGAACAGTAGCACTTATGGTGATAAATTTTATAAATTGTAGGTGTTGCACCTATATTATCAGTATTACCAGTGTAAGAAATAATTAACAATATTTTAATATTTGTAATGTCACATTTTAACCCTATATATAATGACTCTAATACCCACTTCATTTAGGTTTCAGGCACATGTACCATTGCCTATCAAATTAGGGTCATCTTCAAGACTGGTCACTGAGAGGCTGTCTGATGTTTTTGATGAACTTGTATATTAAACATCAATACAGTGTTGGTTTATCAGCTAATGCACATACAAAAATGTGGTATTTAAAGGTCATGTTGTAAGAGATAGGGCTTTTTGTACATACTGGTATTCATGAGAGATGCATTGATCTGTGTTATTATGGTAAAATCATTTTCCAGTTAAGCAAGACATACTAAATTCTATGACCAAAGAAAACACAGAAACCAGTGATATCAGGTCTGCTTATTCAAGATTTTTTTTTAGTTTATTGATCTATGATTTTTTTTTTCATATACAGTGGGATCATGCCCTGCAGACCATGAGTGTGGGAGAGAAAGCTGATGTAGTCATCCAACCGGAGTGGGCATATGGCAAGAAAGGTCTGGAAGGAAAGTATCCTTTGTGTAGGAGACAAATCAGTAAATCCTGCAGTAAACTACACTCCCATTACATTCCTTCTACTGATTCATTCCATTCAACAACTGCTTGTACGGGGAGCATTTGCTGTAGATTACCACCAGTTGCTGGCATAAATTCTTCAATTGTTAGTGTCAACCAATGGGCATTCTTGAGTCTTAGTAAAGTTTGAATGCATTGCATGGCACTAGTAGTACAATGCTGCCATGGTGGTGTTCTACAGCAAATGCTCCTTGTGCAGGCGGTGTTTGAATGAAATGGATTAGTAATAAAACCACAACATCAAAAGTATAGCTGCAGATGCAATGGGTAGAGATAAGGGGGATAGGGAATACAAAACAAGATTTTTTAATAATATAAAAATTTCAACATGCATATCTGTTGGCATATAAATAGCTGTTTTTATCCTTGACCTTGATGAAGAATTCCGCCAAATGCAACACTGCACTTTTCCATTGAGCTGGTGTCTATTGAGTAAGACAAGAAGATCAGAACAGCGTGCATGTGATACTATCCCAGAATGCAGCTAGTGCAATGCGGCATTCGGTGCTTATATAAGATCTACAAACCGCGGTATATGTTTTGGAGGTGGCATATGTTAATGGACAGATGATATATGCTTCAAATAATAATCTGAGGGATTTCAAGGGAATTCTGGTTTTAAGGGATACGAGTTATACTTTTAATTTCATGTGTTATGCCAAAATACTTGTTTCATTTTTAATGGTTTTAATTTGTGCCAGAGTATTTTTGCATTTATATATTCTGATGAGATGCTCTGTTTATATAAAATATCAGCAAAGCTGCTTGTTTTTCTTTTATGGATGTTCTGTATCAATATCACAAGGGACAGGATTGTACCGGTAATCTGTTCAAAAAGTTTATTTTCAGGGCCAGTTATAGGGTAGTTATCTAGTGATGATAACATTGTTCTTTATTGTTGAAGGGAAATATTACTGTTAATTCAGTTTGAGCCTGGTAAAGTATTCCAGCATAGCATTTGTAAAATTACACAATAAACATGGAATTATGCAGAATGAATCCTCCAGACTTGTTTTCACACACATTGTACTTGGAAAGAAAACAATGCATCAGGCACTATGAAGTTTATTTCACTTTGTTAAGTCTTGTAATGTTTTGATATCTGTGTAGATGTATTTTAATTTTCCTTTATCTAAAATCTGTTTATGTCGTCTTGATGTACCCGTGTTACTTTAATCTGAATTTTGAGATTTTGTTCAAAGATGCACAAATGAGTGGTTGATCTTTTAGGTAGCAGCTTTTTTAGGGATTTTATCCTTCAGATTGGGTTCAATTGAAGGCATTTGAGAGTTCTTCAGCTACCATTATAATTACCCGGTAGTTGCTGATATATCATATGGTTAATTGTTGATAATGAAGCAGTATAAAATGTAAGCTTTTTGTGACAGAGTTACTGCTCTATTTTTAGCATAGTACCTGCTTAAGGGCTTGTATGGAAGGATTTTTTTGTGCACTGTGGATTGGAAGATTTCTGTGCCAGGACTCGCAGGTTAATTTTGAGGCTTTTTCTTCTATTAGGAGACCATTGAAGAATTTGTGAAGAATCATTTCATGACTACCATCAATGTATATATAGACAGTTTTCAGTATGGCGAACACTTAATGTGGAAATTTTTATGAGAAACATGGGTTCTGTAAGAGCCTCTGTGCACTCATGAAGGAAATGGTTTTTCAGGACCTTTGGTCTTTCCACAAGACATAGATTGGTTCTTTCATGACCTTTGGTTTTTCTTCAGGACCTTTGGTTTTTTTTTGCAAGACATAGATGAGTTCATTCATGACCTTTGCTTTTTTCTGCAGGACATAGATGAGTTCATTTATGATCTTTGCTTTTTCTGCAGGACAAAGATGAGTTCTTTCAGGACCTTTGCTTTTTCTGCAGGACATAGATGAGTTCTTTCAGGACCTTTGCTTTGAGTTCTTTCAAGTTATAATGCTTTCAGGACCTTTGCTTTGAGTTCTTTCAAGTTATAATGCTTTGATAGATTCCTGAAGGGTTTTTAGCTCAGCTGACTGTAAGTCATCTGAGCTATAGGGATCACCTTTTGTCCGTCGTCCGTCCGGCCGTCTGTCCGTTAACAGGGCACAAATCGTAACCGCTAGAACTGGAATCTTCTTACTTGACATCCTGGGAGGTCTATGGAAATTCTTCTTGTAAACCTGAAATTAGGTCACTGTGACCTATATTCTTCGAGCTATGGGGTTCCGAAGTACCCCCCAGAATAATGGAAAATTTGATACAAAAGCTCAAGTATCTGAACAACTAATGCATTGATCATCATGATTTTTTGCATGGATATTGATCATTGAGTGTTTCATCAGTTTCTGCAGACTGGTGGCGCCACCTGTATTTTTTCGATTTTTACCAATATTTTTCTCTATTTTTGAGACCTCTTAAGATGGGCCATCTGTTAACAGGGCACAAATTGTAACGACTACACCTAGAATCTTCTCTCTTGACATGCAGGGAGGCCCATAAAAAGTCTCTTTGGAAACCTGAAATTAGGTCTCTGTTACCCATATTCTGTGAGCTATGGGGCTCCGAAGTACCCCCCAGAATAATGGAAAATTTGATACAAAAGCTCAAGTATCTAAACAACTATTGCAGTGATCACCATGATTCTTTGCATGGATATTGATCATGGAATGTGTCATCAGTTTCTGCAGTATGGTGGCGCCACCTGTATTTTTTTTATTTTTTCGAATTTTTTTCTCTATTTTTGAGACCTCATAAGATGCGGTCATCTGTTAACATGGCACAAATCGTAACAACTGGACCTAGAATCTTCTTTCTTGACATGCTGAGAGGCCCATGAAAAGTCTCCTTAAAAACTTGAAATTAGGTCTCTGTTACCCATAACCTCTGAGCTATGGGGCTCCGAAGTACCCCCCAGAATAATGGAAAATTTGATACAAAAGCTCAAGTATCTGAACTATTATTATATTGATCACCATGATTCTTTGCATGGATATTGATCATGAAATGTTTCATCAGTTTCTGCATTCTAGTGGCGCCACCTGTATTTTTTCAATTTTTAGCTCAGTTGACTGAAAGTCATCTGAGCTATAGGGATCACCTTTTGTCCGTCGTCCGTCCGGCCATCCAGGTGTCTGTCTGTTAACAGGGCACAAATCGTAACTGCTAGACCTGGAATCTTCTTACTTGACATCCTGGGAGGTCTATGGAAATTCTCCTTGTAAACTTGAAATTAGGTCACTGTGACCTATATTCTTCGAGCTATGGGGTTCTGAAGTACCCCCCAGAATAATGCAAAATTTAATACAAAAGCGCAAGTATCTGAACAACTAATGCATTAATCACCATGATTCTTTGCATGGATATTGATCATTGAGTGTTTCATCAGTTTCTGGAGATTGGTGGCGCCAGCTATATTTTTTTTTATTTTTTACGATTTTTTTTCTCTACTTTTGTGATCTTTAAACATTTGGTCATCTGTAAACAGGGCACAAATCATAATGACTGGACCTAGAATCTTCTGTCCTCACCTCCAGGGAAGCCCATAAAAGGTCTACATGGAAACCCGAAATAAGGTCCCTGTTACCCATATTCTGTGAGCTATGGGGCTCTGAAGTACCCCCAAGAATAAAGATTTGGTCATATATTATCAGGGCACAAATCATAATGACTGGACCTTGAATCTTCTTTCTTGACATGCAGGGAGGCCTTTGGAAAGTCTCTTTGGAAATCTGAAATTAGGTCTCTGTTACCCATATCCTTCCTGCTATGGCTCCGAGAATAAAGATTTGGTCATCTGTTAACAGAGCACAAATTATAATGACTTGACCTAGAATCTCCTTTCTTGATATGCTGGGAGGCCCCTGAAAAGTCTCCTTGTGCACCTGAAATTACATCTCTGTTACCCATATCCTTCATCCTATGCTGCTTTGAAATACTCCCCAGAATATACATTTGGTCATCTGTTAACAGGGCACAAATCATAATAACTGGACCTAGAATTTTATTTTTTGACATGCTGGGAGACCCCTGAAAAGTCATCTTGTAAACCTTGAAAATAGGTGTCTGTTACCCATATCCTTCATGCTACAGAGCTCCATAGTACCCAAATGAATATTGGATGATTTTATACAAAAGGTCAAGTTTGGAAAAAGTATTTCATTCAGATTTGACATTCAGATGATAAAATTACTTTTGTCAATGTCTTCCTGGTCAGCTGAGCGTCATGACCCTGGGTCATGATGGGATCTTTTGGCTTGTTGATGGGATCTTTTGGCTTGTTGAACTTGTACAGGATTTTCATTCCGGACTCCAGGTCTTGCTGCCATATGACTTCAGTGGGTTCTTAAAGGACCACATCTAGTGTGGTTATACTCTGGAAGGGCCTATGTGTTTTCCATGTCAGGACTTGTGGTTTTCGTGGACACCTAAAGGACCTAGATGGGTTCTTTCATGAGCTGTTTCAGGACATGAAGAATTCTTTCAGGATCTTCAGTTTGCGGGGATATGAAGGGCTTAGCAAGTTATTTTTCCTTTAACTGGAACAAATTCAGCTAAGCTGTATGAACCAGAGACTGATGGGTCCTGTGAAGACCTGTTCAGTATTATTATTTTTACATGTAATTTGCAGCACTGATATGTAACTGTGATGAAATTCATTTGGGAGAGCACTCAAATGAACATCTGCATTGTACAATGCAATAAATTCTTTCAACAATACAAGTTTTGTTTTCTTTAAATAAACAGTTTGATGTGAGGCGAGTTATTCCTCAAGAATGAGTAAATTTGTGTTTTTACTAAATGTAATTCAGCATTTATGTGTAATGAGAATACATTGTAATTATATTTGTGTAGTGGATTTAAACTTTAACTCAATAATCCCTGAAAAGGCATTATTTTAATTCAAAATATAGTGCATTCATTTTCACTAAGACGACATAGATTCATTCTTCTAGCACAAGAAAACTAAAAAATTTTGGTACAACTTTATCATTGAAGAAGGCTTTTATGGGACTACCAAGAACCATAAATAAACATATATATAAAGCCCAAGGAGTATCACAAATGGTCTTGTCAGCCATCATCTTTTACACATGTTACTAAGCTGGTTTGGCATAAACCAGTTGTTAAGATGCCTAACGTGTACAGAGTAGCCGGTGAAAGCCATTACTGACACAAAAAGCTAAGGAAAACTAAAGTGCACAAATGTGATCCAGAGTCCAGAGTGGGTGCATGCAGTCCTCTGTGTGTATTAATCCATAGGAGATGTCTACCAGAGAATAGAAAATGGGGCAATCCTAAAGTAATTAATGGGTTTAGGCAAGGTTGTCTAAGAGTTTTAATCTGGCTTCTTCAGGCACCATCGCCACTAGACTCTCTCATCGAGACTGCCCTTGTAGTATTTTTGTGTCATATATTGGTGGCTTTATCAAAACTGGATTCATTCCATCACAATCATTTCAAAACGGTTATCTTTCATACAATTTTACATATTTTCCATGTTAGATTTAAGGGTATTCCCATTGGCAGTTAAGGGTGGGTAGCTCCAGTATCATTAATGGGCCATCTAAAGTCATCTTTATCATTAAAGAGTAGGGTATTCCTGCTCGTAAATGATATCACAATGAATTCTTGTAACTTCTCATCTGTAGGAGAGAAGACTGGTATGCCTTTGTGTGTCTGTCTGAAATATGGTGTTAGCGCAGTTTCTTGTGAATAAATTGACGAACAGTCACCATACATGCTCCATAGATGCAATATCATAGTGGGTTATATCACAGTTGCTGGAATCCCTATCTTAGGGAAATGGGAAGAAACGGAGCATATTACACCTCTATAATGATAAATGCTATCTCTGTACGAATACTATGTAAGGCACGACCATATACTCATATATAGTGCACATTTCTGGATAAAAACATAACCACAAGTAGGGATTCGAGACACTGGTTATATTCATGTAAAGTTAGAATATGGATGGCTTTGACGTTTATAAAGGTCACCAAGGCAATCATGCTAAAAATGGTGCTGATGCAATAACCTGAAAAACAACTGGGGCATAAGGTCACATAGGCATTATTGTTTGTCACACTCTTTTGTCCTTTTCAGAAAGGTCTCTTGAATTCAAAACTTTCCTGGAGCTACTTACATGACAGGCAGGGAACAAACCAGGTCAACCTTTCTTGTTGTCATAAAATAAGGAGAGTCAAATTGATAAATAAAGAAGGATATGATTTTCCAGCAAATTTTAATTTCATTTGTAGGTCTCATATGAAATGCATGAAAACTGACCGTACATTTATACCAGCATATTCACAGGTATTGCAATAAGCTCAGTGTGTAAGGGAATATATTTTAGAATAATTTATATGATGACATTATCTTTGACAAACAGTTCTGAATCTTAACCCTCTACAGCAGGTGTCCACAATCTTATCTGAATACTGAAAAAGCAATTTTAAATGGATTCTACATGAAATTACCAATTTTTTTTCAACAAATTTACATTTGTGATAGATATACTTTTGTAAAGCACAGCTTTGTAACATCTTTGTAATCATGAAATGGCTGACCTCTGCAGTCTCTAAACCAAGGACTATCATTCAAGATACAAGTGGTATGCCGTGATAGAAGACCCCTTTTCAAAAGCACTTGGGGGGAAAAGGGCCCAAAGAAAATACTTCATAATAAAGCCTGGTACCTGTAAGCATTAACATGACATACAAGTATGTTCCTTGGAAAAGCCAACTTGGCATAAACTGAAAAACACAACCAATTAAGTTTGGAGTAATGACTCATCTCTCAAAAGTTCTGATCAGAAGGGCTGAAACAATTCATCAGTACACCAATAAATACAAATATCATTCCAGTTCCTTCAGATAAAAAAGTAGTATCAGCACTATACAGAGCATGTATGATTACTTGTCTCTGTCATTAACATGTTGAACTGCATATGCTTAGCTTATTGTATGGAATTTTACTTTTTTTATTTTTTTTTAAATAAATTTCACAAGAGGTTTGATGACTGTTCTATGAGCAAGAAAGAATATTGGCCTAGAATCTCTCATATTCAAGCTTAAGCTAAGATTCCATTTGCGCGGATCCGGGGATGTGGAATGTGCATCTGACAAAACAAATGCTATATGTAGCAATTTTTCACCAGTTCCCCATGGTATCCTGGAACAATCAGGGGCTGTAGCCAATATATTAGGATACGATGTCCTATATTGTAAAGGTATCATCATTAGTGATACACCGATCATATGGAAATATCAGACTGAAAGTGACACATCTGACATTTATTAACCTATTTCTAGTCACCACGTTAGACATAAGTTGAAACGCTTTGCCCAAACCAAGTGTGATGGCATCTGATATCCTAATACTGTGGGTGCCTCTTGGCTTATGAGGTTTTAAAATTTGTGATATTCACAAAAAGGAAATTTTTTTTTAATAAAAAATTGAACCTTTGTGAATGAGAGGCCCCTATATAAGAGGCAAGTTAAAAGTTTGCTATTATTAGGCCAAACAAAATGATGGTTCTCAGGCACTTTTTTTCAAAAATCAGTGTGGGCAGGCGATTTTTTTTTACCTTTTTTTTGTATGTTATGTTAAAATGTCATATGATCTGGGAAAAGCATGACAATAACATAATTTTTTGGCTAAACAGGTAAAAGCACTACATAACAAAGGAAATCTTAACAAAATTGTATTATTTTATCTTCTTGAAAAATGAAAATAAAAATAAAAATAAAAATTTTTGATGCGGGGATTAAAATTGACCCCTAAGAACCATTTTTTTCTGCCTTAACATTGTCAAACCTTTAAAATTCTAAAATTTCTAATTTCTTCTTGGGTCTTGATATAACCGTCACAGTTTTGCGCACATATTATCAAATATCATAAATCCATATACTAATTGATATGCTCTTAGTAGATTATTGAATAGCATGCTCGTAAAAATGGAACCCTCGTGAAACAATCACAAAAGTGAAAATCTTAATATTTTAAAACAATCAAATAAGAAGGCAACGGTTGTTTTGTATAATGAATTTAGTATCATGATACATAAGGTAATGTGTAATAATGTATCATTTCAGCCCTGCTAATCAGTCATTGATCTAATGATAAAGAATTGCTGCAGCAGTGATAAAAAGCACAAAGGTTGAACATGTTCTTAATGCTAAATAAATCAATATATATATCTGTGAGGTATGAAACTTGAGTGCAACCCCTTTAACATTAAAGCCCAACACGCACACAGACACACACACACACTACAAACCATATGGCCTTCAACAAAATGAGATGTCAATGAAAAATGTGCATTTCTAAATGCAAATCATGAACAAACATACCCTCAACAACTATAACGTACATTCCTCATGTGGTAAACATTGTGGTATATTCTAACTTCCAGGGCTTATTAATTATCATCTGATGATTGATATACGATTAAATTTATGGAAATTATAGAGAGAAATCTCAATATCAATAATCAATATGATCTGAGTTTGTAAAAACTATTTAAGTGGTGCCCATTGCAAAAACTTAGCCATTATAATGCAAATATTGAAGAACAACCACATTGACAGAAATCCCTAGGAGTGCACTGATAGGGCCCCTCAGTTCTGACGCTTCTTGATTCCTATCACAGCCATTAATAATAATATTAACTTTTGTAAGAGGTGTTAATATTGTATTAATTCTTGTCAGGGCTATCAATAATAGAACCATTCTTCAAACACTGATTAATATATAGATATAGCCCCACTAATTTAACAAATATCTTAATCTAACCATTTGAATGTAAGTCATCAAAGGTCAAAATACTCTCTGGATATATGACATGGGAACTTCAGACATCTTTCAGCTGTCCTCAATATAAAAAAATATGTATGTTTCATGTATACATATACGTACATCCAAGTATGAACTGGTAAAAAGTAATGATTAATTCCCAATACGGATTCAGCAAAAAATCTTGGAGTGGATATTATAGCAAAAGGGGACTGTTCTTTATAATTAAGTGTATTAAAACTATTAATTTTACCCCAATTTGAAATTATCTAAAAAACTGAGTCTAAAGCACAGGCACTAGATACAATATATAAATATTCATTCCACTTACATAGGTAAAACGATGAATGAAATTTCTCATTCCATAAGAATTACGAATCTCATCAAATTACCTGGTGTATACCAGGATTTCTAATTACATGGTCATGCAGAATATATACCTGTTGGTGTCAAAAGGTGCAAAATACACTAGAAAACTTGAGAAACAGCCATCAGTTAAACCAGTCTCCCAAATAGCGAAAATCCTAAGACCACTTGAGATAATAGTGTAGCACATCTTCCTTTACTGGGCCACTCTGCCTGCTGTTTCTTTAATTATGAACAAGCCAACACTTGCTGGGGGCCAGAACCATGACAACCAATCAAATCTGACATGAAAACTGTAAACAGTACAAAGCAAATGACAAGAGTCAACACTTTTCACATGCCATATGAATTTCAACATGTGCACTGAGAATTTGATAGGTTTACAAGCCTCTATTTGATTCGTCAGATTCTTAGTTTGTTCTAGCATCACAAGACCATTAATCTATAAATAGCATCAGCTTAAAATAGTGCATGAAGTATAACTGAGCCATCTGATTGGTTCAGTTGCTTTTTTCATCATTCACAAAACAGCATGCACAGTGGCTTGATTAAGCAAGGTCTCTGTAAGTGTAGCAGGTGTAACACTTATTTTCTCTGTGATATACATCTACCACACCAGGTCCTAGAGATTAGTATTTCTTTTATGGCCGGAGCGTTTATGACCATAAAAAGGTGACCAGATTGACTAACCTGGTTATCAGAAAATATAAATATATTTTAATGACCTCACATGATATTAGAGTACCTTTATACAAATCCTAAACAGTATATATCACAAACACATCCATAACTGCCTGACACAGCAATTCTTTAAAGGGTGCATGTACACATATCATCAGTCAGTAATTATTTGAACCTGGATATTCAGTTTAAAGGTGTGTACAAGGATTCATGTCATGAAACTCTTTTCAGATATATAATTATCATGCTTGAAAATCATTTCATAAACATCTGCTTAAATAATCAAACAACTAACTATTTCCAATAATCTGGTCATCTTCATTATTTATAGCTCCTTCATTGTGAATAAGTGTACTTCTATTTAACAAACAATAATAATATCATTAGGCCAAACAAAATAAGGTTTGGTTCTCAGGCAATATTTTTCAGGAATCAATGTGGACGGGCAATTTTTTTTACCTTTTTTTGTATGTTTCGATAAAAATTACCTATGATCAGGAAAAAGCATGAAAATAACAGAATTTTTTGCTTAACAGGTAAAACCAAATCATAACAAAGGATATTTTCTATTATTTTACCTTACTGAAAGAAATGTCCAAGCGGCTGGAGCTCTAAATTGATTTCTATTAAAAATAAAAAATTTTGATGTGAGGGATGCCTGAGAACCATACCTTTTATTTTTTTTTTTCCTTAATCTCTAAATGTGCAGTCAAACCTGAAAATCTATCATTCTTCAAACTTTAAAATACAATAACTGAAAATCTCAAATACAACAGCAGCACTGACATAGCAGCACTGACATCTCAAGGATAAATCTCTGGCTGAAACAACACTTGGACTTTTACCAAGGGTAACTGTTGATTTTCCGAACCAACCCTGATGTTTCATTAGCAAACACTGATTTCAACACGGAGCAGGGTCTAATGGCGACAGAGCGGGAGTCCTGCCTATAGGTACATGGGCAAGATTTCTGTAGAAGACCATATTGCTCATTAACAAAGACATTTAGTTCAAATATTACAAAACCAGACTCTACAGTATTCAAAGAACGATACCTTCAACTCTTCTTGCTGAAAAAGAATTCTTATTTCACTGCAGTAAACCAATTCTCTGAAGAAAACAGAGGTATTCTGTACGCTGGAATATCTCTGACATCTCACAGAAAACCAGCAAAATAGCAATAGAACACCTTAGCTTCTAAACTGACCCATTAACCTTTTAAAAACATCAAGTCATTCAATTTCCAGACTTGTTCGTTTAGTTTTTAGTTCTTAAGTTGTAACTGGAAGATTTACCAATGTAGGTTATCTAAGTTTGGGGATGCAAAACAAGCACCTGAATAAGCCACTTATTGTTTTTAATTAGCAATAAAGAAAGCAAAAGCCTGTGAAGGTCTCAATGATATTATTGCACATTTCTATGTTGTGAACCCTATTAAATGACCATTTGACTGACAATAATGAACACACCGTGGCTGATATTCTTAAGCCAAAAGTTTGTATTGTGCCAATGCAACTGAAAATGTTCCAAAGATACCAACACTCCATTTAAAAGTAACAACCACATTTTAGACTTTCTAAGCAAACTGGGGAAGCTTGTTCTGTGTAGGGCACATGATGGTTATCTAAGGTTATCCTTCCCTTTTCCAAAGGGTTGGGGCCAGATACTTTTACCTGTATCTTAGGTCCCAGGTACCAAATACAGATCATATGTTCACACCTATACCTGTACCTGTGGCTGAATGTCATAGGCAGGAAGTGCTTTGTACCTGTACCTAGGAATTTAAGAATTTATGCAGTTATTAAAAGTTCAGTTTGAAATAATTTTTTCTGTACCTGTAACCATGTACATTCTATTAGAGTACCTGTAGTAGGTAATTTCACAAAATAAAAACCTTGACATGTACCTGAGTATCTCACAAGGACCTGTACCACAACCTAGGTATTTGTACCTAATTGATTAATAACATTTTCCCAGATCTCCCTGAAAAATGATAGCAAATTTCACTGTGTGGAACAAATTTGGACCCCAAGGTCCCACTTTAAGTGAAAACCCTGGTTGGAAAGACTAAGGCCTGAATTCTAAAACCATCAAGACATTTGATATCAAGAATAAACCAATCAATCCTATTAACCCATAGACTATGCCAGTTATAGCATTACCTTAATGGGAAGAACCTATTCAATATGAAATACCCTTTGAGAATATTATGAAATCTAATACACATGAGCAAAAAATATATCTTGTAACATCCCTCCTAAAGCTCTCGTCCATTCACTCTCGGCCAATGACATGACTATGTTACACAGATGAAACAAATGAATCAAGCTCATCGTCATCACAGCCCAGTCCATTCACGCATGGTTAATGTGCTGATGCTTCCTCGGTGATGACTTACGGCTATGACATCTCCGCGTCCTCGTCCATTTGGTGACTCGGTAGACCTTGTGATGCAGACTGATGGTGAGGATGACTCTGAAAACAAGGAAAGGTAAAATTGGTTGTGAGTGCTTGGGTTTCTTTTATAATACTTTTGTTGGAGGTAACCACCTCCACTTTTAAAGCTGGCTTAACTAGGTATACTTACTAACACCTAGAGATTTCCTTTCCGGTTTCTTACTAAATGACTGGGCAGTAACATGTACTTCCTCTCATTTTATATCCTGGTGTTAGATAGGCCCAGTGACTACTGCACCTGCATGTCCTCAGTGTGTATTCATCCCCATTGCTGGGTCATACCACAAAGGAACCCATGAAAGGCGAACTTGTTTCAAAGTGAAACATGGCCATGGGCCACCATATTCCCATTAAGCCTGAAGAGCCTTCACCCTGGGTGGGGGCCGACCATGAAAAATCTCACTGCCTCGGCTGAGATTTGAACTCATGACCTCATGGCTTTGAGTCCTGTTTTCTACCCTTGACCACAGAAGTTGGTTAACATGCAGTATTTCAAAAGCTAGGTGCAGTAGTCAACGGGTCTGGTTAACGCCAGGATATAAAATGAGAGGTGTGTGTGATACAGCCTAGACATGTAGTCCGAAACTGGAAAGTACATACACAAAGTTAAGTTAGCATTAAGCCTCCATCCATAAAAAAAATTTTAAAATTAAATTTTAAAAAAATTTAATTTAAAAAAAAGCTAAAAAAACCCCACTTACCAGTGAAACGGGTGATGGGGGCAGTAATGTCTGAGGAAATGTGGGTGTGACATCACGGCCGTCACTCTCGGCTATCACAGAGGTACTGAACATACTGCCTGGCATTTGTGATGTGGGTGACTGTGGAAAGGATCCTGGGGGCGGTGACTTTGTTGGCGATGCGAAAGGATTCATGTGCTGTGATGATGATATGTGACTGAGTTCTCCGCCCATCTTCGACAACTGCTGTGTCACGCCCAATAACCCAGTCTCTTCCACAGTAATAATTACCCATATCACTTCTACAAAAGAAAACATGTCAAGTTTTTCAATAGATTCTTGTGATGGTCTAGGGCTTGATAATTAACGTTTTAAAGTGCTTGCCCAATCGGGCAAGAAACACCAAGCTTTTACCTGCCCTACATGAATTTGGACTTGCCTTATAAAATCAGTAACTGTGATCAAGCTGCAAGGTGTGCAACACATCATTGTTTGCCAGAAATATTGTATATTAGATAATTGGCAGGTAATTTAGGGTAAGGGCATATTATTCAAGTTGATATATTTGAATAGGCTAAACATTTGGGGAATTTATTGTAATATAAATTAAAGGATTACAATGAGTCCGCTTGCTGAGTCTGGTGATGTTTGTTTGCCCTAATACTATTTTCTAAATCTTTTACTTGCCCCAGGAGAGCCAGCAACTGTTTAAGTTAAGCCCTGTGGTAACTGCCTAAATTTCTTTAATAGAGCCATGGCACTTATATGATATATATATATATATATATATATATATATATATATATATATATATATATATATATATATATATATATATATATATATATATATTGTATGGGTTCCAAGGACTGGTCATGTTACAGGTGTGGAATGTCTGAAAAATTCTTAATCAAAGGTAGAAAGAGGTACTATTTGTTGTTGCAAATATTAAATGCAGTGGGGTAGGAGTAGGTATTGGTTAAAGTCTTGGACTCCCCTGGTGCCTAACAGACAGAATTGTAAAATTCTGATAGAACCTCAGTGATTATTTTGATCCCTGTGCCAGATCAGCTTATCAACCCCCAGCCCTCCCCTCCCCGCATATACTTTATTTCAGCCTGCCCTGCATGTTCCAGAATCTAGCCTACCCTGCACCAAATCCTGAGCAAAGGCCAACAGGGCCAAAACCTGCCCCGTGCAGGGCTCTAGCATATACCAACCTTAACTCAAGGAGGCTTGAATATATGACATATTCTTACTGGCTGGTTACCTTCAATCTTATGCAATAGACATCAGAGTTCGGAAAATTGTAATGTGTATTTCTATTTACCTGTAATTTCAGGTAATTTGTAATTGGAAAAATTAATTTTTAATTGTTATGATTAGTGGAACAAAAATAGGTGTAATTTCAATTTCTTTTCAGTTACTCATGACAGGGTACTGTACTTCTTGAAACCAGAAACCTCATTCATAATTTGTAATTGTAATTGAGATTTTTGGATGTAAATGAAAATGTAATGATTACTTTACAAAGCAATTTGCCCCAAACCCTGATAGACAGTGCCCCGAATAGGCCATGGATTGGTCCTTAATGAAAAAAAAATAATTTCACTCACCTCCAAAATAGAGTCCAGTGGGTGTGCACATTTTCCACTGGCCCTGGAATGTCTGTGATATACTTGGGCTGAACATGTTCACGCTGATGTCTGCGTACTGTTCAGGCTCGAGTGCCTCCACCATCACCCTCTCCGTCGGACCAAGCTGATCACCCGCGACAAACTTCAAACAACACCCAGGAGGCCATTTTTCATCACCTTGGAAACACAATAAATATGCGAGATGTAAAGTAATATGTCAACAGACTCAAATCCAATCCAAATGCTATACTTCATAGGAATGCAATTTTACACGCTGAATTCATAAAGGTACACAATACATTTATCCTAGTATAGTGGCTAGTCTTGTTATAACTGTCTTGAAATGGAAACTTTAATTTGCTGGTACCAAGACAGCCACTGCCAATTTTATATTTCAAACAACTGGGATATCATGAACATTCATCAATCACCAATCATGAAAAGTTAATACAAAATACCATCTAAAGCCCTATAATGATGTCTTAATTCATCAGTGGGATCAAACTGGCACTGCCTGTAGAGCTTATGAGACTTACTGGTACTCAGGCTGTATCAGTGTATGTTTATATTGCTAATTCTAGGACAGGTAATGCCACCTGCCAGCAAATTATTTAACTTATCTGTATCTCTTTGACTGTCATTCTTTACAAACTTGACTAACAAAGGTAAGACTGAGAGTAAGTGAAATGTACCACTCTCTCACTGAACCTAGGGTCAAATCTAATGACATCAGAAGTTAAAGAGAATTCCCTCATCACATGCTTGTGAGTAATTTTCAGTCATTGCATAATTCCAAGGATTGCCTGTTTCCAATACCATAGCAACAATATCAAGACCAAGATGGTAATTGGTATGTTTATATACTAGTATTTTTTTTACATAAATGTGGTTATATAAGAACCCTTCATCTTGTGAGGCAAGGTAATTAAGTCCTGGAGTAAGGTCAAGACAACCGTTGGGGAATGGTGTGCTTATGCACCATCTGTGCATTTCTGGGCGCTTTCCTTTTGTGTATGTTCAACATGGACAGAGATTCGAAAAGCAATAAACAAAGTTTATTATAAAAACTAAGAACCATAATGACAGTGCAGTCTCATGAACGTTACCTGTGTTCTGCACCTTCCATGTCTTTGTGAACCTTGTGCTCGGCGGTACACTCTCACCTTCGCCAATAGTCACATCTTGTACAAAGCGCATACACGGCAACTTCACATTTGGTTGTTCAAAGTCATAGTATGAACATATCGCTGCTTGCAAGTTCCTGAAAATACACAAACAGTATGCTGTCATTGCTCTCAGCAGAGTTAGCTCGTAGGTCGCACTGTTTAAAAATATCAGTTGGTGAACCATGGGTCATAATGCTCAGCTGACTACCACATGCATTGTGAGCAGCTTAAGATTTGATTCGATAACTGATTGTTATACCTTCAATTAAAATCTCGATTTGATTAATTCCTTTGTGGTGAATTTCCACCTCTTTTTTTTTAATAAAAGCAAACATTAGGATTAAACAAGGATGTTAGTTAATTTCAGCATGCAAAGTAACAATGTATGTTTTCTCTTAGTTTATCATCACCATTTTTCAGCCACACTTGATTTTTGATGGATCCAATATTCAACAAGACATGCTCCCATACACTCAGGGACAGATCACTGAATATAAATCAAGCAATTAATTGATTCTTGAGAGGATAACTAAGATGGATACTTAAGACAGCTGTCTGTTGGCCTACTGAAGTTTTGATACATCTAAAATTTGATAGGACACATTCTCTGAAATGACCGATCACCATATAAAATTTAAAAAAAACTGCAAAAATGATTCCTCTGACATTTCTAATAGAAGGAAATCAGAGGTCATTGTCTGGTGACCACAATGGATTTCTAACAGGTTTGAAATTTGATGACACAGATATCCTCTTATAAGAGCTAATTTTCAGAAGACATTAAACGGCAAATGAACAGGTCCCTAGATAAGACTTAGGAAAGGAAATCTAGGAACACTATCCGGCTATGAAATAAAGTAAAGCAGAGATTCTTGCCCAAAAATTTGACTTGGCTCAAACAGTTCTTCAAATACAGTGCCCTAAAGGAAATCAGAGACTGCCAACGGGTACGCTCTTTACACAGCACTTTAACTATATGCCTAGTACCTATATTCCAAGCGCTGTTTGTTATGACCTCGTATCCTGAATTGCTACACCAGAGGGGAGCACTGTATTTTTGTCCAATCAGGTGAGACTTTGTGCTGGAAGACACTGCCAAGCGAGGAATACACGAGGCCAATCATAATCATTTCGTTTTGATTGACAGCTCATCCCCCCGGTAACAGGCCACAGGCTCAGAGAGAATTGCCCCAGACGTGGTTTGCACAGGGCCTTGGGCACATAGGATGCCCAGCCTGTGAGCTGTAATTCAAACGAAACATAACAACAAAGGCTACTTGCACACCTGCTGGCTGGTTTCAGTCCTGCAGACAACAGATACATGGCTACGCTAACACAGTCATAATGTCATAATCGAATCGGTCGATGATGCGAGAATGCAGAGGGAGCAATTAAAATTCGACCATAAACTTATCAAGCGGCGCTTGAAGCGCAGCTATGGGCGGAGCCAGGATGCATGTCGAATTTTGTTTATTGGCATCTGGTTGGCTGCTTGTCACATCATACGCACGTATTTTTCAGCGGACAACGAACCGCCATCTGGTGTCTTAATATATCATAAACGGTCAAAGCTGGCAGCGTGAAAATCAGTTGCTTCTTTAGAAGAGCAAGATTTCCGCTGCCTCGGGAGCGTACCAACGGGTGGCCATACTGGAATTCTACAGTGTGTGAAAATAAAAAGTACAAGGTATAACCTCCGGTAAAAAAACATGAAAAATATAGGGTACCAAGTATATCAGCCTGACTAGGTCCTTGTTTAATGGTGACACCAAAACTGAAGTGTTAATATTTTTTTACTTGTGTCTAACTGTGAAAAGTTGAAAACAATTTTGACTGGTGGAAATAGGTCAACATAGGTGGCAACATCAATGTATATCTTTGCACAGTGGTCGCATGGTCAGTGTGTCAACAAACTTTTTAGGGTTTGCATTTACCCAGGGTAAATCCTATTTTACCCAACCCAGTGGGTAAAACCTAGGTAAGAAGTATCTTACCCTGGTTTAACTAACCTGTGTTTTTCCCATGGGTTTCCCCAGTTAATAACCCAAGTATTTCACATGTTTATCAGCTTTTATCATACATGAGGATCTTACCTTAGTTTCTTCCTGGTAGAGAAGCAGTGATTATATACATACACTTGATGAATGTTGGTTGTAAGCCAAGTGGCTCTGGCCACATCATCCCAGTCAAGAAGCAGAAATTTTCAGGTCACAGTTGAATTCATGTTTGGCTATACAGAGCACATCACTAATTAACAGGGATGTCTCATGCAGTTAATTAAACATCTTCACACTCCTGTTGCTTCTTCTGGCTCCATTGAACATGTGTTCAGTTCTGATGGACTTATCCACACTAAACTGCGCAACCATTTGGGAAATGAGAAAGCCCAGAAACTATATATATACATATGCCATTCATCATTCATCATCATACAATTCCATTTGTATGACACTTTTTTTCAGGGGAACAAAGATTAGAGCTGCTCTCACTCTTAAGGTGCTATTACCAGGATGCACTGAATTCATACTATAATGAACTGTGTAGATTTTAAAACAAGGGACCCATGGGTCACAGCGCTCAGCTGATCATGATTGGACTATAAATGTATCACCATTGTGATACTATATATTGAGTAGATAAAGCTTAGAATATCATGGTCATGTTGGGCTTTAATAAAGGAATATAATTTAATATGTGAGTAAATGATATATGAAATAACCTGACTGATGGATTAATATGGAGTAAAATATAGTGGTTTATTTTTTATTTATTTGGCAGGGGTTGAAAAAGCAATTTATTTAAGCAAATATGAATGCAATGACAGTATGCTAAGCAGTGGTATAATGATGATAAAGCTATTTGTTGAAGGATCTATAGTGTATGGAAAACTGCAAGAGTTCAATTTGACAGATACAAGGTTATGATTAACTATGCTGACGAGGGGACTTATGAATTTGTGACTGTATGACATAATATCTTGTCAAGATCGGTCTTGACAAGGTACATTATTTTGATGCCCGTCACATCTACATATTACACAATATTGACATTATTTCTGGCATGTACATAGGTACCTATGGACAAATGGTCAACAGTACTGAACCACCTGGAAGGTTAAAATCTTAAAAATATGATGAAATGTAGATAATGTTTGAGAGGAAGAGGTAATCTGGGCCATGGTTGGTTTATATGATTAAAGAAAATGTTGCAAATAATATTTGAGACCTGACCATGCCTTTCCATTGGTTACCTTTTTGATAAGCATTCCACAGGTGCAATGACTTGATGGGGAGGGGGGGTGTTGTGTTATGATCAGAGTTACAATGCCTCTGTCCCTCTGTAGATATTTTCTTTAATTATTAAATTTTATGCTATAGCCATAGAACTATTGTTCACAGTGCCAAGGAGCAAAGCCTCAGTGGGATGAAGAAGGGGATGGTGAGAGTTACAACACCCTTGCATATACATACAGGATATGAAATTTAATTCAACAGTGCTTATAAAAAAAAGTTTATTCATGAACATTAAATATCTAAAACAGACAGAAAGATGGAGAAACAAAGCAAATAATTTTTTTCCCCATTCTACTGAGCCAAGAAAAAATTAACAATATTTGCATTTATTCCTTTTTTTCATTACATAATTTTAATCCAAGTTTCCGATGTTACTATAAATTTACAGTATAACATACATGTGATTGTGAATATTTCAGTTGATTCACATTTCTAAATTTCATCAACATTTATAGCTTATGTATCTAGTTTATAGTACCTGTCAACAGAATGGGATGGAGGGAGGAAGGGAGGCAATTAGGGAGAGAGAGAGAGAGAGAGAGAGAGAGAGAAAGAGAGAAAGAAAGATAGAGAAAGAAATTGAAAAAGCAGAGGAGAGAGAGAGAGAGAGAGAGAGAGAGAGAGAGAGAGAGAGAAAGAGAAACCTAGACTGCCAGAGAGAGAGAGAGAAGAGAGGCTCTCTGGTAATTACTGCCTGACCCAGCCTGACCCAGACACTCACAGTGGCAGTAGGTCAGACCTGAAGGTGTTATGTAACTGCCCAGTACACTGCATTTATACTGATCTGATGTAAACAATGAAGACATGGTACCTGGAAACTTGATTTATATTTTTTTAAATGGTATCAGGAAAAAAAGAAAAGTATTCTCAGCTATAAAACTAATACATGTGTTAAAATTGATCCAAGGATCAAAACACCCAATATATTATACCAGGAGCAAACTGGAGTTGGGAATGTTTAATTTTATGAACTGAAATAAAGGACCAGCAATATAAATTTTGATTATTTAGCCAGTATCATGTAACAACTGATACAACCATGAGTTATAAGTCAAATTAAAATCTTTAATGAGCACTTGTCTGAGTAATATTTTAAATTTTTGACATATTTATTTATTATTTTATTTTTGTAATAAATATAAACCAACAAGTTAAACACCTGGAAAAGACCTGGAAATTTAGATTAATTTAATATAATCAACTGCATCCTTGTCTATCATTATCTTGCTTTATATAATCCCTAATAGTTAACAACAATTTATTTTAATTATTTATTTTTCTATATGGTGGAAATGAAAAATACCCAATGGTGACTGCATGGTATCATTTGAAATACAATTTTGGCCATCCATGGAAGACCCATAAATGATCAGTAATTGCAAGGTAATCCCCTGTAACTCATTAACTATAAATTCCTTTTCCATTTATTTTTTCCAGTTCTTTTCATAAACTAAGAATTTAAAAAAAAAATATTGTTACGTTTATGGCCTAAACAAATACTAGTGGAGGGGGTTGGACAGTTAGATCAAGTTGAAGCCACCCAAGAGCTGGCTGGCTGCAGAGTGCCTCACTTCAAGCATGCATAATTGGCCTGAAAGGTCAATGTGGGGACATAAAAGAGGGGCTTCAGTACAGTCAAGGTGTGATATGGTCTCATAAAAACTTTCATAAAAGCTAGTTTTTGACCAATTCCTTTTCTCTAACTTAAGAATTTAGAATCTAAAATCCTTACGTGTGCAAGATATGAAAATTAAATCAACAGTGCTTACAGGGAAAAAACATGCCATGGCCAAAGTTGGGCAAAATTTAAGGTAATGATTTTATATTTATGCTAATAACTTATAAAATTTGAAAAATTCAGAACTAATTTTGGGAATACAATTGAATCTTGATTTAATAATGTTACATCCCTGGCAAAAAATCTCTACCTTCAGCAATTTTCATGTAAAGAGAGTAAATATATTTCTTGATTTTTTACAAAGTGCATTATGTTTGGGCCTAGAACTTAAAACAATTACACAATACTGACATCATTTCTGACATATGCATAGCGAATGTATAGAAAATATGTAAATGATATATGATCAAAGTCAGATCAGTGGTTTTGATATTAGGCAATCTTAATGTGTAACAATGGGTTTTTAATGATAAAAATGAAGTTTTTTCTTAATATCTCGAAGGAATGCAGTCCTAGTGACCACACTTTTAGTATGGTAGAGGATTTGGGGGACATCTAACTGTATGTAAAATTTAAGGAACTAAGAGCTGAAGCTGGGGAGCTCAGCTCTAGTAAACTGCATAACACTAGCTTGATGTAAACAATATGTGACATGGTGCTTGAAAACTTGAATAAAATCTACAGTTTTTGATCAACTGGTTTCAAATTTTTTTGTTTTACCAGTTGAAATGGTAACAAAAACATGCTGAAAAAATGTGCCATGGTCAAACTTGGGCAAAATTTAAGACACCAATTTTATATTTTTGCCAATATTTAAAAAAATTTAACAGATTTTGATCTAATTTTTGGAATACAATTAAATTTAAATTATTTAAAGTAGTATTACTGAAAAAAAGTTCCTACCTTTAACACTTTTGGTCTTACGTGACCAAATATCTTCCTCATTTTTTTAAAAAGTCCATTAAGTTTGGGCCCATAACTTTTTTAAATTAAATAATACTGACTTAATTTCTGGCATGTACATAGGAACCATATAGAGGAATATTTATGGTAAAAATTAAGAAAACCAGATCAGTGGTTTTGATATTAGGCAGTCCTGAATTGCGAAAATAGATTTCTAATAAAAAAATTGAAGTTTTTCTTTAATATCTTGAAGGAACGAAGTTATATTTACCCAATTTTTGGCATGCTAGGAGATTTTGGGGACAGATTCGTAGGTCCAATGGTGTTGAAACGTGCAAGTCTTACGGACGGACGGACAGACGGACGGACGACGGACAATGGACCACAACTATAGCTCAGATGACTTATAGTCAGCTGAGCTAAAAAATAAATAAAAAGCAAAAACAAGTGACCAAGGGGTCATGACACTCAGCTGACTAGGAAGACATTCACAAAAGGAATTTATCATCTGAATGCAAAATTTTGTGACTGAACCCCCATTCAACTGCTAATTTCAAGTTTTCAAGGAAAGTTTTTAATGGACCTCCCTGGATGTTAGATTAGAAGATTCTAGGTTGAATGGTTATGATTTGTTCCCTGTTAACTGACAACCACATCTTTGTAGGTCTCAAAAATAGAGAAAAAACCTGCAGCTGCAGAAGCTTGTTGTTATTGCCCAAGAAAGAAAATAAGCAATCGGGCTGTGGTGGCCATATTGGAATTCAGACAGGTCTGTAATTCAATAGGTCTTGAGCCCTCATAGGTACCAACCATCCCTGTGAGTTTGGGAAAGCTCCAGAAGCTTGTTGTTGAGTTATCACGCGCAAAAGAAAATCAGCGATCGGGCTGTGGCGGCCATACTGGAATTCAGACACGTCTGTTATTCGATAAGTCTGGAGCCCTCAAAGGTACCAACCATCCCTGTGAATTTGGGAAAGATGCAGCTTGTTGTTGTTGAGTAATTGCGCGCTAAAGAAAGTGTCACAGACGGAAGGACAGACTGACATGGTGATCACTTTAGGGCACTGCTTTTCAAGTGGGGCCCTAATTATTACATTTTTTAGTTCCTGGTAATTAGACATCTGACCCACTGTTCTAGGAAAACCTGTAATCACTGATCAGCTAATTAGTCAGTTGTGACACGTGTCTAGAGGGCGTGTCAAAAGTGTGGTAGCAATAAGCACATTCATAATTATAATGTCTAAGAAAACAACACTTTTGTTCATGACAGTTTTACAGAATTTACAGAGTCCTTGATGCTGATTAAAGGTATAAACTACAAGCTTTTTCAGTTGGTACCAAAAATAATCCTAAAATATTATCTGCTAGAAGAATAAAAAATAACACTTAACACCATTAAAAGTGGTATCAGCCTACTGTTGCAGCCCTGCAGCAGAAGTCTCAGTGGTTTACTACACCCTATCCAGAAATTTGCTGTAAATATCCTTAGGTACTTTTTTTAAATATTTAGAAAATTTAAATTAAGCAATTTTTAGATATTTGATATGATAACCATTAAACACTTAGAACATTTCTGTCAACAAGCAAAGACCAATGCCAATGGACAGGTGCAGGAAAGGGGGGTGAGGTGTGTGTGTGTGTGGAGGGGGGCTAATTGTTTACAAACAAGCTAGTTTAAAGGGCGAGGGACAGTTTTATGCAGCGTCATGTTCACATAGGTCTAGTTAGTGGATATATATTTTACCACTGTATTTCTATTTTGCTGCTTTGGTTCTCATATGCTTAATACCTTAAATTGTGACAGCAGTATTTTTAATTTAACTATTGTGTGTGAATGGCCGCGTATGTGTCATGACCACGTCACCCTGGAAGGCTCGAGCTGTCAAATGTCAGTCAGCAAGACCCACCGTGACCTTCACCTTGGCTTTCACATACAAGGTCTGCACGGGAAAACCAACTGCACACGGCTAAACCTCTGGACTATTAGGCAGGTTCACTCGCACAATCGTCAGTGGAGGGATGGAATTTCTCAGAAATTATGCTCACCAGTTGTTCATGTCCAGGAAAAATGCACAGACTTGAGAATTGAGTTGATTCCCAAGAAGAGTCTGAAATTCAGCTATCAACACATCTTTATCAGTTGTTCCCATGGAACTGAACTGTTGCAGCAGTTTTGAATCTAGATCACTATCTACATCCATTTCTCGGTTTTCCGTCTGTACATATACAAGGCGTCTACAAGATCCTCAGACGACTTTTCTTCCAAAGTCCCTGACGATGACAGATAAACACAAGACAAGGCAGATGCTTGTTGTTTTGTGACGTCATATGATTCTAATGCGCATGCGGGACCGGATATCCTCTTGGTGAATCCCATGCTAATTAGCCATGTGCATGTGTTTACTTCAGGAAGGGAACCCCTGGGTACTGAAGATGTACAATAAAAACAGATCTTGTCACAATCCGATGCTCTCTCTCTCTCTCTCTCTCGTAAATACGAAAGTCACGTGACATATTGCTTATTAGACTGAAATGCATAAACCTTTAACCACGTGTATCCGTCTAACACTAGTAATAGAATACCAGCGATTCTCTTCTAATGAGCCTATTAAATTACGAGGTTTGATTTTCTTTGAGTACATATACAGGCTATTTTTGAACCTGATCATCAATAAAAATAATCTCTGTGCAATACAAGCGTTGAACATCCTTTAAGTGGCCTTAAGCTTCTTATATACGCACGACCAAGGCTGTATATGCCCTGATCAGTCCTCTATAAGTAAAAGTATATAATTGTGTCATTATTATTACGATAACTCGTGGTTAATTAGTTATGAATTGTTCCTATAGCCAGTCATGCCCAGAGTCCAAGCCGACAGGCACATCACGTATATCTACCAAGCTGGGGGGGGGGGGGGGGGGGAGGGTCGCAAAGTTTATACAGGACTGTGTATACGTATGGTTTTCTCTGCTTTCAGTTGCAATTTCCAGCTGTCGCAGTTTTGCTGTCCCCCCACCCCCCTCCCCGACCCCCCCTCCCCTTGATAGATAAACACGTCAAGTGCCTGTGTCCGAGCTCAAAAGTGCTAACCAACTTCATGCACGGTTTCTACTTCCGAGTCTCTAGCGAACCAAGTACTAATCCGAGTCCCTGAGAAGTAAAGATAATAATTAAAGAAATTTACAATTAAGAAACTCAGATTTTGTGTTTCCGGTTTTGAAAAAAATGAGGTAACCTTCGAAACCTTTGTTAGATGATGTCAACAGATTTAAAATCGCTATCATTCGAGAAAATCCTGAATAAAATTAAACATTACGATTAACTCAATAAAATTTAATTGACACTATAAACTTTAAGACGTTTACCTTGTATATTGTTGGTATACATGTCATAGTAAACATATAGACACCATTTAAACTGATGTCTGACGTGCACTTTATGATAAATAAACAAATTAAACAATTAAAAAAGGGTTAAAATTTTGTTTGAAAATCACTTTTTGAAAAAAAAATATTCTTTCTCATAGGGTTAAGAAGAACAAATACATAAATTTTATGTTGTATGATTTTGGTTTTTAAATTATTGATTTCTATTAATTATAATTATGAAAAAAAAATGTTTATGCCTGCAGTCTTTCTCTGAACAACCCTGAATCTGGGCGGGGAAAGGGGGCGTGGCAGTCCCGTCCCGCCACGCCCCTTTGTACCCCTCAAGCAGGCTGCAGGAGTCAATTCTTAACTTATATGTGGTGACTATACAGCTAACTATCAGATTTATATCTTAAGTTTTTATCAGCGTTTGAGACTAACCTTATATAGCGTGTCGATCACTCTGTAACGCCTGGCTATGTGTGACGTACGTTATACCGTGCGGTGTTCTATTTATAGCAGCTGGGTCCTTCTGTTGTTGGTCGAAATATGTGATGTCTGCGATATCAACAGATAAAACTACGCATGAAGATCTGACTTTTCCATATATGTACTTCTCTCTTGCGTAGGGTCAGAGGGTGTTTGTCCCTATCATAATGAACCCTCATATGATCTCTGACAGTCTAGCCTGACGCCACTTGCTTGAGGTACGTATATATATAGTCATTAATGACATTTGGTATTGCAGGACACAGTACCACTGGAAAAAGCCACGAAATTTATACTGTCAGGGTATAAATATATTTAGTATTACATGTTAAAATGTATACACCGGTAGACCATGCTTATTCATGCTTTCGGGCTTCAATTTAAGTTTGCAGCTATCCTAATGTGGTACATACGTACGTATATATGAATGGGATATGCATGGGCTACATTAAATACACATGCTACTCTAAATTATATAGTGATCGAGTTAAGTATATAGCGAGTCAAAGTGAATAAGTGCTATGGCGTTTATTTGTTATATTAGACTGATACAAAAGCGCCACCGTTCTCCAGATGCTTAAACAAGAACTGGCCGGGGGGGGGGGGGGGGGGGCAAGGGAGCTCGAGCTGCGGCCTGCGTATCTTATAAAAATAATAATAATAATAATTATATATATATATATATATATATATATATATATATATATATAATTTCTAATATTCCCTTTATCATTCGTGACTGCCACTCTGTCATATGCTCTGGCATGCATGGTATCAACACAAACTGTAACGGGGGGGGGGGGGCACGGGTCAGACGGATCGGTTGGCAGTATAATCGATATCGGGAATTTCATTTTGGTCAAAATTCGGAAATATGTTTACAGCCATCCAGATTCACAAAAATTTCTGCGAGAAGACCTATATCCCGATCAGGGTGGCATTTATTCTTTATATTACACAGCCACTTTAGGTATATAATGTTTTTTTGTAGCACGCCTTCTTAACAATCATAAATGGGCAAATCTAGACGAGTTGCGTGAATGTTCCCAGTTTTGTAATAATTTGATTTATGGTCTATGATTTTATGAGGTAAAGATGCAAAACATGCTGTTATTTTTACAGATCCAGCCATGGAGATCCTCGGATTGGTTGATGTTCCTCTGTGGCTCCTTCTGTTGGGGACTCTCTTCACTATTTATTACATGTGAGTACTGCCGATCCATCTCTGATAATCACTCTTTTCAAGTGGTCAAATTGAATGCCTTCTGTAACTTTATTTCATTCGTTGAATGAAACGAATTAGTTGAAGAAATGGGATGAAAGCACTATGTAAGGGGTTCATATTTTGTAATATGGCAAAGTTTTTTTCTTTTTGAAAGGAAAATAATTTCAAACAGTTTTTTTTGTTCTATAGAACTCTCACAGATTTTGTGTCAATTGTTTACTAGTAATTAGTACTTGTAATATGTACACATATATATTCACGATATATACATGCATATGTATATTTATTATATATAGATAATGTAAATATGTATAAAATTTATCGTATATATATATATATATATATATATATAATGTTTTATTTATGTTATATATTTCAGCCCTATAACATGGCATTTAATCATTTTCAAATAAGCAGGAACGTTCTTATTCTACAGAATTGTCATGGATCTTTTGTGTCAATTGTTTACTTGTAATAAGTGATATATGTGTATATATATGTATGTATGTATGTATGTATATAAACAAATGATTTAATACATATATTATATATATACATGTAAATATCGTTTATTTTTATATATTTCAGCTATATGACATGGCACTTTAACATTTTCAAAAAAGCAGGGATCCCCTACAAGAAACCAATTCCTTTCTTCGGGACTATGCTTGATTTTTTTCGGAAGGTATGTGATATTATACACTGATAAATCATATAATACACAGTCCAGATATATTGCAATTACACGTAATCACACCTAATCAACTCGCCATAATGCCCGTAAAAGCAAAATTTGAAAGCTTTCTTTATCCAATAAAACGGGGCGGCATCATGGCATAGTGGTATTGGAACTAAAATAACATGCACTATAGTATAGGCACTTATGATATAGGACTTGAATCTAGAATTGGATGTTGTAAGAAGATAATAAAAGATGGATTTTCCAAAGGAATTAACCAGCACATATGGTTACGCTGCCCCCAGAAACTGATTTTCTCTTCAAATTGTTCCTTTGTGTTTACAAAAGAAATTGTTCTTCTGTTATTTTTTATCAATTTTACTCATGAGGTCTGATTAAACCATGTAGTAAATATATGAATTCATATATGTTTAAGCAAAAAGCCCCACCCACAACCATTTCATATCCCTTAGATATGACACCTTTGTATGAATTTTAATTTTAATAAACATTGTAACAATCTAATACAGAGGGTGGCATTTATAACTAGACAAGCATTATCAAAACTAGAAGAATAGTTGAGCATTTTATGAACCAATACAGAGGGTTTTTATAAAATAAACATTTTAACCGTCCAATAGGCATGCAATGTGTCATTTTAATTATCCGATTGTGATCGTATATTTACAAAAAAAGTTAAAGCATGTTTATGATCCAAATACACAGGGTATCTACGAAATGGAACCAGAAGACGCTAGGAAATACGGCGGAATGTTCGGGTAAGTTTTATATATCAATTTAATATGAGACCTTTTACGATTATTGCATTTACATTTAAAATTTAACCCATTTTAAGTGGCGCCGCCGTTTGTTAAAACTGAGGCAATCAAGATATCGAAGTAACAATCGGCATTTAGACTATTCGGCATTGACTTCGTCTTTTGCTTTGCTATTGCTTGCTTGCTTCAGATCGGCTGCTAGCCCCTAAAGGACGTTAACAATTATGTTTGCTAGTAAAATATGTAAAATAAAACGTGATTCCATTCGCACCGATGGACGTAAGTCAATGCCAGCTTTGTCACTTACATGCAGTGGGACGGTCAGAGAGTCGTAAATTAGTGGCCTCAAGGTGGCAGAAACTGGCCTAAGCGCTGTGATACAGTGAGATAATGTTTGATGACTCTGAAAGCGGAAGCAATTATTATATAGCCTGTTTAGCCGTACCAACGTATTCAACGCCACATTATGCGTCGTGCGCACCACGTGATATGTACGCTAGTTATTGGTCACGTGACTAATCGCTGTCGAACGACGCATGGGAGAGACATGGAAGAAATCTTCCTGCGTTTCAACTCCGAATTGGTCACAAGTATCTTATTCTTCGGTCACAAAAAAAAAATGATGAAGAAATAGAAATTAAAATAGACTAAAATTACTTCATACATTTCAACAAAAGTATTAAATGTTATACTTTTGAATATATTATTACTAAATGTGTTGTTTAATTTACAGTAGGCCTATAAGTTCACTCTAATCTGACTTGATTCGGTATATGGATTTTGAATATAATGTCGTTATTGTATAAGATATAATTTTTTCTGTACCTTTAGCGGTTTTATGGGACGGACACCGTTCTTGAGTGTCTCAGATCCGGCGATCCTTCAGCAGATTTTCGTGAAGCAGTTTTCGTCCTTCCGTGATCAGGTTGTAAGTATCTGGAACTGTATCTGTCTGTCTGTCTGTCTGTCTGTCTGTCTGTCTCTCTCTCTCTCTCTCTCTCTCTCTCTCCGTATGTGTGTATACTGTTTTTAGCTCAGCTGACTGTAAATCATTTGAGCTTTATCGATCACTCTTTGTCCATCGTCCGTCCAGCCGTCCGGTCGTCTGGGCGTCTTTCTGTTAACAGGGCACAAACTGTATAACCACTCGACCTAGAATCTTGTACTTGTAACTTGACATCCTGGGAGGATGTCACCAGAAATCGGTGACAATATGTACGGTGTTTTGTATCATAGTTTAACGAAGTCTGTTCTCTATTGATATTGACGTGAAGCGTCTTCCTAAAGCGTTGACAGGTCTTGAGTGTATATATATGAAATCCCATCGGCTATCAGCTGATTTTATCTGTGTCACGCATTGAGTGTATTAATTCTGGTATGTGGGTCGCCAAGGTGACGCTAGCAGTCAAACCAGGTCACATATAACCTTATATGGGACACTTGAGCCATAAGCCAATCAGAGAACCGGATCGCCGTATTGTGACGACGATTGTGACGTCAGAGTTCAGGGAGAGACGCTGGAAGCTGCCTTCAGTTGGGTCTTGAAGCTTGAGGTGGCAGCACGCACGAAGGTCGGCATTAAATAGAGTACGGCTACTGTAGTCATGAATTAATGAGACCTTAAATGACATCAGGTAGCCCATACATATCGTAACTACACCAATAAACCCTTCACGGAGCCGGAGACTTTCTGTTTACTTGGCTTTATCTTTTATTGACGGAGAGGAGTGATTATTCTGTGAATCTGTTGACAAAATACTTACCCTTGATTATTGTTTACCGTACAAAAAAGCACCGAATATTTTTTCCTCTAAAAATAAATCATACTAAACTCTCCCAATAGAGGGCAGCACAAGCGATAGGTTATTTTAAACTCCCCCTGATTTTTTGTTGTTGATATTAGAATGATGATAATAATAATAATTATAATAATAACACAATATATAGCCCCATACCTTATATATCAGGTGCACTTTTCATAGGCTCTGGACCGTTTTCAAAAGTGTAGGGCGGGGCGCATTCGGGGGGGGGGGGGGGATTGTATATATATATTTATATATATATAAATATATATATATGTGTATATATATATATATATATATATATATATATATATATATATTAATGAGGGGGCGCATTCTGCAGGTGTAGCCAGATTTAGGGCGAGTAAGCGCATGAAAGCGACTGGGAGTGGCAGGGGGTATCCCCCTGATACGGTTTGGAAAAATTGAATTAAAAAAAAACAAAACAAAAAAAACATGTATTTTCAATGCAATATTTTGACCATTCTCTGACTTTTAATCAAATGCTGCATCACACGAAAAATAACAAAATATTAAATACTGAATTTACATATAATCATGTGAACCAAAGTAATAATATTCATACCCTAATTAATATGGTCTTCTTCAAATCTTAAGAAATATTCAGATATTATACTTGGTTTTTAACATTACTTAAAACCGTAGGCGTGCAACGGTATAAAACACGAAACAAACAGAGGCATACTATAAGGCAAAGGACATACCATTTCACTTAAATGAATTGCATTTTTAATTCCTTTATCTATAAAAATACACAGTTATGACCTATATAACTAAAAACACCAAATAACTTGTGTCCCATTTTTTTTGTATCTGAGGATGTAGATTGAGAAGAAATACAGTGGAATTTAACTAATTTCTCAAAGAAAGATCACACTAACCACCACCCTTTGACCAAAAAGTGCCCCCTCCCCCGGCTTCAAAGCCTATATGCTTTTACAGGGGATCTCATAAGATGCAATACACCTAGTGTAGTAGCCCTCTAAATCCCATATATAACATGCAGTACGGATACTGTAGTAGCCCTCTATATCCCATATATAACAAGCAGTACGCCTACTGTAGTAGCCCTCTATATCCCATATATAACATGCAGTACGCCTACTGTAGTACCTCTCTATATTCTATTTATAACATGAAGTACGCCTCTCTATAACCTATACATAACATGCAGTACGCCAACTTTAGTACCTATCTATATCATATTTATAACATGCAGTACACCCGCTATAATATGGCTCTAATGAGATGCAGTACGCCTGCTTTAGTAGTCCTCTATATCCCATATATAACATGCAGTTAGGCTACTGTAGTGGATCTAAATAGATGCAGTACACCTATCCTATTTATAATATGCAGTACGCCTACGGTAGTACCCATATATATCTTGCAGTTTGGCTACTGTAGTAGCCCTCTATATCCCCTATATAACATGCAGTACGCCTACTGTAGTGGCTCTAAATAATGCAGTATTTCTACTGTAGTAGCCCTCTATATCCCGTTTATAATATGCAGTACGCCTACTGTAGTGGTTCTAATTAGATGCAGTAGGCCTATTGTAGTTGCCCTCTATGACCCATGTATAACATGCAGTACGCCTACTGTAGTAGCCCTCTATAACCCATATATAACATGCAGTACGCCTACTGTAGTAGCCCTCTCTATCATATATATAACATGCAGTACGCCTACTGTAGTGGTCCTAATTAGATGCAGTACGCCTATTGTAGTAGCCCTCTATATCATATATATAAAATGCAGTACGCCTACTGTAGTGGCCCTCCATATCATATATGTAACATGCAGTACGCCTATTGTAGTATCCCTATAAATCATACATATAACATGCAGTACGTTTATTGTAGTAGCCCTCTATAACCCATATATAACATGCAGTACGCCTACTGTAGTACCCCTTTATATCCCATATATAACATGCAGTACGCCTACTGTAGAAGCCCTCTATATCCAATATATAACATGCAGTACGCCTACTGTAGTGGTTCTTATTAGCTGCAGTACGCCTATTGTAGTAGCCCTCTATAACCCATATATAACATGCAGTACGGCTACTGTAGTAGCCCTCTATATCATATACATAACATGCAGTACGCCTATTGTAGTAGCCCTCTATATCTAATATATAACATGCAGTACGCCTACTGTAGTGGTTCTGATTAGATGCAGTACGCCTATTGTAGTAGCCCTCTATGACCCATTTATAACATGCAGTACGGCTACTGTAGTAGCCCTCTATATCATATATATAACATGCAGTACGGCTACTGTAGTGGTTCTAATTAGATGCAGTAGGGCTATTGTAGTAGCCATCTATAACCCATATATAACATGCAGTACGGCTACTGTAGTAGCCCTCTATATCCAATATATAACATGCAGTACGCCTACTGTAGTAGCCCTCTATATCCCGTATATAACATGCAGTACGCCTACTGTAGTAGCCCTCTTTATCATATATATAAAATGCAGTACGCCTACTGTAGTGGTTCTGATTATATGCAGTACGCCTATTGTAGTAGCCCTCTATGACCCATGAATAACATGCAGTACGGCTACTGTAGTAGCCCTCTATATCGTATACATAACATGCAGTACGCCTACTGTAGTAGCCCTCTATATCCCATATATAACATGCAGTACGCCTACTGTAGTGGTTCTAATTAGATACAGTAGGCCTATTGTAGTAGCCATCTATAACCCATATATAACATGCAGTACGGCTACTGTAGTAGCCCTCTATATCCAATATATAACATGCAGTACGCCTACTGTAGTAGCCCTCTATATCCCGTATATAACATGCAGTACGCCTACTGTAGTAGCCCTCTTTATCATATATATAAAATGCAGTACGCCTACTGTAGTGGTTCTGATTATATGCAGTACGCCTATTGTAGTAGCCCTCTATGACCCATGAATAACATGCAGTACGGCTACTGTAGTAGCCCTCTATATCGTATACATAACATGCAGTACGCCTACTGTAGTAGCCCTCTATATCCCATATATAACATGCAGTACGCCTACTGTAGTAGCCCTCTATATCAAATATATAACATGCAGTACGCCTACTGTAGTGGTTCTTATTAGCTGCAGTACGCCTATTGTAGTAGCCCTCTATATCCCATATATAACATGCAGTACGGCTACAGTAGTGTTTCTAATAGGATGCAGTTCGCCTACTGTAGTATCTCTCTATATCCCATATATTACATGCAGTACGGCAACCGTAGTATCTGTCTTTATCCTATTTATAATATGCAGTACGCCTACGGTAGTAACCATATATATCTTGCAGTATGGCTACTGTAGTAGCCATCTATATCCCCTATATAACATGCAGTACGCCTACTGTAGTGGCTCTAATTAATGCAGTACACCTACTGTAGTAGCCCTCTATATCCCGTATATGACATGCAGTACGCCTACTGTAGTTGTTCTAATTAGATGCAGTACGCCTATTGTAGTAGCCCTCTATGACCCATGTATAACATGCAGTGCGGCTACTGTAGTAGCCCTCTATATCATATATATAACATGCAGTACGGCTACTGTAGTGGTTCTAATTAGAAGCAGTACGCCTACTTTAGTAGCCCTCTATATCCCATATATAACATGCAGTACGGCTACTGTAGTAGCCCTCTATATCATATATATAACATGCAGTACGCCTACTGTAGTAGCCATCTATATCATATATATAACATGCAGTACGCCTACTGTAGTAGCACAAATGAGATGCAGTGCGCCTACTGTAGTAGCCCTCTATATCATATATATAACATGCAGTGCGCCTACTGTAGTAGCCTTCTATATCCCATATATAACATGCAGTACGGTTTCTTTGTTAAAAAATATAGCCTGATCCCCAGTTAGCACAAACATTTTGTGAAACTGTTAAGAAACTGTTCTTAAAATTTTTCCAAACAGTATGTGGCTTAAAAGTGTAAAATTAAAGATGTTTTCCGGAATCATATAAATTAATAATAGAACAGAAATATTTCCTTCCTACATAAATTATTTTGATTAAGCTAAAATTAAAATTTAAAGATACTGTTATAAACTATATCAATGTTTTTGAAACATCATATGCCTTATTTTCAATCTTTCATAGTTATGCAGTTTTACCTTTTTTTAATTTTTGAAATATTTTGAAAGTGTTTTTATAATGTTTTAGGCAAATTGTTTGTGCAATGTTCCATATAGGCCTATACGTTAGGCGATCAGTATTCAGCAAGCCTTGGAGAGTTATATGCGTTGAATATATAGCACCCTATAATGCATGGATAAAAATAAGTTTCATTATTTTTGTATGTAGTACCTTAATGGATATAAAAAATAGTTTTATTAATACAAAACCTAATAGACATTAAATTATTTTGATAAAATTACGAAATTTTAAATGCTTTTATATTATATTTATGAAATAACATTCGATATTAAAATATTACGTCACAATATGATATATAATGTATTACATTTGAATGTACATTTCAACATTTATTTATTTATTTTTTTATATTTTATATATCATTATGTTAAATTAGTAATATACATTATGATTTTATTCAAAATCATAAATATTACTTAAATTTAAATTTGGAATGATGCAAGACTTTTTCTGTGTCATTGTTGGTTGGTGCTATTGTCTAGATTTCCGCATTTTATGCATTTTGAACATCATCTGTCACTTCAGGATGACTTCCGAGAGGCTTCCGACGCATAAAAAATGCTTTAATTTTCATATATGGGAATATACGTTTGTGAGACTTTCCGGTTTTACCAAGGGGGCCGATATCTTCAATATTAACAAAAAAGTCTTGGTATGATCGTCATTTTTTTTTTAATTATACGAAAAATTGAAATGGCTTCCGACTTCCGAGTTTTATTTATTGCCCTACAGTAGTTTCCTCTCTGGACTGTTAAAGCGGGAGAGAAAAAATATATACTTTTTCACTAAAAAAAAAGAGAAAAAGTGCTGTGCATGTGCTGCTAAAAAACAGATTGAAAGAAGCGATATGAATTAGCATCGTTTTCAGTAACTCCAAAAATAAAAGAGTGACTATTTTTAAAAAGAGTGATTTGGCAGGCCTGCTGACATTCAACGATTAGTAACAAAATATCAAATATTGGCAAGGCTTAATCGTGGAAAATATTATGAAATGAAATTAAAACAAAATTCAATCATCAAAATATTAGTGTAATATGAGAACCCTGTGGTTTTTTTTTTTTTTTTTTTTTTGCAGCTCACAAGCTACACATATAAAATCTTGTTGATAACATTAATGGTGTTGTATGGTCGATCCACAAGGTTTGGATATATATTTTCATATTTTACCCACAAAATCAGTAGGCCTAAATCTAGAAAATAATAATACTTTAAAGTTAAATTAAACGGATACTGTTCAGAGCAAAAAAAAAATATTTAAAGAAACAACAACACATGCAGTACACGTTTCGAGTAAAACGTCTGATTTCATTTTAGAGAAATCGGATTATTTTGTCACAGTATAGTTTACCGAACTGACGGTGTTTGAACTGCAAGTTTCGGACTAGGACATTTTAAAACCAGAATATGGGTAGTCAACAAGCCACTATGTGTATCCGCAGAAATCAGAGTGGGACGGGTGAAGTGAGGCATGGATTAAGTGGCAAGGGAAATGGAGCGTGGTGTGTTGCATATTAGCATGGATGTCTGCAGCTTAAACATGAATGTAGGTGGTGCCATCTGTCATAAAATCAAGAAAATTGTCCAGGATGTATAAACCTGCAAAATTTCAGGTGGATAAGTCAACCCACTGCTGAGATATGAGTGATTTTATCCCAAGGCAGATCACAGATTGATGCTGTGCATAAGCGGTTGCAGGTGGCGCCACCAGTTTTGTCTATGATGAAGAGCTATGTGAGATCTATACACAAGCAAAATTTTGGCCCAATCGTGAATGCATATTATGCAATTTAAAAGAAGATAATGCCACAACATGGCATCTTCAAGATTATTCCTTGAATCACTATTAAAAATTTTGAAATTTGGAGTTTTATGTACATGCTTAATTTTATTCACCGAAATGAAAAATTCAGTAAATTTGATAAAATAAAAACATCTTTTCAAATAAAGTTTACACACTGTTGGCCGAAGGAGGGACAAACAAGATCATTGTGCTAATTACTATCTCAGCTATATTTTATTACTGGAATTAATAGTCAATTTCACACCTGGTGAAGTTTTTACTCTTCTGAAGTAAGGAATTACTTATCTGAAGAACATCCACACTTTCATAGCAATACACCACTTTGTGGACACAATTAAATGTGCACTTCTATAATTGTAATCCTGATCTAAAATGCAGCATAGTCTAGAATAAGAATGAATCAAATACAGAAAATTATACCATTCATCTAGTTTATGCACCAGCTTGGGGCACCAGCTTGGGGGGGGGGGGAGTGCAGGGCAGAGGGGAAGCCCGCTGGTAGTGGCCAAGCTGAGCCAAGGCAAGCTGTCTGGAGAGGGTTACATAACACAAGTGAATGCTGTACTACTAGGTGGGCTTGATGTAAACAACACTTGACATGGTGTATGAAAACTTGAATAAAAGCTTTCCTTTTCATTCAATTCCTTTGAAATTTCAGATTTTAAAAGATTAAATCCTTATGTATATATGCTGTAAAAATTAAATCAACAGTGCTTACCTGGAAAAAATGTGCCGTAGCCAAGGATGCACAAAATTTATGGTATTGTTTTTTTTATTTATGCTAAAAACTTAAAAAATTTGCAAAAGTCAGATCTAATTTTAGGTAAACAATTGAATCTTGATTAAAAATAATTAAAGTTATATCCCTGTAAAAAAGTTTCCAGCTTAAGCAATTCTCATGTTAAGTGAATAAATTTATTTCCTGAAAAAACTGCAAAATATTTGGGCCCATAACTTAAAAAAATATGCAATACTGACCTAATTTTTTGTATGTTCATAGAAAATGTATGAAAGAATACGAATACTAAATATGATCAAAAACAGATAGGTGGTGTTGATATAAGGTAGCCTTGAAGTGTAACAATGGCTTTTTTTTATGGAAAATGGAGGTATTTCCTTAATATTTCGAAGGAACGAAGTCCTAGTGACCCAATTTTCAGTATGGTAGGAGATTTGGGGGACATCTAACTGTATGCAAAACTTTGGATTCATAGGTCCAACAGTTTTAAATGTTCCCATGTTAACAGCCGGACGGCCGGATGGCCAAATGGACGGATGACGGACAAAGTACCATGACTCTAGCTCAGATGACTTAGCTATGATAGTCAGCTGAGCTAAAAATGCCAACTTGTGACCACGACAACATGCTGTATGTTTCAGAATATACAGAGGATCCACTTTTGCAGAAAGACAAAATGAAAATAATAATAGTTAATACCTACAATTTCTAAAAAAAAAATCTGTTTACTTTGAATTTGTTACACTTGAACTGCGTTTGGGAGTTAACCATTTAATAAGCATAATTTGTAGACAAACATACATATAAAGTTAAAGGGAATTGACTATTTACCTGAACTGACCGTAACTAACATAAAGCTAAATGAAGTAAACATAAAATTTGATTACACCGAGGCAATAATCAATTTTACAAACAGGCTACTACATCTAATTATAACCACTACAGTAGGCGTACTGCATGTTATATATTGGACATAGAGGGCTACTACAGTAGGCGTACTGCATGTTATATATATGATATAGAGGGCTACTACAATAGGCGTACTGCATATAATCAGAACCACTACAGTAGGCGTACTGCATGTTATATATATGATATAGAAGGCTACTACAGTAGGCGTACTGCATGTTATATATGGGTTATAGAGGGCTACTACAGTAGGCGTACTGCATGTTATACATGGGTCATAGAGGGCTACTACAATAGGCCTACTGCATCTGATTAGAACCACTACAGTAGGCGTACTGCATATTATATACGGGATATAGAGGGCTACTGCAGTAGGAATACTGCATTATTTAGAGCCACTACAGTAGGCGTACTGCATGTTATATAGGGGATATAGAGGGCTACTACAGTAGCCAAACTGCAAGATATATATGGGTACTACCGTAGGCGTACTGCATATTATAAATAGGATAGGTGTACTGCATCTATTTAGATCCACTACAGTAGCCTAACTGCATGTTATATATGGGATACAGAGGACTACTAAAGCATGCGTACTGCATCTCATTAGAGCCATATTATAGCGGGTGTACTGCATGTTATAAATATGATATAGATAGGTACTAAAGTTGGCGTACTGCATGTTATGTATAGGTTATAGAGAGGCGTACTTCATGTTATAAATAGAATATAGAGAGGTACTACAGTAGGCGTACTGCATGTTATATATGGGATATAGAGGGCTACTACAGTAGGCGTACTGCATGTTATATATGGGATATAGAGGGCTACTACAGTAGCCGTACTGCATGTTATATATGGGATTTAGAGGGCTACTACAATAGGCGTACTGCATGTTATATGTATGATTTATAGGGATACTACAATAGGCGTACTGCATGTTACATATATGATATGGAGGGCCACTACAGTAGGCGTACTGCATTTTATATATATGATATAGAGGGCTACTACAATAGGCGTACTGCATCTAATTAGGACCACTACAGTAGGCGTACTGCATGTTATATATATGATATAGAGGGCTACTACAGTAGGCGTACTGCATGTTATATATGGGTTATAGAGGGCTACTACAGTAGGCGTACTGCATGTTATACATGGGTCATAGAGGGCTACTACAATAGGCCTACTGCATCTAATTAGAACCACTACAGTAGGCGTACTGCATATTTTATACGGGATATAGAGGGCTACTACAATAGGCGTACTGCATCTAATCAGAACCACTACAGTAGGCGTACTGCATGTTATATATTGGACATAGAGGGCTACTACAGTAGGCGTACTGCATGTTATATATATGATATAGAGGGCTACTACAATAGGCGTACTGCATCTAATTAGAACCACTACAGTAGGCGTACTGCATGTTACATATATGATATAGAGGGCTACTACAGTAGCCGTACTGCATGTTATATACATGATATAGAGGGCAACTACAGTAGCCGTACTGCATTTTATATATGCGTTAAAGAGGGCTACTACAATAGCCCTACTGCATCTAATTAGAACCACTACAGTAGCCGTACTGCATGTTATATATATGATATAGAGGGCTACTACAGTAGGCGTACTGCATGTTATATATTGGATATAGAGGGCTACTACAGTAGTCGTACTGCATGTTATATATATGATATAGAGGGCTTCTACAGTAGCCGTACTGCATGTTATAAATGGGTCATAGAGGGCTACTACAATAGGCGTACTGCATCTAATCAGAACCACTACAGTAGGCGTACTGCATGTTATACATTGGATATAGAGGGCTACTACAGTAGGCGTACTGCATGTTATGTATATGATATAGAGGGCTACTACAGTAGCCGTACTGCATGTTATATATGGGTTATAGAGGGCTACTACAATAGGCATACTGCAGCTAATAAGAACCACTACAGTAGGCGTACTGCATGTTATATATTGGATATAGAGGGCTTCTACAGTAGGCGTACTGCATGTTATATATGGGATATAAAGGGGTACTACAGTAGGCGTACTGCATCTTATAAAATGGATATGAGGGGTTACTACAGTAGCCGTACTGCATGTTATATATGGGTTATAGAGGGCTACTACAATAGGCGTACTGCATGTTATATGTATGATTGATAGGGATACTACAATAGGCGTACTGCATGTTACATATATGATATGGAGGGCCACTACAGTAGGCGTACTGCATTTTATATATATGATATAGAGGGCTACTACAATAGGCGTACTGCATCTAATTAGGACCACTACAGTAGGCGTACTGCATGTTATATATATGATATAGAGGGCTACTACAGTAGGCGTACTGCATGTTATATATGGGTTATAGAGGGCTACTACAGTAGGCGTACTGCATGTTATACATGGGTCATAGAGGGCTACTACAATAGGCCTACTACATCTAATTATTACCACTACAGTAGGCGTACTGCATATTATATACGGGATATAGAGTGCTACTACAATAGGCGTACTGCATCTAATCAGAACCACTACAGTAGGCGTACTGCATGTTATATATTGGACATAGAGGGCTACTACAGTAGGCGTACTGCATGTTATATATATGATATAGAGGGCTACTACAATAGGCGTACTGCATCTAATTAGAACCACTTCAGTAGGCGTACTGCATGTTACATATATGATATAGAGGGCTACTACAGTAGGCGTACTGCATGTTATATACATGATATAGAGGGCAACTACAGTAGCCGTACTGCATTTTATATATGCGTTAAAGAGGGCTACTACAATAGGCGTACTGCAGCTAATAAGAACCACTACAGTAGGCGTACTGCATGTTATATATTGGATATAGAGGGCTTCTACAGTAGGCGTACTGCATGTTATATATGGGATATAAAGAGGTACTACAGTAGGCGTACTGCATCTTATAAAATGGATATAGAGGGCTACTACAGTAGCCGTACTGCATGTTATATATGGGCTATAGAGGGCTACTACAATAGGCGTACTGCATGTTATATGTATGATTTATAGGAATAACTACAATAGGCGTACTGCATGTTACATATATGATATGGAGGGCCACTACAGTAGGCGTACTGCATTTTATATATATGATATAGAGGGCTACTACAATAGGCGTACTGCATCCAATTAGGACCACTACAGTAGGCTAACTGCATGTTATATATATGATATAGAGGGCTACTACAGTAGGCGTACTGCATGTTATATATGGGTTATAGAGGGCTACTACAGTAGGCGTACTGCATGTTATATATATGATATAGAGGGCTACTACAGTAGGCGTACTGCATGTTATATATGGGATATAGAGGGCTACTACAGTAGGCGTACTGCATGTTATGTATTTGATATAGAGGGCTACTACAGTAGCCGTACTGCATGTTATATATTGGATATAGAGGGCTACTACAGTAGGCGTACTGCATCTAATTAGAACCACTACAGTAGCCGTGCTGCATGTTATATATATGATATAAAGGGCTAATACAGTAGCCGCACTGCATGTTATACATGGGTCATAGAGGGCTACTACAATAGGCCTACTGCATCTAATTAGAACCACTACAGTAGGCGTACTGCATATTATATACGGGATATAGAGGGCTACTGCAGTAGGAATACTGCATTAATTAGAGCCACTACAGTAGGCGTACTGCATGTTATATAGGGGATATAGAGGGCTACTACAGTAGCCATACTGCAAGATATATATGGGTACTACCGTAGGCGTACTGCATATTATAAATAGGATAGGTGTACTGCATCTATTTAGATCCACTACAGTAGCCTAACTGCATGTTATATATGGGATATAGAGGACTACTAAAGCAGGCGTACTGCATCTCATTAGAGCCATATTATAGCGGGTGTACTGCATGTTATAAATATGATATAGATAGGTACTAAAGTTGGCGTACTGCATGTTATGAATGTCAGCAGGCCTGCCAAATCACTCTTTTTAAAAATAGTCACTCTTTTATTTTTGGAGTTACTGAAAACGATGCTAATTCATTACGCTTCTTTCAATCTGTTTTTTAGCAGCACATGCACAGCACTTTTTCTCTTTTTTTTTTAGTGAAAAAGTATATATTTTTTCCCTCCCGCTTTAACAGTCCAGAGAGGAAACTACTGTAAGGCATACTTAAATATGCACATGCTTGGAGGATAGGCAAGTACCGATAAGTTGCGAGTGCAGCGACCGCTGATTGGTTGGTGGTTATTAATAATTCATGACTACAGTAGGCGTACTCTATCTAATGCCGACCACGCACGAACGGGAGTAGGAACATTGAAACGCCAGGAACGGCATAGAAGCAAGCTTCTACATGAAGCAAGGACCCAGCTCATAAGAACTCAGCCGTGCTGCCGAAAGAGCTTCGTATTGGCGATATAGAGAGAGCGCGCTCGTCACCTGCCGGCCTAGTTCAGCTTGACCTAGATACATAACCGCCGTAAGCCGAGAAACCATTGCTACACGAGCAAGGTCAAGGACTCTAAGCTATACGTAAACAAAGACAAGCAAGATCAGTTGAAGATCGCTAAACTCAGAAAGACTAGATCTATACGGTACTTACCATACGCTAGATTCTACACTAAACAGTAACCAGAGATCTCTGAAGGAACTGGACTTTATGGTTTTTTTATACAAACCACGGACTCGGTAAATATCCTGTATTTTTAATGTGAAGGACTGTCGCATTGACACATCAACGCACACACACTTACATCTACGTCTTTGTAAGTATTGTCTTGAATTATATTTGTGAATTTAACCTGATGTCTCATAGTTTCTATTGATCTGGGTGTATGATTGTCTGGTATTTTTATACACGTCCTTAAAAGAACCTGGAAATGTCACCTGTAATGACCGGGATCTAATTTCTTGATTAATGAAATCAAGTGGCGAGCGTTAACCCATCCTATTGTTTTATAGGATATATCCGTTGTAAAGTTTTCATGTTAAGATAGGGGTGACAGAGGTCTATAAAAATCTCCTTGGAAACCTGAAATTAGGTATCTGTTACCCATATTCTTTGAGCCATGGGGCTCCGAAGTACCCCGAGAATAATGGAAAATTTGATACAAAAGCTCAAGTATCTGAACAACAAATGGATTGATCACAATGATTTTATGCATGAATATTGATCATGGATTGTTTCATCAATTTCCACAGACTGGTGGCGCCACCTGTATTTTTTTCGATTGTTACGATTTCTTCTCTACTTTTGAGACCTTTGAAGATTCGGTCATCTTTTTAACGTCTGTCCGTTAACAGGGCAAAAATCGTGAGGCTTGGACCTAGATTTTTCTCTCATGACATGCAGGGAGGCCCATGTAAAGTCTCCTTGGAAACCTGAAATTAGGTCTCTGTTACCAATATCCTTCAAGCTATGGGGCTCCGAAGTATCCCTCAGAATAATGGAAAATTTGATACAAAAGCTCTAGTATCTGAACAACTAATGCATTGATCAACACATTCTTTGCATGCATATCATGGGGTGTTTCATCATTTTCTGCAGACTTGTGGCGCCACCTGGATTTTAAAAAATAAGAATATTTTTCTATACTTTTGAAACCTTTAAAGATGCAATCATTTGTGAACAGTGCACAAATCCTAACCACTAAACCTAGAATCTTCTAACTTGACATCCTGAGAGTTCCTCAAAAGTTCTCAGAAACCTGCAAATTAGGCCACTGTGACCTATATTCTCTGCGTTACAGTCCATGTTTGATCACCACAAAAAAAAATGCAAAATACACACAAATTGCCAGATTACTCAGAAATTGTTGGATGGATTGTCATCAAATTGGTACATGTGCTTATGGGTCTTGATGAACTTAAGCTAATATGCATGAACTATGATGCCACCTTCATTATCTTAATTCGTTACCTGTGCAAGGACATATTGTCAACATGTCAGTCGGCTGAGCGTCATGACCAATGGTTCACTTGTTTTATATACGATACACTTGCTCTTCCGGCTCTTAGAATTTATTCTTACTTCCTTTTAACTGTGTCCGACTATTTCTGTGTTACATATAGAATGGACATCAAATCATGGAATCAATTCACAAACACACGCGTGTGGATTAGCCCAGATGAGACTTAATGTTATACAGTAGGTGGCATCTAATGGTATTTGCGCATATAATATTTGAGCATTTGCATTTGTCACATTCCAGTTTCCTAATAAGGATCGGATACTTTCCAAGTCGCTTCTTACTTTGAAAGGACAGCGATGGAGAGACGTCCGAAAAATATTGTCATCTACCATGACGTCCAGCAAACTCAAACTGGTGAGAGTAGAATGAAATCTTTACATTAAATTTGAGACATATAATAACATGTACTTATTTACTTACATTGTTTCGGATCATGTACAAAAAAAAAACATACGGACTGGTATTTAGCAAGCTTTCTGTCATTGTCAAACTAAAATTAAGCTGAAATAGTTGCATGTTTCTCTAGACTGGCACAGTCAGCAAAGCTACTAAGACTGGCTGTGTGACTATATGACAACGTCTAGGACAGGTACTGCCATCTGGCGGCAAACATTTAACTGGTTTACAGTTCTTTGTTCGTCAAATTCCGTACTTAGTTATCGCTATCGAGGCATCAAATTGAAGTTTTAAGCTAAATATATGAGGGGCAAATATACTTAATGATGTTTTTCCCGATAGTAAGCTGTTTAAAAATTGAATCTTGTTATTTTGTGTGTGTGTTTTTTTATTTGCTTGGTCTTCGCAATGGTCTTAAAATGTCAGATACTCTTACCTAAAACATCGATTTTTTTTAAATGAATTTTAAGAACTTGCATTTCTAATTCACTTTTACATGAAAATAAGTTCAGATAAATTTATCGATATCATTTGATAAAAAAAATAACGTTTTACCAAATAAAATTAACACTATAAGCTTAAGAAACATTTCTTTGGGGTTTTTTTATATCAATGTAAAAAAAACATATAGACGTCATTTTAATTTCTTGTCTAAAACACTGCCTTATGCTCATACACTGAGGATGGCTAATCGTTTGTGTTTACTCAGATTATGCCTCAAATGAACAAGTGTTGTCGAAGACTTGAAAATGTATTAGAGACCAAGGCCGCATCGGGGGAGCCATTTGACGTTAAACAGTGGGTACATCTTTTGGTTTTCTGCTTGTAATTATTCAAGCCGGACGAAAACTTTTCAATTCGAAACTTTTTATAGTATTGAAAAATAAAATTTCGACTTTTAATTAAAGACTTTGATTATGCCAAACTTTTGATTTGGTTAAACTAATGTTGACCACATCTTACGTGTGTTTTTCATTTTAGGGTGTTTGGAGATTTCACAACTGACGTCATAACTAGTTGCTGCTTTGGTTTGGAAATTGACAACCAGAACTATTCCAACAATGTCTTTGTTCAGAACCTGAAGAAATTTCTCGACATAAACATGGTCGGTTTCGGCATGATGGCCACCTGTAAGTATGTTTGTATTCAGATTCATTATCCCTTTGGACAGGGTTCAATGAATGTGTTTTCTTTAATAGAGCCAATAATAAGAAAAAAGATTAATGAATTATGAATATTCAGAAACATACTTTGATAATAATAATAATAGTGATACCACTACTACTACTATAACAACTACTACTACCACTACTACTACCACTGTTACTACTACTAATTATAAAAAAAGTTATAATAATGATAATAATATCACTTCTGCTACTAACAAAACCACTACTGCTACGACAACTACTACTACTATTAATAATAATAATAATAATAATAATAGTTATAATAGTGATAATAATAACACCACTGCTCCTCCTACTACCACTACTACTGTTAAAAAAATAGGGAGAAATTATTTTGTCAAATCTTTAAATATTTATATAGTTAAGAATATAGTCAAAACTCGGGGGAACAGGGTTTGTCGTGGCAGTAAGTATCACATAAACTAGTTACTCAGTGTTTATACATTGCATCTGTTCTATTGATCATTCCACTTTTCCACTACTCTTTATAGTACGGTTTGCTGGGCATCGCCACCAGGGGATTAGCTAAGGGCTAACAATTCTTCTCTATATTGTTTCCAGTACTTTTCCCTTTTCTCATTCATCTGATGGCCCTACTTCCGGCTGACTTCAGTATGTTTGACCAGAAGGCTATACGATTCATCACCGAGATCGTGGAAAAGACAATAGCCAGAAGAAAGGAAAAGGGAGAGGTAAATAACCTTCAGCAACACAGAGGGGTCTATGCCTATGTCTGACCTATATCAAATACCACTATAAATTGATCCCCCCCCCCGCCTTTAACACCAATCAGACTGATTCTCGCCATCATGGACGCTGCATGTCGTCGGACTCCTTTTGCTTCGCATCCCCGCGCCCTTATCGAATCCTGACAGGTTTCTTCCTCCAAGTTTCTCGAAATCGCTTATGGTGGCTTTCATATTGCGTACCATCTGAAACCCGGATGTCACATGTCGTATGTGGAAATTATGGGATTACCGCTTGTACACTTCTCTTGAACCTTTAAATAAATAAGCCTAAAACTGACCATTCTTCGGCGCACACGCTGTCCGATTTGTTAATATCTTCGTGTTTTCAACATGGGAGAAACCCGCTTAAATGGTCGCCAATCGTAGTCCACATGTCCGACAAAGAACATCTTGCGGCATACTAGTATAAGACTTACCCTGAGATCTGCTAATGAGAAAAGACGGCGTTGTTTCATGTGTCCTCATAAATAACAACTAGTGACCTTTCAACTTGCGCACATATGCAATCAACCACCTCTTTCACATGGTTTTGTTGACTTCTGTCAGTATTTATGTTGGAACCATGCTATATTAATTGTTAAATACTTAAAAAACAAATAAAAAAATGCAAATTTGAAAATCATTTAACGCAATCAACGTGAATTGTTAAAAACTATAACTGGGTCTTTGTTTGTTCCTATAGAAACGTGTTGACCTTCTGCAGCAGCTGGCAGACGCTGAAGAAGACCAGGATGAAGATGCTAAACAGGAAGGCAGTGAAACTAAAATCCGTAAGTACTACCCCGTTTATTCCTCTTTTAAGGTACTTTTTTTACAAATATGCTATTATGTGTATTTGAAATCAACTGTAAAATTGTTAAGATTATTTAATCAGAAACACATTAACTTTCTTTAATTCTACACCATAGTGTAATGTCAGCCTATCATCTTCATTCCTCAATTATGTTTTCACATTATTTTGAAAAAAAAATTAATTCAGCAATTCATAAATCATATTTACATTATAGTGTGACGTCCACACGATTCAATCCCCATTCTGCGCAGAATGATACTCACCAGAGTATGACTCTGCTGGTTTGGGATTGTGTAAGTCACTTTCATTCTCACAGGCATTGGTTTGAGACAGAAGTTTCTTGGTTCATTTGTCGGATTATATATATATAACATTATACACTCCTTATTCAGTGGCTATACGCTGCAATAACAACATGTGTATCTATAATTCTGTTACTCGTCCGACATATCTCCTGCTTACTATAGCCGGTTTTGCTGGGTTTCGCCACAAAGCACTGTAACATGCATGGTCAGACTATGTTGAGGGCGTCATTTCAAACCTGCATGTGTTAATGCACCCATTTTTTAAATCATACTTGGCCCTTTGCCAACGACCTGGTGTTTAAAACAAGCAAACCCTACAATGTCAAGCAGTGGTTATCTGAAAAAAGGGTTGTAGAACGAATGCAACATATAACCATGGTGCATTTAGTGTAATAACACATATTATGACTATTTGCTTATTCATTTTTTATGTCTGGATAGGTCTGACCCACGAGGAACTAGTTGCCATGGCGTTTGTCGTTTTTCTGGCTGGTTATGACACCACGTCATCTACCGCCACCTTCTGTCTCTACAACTTAGCGCTCAATCCTTGGTGCCAAGAAAAACTTTTCCGAGAAATACAAGCAACCTTAAGGGGCCAGGTAAGGAACGAATTCTTAAGCTTCGATTCATTTTACACGGTTGTGGATGAAGTCAAACTTTTGATATTACGGGAGGCCGACTCCTTTTATACGATTGCGGTATGTATCCGACTTGTCATTGTCAAATCATTTGTCGGATCATGTAGCGAATCGTTCGGAAAATGCATGATTTCAGACGGGGACGGACTAGAAATCATGTTATATTGTGAACATCACTTATAGGTTTCCCAGGATTGCACGTGCTTAACATCCTATGCCCCGAGGGGAAACTACCTTCTCAACCCCCCCCCCCCCCCCAAAAAAAAAATAAATTAAACAATGAAAATAAACTTTAAAACATTTGCGGTTTGTTACGAAGACGAATTGTTCAGGGGAAAACACTGGGCCGATCCGGGAGTCGAACCCATGTGGGTGGCGCACAGGTCCGGCGTACCAACGGCTTCGCTAGCAAAGTTCGGTCAAAGTTCGCTCCGATTTTATGTCACCCAGTAACATTTTCAAGAATCAGCTCTCATTCACTGATGAGTGATCTCCAAAATGTATGTGTGTTCCGATTCAAGCGGTTATTTGGTTATCTTTTACCGCCATGTTTTCACAATTACTAATGTAAGTTTCATATATATATTTATATTTATATATATATATATATATATATATATATATATGGTTTGAAATACGCAAGCAAGTTGTTATTCTTCTTACGGTATATATACCTCATAAAGGTTAGAAACGTTCTTTTTTAACAGAAAATGTAGTGTTTCCTGTTGAGATGTATTGACATTCAAAGTAATATTTTTAAAAGAAAAAAAATCCTGCAACGATAATTGTGATACCCCAAATTATGTCGTAACATCCACCAGAATATCCCGCTTTCTTGTTGACATAGTTTGATTGACAGTATTCGTGTTAGAAGTAAAGCCAATAAGCGGATTTTGAATTTTAAAAGATTTTAGTTTTAAATTAAAATACGGTTATATTTTTCGATTCGTCACGTGACCCCTGACTGATATGGTAAGATTTCACAGAAAAAAAGTTATCGATTAATAATCGTTCATATGTCTTATCTTCATTTTTTCAGTCTCCTCTCAAGTTTATCGAACCTGGTTTTTCAACAAAGTCACACCAATATTCGTTACATCTCATTTGAATTTAAGAGTAATTCTTGTTCATTTAGTTGTAGTGATCTAGGGTGAAACTGGCTTTGTCTAAATATGACTCTAATTTCTTTCATCAATTTTATTCTGGTTTATTGATATGAGAATCACTAAAGTGTCCACAGTTTCCCAACCACGCCACATATATACACTCAATGGCTCAACATGTGTTCTTCAGGAGGACCTTGATTTTTCCGCTATGGGAAAGCTATCCTACCTACATATGTGTGAGCAGGAGTCTCAGCGACTCCACACAGCTGCTCCGAGGTAGGCTATAGAGTGACCACATATTTTAACATAAAAGTTTTCTTTCTGCTAGATTGGCCCAGTCGCTTTAGATGTTAAGATTTTATTCTTCCCGTAGACAGAACCATCAAACTTGCTCTCGCTTGTGTCGCAGCGCTTTTTGGAAAGGTACTGCCACCTTGCGGCACATTATATTACTAATATACGGCTCTCTGAGACCATTTGGTGATAAGAACTGACTCTGAGTGCCGTCTATCGGTGTATGTTTTATTTTACGCATTTTATCAGCAAAAGTAAATACGAAAGCCATGGCAGAACTAAGTTTATGCACGTGGCGGACATTTTGAATTTTCCCAAAATGGCCGTCAGAGGGGCAGTGCTTCCATCTCTTATCTTATTCTGATACATTACCCCGAGACTTAGAGCAAATATTTTATGAAAAAAAAATTGCATTTTTCATGCACTTATGGCTCCCATTATAGACCTAGAATGTTCTAATGCTATGTAAAGGGCATTGTTGTTTGAATTATTGATGTGTACATGGCACGGTGATTGGAAGCTTGAGGGACTGAGCTGAAGCAGGTTGAATATCAAACAATGCTTATATTACGTATATCCCATAACATCGAAAAGATATAATTCTACTCCAAATCAAACATTTAATAACATTTTGGTGCAGACATTTTGTACAGAAACATGTGATGCTTTGCATTCCATTGTAATATTAATTAAAAATATATCAACAGAAATTGATAAAACACAAATTGATAAATTTTATATTTCACTTAACAAATTAAACGTACAAGCCGCTTTTTGACATGTATATATATGTTTACATGAAAAATGTTATCGCTTCTCTTTAAGTTTTAGCTGTATGTCAAATATTCTTGGAAATCTTTGGCAACCATGACTTAATTAATTATAGATTTTTGTAACATACTCATATTGAAGAAAAAACGATATTTTGTAAATAATTGTGAATGTCTGCTTTCAGAAATATGATAAATAATGGACGTTGATGAACATAATTGCATGTTCTTTTAAATCTATAATTATATAGATTATTGAGACAATGCACGGAAGATTGTCTCTTGGACGGTAAACCTGTCTACAAGGACACAATCATTGTCGCGATGCCTCACGTGATACACCGAGATCCGAAATACTACCCAGAGCCTGACAAGTACATACCAGAGAGGTACGTCATGGATTTCTCATGGATTTTCTGTACTTTCCTTTAATGTTTTCCGGTACATATGATTTATGATTATCAGGATATTTGCAATCGCCAACTGATCACTTGGAGACTCCCCGACGGCCGCAACTGAGCGATATAGGGAATCAGCTATGGCCTGTACGTCCGTTAGAATAAGATATTTGCATATCCATAATATGCAAATAAGTCACCTATGACTATAATTGTACCCAAATATCAGTTTTTTTACTAATAACCATTTTTGGTATTTATTAGAACTGGGAAAGAAGTAGAAATAGAAAACAAAATCTCTGTGTGATGGGTCTTTCCTCTGTGGGACCTAAGAAAGTCCACCAACAAGAAAGTTAATCAACAAATTAATATAGAAATATAATCATAAAAGTCTATAAGCCTCCGCTCCTACCGAGGCTACATCTTGTGTAAGAGCCCGTTTTTCGAAAAGATTTATGGAGTAGCTCGGTTGGGTAGGAATTTGGATACTGCAGTCTAGAGTAAGGGAAGCATCAAAACACAGATTCGGCGATAACCTACACACAGAGCGGGTGTTGGGTGGAATCTTTTAATTTTCTTCAACGAGGTTATTATGGGATCGGGATGATTAATCACGCTAAAATATCTTAAATAATGTTTGTTATGATAAAATAATTATCCATATACAGGTAAAAAGATATGGTTGAAAAGTAAGGGAACATTTATATTCTAAGCTGTCTATGAATAACAGTTAATTATCAATACCCTTGTTCCCAGAGGAGGCTATATATTATGCACAGATAAAGCTTTTAATTTACTTATGAATTTTCCTATATTTCAGTCAATCAGGGTCGAATCATTCACTGACCTTGGAACCTTTTTTCAGGTTTTGTAAATAGAGTCTTCCTGGGTCGACCCTCATAAATCCCGGATCCGCCCCTGAGTGTCTTCTCCTGGCTTATATGTTGCAGGCATGACTGCATCTTACAATTTACTCATAATATATTGGTATGAATCCCGGTTATCACCCTAATAATGTGTTTATGTAAATGCATGTTTACACATAATAAGATATTCAAACAGTATTCGCATTTTTACAAATTTATCTTTTATACTCTCTCTTCAATTTTTCCGTAGATTTTCACCCGAGAACGTCGCCGCCAGAGATCCGTTCACCTTCCTGCCGTTTGGTCACGGACCACGTCACTGTGCCGGGATGCGTTTGGCCAGTATCATGCTCGATGCGGCGCTTATTTCCGCCATACGGAAATTCAAATTTGTCAGATGCTCCAAGACATCGGTAAGCTGGAATTCTACTCAGACCACTACACAATAACCAAAACACAACTCACAAATGTATTAAGGTTTTTAAATCTTTTTTTATTCGAATACTCGATAAAATAAGTAGCACTCAACCTGCAATTGAGTAGTCTTTGTCATTAAATACTAAAAGGAATGTGTTTTTTTTTTTTTATCATAAGTTGATTTTTTAAGCGGTTCTGGCACCTTAATAGACAAGCAAATGCTATTTTTATTGGTCAGAAGCAAAGAAGGCATAAAAAAAGATGACCAAATGTCTCTATAATCTATGAGTTCTCCAAATCTGGGAAATCACTCTGATAATTTCTCGGACTCAAATACTTGAATATTCCTTTCAACATGTAACTGGAATAAGTTACGCTTTGTTTGTATCATGGAATAGACAAATGTCGGTTTGACAAAGCCCCCCCCCCCCCTACCCAATGCCTAAATTAAATATAATAATAATACTTACGCTGTTCCTTGCTCGTTTTCATCAGGAAATGTAAATTTTTAACAATACGCAGTAAATATAAGCAGAGTACAAGTCTGCAGACAGGAAGCACTATATTATTGTTCCTGTTATGGTATTAAACTATTGCTGGCCGGATATTTCAACCGAGCTTAAAGCTCCACAGTTCCCTTGTGTCAGAGTTTCCAGAAAACATGTGCGCGTATTAATTATTTAGTCCATTCCAATGAAACATATTTCGATTAACTGTCCTGTGTTCCGTCCGCCCTCATGTCCTCAGCTCCTCCAAAAATGGTCGTAAACAAAAATAGTTAATAGTCCTAACTGTACCTTTTTTACATCTACGTGGCATTAAGAACAGAGTTCATATTGCCTCATTCTTCCAAAATGTGTTCAATTATGTATATCAAATCGTTTGGAGAAAAGTAACAAAACTTTCCTATTATCCACGTCAAAGAGGCCTAATGAAGAGGTAAAAAAAACAAATATGAAATATTTTGTAAAAGCTGGCTCCTCATAGTTGATTGGCCGTAAGATGATGAGCTGTTTGATACGAACCAAGATGTCAAAAACAGACTACTTTTTCGTTCGAAATTTTTTATATTTTTTTTCTTATTATATCTACTTTATTTGTATTTATTTTATTTTATTTATTTATTTTTATTTAGTTTATTTGTTCATAGTTTTATTTTTATAAATTTATACATTTAATTTTATTTGTAGTTTTATTTTTTTTATTTATTTCTATTTTATTTATTTATTTTTTATATTTATATATATATATATATATATATATATATATAATTATCAAACATTTATATTTGTATTTATTTTGGTATTTGTATTTTGCCTGTATATATCTTTATTTAAAGTGCTTTTTTAACCTAATCTCGGCTATCATTAATTCTTTACAGGTGCCTCTGGAGATGAAGAAAGAAAAATTAGCAGAACCGAAAGGAGGCATCTGGCTCACTGTGGAGAAACGTTGAGTTACTATTGGGGTTACGTGAAGTAAAGTAAATAGGTAGCTATAGACATGGACAGATATAAACGTGAAAGATGATTTAGATATACGACGTATTTAGTTTCTGTCCAAACACTATGGTTATATATAGATTATATGACTAATCTCTTGGAGTAAAGCAGGTACACTGCTTTTCCCATTATTGTTAAGTGCAATTTTATATATATTACAAATAAATCGCATATTTCAGCAAGGTAACTATAAAGCGTTATGTATTTTGTTATGTGGATAATATAAATGATAAATGAATTATATAAATTATTTGTGAAGAAATTGGAATATCTGAAGTGCGTAAAGTAAGAATTTGATAATATTTATATATACCATCATATTTATTCAATATTTGTGTGTCAACATGTATATACCAGTGTGATTTTGAATTCAAAATAAATTTTATTAAAAAACCAGACACTTGGGAATGATTTACAGGAAAGGAAGCAGCTCTCAGCTCCAGTTTTTTTTCAATAACACCGGTCATGACTTGTGACTAACTAATATTTGTACGTAAGCTGCAGGTGGTGCCACCCATATTCATCTGATATCTGTGCTTGAGTGTGACAAATACGACCTTTTCCCTAAGTTAGACATTAATTTAGTACTGTAATGGTTGAATATTTCTTGGACACAGGGCGAGTATGAATGTTAGTTTATTTATTTTTAAACTTTTTGTTTTACTTAACTAACATTTTCGATGATTGCAAAGTAAGACAAGTGTTTGCCTGTTACCAAATGTCTCAGCAACTGCTGAGGCAATAAGCAGCAAATTGCCGACACATTGGTCCTGTGACTGATATGTAAATGTAAGTTGCAGGTGGCACCATTTATGTTGACATTTAGCGAAAAACTTAGCGCTTATTCACATATTTGTACTCAGAAACGATACATCCGTAACCTGTGCACGTTAGTTTAACTAGCGTTATGGTGTAGAATCACAACGCACGTCACCTGTGCACGTTAGTATGGTTAGCGTTAGGGTGCAGAACACAGCTGGCGGTCAACCTGTACCGTTTGATAAAGACGGCGTTAGGATTAAACGGCAACTTTGAGTAACTAAGAGTCTAGCTTTAACTTGTAATAAAAGAACTGTGACAGCCCACAGCTTCACTTTTAGTAGCTTTAGTATACGATAATCTTCAGTGTCGGGTGACCCAGCCACTACATCTTCAGTGTCAGGTTCGAGGTTTTACCTCCCTCCCTTGTTTTATCGCCCAGATTTTGCAGACCTTCGAGCAGCGTGTCGTCGAGGAGTGCCGTGAACTTACGGATTTCCTAGACTTTGAGGATCTGTATACCCTTTTAGTTCGGCTATCGTGTCCGTCAGTTTGTCCGTGTGGTGTCAAGGTAAGTTAAGGGAAGCACAGTGTGCAGTCACGTTAACACTCAGGTCAAGGGGGTGTTGTATCGTAGATACCGTTGTTATAACGTGGGTTTATGCGTTAGCCTTACGCGATCTCTAATCACTATGGATGTGTTAAAAGATGTCATCGACTGTGGTAAGGCGATGGTTATACAGGGGAGGATATTTAGCAGTTTGCTCAGAGCAAGGTAGCTCAGGCTAGACAGCAGGCAGCGCAGGAACGAGATTATCCGTGCTAGGGCTCATGAATACGAATTAGAGTAACGGAATAGAGAGCTGGAGGCTCGCGAGCACGAGCTAGAGTAAGCTAGGTTGGGGGTCGCGTCGCGTAAACAAGCAGCAGATGAGGCTGCACGTGTTCAGTTTCCGACAGAAAAGCTGCCGCTTTTTGATGAATCGACCGATAGGATGGACGCATATCCCGAGAGATTAGAGAGATTGGCAGTAAGCCTAGAGTATCTGCGAGATAGGTTGGCATTCCACCTCAGTACTTTGTTTAAGGCAGAACGCCGAGTATTTTATTTACTGCTGTCTGCAGCGGATGAGTCCTTTAACGTTAAAAGTTAGCCCTAATGAAGGGATTTTAGATGACAGAGGATAGGTACCGCGGAATATTTAGGTCGAGTATGCCCGAGCGTGGCGAGACGCTAAGTCAATTTCCCGTTAGGCTTAGTGCTTCCTGGACAATTGGATTGAATTGTCAGGAATAGAAAAGGATTTTGATGCCCTCGGGGACTTGCTACTTAAAGTCGGGGAATCGTTATTTCCTCACCGTTATGGTTTACGTCATACGCTGCCATACATAGAAACGGTCACGGTAGTAGAGGCACTAGTGGATAAATACACGCGAGAGGGTGTACCGGCCGTAAATGCCCAGAGAGGCTGCCACCGGTGTCCAGAGTTGTGCTGCCAGCCGGTGTCCAAAGAGGCCGTCACCGGTGTCCAGAGGTGAGCTACCAGCCGGTGTCCAGAGGTGTAGTGCCAGCCGGTATCCAGAGATGTGCTGCCAGCAGTGTCCAGAGGTGTCTTACCAACCGGTATCCAGGGGTATGCTGCCAGTCGGTGTCCACAGGCGTGCTGCCAGCCGGTGTCCAAAGGTGCTACCAGCCGGTGTTCAGAGGTGCTGCTAGCCGATGTCCAGCTGTATTTTTATTTCAATATAAATTCCATGTTGCTCAGCGACTGTCTTGTTTTGTTGTGTGCCTTAGTACCGATATGATGAGTGCGCCATCAAAAACCTCACCATCTCTACTTTACCAAATTAAACCAGAGGCAACCCGGTCGTCACTTGGTAAGGGCAGCCTTTTTCCAAGGGTACCAGAAAGGATTAACTGTCATCGTATGACAAGTAGTATATTCCAGTTTTTCTGTGTAGTTTGTAGATTTAGGATATATCTCCCACTACTTTTACTCGACTAAGGCTGCAGTGGTATTTTTACTTAATTGTTACCAACTATCATGCACTAATTGGCACAGAGTGAATGATGAGAATGACAGACTACTGCTGTCAGGGTGCTTCTTAGCAGATACACAAAATAGCAAAAATAATCACCATATGATCTATGATGTTTAAAGGTACATATAATATTTCCATTAATATGTGTATTTTCGGAGGCTATTACTTCATTCTGGCTGAATACTAAAGTTTCCTAACAAAACCATCCTGGCACACGAGCTTACTATCTCTAATACTCCTGTTTTATACGTTGTTATGTTCTGCAAACACGGTCTTCATAATAAAGGCCAAACAACCATATGTCCATATGCTTCCCATCTAAACAATCATGAAAGAACAAACATGAAAGAAGAAACACAGGTGAATGCCGATTGGAAGCTTAAATAATCATGATAAATATGTATAATGAGTTCAATGAAAATCCATTTTCCGTAAGTCACCATGATGCCACCAAAGTATGGTGACCTCTGATCTCATTAAATATGCGTGGATTTAGATGATAATCAAACTGAGGCGAGATATTTTATTCATTATTATTTTCTGTTGAGTTTTATCAAAATCCATCACATTTCTCGTAAGTAATCGCGGCGATACCACAAAATAGCCTAGGGACCTCTGACCTCATCAAATATGCGTGGATTTTGCCCATAATTGAACTCGGCCGAGATAATTTATTGGTAAGTAATAATGGTGAGTTTCGTAAAAATCCTTTAAAAGCACTAGTAAATTATCGCTTCGACACTAAAAGTTAACAGACATACGGACAAACGGACGGACCGTAGTTATATCATAATACGTCCCGTCATAGACGCACGTATAAAAATTATACATGTTCCATTTCGTTGACTCATACTATAATCGTCATGGATCATCCACAGTATGCTTTCAGTACAGTCTGACATGTACAAAACAACCAAAACAACTTGATGCTAAAACAGCCATGCTGTAAGAACTACTTGTTATGTATTTCCTTTTTTTAAAAATCGCTAGGGGCTACGTCTTTAACTTTTACATGGTGCGGCCACCATTTTATATCCTGTAATGATCCAACTTTTTATATATATATAAATATATATATATATATATATATATATATATATATGTATATATATATAAACTATACATACGACACTCGATCGTGTGTAGGTCAAGTAAATTTAATCTGTAGAAACACTGTATCCTGCAAATCCGTATCCCCTGTGATGGCGTGTATGGGTTGGCATTCGTCTGACTGCTCAAAGCTCAAAAACATGAATTATAACCACTGCAGATGATGTATGATTACACATGCTGATTTTATAACATATACACTAGCTCGCCTCAATTTCGTGGCCCGAGACCCATGTGGACAGTTTTCGGCCTAGTTCAGACGATTTTCAGATACTTCTTAATCCTTAACAGGTTTTAATCCCACAGTAAACAGTGATAATAATATTTTAAAACAAGTCTCCCAAGAATCGTTGATTTCCCCTGAAGTATTTTACAGCCATGTGCAGGGCGCGGTCCTGGGTTGCAGAGACCTAATAGGGGGCCGAAATGACGCTTACTGCAATCCTTTACTGGTTGGGCACTTTGGCGCTCTTTAAAGAGGCCAAATCCAGAGAAAGGCCCAGCATGGGCTCTGTTACCTGTTAAACGTCTGCCGAAGGGTATTAAATAAGAAAAGACAAGGAGCTAAAGTTCTGCTAACTTTAATTGAGAGTTTTCTTTGAAAAGGGTCAGTATATAAATACAAAGAGGCCAGATGGGTCTGAGGCCGGCCCGTCCCCGTGCCTGTGCTTAGTATTGACAGGGGCGGATTCAGAAGGGCACCCTCTATGTCGACAAAAAATCTGGGAATTAAAATATGAATTCTCAAGAATGTCGGCTTCCTCCATGTGTGACCGTACTAAATGTGGGATACTGCGCAACTTGTTTTTTAATTCACTCAGCCCCCTAAATTGACCAGTTCATTGGTGCAATTGTTCCCCAAAAAAATGTTTGCTTTCACTTGTTCGGCGTAAATTCCTATGTTCAGTCGGGCATTTGTGACTGCACATTTGTGAATATTCCTTGAATTCTTTCCTGTATCCGGATCATTAAATCAAATTGATGAAATAAAGATTAATGTGCGCTTTATACCAAAAAAGCGGCACCGGATTATCTTAATCCCTTTATAATCCTGCATTCGATAATTATGTGTAAAGCCTATAGCACTCGATGCAAAACTGATTACCGGTGGCATGTTTTTTTAGCTCATTCCTCCCTTTTAAAGATTTAAACGTCATTTTGTATACTTTTAACGGCGTTACTTACTTCATAACCACATGCGGTGAACCCAAACAAGAATCAGCTTGCGTCAGGTTCGGCAGTCAGATATCATATGAGGACTGGTGTAAATCTAATGGTAATTAACATACACCCTCTGACCCCCCCCCCCCCCCCCCCCAAGCAGGACAGACGTATACATATAAGGAAAGCTTAATCAAAGACTACGCATTGAAGTGTCATATTTCCGACATCACATAAAAAAAAGTAATCACACGATAAAATTATGTACGTATGTTGGTCAGAGTTCAGCCACTCTCTAAATTAATCTGAAGGAGGCCTGTTGGTGTGCTTCATATTAGATAGTCTCGTCACTGCGAACACCTAAATAGTGTTGCCATCCCTTTTGATTTTTTTAAATAGCTGGCAAATATTGGAAAGTAGGGGTTATAGACCTTTTCCACGATCACATTTTCGGGTACCGTAAGTCAATATTGAGAATTTTTTTAAATAAGATTTAAAACAAGCCAGAATCTAAGGCGGGAACCGCGCCGTTATTTTAAACTTTTGTATTACACAATACAACAAATAACGATCTTTTACAAGAAAAATGAACCCTAACACTCAATGTGTATCGTCACCGACAGGTGGCGCTGGTGAGCTGTAAACGGTCCATTACCTAGCATATTGAATATCATGAAGTGAGATGGGAGACTACATGGTAAAATATCTTATTAGTTCTTATTACGATTTTTTAAATCGCACAAAATTACAGGATGGTAGAAATAGTACCTACCAAGTAAATGACAGCTAACTTAATCAGAAGAACCAAAATATTGACAAAAGACGCACGTGGATTATAGTCGAGGAGCTTGGGGAGGGGGGATGCACACCCAGAGCTTAACTAAATCAATTTTATATTAAAGCTGGTGCATTGAATTAACAGGATAAAAAAATGGCCGCACCATATAACATTTTAAGATTGCGGCCCCAAGTGATTTTATTTTCTTAAAATGGAAATCTATAACCGGTCGTTGTTGGCATAATAGTTGTATTAACATTCAGATGAGGTAATTAGGCCTCTCTGACTGCACGTCTTTTAACTCTGACATTTCACCAAAAACTGGGACCCGTTGGGGGCGAGGGCGGTGTGATGTTGTGTGAAAGACGTGTGATGTGAAGCTGCTGGGAATTCGTGTGCAAGTGGAGGGGCCAAATTGCATGGTGTGTATTCTGTAAGTTAGGGCATCTGACTGACGCTGGTTGCAAAACTGGCCCACTGTCATGGCCCGTTTCTGGGACAAACAAACAAACAAAATAGTAGACTGGACAATTGTATTAGTATATATGGATCAGGTGGATTCTTTAATTACATTTTAATTATCCCGGGTTAAGGATATTTTATAGATAATACTTTACTAGATCAATGTGTGGTCTAGTGTGAGCAAAGTCATTCTTGATCATTTTCTGTCAATTAAGGCTAACTCTTCGGGCTCAATGTTGTAGTTGATCCACATATGGTCTACTGACTTCGTTACAACGTATAATAGAAAGGAGTTTAGTCATTTAGGTTGAGAATAATTGCTAGATTACGGCACATGAGGAGCTAGTTTTTACAATATGATCAGCGAAAATCATTTTGACGCAGCGTGAATTTTGTTTATTATTTGTGCGAATTTATCGAAAGGCCAAAGGATTATAAATGTAGGACCCCCCCCCCCCCCCGAGAGATAAATATAATGGTTTCATTGTAATGGTAGTACTCACTAAATAAAGTGACGGACGATCGAACATTTCAGAGCACATCATTCACTTCATCAAAAGATAAAAATATATTATATATAGACCCCTATATATATATATATATATATATTTATTGATACTTTCTAATTCCCGTTGCCCGGGTCTCAGCCTGTCGTGCATGGTCGATTACGTTTCCTCGGGAAATATAAGGAAGCCAGAAAACCCGGTCTGAAGGTCAAAACTGCTGTACAGGCCAGTCCCGGCAGCAGCTTCCAGCCAAAGCTGATCCCCTTCACGACAGTGCAGCACCACGGACCGACTCAGCGTGTCAGACCCAGTGTGTCCAGTCCCTGATTTCACAAGCTTCGCCACTGGATAACCAGCCCTCATCAGCGTCACCTGGTGGATAGTTTGCACATTAAATACCTTTTTCCGCACAGAAGGTCTATCTATGAATAACATTTGCTACAATACATCTTTCCCCTGCGTGGGGTTGAAAAGATACCAGAATAGACTCCACATTCTCCATACAGAAGATAAGTCAGTTTCATAATTTAGGCCTACCTCTGCAGATTTTGCCCTTGCGTGGAGGGTGCAAAGTTTGGTTCACTTTCCGCCATTAATCATTGAAACGTGTACTAATACCACCATTATTAAATGTAAATAAAAGTGCAATAAAATTACAGTATAGAAATAAAATTCACTAGTCTTAGTATAGTTTCCTTGATATGTGATGCGTCAATGGGATTACATTAAAGAAAGAGGACAACTAAATTTGCTAATCGGCGGTTAAATGCGTGATATTGGAATGAGTTATACTGACTAAACCAAGTGGTGAAATTCTTGATCTAATCATACCTAAACTGTGATCTTAGCTCTGCATTGTTCTGGCTCTATTGACTGAATGGTACTGGTTTCGCTTACAAGTCCCGAAGCAGGCTACATTATTGTGAATGCGCCAGGCTGCTCATCTAACAGACAGATGGTAATGACGATACTTTGATAAAGGCGAAGATAATACTGATCTGTACACTATGAATATTCCTTTTGAAGAAATCAAAAGTTGCCTAAACAAAACAAGGTTGGGCCGTCTCCCGAACGGCCGTACCTAGCCAATTGTCTATAACTATTCAGCATTCAATGTTTAACCGCCAAGTGCCTACCAGTAACGTGGCCGTGGTCTAGAAACAAGACCTCCGAGACCTAGACAAGAACCACCGAGACCGAGATCGGCCAAAAAATTGTCTGGTGATCGTTAGGCCAACAAAAATAAATAGGTTGGTTCTATGTAACTTTTTTTTTAGAAATCACTGCGGGCGGGCGTTTTTATTTTTTATTTTATTATTTATATTTTACCTTTTTTTGTATTTCGATAAAAATGTCATATGGTCAGGGAAAAGCATGAAAATAACAGATTTTTTTAGGTTAAAGCACTACATAACAAAGGAAATCATATCAAAATTGTATTATTTTATCTTCTTGAAAAATGAAAATCAAAATGAAAATGTTTGATGCGGGGGGGAGGGGGAGGGGATTGACGCGGGCTGTGCCTCAGAACCATACCTTATTTTTATATATTTTTATTTATTTATTTTTTTTTTTTGCCATACGAGACCTAAATCACTGGTGTCTAACTCGTAGAAGAAAGAGTACTTGAAGGAACCCCAATTAAATAATTTAGAAAATATGCCCTCACCTCTAGAGGGACTCCTGGCAGAGCACCGGCGCTGAAATGTACTAAAAACGTCCCTGATGTGTAGCAGACTGCTTGATTGACGTTCCAAGCGCCCCCGACATCCACCGTCACCCAATCATACGACACCGGAGCCAAAGGGGAAAACGGATCCTCCCAACTCATGGTACGATAAGCCCCCCAGGCCAACCTCAGACCATGCTCAGGAGCATACAGGAAACCGCTAAATGACGTTTGCATCAAGTTATCCGAAACCCCTGAATAGTTGCTATGGAGTTGCACGACATCACCAGAATTCAAATTTAAGATCAATCCGCGACCTAAACTGTCTCTATCATTGTGTGTTGTATCCGTCCGCGTCAGAGAAGCCATATCAAAGTCATTCATGGTCAACTTGGTTTCAACCTGTACGCCCCTGTCGACACCTACCGAGTACGTGAAGTAATAGACGCCGGTGACCGGGGCTATGAAACGATTATTCTGAACGTCCCAACCACCGCCATCGTTTGCCAACAGGTAATCAAACTGGATTATCCCTGATTCAAAGTTAGTTCTTTTCCCCACACTGAAAGCAGTATTTATACCAAGCGGGCCACCCGTTAAGGGAAAAGTGGCCCAAGACGTGTGCACGCCGAAGGTGTCGCTGTACAAGCGTTCAGAGTGACTCGATGTCCAGATCGTCTCTCCTTGGTAGAACCTCAGAATCATTTCGCGGCCGATTGTTTCTTGCCCTTGATGGGTGTTAGACACCCGGAAAACGTTAAATGTTGAAACACCCTCTTGACGTAGGTGGAGGTCAACGCCTGTGCGCGGTCCTGCCCCCGCCGTTAGCGCCACCAAGTACAGACCGTGCCAGGGAATTGTCATCTGGTATGACGTAGGGTTTAAGCTCATGCCCCTGTTGAGCCAAATCTCGTCAAACAGAAGTGGGTTCTGCATGTCGAACCTCTCGTAGTGGTTCACCGCAAACGCCGCCATGGCTGGAATAATTGAGGGCAATTACGTTTTAAGTTGTGTTTCCATGTACGCGTATATGCGAATATTGATTTTGTAACTTTGTGTTTCCATCTGTCCGTCAGCGTATGTGTGCATATGCGGGAAAATCGAGAGAAGCGATTTCACGTATAAGGTCTGAAGAGATTCTGGGTTAAATGACGTCACTTCATCATCATGCAGGCCCGCTTGATCAACTGTACAAATATATTAGTCTGGCAGTCCACTCATATTCTCATATACGCGCACATGGAAGCACATCTATTTTTTCACGCATATTCGCACATACGCATTTAAACGCATATGGAAACACGCCTTTAACTGATTTAGTTGTTAACATAATGGTGAAGTACATTAAGCTCCATTTAATTATGTTAGGTAACAAAAGTCCACAAAACGAGAACCATTTGCTTGATATGGTGATGAAGGCTAAGGAATGATGAATCATGGAAATAGACTTTGAGCCAATCATTCATTTACCTTTGTGATACATTTTGTTTTGTGAAATAGTGACAAGTACCAAATGTTTAATACAAATTTGTCTTACCAGAAAAACTGAAATGAAAGAAAAAGATATATACTAACGAACAGTTCCTCAAACGTTACTCCATAAGGTTACCCAGTTATCAAGCACAAAATAAACGGCACAGTCGGCACTGTTGATGTGCCTTCTTTTTAACATTGGTTGTGTGATATTAAAGAGGCAGTGTGGAGATTGCATATACATTATCTTTATACATCAAAACACTCCTGATTGTTTGCTGACCAAAGATTCTGCAGGCAAAAAGACTCTTCGTTCAACTTTTTATGAGCAGTGGAGAATTTAATTTAGAAGAAATAATCTTGAGAAAAGGGTGTAGTGTTCAGAAACTCTGTATCACAAAAACCAAAGACATAGTATCTAGTGGAGACCAACTTAACATGTGATTATGCTTCTGTTTCCTGGGTGCATATAGATGGCTTATGATATTGAACTTTTGTATTGTTTTAATTGGAATTTATTTTTTTTTTTTAAATTTTAAAAAAATATATTTCTGTAATACTATGTTTTCATTCCACAGGGAAGGCATTCTCATGCTCACAGATTACAGCTGAAATTGTTTATACATTTATAGTCCTGGCAGTTTTCTCACATTTCGGGGATACAGAATTTTGAATTTTGTCATATAATCCATCAACAGTGTTATTCTTTACCAGAAGGCAGTATGAACGAATGCATAATTGTTACGTATATTCGGCACAAACAAAAATGAATTATTAGCCATCCCTGAGTAGGCTAAATTTTTGTCATATAAAATAATTCTGAGGTAATGAAGAATAAATGGTCTATACCCCTTCTACCTAATTTAACCAAATTGTTTTATATGACATCCTGGACCTTCAAAGCAAAGCCTTTTGTGAAGGTTCTATAAAGAACCATATACCTAGGGTTTCACAAAGTACCCTTCAAGGTTCCCCGCTCAGTCTACTGAAAAGAACACTGACGGGTTCCTCCCGCAACCTTTCAATTAGATCTAGATGGAACCTGTAAGGCTCAGTAAAAGAACCCTCGGGAGGTTATAAAAAGAACGATATGTTTAAGGTTCCTGTTAGAACCCTGAAAGGTTTCCCACTAAGTCCACTGCGAATAACCCATTTGGGTTCTAACTTGAACCCCTTTTTCTTACAGGGCAGACACGTATTTTTTAGTGTAATCTTACCTGCGCCAGTGACGACAGGGGTCGTGGGGGAGACCGTAAAGTCTGTTGTTGCATCTTGTCTGGTGTCTGAAAGAATAAAGAGGCAAATAAATGTATGATATATAATTATAATATGTAAACATAAATCCCGGAATACCATATTCAGGTGGCGTCACCTACCAAACATAATAGAATGAATACTCTTTTAAATCAATTAGTTTAATACCTATATGTTTTATTTTCAGGACGTGTAGTTAAAGATATGTCGGTCCTTGCCTTTATGGAACTCATTTTGGGATTGTCCTCCTTGCAAAAATACCTCTTATAATATTAATTAATTTATTTAGTGTTTAAGGCAGGTGGAATACATGCTAGATGAAAGTTTTACAGTTGTACAGGAGGGTCTGTAGTTTACATCATAATCTCTATGGCAAGATTGAATGGTTACACATTCATATTTAGAAGCTTTGTAGAAAGTAAAATCACTAAACGGATAATAGAAGTTAATCTGACATTGCGTTTCAAATTTCAGTCAATTAAATTATAGATCAATTAAACGTAAATTATAGGAGAAAGCTGTCATGTTTCCAAATATGTCGTTTACGCAAGATAATGCCGTACATTTTATTGAATTGCATTTCGTCAGAAAAATATATCAATAAATTATAACTTACCAACACATCTCGATTGTGTTATTTCTACGCAGGACTCGGATGTGGCGTCATAACTGGTACCGCCGGGGCAGTATTCCAGGACTGCTTTACAGTCAGTGCATTGACAGTACGATGCACAGTCTGATGGGTTCGGCAAGCTGACGTCATAACATGTTCCGGAAGGGTTAAGTGGGCAGGTGACGTCACATTCCCCGACGGCTGGGCTGACAGCGAAGGCTGGTGGAGAATCGGTTACATACAATAAGATTTATTTTTTTATGCGGCCAAACCATTGTGTACAAACATATATATATATATATATATATATATATATATATATACATATATATATATATATATATATATATATATATATATATATGTAAGTAGGTCACCAATGTTTGTGTACTAGCTCTTACAGGTGCTACCATCATCTCTCAGTTCACACTTATTAAAGTAATTTTATGCACCAGTCAGTTTGTTTGCAAATTCGTTGATGCACCTTTATACAATGTTAGTGATTAGGCCTATGTAGTGGTCAGCTTCCCTTTCTCGACCTTTACAGCATGACAAATGGTTAAACAGATGATTTAAAAGTACAGCTAGACACCAACAAAGGCCATATCATTAGTTCTTCATCTGTTTCATTAGCCTATACAATACATCAACCAAAGACAGCTTATTTGTGAGTCTCTGGTGAGCTACATTCATTTTAAATCAGAATGTGCAGGCCCTATAGTACCACCCAATAGAGAAATGTTGAGTTTGTTTTACACAGAATCTCCTGTCTTAGGTCTCAGAAGTTTTGTCTCTTGCATGAAAGTATGTAAACATTTTCTCATATTTCATTATTGATTTAAAAGCTACTGCTCTGGGACCCCTTTAATATACATATTCTGAAAGCTGGGAATAATATATGCATTCTTTGAGTTTCCTAACCAAGTTTGACGTTATCTAGATTTTAGAATAATTTGTTTTATATAAATCCTGAAAAAAAAATAGTTTATATAGCGCTTGAAAAAAATACATATACAAGTGGCGCCACCTTTAGGCGTATTGGGGAATCAAAACAACTTGCAGCTACCATTATTATTCTGCTGCTGTTATCTGCAGGGTGCTATCGCACAACATAAACGCGGGGTAATAATCTTATCATCCACTGTTTGCTTTTGTATTCATTAATGGTAGACAGCCATGTACAATATTGAAAATTCAAAGTAATTCCCTATCTTGAGACATTAACTAATTAGTAAGACATGTATGTCTCCAGATGTGCCCTTTTACTAAGTGGTAAGTGTCTATTCCAAAAGTGAAGATAAACAATTATATTCTCTTACACATTTCAATCGAGGAATCGTAGCAATTATTCTATTGTAAGGGTACTTTTCTGGCAAACGAAATAAAGTTTGCCGATAGGTTGTGTGTATTGGAATTTGGAGATAATAAAGAATTATTTTTTTTTCATAAAATAATTAATAAGGATAAAGAAAATATCAATTCCTCGTTCAATTTCGTTCGCTTACTTACCTGATAAGCCTAGGACAATGCCCAGAATTAACCTCATCGTTTACGGCAGGAATGAGTAATTGGCCAAAGAGTTAACAAACCAAAACACAAGAGACATATGGTATTTCCCAAGAGCGTGACATGATAACGCAGACCTGCAATAGATCACGTGACCTTCCAAGAAGGTTAGAATCGCCTACTTGTTAGCCTAGGATTTCGGGTGACTTTATCAATAATAAATTTGTCAGTGGCATTCAAATATCCTTTCATCTTAAATATTTAACGTCGATTTTTTACACTCTTTGGTATAATGTTACCCCGCACAGATGGTTGCATATACGTTCATATTTCTTTTACCCATTTGACGGTGTAACTATATATAAAGACGACAACAACATTTATAACTTTACTGTTATAAACCATACACCTTTACTGCTTAAACTACAGCGAAAATGGTGGAGTCGGGACCAATGGCAGATATGATCGCAGCCACTTTTCCGTCAGAGGACGTTTCTACTCAAAACGCACCTGTCCCATTTTGGGATAGTGGGACGGCCGGGACTGTCAAATTTCAAAATAAAAATTTTCCAAATCAAGAAAAAGCCTCATTTTGTGATATTTTGCATATATGATTGCTTGACAAATATAATTTATTCCATACTAGAAAATATTCATGTTCATGTAATTTTCATCAAACAATTTGTATTCAATTTTAAAGGACTACTTTGCCCTCTTCACTACATATATGCCTACGCTAGTGGTGTATTTTAAATGTTGGTGTATTACTTCACCCGCAATCCTTAACTAGCAGGGTCGTACTCTTGCGAGTACTATTCTACGGAGTGTGAATTGCAGCACGACTCTGAAGCGGTGCGACGTCTGGTGGACATCTGTAAAACTGCCTGCATGAATACTACCGCCGGGATCTCTCTGGGTACTGGAAGCACATTTTCGTAGATTACAAACCCTGTTCACAGACAAGCCTAGAATGATTAGTGGCCAAATATAAAGGAAAAACAGTCCTTTCAATTGAAAAACCTGTTATGATGATCCAGATTACAGCCAAATTTCAACGGATTGCAGGCGCGGATCCAGGATTTTTGAGGGAGGGGTCAACGGGTGTCATGCAAAAAATTGTCTTAAAAACTGTGGTCGTTGGTTAAGAGCAGGGGGGGTGTCGACCAAAAAAACCCCATCATGCATTAGATTTGTCTAAAAAAAAAGGCCGTTGGTTAAGAGCAGGAGGGGGGGGGGGGGGTCTGGAAAATGTCTTGTCCACCCCCCCCCCCCCACCCCCGGATACGCGCCTGGATTGTTACTGTATACAGTGTTACCCTCTACAACATGTAATAGAAATTCATTCATAACTTTTTTTCTCGTTATTTGCCAATGAGGGCAACACATTATACAACGCAAACTGGCGGTGATATATAGACATAACCGTGAGAGTGTGAGACTGACAGGAACGCACGGCACAAGATCAACGCGTGCTGGTGTACTAATGTACCCTAGCATTTGGGAGCGGTCATAGACTACTGGCCGCTTATCTGGTTCTAAATTAAGACCGCCTAATTAAAACGTTTAGAAAGAAAATCGCATATGGAGACTTTCCCTGAGTCTGTTGAAATGTCAATGCGTGCACAGAGTAGTAACTGCCTTCTTAAACAGAAATGCCTCTACGTTATAAAATGCCTTTATGGTTTTATATAAATGCTGAAATTCTTGCATTATATTGCTTTTAAGAAACATGAAAAGTAGCAAGTGTCTAATATACATGTAGTTGCTGTGCAAGAAATAATCCTAAGTTAGCTCTACATATGCTAAATCTCATAGACCTTGGAAATGTCCATGCATAAACACCATTCTTAGCTCAAACCCCGCTGTATTAAGAGAGCACGTATACATAAATTCAGGGCCGGTTACATGGTCAAAGACGCAGCCTAGCAATCGAAACCAGGGCACAAGGCGCTTTTCATGGATGCATTGACGTCTGTCGGCGACAGGCGAATGAAAGGGGTACCCAGTAGGTTGCCCCTGCATAAACATATGGACTAGAAGTCTACATTCTGAGGAATGCAAGCCTCCTCCATGTTGGCCCCTGTGGGGGGGGGGGGGGGGGTCGTTGTTGTGGGCTGCTCCCAAAACCGTGTTTGCACTCTTTATTTGTGAATATAAATGTACCTTGTTTACGTTCCTGAATCCGGATCATGTGCCGGATCCACACCAAAATCTAATCCATTGTTCACTAGCCGAAATTGACTGAAAATTTCATGAGATTCCGTCCATACCTGCGTGAGTTATGTTGTGAGCAAACCACACACACAGTCATAACATAACACACACTCATACGGGGATGAACGCATACCCTCCTTGCGGAGGCAACTAGTGCTGTAAGAATAGATTACCTCATTATACGATACGTATCACGATACTTCACTCAGGACACGATACCCATATGGATTTATATATATATATATATATATATATATATATATATATATATATATATATATATATATATATATATATATATATATATATATATATATGTAATATATATACATGTTAAATATATATAATTTCAGATTCCAAGACATTGCTCATCTTTGTTAAAGTTAACAATGCGCTTGGCCCAACCCTCCATAACTAGAAATCTGCATTCTAAGGAATGCAAGCCTCCGCCAGGTGGTGGTTACGTGGTGCTCCCATAACCTTGTTTGCATTCACTTATTCGGCACATATTGCTAGTTTCAGGTGTGAATGTATATATTTTAATATTCCTTGATGACGTAACTCAGTCAGGATCAAGTGCCAGGTCCACACCAAAGTATAATCGATTATTATTTGCCCATTCCCGAAATGCTCTGAGACTTTCATGAGTTATGTGAAGAGCAAACACACACAAACACACACACGAACGACGATGAACGCATACCTGGCGGAGGGAATGAAAAATAAAGCACACTTCAAGTGGCTTTAACGTGCAGCGGTTAGCAAGTATGATGTCGATTAACTGATTTCTGACAAATGAAGTTCCGCGAAACACGCGCTTGGCAGTTAAAAACCGGATGTCTATAGTTTATTGTCGGACTCTCTGATGGACGGTCATATATCGACGTTTCGATACGGATACCAAATTTGACTTTGTATCGCAATTTCGGTGCATTTAAATTATCAATCGAACTTGAATATAGCATTGGTTTTGCATTGTTGTACCCAATTTATTGTATGAATTTCTGTTCAGCAAGCAATTATGATTCCGTATGAATGGAATCATATTTTAAGTCTATCATGTTAAAACTGTGCTGTTGTGCGCAAATGTACAGAAGAACTGGCCTTGCCGATTTTCTTGAAATTTCACGTGATGAACATGATATACCCGTGAATGATTCACAACCTTTTATTTTAATGATTTCTATTGAATGCAAAAGTTTATTAGCCTTGAACAACAACAAACGTGTGATATTCTAAGCTAGAAACCGTGGTCGCGTGAAATTAGGTCGCAGTGACCTAGTTTCCGAATGGAGATGTCTAAAAATCTCCCTGAATGACCTCCCCAGGTCTGATGGATTATGATTTATATCCTGTCTAGTGGGATAGATGACGGACAAGGAGAAATGACTATAGCTCACCGCTGACATAGTCAGCTGACCTGAAAAGAGTACGTGAGGGTAACTTTTATTTAGGTAAGATAATAAATCGGTCAGGTCGCGGAAGGGGAAGCAAAATGTACAATGGCAGGGGAACTGTGGGGCTTTCTTGCGAAGTGCACGAAATATCTAGAGATTCTTTTTTTAAGCTCCTCCAACTCGATTGATTTTTTTATCTAGGCTTTTGTGATGTGTTAAGCGCTCAACTGGGTAGTTTGTAAAATCCCGTCCGTTGGATCCAAGAACCCGGACCCCAAGAAAAATTCTTAAACTCCCTTGGTAATTTGTAGAAACATTTAATGAGAACATTATCTATAGACGTATTCTATGTTGTGTTTGGTGAAAAACATTAAAATAAGTATGTTTTGCAAAAAAAAAAAAGATAATTTACACATAAGGACCCTGGCGCACAGACCGCACGGATCCCTCGGACCTCTTTTACTCGTTGTTCTACCATTTCTTTAGTGCATATTTTAACATGACGTTTAGGCATAACACTCATGTGATTTAGTTATTGTGTTTTTGTATCTGCATTTTAACATTTTTGTCTTCCTTTTTATTCATATTTTTATATTTGCTATTTATTCCATGCATATGTCTTTCTTTTTTAAACCATGATTATGACATTTGATAAAATCATTATGCTTGCACTTAACGTTGCTTTGAATGCAAGTAATCAGCAAATCCTTTGGGGTATTATATTATTGCCAACTTTAAATGGCATGGCTTTTAATGAACGGAACACGAAATCTGGGTTATATTGGACGAGCTCTGATGTCAGCCGAGTCTCAGGTCCGCAATGCCTGGTGGCGCACTTCGTGCAAATATATATATTCTCCCTCAGTATGCCCGCACTATTATATTTTTATAAAAAAAATACCAAATAATCATATTTTTATGTGTGACATGGGTGCTAATTCTTTTTCAATGAGTCATTATTAAAATATGAGCGGTGGTTACTGGGGTCCGTCAGTGTGGAAAAGTCATCAAATTAAAGCAGTTGGGGTCCGTCTTCACCAAATATTTTTGTATACATAAACCTTTCATCGAATCGGTCATTTACAAAGCTGCAGCATTAAGGGACTTTGCTCTGTTCTGATATCAGTAGCAGGACTGTTTTTATCAGTGTAAATAATGGCAAATGAGGAAATTTTTTTTTTTGGTTCGGGTTTCACACACTGCCCTTCAATTTCTACTAAGCGAAGCGGGGGGGGGGCAGTCCGGCCCACAGCTGCAGGTATGGGCGGCAGGCAAATTTAGTACGAATAGCCCAGCTTCTAGTGCCTATTAATCCTGAGTTGGTTTATGTTTTCAAGTTGCAGGGAATAGCTACAAGATTGAATGTATAAGCCGGAAAAGTTAGATGAGACACTTTCGACGAAATCAGCGTATAGACCAAACCTTGACCTTTGAAGGTACAGTTATGTTACTCCAAAGTATTGTTTCTAAATATGGCGGCTACTAATATTTTGCTTGAATGTGTAATCGTCTTGACGCAGCTGAGAGGAAGAAAAGATCTGAACCGGTTTGATATGTTTAGGAATCAGAAGACTGGCCCAGTCGATACCGTGGTTAAGACTTAATTCCTCCGGTGGAGAGAGCCATCAAATTCGCTCTCGCTATGTCACAACGCTTAGAACAGGTACTACCACCTCACGGTAAATTTGATTAACATTACTGGCTTCTCTGACCGACTGATCTAATGACAAGAGCTGGCGTCTTTCGGTGAACGGAATCGCGTTTTATATTACATATTTTAGTAGCAAGCATGCATAAAGGTCCAAACCCTTGGCCAGGCTAAGGCATCCGGATTAGTGTTAAAATATAAATATACAGAGTTTTGATAAATGACGCTGACCAGATGATCCTATCTGACTTAGATTGGAGCGCCAAATGTTAATAGTCAGTGAGTTATTTATCTTTATTACAGTTGACGTTTTCACTCAGCAATTACTGCGCAGCTACTTTGTAAATACACCTCGAAATGCGCTGTTCTAGTCTTAAACTGTCGGAAAATATGCCAAGTATCTACAGAAAGTCATTTTACATACTTTCTCCATAAACTCTCTGTGGCCACGTTTCGGAAATACTCGATTCCGGTCTTGAACTGTTGGGAACGAAAGAAATTTGACATTATTTTGAATCCCAGAAACTACGCTAATTGTGCTAACTGAAGTTGTTCCTACCTGTCCCAGCGCGAGAACGAAAAGTATACCACTAGTGATAATAATTATTAATTCGAATCCATGTGGTATATGATGCTCTTGAAATGCAACTGGTTATGTGTTGTGAATTATGGAGAGTGAACGGTATTTATAACTGCACAACTTAGCGAGAACAAATGATTTTATGACTCGTCAGTCATGGAGGTGTTTTACATATACATGTAACAAAGTGTGTTGTCTTTAAAATATTGTGACTTCTGGTAATATTTCGTTCCAAACCCGTTTGGTTATTCCTTTACACAAGTGGAAATAATCTTACACAGGGCACGAGCAATAGCGCTAAACATACACACGCCACCTGTTGGCCGTTCCGAGGAGATTCACAAATTAAGATTTTCCCAAGCATAAAAAGTTATTGCTGTTGTATTTCTTCTTTCATGTTTGTTCTCCTTGTTTGGCACATGCTAAAGACTGGACTTTTGTCACCTAGTTATGTTATGGTACCGTAAACAGACACACGTCGACTGTATTTACACACACATAAAACCTTTAAAACGTAAAAACCAGGTACATTCGGTGTTTTTATCTGCCGATGGTCTGCTGAGAAACGTTTGTATTCAGCCAAAATATTATTACAAAAGTTATAAACTTTAAGAGAGATTTTTTGCATGGTAACATACATTGCGTCATTTTAATACTTACCTTTGTGTAAAACCGTTCAAGCCTAATGTTTGGCCATAGGTTAGGGAATTGTTTTTTTATGGTTTCCATCCCACACTCTAGATAAACGAACAAGTCAATAAAATATGGTACTTCATATTTATTCATTATACCGCACACTCTTACTGCGGGAACAAGAGGAACCCAACGAACCCGGTCTCTCGACCCGGTGAGCTGTACAGTGCCGTTCCCGGGCTCGCGTCAAGCCACATAACCTCGCGGAAGTTACACTGAATTATCAGTGATCGGCTGAGGGTGTCAATGCTTGTGTGCGTCATCCCGCCACGTGACAGCTTGGCAACGGGAGTACCCTCCTTCAAAAGTCTTACCTAACATAAATAAACAAACACACTTGAACATCAAACGTACATGGAAAAGTTTTTTTTTATTCGAATTCGAAGTTGAGGTGTAGAGTATTTTATTCAGGAAAATATAATTTTGTGAATTATTCAGGGTTTAAACGCTTCTTCATTTGTAAACAGGTTTCTTAATATCATATGATATTATGAATATCAATGATATCACAGTTAAACTAATTTGTAGGTGAAAGGAGAATCACTTTAGGATAAATAGCTTAATCTAAGGATTTGGAATATTTGACATCTATGGGCAGGGGCGGATTTAAGAGGTGAAGGCTGGTCGCGCACCCTTTATCAACCTAAATTATATGGGTAATAGAAAAACGCGCTAACTATAAGCGCGATAACTTGGATAAGAAGGTTTCAAAACTACCCTGGATTTTGCACTAAATTTCAAAATATATTTTCTACACCAACGTTTTACCCTCCCGATCCCACTTCGCGGTCTCGCTATATGATCCCCGCCTATTCTATACCCACTCCTGGTTGAGGCTTAGATGCGTTTGGTCTTCACGATTTAAGTTGTACGACCGATTGGCAACATTTACTTACCTCAACCGGCAAGCTGGCGATCGCACCAGCCGTAATGTGCACATAATAGAGACCACCTACAGCGCACACGACTCGGTTTTCTACCATTATCCCCGCTGTGTCGACGGTAATGAGATCATAAGGTACTGGTGAAAGTCCTGACCCTGTGTCCACCCATTCCATCGTCCGATAGGCTCCCCAAGCTACCCTCTCTCCATGAACTGGGCTGTACAGAAATCCGCTCAACGATGTCTGCATTAAAAAGTCGGAGTAACCAATGAAGTCACTGGCGACCTGCACTGTCTCACCGGCGTTTAACTCGATTATGACAGACCTAGAAAGGGTATCTTCGCCATTGTGAGTTGTGTCATTCCGCGCGATGCAGGAATCTTCCAACCCGTTCACACGCATGCATGTCCGGACCGGTGTGCCGGCGTCGACACCTACCGAGTAAGTGAAGAAGTACACTGCGTTCACTGGCGCCACGAAGCGGTTATTCTGGGAATCCCACCAACCATTGGCGTTATTTAGAACATGCGGGTACTGTATAATACCGGCAGGAAAAGCGTAGGTGATTCCTACGCTAAAAGAAGTATGTATGCCAAGTTGACCAGAGAGTGAGACCATCCCCCAAGATGTCTGAACACCAGTAGGTTCGCTGTAAAGACGGAGGCCAACGGTAGAAGTCGACACTTGCTCATTTGCATTCAGTGTTAGGATGATGTCACGGCTTAGCGTGTCATGTGACTGATGTGAAAACGAATTTCGAAGAATGCTTAGCACGGGATTTCCGCCACTGTGCAGCCGGAAGTCCACTTCGGTAAACCCTCCCGCGCCTGCGCTGAGCGTAATCAGGTAGGTTCCGGTTTCCGGTACGGTGACCAGGTACCGGTCGGTCAGGTGGTTGCCACGGTTGATTTGTATTACATCGTACAGGAGCGGATCTCTAAAATCCAATCTCTCTTGCGTAAGGACTGCAAAGGTAGTCAGGCCTACAAGGAATCATATGTTTTCTTTACCATCGGTTTGCTTTGCTCAGCTGTGTATGGCAGGATTGACCTAATACCATATCCCAGAAAATTTGGGATAATGAACTTTATGCGTATAACATTAGTGATCGATAGATTAAGAAAGTCAAGGTATTTATTATTTCAAAAGGATATTAAGGATGTAATTATTGTTCTGTCAAAAAGAAAGAAAGGACTATTCGCATTTGAAAGTCCTGTCAAGATTATAATCTTTGCTTGGTAATATAAAATACCACGTTACGTTCTTAAAATATTATATTATTAGCAGTACAAGCTTTGTCCTCCTAAGACATACATACTTGATTGGCGTGGCTGGGGTTGGTCGGCACAGTGGTCACCTGTTTCGTCATAATGCGAGCCTGCTGGACAGCTTGTGAGAACGGGGCTAACGACAGCTGGTGGAGAATACGGGAATATAAAATGAATATGTGTTCTTCTGTTTTTGCTTGAATATAATGTTGTTTCAACAATATTTAATGTCAAATTGTGCAATTTTTAACTATATGATAAGCCTAATGATTTAGAGTTATATAAATATTGAGAACGAGAATTAAATATACTTGTTATATCACCTGAAATGTGAATGCATATTGGAGATAAAATGTAAATAACAGGTGTGCAGTTAATCTATTGACTCTTCACTCTATCAAAGAAATGTGATTTCATATATTGTTTCTTTATATTCTGTGTACTATAATAATTATTCTATATATTATCCATTCACCATGAATTCATTTTATGTGTCTTGGTAAAATCAGGCTTTCATATCAAGATCATCACTCTCCCCTACTTATAATTACTTCATTCCACAGTCTACGAAAAACAATAAATGTATTCTATGCCTTTGATATTTGCCCTTGCCTAATACCTAGTTCCCCTGAGGATACCATAATATTTTCTTACCAAAGGACAACACCAGCGCTCCGGTTACGCTCAGCATTTCGGCGGTTGTATAGAGCAATAAATTTTGTAATTGTCAGCACGTGCTATTTCCCATGAAGCACCATAATCGATGTCACGTGATCTGCCATGAACATCAAGAAAATATCTGTCTGCGTCTATAATAGTGAATTTGATTTTTTATACAAATTACCTCATTTAAATAATGAGGGTGAAATAAATAAAAAAATGATAAATATTTATTTCTTGCTGGCTTCACTACACTTTAACTTCATGTTTTGTTCATTTATTTGTGAAAATAATTTTGTGCGTACTTACGGTAGGAAATTAGTGTCAACAAAGGGCTGAACGGAAGACCTTTAAGCAAGAAAACACTCTATAAGAGTTGGATATACAACCATTTCGTATTACAATTTAGACATATTGAGGTATGTACAAGACGGTATCATGTACCGGCCTATGACCCTGCAAGAAAGCGTTCGGTCTCATCTTTTAAGGTAATGTTTGACATCCTTTTTTTATAAAATAAAACTTGTCTCTGTACACATGTGGAATTTTACACATGTAATCTGGGCTATAGCAAGTCATATATGTTTCTAATGCACAGGGAAAATGTATTAATAGACACCAGTGACATTGATAAGGGTTTGACGTGTTTAATATGACCCACCTATATGGTCTGTCTTCTTTATAATAATTGTTATCATATTGCCAATAAATAAACACACATACGATAACACCATAGTCAGTTATAATACAATAGCTCCTACTTGAAGACAACATATTTTATACAAACACTTAAAATAATTTATCAAAACATAAGCTTGGCCTGCAATGTATTACACGTCTCCTCCGCTAGACGGGACCAAAACGGTGCCTGTCTACTATATAGTCGAAGAAGAATTTTGTCCCCGTAAAACGCAAAATGTTCATTCTCCTTTTCCTTGTTTATGAGTACATCCTGTGGATGCACAATAGACTTAATCAGCTCCTATGAAACAAATGAACGAATTTTCCCCATTTTAGCACAGGCGCGAGAAGCGGTCGATGAAAGCATGTTATTGCTAGGACAAGGGTGCGGGAGATCTTCGATTCGAACCCTGACGGTGCCTCAACCTTTAAATCTTGATACCACCTTTCAATCTTCGCTTAAAAGCATAAACGACAGGTTATCTTTTGTGGAAAATTCCAAGGCTGGATTATTCATATAAAATCTGAAATTTAGAAGACTCAGTAACAATAACCCCTCATTTTTATCATAGGGGTACCTTCATCCTCTATCTAGACAGCGCCACCTACAGGACTTATCCATCCATTATCCAAGGATTTATCCATTAAAACATATAGAGCCCCATAATGCGACAAAAATCATTTCACCTTTTCGCCTTTTTTGTAAGGTAGCTATTGTATTATAACTGACTATGATGTTATCGTATGTGTGTAAAACTTTTTAAATTGTCCTCAATAGGCAAAATACTTTTCAATGTTGATTTAAATTGCATTTATGAGGAAACGACAATCCCCCATTTTTCTTAAGTGTATGCCAAAAAAATTTGGTTCAACTTGAATGGCAGTAACCATATCCCCATACTGTTGGTCCGGTATATGATTTTAATTATTTGAAACCTGAATAGCTCTATCCGGTGAACGCATTGTGGAGCCATCCTTTAGCATGTCAATGGATATGATTCAATAAAAGGAGCATATTTGAAAGCATGTATTTGCCAAGGTCGTCCATGCAAGGAATATCTGTTGTTATTCTACGAGGATTCGAACAGGTTGTCAGAGTCTTTGTATTCGGGTTGAATCAAAATATCGATTCTTGAAGAATTCATCAAAATTACATGACAGGGATTATATAATTTCCTTTTTACTCATCCATAAGCAATCAGCATAATTGTTGTAACTTACAAAATGGCACATGAATGAACCATGGCGGCCGAGGATGACCTGCTCCTAGCAGCAAGCATTGAATTTGGTGAGTTTTATGTTTTAAGTGCTGAATCGCTAAAAAAAAACAGGAGTTATATGTTTGACTCAAACATTTCGTAAACATTATTGGCTATGTTTAGAAACGATCTGTCCAGCAACCCCCACCCACCACCCCTACCCCCTAATACACACACCCACACCCACACACACACACACACACACATATATATATATATATATATATATATATATATATAAATTGGTCACAAATGAAATAACCATGACAGATTCCAGAAGTGTAATTCCAAACTGTTGATGGACACGTATTCAAACAGTCGGAGAGATCACCAACTTCATTAAAGAATGGAATGATTTGTTAATAAGAACTTTGAGATAAAGAACTTTATTGCGGTAAAGTCATGACAATCTTACTGGACGTCACACAGTATTATGAAGTCAGCGTTCATGGACACATGGAATAATTGGACAATTAATGCATCCATTCTAATGCATATCATAATTCCAAACTTATGGCAAGAATGTTCTAGATCCTTTTATTAGGCCCAAAAAAATTAAAGGTATGGTTCTCAGGCACCGCCCGCATCAATTTTAAACCCCCGCATCAAAACTTTTTATTTTGATTTTCAATAAAAACTTTCCAATTTTTAGCTGCTGCCGCTCCGACATTTCTTTCAAGAAGATAAAACCATACAATTTCCTTTGTTTGGAAGGGCTTTTACTTATTTAGCAAAATAAAACTGTTATTTTCATGCTTTTCCCTTATCATTTGACATTTTTATAGAAACATACCAAAAAATTTAAAAAATAAAAAAAGCGCCCGCCCGCATTGATTTCTAAAAAAAGTCCCTGAGAACCATACCTTTTTTTAATTTTGACCTTAATCCCTTTTGTTACTTAAATGGTACAAAAAAGCGTATGTCTGATTTTGCATTCGTACTTTGTGAAGGTCGTGTTGATTATGTGACATGGTTTGTATTCTCTCAATATCAAACTTATGTGGCCAAAGTAGAGAACAGGACTCAAGCTGGGAGATAGTGATTTCCAGTCATAGTCGGGTAGAGGGGAGATGTTTTAAGTTCCTGTCTGCTGGTTTAGTGGGAATATTATATCCCCTACAACCGTGGAACAGGCATAAATGAGTGAAAAAATAGTGTGGGTGATCCTAGTTTTTATGACCTATCAATGGGCTGATCATAAACCCAAAACCCGCAGGTGCGGTTGTTGCCCAGCATAGGGGACGCCATGATATAACAAAAGAGAGGAAGCCTATTCTACCGCCCCGTCATGTACTTCCTGGTATTCTGCAGATGTACATACAGGTTATGATTAAAAACCCATCAACAAAAAGACCGTAACACTAATTTGTCAATGCAGCAAATCCCTGAGGTTCAGTTGAATCCTGTCACTTTTTTCCGTTGTTACTTCCACCCCAGACCCAGACTTGACCATGAGCTACCCTCACAGGTTTTTAATCCTGCACGTCATTGTTTAATTGGAGCAAAAAGGAAAACTTGAGTGGAAATATAAGTAAATGAAATAGTTGTTTAGTGCCCCTCGCAGGAAGTTGAGGCTTATAGGGATTGATGAGTTTATTTCTATCTTTAAATTTGGGTAAAACTTTTTTTGGTGGGTGAACTGACTTAGGTAGGTAGTAGCGGCAGCCCGAAAACCAACCTTCGATTTGTAATTAGCTGAAGACGACGGCCCCTATCAGTTTATTTCAGAAAGCCCAAGTGTCATGTTGGCATGGCTAAGGTAGGTAGACACCAGTTTAGCGGCCTAACGTTGTCTTGACTGATACCGCCTAGTTTATTCTCTACTTAAAGGAGTTAGAAAAGGCCGGTTCCAAAGTACTTCCGGAGACAACATTTAATCCAATGACATCGCTAAACGTGATGCGGGTCTGCTTTCCGTACGTTCGAGCTTGGCTGTCACATAAATTGTACGGTTATATTTTGACTTTTAGATAAAAGTAAAAATAGGTTTTCGTGTTTATGCTTATGCAGCGTGCTCCCGATCTCACTTTCGCTACGCCTACTCTTAGGTAACATTGCTTTGTAACATACGTCCCTTTAACAAATCACCAACTATGAACTTATGTACCTAGGCCTGAACATATATTTTTATAAAGTTTTTATAGAAATATGGTTTATATTATTGTATAATTTTTTTAACTCCAGGGATTCAAACTGTTATGAAGTAATGATAAAACTACAAATTTGTTAAATAATTAAAAACGATCTGTAAAAACCGTGTATTCCGGAGCATGCGACACATTTTGTTTACATCTCTTTCAGTCTCTTACACAGCACACGGTGGTGTCACCTTCAATATATGGTAGGGTACAACGTAGACAACGTTTAGCCGCTAAACTAGTACCAAGCACTTAAGTACGTCCGAGTGCAAAGCAATCGTATCAAACACTCCACTGTCGATTCTCCATTATCGCTCAGTCGCGGGCGTCGAGGAGGCTTACATTGTTCGGTGAATGCAAACATTTATTTGCAACCAATTTTCGTTATTTTCCTTAATATTTTGACAGCATCTCATAATGAGGCATTTGTGCTTACATAAGGTTTTTCCAGAACAACCTAAAGACAGGGGAATGCAATTCTCCATGTAGTCAATTATCGCCAACAGATCTTGACTGCGTTACTACAGACCATATTGTAACTCCCTATATGACCAGAACGCCTCTCACGGGAATTAAAACTCTCGTTTACTGCAGCCAATGACAAATACTTAAGGCCACACAAAACAAAAGTATCGCTCTGTTGACTCTGGGAACAGGAATTATGGTACGAGCGGGCGAATTTATTTATCGGTCCTGGAAAAAAATATTGCCTCCATTCTTTACTATATGATCAACACAACATTTAATCCATTTTCCCATAATTATATAGGGACGTGGTTCCATACCTCAATAGCTACATTACCAAGCACTTGGACTTAATCGGCAAAAATAAAACGATCCACGATAAATGGGAGCGGCAAATTAGTAGAACGATTTGTTTGAGTTTGTATGGCAAAAAAAAGGAAAGAAAAATTTGTTGGGAACAACTTTCGGGGATTCCTCCGTATCCATCATTTTTCCAACAAAGATAAATAGCATGATATTCAGATTCAGCGTTGATAAATGAAATTTATTCAAGCAATTAAGAACCCTTATGTGGGATACATAAGAAAACCAGAGAATCCAGTCTGTAAGCCCAGGTCGCTGTATAGGGCCGTACCGGACGACGCCTCAAGCCACATACTTTCGCCAAAATTGCATTCAATCATCATGGACCGGCTTAGTGTGTCAACCCCGGTGTGTGCTATGCCCCCTCGAGTTAGTGAGGCCATCGCTTCACCGCTCTTCACCAGAGTTACCTGAAGAAACGAGAGAAAAGAAAATCAGAAATCTTTCATCAGCAGCAATTTAAATACACTAGTTTGTCAGCATGTCTTAACATAATTTTTATAAGCGTTACAACTTGACCAGTCCTAAGGTCATTATAACTAATCCGTATTAATGGAAATAGACTGGTTTCAATATCTAAATCAATATTTTCAGCAATGTACGTTGATCGGTCACCCCTCAACTTCTGCCTACTCTCATCAACAGAATCAAACGAATTCGAAATAAATTTAACTGACTCACCGTTATATTATTTTAGTGGTTCCCCGCTTAATTATATCCTACACATAGTAAGAAACCTACGCTTTTTGACGTTCACCCGATGTAAGTGGACTCCCGAGATAATGATGAGAAAATTCGACAATAAGGAAATAACGGAAATACAAATACATAGACGGACATTTCTAAACAGATTAAACGAATAGTCGGAGATAAAATCCCTAACCTCGATAGGATCCTAATAAGTTTTTTTTTCATGTTCGACAGTTGCACGGTTTACAGGTGAGCTTTGTAACAGCAAGGCACTCATTCCTATGAATGCACTCGGCTTACATTCCGGTTAATAACAATACCCTATTTCACTGTGGTATAGAATCCTTTGAATTTAAAATAATTCTTGGTGTTCTAGGTTACCTCATAAATTTACATCATTATGCCTGGTGTGGTACCTTCACTAAAATTTCATCAGAAACCGGTTCGAAAGTTTTTAAGCACAATTGCAAACAGACAAACCATCTAAGTGGTAAATAAAATAACTCGCATTGGTAACGATACATCACATAGCGAACATGAATAACGTTCTCACCTCGACTGGTTGTTCCGACATAGCTCCTGCACTGACATGTACGTAATAAACACCACTAACAGTGCACACCACCTCATTCGAATTCCACGCAAAACCCTTGTTGACGAATATAGTATCAAATGGAACAGGGTTGAGTCCGCCACCGGTGTCTTCCCAGCTTGAGGTGCGGTAGGCGCCCCACGCGACCGACTGGTCATGAGCCGGATTGTACAGGAAGCCGCTGAATGACGTCAGCAGGAGGAAGTCTGAGTATCCGGAATAGTTGCTGTTGAGCTGAACCGTCTCTCCCGCATTCAGCTCCAGGAACATTGTCTGACTCAAAGTGTCGACGTCGTTATGGGTAGTGTCGGTCCGAGTTATTACTGAGGTGTCAAATCCGTCCACGGCCAGAGAAGTGTGGACTCTCACGCCAGCAGCGACACCTACCGAGAACATGAAGTAATAGACGCCGCTAACCGGGGCGATGAAGCGGTTAGTGGACGGCTCCCATGTGCCTCCCTCGTTCGCCAAGATGGTGTCGAACTGAAGAATGCCGGGGCCGTAAGAGGCGGAGGCTCCTACACCAAAGGCGTTTGTGATACCCATCTCACCAGTAAGTGTAAACATACCCCAACTTGTCTGAAGCCCTTTTGGATCGCTGTATATACGATCAGAGTGAGTAGAAGTCCATACTCTCTGCCCAGCGTCAAATGTCATAATGAAGTTTTTGCTGAGTGTATCGATAGACGGATGGGACGTTGATGCTCGACGAATGCCGAACCAGGGGCCCAAGAAGTCGTCCTGAAACTGGAAGTCGACAGGCGTGGATCCACCGGCCCCGACGTTCAACGCGACCAGGTAGACTCCAAGTTCCGGTATAGTGGCTTGATGAGATGTGGTGTCCAGGTGGCCTCCTCTGTTCAAAACTATGTTGTCGTAGATTAGAGGATTGATCTCGCCAAACTTCTCGTATAGGTTCACCGCTAACAATGTCAGGTCTGAAACGTTCAGTAACGGTGCTCGTCTAAATTTCAAATCGCAGACATTCACTGCAGTAAAACTAGTTAAATACATCGTATATTTTATGCTCTTATAGAGGTACATAGCATTGAAGCAGACTGCACAAAGAACCATTAGACTCAATGACTCCGTGTACTCATACGTACCCTTTTTTCACGCTAAAATATAATTTTAAAAATAAAAATTGCAAGAGTTTGCCGAGAAATCATACATTGTTTTAGATGGCAATCTCTCATGGTGAGCACGATGCGCTGCATTAATGATATCTGCCTGAAAACAGGCACAGGAGAGTGTCCATTTATTTCCTCAATTATTGGCCTTCGCTTCGCCACACTGAATACCACCAACTTGTGACTGTGGACTACTCTGAGTGTCCAGAAGGCCAAAAGTTCCGATTGTTTGTTTATTCTCAGCTACAGAGCAGCCATTGACAAAAGGCGTTTAAATAGTTGTTATACTAGTAACGTCTCCTAATTAATCTATATATTTAAAATACAACTATCACTAAAAATGTCATTTTTAAAGGATTTAAAATGTAATCCTTGTTTAAAATTTCTCTTCTGATTACCAATTTATCATATAAGTAAATGCATGGAAGAGCTTCCTATAGAAAGCATGTATATCAAAATGGTTGTTAAAATTGTATTTATATCATCTTATCGTAAAGTTCTTGAAAATATGGAATTACAGAAAATTCTTACTTGCACGTGGTGGCGGCGTAGTAGTCGTCGGTAGAGGAGTCGAAGTAACTGCAGGACAAAAAACATCGACTTTTCTTCAGGAAGAAGTTCGAGATAATCTCAACGTTAATGACTACCTGTGTGGATTAGTCATGTCTATCGTGGCTTGAGTCCGTTAAATCTTAGCACCGGAACACCCTTAATTTTTGCTCTTGGTTAATCCATGTTTTAGTCTGTACGAAAGATAACGGCCCGTTTTTTTTAAATGCTTACGAGACATGAATCAGGTAGGATATGATAAGTACTTAGAAATGCGAAACATAGATATTCCTAGAACAGTCGCAAGGCGGAAATCTCCCTGTTGATCGGTGGCAATTGTACCCGTATCCTCAGAGAAGAAGCCGGAATAACATTATTTCGTGACCACTTTTAACGACCTGACTTGAACTATGAGATTTCAGTAAAAATATATAGAGTATAAATATTCAGTTATGTTTAAAGTGTTTGATTTACAATTGGCTAAGACGCAGGAACGTATATTAGTTTACATCATTAAGCCTCCATAGTAGTTCATTTATATACAAATATTTTATACAAACAGTTTACTTTGCTCTTGTAAGATAAAAAAACTATTGACCGCAGTTTCTGTCTATTTTGTTTATTCTGTACTGCGCCTGTTCGCGCTTGATCACCAATATGGCTTATATGCCCTAACATATTCCCAATATCGCTCAGGTAGTGCACTACCTCTCCATTACGGATGATATTCCCAAAGTTATGTCATATGTGACAGACTTGCACGTGATATATATTTTTTACCTTAACCTAACTTTTAAACAACACAGGCTATCCGTGCGTATCCTTTTTTTCTGCTCACTTGCCGATATATACTTGTCGACTTGGAGGAGGGCGAGGAAGTTCCCTGGCGATCTCTCGGCGGTTGTAAACAGAGATGATAAATGATATAATCGATTCATATACTCATTTCTTCTATCACAAAATATAAAAAAAACAATTCCTAATCAGGCGCGGATCCAGAATTTAGAAAAGGAGGGGTCCAACCGAGAGGCACTACCGGTAACCCCTAAAAAAAGGTCCGAAGGTCCGCGCGAAGGAAAGGAGGGCCCGGCTGAAACTCCGAAAAAAAAGGCTGAAAGGGGGAGGGGTCCGGACTCACTGGACCCCCTCCCCTCTGGACCCGCTTCTGCTTATACCAGTCCTACTGTATTTTTCCTTGGTGGCCAAATTTACACATCCCTCAGGACTGTCACCCGCTGATAAAGGCCTAGACCTATGCTAGAGACCATAAACTTACGTCAGTATTTGACAAAGATACCTTGTCGGATAACAGATGAAGTTCATCTCTATTTGTAAAACAATGGAACTTTCGTATTACTTGAATTATATGTATCCATCTCACATAATACTGATTTGTTGAATCTGATATAATATAATTGAGGTGTACAGTTTTTGGACTGGTTTTAAATTATATTTTTAATTTAGAAGGGACGCAACTTCAATCGTAATATGAGTTCTATATTAGTGAGTAGCCTATGTTTTATTGAATGCTCTATCTTTGACTGTACTTACCAACACACGTGGACTGTTCAATGTTGATACAGGAATCCGTGGACGGATTGTAGTGGGTACCGGGAGGACATATGGTCAGGAAGGGGACACAGTTGGCACACTGGCAGAAGGACCCGCAGTCCTCTGGATTTGGCAGGTTACCGTCAATGCAGGTTCCATTTGGAAACCTTGGGCATTCAAGATCACATCTTGGCTGTCCAGCCGCCGGACTAAACACAGCAACTAAAGTAACCGCATATATACCTCTTGTTATTATATATATGTATATATCTATAATATTGCTGAGATCTTTAAAAAACTTTGATTTATAATACCCGAGTTATATGTGTTAAGACGAAATTATGTCACATGTGTACATGTCTTTATGTGTATGCTGGGAAACTTTTACCCTGTTCAGAATTTTACATTTCTGCCATTAAAAGTAATGACAATCCTGTTTTTCATAATGTCAATCAGTCCTTTAAGCAAAAACATATTATGGTTAGCCAGATTGCCTCTAAATTTAACATAGTTTGATGAATTGTTACAGCAAAAATTTCACAAAATTTACTAAAATCAGTCAATTACTTTTTGAGCAGAGTTTCCAATAAATATGCAAACCAACCAAGAAATTGCAGTAACACACAATACTATGATTTGGAGTTATGATTAAGGATTTAAATGGAGCAATGGAGCATATAGACTGACCAGCCGCCATACGGTATTTGGAAGAGAAACAACATAAATATATAACATATAGGTTGAACAGCCGCCGGACTGAACTCGTGAAGAAAAAAAGAACTCTGGAACATACAGATTGGCAAGCTGCGGGACTATATTCGGAAACTAATAGTGACACAACAGAACTCTACAATATGTAGAATGCCTAGCTGTAGGAAAAAACGGTGTAGAAACACGCAAACTCTAGAACAGAAAGGAAGACAAGTTGCCATGGACTGTACCCGACAGTGATGTAGATAAAGGCAAACTATGGTACATAGAGACTGTAAAATTTCAGGTCTATACCAAAACGATGGAAGATATAGAATGACCAGTTCTCGGATTGTTTTCGGAAACTAGTATAGGAATAGAAGAACTATTATGTAGAATATAGACTACCCACCTGTCGTACTGTACACAGACACTTGTCAAAGATATAGGAAATAAAAAAATAATAGGGATTCAACAGCTGCTCTACTGCACATATAGACAATGGTCAAAAAAAAAAAAAAAAAACTCTGGGACATATACAGATCGGCTACCTTGCGGACTATTCACACTTAAATTACACAGACATGGGTACAGAAATAAGAGAATAAAGGAACATATGTAGGGTGTACAGCTGTACGAGTATATTAAGACACCGGTCAACAAAAAAAGAATCATAGAATGTATAGACTTATCAACGGCTGAAGTGTACATAAACCGAAAAATACATGGAATAAAGAGCCCTGTTGGCCGGCTTTTCACAAACACGGGTGTATAATCAGACAATGAACCAACGCGAATACGTGGCCAAGACCTTAGAAATGAAATTTGCAGCCGTCATATTAATAATTAACCAATCAAGGTTCCATTTTACGAAAAAAAACCTGTTTTTTTTTTATGCTATTTTTCATTTCATCTTTTATTAGAGTAGGTGACTGTAGTTCATATCTCCCTCTATAATTATTTTGTTAAGATTAAAAATAATATTCGGTTATTACCTAACCACAAGTTTAACCTATGTCAGAATAAGGCCTTTTCAAATGTACTTTATTCTAGTTAGATCACACTTACTATTGTCTTGAACACAACTCATATTAAAATATTTAAAAACTGTAATTATCAGATTAGTAGAAAAAATACATTACTTTATAACCATATAATATAACCAACAATATTTATCATACATCAAGCTAAGGAGTTGTTCTGTGCAAGTTAATATATATATATATATATATATATATATATATATATTACTATCATTATTACAGATATATAAAGTTAATTGTATTACCTGATAAAACCACCAGACCAGCAATTAAGTACAGCATTTTGGCGGCTAGAAAGACAATTGCACGCGGTTTTCCTTTGTCAATGACTTTCCGCAACAGCTGACGTTTCCCACACACGCACGTCGTGACGTCACACCCGTTCAGATAAAAAAATTATCCCGGCACACCATGTGAATGTATGACTTGCCTGTCGTTGTGTCCATTGCCGATAAAAGCCCGCTTGAATTTGTCTTTCCTGAACGCCATTTTATTTCTGTCATACGGCCCGTGAATCACAAACTGTCGGCATTTAAAGCAAAAAAAAAATGTGTTATATACGTTTTGGTAAAACACCATGAATATAACGTGAAGCCGTTTCAGACATCTACTCATTTTACAATTCTGTTAGGGTTTTTTTCTATTGTTAGAGGCTGCCAATTAGACACACATAATAATGCACATTTTCTAATTTTCTTAACTGTAAATAAATGACTCAGACGGCTTTCATGGCCTATTTCTGCGTGACGTTAGGAAAAGAAGAGGAAAAAACTGCTCTGTGATGTTCACCATTCCCACTGCAACGGTGTCGCTGCACACAACACTTGATATTAACAAGAGGCTACGATTGACGATTGATATAAAAGAATGTCAATGTACTTTAGAAAGTGCAAAACGCCCCTCTATGGTCACCGCCGTCGTTTCATGCGACTCGCACAATTTAGCTATTAGCTATCAACCACATAAGCCATTTAATACATGTTTGTATGCGGTCACAAAATACAACCAACACGTAAGTACATTTATACTCAGACGGGCGAAACTAAAGAATATATATATAGGTGGCGCCATCAGTCTGTTGCACAAGAGGATGACATCCTCGATCTATGGGCATGCAACATATCAGGCTGATATACGTCAACTACTGCCGATATATAAACATGAATGTATTTTACAAATATTTGATCGTAGGTAGCGCCTTCTGTCTTGTGTATGAAAAAGTTATCCAAGATGGGTGGACATGCAAAATTTCAGATCTTTACCTGCACAGACAAACAGATCTTAGCCAGATAAAATTGATTATAGGTGGCGTAACGGGCTTATATACAAGATAATTAAAGCATTCCAAGATCTAGCGCATGCACATTGTCATTAGAATACATCAGACCACTCCTGGGATAAATGCGTGGATGCATTGTATGAATATTAGACTGCAAGTGGCGCAGCCAGGTTTGTCTACGATAAGATGGGAAACGTGGTTGGAAAATGGTTGGAAATACTAATGGCAGGCCGATAAATTGAAGCGCTCCTGAGATACTGGTGATTTTTACCCAAAGGAACTTACGAATTGACGCCATGCGAAAGCGAGTTGCATATGGTGCCAAAAGGTTTAAAATTATAGATAAAGGTCCCAGGTTCTATGACCATGCAGAATAACAGCCTAACACATTGAACCCCTCCTTAAATACGTGCTATCATCATTACAAAGATGCACAGCTGGACACTACGCAAAAAAAAGATTTTAGGTGACCCCAATTGTATAACATGTCAAAGATCTCTAAATTAAATACTCCTTAACATGTATCGTTTAATATAAAATATTCAAATATAATTTAGGGCAATTATTGTTTCATCACATATGCTTTTGCAAGGTCTGCGCTGTAGGAACGGATGCACTTCTTGACCCTTTAACGAAACCATCGCGGGTGCTTATCAGCCTCAAAGATATATTGCCCAAGAAGAAAATGGTAGCATATGTGCTTCATTTTTGTTCGTTCCCACGTCCTCTGTGCAATCTCATTGTGTCCCATATAACAGAATATTACTGTGTGAAATAACAAGTGTTCCATCCCCCCCCCCCCCCCCCTAAAAAACGTAATTACAGTTCAATCCCGCTTATCCGCCACCCCTATAATTCGAACGTTCCCTTATAACGTCCACATATTGTGGTCACAAAAGAAAAATTACTGCTTGCATAAACCCTGTATTGTTAATTAACAATAGCTAAAACGACAGCTCTTTTATGTCCTTATGGTAAACATGTTTATGTGGTCTCATTGAACCATTGAAAAGTTTGCAGGATACAGATATAAACCTAACCGTTCTAGTCAGTACTTTTTATCATAGTCCGTTCCACAACCCTGTTAGCCAGTTTTTTGGCAATTAATTATTTTGGTGCGAGCCTTAGAACGGCCAATTCTTTTGCCCTAGGCTAAAGAAAAAATGTGTATTAATTATTTTGGAAATAATAGTCTACCTTATGTCAGGTGGTAGGAATTGGTTTTAAAATCATAATCGATTATTAAAAATTAAAACGACTGATTATCGATCATCATTCATTCGATATATCGATTATTTAATGTACTTTCTATGTTACCTAGAAATCTGCTGTATATTTGTATAAGAAAATATTGAACCCAGTAAAAAGTATGACAATAGTCGGTATTCATGATGAAACCATCAATCCACCCGCATCCAAGTTCGACTTGCCGTCGGACGTCTGTTGGCTGCGAAAGGTCCCGTTTCGATGCTGTTCGTTATTTTGTGTTCGTATATCTCTGTAGACAAGGTTAGATTCTTTGCATGGGCATATATAATCGTTTTTAAACGATTATGTAAAAATGCAAAGATTTAATCGCCTTTGAAAGAAATCGACCAATCATCGATTTAATCAATTAATCGGGACACACCACTGCTTATGTCATTTTCCTGTAAGCATTTAAAAAAACATTTTATGAGTAAATAGTCTATTCTGTAACGACATCTTGCCACCAGTCTATGAATTGGGCAATGGCAGGGAAAAGTGATGATGTCATAATAGACGGGACGCACTAAAGCCACGTGTCCATTTGTACGAATGCGGTGCATGTGTCCATTAGTTACGTTTGTCAGTGCCTTGTTAGGTCTTTAACTCTCTTTGACCACTACAAAATCGTGCATTTCCGCATACCGTTTCAGTACACGCGGCTACATGGTCCGGTTTTCAGATAACGTATCCGTTTCCGCAATCTGTACAAACTCCGATCCGCATAAGTGGACACACTCATTCTTTATTCCATATGCGCGATTTAAAACGCGTCTGCATCCGTATCCGTACCGCATGAGTTCACACGCAGCTTAAAGAGCATTATTAAGGGGGCAATGAATAAAGACTAGTCCATTAGCCAAACCACCAAAAAGTGTATTGACTACCAAATGCGGGACTAAATGCCGTTATGTTTTTCAGATACTGCGGCATCTAAACGTATTAAAGCAGGTGATGGACGTGCAACATGCAGTTTTTATTTTTTGTATTTTTTTTACAAAAGATTTGGTTTATGATTGCTCTTAGTCCATGAGCAAGAAAGTTCTAGTTTCCGTCCTTTAGATGACTTTTACTCATTTCCAGGAGTTTCCAAACATTGTTACAAGTTACAGCAACCTTGAAAATCAACTTTTTATAATCCGAGTCCTCTATTTGAAAACTTTTTTTCTGGTGCGACTTTCCATTGGTTTAAGGACCATCACTTTCTTATCATATATCATAAGTGCGATGGCATCAATGGAATTGGAAGAAAATTAGCTTTATAATGAAATAAAATTTGGCCTTAAAAATGTAACATGTGACAATTCCTGGCCCAATTTTGTACCCCTACCCATTAATTTATCTAAAAAAATGATATTTTTTCACATATTAGGGTTTTCACACAAAAGCATACTTTTGACATATCCTAATTTCTTAATATGTTTAAAATATCTTTCAGCACAAATGCATAAACATATTTAGCATTAGTTTCCAAATTTTGCAAGATTAGACACAAAAGACAGTCATTGACAAACAAGTCAAATGTTTGCAGATAAACCATCTTCACCGTGTCTTTTGCCTCATAGCTTTTGCCATTCTCAACATATCTGCAAGTTCTTTGTATCACTCGACTTGTAGGAACATTCGAATTGCAATGATAATAAATACGATCATGTATATGAGAACATCAAGAAGCTATGTACATATCTGTTGCCCCTTACCCCTAAAACATGAGGCGGTTTGAACCATGAACTTGCAAGGCCTTGGGCCGGAGAAGCCTATACAGCGCTCAGTAATTTTCTGTCCCACTATCTGGCTGTGTAAATGTGTCCCATGCCTGTTTCAAGGTGTTTCCAAACATATGAATAGAGAAGACATCTTGAAATCCTATTTTTGCAACCAAATACTCAATTTTAAATCTTTATCTGGAATGACTTTGCGCCAGTATGTGCATCAACATTGCAAAATTAACACTTGTAAATAGAATTTGGATAACATTATTATATAATAACTAGAATACGGGTAGTCGACAAGCGACTACGTGTATCCGCCTAAATCAGAGTGGAACGGGTGAAGTGAGGCATGGATTGAGTGGCAAGGGGAAATAGAGTGTTGCATATACATATGCAAAATTAAAGGCAGATAAGTCAAACCACTACATGTATATGAGTGATTTTAGCCCGTGGCAGACAAACAGATGGACGCTGAGCAAAAATGGTTGCAGGTGACGCAACCAGTTTTGCGTATGATAAAGAGCTATGTGCGAACTATACACATGCAAAACTTTGGCCCAATCGGTCAAACGGTTCCCAAGATATGAGCTTGGATATCTGCTGCATAAACTAGAATGCAGGTGGCGCCACCTGTCATAAAATCAAGAGAGCTGTCGGGGATGTATAAACCTGCAAAATTTTAGGCAGATATGTCAAACCACTGCCGAGATATGAGTGATTTTATCCCATGGCAGACAAACAGACAGGAGCTGTGCAAAAATGGCTGCAGGTGGCGCCACCAGTTTTGCGTATGACAAAGAGCTATGTGTGATCTATACACATGCAAAATTTTGGCCCAATCGGTCAAACGGTTCCTGAGCTATGAGTTTGGATGTCTGCAGCGTAAACGTGAATGTAGGTGGCGCCACCTGTCATAAAATCAGAAAAGCTATCCAGGATGTATACGCATGCTGAATTTCAGGTGAATTAGTCAAGTCACTGCAGAGATATGAGTGATTTTAACCCAAGGCAGACGAACAGATGGACACTGTGCAAACATGGTTGCAGGTGGCGCCACCATTTTTTGTGTATGTTATAAAGCTCTCCAAGGGCTACATTTGTGCAAAAAAAATTTTCTGATCGGTCAAACGGTTCCCGAGATATGAGTTTGGATGTCTGCAGCGTAAACGTGAATGTAGGTGGCGCCACCTGTCAATAAATCAGAGAAGCTATCCAGGATGTATACGCATGCCGAATTTCAGGTGAATTAGTCAAGTCACTGCAGAGATATGAGTGATTTTAACCCAAGGCAGACGAACAGATGGACACTGTGCAAACATGGTTGCAGGTGGCGCCACCATTTTTTGTGTATGTTATAAAGCTCTCCAAGGGCTACATTTGTGCAAAAAAATTTTCCTGATCGGTCAAACGGTTCCCGAGATATGAGCTTGGATGTCTGCAGCGTAAACGTGAATGTAGGTAGCGCCACCTCTCATAAAACCAGAAAAGCTATCCAAGATGTTTACGCATGCCGAATTTCAGGTGAATTAGTCAAGTCACTGCAGAGATATGAGTGATTTTAACCCAAGGCAGACAAACAGATGGACACTGTGCAAACATAGTTGCAGGTGGCGCCACCATTTTTTGTGTATGTTATAAAGCTCTCCAAGGGCTACATTTGTGCAAAAAAATTTTCCTGATCGGTCAAACGGTTCCCGAGATATGTGGGTTTATGTGTGGAAACAGACGCACAAACGGACGCAGAGCGCAGAGGAAAGGTCAGAGGTCAAAACAAAATCGGGGCGCAGCAGTTCACATGTGACCCGAACACAATCCCAGGTTCCTTAAAATTACGCCCAGCGGTTACGGAGGAGTTCTCCGGACACCTACGCGGCGGCGGCGGCGTGCAGCTGAAAACATAGTATCCGCAAAACTCTGTTTTGGCGGATACAATTACTGCTCAAAAGAACCTATATTCTATAAACCTGAATATATTTCTCTAAAGGTTAATACCTGCCCATGTGCTCTTAATATCAAAGGCATATTTACACAAATAATTTCAGCCATATTGTTTTCACTGTGTCACTTGAATCACACTGAACATCTTGTAATGAGAGCAAGATCTTCTTGTTTTTGAAGTTGCATGATTTTCCGAAGTATCCATTGCTATAATTTGTTGATAAAATGTAAAATCCTAAAAATGCAAGAATACAAAAATAAATACTTAATTGGTACTCCATACCGTCAAGTATAAATTAAGGGGTCTTAACGCAAGCTTTCTTGAACTTCACAATGTGACAGCTTAATTTATGTATGAAGTACTATTCAAGTAACTTTTAACTTGTTCAGGTAATTGAGAGTGAGGCACACAAGCTCCTTTTTTTTATGATAAATTATCTGAAGTAACTGATTGAAGTGACGAATACTTCATCAGAAAATAGAGCTTTACAATAGTGTACTTCCTTTATTTTTACCTCTTAGTATTTTTATATGCTTTCCTTGATCTTGTCTTTTATATTCTGGCGAATTTTGTCTCTGTATTTTTAGTTTTCCAAATTAACTGCTCCAAAACGGCCATTGGATCAACATCAATTCTTGGCATATCTGACATTCTATACAAGTATGATATGTTAACAAGACTATGATATACAGAGACTCATATCTACAGAGCCATCATTGCATTCAGAGAGTTTTGAGTTTTGCCTCGTATTTCTCATTTTTATAAGACAATACCATATTTACCATATACTATACCATATTCAAATGTTACCTGGTGAGGCATTGTTCGCATAATCTCACTGGATTAGCTTTCAGTAATCTTGGGGAAATCACCTCCTGCCGGCCAATGGAAACCAACACTTTTTACTTATGCTGATAAAAATCATCAATAAGTGAAAGGCTTAACAATTTAGGGAAATTTATCAACATCATATCTTTAATCTGTGATGTAGTTATATTGTCTCAAATAGGCCTACGTGTATCTCTGTTTCACCAAATCAAACTTCCTTCACTACTTTGTAGAACGGAGTCTATGAATTTATCAGTGGTGGAAGGTGTAGGTCTCATACAGAAATCTAATTCAAGTAGACGATAGCACAATAATGCTAAAAAAAAGTGTTGTCCCTGTTTAGTGATCACGTGATGTTACTAGTATTAATCTAGCTCTTAATGAACTAATAAACTGTAATTTATATATGAACAGTCATTCAATTATTCCATGATATCCCTAATAATATCTTCTACTTTAACTTAACCATGATTACTAAGGTATAGGTTTCCTAGAGAAAGATTTAATTTGTCATATCCCAAGACCATATACATGTGTATTTTAATATTTCAAGCCAGTGTAGCAAAATGCACCATAATATTGATTATGCCGGTTTTTTTTATCCTGATAAATATTTGTGACTTTACACTCATTTCTTTCACATAATTTATAGAAGTGTTAAAAGGAACCTGTTGGCAAAAGCCTCGGTTATTTACAACATGGTTAAGATTCTGTCTGTGGAGTAATACAGCTTTGTCCGAGTTCTGAGGTTCCAGAAAGTTCAGGGTTCAAACCATGTTATTATATTGAAGGGTTAGAGATTGGCACCATACACTTATCTTTTTCTGCCTCTGCATTTTATTGGTCATACATGTTTGCATTAAATTCCGATAAATGTTATAAATCAAGTATCACAGAGATCTGGCTCTTTTAACGAGAACACATGTGTGTGAAACAAAATACACGGTCTAATCAACACAGCTGCATTGTTCTGCATCTATAGGAACCGATAGGAAATCGAAATGTATTTGTGCTATTTGTGCTAAAAGAATGTTTAAAATTTAATAATAAGTCTGAGTCATATGAATATGCCTTTGGTATAAGAGCAAATGTTAATTTTTAGAGTAATACATTCAAGATTAGAAGATACAAAATGGCCTCAGAATTAATATATATCATTTCCTATGAACAAAAGAGTATTTATTATATAGTTATGTTCTTTTAATTCTTTTAGTGTCAAAATTATGCATTGTTGATACATAATAACATTTTTGAAGGAAAATTGTCCATATACTGGCGCAAAGTCACTCCAGATAATGTTTTTTTAATTGAGAAGTTGGTTAGAAAAGGGGAATTTCAGGAGCTGCTCTATTTATATATTTGAAAACACCATGAAATGGAAAATAATACCTTTAAACAGCCAGCTAGTGGGATCATGAAAATTCCTGAGCGTTGTAGGCTTCCCTGGCCCATAGTCTTGCATGTTCATGGTTCAAACCGCCTCTTGTTTTAGGGAGGGGGGTTAAGAGAGAGCTCCTTGTTGTTCATATACATATGGTCTTATTTATTATCATTGCAATTGGATTTTTCCTACAAATCCTTTGATACCAAGATCTTGCAGATATGATGAGATTTGCAAAAGCTATCAAGCAAAAGACACTTTGAAGAGCATATTCCTGCAAATATTTCACTTGCTTGTCGATGATTGTTTATTGTATCCTATCTATCTAAAATTGGAAAACTAATGTTAAATATGTATAGGCATTTGTGCTGAAAGATGTTTTAAGCAAATTCAGATATCATGATATGCCTAAATCATAATATATGCGTTTTGTACTCAAATTATCGGGGGGGTGGGGGGGGGGAATATTTTATTTTAGAAGAATCAAGGGGTGTGGGTGCAAAAGTGGCCCGAGAATTTTCACATGTTAGATTTTCAAGGCCAAATCTAAAATTATAATGAAGCAATTATTATAATGCACTTATGATGTACAATAAAAAAAAGTTTGGTCCATAAACCCCTGGAAAAATCGCAACAGAAACTAGAATATCAGCAGAAGCTGACAAAAGCCCTCAGCCAAAAGAACAGTGTTTAGAGGTGGTAACAGTGAAAAGTACTAAATATCTGTTCTCACATGGATATATATCTGTACATGTCTCAGTTATAAATTTAAAATGGAGAGGTATGTACCATGACTCATAACAATCCATCAAATGCTTCCTGAAAATAAGCTTCTAAGTTTTATTCTATTGTAAGCTCTGTGACCTTGAAAAGCAGGTCAAGGTCACCCATCTTCGAACTTGACCGAGATTTTGTTGATATGCATCTTCACCAAAGAAATAAAATTCCTATTGTGAATCCTTTTAGAGATATCCTGCTAACAAGGCCAAAATTGAAAAATCCAAGAAAAATTCATTAAAAATCAGAAATTGCAGGTGGCGCCCCCAAACTTGTGCAGCAGTTACAGACCATCAGTCCCTATGATCACAGTAAGTATTGTAAAAATCCACCCAATGGTTCCTGAGAAATAAGCTTCTAAATGTTTGTCTATAGTCAGCTCTGTGACCTTGAAAAGCAGGTCAAGGTCACCCATCTTCGAACTTGACCGAGATTTTGTCAATATACATCTTCACCGAAAAAATAAAATTCCTACGGTGAAACCTTTTAGAGATATCCCGCTCACAAGCCCAAAGTTGAAAAATCCGATAAAAATTCATTAAAAATCAGAAATTGTAGGTGGCGCCACCAAACTTGTTTAGCAGGTACAGATTATCAGTCCCAATAATCATAGTAAGTTTTGTGAAAATCCACCAAATGGTTCCTTAGTAATAAGCATCTAAGTGTTTTTCTATAATCAGCTCTAAAATGTAGAAAAATGGGTCAAGGTCACCCATCTTCGAACTTGACCGAGATTTTGTCAATATACATCTTTACCGAGGAAATAAATTCTGACGGTGAATCCTTTTCAAGATATCCCGCTCACAAGGTAAAAGTTAACGGACGCCGGACGGACGGACGGACGGACGGACGGACAGCTTGGGTGACGACAATAGCCCATCAGCCTAAGGGCTGAGGGCTAAAAAATTGAAATTGAGGACATTATTTGTAAATAAAAAGTTGACCTTCTGGGTGTTTGCAGCATTAATATGTATGGTAACACCTTGAAACGGGTAAAGGACACCTTAAAACAGCCAGCTGAAATTTCCAGAAGCTGTAGGCTTCTCCGGCGAAAGGCCTTTTTATTTCATTGTTCAAACTGCTTCATGTATAAGGGTAACAGATGTGCACATAACTTCTCGTTTGTCTCATGCATACGATTACATTTATTATCATTGCAATTGTAATGATCCTACAATTCCGGTGATATCAAGATCTTTCAGATATGTTTAGAACTGCAAAAGTTTTGAAGCAAAAGACACTGTGAAGATGGTTTATCTGCAAATATTTGACTTGCTTGTCCAAGACTATTTATTGTGTCTAATCTTGCAAAACTTTGAAAATTCATGCTAAATATGTATATGCATTTGTGCTGAAAGATGTTTTAAACATATTAAGACATAAGGATATTCCTATATCTTAAAATATGCCTTTGGTACCCTAATATCTGAAAAAAAAATCATTTATTTAGAAAAATTAAGGGGTAGGGGTACAAAAGTGGTCAGGAAGTTTTACATGTTACATTTTCAAGGCTAATTTATACAGCTAATTTTCTTCAAAGTCATTGATGCCACAATTGTGCACTTATGAACAATGATAAGAAAGTTATGGTCCATAAACCAATGGAAAGCCGCACCAGAAAAAAAGTTTTCAAATTGAGGACGCGGTTTATAAAATGCTTATTTTCAAGGTGTTTGCAGTTTATATGTATTTGGAAACACCTGGAAATGAGTAAAGGACACCTCAGGGAGGAAAAGCTTTGGGGGTCGCGAATATTCCCAAGGGGGGGGGGGGGGTTCACTTTATGGCCCATGGACTATCTGGGCCACATTTTGTTTACCAAGTCCTGTTAAAAAGATGAAAGATCATTTTTTACACAGACAAAAATGTATTTTAATGTATATTAAAATTAAATTTTATCGTGATCAATTTTGTATTCAACATAAGAAATAAAACATGTTTTTATTTTCAGTTCACATGTAATTTGCAAAATAAACATTATGTTCTAATGTTTTGACTTTCTAACATCTCTTCTTGCGAAATTAAGGCTGATATGGCATATTTTTAGCGGAATCGCGTGTTTTCACGAACACGAAGCAACAACGGATGATAAGAAGAGTAAAGTCCCCTAATGTCGTCCATCAAAAAAAATTTGTAATTACGAGAAGTTGGATTAAAAAAAATTATGGGTACATCCGGGGGGGGGGATGTCACCTGCAGCCGGGGATCAGACCGTTCTAGGCAGGTGAATACGCAAAGTTGATTAAAAACTACACCAACAGAAAAATATATCTAATAATATTTTCAATAGTCACTATGCCTTCTGAAGTACACAGGGATGTGTGATGTGCACTCTAGAATATTAGATAAAAAAATGTTTAGTGGTCATGTTTAAAACCTGGTGTTTATAGAATCTAGATTTAAAAAAAAAATGATGGGTACTTCCCGGGGGGGATGTCCCCTGCAGCCCAGGATCAGACCGTTCTAGGCAGATGAATTTGCAAAGTTGATGACTACCACACTACCAGAAAAATATATGTAATAATAATTTCAATAGTCACTAGGCCTTCTGAAGTGCACAGGGTTGTGTGATGTGAACACCAGAATTCTAGATAAAAAACTTTTATATGGTCATGTTTTAACCCTTGATGATTTATTTAATACCCCCCCCCCCCCCACACACACACACGCCCAGATGCTCCACTCATGCTACCCTGTGATTGCTTGAAAGACGACAAAAACATGAAGACCTTTTAATCAAAGAATTATATTAAATTAAAATGAGTTTACGGACCTTAGCAACATCTGAGACCTGCTGCTGCTTAAAGGCGATCACATGAATTATTGAATGACCCCCTCCTCTTACAGAAAGCGATTTATTAGCGACTGACAGAAGTTGTAAATATGCATGAATTCTGATGATGAAAAGTGTCCAAACAGGCTTTAAGATTTCACAAAATAATGTGTTTTGTAAGCATAACTTCGGAAAACAGTTTCTCTTAACTAATGTTACTGCAAGTTCTACTGACCTTGATTAAAAAGAAATCTCCGGACCATCTTGTTATATCCGTATAACAACAGATGAAAAAAAAATATCCATGTTACACGTATCTTACGACTAGGTATCGTTCGGCAACATAGAGGACAGATCTGTCTTTGGCAAGATTAGCAGCCTACATCATCGGAAATTATCCATGAGGTGAACACCAGGAGGAAGAGAAGAAAAATGTCCAATCATTCTCATCAGCCCAAAGACTGTAGTGACTTTATATTATCACTTAAGGCTAAATTTTTCATGTAGATTATATACGAAGAACAACATTTATATCAGTAATGTTTTAACATTTTCAGTCGGGATGAAAGTATCGTTCATATTTGCGGGAGAACAAAATAGTCCGATAATACGAGGACATCCATTTACAATACTGTCTAGCACTGATTATGGTTTTTATTTCCTTGAATGTTGGCGACTTGTCTAATTATTCTGTATCTTTATCTCTTCGGCTAAGGTGGCTACTGAAATGCTATCCACTGAAAGGTGACTCACGAAGTTCTGCATAAAGATAAAGGGCAGGGTTCAGGCCATTCATATCTTTGTCAATGTCAGACTGAAAGGCCTGCAGAAGAGGAGCATCTATCAGGAACATCTACCAAGTTGTTGGAAATGTGTGCCTCTGCTCAATATGGGGTGCAGCAACCTTAAAGACCATTGCTTCTGTTTTCTTTCATTAAGTAATAGGTCATTCTACTTGCGCTTTGTTCACGCTTCATCGACCTCTGTTGACATTAAGGCTGTTTTATTCTTGTGCTTAAAGATGTGTATTAGTAAAGGCTGGTTGAGAGGAAGAATCTTTCTTCTCCTTCCCCTTGAATCCTCATGTAGAATCCAGCAGTACCTATATTTATTGCATACTAAGCTAAGCCATCAGAATGACGTGGACCGAGCAGACTTGTGGATACTTGTGTGTGTGTGTGGGGGGGGGGGGGGGGGGGAGGGGGACCTGAATGGTGTAAGCCTTCTTTTCAGGACTCGTATCAGTCTTTTTATGGGGGGGGGATACTGGGAATGTCGCATTGTATGTAGGGCGAGTTCCATGCAGGGTTCTCAAGGTATATGGTATGTCCTAGAATTCAAAATTAAGATATCTTGGTATCCTCTCTCTCTCTCTCTCTCTCTCTCTCTCTCTATATATATATATATATATATATATATATATATATATATATATATATACATTCTGAAAAAAAAATAAAAGAAATGACGTGCCAATCCTATTGGAAAAATAATAATAAAATATTCTGTCAGATCATCGACCAAATTTATTGTGCTACATCTTGGAAGAGGCCGCTGTTACTTTTCAGTAACCATGTAGGAAGAATCCAGAGAAGCCTGTCTGTAGGTTAATATCGCTGTACAGCCCTGTGCCTGCTGGTGCCTCCAGCCACAGCTGCTGTCCGTAGTTACACTCCACCACAGCTGACCGGCTCAGGGTGTCAACCTGGGAGTGAGAGAGATCAGCTCGGGAGAGCTTTAGCAACGGAACACCACTACGTACCAACGTTACCTGCAATCAAATCGGAATACATTATAATTATAATGTTTTAATTATTAAATCATCCATTAGTAACTAACAATAACTGAACGGGTTGAGTACGCCTATTGTTAAATATAATTATTATAGAAAATCTACAATCTGGATTCAAAATTTTATCTTCATGCAGAGATAAGTCACTAAATGCTTTGAATGATAATGATGAAATCGTCTTACGTCTACAGCCAATCCGGGCATCGCGCCGGCGCCAATGTTGACATAATAGTAGCCACTGTAAAGACAGGAAATCCGATTATTTGAAAATGCCCCACCATCGTCGACAGTAATCAAGGTATAGGGGACAGGATACAGACCGTTACTCTCATCTGACCATTCAGACGTGCGGTAAGCACCCCAAGCCAGCGCTAAGCCATGCGCGGGTTCATACAGGAAACCACTGAGTGATGTCTGCATCGTGGCGTCTGAGTATCCCCCATAGTTTGACCAGAGCGACACGGTCTGACCAGCGCCTAACGAAAGGAATACGGCGCGTCCCAAAGTGTCCACTCCATTGTGATTAGTGTGCATGCGCAGAAGATTGCTTGATGTGGGCCCGCTGACACTAAGGTAGGCATCAACTGGAGTGTTTGCCGGGACCCCGACTGAATACATGATGTAATAATACCCACTCAGCGGTGCCCGGTAGTGGTTATTTTCCGCTATCCAACCGAAACCCACGTTTGCTTCGATGTGATCAAACGTGACGAGACCGGAGCCGTAAGAATTTGTTTTACCAACGCTGAAGCCAGCCCTGATCCCTAATTCGCCCGTCAGTGACGTCACAGCCCATGACGTTTGAAGGCCGGCCGGGTCGCTGTATAGACGTAGAGAATGTGTACCCGTCCAAATATACTCGCCGAAGTTAAACCACATAATCGTCTCCTTTCCGATGGTGTCATAACTCAGATGTGAAACTGACTCGCGGAAAATTGTCCTAGAATTCTGGAAATCGCGAACCAGCCTAAAATCAACGTCCGTGGTGCCTCCTGCCCCGGCGCTCATACCGACCAGGTACATCCCCGTCCCGGGGATGAAGAGACGGTAGGACACCTCGTCCATGTAGCCCCCTCTGTTGGTCACTAATGTATCGTACCTTATTGGTTCACTTTCCCCGAATATTTCCATCTGATTTACGGCAAACATTGTCAGGTCTGAAAATAATATAAATTTAAAGATGAAATAGCCGTACCTTAATAAGATACAAACGGATATGTAATATGTAGCAACTGTTATTGTAATAAAGTTTTCACAAATGTGCCTTTTGCAAAAAAGGGATTATACTGAACGGGCTTTCCAGGTTAATTATGTTTGTAATTAAAACATGAATGCATAAAAGTATGAATTGCCTGGCCGAGAGACACATTAAGACAAAATGATAATGCGAATACAATATGATATAATCAAATATTGGGATGGAATGAATATTTTTTTCTGCATGGAAATGGGGTTTCATTAACATAATAACCAAATTGCATGATTAATGACAAAAAAAAGAAGATAAATTGCTTACTTCCGCCAATTGGTGCCGGAGTGGTTGTGGTATAGATGGTCGTAGCTGAAAAAAAGAGGTGCATAACTCTAAAAAATGATAAATAAAGGAAGCGTTATGATTAGAGATTATACAAAAATTTAATGTATTGCCATACAGGGTGACAAACTATCATCAGAGGTTCTCAGTTCGCAGTCAGGTGTCATTCATAGATGGCATACTGAGATATAATGAAAGGAGGACAGGCTAACAATTAGGGTTTGGACATAGCCTAGTGGTTAAGGCTTTGGAGGAACACGTGTGAAGGGAAGTGGTTTTCTCGAACATTAGTGTGTCTTCGAACCCGATGAGTCCACTCTCCAGATCTTCAGTCTGATGTAAACTCCTTTCAGGTATCGTACCTGAGGGCTCACACTTTTAGGCCAAGCTAAGCAAATATCTTCGTTGCGCTGCTGCGTCTCCCAATGGACCCCGTTACTCTCGTGGACTGGACGTAGAAAATATCCGTAATTATACGCCCCTCCTACATGATGAATGCAGTACAGGCGTATATGTTCAAGCATGGAGTACATGGAGGAAATCCCCGCCCTCCAGAGCGCTCTGCTGTTGGACACTCTTCAAAATACGCCGCAAGAGGCGCATGTAGAAAGAGCTATCTTTCCTGCCAGGACGTAGGTTTCCCAGTCGTAGAGCACTTTATTCAGCATTTGTGCCTTGAGCACTTTGACTTCGTTCACTATGAGTTTTCAGCTTCACCGCACTTTCTTACCCTGGAGAGTGTTGGACTCTTTATCTAAGTCGCGGAATAGATTGACGGCTATTGCTGATTCAAAATACACAAAATCTCGAAGGATTCTGGTTTATGAATATTGATAGATCGTAGTTGCTTAGCTTGTTTTTCGTTTATTTTTTGCCTCCTTTGTCTATAGGTGAGCTCAAGGTCCGAGAAAGCCACCGTGATTTGGTTCATGAAGTGCAGCAAGTCATCCTTTGAGTGGATAGTGTAGCTGTATCTTCCACACAGAGAAATTTCCGTTAAAACATTTTCCTTTTTTTGTCTTTGCATGAAGCCTAGCGCTTTGCAAAAGTTCCAGATATCAAGGAAGACAGATCTTTTCAGTGGTTGTTTAATATACAGTAAAACCCCACTAACGCGATCACCTGCGGCACCAGGCAAAGTGGTCGTGTTAGCGGGGTGGTCGTGTTAGCGGGATGCTTGTACATGAGTCCGCAATATTAACGCAGGCGATGAGATGTATATAACAAGAAAATGTTAAGTTGTTGTCCCTGTTGAATTTAAAATTTAAAATATAAAGAAAAATGAATAACAAACATGAATATGATTCAAAAGTTTGATTCACATAGAAATAAAACACACAAATGAAACAAATAGATGGCGTTGAAATCATTCTTACAGCATTGGTCTTAACACGAAGATGGTCTGATGTCGAACACGTAGTGAGAACAGAAGGATAGATCAAATTTTAAGGCTTATTTATATCGTTCCTGCTTGATCATTGAAATGCAGTTTGTCACAGTTTTAGTTTAATTGCCAAACTCCTTTTTGATCAGTATGTTAAATGCTAATCTAACACCTGAATTGTAACGGACCATGGTGTCCAAAATCTATTGATTAGTTTAGCTAACAGGTTGGGCGGCAATATAAACAAGCCTACTATGGCCAGGCAGATAGGCCAGTCCATAGCTGGGCGATGAGCATGTCACCTGTTCAACGGGCCGCGGTCGCCACGGGCCAGTGGTCGTGATACGGGGGCTCATCTGAAGGTCGGGACCAAAAAAGTAGTCGTTGGTCGTGATAGCGGAATGGTCGTGTTACCGAAGTTTTTTTATATGATATTTTATATTAGACAATTCTTGGACCAAGAAAAGTGGTCGTTAGCGGGGTGATCGTGTCAACGGGGTGGTCGTCATACAGGAGTTTACCGTATATGCTTAAGCATAAAGGTGCAAAGATGCCAAACTATGTTCGAGCCAGACGCAGCCGTCCTGTACCCTCTTGTTGATATCGAATGGCTGTGATGTTGGGCCGTATTATTTGTCTTTATGGGAAGATATCTAAAATGCTGACCAACTGGATAGAAGTGTTTTTGAAAACCAATCGTAGTTCTCTAACGAGGATTTCAAACAACTGTGCGATGTATTTACTGGCGGTGTACAGTGGTGGTCTTGTATTAGGCGATATGCATCCACCATACCACACCTAGCTGTGACAACCCGACTCAGTAGGCAATCGGATAATTGGGCTGGTAAGCTTACTCGACTCGTGATACAAGTAATATCAAGGAATGTATCGCAGTGATCTTGCATCAGGCTGCATGCATATTGTGGAAAACGGCCCATAATCTCACTATTATGCTAAGAATGACGAATTGACACAATAGTATACATGTGAGCTCACAACCAAAAACGAAACACCGTCTCCATGGACACGGGTCATTTCCTGTGTCGCCTGCAAGCTGCCTGCGTCCTGTAACCCGTGCGAGTCATGCTTGTGTTCATGCGGAATAAATTCAACAAACATGCCGAGGGGTTTACCAATGTGCTGGGTTAAATCGGAAGTTTTCGCGCATGTTTGGTATTATTAAATTGTACACAACAAATGCTAACGATTGGTCTGGTTTATGTTGATTGACAGTGTACCTGTAGGCCATGAAGCGTTGTCAGAAATAATGAAAATATTTGCATCTTCAGACTAAGATGAAAAGACACTCTGGCGCCAGCGGTCAGGTCGTAATGCAAGAGGGTCGATATGACGCTATGCCACCCGTTCAACCAGTCTTAGTATAATGTGACAGAATATTTTGCACTAAACTTTCTGGGTTTAGTGCCTACTTCAGCCGTAATCGTGAACATCCCGTCAGGGGGATGAATCACCTTAGGGCACTAGTGGTTTGTATTTCTCGTATGACAGATCTTTCCGTGATCAGCTAGGGGGAGAAACAGGTCTTAACCAGAGTATAAACTGGGAAATACCAATACTTAAAATACAAGGCTGACAAACAGGAATAAAATACAAGGCTGACAGGCAGAGGTCATTCTTGCCAACACGGGAAGGAAGGAATTGCCCGTAAGAAATAAATGTATGTTTTAAGTTAGAGCATAAAACATTGAGACGGTAACGTCCAACCTAACCCCGCAAAAACCAACAAAAACATTATCAAGTTTACTTTCGGTAGCATGTTGACCTCCATCCCATCTCAACAAAAACATAAAACATAATAAAGTTTACTTACGGTAGCATGTTGACTGGTCTACGTTGATACACGAGTCTGTACCCGGATCGTAGTGAGTGCCATCCGGACAGTTGATCCTGACCGGGGTGCATTCGGTACACTGGCAGAATGAGCCGCAGTCAGTGGGGTTAGGGATGTTTCCGTCGATACATGTACCATTTGGAAAGGTGGGACACCCGATACTGGAACAGCTTCCAGACACCCTACCGACGGTGATTACTGGTGGAAATTCCAGGTAACATTTATTTATTTAGCATATAATGATCGCCAAAACAGGTAAAAAATATTTCAAACAGATATCAGCACTAGATGAACAATTACTTGGTCCGGTCCAAACCAGCAATATTCCTACGGCCCTATAGCTTAAGCTTAGTAATCCCTGTTTTTATATTTGTTGTTCTTGTAAAAGTATTAAAACCGGTAGACGTGGGTGAAAATTTAAACTTTGTCACATTTCGTCAGTGGAGGAAATATCTGATATTTTAAATTATGTTTATAGTGTTAACAGATATGCATACTTACAATAATATATAGATAATAAATAGATAAATAAAACAAAACATCTAGAGATATAATTCCTTAATAGGACAAACCTTTAATCATATGAAACAAATGTTTATTTTATGAATAACTTTGTAACAATTTAATATTTTCATATGTTTTCACAAGTTTTTTTTTCTCGAAAATCCTGTGCACCCATTTACATAGCTTCCTTACTTTATTAATAATTTGTATCCAGTTGACCGTGAATTTCACGCTGGTCTTACCTGACAGAGTCACTAAAGCTCCTAGCACGTACAGCATGGCGTCAGATACCGGTACTGAATGTTCTACCGTTCGTTGTATATGAACATTTTTTTTCCATAATGTAACATATGGCCTTTTCCAGGATGTCTACACTTTCCTTCAAGGCGTTCATGAGGTTATCGCTCGCCCTAGCGTTTTCTCTCTCATTGCAAAAAGCGATAATATTTCTGTCTACTTATATTCATTCTTTCATTAGCAAATTAGTAACAATGTTTCTCCGCTTACTGCTTTTTTCTATAATTATATATCAGTTTAAAAATTAATTCCATTTAAATTGATTGTATACTCGTCGTGTTAAGGGAATGCATTTACAATAATACATCTACAATACCTCCGCCAGGTAACAAAATATTATATACAACCTTAATGTCTTTCCTGATCTTTCTGTTAGCAGCTTACACTTACAATTATGAAAGGATTTTAATGACATATTTTGGAGGATTATGGAAACAACCGACGAATATGTACCATTTTAATTTAAAGAATCCCTATTCAATTATTGGATCATTCATTGCTTTTAGGGGCTTGCTTTGCTGAGATTAGTTTGTTGTATCCTAAATTATGTTTTTATTAGACCCTCTCTAGATTATCTTCAGATCACCAAACACAGTGCCATTAGTAGCAGTAAACACCTCATATAAATACGCAGGCAGCTAAAGCTTATTTGCTTGTGTGTTTAGATATGATTGTAAATCAGATCTGTTTGACTGATAGTGTTGAGTCTATATTGTTTGCTGTTTGCGTATTCTAAAATTTTATAAAACTCAAAAATAACATATTCCAAATTTGGATATTATATTTTATATATCATGTATCTTATTTTGTTATATTCCAGTACGTTTGCTCAGAAGAATGTAATTATGATAACTCTGCTTCCGTAAGTCAGACTGAAATGTCAGTAAATTTAAATATATACTTAATAGTGCTTGTACAACGAAAAAGAGCTGTAAGCAATAATGAAGCGTGGAACCCCACGTTTCAAACGCCATTCTCGTGCAATATGAAAGAACGAAATGGCCCAATGGTTCTCTGGGAATAGTGGGCGTAAATTGAATGCAGAACAAGTCTTTATGAATGACGTTGTTGTAGTACGAGGTGTGTGGATGGAATGATCTCTGCCTGAAATAACACAAACCGTGTGAATACAAAATTTATTACAAAAGGAAAGGATGAACGTTTAATACCTGCCCCAAGTTCGGGTTCGGTAGTTTATATTTTATGCTTCAACCCGCCTAACACACCTTGTAAATGCTTATAGTGCTTATAATGTAGTGCTTATAATTTATTTTCTGCGAAGCTCTAAAAATAATTCATTTTGGTTATACTACAAAACAAATTGTAAAATCTCTTTTCTGTGTTATTGGAATTGCAATGTTTTCCACTTTTTATGACCTGTTCATAGAAACCCTGCTTTTCAGCCTTGTGTCAAACTCTCCGTTTGTAAGAGATGGTACGCTAACGACGGGACAAAATTCATGTGGGTATTATCTTGTGAACCACAGCAAGATTGAGGTTATAAGGAACCCCGTCTGACTGATGTAGAATCAGCCATTATTACCAATCACATGCCCTTGATGTTTCTTGTAACACATGCGTAAGAGAGACTAATGGGGCTGCGTCAGCTTACACACGATGCCATGTACACGGGTGAGACAAGAAACACCTGATAGGACAAAAATAGCCCACCTCTTTCTATCATACTGCATGAGTACAGTTGTTCTTAATCTACCTTGCATATGCTTAAGAGCTTTCATAAAAGTGTGGGGGGGGGGGGTATTTTATATATATATATATATATATATATATATATATATATATATATATATATATATCATATAGGCTTTTTAACTTTTTTTTAAGTGAAGGTCGTATTGTGCAAGTGTAGCGAGCTTGAAGAACGCAAAAATGCCCGAAAGCGGGTGTTTGTAGGAGGGTTAATCCCCCTGACACGATTTAGTTTTGAAAAAAAAAATTTAACAAAAAATATACATTATCAGTGCAATATTATGTCCAATTTTCTACTATAAATCATATGCTGCAGCACACACAAAATATTTACTAATATTATATATTGAATTTACATCATGTGTATGTGCAAAAATTGTAAAAGGGTTGCAAGGGTTCCCTGAGACAAACATTATTTCTAATTAGCCAACGAAATCCCTACCTTACTCAGTGTTCCAATTTAATTTATTTAAAAACCATGGAAGCCATGCAATACTTTCAAGATCATTGATCACATGAAAACACAGGCTTATTTGGCAGTTGCGATAAACACTCTGATTTCATGGCCAAAGATAGCTACTCTCACAGACCCCCATTGATCTGTCAATCATGCGGATTAAATATTAAATAAACAGTTTTCACAGAAAAAATACAAAAATATAAATACCCATTTATCTCCGATTAGATTGATTGAATAGTGTATAGTTGTCCTATGAACATTTCAGTTTGTGGGACCAGAACGGATATAAACGGTTGCAGGATGTTGTCTGACAGAACAATGTGCTGGTTTATGTTTTTCATATGGATCGGCCCTCACATTTTAACAATGTGCTGGCTCATTCTTCGCCCGTTGAGTGATCATAATTCAATAGTGTTCACCGTGATATCTTCTTAATTTTACCCAAGTGCAAGCACCTTCAGCACTGTAGAACATAAACATGACATGTCACCGTGACATTAATTTATTGAAGCATTATTTTCACGTAACTAGTAATTTAAGTTGGTAACATTATAAAATTATATTGCAGAGACAAACCTGATCTTATTGGAAACCTTTGTAAGTAATGGTGGCGTGGACCACTGCCAGAGGTCGCCCTTTGTGTCCTTATTCATCCCTATTACATTGTAATATTCTGCCGAATTTTACATATATACAATATTATATATATATATATATATATATATATATATATATATATATATATATATTTGAATTTAACATATTGTCATATTAATAGTAAGTTATTTTAAAGAAAAGTGAAAACATATATATTTTATTCTAAATACATTTTATTCGATCACAGACAAATCTGTTCATTTGTTTTACAAATTTGCATTACTTGATTTATCGTATAAAGAGCACACATTTGTGACTGTATTGATGACAAAATAGTTGGTCGATGTTTGTCAGTACATCCCACCATGACCAGACATAGTGAATGTCTTATATATTTCTGTAATATGTTGTACCCGGTACGTGTAAAACACCATGCAGGAAGCACGTGTTCCATGCATGTTTCTAGTTAAACTGGGTCGAGTGTTCATAAATACTGAAGTCCGGTTGTCAGTCCAAATTACAGTCCCTACAGAACTAAGGATAACTTATTTATTGTCATACATCTGTCAGGTGACGCGAGATATTCTGTTTTACCCTTGGTAATTTGGTTGTATGTGCCCACTTTTTACGCAAAAAAGTACTGAACAGATTTTGAATGTTTAGGTTATGATTAAGGTTAGGAACACCCAAAGAAACAACCCATTCGGTTTCGGATCTAATCCTGAGCTGTGTCATAACCTGCCTTTAATATGAAGCTGTATCATAACGTGTCATTCCATTCTTGAAATGTGAGAAAAATACCCAAGGATCAATCGGTTAAATATTGTAAGTAAACCGGGGCAGTATCGTATGTTTTTCAGTTCAAAGGCTTCCCTTCCTATATCTCTGTCTTGCCTCTTTCTCTGTCTCTGTCTGTCTGTCTGTCTGTCTGTCTGTCTGTCTGTCTCTCTCTCTCTCTCTCTCTCAAACCTTAAAATAGATAAAATGCTGTTATTCAAGTAACAAAAGAAAATAATTACCGATTTTAAGCTCAGCTGACTGTAAGTCATCTGAGCTATAGCGATCACTCTTTGCCCGTCGTCCGTCTGTCCGTCTGTCTTGCCATCCGTCTGTCCGTTAACCTGGCACAAATCGTAACCGCTAGACCTAGAATCTTGTAACTTTACATTCTGAGAGGTCAATGAAAAATCTCCTTGGAAACCAGAAATTAGGTCTCTGTTACCCATATCCTTTGAGCTATAGGGCCTCAAAGTACCCCCCAGAATATTCAAAAATTTCATACAAAAACTTCAATATCTCATTAACTACATCACTGATGGTCATGATTTTTTGCATACATATTGATCATGAGAAGTTTCATCACTTCCTGCAGACTGGTGGCGCCACCTGTATTTTTCGATTTTTTACGAATCGTTTTCTCTATTTTTGAGACCTTAAAAAATGTAAACATCTGTTAACAGGGCACAAATCGTAAAGACTGGACCTAGAATCCTAATTCTTGACACACTGAGAGTCCTATGAAAAGTCTCCATGGAAACCAGAAATAAGGTCTCTGTTACCCATATCCTTCAAACTATGGGCCCCAAAGTACCCCCCCCCCCCCCCAGAATAGTCAAAAATTTCATACAAAAACTTCAATATCTCATTACCTACTTCACTGATGGTCATGATTTTTTGTATACATATTGATCATGAGATGTTTCATCCGTGTCTGCAGACTGGTAGCGGCACCTGTATTTTTCGATTTTTTACGAATTTTTTTCTCTATTTTTGAGAGTTTTAAAAATGTGAACATCTGTTAACAGGGCACAAATCGTAAAGACTGGACCTAGAATCTTAATTCTTGTCACACTGAGAGAACTATAAAAAATCTCCATTGAAACCAGAAATTAGGTCTCTGTTACCCATATCTTTTAAGCTATGGGGCCCCAAAGTACCCTCCCAGAATAGTAAAAAATTTCATACAAAAACTTCAATATCTCATTAACTACATCACTGATGGTCATGATTTTTTGCATACATATTGATCATGAGACGTTTCATCACTTCCTGCAGACTGGTGGGGCCACCTGTATTTTTCGATTTTTTACGAATTGTTTCGCTATTTTTGAGACCTTTAAAAATGTGAACATCTGTCAACAGGGCACAAATTGTAAAGACTGGACCTAGAATCTTCATTCCTGACACAGTGAGAGACCTATGAAAAGTCTCCATGGAAACTTGAAATTAGGTATCTGTTTTCCATATCCTTCAAGCTATAGGACTCCGAAGTATCCCTCAGAATAATGGACAATTTGATACAAAAGCTGAAGTTTCTGAACAGCTAAAGCAGAGATCACCATGATTCTTTGCATGGATATTGATTAATGAGTGTTTCATCAGTTTCTGCAGACTGGTGGCACCACCTGTATTTGTTCAGGTTTTTTATAAATTTTTTCTTTATTTTTGAGACCTATAAGGATGCTGTCATCTGTTAACGTGGCACAAATTGTAACAACAGGACTAAGAATCTTCATTCTTGTCATGTAAGGAGGCCCATGAAAAGTGTCTGTGGAAACCTGAAATTAGGTCTTTGTTACCCATATCCTTCAAGCTATAGGACTCTGAAGTATCCCTCAGAACAATGGAAAATTTGATACAAAAGCTGAAGTATCTGAACAACTAATGCAGAGTTCACCATGATTCTTTGCATGGATATTGACCATTAAGTGTTTTTATTAGTTTCTGAAAACTGGTGGAACCACCTGTATTTTTTTTAAAGTTTATGCATTTTTTCTCTAATTTTGAGTTATATAAATACAGTCACAATCTTGGCCTGTTGGTTAATCTGTTTCATGCTTCAGTTGAACGGGCATCTACTACCATTCAGATGATTAAATTTCCTTTGGCAAATCTCTTCCCAGTCAGCTAAGCGTCATGACCCATGGGTCACTTGTTTAACAATATCCTCAATAAGTCATATAATCTAAAAGCTAATCAAATGCAGATCTCTTAATATCCTTACTATGATTGATTTCGCCATGCGTCACAGTTTGCTTTCCCTCTCAGTGGATTAATATCCTTAACAACAGACATTTATATCAAAATAAATACTTTCTCTATCCCCCCCCCCCCCCTCTCTCTCTCTCTCTCTCTCTCTCTCTCTCTCTCGTTGAATACGTTGAATATTGATTATAAAATGAATTTCTTTTATGTCAAAATAAAATCTCTCTCTATCTCTCTCTCTCTCTCTCTCCCTCTCAGGGTATCACCGTATCTTTCTCTGTTTCACATACATACACCCAGAGAGAGATAGAGAGAGAAAGAGAGAGAGATAACATGTACCTTGTCTTATAAATATGTCGAGTGGACTGATAAGATATAGGTTTTATGTTTTTTCATGACCACATGATGCGTTCACATTGCAGAAAATGTTACTAGCGTGGGCAGTCTTTAGCGGTAAGTCCGTCACATAAAATAATACATTAACATTTTCATTATATATTTACTCGAGCTAGCGTCTTTTGAGCTGTACGTTGCCATAAATTCCGTAAACTCTAAAAAAGAGACTGTTAATATAAATTATATATACATAGATATTATTTTCGTTTCAATATTCCATGAGAACATAATGATATAAAAAACACCAGTATTATTGATTTTAGGCTATACTGATAGTTTAGAGTGATTATGAGAAAATCTGCATATTCAGCAGATATGCTGAAACGCACTTATTAGACATTTCCTGGAATTTTACGTCCTTTGTGCGGTTGGTTTGTTTTTCAGATTGCGCTCTCACACACAAATTAAATTCTTTATAAACTTTTTTTTTGTGGAAAATCTTCACTTTATATGATTTTATTACATATGTTGTCCATGTTCAGTTTGTAGCAGTCATTAAATTGTGTTCGGCTTGTATGTATGAATAGTTTATACCACCAGAGAAGAAACAGTGTGTATTTTGCCCAATAATATTAAGTCTTCCTGTTTCAAGAGTTTCTTCAGAACAAGTAAAATTTATGAAATTTCAGCATAGGAGTCCAACAATGAATAAGAATGACCTTCAGTAGAGCGCATATTTCAGCCTATTGAAAAAAAACTATCATTTATCCTTATGTGTACTTAAACTTAATTTGTTTTTTACTTGTATAAATATATATATATATATATATATATATATATATATATATATATAAATGTAAGTATGCACAGCGGGCCAGGGTTTGCTTGGTCCTAACATCTTCTTGTCTCCGGATGCTACAATGTCCTGGGTTTTTCTGTTATGTTAAGTGAATCTGGTCCAATTGTAAAAAATCTTTCACAGTTTGAAATATACTCGTTCAAATAATTGCTCTCTCTCTCTCTCTCTCTCTCTCTCTCTCTCTCTCTCTCATACACAAACATATGTAAAGTTCACCAAGTATCAAGATTTATTTATTAACATTGTTTTTGTCTATAAAAATGTAGTCGTGAAAATAAGTTCAACCTGCCATGCAGGCACCGTGCATAGCAACAGGGAAATAATAGAACGTTTATCATTCACATCAATATCTCTTTGAATATGAAGTCTGTATGGAGTGAGTCAAGTCTTTGAAATTTCAACAAAGTGATTACAGTGACCACGTTGTTCAAAATGAAAAAAAAATATAAAAAAATCAAGTATGTATTGCTTTATTTTAATTTTTTGAAATAAGATATCAAGTTAAAAGTTTCAATAAATTCCGTAATATTACAACATGATAATACATGTTATTAAGTGCCACTATTTATGAATAATGCATTCTATATAATTCCGTAACTGCTTTCCGCATAATTAACATTTAGGAAAATACGGATTTTAATGAGGTTTTTTTATGGTGATTCGGTAAATCTTAATTAACATGATTGCTGCTTATGGAAGTATTCTAACATATGCAAATTAATATGATTACACGCCAGGTATACTTGACAATGCAAATTCAGTTAGATTTGGGTTCATAATGTTAATCAATAGGGCAGTTATATCTTTAATATGTTAATCATTACTGTGCCTTTAAAATTGTCACATCTATACAATGCCTTCTGAAGTTCTCCACCCACACCACGGTAATTTTTTATACTCAGTTATAAATAATAAGGTTCCGCATTAAATTTTCACAACTTTATCAGGCAGTTATAGTCTATAAGTTTCGCTCTTGATACAATAAAGTGCTCAGTGGCCATGTCTGGTATGGAACTGCGAGTGCTTTTACTGGAGTAAAAAACTGAAATCGACAACCTGTGACCTTGTATGCTTTAATTCCATGAAATGAACACGGACCAGGTGTGCGAATTGTTTTCAACTTGAACATAATCCATGGCACGGAAACTTACACGTGTTAAAACTTGTCCGTTTCAGTTCATAAACCCACCTGAATGCACCCGGAAAAGGTCACCCTTGAATTTGAAGGATATTCATAGGTTTTAAAATTTAAGATCTACTCCTCCACCGATAAAAGATTAAATTTTATGGATTTCGTTACCAGAAATTAAAATATTGGACCTGATGAGAACTATGGCAAATTTGAGATTATTCAACCATTTTGCAATAAATTATTTCTAAAGTAGGCAGATAGGGCTTTTTATACATCACCTAGTTGTATTTGTGTACTAGGAATTACAACAGTCCCGCCGTTTTCCTACTCACGAACCATTTCGTAGGTCTTTATCGTCACATGTGCATAGATATGGGTGAGAGGACAAAGGTTATTAAAAATGGGAATACCTTTACTAGGAGTGTGACGTCCTTGCATAGGTCATTTTTTTTGTGCAAAAATCACACAAAATCTTTATAATCTCAAGAAATTTTGAATTAGTTTGTAAAATAATATCAGGTAGACCTAAGACCTTGGATAGCTTTGGCTTGTACGGGAGACTGGTGTGGGGTATAAGAGACTTTTAATACCCCCATTATCGCCAATTAACAGTAGTGTGAGCATTATGAGTCAAAACCAAAATGACCGTTTTTTTCATATAATACACATGTATTAATGGGTTATAGGATGAAGTCTTTTCAAATTTGGTCATGATCTTTAGTCATTTATTTTAATCAAGTTTTTTGGAAGCTCCTTAACTTTTGAAATACTTTTTCCTTCATATTTGACACACAATTTGTTTCAACGAATATCTCGGACATGTCTGAAAACTGAAGACATTGTCCTTGGCCTTCAATGGCAAATCTGTGAATATAGGTCAAAAGGATCTTTCTTCATCCCCTTAATTTTAGAAAAACGGTATATATTTATTCTAGATTGATACATAAATTGTTAACACCAAGTTGTCTGTCACTTTTAAACATATGTGACGCTGCCCCTCACGGTCTGGGCTTTGTAAAGAGGAATGGCTTTTTCGAAAGTTGGACAAGTTTGTTAACCTTTGATTGATTCAATTACTAAACTAAAAGTACGCGCATCGTTCATACATATACATCCCGGTCAATGAAGTCCAGTTGCTAAAATTTTGTCCAATAAGTTTAAACTTCACTAACATTTGGTGATGATGAGCCTAAGCAGTGTGCTTTTTCTCATTTTGCTTCAGAACTTTCAACAGGGCCAAGTTCAACGCAAAATGTATAACAATAGACAGGCCTGAGAAACATGAGATAAGAACACTGTAACATAGTAAAACAGAAATACAAAACATGAGGGCAGGTCATTATATCCAGTATTTTATAAGAGGAATATTCTACCTTCTGATATTCCAGTTAGTATGATTAAAATCCTAAGGTGAAATATTCAGGTAAAACTCCCAGATTGTGTTATACTTGAAGCAATTGATTTACATGTTATTTCTCTCAAAGTTGACGGGGTTTCCGCTTTGTTTAATGTTGATGCACTTAAGTAGTTTCAACCATTATTGCACGCGTTTGTAGAATATATATTTTTTTAGTTCAGCTTACTATATATTTAATCGGTATTATGAATATGATTTAGCGCATATATATTCCATAATAGAATGCGGCATTTCTTAACGATAACGTGTCATATATAAAGTATAATACTCCTTAGCCTGTGCAGTCATGAACATGTTTCTTTTTTGGATTCTGGTTTCCACAGTTAAAAAATACATCATTTATGTTAATACCATAATCTCCTATTAGGCAGATTAAATTAGTATTTGTCACAAAGATGCGCGTCTGTCGATAAGAAATAAAGATTTAACAATTTTATTTAGCTGGCATTGCTGTATAGGCAACATCACAGGCATATGAACACTTAACAGTTATTTAATGTATTGTCAAATGGCAGTTTTGCTTGTACTTACTATTTCAAATGCTATTATGCAAATAAGAATTTAAGCACTTCTTAAGAATTTACAGAGTCACATAATCAACATCAGTTGAGGACCGTGACCAATGGGTCCCTAGTTTTATGTATCACCGCACGAACAGTGGGAGATTCTTCATGACCCTTGCAGTCATACTTTGAAATCACATAAATTGTGTACCCTAGAAATAAATGCTGCTCAATAAGATGAGGGTACTAACCTTTAAATCTGGAACCCCCCCCCCCTTATATCATCCACTGTTTTCTTCCAAATAAAAACGTGTGCATGTGGTATTAACCCTAACCCTTTAAAGATGAACAATTCATCACATCTTGTAAGGAAATAATGACATGCCTTTGAACAAGCCTAGAATGCGGAGTATGATTGTTTATGTCCTAAGCATTTATTTTCTTTCACAGTATTGGTGGCGTGGACACAGGGCTTCACATGTCCTGTGGATTCGGGTTGGTGTGTGGACGGCCTGTATGCTGATCCGGCAAGCTGTGCTCACTATTACGAGTGCGTGGACGACACCATGGGAGGGTGCAGACAATTCCACAGACAGTGCGCACCCGGCACACATTTTGACCCAGTCAATCAAATCTGCAATTTTGAAGGCCTTGTTAACTGTGGTACATATATTTCACTGGAAAATTTTACTGTGGCTGGCATAAATTGGCGAGGGTTTAAATTCGCGTTTGTTTTGCGAAAGAAAAATCTTTTTAACACTATATCATTCCTAACCCTCAGCAACATGTCAGTGTACCACGTAATGTATGTAAGTCCCAACCCTCGGCAACAGGTCAGTGTAACACGTAATGTATGTCAGTCCTAACCCTCGGCAACAGGTCAGTACGTGTAACACGTAATGTATGTCAGTCCCAACCCTCGGCAACAGGTCAGTGTAACACGTAATGTATGTCAGTCCCAACCCTCGGCAACAGGTCAGTGTAACACGTAATGTATGTCAGTCCCAACCCTCGGCAACAGGTCAGTACGTGTAACACGTAATGTATGTCAGTCATAACCCTCGGCAACAGGTCAGTACGTGTAACACGTAATGTATGTCAGTCCCAACCCTCGGCAACAGGTCAGTACGTGTAACACGTAATGTATGTCAGTCCCAACCCTCGGCAACAGGTCAGTGTAACACGTAATGTATGTCAGTCCCAACCCTCGGCAACAGGTCAGTGTAACACGTAATGTATGTCAGTCCCAACCGTCGGCAACAGGTCAGTGTAACACGTAAGGTATGTCAGTCCCAACCCTCGGCAACAGGTCAGTGTACCACGTAACGAATGTCAGTCCAAACCCTCGGCAACAGGTCAGTGTAACAAGTGATGTATGTTAGTCCCAACCCTCGGTAACATGTCAGTGTAACACGTAATGTATGTCAGTCTTAAACCTCAGCGCCAAGTCGGTTTATACTGTAATATATGTCAGTCCCAACCCTCGGCAACGTGACAGTGAACACGTTATGTATGTCAGTCTTAAACCTCAGCGCCAAGTCGGTTTATACTGTAATATATGTCAGTCCCAACCCTCGGCAACGTGACAGTGAACACGTAATGTATGTCAGTCTTAAACCTCAGCGCCAAGTCGGTTTATACTGTAATATATGTCAGTCCCAACCCTCGGCAACGTGACAGTGAACACGTTATGTATGTCAGTCTTAAACCTCAGCGCCAAGTCGGTTTATACTGTAATATATGTCAGTCCCAACCCTCGGCAACGTGACAGTGAACACGTAATGTATGTCAGTCTTAAACCTCAGCGCCAAGTCGGTTTATACTGTAATATATGTCAGTCCCAACCCTCGGCAACGTGACAGTGAAAACGTAATGTATGTCAGTCTCAAACCTCAGCGCCAAGTCGGTGTAAACTGTAATGTATGTCAGTCAAACCCTCAACAACGTGTCAGTAAAACCTGCAATATATGTCAGCCTAAGCCCTCAGTACCATGTCATCGTAACATGTATAATATGTCAGTTCAAACCCTCAGCAATATATCAGTGTAACAGGAAAAGTAGGTAAGTCTCAAACCTCAGCGCAACGTAAATGTTTGTAAGTCTCAAAACTCTTGTCCAGGTTAGCGTAAACCTTGATATATGTCAGTCTAAACCTTTTGCAAAGTGTTAGTGTAACCTGCAATGTATGTCATCAGCGCCTGGTCAGTGTAAACCTTAATGTATGTCATTCTGTAACATCAGGTCTAAGTCGGTGTAAACAGAAATATATGTCAGTCCCAACCCTCAGCAACGTGTATGTGTAACCTGTTATGTATGTCAGTCTCAACCCTCAAGCAACGTGTTAGTTTTAACTGTAATATATATCAGTCCCAACTGTCATAAACGTGTCAGTGTAACACTTTTAATATGTCAGTCCAAACCCTCAGCATTTGTCAGTGTAGGTTTAAATACGTATTGTATGTCATCTCAAACCTCAGCACCATGCCAGTGTAACCAGTAGTGCCAGGGGCGTAGATAGCGGGGGGATGATGCACCCCAGAATTTTAGGGATGGGGGGATTGTGTGTACTATCATCCCCCCCCCCCCCCGGTTTCCATGGGGGATAAATGCAAAACTATAATAATTATGCAATACATGCCAGTTAATAGTTATAATATTTATAACGAACGTTGTGAGGTATTAGAAGTAACAACTGCCGCGAGTCGTCCAACATTCAAGGATCATTGATTCGTTATTCAGAGTTTACCACAGGTTTCCGTATATTTGTATCTGCATATTTTTTAATTATTATCGGTAAGTATTCAATTTAATATGCAGAATAGGACATTTATAGCTCTATAGCCATATGATAATCTTTTTATCATATGTTTTAATATGATTAATTATTCTACAAATAACCTGTTCTCATGATTATAATGCATTCAGCCAAAAGCATGGTAGATCCGCAAAATGAAAACAAGTTAATAAAAATAAAATTAAGTTTACGCTATCTTCATTATCTATGCATCATTCCTTTGCTTAGGTTCTTTAGTGTGTTGATGTGAATAGGGAATATAAATTTAATGAGTCTATTTCAGGATATTTAAATTTTATTGAAGGAAAATTATATCTTCAAAATCGCTCCAATAAAAGAGGTCAGTGTAGACATGTCTATAAATTTTGTATTGCTTATACAGGATACCAAAGAATTCTTGAACTAACAGGCTTAGTTCTGTATTTTAGACAATTTGTTTAAAAAAAAAAAAATTTTTAAAAAGGACAGATAAACCCTGAAGTGTCCCTTGCGAGAAAAGTTAAAAATTCTTTTTCACATTTATAGAATCATCACAACAGAATCATTAAAAAGAAGCATTCATGTCATAAAATTAAGTACAGGTTTAATTGTCGTCTTTAAATATTTAATAAGTAAACATGGAAAAGCTCTTCAGACATTTTCATAAGAAATGTAAGGAACTCTGAGAGGAAAAAAGATTGCAGATCTATCATAAATGTCCACTTGTTAAACTCTGCTTAAAAATTTGAAATCCCGAAAATATGTGTTTATATATATTTTATATATATATATATATATTTATATTTATATATGTGTGTATATATATACATGTATATTTCAGTTATATAAATCTGTTGTAATATCTTATAAATCAAACAATATGATTACTTTCAAATGTTTCTAAGAAAACGCCTAAACATTAGTAACATGTATCTATCAATTTTAAATATCTAGCTTGGGTCAAATACTTTGGGTCAGAGAGGCTGGAATTTAGAAAGTATTCTACCAGGTAATAACTTTGTTAATATTCAATTTTCCGTATTTCTTAGAAGTCAAAGACACATAATAGTGTTGAACAGCCCCTCCAAGGGCTCTATATTTAGATATATAGTTAAAAAGTTATAACTTACGTAAACTTGTAACATTTCAGCATCATTTTTTTTTTCAGAAAATCAGGGCCATGCCATTTTTGAAGGTTTCCAAATTTACAAAAAATTTGCAGAGAAATGGCTTAAATTTTTGCGTATTTTCTATTGGAAAAGTTGAAAGTATCGACATGTAATATTGGACAAATCAATCTGTATATTGCTGAAAGTAGAGCGATAGACTGAGAGTCATTAAAATGCACGAGGTCATGCACGAAGCATATTGTGTTATTTTGTTATTTTATCTCATCCCCTTTTGCCTTTGAATTTTTCTTGTTTTTGAGTTATCTCCATGAAAGCTTGATATCTCCTTCATTCTTCAATGTACACTTTCGATTTTTTTATTACTAAATATTATACAACTAACTTCCCGTGCACATAGACACCCACAAACTTATTTATATACATAAATATACACAAACATACACCTTTTTATATATATATATAAATATATATATATATATATATATATATATATATATATATATATATATATATATATATCTGGATGCCAATCCCCCCCTTATAATCACCTTATTTCTACCTCGCAATGCCTGCGAGATAATCCAAAGCCTCACATCAGGGATTATTAGTGAAGCCTGAAAGCTAACAGGATGCCACTGACACATACACCTCTGGGTACAATGGCACTGCAACCCTTAATGCCAACCAGCTTCAGTCCTCAGTGCCATAACGGGGTAAAAATTTGCAAGCTTGCAAGTCTCAACCACAATGCCATGTCACCGTAGCCTCTTGTATCAGGTTAAACCTGACCCATCACAGCATATTGAGAGTAGCAATTAAGGAAAGGGAATCTTAACCCACTGCGGCATGTCAATGTAAATCATTTGGGAGGCAAATTCGCACGTACTACAGTTGTATAATATAGGTGGAGATTACTTCTTATTGGTATTTGTAGGTGTCACTGTACCCACTACGACGACACTTAGTCCAACGACGCCTATTATGGAGGTAACTACAACGCCAGCTGTCACCTTACCACCACGTAAATACATTACACTTTTTTACATATATTTGAAAAGAAAACATAATGAAAACATTCATTGTACTCATATTAATAACGCAACAGGCTATTTAAGGAATTATTAAAAAGTTAAAAAGTTTGAATGTGCTTTCAATTGAAACGTAACAAAAATTAAAAAAATACATAGTAGCATTAATGTTCACGTGATATAAACAAGACCACATGCAATGAAACATGATGATTCACATGTTTTTAAATGGTTGGTCATATTTGGGATGACATTCTGGTTTTAGCACGATCACGAATTTGAAAACGGCAACATATTTTTTTCGGTGCGTACAGGAACCTACGAGAGTCACTTGATTAGTTCAATTGCCTTGTTCAAAATTGTGAAAAAAATGGCACAGCATATTGGTAGAGCAAGGATTCTAAGGAAGTAATTAGCTTTCTCAAAACACTGCCTTAAGAAATATGATAGAATCATCTTCTTATTCTTCTCCTTGTCTTGCCTGATATTTCCCACGGTCTAATCTATTTTAGTCTGTTCTGTTCTAAAGCACTCCGTTCAACTTTAATATTTGTTATTTTTCCTATGGTATATTACGTTCGTCACGTTGTATATATGCGTGTTTTCAAAGGTGAAGAATACTTTTGTATGTTTATATAATAAAGGCATTGTTTATATTGATTATGTATAAACTTCTTCATTTGAAGCGGTAGGTTCGGCTACCTTTGTTTCCATGCAATCTCAGATAAATGGGATAAGAACCCCCATTCCCTTCGAGTTTATTGACGACCAAGGTCATTGGAACAGCACCAGTCACGAATATATGGTGCCATCTATCGGCTTCTACTACGTCAGTATTAGCGCTGGAGCTCTTGGCTTTACAGGTCAGTTAAAATCAGGCTAACAGGTAATACAATATTTTATACCAGTATATGTAATTTATAAAATTAAAAAAAAAATAAGTTGTTTTAAATTTGTTTAAAAGTCTGAACCATTCGGTATGAAAAACTGTTAACCCGTCAAAGTGTTTTAAGCGAGATAATAAAATAAATCAACATTACAGAACATTTAGCTTATGGTTCCGAACAGAGCGTTTCTTACAATCAATCATGTTGAACATACAGATGGTTTAACGTAATCAGCAATACGCATTTTTTAATTTTAACATCCAATTTTGAGCAGAAAATTAGCCTTTATGTACAGAATGGAGTTACAACACTTTTTAAAGGTAATTAAAATGTAAAAAGCTACAATTCAGATTTTTACCAATGATAAACAACATTTGCAATATATAAAAGAAAAAGATAACAAAACAGAAGTGTCGTATTAATACTGGCATAATACTGTTCAAACAGTGTTCATATCCGACTTCTTGTTTCTTGCAAACAACCAATTCACGCCCTATCCTACTTAGGTTTCCAGCAGCGAGTATATCGATAATCAGATATAGCTACTACCGTAAGCAAAATTCAATAATTCCAAGCCTACTGCCACCAAGTGTTCAGTTTGTGTTTTCCTTGACTTATTACTCTCACAACCATTTCCTCACAAAGCTCAAACTTAATAACATAATGCCTCCCAAACTCTTCCTGAACACCCCTTGATATCACTATACACCCACTGCCTCCGAGGCTTTAACCTGGTTTTCCCATGCTTAATCACTTTTGCAACTTCAGTTCTCCAGGCCAGGTCTTCCGCTTAATGATTCCATGCTACCAAACATCTAAAAAATTCCATCTGCTCCTGTGACTAAATAATCTCACACTCTTTCCCCCTAGAAATTTTGTGGAGCATGGAGACGGAATAGTTGGTGCACTGGACCCTTGACCCCGAGCTTTGGCTTAGTTCTCCCGATCTGACCGTCTTCTGCGCTAAGACTCCTGGCCAAAATCTTTACCACAAGATAACGCTTCTTCATTCCAGGAGTGAATGGCTTCTGGTCAAGCATAGGCGGCCTGCTAAATGTAGAACGCAAAAAGCTTCGAGCACCGTATTTTGCTGCTTGGTTGTATGCCCCGGAGAGCTGAGAAAGTATACTAGAATGAAGAGGCCCAAAAATAAAGAAAGCAAGGTATAAAGTCGGATGAGAGCGATGTCACGGATATCAGACTATAAGCCTCGCCTTAATCTTACCTTTTACCCTAACCATCAAACTGTTCTTCTTTCCCACTTTCGCAGATACTTTCTTACAGGTATCATAGTCGTATTTGGCCAACTTACTATTCCCACAGAGACTGCCCAGAAGTCGGGGATTTCTCCCAAACGGCTTATAAAAGCAATGTTCCATCTCCATAAGGTTTCAGTCTGACGTTACAATAATTTGCTGCACTGAATCACACCCTCTATCTTCAATGCATCAGGCTGGTCTAGTGTATAACTTTTTTTTCCACTCACTACCTTTCAGGTCTCTGACTTTGTATTTCAGAGACTTTCCTAACCCTGACCTCCAATTCCCTGAACTTTGTGTGTACCTGATCTGCCAATGGTTTATTACAATTACACCCTGTGACCTACCGCTCTCTGGTTTGTCTGTAAACAGTCTTGATCGTCCCTAACTGCCCCCCTCCCCTCCCAGTATTATGTCTGATCTTTCAGTAGCCGAATTCTTCGTCAATCATTGCCTGGTATGTAACAGACTTTTCCCACTTCTTTCCGGTACTCTGTCTGGTCCAAAGTTGTCCCTTTTAATGTATTTACACGGGACTACAATACCTTTACAACATCCGATCCAACTATAACCATTCTCTTGTTCCTACTCATAAGGATTTGCTTCATTTGGCAGTTAACAAGTGACAGGCTGATATGTTACTAACTGAACACATGATCACTTTTCTTTCGAAAGGATGAGTGTTTCAATTTATGTTTGCATGAAGACGCGTTTTCTTCTTGACGACTGACAGATCAAAGTGGTTTTTTTCCTGAACTAACGGTCCAGAATTCGTTTTCTTCCCTCGGTTAAAATCTTACGAATCAGACTAGACAACCATTCCGCGATTCCTTCTCTTATTTCTTTTCTTTGATTTAGGAATTGACTGCGTCGTAGAAAGGGATCAAGAGTTCCTGATAAGCTTATATCGTACTTCTACAAGTCACAACAGTATTGATACGAGCAGCCGAGACGCCATCTTGCCATTACTGGGCGGCCAGAAAATAAGCGTCCATAGTCTCTCCGCTGGACTGTTCAGTGATTATGAAATGCAGACATCTTTCTCAATTTTCAGTCTTACTGACGTCATGGGCGCAGGTCTCGTGGCTTTCCGAGCCGCCCTAACTGAACCGATTCAAGGAGAATTCAACCCATTTCCTTTCAATCAGGTGACATAACATAATGATAATTTTCTATTTATATGTACTACTCAAACAGTTTATAATTTTTTTCAATTTCTGTGAGGGCGAATATTTTTCCATCTCGCAAACGGCATCAAAAGATATTTTTGAGGGAGAAATTCCATTTTTTAATTCAAGTATTAAGAAATTGTATACATTTGTACACTATTTCTTGATGACATTCAGATAATGGTGAATGAAGGAGGTGGATATAACAATATGGCTCACACATTCACCGCCCCGACATCCGGCATTTACTACTTCAGCATCTCCGTGGCCGCTCCGGCTGGAACTCAGATAAACTACAATCTCCACAGGAACGGCAATGACTTCGTTGACATCTACCGTACAGATACATCTGCCAATAATATTGACACTTTGAGCCGTTCCGTCATGGTCAACCTCGCCGCCGGGGAAGTTATGCATGTGAGTGCTCATAACGGCAGCTTTTGGTCTAACGTAGAAGGACAGACATCTTTAGCTGGTTTCCTCTACGCACCACTGCATGGTCAGCGAGTGGCGTGGTGTGTGGCACGCACCCACTCATGGAGCGGTGATGCTGGGTTCTTTTACCCTGTTACGTACGATACAGTTCTCCTTAATGAGGGAGGCGCTTGGAATCAAGCTACAAGCAAGATTATCATCGCGATTAGTGGGTATTATTATCTACATTTAAGTTCAGGGGCTGTACCAGGATATGTGGTCAACTACAGCATCCTTCGTAATGACGGAATTCTTGGCGATATTCTACGATTGTCTTCTACTTTTAACGGCTTTGACACCCTTGGCCGGTCCGGTATGGTTTCCTTGCAAGCGGGTGATGAGCTGATGGTTGGGGCCCCTCAGGGAAGCGCCATGTACTCTGACCTGGAGATGCAGACTTCATTCTCTGGCCTTCTCCTCTATCCAAGTTAGATGTCCTTAACAAAACTTCATGAATAAACCCTTCGTAAAGCACTTGATATTCTCTTTCATCTGTTTGTGATGGAGAATGTTTTTCTTTGCATGTTCATAAATTTAAATGTACCATACGAGGCATACCATTATTTAGGACTTGCGAATTTTTACATTGTAGTTTTGGTGTTTAGTAGTCATTTAACCTATATCGGCTGGGTAGATTTATGTTGAAATAATGTAGATCCCCACGCCAACGTCTGCGAATCGTACTGCGATGTTGTAAGGTATATGTTTTGGACAACTAGTCATTTTGATACCTAATATTTCCTTTATATTTCTTATATTTATATATATATCATAGCTGTACTTGACCTCCATGGAGTTTAGGGAATCTGTGTTCCTGTCATATATGTTCCTGACCGTCACAAAGTTAAGGGGGTCAGAGACGTCTGTGTTTGTGATATATCCATACCTGACGTTCACAGAGTTTAGGGATTCGGAAACCACCGTGTTTGTCATATATGTACCTTACCGTCAGAGAGTTTAGGAATTCGGAACCCGCTTTGTTTATCATATGCTTTCCTGGCCTTCACAGGTTTTAGGGAGTCGGAACCCGCTGTGTTCGTCATATGCCTTCCTGACCTTCACAGAGTTTAGGGAGTCGGAACCTGCTGTGTTTTTCATAATTAGGGAGTCGGAATCCGCTGTGTTTGTCATATACGTACCTCTCCGTCAGAGAGTTTAGGAAGTTGGAACCCGCTTTGTTTATCATATGGGTTCCTGACATTCACAGAGTTTAGGGAGTTGGAACCCGCTGTGTTTGTCATATGCCTTCCTGACCTTCACAGAGTTTGGGGAGTCGGAACCCGCTGTGTTTGTCATATACGTACCTCTCAGTCAGAGAGTTTAGGAAGTTGGAACCCGCTTTGTTTATCATATGGGTTCCTGACTTTCACAGAGTTTAGGGAGTTGGAACCCGCTGTGTTTGTCATAATTAGGGTGTCGGAACCCGCTGTGTTTGTCATATACGTACCTCACCGTCAGAGAGTTTAGGAAGTCGGAAACCGCTTTGTTTATCATATGGGTTCCTGACCTTCACAGAGTTTAGGGAGTTGGAAACCGCTGTGTTTGTCATAATTAGGGAGTCGGAACCCGCTGTGTTTGTCATATACGTACCTCTCAGTCAGAGAGTTTAGGAAGTCGGAACCCGCTTTGTTTATCATATGGGTTCCTGACTTTCACAGAGTTTAGGGAGTCGGAATCCGCTGTGTTTGTCATATGCGTTCCTGACCTTCACAGAGTTTAGGGATTCAGAGACCACCGTGATCTCATATTATGCGTTCCTAACCATCATAGAGTTTAGGGAAAGCGCTGTTTTTTTTTTTTTTTTTGTTTTTTTTTTTCATATACGTATCTGACAGAATTAAAGGGAGTAGGAAACGACGGAGTTTGTCATATGCGTAACTTACCCATCATAGAGTTTAGGGAGACAGAGACCGCTGTGTTTTACATAAACGTTCCTGAACCTCACAAATTTTAGGGTGTTGGGGAACGCTGAGTTTGTAAAATTTATTTCTAACCTTTAAGAGTTTAAGTTGTCCGGGACCGCTGCCTTTCAGTCGTTTACTTAAACGCCTTTTACTGGGTCTAAGACCACTTTGTTCATCATATATGCTGCAAACCACTTCTACATTACTGCTTTATGACATAGCTGCTTCAAGCTGCGATGGTCTTGTTCGTTTTCAAACAGTCTTTGGCAAGTAATCAGCATGTTTCAGCACCGTTAGTAGTGGGATCGTTGAAGTTAAATTTGCGATGTACATGGAAAAAACCGGTAGAAAGCTAATCTTGGTGCATTTTGTTCAGCCAGTAGAATAACATATCCAAAATCCTCAATAAAACGATTTGAGAATTTTTTAAGTGGCTTTAAATTGTTAATTTTTTAAAATAAAAATATAACATTAAAGGACCTTAATACGGGATATTAAAAACCAAGTTTTCATGCACATAGAGCTGGTAATACCCACTTTGAGAAGTGCACTTGGTCGGCCAGATTGGTCCGCATTATTTTTTAATTTAATTTTTTTTAATATGAAAATACATTCATATACATAAGTTGAATTGGGCGTTCCGTGAGAAAGCCAGTAAAATATCCATTGTATATAATCTTTGAAAGTTACTTTAATATAATTAAATTTAATTTTTTCAAAATGAGTATATTTTATTAATAATTAATAAGATCCCTTATTTCATGATATACGGAGCCCAGGTGTTACATAAATGCACTTAGTGTGTGCCAGAGGCGGTTCGATATGTGTCTTTGTTGTAACGCACCACTTTCGTTGTCTTCTAGATTTCATATTTAAATTTTAATTTAAAATTAGTTTTTTTTTAAATATGAATATATATTAAAATTCAAGATTTCGAGGACGTATCAAAGACAACAGAACACCCCTTTCTCATGAATTTAGCTTACTGTAAACATCAGAGGTATTTACCATTTTCAATTTCTATGTTTGAATCTTTAGAATAAAATAAAATATTTTCCTAACATTTTAAAATATGTATACGTGTCCCTGTTTTTTTCCCTGTAAGATATAGGGTACTCGAATAACTATAATTGTTTACTAAACTATATATTACTAATTTAACAGACAGAAGGTTGATTTTAAAAGTTTGATTTTAAACATGTATATACATATATAAACACATTGTCTTGATATAAAACTTTTTGTCTGATTTATGGAATATGGAATGCCACACATTTTTTACGAGCCCGTATACACATTTACTTTTTTTATTGGTATATTTATAGCCTAATTATGAAACTAATCATTATAAATTAAAAGAAAAAAGTGTGTATTCGTATTTTCTTGCTTTTCAATTTAAAGTGAAAATTATCTTAATAACATTATTCAAGTTGTCACTCGAAAAGTATTTTTTATTTTATTATAGTTTACATTTTCATATATTTTGTTTAATTATAGAGAATATATGAGCATATTTTAATTATTACGGGGATTTCGTGCTGGAGGTGGCAGATATTAGATATATTAACGAATTTGGTAATTGAATAAATTGAATATCTGAAAAGTCACATTTATCCGTGTCAACGTTTAATTTTTATTTTGACATTCCAAAATGATAAGTATAATTGTTTCAGATTTGAATCTGCTAAACGGTGACTAAATTAATTTGTGTGCCAGGCTGTACCCATGAAGTTTTTATACACAATGGGCAGAATAACGAATAAATTGACATATTGTAACAGTTTTTTGCGTTAATTTTTTTTATTTTCCTGCCAAGGTGGACCCGCCTCCGTTCTCATGTTAATTAACTGCGCTATTAAACCCTCACAGCATCAAATGTGACACAGTTTATTTCGTACCCATCTACCACCCCTACCCTTCCTTATAGTTGTTGCATGAAAATTCAAATTTTATGCATTTTTTAACATACAATTTGTAAACAGAATACCTTGCTTTTTTACCAAAAGCTTTAACAACATTAAACGTATAAAAAATAATTCAAATAATTAAAACAAATACTGTTACCTGATATCATATTCACTTCTTGATCATGCTGCTGAGTTTAGGCCACTCTGGCACTTAGATTATTTCATTTGCAATCCTTTTTACTTTTCATAATGATATACATAAGTTGATTAGTATGATGAAAATGTCTTACACTTCATCATAGTAACCGCAGTAAATCAATTCAAAATCCGGCCCTTTATGTTTAAGAGGTATATTTCCTAAACATTGCAACAAAATTATGATAGAAATTGATTTTTTAAACATCCTCAGCAAATTAAACTTCTAATTTTTATTTAATTACCTTTAATAGTTATAGTGGAATCGGTCAAATATTACGTGAAGGGGATAACCAATTGAATGTTTGCTATAAATTACCCATCATGTATATCTTTATAGATGAGAAATATTCTATCTGTGGGTACTTGTTTATTAATATTGTGTATCCCTCGGTGTCGATTTAATACAACTGAACCTTTAGCGAAGTTCGAAAAAAAATTCTGTATAAAAACTACGAGTACAGCTTAAATCAGAAATACAGACATTGTGGACCAGTTCAGCAAATCATGTTTTCCACATGAAAATGAGTATATGACACTTTGGAATATGTGCAGATTTTATTTTTAATATTCAACCGCAATACTCTATGATAAGCGCATCAATTATTTAAATTTACACAAAACCCGGATAAATTATTTAAGGTGGCAGGACTGGTCCCCCACCTGACCTGACTTTGTTTCAGTTTTTCCTTTGCTTGGAACAATCTAATGCTTTAATACCCCCTAAAGTATACATTTTCTGAAAGCTAAGAAAATTCTCTATAGTTTGGTGATAATAAACTTTGTTTCCGAGGAACAGGTTTGAATTTGTTAGAATTTTAATTTAATTTTAATTTTTAACAAACAATCGTTTATTCCAGCACAACTAAAGCAGATACAGAAAATCTTCTTAAATAAATCGAGAATTTAGATGATCATCCCAAGGCTTTTTTTTTTTTGTTTAGTGAGTTAAGTTTAAAAATTACGATTTTACAGAGTATTTAATTTAGAAATCTTCACAAATCATTTCATTTTTTACCTTTACCTTAATAAAATCCTTCAAATTTAGTATAGGCGTAAAATAAAAAAAAACGGTTTTTAGAAAATATATCAACAATTATATATCTCAAAGATGGTATGTTTCGAACAAGTGATTACTGAGAAATAACGCTCTAAAGATAAGGTGTTCAGGTGAAATGATGTTTCGAGAAAATGGCAACAAACTATATTCGTAGAGATCATTCGTCCTACACACGTAAAAAACCACAACTACATGTTGACAGTCACATGAATTTGGTCAAGACGATGGTTCTTATCAAACCACGCTATAATAACATGAATTAATTGACTATTTTGCTTTAAAAACGTATTAAAACGATAAAAGTTTGTTCTGTCACACCAGCGACTTGTCAAACATCACGTGCATGGACTTCAGTAGGCGGAGCTAACAGTTTTGGCCGAGTGCCAAGGTGCGCTGAACACTCGACAACCGGGACCCGCGGCTGAACAGGTGCATAGCCGGGCCTAATAGGTAACCGCGTGTTTACACAGGAACAAGGGGAGCGGGATCTATGGCCATTCAAGGAGAACGAAGATTGATTTACTTATCACGGTTTACGTACATTATAGGTATTTGGGAGTTTACAAATCTCGTATAAAATAAATTATATATTTACCGACTACCGAGCGTCAACATCCGTGTCATGGAGAGTGCCTCGTAGTTATTATAAATAGTTGTACAATCCATGTAAAATAAATAAAGTTTATATTTAAATCTCGCTTACACATACAAGTCAAATGTGAAATCTGGACTTATTGTTTATTGGAGGAGAGTACAACAGCGGCTGACAATAGCGCGTTTATTTGATAACACTGCCAAAGTCGATAGATGTCGGCCTCCGGTTTTCCTTCATGCGTAAACGTAGAGATACCGTCATCTGACGATTCTTCGTCGCTGGCCATCAGTTTGATCACGGAAGTAGGTTCGGCCCGCTGAGACCGATATATCTTGATATCATTCAACTGCTGCAGTTTTTAAGTGGCATTCGGGATTTGCGTCGTCGGCCCCTCGTAGTTTCGTTTGGTATTGGCGTAATATTTATTTGTTGCGGCGTTGACAGTATGATTATCATAGACGTTATGGTTGGGATATGAAGCAGCTTATTATAAAGTAATTTTACGTATCTGTCGATAGGCTCAGGACATAGCAGAAATAATATGATGTCAAGTAAAAATTTGTGTTTCGGCGTAACATACCCGACAAAAGACAGAAAAACAATGACACTAACAGATCATTCACAAGGACGGGTTTGTTTGCACACTACTTAGCTAGAGTTAGGGTTGCTCTCCAACGCTTAGCAGTTGTATGCTCAGCTAATTAGATTGGGCAAACAAACGTCGACCATCAGTACTTGCCACCTCCTGCACGGAGGTACTTGGCCCTTGGAATTATTTTAACTCTTGCACCTCGCGATTGGCTGAATGACCCAGGTGAGGGCTTGGGGAAGAGTGATTGACAGGCATGTGGCAGGACTGGAGTTAGTTTACAAACACCCTGTCAACACATCTTGGTGTTTACTGAATAGAAATCACCCTTTTTCACAAATGCAACCGGCGACCCAAAATGTGCTCAGCTGCATTAGATTCGCCCAGTATTCAATATTACGTATACCTTTTATGGAAAAAACACCAATTTTCAGTATTTTGACCAGTCCTGCTACCTTAAAATCAACCAAAATATAAAGAAATACCTTAAATATAAAATAAATTTTTCTCTGTTAATACAGATAATATGAAGTTAAAATCAGAAAATATGAAATGTAGATTATCGTAATACGCAATTCGTAGACAAAAAATTAAGATATTTTTGGTTAATATTTTGTCAGTTATTAACAGTGAAAAATTACAGTACAGCGGCGGAGTCTAAGGGAGAACAAACGCCCGATCTTTTTGGACAAAAAGGAATGGTGGTAAATGAAATAATATACCCATAAACATCAGGTTTTGCGTGGGGGGTTTCTTCCATATGCGTTTGCATAACAGAGTTATGTATTCACCGAACTGTTATATTTATATTATATTTTTATGATATATATATATATATATATATATATATATATATAATGATAGAATAAAAGCAAAAAAATATTAATTTGTATACATCTTATTTTTCCTGTCTTCTACACAAAAAGTCTGCAATAATACACTAACACAATTTGACAATTCATAATTTCAAAATGTAAATCGGTTATATATTGTATATTGGTTTAAACTGAGAAACCGAGCTCACCAGTCAATGTTATTTGATTTGGTGTACCAGGTTTGATAAACATGATCTTTTCAACTGTGAATTAACTTGAAGCAAATGTTTTTTGGCAATTATATGAAGGAAAATACATAAATATTTTTTTTAATTAATTTTTAAAATTCTACGCTTAAAATAGCATTTGGTAAACGGTTCAAGTCAATCTATTTGATTATTTTCATATTAAGAACAATGCCTACGAGGTCTAACAGATAAGTATTTTTTAAAATAACCATGTTTAAAAACATTTTTATTTAAATTAAATTCAAATAAATTTACCTTTTAATTTTACATTAAGAAGCTGAATTAATAAATGCTTCAAATTTTATTAAATTATGTACAATGGATGTCTAACGTGCTTTAACACCAAATACCCAATTACCTTTAATATTTTTATAATTATTTACATTTAAACTCAAATTGAAAAATAAATTTCTGAAATCCAGTCTTGTGGAGTCAGTAAACTAAGTACACTTTTCTAAGTGACTATGAGCGGCATTTATATGTGTGTTAATGTGTTAACTTGGCTTCTAATATCCGGAAATAAGGTATTTTATATGTTATTTTTTTTCAACATAACATATTTAAATTTTAAAACCGTTCTAAAGAAATCCCGAAGCGGATTTTGGCGGATTTGGATATGTCATTCTACAGACTTTGGCGGATGGAATGATACCAAGAACAGCTTTCTACCATTTTTTTCTATTTCAATCCCTCCAACGACCCGACAAAAGTCCTTATCAGAAGTATTGCGTGATAGAAGTGTTTTCATATTTGACGGCATGTGACAGATTCACACGGCTGAAGATGATACTCGAATTGACTGTCTTTTGTGGTGAGTCTTTTACGTTATAATTATAACTTCAAATCTTCCATAGTCTAGAAGTAAACCATAGTCTTTTATGAAGGATTCAATGTACACTTCCGTGCTAGAAAAGGTGTGGTAATTCTACTTATAAATGACTTAACCAAATCAAAGGATTTAAAAAAAAGGTTTGATTACGGAGGTTATTGCTTCCAATTTTATACTTGTGTCCTTAATTCCTTGAATCATTTCAACGTCTATGAATCCGAAGGCCTGTTATTTATTGTAATTCAAGTCTACATTTAATTTTCTCATAAATACGTGTACATGCAATTTATTACTGTTCAGTGGAACCAAGCATAGGAGACCTTTGTTATATCTGATATATATCTAATATATGACGTCTCTTTGCTGGTTCCTATAAAAGTGTACAAATACACAGAGGGGAAGGGTATCTGGAGTAGCCAAGCGGTCAAGGCACCCGACCAGAAATCGGATAAAATCGATTCCAACCTTCAGTGAACCGACTTTTCTGTGTATACCATTTCCATCTATATATATATATATATGGGCTCATTTTAATCTGTTTATATGATATTTTAAATCTATTGATTTCATAATTGCATGCCTATCGTAGCATTTTAAAGTGGCCAAAACGACATACGAAATGTCAGTCACATGATCCATGTTTTCATTGATTATGACGAAAGATGATTATATATATATATATATATATATATATATATATATATATATATATATACCGTTATTTTTTGTGTATCTTTGTTTTTGTTTTCAGCCCTGGTGGGCCTGACGCAGGGCTTCACGTGTCCTGTTGACTCATTTGGCTGCGCTGAAGGGGAGTATGCTGACCCATTGAGTTGTTCACATTTCTATCAGTGCGTGAGCGACGGCATGGGCGGCTGCCAGCAGTTCCGCAGAGAATGTCCACCCGGCACTCATTTTGACCCAGTCAGCAAGATATGTAACTTTATAAGCCTGGTAAACTGCGGTAAATATGTTTGACATATCATTGTTGTATTTGGTATTCGAATAAACGACGCTGTACTGTCACTTTTATGAGTCCTATACAACACACGTGCAAAGATATGCCTCTACAGGAGGTTTTTTTTAACCTCGAAAATTTTGATAGTTTGTCCACCTCAGATGTCACTTTTTTCGAACAAGGGCTTTTGTTATAGATGACCGTCAAACATTGCCAGTTATCGGCAATAACGGATGAAATACCCCGCAGGTCCCACCCTTTCCAGCTTTTACGGTGATGATCACCCTAATAAAACCAAGATTCCTTCAGTAATGTTGGACTTAAGCCAAAAGTCGGGATTTTTTCCTTGATTCAAACGTTCGGTTTCTTTACCTAAAGTATGTTCAAGTTATTTATCCCTTTAGATTATGCTTTATATACATACTATTTCAACTAGATTGTCATTGCCAAGTAAGGTTTACTGCGTTAATAAGAGATTGTTACATATTTCATGTTGAAAGCAACTCAAAATAAAGATGATTAGTGCACTAATGAACCGGATGGGAAGGATGAACCTTGTATAATATCTATTATCGCCCACAGTTTGTAAGCACTGTCATCTTTTAGATATGCAGTCTCGCCCTTTAAGTTGAACTATGACCTCGACAACCAACCTTATCTAACTGAGGTGTATTCCATTGACACATGCGGACAATAAAAGAAACTAGTAAACAACAAAATGTGAACAAATACCCAATATACGCCTGAACGCTTATACAACAGCATTGTTTTTATCACTTATTTTAATACTGACAAATACGCCCTCCCCTTCCCTTTTGACCCATAAAATCTAGAACAATAAGCGCTCAATAGCGAAAAAAAATTGATTTCGCATCATGCTGCATTTAAAACCCTGGATTGCGCCATCCTCGCCTACATTTTCATATATTTCTACACTATGTGATGGAGAAGCCCCCTCCCTCCACGTTCCTTCCCTCACAATCTGAAATTCTCTATCTGCCCCTGTAAAATATAAAAAGATCAATGTCTCAGATCTTTTCAATGCATGATAATGTATTAAGTTTGCTGTACCCCCATTTGATGATGCGAACTTGGTATTTGCAGATATCGACGGTCAGACGACCACGACAACAGTTTCTCCGATCACAACAACTACGTTATCACCGATGACCACAACAGTTCCACGTAAATATACGCTTATGTTATTCCTTTATTCAAACTAATAAAGTGTACCGTTGGCAAACAAGGTAATGTTAGATAGCCCGTGTATTGTAAATGCAGATTTTGCATAGAGCAAAACCATTTTAATATTTGTGACTTGAATTGTCTGAAATTGTAGTATGCTACTCACACAACAAGATTTAGACCCTTTATGTTCCGTAACTTAACGTAGGTTTTATTCTCCCCTTAGAATATGCTGCTAATCTATTCAATTCTATGCCATCCGAAAGCGTCTCATATACTGAACCTTCCAAATAACACGTGCTTAAATAAAAACTCGGAGATGAATTTTGATACTATTCGAGTAAATAGTAATAAAAAAGAAGATTAAATTATCACGGGTTTGATGAAAATTATTGAATGAAATGATAATGACCCGATAGTATATTGAGGCTCATTTCCATTTAAGTGGAAATTGGGATGTGTTATTCCTTCCTTACTAACAGCAATTACAATTTTGCAGTAGTCTTTCCATCCGATTTTCTTTTGCTGACGCTACCCCCTCCTGCTTCGGGGAGTTTATGATCTTGTTTCGGGTATCAGTCCCTCGGCGTAAACAGTTTACCCCTTTCCATATTCCTGGACATTCCCTGCATATATGAATAAATTTGTTATATAATTACCTACAGCCCCGCCCGAGGGCTCGGCCACCATGGTTGCCATGAGAACTGAGCTCCACGGAATACGAACCCCGATCCCCTTTGATTTTGTCGATGACCAGGGACACTGGAACAGAACCAGTCATGAATATACAGCGCCATCTATCGGCCTCTACTACATCAGTATAAGCGCCGGGGCTCTTGCATTTACAGGTTTGATTTCTTTATCTTCGCCAGGTGTTTTACCCTAGGTTCATTTGTCTGTCAGACCTTATAACGATCTTTTTTTTTAATTTCGTTTAGGGTTGAGAGATCACCCTAGAGACAATCCATTACATTTTTGAAGTAGCATGGATCACCTTGATATATTTCAATTCAAAGGAATGTTTATCATTATTGACTAACACTTTGATTAGTGTAAGGAGTTAGTTTCAAGGGCGGATCCAGGATTTAGGAAAAGGAGGGGTCCAACCCATGAGGACTAATGACAAAACCTAAAAAGAGCACCCAGGTCCAGACCGGAAGAAAAGGCCGGAAACCCAGAAAAAGGGTGGCGACGGCTGATAAAAGGGGGTGGGGGATCCGGAGCCACTGAATCTGCATCTGGGGTTTGTGCTGAAGCTCCCCTGTTAATAGAGCGGGGGAACCATAAAAAACATATTAACATTTTATTAAGCTCGTGGAAATGTTAGCCATGTGGGCTCCCAACAATTACAGATTTCAATGTACATAAATGTGTATATAAAAAGAGTTTTGGCAGGTAATATTCGCAAGACAGATATACGGAAACATCCATTGAGTCCTGTTGTAAATAAGACGCATAATCTTTAAAAACTTGCTCCTTCGTAGCGTTATTTTGGATAATGCATTTCATTATATCTAAGACGCGATTTTTGAAGGCTCAGAGTGAAAACGAGATGCATCATTAATTTATATTTCAAACTGGCATTCAGACTTTTGTCATTTTTAGGCTGTGCCTCTGGCGAGTGACAGCTGACATCCAGTCTGAATTTTCTTCTAAATTCTGCCCTATTTCTTTGATCAGGTATTGACTGCGTCGTAGAAAGAGATCGAGAGTTCTTGATTAGTCTTTACCGAACCTCAACAAGTCACAACGACGTAGATACGACAAGTCGAGACGCCATCTTGCCATTACTGGGCGGACAGAAGATGAGCGTCCACAGTCTCTCCGCCGGACTGTTCAGTGATTATGAACTGCAAACATCTTTTACCGTTTTCAGCTTAAGTGACATCATGGGCCCAGGTCTCGTAGCGTTTCGCGCTGCCCTGACGGAGCCCATTGAAGGACAGTTCAATCCTTTCCCGTACAATCAGGTGACCAAAACCAGAGATTTTTTTTCCATTTTTCAACAGATGGGTCGGGATGACAACCAATCGTATTTGTTGTATATCAGCCATTATACCTTAAACGAATACGACCCCTGTCATTTGGGTCACTAGTCAATGGGTCCACTAGACCAAAACATTAGTAAACGCCTTTCATGGGTAGTGCGCATGCTCGAGGAAAATGCCTGAAGGTTATTGGTTCAAAATTGGGAGAGAAAGCACTTGTCTTACTTTTTGTGGGGGGGGGGGGTGGCATCTTTACAATAACACGTTTGCTTCGCCGCGAGATATTTTTTTTTACTGACAGAACTGTGAATTTCTCTTTCGTACTTTATTCTTTATTTGTTTCCTTTATACAACATTAGGTAATGGTGAATGAGGGAGGTGGATATAACAGCATGGCTCATACATTCACCGCCCCGACGTCCGGCATTTACTACTTCAGCATCTCCGTGGCGGCTCCGGCTGCTACTCAGATAAATTACAATCTCCACAGGAACGGCAATGACTTCGTCGACATCTACCGTACAGATACATCTACTAATAATATTGACACTTTGAGCCGCTCCGTCATGGTCAACCTCGCCGCCGGGGAAGTTATGCATGTGAGTGCTCATAACGGCAGCTTTTGGTCTAACGCAGAAGGACAAACAGCTGTAGCTGGTTTTCTGTACGCACCACTGCATGGTCAGCGGGTGGCGTGGTGTGTAGCACGTACCTCCCCATGGAGCGGTGATTTTGGGTTCTTTTACCCTGTTACGTATGATACAGTTCTGCTGAACGAGGGTGGCGCTTGGAGTCAGACCACAAGCCAGATCACCATCCCTGTTAGTGGGTTTTACTACCTACACATAAGCTCAGGAGCCAGACCAGGTTACAAAGTCAACTACAGCGTCCTCCGTAATGATGGAATTCTTGGTGATATTCTACGCTTTTCTACTGCTTTCAACGGCTTTGACACCCTTGGCCGGTCAGGTATGGTTTCCCTGCAAGCGGGTGATGTGCTGATGGTTGGAGCCCCTCAGGGTAGCGCCATGTACTCTGACCTGGAGATGCAGACTTCATTCTCTGGCTTCCTTCTCTACACAGCCTAAATGTTTCGAACCATATCTCGTTTACAAATAAACCTGTCTATTCTGTCACGCTGTATTCGTTTTTTTTTTCTGGCATATACGTGAAGTGTTCATGGATGTTGCATGTAACGGTGGCAAAGATACCCTGTTCGTTTACAGACCTGAATGTAGTAAAAAAAATTTATGTCCAACTGTTGATAATGTGTCGATAGATCGTTAAAATGGCCGACTTTCGTAAACATGTCTACCAACAACATCTGGCTAAAAAATAGCTTTTCAAAAGATAAAAAGATGGCGTTGTCTTGAATTTGTTACAGTCTTTACAATTAGGGCCTCCGCCTATATACCAGACAACCATCAAGAGTACTGACAGTCAAATATGTAAACATAATGGTCAGACAAGGAGCCTGACATTGCAAATTAATTTTCATCTGTAGTAAGGAATGAACACGTAATAATGGCTTTGATGAATTTAAAGGGCAGGGGAATATATCATTTTTTACCTGTCATAATATCATTATAATATTATAATAATGCGATACCAGGTTTCTTTTTCGACTGCATAGTTAAGACCGGACGCAATTGCGTACACTTTTCATAAAATACGTCTGCTTACTTAAGATTTGAATCTAATACCTCCGTTCCATCTCCTTTTTTTGTAAAAAAAAATCGAAAATTTGTTTTTATAATGTTCCTTCATAACCTGTCTTATGGTAGAGCCTGTAGCCCTCGAACTCTGTACATTGTCCTCTATTTCTTTTGCCTTGGTTTTTACAGTTTGGTCACCAGAGGGCAGGAGACGTTATGGGACAATTTGTAACATTCTTTGTTTGGCTGAAGGACACACTGGCATAACAATTTAAAAAGGTTGTAACTTTGTGAAGAATAAGTGTTGAATTTAATAGCTTCATGAGCAAAGCATAATGCGATAGTGAGTGTGATGGCCGTTGGCCGTCTTGTTTGTATGACTCTGGAAATTGAGCCCCAAAGGAAGTATCAACCTAGTTTGTAACAGTAATGGTGATAGACCGCTGGATAAAGAGCGTATTTGATTGGCTGCAAGATGCATTTTAAACACGTCCAAGACGTAAGGCAGGGGTAATACAGAGCAAAATATCTTATGGGTTTCTGCTGCCTCGGGAGCGTATCTTCGAGACTGTTGCTTTACCATGGAATGAACATTCTGAAAAGTCTCCATTCTAACAACAGAAAGTGTTTTATCCCAAGGCCTCCTAAAATCTACAGGGAGAAAGGATATCCACATAATGGTACAAATGAAACATAAGCACTAGAAATAAACAATTTTAGACGGATGTTTTTCAAATTTAAAGAGATGCAGTGATCATTATATGTCGTGCGTTTGCCAGTTGACAGTTGCAAAAGAGCAAAGCAATGCGGCAAAGACAAGATAAACCTGACGAACTCGGCACCCACTGTCTCTTCAAACCAAGTGGAATGCAACCGGTTAACCATTATTAAACAAGTTTTAACTTCCTATTAACCCCGCAAAATGCAAAAATTTAATCTGAACTGAACATATTAAAACTATCTCGGAATATTTGGTGAATTTCTGATCGCATACAAGGATAACTCATACGCTTTATGAAATGTCAAATCCTGGCGAGGAAGAATAAATGACAGCGGGCACTATATAGTCGGGTTGCGCTCGGGTTGTTCATTCACGTGTACATACTTTGTATTAATTCCTTACTTACAACCTAATTGTATCTTTTTGTCACTATAGACGGTCATTGCAGTGTTGTTTTCTACTAGCGATATCTTGTCACACAAACGTCGATTTTAAAATAACCGAAGACGTTTGGGTGGCAAATACAAGCTGTAGGGTTTGAATCAATTATAATATAATTAGATGTGCACGCCATTTCTAACAGTACATTTCATTTTCATCTGCTTATCGAACTGTCTTTTTCCGGAGGTTAAACAAAAAGTTACTTTATTCTGTTAGTTAATATAATATATATAACATTAATGATTGACCTTTACGTGTATTCATGCAGCAGCTATTAATAACGAGGCTGGTAAACTCGGAAGGTGTGTCTCTACTTCCTTTATGACAGCGGAAACTGCCGTGAACTGGTTCAAACTTCAGTTCTCGCTGCCAGGGTAACCACCACAAATTTTGTGTTTATTCGTTTTTTTTCTGTCATATATGTGAAGTGTTCATAAATGTTGCATATTACGGTGGCAAAGATACATAGGATCTTTAGAATTGGTGTTCTATTATGACTTGTATCATGATTCGCAGGCCACTATCAGTTTTTTTTAAAAAGGCCTGAATGCCATGTTGTTATGGCTAGTTTTCCACGTGACTGTTGTCACGGTTAAAATAAGCTCCATCAGTGAAATTAGGATGCCCACTGAGTCGCGTTTTATGAATTTAGAAGAAGTGTCCCTGATAGCACGTATACGAGGGGCCCACGTGGGTATATATGGGCTTCACATGGGCAGACATGGGCATGGGCGGACACAAGTAGTACCCACATTGGGCCCATGAGGGCATTGTCCAGATTGTCCTACATTGTTCCACATGTGGGCCCATGGCGGGTCCCATGTGGCATGTTCGTATTTGTAACATAAAATAAAAAACAATGATATATTATTAAATCTTTGATATGTATTTAATTAACTGCGAAATTGTTCTCCGTGACGTATTTTCATGTTTTTGTCTATTTAAACTCATCATATGATTTACTTCTGAACTGAGATTAGGTCGTGGGAGCCTCGTGGTTAAGTCACAAGGGTCCTGCCAGGCTAGCCCATGTAATACCAGTATAAACATCACGTTTCTGGAAAATAACCATATAATGTCTGTATTTACCCAGCCAAAATATCCTGTAGTTTAAAATTTACATGTATAGTAACCTATAGGGGTTTATATAAAAATATAGGAAACTAATTAGTAGTATTTTGGGCATTATAGTCAATTTTCAATGCCTCTAGGAAAATCACAGCTAGAAATAGGACCCCATAGTAACATATGGGAAACTAAGGTAACACGATGAATATTATGGTCAATTTTCAATACCTATAGAAAAATCTTAATTAAATGTAGGAGTCTGTAGTCACAAAAAGGAAAGTTTAGTTATGTGGAGTATTTTTTGTCAATTTTCAAAGCATATATTAGTTTGTAGTTTCCTTTAATATCATTTTATGTAACATGATTTAGAATATTACAAGAAAATAATCAGATAAATAATTTTTTTGTTATAAATATCAATAAAATAATTTATTTCCAATTCATATTATTGAATATAGGCGGACACAGGTAGTGCCCACATGGGGCCATGAGGGCATTGTCCAGATTGTCCTGCATTGTTCCACATGTGGGCCCATGGCGGGTCCCACGTGGCATTTTCGTATTTGTTACAAAAAATAAAAAAAAATGATATATTATTAAATCTTTGAGATGTATTTAATTAACTGCGAAATTGTTCCACGTGACGTATTTTCATGTTTTTGTCTATTTGAAACATCACAGGATTTACTTCTCAACTGAGATTAGGTCGAGGGAGCCACGTGGGTTAAGTCACAAGGGTCCCGCCAGGCTAGCCCAAGTAATACCAGTATAAACATCACGTTTCTGGATAATAACCATATAAAGTCCGTATTTACCCAGCCAAAATATCCTATAGTTTACTATTTACATGTATAGTTACCTATAGGGGTTATATTAAAATACAGGAAACTAATTTGTATTTTGTGGGGTATTATAGTCAATTATCAATGCCTCTAGGAAAATCACACCTAGCAATAGGACCCCGCATAGTTACATACAGGAAACTATGGTAACATGATGAGTATTATAGTCAATTTTCAATACCTATAGAAAAATCTTAATTAACTGCAGGAGTCTGTAGTCACATAAAAGGAAACTTTTGTCACGTGAAGTATTTATTGTCAATTTTCAAAGCATATATTAGTTTGTAGTTTCCATTAATATCAGTTTATATAACATAATTTAGAATATTATTATGAATATAATCAGATAAATAAATATTATAAAATATTAATAAAATAATTTAATTTTTAGTTTATTTATATTTTTATTTCAAATGAATCTTATATTTATTTAACTTAATAAGAACAACTTAAATTGAATATCAGGTTTTAATATATCTCATATTTTCAGGAAACCCTTAACTAATCTTCAAAATGTCAGATTTATATCTTGACCGTTTGTTTATACTGTGCAATTTCTAGCAATTTAAATTGATGAATATAACGTGCACACAGTCTGACGACATAATTTGCTTACAACGAAAGAACTATTTCGTGTAGCGTAATCCGCGGTCTCTTTGACGTCACGCTGCGTGTGGGCCCGCGTAGTGATAAGAAGGAGTGCAGTATAGTCATGTCGTCTGCTGGGCGGGACTGTCAGGCGGGGATATTTCGGCATGTGGAACACTAAGTTTCGTTAAGAAGTTCATAATTTTATAGTTTCTACGTTCTATAGACTTCATTTTCACAGAGGATACAATATTACTGGAGTACGCTTTTTCTACAGTGTTTGATAAACGGTTAAGCGCAGCGAGTTGCGGAATTGTCGTCAGCCAAAATGGCTAAGTCAAGGTCTCAAGGACGCTGGTTTGTATTCCGGGATGTTCGGTGTCCGAAGACGGAGGGCCTGCAAGACGCAAATAAATTGCTATGGTGAGCCATGGATTACTGACAAACTATGCCATATGACCATGAATAATCACGTCATGCTCTTTAAATGAATCAATAATGTTACATTTTCACACGGTTTATCTATTACTTAGTGTTAGTGATATTGTTAAAGATTGTCATGTAAATTTTAAAATTTAATATTTTTTTATACAAATAACAATGTCACTGTAACTGTAAGTATATAGAAGTATATGTAAATACTTTTTTTTGCAGATGTACGTATAGGCTGTCATGTTGCCTTTTTTACTCTATATATCATGCATTATCATGTATTATTTACACATTTTTTAAGGTTATTACCTATATTGGGCTGGTTATTATTCAGAATTTGTAACATCATGACCATATTTAAAAAAAATTATCCATTAGGGTTTCAGTTTCTTTTCTTTTTTTTACCTACAGTAATAGGAAGTTTCATATTAAGTTCCCTATAATAAAAAAAAATCAATATGCTAATTAAATTATTTTATATTATTAATATATTTTGAAAATAGTTTGGTTTAGAGCAGTTCATGCAGAGAATTCTAGTAAATCTGACACCTGATATCATGTGTCTTTGTATAGTATGCATGCTATGGTTTGTGTTTTTTTTTTTAGATCCACAGACAACAGGGAAAATTTAGTCCACATCGTTTAATAGTATTAAAATGGATTTTTTTAATGAAAAATATTCAAAGTTGATAATATTTTTTTTATGTTAGTTTTTTTTTATGTTCCTATTGTAAGTTAAGTATTTAAAAATATTAAAACATAGTTTTCTGCTTTAGATATATGGGAAAACACACATGAAAAAAAACCCTGGAGAGAACTCAACCCAACTTCCTATTCAAGCCCATACATATTGTCATTTTGGAGAACACTGCAGGGAATGTCCAGGCAAGCAAAATGACAATGGATCTGGATCCTATGTTCTGAACAATTGATTAGTTCAATATAAAATTTACTCCATTAATGCACTCATTATATGTATTCAAAGGATAGTAGCACAAGTTGGAATAGGTGAAAGTCACACCAGAAACTCAGATTTTACGGACATATATTTCGAATCTTTTTATGGAAGATTTATTGATACCAGGAATTATTCTATCTTTCAAGAATCCCTTTTTTTTGCGAAAGAAGGATTATTTATGTGCTGTTAAGTTTAAAAAGGTCAAAGTGGAGCCTAAATTGATGAATGGTGAATTTCTTGTTAAAAGAAAAAAAAACAATTTTCAGATGGGATGTGGCACATATATAAAGGACCATAGAAAAGCGTAGAATAATCCCTTGGTAGATATAGTACTTTCAAGTTTCAGATGTATATTATCCATGTTATTTTGTAATTCTAAATAATGTTTGTAATTAACATTCTGGTGAACCACCAATAAAGTATGAAGTCCTTAATATTATGTTCAGAGTGATTTATTTGCTTTGAAAATTTCCGTTCAGTCTTGGGATAATTATATGTTGAGCTCAGCTGACTAAAAGTCATCTGAGCTATAGCCATGTCCATTGTCCGTCGTCCGGGCGTCCGTCCGTTAGTAGGGTACTTTTTGTAACCGTTGGACATATGAATCCGAAATGCGGCATATGGTAAGATTTCCTCCAAAAAAAACCCTACCATACCAAAAATTGGGTCGCTCAACTTCGTTCCTTTTAAATATTTAGGTAAAAATTAAATTTTCCATTTAAAGCCAGTTCTTAACTTTCAAGATCATCAAAACTTCTGATCTGATATTGATCATATTTGATATAAATATTTCTCTATATATTTGCCATGTACATACCAGAAATAAGTCAGTATTGTGTAATTTCTTGAAGTTGTGAGCCCTTTCTTAATTATAAGGCCTTACATATTTAATAAAAAGTATCTCGAACAAAGAAATGGACAGTGATGGGAAGGAGAAGGGAAAAAATAAAAAAAAATAATATAATTCAAACATTAAAGATATAAAAACCGCCATTTTTCCATATAAATTTTGCAAATGATGACATGAATAGATAGGAACTATATGTTCCCTTTTACAATGAGTAGTGCAAATAAAGTATTCCCAGTATCTACAGGATATCCTCATTATTTTCTTGTAGGGCCAGTGAAAAACTTTTAAAAAATCAAGATTTTTTCTTTTTAAACTTTTATCAATTTAAACATTTTTGTAAAACTAATCAATCTATTTTTCTTACTTAACTTGAAAGTTTATAATAACCGGTATAGGACACTTGTTATATGGTCGGTGGCAATAAAATGCTAACAACAAGTAAAGGAAAGTTCAGGCAAATAAAAATAGCCATGTAATATACAATTCGAAATACAAACGCACATGTTAGCAATATCAGGGTTCATCAGAGCCACCCAGTCAGAAATCAAGAAAAATAAGCAAACAGTCTTTTTCTTTAAAATATCACTTAAAATATCTTTAAGATAGGATCTATCTGTTGTCAATCATCGAAAAAAAACCTCAGAAACACATTTAAAAAAAAACACAATATGTAAAATATGGTGAAACTATACCAGTCGGGAATTTAATCATATATATCAAATTAATTAAAAGTTTACCCCTTAGAAATGTAAACAAATGCAAGGAAAAATAACAAACTAATATAAACAAATATATCAAACGTAGGTATATACTGATGAACATCATTTTAGAATTTTTTTTTTTTTTTTTTTTTTGCATCAAACGATTCGGAGCCCTTAGAATAGCGGTATAACGCGGCATTGGCCACAAATAACACAGGTGCCTATCGCAATTTTTAGCATTTTCATTGTGTGTATATTTGTTTAAAGAGTTTATTTGCATAAGACGACCTACCGGGCTTCCATGCGATTAGCTGCGATCGCCCAGCAGCCCTAGAAAGAGAACCAATCAGAGATTCATAGTACACTACGCGCATGCGAGTGTAGTTTCATTCATGTGGTTTCATAGCGGGAAATAGTCCGTGCATGTGCAACAATTCCAGTGCTCACAAATGCGATGCTGCAAGCATAGGTATATGGCGATCAAATATCCAAATTAGCTTATTTCATTCTGAATTTTCAAAATCAAAACCTCATAGTCACATGTTCGCAGCCATTTTAACAAAGAGATTTAAATAGGTCGGCTTTTTCCGCCTTCGGCCTTAGGATTGCCTGTAGAGGATTTATCCACGCGATGTCAAGAATGTCGCTATAGTCCGTGACCCACCGTGGAGGTTGATTCCGAAACTGATCTCGGCAGGACCATATAAAAGCCGGACATTTTCGGACACCTCATGGAGAATATTACAAACCTCGCTGATATTATTTTGAATGTTTTCAAAAGTAAGCGGTCCATCATTACAAGTAGAATAACTGGCTATTATCAAATAAATTTAATTTGCATAATACGTAATAAATATGGGGGGGGGAGCTGCGTTAAAATATACACGATCGGAAATAGCCCTATACCTCCCGTGCTCTAGATCGGACACTGTTTTGTACGCCAATCCAGAAGCAAACCGCGCTCAATCAAGCTTAACTAACATGATCGTTCCAACTTGGTTAACGTTGTTCTGCCACGCAGCCGTACGAAGGGTTTGCAAGAAAGACTTAAGTGTGTAATGGCAAAATTAAGCTAGTTATTGAAATATTTTTTAGAGGCTCTTTTTGTATCAATTGCATTGTCATGCAGCCCACTTTGGTCACTGGAGGGCATTCAATGCATCTCTCTCTGCTTACCTGATTCGTAATGGGTCACTTGGGACATCCCCTGCTGTAACAAGTGTACATTAATTTTCATATCAACCCCCCCTCCGGCACCAAATGTAATGTGAAACCTATCGTTTGAATTCTTCTTTAATTGACACAGAAATTACATTGAAATGTAAAGCTCACTTGGTTTTCTGGACATAATGAAATACTCTAAATAAATTAATTCCCTTTTTAATAATTTTGACATATTAAAATAAAATTAAATCCAACAGGATACGTAATATGATAATATATGAGCCAAATTATGGATTAATGAAGGTGCAATTTAAAATTGTAAATTCTATATCAAGTTAAATTTTCAGATATTTATTGATTTGCAAATTTATAAAATACATATATTATTAGTGGTAAAAAAATAATACATGTGAATGTATAATGTGTTGTTTTTGGACAAAATTTGGGATAAATGAAGATGCTATTTAGAATTGTAAATCAACTTATATATTCAGATTTATATATGATATATTGCAAATGTATAATATTTATAAACTTGAAAAAAAAAAGATTGATGTGATGAAAAGAATGAGGATCTTATTCAAATATTTTTTCATTATTTTCCTGCCTAAGCATAAGATAAAATAAAGTGATTGGCTTTGTTTTTCCACCTCTCTGTCTTTTTTAAATTTGTTACAATTATGAATAAACATTTCCTCCCGTAAGTACTGTTGCCTGTTGCCCTTCCTCTTGCCATTGAGCACCTGCACCTGTGGACTGGCCTATTAGTATAATAGCAAATATATAAGGATTTATTAAATGAGAAAAAAAATCAGTGTAATAAAAAAAGGATATAATTGAAACATATTATGTTCTTGCCTCAGCAGTATGTGACATAAAGGGACCAGTGCCATCTGTCCATCTTCTTTGTTTAATCAACTCTTTTCCTATATGCATTGTTTAATACCCCCCCCCCCTCTCTTTCTCTCTCTCTCTCTCTCTCTCTCTCTCTCTCTCTCTCTCTCTCTCTCTCTCTCCTCCTCCCTCTATCCAAACTTATCTTAAGCTCATAATTTTTTTTTCATGATTGCATTATTAACGATAAGAGGCCAAAATATTAATGTTTTACACAGTGAGTACAATATACATGTATACTTATCAGATTTAGCTTATGTTTATTTGAAAATAAAAATTTTCAATTTTTAGCCAACCTGCGAGCTTATGTGATGATGCGCCGTCGTGCGTAAGTGCGTCTTGTGTCGTGCGTCGTCTGTACGTTAACCATAGCTATCTCAAAAATGGCAGGAGTTAGCATCATTTTTTTTTTGCAAATAATCAGTCACCTGAAAAACTCTATCGGATTTTGTTTAATTTTTTTTTCTAACTGCATTTTCTTAGATTTTATAGGGAAAACGCTAAAAAAGATTTAAAAATCTTCTTCTCCGAAACTGTCCAAGCAAATTGTCCAATATTCAATAGATATTATCCCTGGAACAATCTCTTTCAAGTTTGTTCGAATGGTTCCAGTTCGGAGATTTTTGGCCGAGATACAGGAGGTTAAACTTAGTCATCTGTCCAAAAACGCACACTAAAATGAAAATGATCTCAGTAACTTCTGGAGCTAGCATCACCAGATTTTATGCAAATGTTTTATCACATAAGTCATATCTTAAATTGAGGTATTGGTGGCGCCACTAACATTGACCTTTTTTACAAGCAAAAATGTAATTATAGACTCTTCTAGCCTATGCAGTTTTATGATGAAACTGTTAAGCTGATTGGTTTAAACTTTACAAGAATTATTCAATGGTAGGGTTCTGTCAGTTTTATAAGAATAGATTGGGTAAATGCAGCTTTTGCCAGTGTAGCCAATTGGAAAAGGCTTTCAGTGTTTGAAAACAGATTTGACATGCCAAGTTTCAACAGGCCAAGTCAGGAGGTCACTCAGTTCAACCAGGTTAGGTCCAGACATCACCATGGCAACTGACCTGGCTCTGTTTGGTGTCTAGAAAATCTACACCTCTAGACACATCGTCTAGACGTCTAGACACATCGTCTAGACGCAGAATGCCCAGATTAGAACTAGTGGAACTATATCTTTCAACTCTTTGAAAAAAAAACTTGGTTTGCATTTATAGCAAATCTGTCAGCTTATGCGATGGTGTGCCATTGTCCGTCGTGCGTCATAGATATCTCAAAAAGGGCAGGAGCTAGCATAACAATTTATTTTTTTTGCAAAAAAATTAGTCATCTAAAAAATTCCAGCGGGATTTGCTTATTTCTTGGCTAAACATTTAAAAATGTTCTTGTCCGAAACCATGCTGCCAAATTGCGCGTTCATCCGTCCCAATAATCATCCCTGGCAAAAAAAGAAAAGAAAACATATCCGAAATATCCTGACTGATACATCCTAGTTTTATTATGTCTTAGGCCGAAAAATGCAGGTCTGAAACGTCCATTTTGCTGAAATCATAATGACGAAGGTAGATATGCAGGACATAAGAGGAACAATATTAAATTTAAAAAATAAACCTCCATTCATACTCCCAACCAATCATATTACCCGATTATGCAAAATGCAATCGATTAATTAATTTTGGAAAAAAAGACCAGTCATCAATCGATTAATCGGAACACCACTGTATTACACAGTGAAAACAGAAAAGTGGTAAAACGGTAACCGTTCCCTGCTGGCACCTGGTGACCCGGGTTCAATCCCGAGTGGCTATGAGAGCGAGTTGTAGTGGCCTGTCCAGGTCCCCCTGTTTCCGCCCCCCTAACAGATTACCGCACGCCACCATCCTTGCCATGGAGAATGCCTTGTGTTAGATTTTGTGACCAGTTGTACCATTCATGTAAGATAAAGTGGCAAGTTTGTACATATTATTCTGGAACGAATAAATCATGCTCATGCTTTCAAGAACAAAGAAAAATTGTCCAAAACACATATTGTATTATCTAGGGCTGGTAAAAATTCACTTATATATGATTTTAAAAAATCAATTTAAATAATCCTGTATTGATTTAATCCAACTTTATTTATATCAACAAGGACCCTTGTGTCTGCTCCTGTTTAGCCCATTGGTAGCAATTCTTGGGCCCCATATACAGACCCCGCCTGTTACCCTCCATGGGCCCACATGTGTACACATGTTGGCCCAAAGTCCTAGCCAACATTGGACCCGGGAGCAAAAAGTCACGGGTGCTCACGGGGTTAGTCCATATGGGGCCATGGACATGTACCACATGGGTCCCTTGTTTGCATGTAGTGACAAACCATCCAAGGCCCCACGTGTTTTCCCCTGTTTAGCCCATTGGTAGCAATTCGTGGGCCCCATATACAGACCCCGCCTGGTACCCTCCATGGGCCCACATGTGTACCCATGTTGGCCCCACGTCCTAGCCAACATTGGACCCGGGAGCAAAAAGTCACGGGTGCCCACGGGGTTAGCCCCTATGGGGCCCATTGACATGTACCACAAGGGTCCCTTGTTTGCATGTAGTGACAAACCCTCCAAGGACCCATGTGTCTGCCCCTGTTTAGCCCATTGGTAGCCATTCGTGGGCCCCATATACAGACCCCGCCTGGTACCCTCCATGGGCCCACATGTGTACCCATGTTGGCCCCACGACCTAGCCAACATTGGACCCGGGAGCAAAAAGTCACGGGTGCCCACGGGGTTAGCCCATATGGGGCCCATGGACATGTACCTCAAGGGTCCCTTGTTTGCATGTAGTGACAAACCCTCCAAGGACCCTTGTGTCTGCCCCTGTTTAGCCCATTGGTAGCCATTCGTGGGCCCCATATACAGGCCCCACCTGGTACCCTCCATGGGCCCACATGTATACCCATGTTGGCCCTACGTCCTAGCCAACATTGGACCCGGGAGCAAAAAGTCACGGGTGCCCACTGGGTTAGCCCATATGGGACCCATGGGTTTGTACATAATGGTCCCACATGGGTCCCTTGTTTGCATGCTATCTGGGGTTGGGATAGAAAAAAGTATTGCCATATAACTCTGCTATTTGATCAGGCTAAAGCCCATGAAATGATCAACCGAGGGTTGCGTGACGTCACGGCATCCCTTGGTAATTGCCTCGGGCGCTAAATACACATTGCTTAGCTGTATTAGAAAATTCTCTCTCCGAGAGCTTCTATGTCAAAGTATAGTGAAACATCAGTGGTTTTCACGCTACCGCTATTTTCTGTGCTTAATAAAGCAAAATATGTTTAGCAAGATAAGGAAAAACCTTGGAGACTGGAAGCATATTTCCTTCCGGGGTGCCGATAATTTATTCAATTTTTAAATTGAATCCATGCACTACTGCCAGCCTGTCGGTGTCACTCTCTATTGAAATGGCATGACAGTAAGGATACGATAGGAAAGATAAGTTATTATTAGGCCTTCAGATATTAATATACACCGATTAGGAATAATCCAGATATCTGGCGAGTTTGAGCCAACATTTACCTTCCGTTCTGTTGACCAAACCTTGGCCACCATGATATGTTTAACCCTTACATTCAGGACTCGAGGCCACTTTTTCCGGGATTTACCGTCAAGGACTCGAACTTTTACTTGGGCATGAAGGAAAAGCCTTGAAAACTTTCATGGATGGTCTTACGTGCAGGTTTGAAAAAAAAACTCTCGACTCACATACGCGGAGCTATATTGCAGAATATTTTGGATTAGCAATCAGCATTTCAACAGTATTGTCTAGGTCAGGAAATAAAGAACAAAACGGTTATTGCTATGGAATAATAGGAGATTTCCTAACGATTAAAAGCACTTGTAATTATGTACCTGGTGCTCTAAATAACTAAAAATGTCTTTATAAAATAAAATCCGACTTCGACGTGGTCTTCAAAAGCTCGGACTCAAATAGAGTAAACTCAAGGACTTGCACTGGTACTCGGAGAGTGTTGGCTCTTCTACCATTGTAACGTTTTAATCATGTGAACGTATGGTCTAGCAGTCTGCCTGGTGATCGCCATTTACGCCTGTTATGTTTCTTTCCATGAGCAGGGCCCTCTTGTTTATTCATGAATTTTACATTAAATATCTCGACAGTCTTTGAAGATGACCGGATGATTTCATGCCAGGCAATGACTGAATATCTCCTTGTTGTCTACACGGGAAACAAAAATCCTCATAATTGAATCAAAATAATTCACACATCCTATTTTTTTATACCAATGCACTTAATTTCGGGTCAGTCACCCATTGCTTACTGTAACAGTTGAAATACTGCCCGGTCATTCACCTTAAAATCTTACAGATATTAAAGCTTAATGAACAATTGGCGGATCCACAGGGGGCGAGTATATAGTCAGGGATTCAGAAAACCTAGATCCCGCGTTTTGTAGATATTGTCTTTGCAGGGCTTATCATAAAATGAAATGAGAATAAAATTATAACAGTCGCTCCGACGACATCATATTATAGAGTTTGTATTTCCCAATACAAGTTTTTTTTATGATTTCAGAACCCGCCTCTGAATTTAACCTGGTGTGAGTTCATCATTGTTAGGAGTCCGACACCTGTTGGTTCTCAGGCACAGGGTGTCATCATACTGGTGACATGATTTGATAACCGAACACCTGCAACATTCCGAGTCATTCCCTTCAACTTACCTTTGCACGTATAACCAGGTCAGCTCAGAGACGACCACTTCAATGGCACATGCCAAAGCTATTAATAACCATTTGTTTAAATGACACATGTCTGAGCAATTAAGAACCTACCATTTATATGGCACATCAATCGCATCATGTATTTATTCAAGATAATGCTTTCATTTTAAGCCTTGATTCTACGACCAGAGCTTTTACTGTTTTTGTTTATTTTAGATAGATACATACATAGTCCATATGTCTGTTCATTTAATATAAATATTAACCATGACCGTCACGAACACGAAAGTTTTCTATAAGTGACAAATTGGACTGCGCTTTGCAACTTGCGTGCATTTAGTAGAGCGCAGAACTCGCCAAAAAGAGAACAGTCCTCAGGCGCGGATCCAAAGGGGAGGTCCAAGGGTCGAAGGTCCAATAGTCTGCCAGAAAAATTAATTTGTTTACAAAACAGAACCATAATTTTGCATTCGGCCATTTTGATTTAAATTTTTATATTAATTTTAAATGTCTTTTTGGTAATGAAAAGTTTTGAAAACACCTCTGTGAAGGATGCATGAATTTTTTTTAATAACAGCGTGTTTGAAAACACAGCAATGTTGACAAACAGCAAAAAAAATGTAACCGAATGTGGTAGGTTGCATATATGCGGAGGTAGAAAGGTCACTTGTTGCAAAAAGCCATTTGCAAAGCTTTTGCTTATCTGACTCGCCTCCTGATACCTGTGTTGAATTATAAACACGTTGATATAATCAAAACAAGCAGCCTGTGTGCTTTGATATCCACGTTTTCTGGCCTATTTTTATAAAAGCTCCAAGGGAGTACCTTAAGTTAATAAAGGCCATTTAGGTGATTAAAGTTGATTATAAGTCCATCTAATGACAGGTTATGACTTCTGGAATGTTCCTAACCCCCTGCATATAGAACCTGATATCCAGAAGGCACTTTATTAAATATATTTTTATCGTATGCTTATTTTCACCGTATTTGAACAGACATTGCCTCCAACAGACCATGGGCCTATCCCTAAAACATATCTTCTTACTTAAATTATGCAGACCCATGGAAACCTCTTATTTTAAAACGGCTTCATATTTATAACTACGATAACTTCTACCTGCAATGCCCTAAATTTAAGCCCTTTTCACACCGGGCCTACGTAGAGTTGCGTATTGCGGCGTACCGAGCGCGCCGAATTAGCCTGCGTATTCATGAAAAAAATGTTGCTACGCGCAGGATCGGCGTAGTCCCAGCGTAGGTTATGCATAGGCTGGCGTACGATTACGTAAATCTTCGGACTGGCTTAGGGTAGCGTACTCTTGCTTAGGCATGACGTGCATTAGCGTAGTGTTGTGGAGACTTGCGTAAAAACTGCGTACTTTCTGCGTCCATTGCTCTACGCCGACAGATCGCGAAAAAAATAAACAGGTTTAATTTTTTGCGTCCCCTTTGCTTCCCTCGGCGTATTGGACGTAGGCCAGCGTAGGGCAGTGTAAGCTCGGCGTAGTCGGTCCGCCGCCCAACGCAACAGTACGTAGGGCCGGTGTGAAAGGGGTTTTTACGAGTACAGTGTGAATGGTAGGTATATATTTAAATGCATATCCCAACAACTGCTAAGCAACTCTACACTATTTGATTTCAGGTGCGCACATTTCTTCCAGAACGGTGACGGTTTTTCATGATTTTGCGTCTTCCTATTTAATTATGACCTGAAGACATGTCACCGAATGGCAGCATTGAAATTAAAAAAAAAAGACATAACTAGCCGCCTAGTATGTAAATATATTCAAATCTACTAAAAATCAACAATTAAATTAAACTTTTATTAAACAAAGCATATCTATAATATGATTATTTCTTTTAACAGTATTATATCCTTGTTGTTAATCTAATCCGTGCATGGCCCAGCCTGGCAGCATTTGACCCTTATTTTCAAACTTATTGTAAACCAAAGCGAGGCCTAAAAGTCATAAACCCTAGGTGACCTTGACCCTGAACGGACATGACCTGTTACGTTCACCGCTATATCACGCTGGTACCTGGGAACGTTATACGCGATTCTGGGGGTCATTTTGGTCAAGAAGGGGTCAGCCACTATCGCCACACCCAGCATAAAGCAAGCCCACGTCGTTCGTGGCGACATTAGTACCAACTTAACTGACCGCACCAGAGGGTCATCATGCTATTTCTTGCTTTAGGTATGTAAATGCTGATTCTTTCCCAGATTTTTTTCAGCTGTTCTTTCATTCAAAGAAATAACCCATATTTATATATTCTCATTTCCCTGATTGAGTACAATTTATAACTGATGGTTTATTTTTAACTCTTTAATGTTATACTTTTTAGTAAGGTCATACCATGCTGGTTTCGTCCTTAAGAGAGAACATTTAATTCTTTCAATGTTGTTACAACCTAAAATGTTAATAGATGATATTCATGTTTTAAAGAAAACAAGCAAATTCGTGGAATTTATTTCCCTCGCTTCCGCCTCTTGTTGTCTCCCTTTTGCCTTCTCATTATGTTTTAGCTTTTATTTCCCCTGAAGATATCTTCACTTGTCATAGTGCTTCTTTTTTAGTTTTCATTGTCCCCTGGAGATGTCTCCTAATGTCATAATTTTTGTGAATTGGGAACAAAAAGGAAATTTGTTGTTTGTTTTGGAGCTGGTGATAATAATTTTTCAGACTGAGACACCAAAACAAACTCAGCCGAGGTATGCATGAGAGCAATCACTGACCAAAAATTTGAATTAAATTGGATAATATTTAGGAAAGTTATCGCAACTTAACAAAAACCTGACGGACGGACAGACGGACAGACAGACAACCCCTACCTAAACTAAGGTATGGAGAAAAATTGCTTCCTTTTTATTTGACATTTTAAAATTAATTATACTGTAGTACATATATTGAATCCTGGCTGAAACGACCACCGAGGTGGTCTAAGAACATATAAAGTATATAGTCCCACAATTTATGTACTTTAATTACTTAGACATATTTTAATTAGGTTCTGTTATATATAGAATGTTAAATTGGACTGTTGTTTTTACGAATATTCCCTCGCTTCTTGCTCAGATGTCCACTCAAGTTGACATGAGATCGACGCCTTCTTCGTCTGGCTAGGTTCATTGGTCAAACATATTACATGTTTGTTTTCAGATTAAAATATTTCCATTTAGATATCCTAGGCGCCGCATCACCTGAGCTTACGGGAGCATTCCGGAACCTTTTGTCAGCACTCCTCCCTGATAGTAATGGCTTTACAGGCCATAATCGATAATAAGAACATCATCAATCCGAATATCGATAATCCGAACATTGTTAATCACAACATTGATCATTCATTTGAAATCAGAGATATGAGATTTTTTATTTAATTTAGTTTGATATGATGATCGTCTACGTAGAAGGATCAGTTATCCGAACATATTAGTAGCGCATCCAGAGGACGGGATACACGGGGATTATGGACCTCATCCTTGAGACGCTGAAACCTTTGTTTAGGTTTAAAACCATTTTTTTTCACTGAGAACCCCCCCCCCCCCCGGACCAGAAAGTTTTTTTTTGGAGGGCGTTTTTATTAGTCTTCCTTGGTTGGACCCTCCCCTTTCCAAAATCCGGACAACAGAAGTAAATTAGTAAATGTAAATATGCTGTAAATATGAGAGTGAAGCAAGATCTGATGTTACTTCCAGTATCCACGTTCCTCCTTTCCGTGGGAGCCCAGGATGTGACGACAGAGGCCCCTATCGTCATTTTCCAGTGTCCCTTCAATGAGACTGCTGACACCTGTGTAGACGGCAACTTCGCAGACCCGGAGGACTGCGAGTCTTTCTACCAGTGCTCCAATTGTATCCCGTACCGACAGACCTGCCCAGATGGTCTGCATTTTAATCCCCGCATCGATCGCTGTGTGGAGCCACGTGATGCCAACTGCAGGGGTTAGTACCGTGTAATCCGTAATGTTTTATAGTTAATCATTTTGCACGTATTAAAGGTTCATATTTATTTGCACTAGTATGTGTAATTTCACACGTTAGCTCATTTTGACTGAATATAAAATTTTCCAAACATAACCATCTCGGCACACAGGCTGAATATTTCCAGTTCACCTGGTTAATACGTCATTGTTGTTCCTTGTGTCAGGAAACACAGTCCACGTGTGTCTGTTTACCATATTCAGCCTGTGTGATCTTGCGATAATTCAAAAACCAGGATGGGAAACATGAAAGAAAAAAAAGACTGGAATCTGTGAACTTTCGCGGCACGGCCACCAGGTGGCGTGCGGGCTGTTAATGTTTGTTCAGCTGGTTGCGCCGGTGCGAGCTTTTTTCCGACTTGTGCTCAGAAGTAAGCAAACGGTTTTAAAAATATTGACAGATACTTTGAAATTTCAAGAGGAATAACCTATATTCCATGTATTTTTTATACCTTGTATGTAAATAAGACCGTTTAGCGTCAAAGATTCTATTGTTACAGGAGAAGTCACCACTAGAATGGAATGAATATTTACAACATTTATGATATTTACTTAGTGAAACAAACATATAAATTGATCTATTCCAATATTTTTTGGATTTTATATATATATATATATATATATATATATATATATATATATATATATATATATATATTATTTTATTGTGACTATATACTGTATTTTTCATTGGATTTTAAGATTCGGTATTTGACGTTCGTCATTGAAAACGTTAAAATTAACTTAAGTAAAGGTTGATATTTTTCGCATATTTCATCGAATGATTTTGTTTGAATTCTTCTAACCAGTGTTCTGAATCTTATGTTCTAAATCTTATTGTTTACACTTTTATTTATCTTAAATATTTACTACGGATAAGAGACTAATCATTATATCATTTGATTCGTAGTGTCTGTCTTTCCCACCGGAAGTACAACACCTGGAACACCAGGAACTACTCTAGCACCCGGAAGTGAGTATTTATTTCTGTTATTTTTATACGCTTCCCATAAACAGCGATGTCATCATTTATCAATTGATTAGAAATGTTCATTTAAAATGTACCCCAACTGACGATTAATGGCACCTAGAGAGAATGCTAAAAACTAAGTTTTCCACGGGAGAGCCAAAAGTGTAATGAGGTTCAATATCGTTAATGAATTAGTGGTTACATACAACTTGCATGATTACTAAATATATCACTAGAGGTCGCTCATAAGCTGTTCAAGAAGCCGTTGCCAGTTTACATTGCCAGCACCTTTGGGAGTAAAGGGTTATATGGAACCATTTCAAGACGCGTGTACCATTGTCATGTCTCAATGGTATACTTTCTTTTTCCCTGATACCCAAATAATACTTTTTGTTAAGAATCAGCGTATTCGATGACAAATGCACCAAACAAAAATGTCGCATTAGTGTGCAACGAGTATTTGCATAGGGTACGAACATAATATAGCATTATAAATAAAAAGCATATTTTATATTATAAGGAAGGCATTTTTGATAAAGAAGCGTTAACTTTTACGTAGGGAACTAATATTCTTTTTCAGCACGTAAATTGTGAGACACCTGACCGAATTTTCTAACTGTTTAAAATATTAATATTCAGTTTACTTTTTTATGGTAAGACTCAATAATTAAAAAATTGCTGTATTTTACAGCATACTCCGGCTTCGGGTTCTCCGTGGCGCGTTCCCAGGACCTGGCCGCCCCCGCCACCCCCGTGTCATTCAACCGAGTCCTCTGTAATGTGGGCGGAGCTTATGAAGAATCAAAAGCAGAGTTCCGCAGCAGAGGCTCCGCCTATTTCGTGAGTCTCAGTGTCGGCGCCAGGACTGGTTCAGGTATCGGATACAAATGTGCTGTCAACACCATCCCTCAGTTCTCGGCTACCCGGAGGTCTCGCATACACGAGGGGCCTGACACCATCACACGTGACATGATCTGGGCACCAGCGAATAATGACATCATGAACATCGTTTCTGATAGCGCCCTTTACAGGTAAACTATGAAACACAAATGGTTTCATTCATTACTACCTAAAAATATGCTTAAATCGATAGACAAATGTTAACTCATTTCAGCTATTTTTTTTTCGATTTATGTTCCGAGCTTAGTCAATATTTTTACAGGTACTAGTTGCCAATAAAACTCTGTCGATTCGTCATTTAAGTACATCACTTATATTTTAATTGATTAAGATAAATAAAATCTCCTTTATTTATATGTAAGAATGTTCCGACCAATGAGATCGGGGTTTATCCCGTTGTGTATCCATATTTTTTAGAACCGCGATGCCATACTCTCATTTGATGGAACAATCTTGGCCCTAAGCTAACATCCTGGTGGCAAAACCCTATATATGGTGGTAAGGACTATAGCAAGCAGTGGTTAAGTAAAATGGGTTATTAAACGAATGTAGGGTACAAACACTGCCTCAAAAGCGTAGTTTGTTAAGATATTTCATTTTATCGCTTACACTTTCAGTGACAATGAGCTGCAGACGTCATGGACGCTGTTCGACGTCGCGAACGTTAGCAGTAACGTGTACTTTAGCGTGGCCCGCTCTACTCAGCTAGAGAGCCAGGGACCTCTCGAGACTGTGGTATTCCCAACCATCGTTACCAACGTCGGCGGAGGGTGGCAGCAAAGTTCTAACGAGTTCAAGGCCCCACAAGACGGCGTCTACTTCTTCAGTATCTCCACTGGTGTGCATTGATTTTATAATGTCGTTTAAAAGTGACCGCGTAAGAAGACATTTTATTGTTCAGCGTCCTTTGGTTTCGTCTTGATGTGGTTTAACCGGTTCGTTTGACGAAGATTTTTTAGCATACGATTAGATATCCTTGCTTAGCGACCGTGCACATCTTCATCTAGCTGCCTGCGTATATTTCAATTGATTTTAAATTTATTTTGAAGTACTTAATTAAAGCTTCAGCGTGGATATTAATTTTAAACATTTCAGAGTCGGTCATTTGGAATAAATATACATATTCTTTGGTAATCATTGACGCGCACAAAATCCAGAGCCATTTTAAAAATTGGCTGACTGTCCTTTAAACTCGTATCTGAGATGCGCTTTAATTTAAGGTACTCTTAAATTAAGAATATCTGTATATTTTCATTTATCTCAATTTATGTTATCTCCAGGTGTGGTTAACAACAGGCAGGTCAACTTCAACTTGAGGAAGAACGGAGAGAAGTTCGTTGATCTGTATCGCCAAGGTACCAATCACGACGGCTCAGACACCATGGGACGCTCCATTATGACGCAGCTCTCAGCTGGTGACGTCATGAGAATCACCATGGATTCGGGCACGTGGTCCGAGTCCGACAACGAGCTGCAGACCTCATTCTCCGGTTTCCTGTACCAGCCTGACCACGGGAGCAGATTTGCTTGGTCCGTTGGCCGTACATCTTCATGGTCCAGCGACACCGAGTTCCTGTATCCAGTTCCCTTCAACCAAGTCCTCGTGAACGAAGGAAGTGTGTTTGACGCAACGTCTTCCAAGATCCGTATCACCGTCTCTGGGCTGTACTTTATCCACATCAGCGCCGGCGCCCTCGCCAACACAGCAGTAAACTACAGTCTGCTGAAAAACGAAGATGAGATCGTCTGCGACATCTTCCGTCGGTCAGAAGCCCATAACGGTGACGATTCCCTGGGACGTTCCATCATGGTGGATCTCCGTGCGGGTGACGAGATCGCCCTGGGAGCCGGCAGGGGCACCGGGCTGTACAGTGATGCCGAGCTTCAGACGTCGTTCAGCGGCTTCCTGGCCTTCAGGGACCTTTCCTAATTCCTCCTACTCACCTGGTATCAATAAAGCATTTATAGACACAATCCATTTTGAATTTGTCTTAATAATAGGCCATACACGCATGAAAGCATTGCTCTGCGGACTCAGGGCACAAAATATGGCGGAAGCGGGTCATTTGTTCTGTTCTTTAACTAGACAAGACATCATGTACGTAAATTTTTGCTAGCTAGTCAAGAAACTACAAACATTGAAATCGTGTTTACATCAACAAAAAAAGTTTCCGTACCTTTGAGAATTCTTTTAGAGAATCTGTTGTTACGGAACCTATTAACAACAGATCACGTAGTCGTGACGAGCATAAATTTTGGTATGGAGATAAACGCCATAGCAACGCCCAGGGCTCGAGCCTAACACGAATCAGATTGTCAACAGCTTACAATAAGTGAGACACCTGTAACACTGTACTATAGCACAAATAAGCAACATTAAAAAGGACCTTAGTGTTGTTTTAAATAAACGTTGATCCACGACCAATGTTGACAAAATGGGAATTCGCAGAATAATCAGTTTTCCTTTTTATGGACTCATTGACTTAACTCAACTTTGGAGACTTTACTCAACATAAATGCTAAGTAGATATTACAATGTGACACTTTATCCTTAACTAGACAAATCCACGGAGTATGTTCGCACAATGTGATTCATTAAATACCGTTAAATTGTTAAGAAAATTAACCGCTAGGTGGCAGTAGTTAGGTCTGAAAATTGCGCCCAGTGTCAAACGTTGAAACCGTGAAGGCAGAAAACCACAAATCTCCAGTCAGTTAACTGCTCATGCTTTATCTGGAAAAAAATTATGAGAAAACTTAATGTTTCATCCATATTACAAACTGATTAACATATCAGGGAGCTATCATTCTCATTGTCAAGACCGTTATCCAAATGTAGTATCCCAGTTAGAAACCTCTGGCATCAGATATATATATATATATAAATATATATATATATATATATATATATATATATATAATTTACACGCTGCAAGTTTTGTTCAACGTCTCAAGGTTTCATCATAAAGCTCGGACCCACATGTATGCAGATGCCAAATTTCAAAGTAATTCGTCGATTATTTATATTGCTAATATGTTTTTCAGAAGTAGTGATTGGAAGGGGGGGGGCAAAACGGAGAAAAGTATGGATGGTGCCAAAAATCATCTGCAAAGCCAAAGTTTGGGGTATTGAACGGAAAACCAATTGCATATATTTCAAGAAAATGAACTCTTCAAGTCGTCCGGTTATTTTGATTTTCAGATCAGTCCATATATCCATGCTTGAGACAAATATTGAATTATTAAATTTCAAGACTGTCTATTAATAAAAATAGCTCATGTTCCCAATTTAAAGAGGTTCAGCCTATGACCCGTATCGGTGAATGTGCAAAATTTGAGTGAACCCTGTGCGACAGTTTATTTTAGTAATATTCCTTACACATTTGTCAGCTGGCAGTGATCGGGTATTTAACGGCGCAAAAGTGGAAAAAGGCGGCGCCTCAGTGTCAGGTACAAGATAATATTATCTGATATATTCAGTCTTAGTCTTTCGAGATATCCAATATTTTGTATGATTGGGAATATTTAAAGGTCATGACTCCAATTTTAAATGTATTTTTATTCAATCATCTCTATGTATACGCATGTGCAGTTTGAAAAAAACAAAAGATCCGTGAATAGTCGTTTAGGTATCTCGCTCGGATCGTTTGTCTGCGGCGGCATGATCGAGCTAAAACCATAGTATCCCCGACTTTCAGTATAGGGATTTAATAACACACATTTAAGCTCACTGATATTGATTTATTTTACACATTTTAGTGCCTCTTAAATTACGAACGTCCCATCAAGTCTGACGATTGAGTAAGTTGCGCTCTCCTGACATGAACATGCAGAGACTGAGAATAAATTATCGAAAAGACCTGCTTGTATCTAGAGTAAAGACAGTTTAGCCTAATGTTTACTGAAGCACAACCGATTATTTAATATTCGAATATATTATTCTATTTTCACATTGTCAAGGTGCGTAGACACAACTTTAACTAAATAAGATGTTGACGACTGTATCCTATTCCAGCTAAGATTGAGCAACTCTGCATAATCCACAAACCGCCTCAGTAACAGTGTGTTCTCATTTTGGTCTAAAATCGGACTAACAGGGGGCGCAGCAGAGCAGTGTAGAGCGTGAGGTGGAAACAATTTCATTGGGAATGCTCCCTGCGCTCATTAAAAATTTTTGTTACAAGACACCCTAAATATCGGGTGTCTGTCAGAAACTTTAAGCAAAAAGTTCAAACCACATTTTGATAACTTTTTGAAGGGTCAGAAAAACACCCAAGGAATGATCAGTTTAAATGTTGAGGTATTCTTAATTATTTTTATCCCATTGTGACGTATAACTTTCTTTATGACAGAGGTATTCATTGGTTTAAGGGGCGGGGCTTTTTTCTGCATGTGACCACGGGTATGGCTGCTGTCACAGAATTTCGATGAATCTCATGGTGAAAGTTGTTACATATTTCTCCATTAATTATTCCGTGTCTCAGAAAATGGTCCGACAGAAAAAATGAACCTTTATGCAGTTTACCATGGTTTAATTCACCTGAGACACCTGTCCACCCACCCACCTCCACGTTCTTATATTCATCTATTATTTTTAAACGCCAATTACCAATCAAAGGTTTGTAGCATGGCAGGGTACGACGTTGACAAATACTTTTTTTCTCTCATGTTTTAAACTAGTTAAATGGTTGAAGTCTGATATGCACTATTACAGTATAAGTAAGTGAATGAAACAAGATATTCTGAATACAACTTTTTATTAAAAAGTTCTCATAAAAATAATTGTTATAATCTTTTAAAATTACTATGTACGTATCGTGTGGTCCCGTTTCAGGCAGGCTATTATACAAATTTTACAGGGAAATGGTTACTTAAGTGTGCTATGTACATTAAACTGCGCAAAATTCCAAAAATGAGGATATACTAATTTTATACAATAAAATATTGTTAAAAAACAGACAGGCAGGCCATGACACAGTCAAATGTACTGTAATAACCAACATACATTTAACAGTCCTTGTCACAGCAACAGACTGAGCAGTCATTTTAAACCTGTACTGAAACTTCGCCAAACTAAAGAAGCTTTGTCCATGTACAAACTGCAGCATACCGTCTCTTAGCATGAAACATACTTGCTGAACAGATAGGTGAAACACGATGTCATCAGGAACATATATCCACATAACGACATTAAAGAATGTTAAACTGAAAATCTGAGAAATGCCACTGCTATATGCTGTACACGTCCACATGTAAACTACTGATTGCCTGCAAAAATAAATCCCCTAAAGGATACATGGACACAATAGACATTATATATATAACAGTATTCCGGATAAAACCCTATTTCGATCATGAGAATAATACATGTACAATAAATTCAATGATAAATTAAGAACTTCGCATCAGTTTTGATTTATGTGTTCATATAATATATATATATATATATATATATCGTGAATGTTTACTGGACTATCATAGTGTATAAATTTTATTTTTATATATATCTGTACATATATCGCTCTTACTTGCCATCAAAACATGACTTTACAAGCATTCCGAAATAGATAGGTGGCAAACTGTTGTCTTATTTTATCGATACCTTTGGTGTTTCTCGATATTTTTGTTTCTGTTGTTTTTTATGACAGATTATTGATATGTCGACAATATAAATGACTCTCTAGCGTTATGTGTTAAAAAAAGACCACCTCAACAGTCACCTCATAAAACCCATCTTTGCAGCGCCATGCCTAGAATACTTAAGACAAGTCCCATTTTATATCTTGATTCCAACCCTGATGCGCCATTGCAGCCATTCCAGTCATTACAAAAACAGTATATCGTCTGCTTGTCCTCTCGGTTATCCGGATCGTTGTTTCGCGCATGCGTGCAGTAACCATGACGCTGGACAGTGGGCATGTTTTGGCGGTATAACGTGTGCTTCCTGACTGTCATCAAGCAGTCACGTGTAATACGTTCTTCACCTAAAACATCACGAGACAAAACAAAATTAAAAAATATTTTCTGACACAATTTTATATTTCATCACGATTTTATTACATTTCTCATCACGTGTGATATAACACGATAGAACATCTAATTGTTGTAATATTTTTTGGAAGAAAGTATTTAAACCTCAATACAAATCATAATAAGTATATCAGGTTTTCTTTGTCATATATGTCCATGAATTTGTTGACAATCCAAACAGAGCTCATAAAACTTTAACTGACATTTAAAATAAGAAAACACTGATAAAAATAGTTACGTTTTGGATTGATTATGGTCACGTGCCTATTTCTTAATTCTGAAGTCAAGGGTAAAGTTATTTCAGAAGAAAGTGCAAATCACAAATCTATGAATACAATTTTGTGAAGTGTATCTAGTACTTTCTACCTCCCACAGCTGAATACAATTTATCTAAAGAGGACAACCAAACTAGGAGTCCTGATCAAGTTAAAGAATCTAGAAATACTAGTTAATATATACAGAACCAAGCCATTCAGCCTGTGGGTATATTAGTATAAAATGGGTAAAGCCTAAAGATTAGAAACATGTAGACTGTATCTCTTGAATTATATTAATTTTTGAAATTACTTTTCTCTAGGATTCTGTATACTGCATGAGAAGAATCTTTTATTTCCCTTAATTTAAAGAATCCATGTAAGCCGGGGTTAACTCTGAAGATGTATTCGAATTTACAAGAGCACCAAGCTGATCCAAGCAATACATTCTAAAGAAGCTTATACTTTCCCCCATGGCTGCAGTGGCGGATCGAATGACTATGAATTATCACATAATTTGTCCTGCGCTTGAACATCTCTGTTTCCATATATTCTGGATCCCCCTTGGTCTGTTTATTTATCTGCCCAAATTGTTTATGAATTTGATACTTATACAGGTTATAAATAACAATAAAGTCCCTGTACAGATTATTAATACCATTAAGCCCTGACAAAAGTACTAAGAAGTATTCTGGATAAAACCAATATGTTGTTGGTAGAGGTGTGTCACATGAGCACCATTAAGTGACCTACGGCCATTCGGCTTTAGAGGTTACTGCTCCCATACTTTGGCAATTAACAATTGTACTGCAAACACCATTTCGGGGTTTAAAATTAACCTTACAACATAGTTTTTCAGAGCAGACTTTTTTAAGTTAACATGGCATTTTTATTCCATTTTTCAACTGTTTATGATCGATTTATTGTGGTTTATTGTGGTGGCTATGATATATACAGGTATTTAGTAATACAACTTGTGATATTACCGTTTGACTGTACTGAACTTTATCAGAATAAATCAGCAATGTAATATTAACAGTTATAACCGTAATAATAATATCAGGAATAAGATTATTATTATTTCTATTATTTAATTTTATTATATCATCCATTTTTTAAATATTATTATCATTGTTGTTATTTATTATCATTAAGTACTTACTTCCGTATTTTTCTACTATTTTGACACACAGGTTCTCTCCCCCTCCATCGCCCGGGTCTGGGCACCAGTGCCAGCGCTGAAGTCTGATGCTCAGCTCCCTGCCACAGCCAGGTAAAGTGCTGACACAGCGATAACACCACAAACCAGTGGCTGTAAACAGAGACAGGAAAGGAAACAATCAAAACTGCATGGACTGTCACACAGAAATATGATTCTATGATGAGCAGCTAACTTGAGTTAGTGAAGCTGAGCCAATCATTGCACGTTTAAGCATAAAAGTGTAGCATAAAACTTCAGAAATCAATATGATCACTGTCAATTTGAACATTTGATTAAATAATAAACTCTTTATGTTAAACATATTGCATGATAAGACACTGAGTAAAGAATGAAAATATTATGCATAAAACGCTATGATACGAATGAATCTATATATTAAAAAAAACTAAAAATGTCATTCAATTACAAACATTACATCTTTAATGATGAAATCTTTTTTATCAAGGCAAGAACACAGTTTCGAGAAAGCAATCAAAGTTTACATCTGCAATAAATCATTAGAATTACGCAAAGGCATTCACTGCAAGAGAAACATGTTAATATTTAATAAGACACTTTCAAAAGATTCTTGATTCACAACAATCATTTATGGAAATACAAATATCAAGCAGAAAATCTCAATATTAAAGGCAAAGACGCTGAAATCATTTAATAGAGAAATATATGATCAAATATAGAAAATCATTAAATGAAAAACGTGCAAGTTAACAGTTCTACGTAAGCACACTAGTTACATTTTTCTAATTAAGCATATAAAAATCAAAGACAGAAGCTGCAAATGTATGACAGCAAGTAAGTTAGTGCATGAAGGTAGGAACACAAATCACTTCTTATTACTAGCACTGTTACTTAGGAATATCAAAGTCAGTTGTGATTAATGTTTCTTAAGTCATAACTTAGTAATTTATATTTTCTGGAAGTTGGTGATTATTTATATTATAGAAATACGTTAATCATGCGATTTTTTGTTATGAATGCAAGTTGAAGAAAATGTTATTTAACTGAAGAAAACCTGAAACACAAAATAAGAGTGTAAAAATTCCAGGGACCAGATGGGATGTGAAACTCACCTGTATTTCAACTATGTATTTATTTGACATATATAATGTAGGATGGGGATAAATTTTCAGGGCTTATTTCCAGCTCCTTCACTTTTGCAAGCGGCTTTTCCTTTTCAGTGAACCTGAGAGCATATGCTCAATTACTTTTCAAATAATGGTCAAGCATGTAATCATGGAAGCATTATACCTGATGTATATACTTTTGCACCGGTTCGCATTAGACCTGTGGAATTTGTTTAGAATACACACGTGTTTGTTGTAAAATTTATTGTGTGGTTTGTGTTGCCAACTTTTTAATTAAAAATATGCTACTTTACTGAGTAGATCTTGTGTGCTTAAAAACTTTCCTATGCAATACGTAGTCTTATTGATGAAGTAACAGCCAATATTATACAAAATATTGAAGGAGCTGTGTCAAGTAAATATAAGTTCTTATAATCATCAATGAATGTCAGAAATTATTTAATCTAGAAAAAAATTAGCAGTTTTCATATTCTTGAAAATGGCTAATCAAAAACTTAAAAGTAACTAAAAACGACATTCTTTTTTTATAATGTGAATAATGAATAAAAACTCGCATAATAGTAAATATAAGATATATCACAGGGTACGGATAATATACTGAAATACATTTTTGTATAAATGATTTCTGTTAAATGAATCACTTACATATTGTAAACCTCAGTACTAATTTAACATCCACCAGTCAACTAGGGAATGATAAAAATCAAAACTGACAGCAGTTTATTTTGTAGTATAGTCTATAGGTGAGGAAATATATATATGTATCCATTCCCTTCCATAGTGATATATATGACCTGCCCTGTACCTGAATCTTAACACAAATTAAACTGTAAACAATACGCACGTTTCCTTGCCTTAATCAAAGTGACTTGTTCAAATAATGCATCATAAGACATAATACAATTAACACCAAATCTGTTTTATGATAAACTGTGTCAATAGATTACTACAAGTATGATTAAAATAAAAGTGAACTGACATCCGATTTATCTATCTTATTGTCTTATATCTGTAGTTGTATTAATACCGCTAATATTACCTTATAACCCTTACAGAGTTTGTGACACAGTTGAGTCATACAGGTATATGTACCTGGGAACTCCAGGCGTTGATCGCTCTAACCTACGGCTAGCATGCAGGCTATTCCAGATAGAAGAAGTTAGTAAAATATAGTCCATACTGACCAATACCTTCGTGTGTAAGTAACAGCAGGAGGACACAAGTCGCCGATATGACCGTCCACTGTTTCCTATTTAAGGCCATCTTTCTCACCTGTTGTCGTTATGATGGCCGCTGACCTATTTGAGGTGAAAGCGAGGCTTACCTGTGGGATCGAAGAACGCTGACCTAATTTAGGCTTCACACCTGAGTGTCACCGTGCAGGTATGTTATTCACTACCGTTCGAGCGACATCACGTGCACACGTGCGGTCAGTTTTCTTCTGTTATTTGTTTGGTTATCTCCGAAATGAATGTTCATTTATTGTTGGATTTGAACAAGTAGGGGATGATTTATTTGAAGTATATCATGGAACCTATTCGGTATTCTCTCCCTCTCTCTCTCTCTCTCTCTCTCTCTCTCTCTCTCTCTCTCTCTCTCTCTCTCCAGAGACGGATCCAGGATTTAAATAAGGGGGGGGGGGGGGTTGAGCGGGGGTTGAGATGGAGTTGCTTTGGGTTTATACACGTTAACAGTGTAAATTTACAATCACAGGTAACATTCATTTAATTTATGGTATAATTGGAATTATATTGTACTGTTATAAGCCTTGTACGAAAAATAATAATTTTAAGGTTTGTGGTTTGTAAGGCTGGTTTCAACCCTTTGCCTATATAATCCTTTCCCCTTTGGAGCTGGCTCATTGATCAAATAGTATGTAAGTAAAAACTGATAAATAAATTAAATCTTGAGCTTCATGGCTCTCAATATTTGTGCTTTTATTTTTATTCACTACTATGGGCAATGAACAAAAAGCAAGAAAATGTGGTAATCACGGGATACAAATATCATGTCGTTAGAGTGCAGGTCTAAATATCTGTTGGACATGTCAGTTTTTCTCCTCATATACTCAAAATCATGTATACATATTAGGGCTGTATCAATATACGAAAATAAATACTTATAAATACCACTTATTGTTAGAGACATCATGCATGATTCTATTTTGTAATAATCCTTAAATTTCTGGCTAAAAGATTTATTTAGACATCGTTGCCAAAAAATATTATTATTTTTATTTATTCAATGCTTAGTACCATTTAAAATATAACTTTATGTTCTTCATCCACACCCCATCCTACCCCCCCCCCTCTCTCTCTCTCTCTCTCTATCTCTCTCTCTCTCTCTCTCTCGGTTTCTCTTACATACACACATACACGCACAGGCTCATACAGACGCAAATACACGGTGCAGGTAAATAGACGCACGGGTAAATAATAGGTATATTCTGGAAAGACGTAAAACAAAAATATCGATGATTCTTTATTATAGTATGAAAATATATGAAATATTATATGTATTATATGTATTTTACATTCATACATCATATTGAAATATATGATTTGTGCGTGCACCATGACAATAAGAATATTCTATGAAACCATGCTGATCATTTTAACACGTGTTAACTAAAAGTGCAGTGTTCCTGATTGAGTGTAAGAGTGTTTATACATTTCGGCTTTGTCAATATTATATTTATAAAAAGAAATATGAAAGGCACAAATTATATATATTTCAAAGCAAATAAGGATACAATGTACCCATTTACTAATATATAAATAAACGTATATACATGTACATGCAAATAATACTTAATTGCATATGTTGATTAATGTGGTATGCAATTGATTGTAAAAAGATGACGTCAGCCTGCTTTGTGCCCTTTCCCCTGATATACATTGCACTTTAACCCCGAGCAAGAAAGACAGATGGAAAACATGCCCTTTTATAAACGTAAGAACAAATTATGTTTATTATTATATCCTGGGTGGTTGATAAATCACAAACAGGTGGCAGCAGGATACATCCGGCAGTAACTAGTGTTGCATCACTGATTATTACTCTCTATAAAGCCTGGGGATAAAAAAACTGAGTTATTTCAAATATTATAATTGCATATAGGGTGTAAATCCATAATACACACTTAATAAAAGGGAGCGGTGACATTCCGATTAAATTTTGAGCCATTATTTAAAATAACCTGGATATAACAGGTACAGGACTTGTATTAACAACGGGCTAGCAAAACCGTCAAAAACTGTGAAGCAGTCCATGTCTCTATATCGAGAGGGAGAGCTAAGGTACAACTATTTAAAAGGTGTATGTGTAACATCTGGATGTCCGTAGCTACCATTGACCACAAAGGCTTCATTTGATTCCCTCTTGGTCTTTTAATTCTTCATCGTGGTCAAATGAATGTGATACATGTAAAACTGATTACACATAGTATAGTTTGTACTTTTCATACATAAAATTCCAAATATTAATATTACTTAGTTTTTTTTTATTTCCATCCCTGGTTAGGCGTTTTGTTTTTTTTGCCAGTTTATCTTGTGTATTAATCAAATGTGTATGGCCTGCTTCATAATTCCTGAATGAGGAAGATATTGCGATTAAATCATGAATAATAATTTGAATCCTGGACGCCTCCGAAAAAAACTTTCAAAGAGGACGCCATTTAATTGATGCTACGAATTACATATACATATCGTGTTCGTATAAATTCTCTAATTTTTTATTATCTATCACATACACTGCATCCTGAATTTTATAAAAAGTTCTTCGCTGCCATCACTGCGAGCAGGAGCCAAAGGATAAGAGCTCCCGCTAAATGGCGCTGTGCTCCATTGCAGCCATCTTGGTCACAGGCGCAGTGAATGGTGTATCCGAAGGGGTTTTTGTTGTGACGACATCCGGTCCACCAGCTGTAGCCACAAAGTCGTGACGTCATGTTCGTAACTGCAAAAAAGAGAAGACATTTTGTATTTGTTACCAGGAGAACATCAAATTGGACTGAACTGGCTGAAGATTAGTAACTGCTCAGCTTTACATGTAAAACCCTTTCTGATCCTGGTATATATGGCAAAACAGGACGAAATGTTTATCCTACTGCATTTGTTGCATGATTATACGAATGAAGTCTTGATATCGTCGTAGTAATAATATTAGACATTTCTTATTTTTCTTAATAAATCACAGAAGATATTCATTAGTAACATATATATTTTAAAGTTAAACATATATATTTTTCATTTTTTACAAAGATATAGATTTCTGTAACAACATCATACAAGATTCGTTCTTACAAACAGGCATAAGTTTCCGTGACACATAACTGTTTTTCTTCCTATCTAGACCAATAGAGTAGGTCTGAGAAGAATTCACTGTTCATTATCCTGAAATAAATGTCTTACAAATTAATTTCATTTACAACGACATGTCAGTTGTCAATCAGTTGGGATCAGCGGTTTATGATAATTTAAAGTATTAATAACTGTCAACTTGGGACGTTGTGACATTGCAAGGATCTTACATTTGTAATAACAGCGTGACTTACATGGTTGTGGGAGCCCTGAGTGCGTCATTTTGTAAACCTGCGTATACATCTTGACACACACGTTATCTTTGGGCCCACACTCGTCAGCGCGGACCTCCGTCCTCGTCAGGTCCGCCGACCAACAAACCTTGTCCGTGATCGAATCACATTCAAAGCAGCTAATGCCTTGAGCTGTGCAAAATAAAAAATATATATGTAAGAAAATTTATATATACATGTGTGTGAATTAATGTTGCAGTACGGTATATGTGTAGCTGCATGTGACTTCGCCGGACAACCAATAAGCAACCGGAGAATAAAAGACTGTACCGTGAAGATATGGAGTTTACCCTGTGAAGGTATTGTTCAAATTGCCTATTGCGTGGACGAGAAAAGGTTTCATCTGATTTCATTTTTCTACCTACCTTTTTTTAATCTGTGTTAATAGTTATTTGAAAGTTAGCGTGGGCGATAAAGATCTTTTCAGTGCAGATCTACCTTTTTAAATGTAAAGCAATTGAATGTCAGGGATTATTTTAATTTGTTTAACGTGTTCACGCCTTCAAATATTTGCACACGAGTATTTGTCAATAAAGCTGCCTAGTTTTACGATCAGAAATTCAGTAACAGTGGATCTGATGCTGACTCCCGAATATATACCCAAAACTCTCCTGGGATCCGAATATAAACCCAAAACGTTCCTGGGATCCGAATATAAACCCAAAACGTTCCTGGGATCCGAGTATAAACCCAAAACGTTCCTGGGATCCGAGTATAAACCCCAAAAGTTACAGGGCAGAACCACGGCTTCTTGATCAAGAACCGCACATGCACTTTGATCATACCATCTTTCAGTAAAATATTACCTTCGGTTTTTTTTAACTAAACCATGTTTGGAGCCACAATTATATCTGGACTACTAATCTCAACTCTCAAACTTCAAAATCTGTAATAATTCAAGGGAAATCCCTCTGTTTACATTACACGCAGTCGCACGCTTATATATCACTTATTCCGTATAAATAAAGTTTTGATTGTTATATCATTCACAATAATGTAATTGAAGCAATTTTAATTCGATATATATAATGAACTACATCTACTCTTGCACTGAATTTTATGCCTACGCCATTGGTGCATGTGGAAGCCACAGCGCATATTGGGAGAAAGGATTTCTTCCCCTACGTTCCCTAACTATAAGAGTCATATTCTTGTGAGCAGTGCGGATTGTAGGTTTGTCATGCAGTTGCGCTCTTCAACAGGCGCCACCTATCGGTCTCATTTTATCTTATGTGGTCCGCCGTCTTTAGCAGCTATACTGAAAGGAGACAAGAGTTACTGTACACAACTGTACGTACTGCGCAGTACCTCTGGAAGCATTCCTCTCTGCAGGTTATTATCTAACAAATATTCTGTGATTGCCTATGATCAAATCAGTTCATAAAATGGCCTTGCCATATTTCAACAGTTAAACCTAAGTGTTATATATTATAGTTAATGTCGGTCCAAACAACTGAACGTGTGAGGTAAAAGGATGTCTGTTTACATTTTCAACAGAAAATTATGGAAACTAAGCCAAAAATGTCCAAGATCATACGTGAACGAAACTGTATTACAGTTTCTGTAATGATACATGTTTCACACAATTAATTTGTAAGAGTTACACAGGGTGGGTTGCCCATTGTCTATGAATTTCTTATTTAAAATCACATGCCATATATATGTTGGATAATACAGGTTAAAATACTCTTCATTTGATGGATATAATCAGCTGTCACTAAAAATAAATTCATTTCGTTTCCATCACGGCGGCTTCTTTGGCCCTGAGCAGAATCGTTTTCACCAGAGGACGGCTTGGCTGGTAAAGGAATCTGGGTAAAGAAAGCCCAAATGACGTTATAACTTGTATGCTTTTAGTGAGTGGTTAACTGAGTTTTTATTCAAATATGGACATCCGGGATTCAGGATTTACACATTAAATATTTAGACGTATTTATGCTTACATTATAAATTTACAGTTGTGAAATTTTGCTAAACATTACAATGCATAAGCACAATGAATCAGAAATAATTTTAGCACAACTAGATGTCTGTGGTTGGCTTTGTGTGTGAGAGGGTTGTAAATTAGGAATTTTCGTCAAATGGAAATTATCGACAAAACTGAAACCGTGGAGAGTAAGTCACGCAAGCAACACAGATAAATACGCAGTCAATTGTACAACAGATGAACATCTAATGTACGATATATCCTTGCATAAAAAAGTAAATTGAAGAGCAAAAGTATTATATCATAAACAATAACAGGTATTTATGTTACTTTTAAATCAAAAGATATTATTAATAGTCAAAGATCTTTCTGTTATCCGTCATCAATGACAGAATTTGCATACATATTCAGTAATTTACCAATACATGTATATATTGTGTAAAGGTTCCTGTACCATAAAATCGCGAAAATTATACACTCACGAAACTACGTCCGAGGAAAGTTCTCGAGTATTCAACCAACCGTCTTTGGTGGTGTCTGGGCAAAACGCATCTAAATATTTGGAGACTTGTCATCGTCAGCTCCTCTTTATGGATATTACCAATGCGCCTACAGCTCATTCAACACTGTTTGTATGTCTATTACACATACTCCTTCAACTGGCAGCCGCAAGAATTGTAAATAAAACATGTAAAAATATGTAAAATTGTAGGTACAAGTTCATTTTTATATGCAACTTTGTTTTTCTGATAGTATGAATTATGCATAGCCACGCTCAATCCATGTGTAACATTATTTTTTCTCTTCGGCTGACGAGGTTTGTTGAATTACTGATACCACTCGATATATTTTGTCACCTGTGAACACCTGTATTTTTAATCAAGGGTCATGACCCCACGTGCACGCAGACAACAATGAACCAATACGTTGTGAAATAGCTTAAGGATTGACTGAAAAGGATGGAATCGGGAATGTATCTCAAGCTCTCAGCCGGGAAACATTATAAAATTCGGTTTAGGACATTATTGCACAAAGGACCTGTGTTACCTCAGTTATGACTCAGGTAAGCACAGCTATAAATGTTTGCTGCAATTTCTTCCTCCTTCAGAGAAGAGCGGACAGTTCTTTTATTCTTCTTTCATTTAAATTTTTTCTGCTGTACTTATGGAGTTGAGACATTTCAACTGTAAACTAGAAAGACAGTTCATCATTGATGAAACTAGCACATATACATGTATTTTATTAGTATGTGACCTCCATCACTTCGCTACCTGTCTATTACCTGACAATCAACGAGATTGGAACCCCCATTCATAATTCACATCTGGATCAATACTCACCTATTTTGTTGATATTCATTAACATTATCACGGTCAGGGTAACTCTGAGAGAATCCATGGTATCTCCGTGTGGTCAAGATGAAATTTCTGGTTTATAGGGATGCGTTTCAATGTAAACCAGATTGAACCTGGGCCGTAATTGCCGCTGTTAATTCACGCATGTACACAGACCGCTGGCGACCTAGTTACATTAACGAATAACGAATACCATCCGTGGGGTTTTACCTGAGGCGTGACGACCTCCTGGACGAGCCAGGAAAACCAAAATTCTGAGCCGGATACGAAGTATTATAACCTCAAATTCTGAAATCTGACCGTGAGGCAACAGTGAAGTGTCGTTGGAGGCATATATATATATAATTTATATATAAATCCCCATCTTGCACGTATTGGATTTTACTCCTGGTTTTTATGCACCCTTGAATATATTATACATGTACATGTTCAATATGTTACCAAATCAGGAAATTAAATATACAAATGTGAGAGGGCACCGCCATACCAGGCGACCAGGATGTGGTTATTAAAATGCACATATTAAAACATGAACCAGAACAAATTATGTAAAGTGCGCATTTATTTCAAATAATCATGATCTGAATGTACATGTTTTTCATATCATATTAAAAAAAACGTTTATATAAAAAGTGATTTTCATTTGCACTTACAAATGGCAAAACTTTCCAACGTGTACTCTAAGACGCTACAGGTCATTTAAGTGATATCATTGTACTCATTATGAGCAATCAAATAATAATTTGTTACACATATATAAGTAAGGGGATTACTTATAAACGTTAACAGATTGACACCCCCAACACAAATTTATAAAAGTAGAGTACACATAACCCATATATACATTATATTGCTTATTATGTGTATTTTTTGTCTTTGCTAGGCCTTCCGAAGTTATATATACATATGTACATTGACAATTTATCAAACTTGTAAAAGGGAATTATATACAAATATATTAAAACAAAAGTAAATTAGCACTTGGGGCGAAGACAGATGGAATATTTAGACGTTTAGAATAAACATATTTGCTGTAAAAAATAATTTAAAATGGAAAACAATGTATACAGGGGCGGATCCAGGGGTGGTATGAGGAAGTATAAAATCCCTTAATGAGAGAAATAACATTTGTGTACTTTTTTTTTCATTTTCTGAAGCTCACCCCCTCTTAAAAAATCCTGGATCAGATCCTTTTGTGAATATATATATATTGTCATCTACAATTGCTTATACGTCATGGGTGGTCATGTAATTATAGCCTATTTTATAAAAGTATGTTGATTAAAGTATATTTAAAGAATATTGGTCCCCATTTTAATCACCACATATAGACAAGTGGACGGTAATGCCATAATGATCATATCGATCTTCTTTGAGAAATTCCTGCGGTTCACTGACGGTACACGGAGTACCGGAGTTACTGCAGCCAAAGTAGAGCGACAGGTCGGAGGTCAATGAAGGCAAGCCCACTTAATGATTATGTCATTGACATGTAATCTGTACCAAGAAGGTTTGACATATGTATGTTAAATCTTGTCTGTACTAACATGGTCGCTTGAATCCTTATATAGGGAATATGGCATGAAACCAGTAAAATGTTGAATAAATGCATGGTTGAGAGACAATTTATGGCGAATTTGCAGCCCTTTTGTGACACATCCCTTCCATGTGTCAAGTACCTTGTAAGGCTCGGCCATGCATATACATCTAAATTGTACAGTTTCGTCCAGTTCTTCTTATTAAATAGAGTTCTTGATAAATTTGACGTACAAATAAGGATTCAAGGGACTGTGATATTAGACACGGGTGAGCGACAACTCTACAATCAGTTCGTCCATGGGATTTTGATATCGGGTATTATAATACTGGGGTATTATAACTATATGGTTAAACTGACACTATTAAACCACATTTTTAACCATTACATCCAATGGACACCCCTGATGAAGAAAGTTTCGAGTTCTTCAGTTGATAATAGCTGATATTAGTTCACACGTTTTTACGGGTTGGTAAATCCATCCTTCATTACTATATTTATATGGACGGACGTCGGTTATCCTTTCTCATTTGATTACTCGACGGCATCCAACTTCAAGGCTTCACGTGACGTTACCCTGAGAACAGAAAGCGGTTCTTCCAAACTGACAGTTTTTTTTTTAAATCTCGATGCTTTAGCTAAGTGCCCTTATGCCCCTTCTCTTCTTTCTTTATTATTTCTTCTGTAGGAATCTTGAATGATATGTTCGATATAGATCCGTGGTAAACTCAACAGCCGACAATGAATAAAAACAAACAACTGCACATTTTCTTTACAAGAGTTATCAACTGAGCTGCCATCTACCGATCAGAGCTAAAACTGCTGCCAAGAGAGCGGTTGGTAATCCTGTTGCACGTTTGGGGGCGCTGTTGCACAAGTCCGTATCACAGAAACACCGTGTGGTATCTCCACTGACAGATTTGTAATACCAGCATTCATGGCTGAAGTGAGGATACGGAGACTTCGCGCAAACACGAGACGTAATTTCAGAATCTGAAAACAAACACAGATTGTGAGTCAGAAATATGGAAACTGATAAGAATGTAAAACATATGTTCAAGTGTAAGAACATACATATATGCTCGGTTTAATTTTGCTACAATGAAATGTAATTTATCCAATCTACATAATAGACAACAAATGGATTTATATTATATTATATTATATTATATTATATTATACATAATCAAACTATCCGTTGAATTAAAAATATCGCTACATCCGCGCTCACACTGGAAATTAACTGAAAGAAAATATGTAGGTCTGCTACAGGCTGAAAGAAAACATGCAGGCCTGCCAAAGTCCTGTTGCGTGATTACTTAAACTGCAGGGGTAGGCTTAACAAAATTATATCCTTGTAAACTGTCCGTTGTATACTACATCTGTTCTACTTATTTATCTGGTATCCTATATCATCTCTTTAAATGATCCAAAATATAACTGTACACAGGGGTAATACTGGCATTAATTTGATTCTATATGAATTAAGACTGTTGTTTTTGTACGTGGATATTTGTTGTACAATCGGTCGATTTGGCGGCATTCTATTGCATGGACTTCAAACATGGACATGTTTTAAAGAAAATATTCTATTATAAAGATAAGCATCTTGGTAATTTTTTTAAAGAAAATGTATTTATGGATCTATGTGTATAAGGAACTGATCTGATGTATGGAATTATATATGTTCATGTTTTTAATTAAATAAAATAAATGTTAGGAACTATAAAAATTGATGAAAGGTGTTATAACGAAACTATATTTGCTTGTATTTTTGCACAATGTTCTGTTGCATGGAAATACCTATGACGGATGTGTTGACTAAATTTTGAATATTCTATAAAGTGTACATACATCTGGGTGTAATTTTAAGATAGTTGTCTAAATGGACTTACATCTGGGCAAATTTAGATGGAGTATGGATTAACATCAAGTTTTTTTTTTTGTTTTTTTTTTAGGGGGGGGGGCATTATTTTGTGGTATGGGCTTACATCAAGGAGTGTTTTAGAGTGAATATTCTTTGATATCGCCTGATATCTGGCTGTGTTTTGAGAGAGTATTCTATGGTATTGACTCACACCTGGTGTGTTTTTTTTCAGAGAGTATTATGTGGGATGGACTGATTTCTCGGTATGTTCTGAGAGATACTGACTAACATCTGGGCCTGTTTTTGGGAGAGCTCTAGTATAATGTGGGATGGACTTTTTTCTTGGTGTGTTCTGAGAGACATTGTCTTACATCTGGGCGTGTTTTTGAGAGAGCTCTTGTATAATGTGGGATGGACTTATTTCTCGGTGTGTTTTGAGAGATATTGACTTACATCTGGGCGTGTTTTTGAGAGAGCTCTAGTATAATGTGGGATGGACTTATTTCTCGGTGTGTTTTGAGAGATATTGACTTACATCTGGGCGTGTTTTTGAGAGAGCTCTAGTATAATGTGGGATGGACTTATTTCTCGGTGTGTTTTGAGAGATATTGACTTACATCTGGGCATGTTTTTGAGAGAGCTCTAGTATAATGTGGGATGGACTTATTTCTGGGTGTGTTTTGAGAGATATTGACTTACATCTGGGCGTGTTTTTGAGAGAGCTCTTGTATAATGTGGGATGGACTTATTTCTGGGTGTGTTTTGAGAGATACTGACTTACATCTGGGCGTGTTTTTGAGAGAGCTCTTGTATAATGTGGGATGGACTTGTCTCTCGGTGTGTTTTGAGAGATATTGACTTACATCTGGGCGTGTTTTTGAGAGAGCTCTAGTATAATGTGGGATGGACTTGTTTCTCAGTGTGTTTTGAGAGATATTGACTTACATCTGGGCGTGTTTTTGAGAGAGCTCTAGTATAATGTGGGATGGACTTGTTTCTCGGTGTGTTTTGTGAGATATTGACTTACATCTGGGCATGTTTTTGAGAGAGCTCTAGTATAATGTGGGATGGACTTATTTCTGGGTGTGTTTTGAGAGATATTGACTTACATCTGGGCGTGTTTTTGAGAGAGCTCTAGAATAATGTGGGATGGACTTTTTTCTTGGTGTGTTTTGAGAGATACTGACTTACATACGGGCGTTTTTTGAGAGAGCTCTAGTATAATGTGGGATGGACTTATTTCTCGGTGTGTTTTGAGAGATATTGACTTACATCTGGGCGTGTTTTTGAGAGAGCTCTAGTATAATGTGGGATGGACTTATATCTCAGTGTGTTTTGAGAGATATTGACTTACATCTGGGCGTGTTTTTGAGAGAGCTCTTGTATAATGTGGGATGGACTTGTCTCTTGGTGTGTTTTGAGAGATATTGACTTACATCTGGGCGTGTTTTTGAGAGAGCTCTAGTATAATGTGGGATGGACTTATATCTCGGTGTGTTTTGAGAGATATTGACTTACATCTAGGCGTGTTTTTGAGAGAGCTCTAGTATAATGTGGGATGGACTTATTTCTCGGTATGTTCTGAGAGATATTGACTTACATCTGGGCATGTTTTTTTGGGAGAGCTCTAGTATAAAGTGGGATGGAGTTGTTTCTCAGTGTGTTTTGAGAGATATTGACTTACATCTGGGCGTGTTTTTGAGAGAGCTCTAGTATAATGTGGGATGGACTCATTTCTCAGTGTGTTTTGAGAGATATTGACTTACATCTGGGCATGTTTTTTGAGAGAGCTCTAGTATAATGTGGGATGGACTTATATCTCGGTGTGTTTTGAGAGATATTGACTTACATCTGGGCGTGTTTTTTTGGGAGAGCTCTAGTATAATGTGGGATGGACTTGTTTCTCAGTGTGTTTTGAGAGGTATTGACTTACATCTGGGCGTGTTTTTGAGAGAGCTCTAGTATAATGTGGGATGGACTCATTTCACGGTGTGTTTTGAGAGATATTGACTTACATGTGGGCGTGTTTTTGAGAGAGCTCTAGTATAATGTGGGATAGACTCGTTTCTCGGTGTGTTTTGAGAGATATTGACTTACTTGTGGGCGTGTTTTTGAGAGAGCTCTAGTATAATGTGGGATGGACTCATTTCTCGGTGTGTTTTGAGAGATATTGACTTACATGTGGGCGTGTTTTTGAGAGAGCTCTTGTATAATGTGGGATAGACTTATTTCTCGGTGTGTTTTGAGAGATATTGACTTACATCTAGGCGTTTTTATGAGAGAGTATTCTGTGGGATGGACTTATTTCTTGGTGTGTTTTGAGAGAAACTGACTTACATCTGGGAGTGTTTTTGAAGTACCCCATCTTGACTGTACTGTGGATCTTCATACAGAACAGACAGTCGTCTCTGACCCTGGGGTTGTCACACAAATGTCCGTACCCGGCCTTCCACACGTTACACTCGTAACACAGGACGCTCTCTGTCAAAAAGAAATACAAACATGATTTAGGAAGCTTATAAAACGTAACATAGGACGCTCTCTGTGTAAAAAAACACACACATGATTAAGGAAGCTTAAACAAGGGACCCATGGGTCACGGCGCTCAGCTGATCGTGATTGGACTATAAATGTTTCTCCACTGAGATACTATATCGAGTCGATAAAGCTTATGAATATCATATACATGTTGGGCTATTATAAAGGAATGTTATGTAATATGTGAGTAAATGATAAATGAAATTACCTGACTGATGGATTAATAGAGTCAAATAAAGTGGTTTATTTTTTATTTATTTAGGAGGGGTTGAAAATTGTGATATATTTGAGCAAATATGAATGCAATGACAGCAGTAATAAGCAGTAGTAGAATGATGATAAGGCTATTTGTTGAAGGATCTAAAGTGTATGGTAGTCTGCAAGCATTCAATTTGACAGATATGATGTTATGATTAACTATGCTGATAAAGTGATTTATGAATATGTGACTGTATGACACAATATCTCTTTAGTCTTGACAAGGTACATTATTGTGATGCCCACTATGTCTACATATTACACAATATTGACATAATTTCTGGCATGTACATAGGTACCTATGGACGAATAGTTATACAAAATATTAAAGTATGAATATATCTGATTCATCTTGTTCTTGCTTACTGAGGGTGACTTTGGGATGGGGTTCGGAGAAGGGAAAAGTGAGGGCAGCACGAAGGTGGATGTAGAAATATTCTATTGTAATGTTTTTCATTTATATAAGAATATGAAAAGCTAAGAGGAAAGGGGCCCTCTTACTTGGTTATAGTAAAGTTCTAAATATATGATTGCAAACTAATACTCTGACAAGACTGTCATGAAGAAAAACAGTAAAAGTTTTGAGATACTGTGTTGCATACGAAAATTTACAGATGGACAGGCAAGTGGACAGAATGGACTAATACCTTTATTTCACTTTCAAGAGAATAATGCATTTAAGTTTATATATAATCCTATTTTTTTAAGCAGATCCACTTTTTCCATTAAGAAGTTTTTATCTGAATCATTTTTTTTATTTACAGGTTTATAAATTTTTAATTAAAAAACCTGAAAATATAAGTTAAAATATTAGAATTGTTGCAAAAGTTGCAATCATTATATATACAGAGTAAAAAACATTGGGTCATATTATGCATACACATATATTTTATTATTTTTAAATCATAAATGTTTAAACAAATTTTAAAAGAAAATAATGCCACAACATGGCATCTACAAGAATATTCCTTGAATCACTATTAAAAAGTTTTGCACATTGGAGTTTTCAGGACATGCTTAATTTTATTCATCAAAATAAAATAAAAGTAAATTTGATAAAATAAAACATCTTTTCAAATAAAAGTATACACACTGTTGGTTGAATGAGGGACAAACAATATCATTGTGCTAATTACTATCCCAGTTTTAATTAATTACTGGAATTAATAGTCAATTTCACACCTGGTGAAGTTTTTACTCTTCTGAAGTAAGGAATTACTTATCTCATGAACATCCACACTTTCACAGCAATACACCACTTTGTGGACACAATTAAATGTACACTTTAATCATTGTAACCCTGGTGGTTCAATACAAAATCTAAAATATAGCATGTCCAAGAATAAAATAAAATAATAACATTCATCTAGTTTATGCACCAGCTGGAGGGGGGATGAGTGCAGGGCAGAGGGGAAGCCTGCTAGAAGTGGCCAAGCTGGGCCAAGGTAAGCTGCCTGGGGTGGGTTACATAATGCAAGTGAAGGCTGTACTACTAGGTGGGCTAGATGTAAACAACACTTGACATGGTGTATGAAAACATGAATAAAAGCTATTCAATCCTATCAATTTCTTTTGAAAGTTCAGACTTTAAAAGATTAAATCCTTATGCATATATGCTGGGAAAATTAAATCAACAGTGCCAAAGTTGGACAAAATTTAAGGTATTGATTTTTTATTTATGCTAATAACTTGAAAAATTTGCAAAATTCAGATCTAATTTTGGGTAAACAATTGAATCTTGATTAAATAAAGTTATATTCCTGAAAAAAAGTCTCTAGGTTAAGCAATTCTCATGTTAGGTGAGTAAATATATTTCCTGATTTTTTAAAAAATTGCATTATGTTTTGGCCCATAACTTCAAAATAATACCCAATACTGACCTAATTTTTGGTATGTTAATAGAAAATGTATAAAAGAATGTGAATACTAAATACGATCAAAAACAGATCAGTGGTTTTGATATTAGGCAGCCTTGAAGTGTAACAATGGCTTTTTTTTATGGAAAACGGAGTTTTTTTTCCTTAATATCTCGAAGGAACAAAGTCCTAATGACCCAATTTTCGGTATGGTAGGAGATTTTGGGGACATCTAAAATAATGTCAACAGCCTGGGGAGCATAGAGATGTGCACTGAATGACCTACAGTCATCAAAGTGGACTGCTTGACAATGTAAGGGAATACAACAAGAGCCTCCAAAAAAAATTCAATAACTAGCCTAATTTTGCAGCTTTTATTTTCAAATTTCAGATTTTAACAGATTAAATCCTTATGTATACATGGTGTGAAAATTAAATCCACAGTACTTACAGGAAAAAAACGTGCCATGGCCAAAGTTGGGCAAAATTTAAGGTACCAATTTTATATTTTTGCCAATATTTAAAAAAATTTAACAAATTTTGATCTAATTTTTGGTATACAATTAAATTTTGATTAATTAAAGTTGTATTACTGGAAAAAAGTCCCTACCTTTAACACTTTTGGTCTTAAGTGACCAAATATCTTCCTGATTTTTTTACAAAGTCCATTATGTTTGGGCCCATAACTTTTTTAAATTATATAATACTGACTTAATATCTGGCATGTACATAGGAACTATATAGAAGAATATTTATGGTAAATATGAAGAAAACCGGATGAGTGGTTTTGATATTAGGCAGTCCTGAAGTGTGAAAATAGATTTCTAATAAAAAATTGAGGTTTTTCCTTAATATCTCAAAGGAACGAAGTCCTATTGACCCAATTTTTGGCATGGTAGGAGATTATGGGAACATCTAACTGTATGCTGAAATTCAGATTCGTAGGTCCAACGGTGTCGAAACGTGCCAGTCTTACGGACGGACAGCCAGACGGACAGACAGACAGACGGACGGACGGACGGACGGACAGACAGACGGACGGACGACGGACAATGGACCATGACTATAGCTCAGATGACTTATAGTCAGCTGAGCTAAAAATGTAACACAAGACGCTCTGTGTAAAAAAACACACAAACACACAAACTTCATTTAGGAAGCTTTTATACGTAACACAGGACGCTCTCTGTCAAAAAGAAATACAAACATGATTTAGGAAGCTTATAAAACGTAACACAGGACGTTCTCTGTCAAAAAGAAATACACACGTGTTAGGAAGCTTAAAAACGTTTCTAAAAAATGGAAAATATGCACAATTATACATAAAATAGATAAATACCATAGTGACCTAATACGAACCGCGGGTGATTACCGTTTAGTGCATGTGATGTTTCCTATTCCGAGGGAGCACTATTATCCCCTTGGAGCAAAAAAAAAATTCTCGGCTTTGTTAAATTAATGACTTGAATGAGTGATCATAACAGTAATAAATGTCGTGCAGGATCCTTCACCTAACGATGTCAAATCAAAATTTCGCATACCTTGTCTTGTTTGTTAATATATGTAACATTAATAACTAAATGGAATGGTCACTTTGGACCGCTTGCATAGAACAGTTTGAACACGCATGATCTGCAACATCATTGTAAACCATTGTAAACAGCCAATACAAAATATGATGTCTTTGAGAAAGTGGCACTGCTTCCCTCAGCTGGGGGTAATCAGGCCCTGCACATACACTTCAAGGTCAAGCGCAAACGCAAACATTATAGTTCACACATCAGCCAACCGATGACTTTATACAATATACATGTATCATCCATAATTACTCGATAAGTATTTTACCGTGTAGAAAACAGTGCCTGGCCAATGCTACCACGAGGCTGGCGCGTTAAATTATACTAAATATTCAACTGTTTTCAATACATAGCTTATTTCGATATAATTCTGGCGCTATATCATTAATATAACCAGCAGATACATGGGACATATATTTGCTTAACTTTCAACAATAAATTTTGGGTTAATTTAAAACATGACAAGACAGGATGTATACTAGAATACGGGAAGTCGACAAGCGACTACGTGTATCCACCAAAATCAGAGTGGAACGGGTGAAGTTAGGCATGGATTGAGTGGCAAGGGGAAACAGAGTGAGGTGTTGCATATTAGCATGGATGTCTGCTGCCGATATGTGTATGTAGGTTGCGCCACCTACCACAAAATCCAGAAAGCTGTCTAAGTTGTATACATGTGTAAAAAAACTTATGGCAGATAAGTCAAACCACTACATGTATACGAGTGCTTTTAGCCCGTGGCAGACAAACAGGCGGACGCTGTGCAAAAATGGTTGCAGGTAGCGCCACCATTTTTTGTGTATGTTATAAAGTTATGCAAGGGCTACATTTATACAATTTTTTTTACCTGATCGGTCATATAGTTCCCGAGATATGTGGGTTTATGTGTGGAAACAGATGCACAAATGGACGCTGGGCAGAGAGGAAAGGTCAGAGGTCAACGGCAATTGGTTAGGCACCAGTTCACGTGACTCGATAATTGGTGTAAGTTTCGGAAAAATCCGTCCAGTAGTCTCAGAGGAGTTCTCTGGAAACGAACGCGGCGGCGGCGGCGGAACTCGGTCAAAAACATAGTACCCGCAAAACTTCGTTTTGGCGGATACAATTATAACGCATACCCAATACAGTATCTTTGATTAGAATGTAATGAACCCCATATTCTAGGATTAGAGTCACTCCACGCAAAAAAGTGGAAGCGCCCCGCGTATATATAAATCAAAGCTTTACATGTATAACACCAGAACTAGGTATGCAGCTGATTGTTTTTCAGCATAGAATGTTTCATGAGCCATGCATGTGAACATTTGTTTTGAATTCAAATCTGTAGACTTCTGTTAGCACTTAGAGACGGTTCGTCTCCCATCAAAGAACAAAAGGCCGTGTACACAAGTTTTAAGTCGTTGCACAAAGCCATTGCACAAATTGTTCTTTATCTAAAGGTTGCCACTTTTAGCATGTATATGGCAAATATGGCATTCTCTACGGGAAACCCCCACCCCACTCACCAATTAAGACACATACGTATGCATGTAAGTATGTATATATGTATATATGTATATATGTATATATATATATATATAACTCTGAAGAAAAACAACACTGTAAATTCACTACAGTCTGTTTCACGGGATGCGACCCGATCATCAGGTGAACGTTGTTAGAATCTAACAACATTCACCTGATGATCGGGTCGCATCCCGTGAAACAGACTGTGGTGAATTTACAGTGTTGTTTTTCTTCAGAGTTATACCGCTCTGGCCTAGTCTGTAGGCCATAGAGCACTTTACATCGGAGGGTAACACTACCTTCTATATATATATATATATATATATATATATATATATATATATATATATATATATATATATATATATATATATATATATATATATATATATATATATATATTACATCAGCAAATATGGCACATGCTGTCAAAGTGGAACTATATATCCTTAAATGCGAGTCAGTGCACGATTCAGATCTATGAGAATTATTTTAGGAAAGCGATATCCAATATGCCGCCGAATAAATGCAGTCATTGTAGAGCACAATGCAGCACGCATGCGCCAGATTCAGGATGTGACCTAATTGTATTCATAAATGTAGAGGTGGCCTGAATATTTTCCCTTTTTTTAAAGCGCATGCAGGTGTTTACGTTACATTACGCCGGCTGTGTATTTGGTATTCTTGATTCAGGCCAGGTATATCTGCTACCTGAGGTTTCATTGCCCATGACGCAGCATACGCTAACGTTATTGTAACGTCACTGGTCATGTTCTAATTCATGCATGTACACGCATCAATAGCTTCTGTTCAGTAGGACGACCAATTAATTAAACAAACGTTATATCCCTCCAAAGGAGAGGGTTAAAGAACTGGGGGGGGGGGGGGGGAATTAATGGTACATTAATTGATAATAATGAAACAAGTATATGTAGAATTTTATATGTGACAGAAAAAAATGTGGGTATATGCACAAATTTATACAGATATCTCTTTTCAGGTTTATACACGTGATGTTCCGCCTCGTCCGTTCATGCTGATTAAACTACTTGGAATGCCATTCAAAAAGTTTCATGTATACATTTTGCAGGATTTTGTAGGATAGATTTTGTTTTAGAGTGAGTGAGGGTATACTTTATGAATGTGTTTTGGTATTTTGGGGTTGGGGATAGGGTGATTTCGGGGAGGGGTGGTTAACTGTTAAAGAATTATAATTTCAACTTTGGTTTAACAATCATAACCTAGTGCGAAAAGGAAGGTGAGTGTCCACATAGAGAACATATCAGTCAAATAAGATTTACTGGATGAATACACAGAAGAATACAAAGTATGATTTTAAAACAAATAAATATTGATATTGGTTTGATTTTACCTTTCATGATAAGCGATTTATTTATATAAACTGAAACAAATTAACACATTTACACTTTGTTAAAGCATCAGTCCTGTTGTCTTGTTAAATATAGATAATAACCCGCAACGTTTTTTAGTATACACTGGAAATAGGTGTCAATTTTCATTTAAAAAAATCATAAATTGGTATAACCCCCCCCCCCCCTGACACCCATATATATATATATATATATATATATATATATATATATATATATATATATATATTTATAACTCGGTTAAGTCGAATTCCCGCTTGTGTCGAAGTCGAATGTGTAGTCCCTGCAAAAAACAGGTAAAACCTTACAAAATTTACTCCTTTTGTAACTATAATTACGGCTGGAGAAGGTTAGATATATTTAATATCGGTTGTCTCGACCTCCGGTTGTGTCGAGGTAAATTCACCAATCCCTTCTACTTCGACACAACGAGTTTTACTGTATATATATACATATGTGTGTGTGTCATGTATTTTCATGTATTGTTAAACCAGTTAAGTAAAGTTATTCCAAAACAATTTACCATCCACAAATTATACAGATTATCATAAAGATAAAATGCATAATAAAAGCAAGAATATTTTATTGTTAATTGAGCTAAAGACGGAATTGGGCGGGATACTTAAGTCGTTACATTTATTTGAGGTCACTGTTACCCTTGATAATGCAATATGATTTCAAAACAATAATCGAAGTACTTATTGGACATTACAAACAGTTTATTTTCGGCCATTGTATTATGTTGATAAATATTACTTGTCATTACGATTACTAATTTATTAAATAAGAAACGTGATACAATCAACTGTTAAATGACCATTTTATTCTGGTGACAGTATACATTATAATGTATATATAATTTCTCAAGACTTGCAAATGTTAAGTGTTATATATGTCAACACAATGGACGTTTTAGAATACACTTGTTCCTGCATACTTTCATGAATGGCACTCATAACAGAAAGTCAGTAACATATTTACTGATTTAAATAACAAACAGGAAATAATCAGGTTGGAATGTGCAGGTTCAGTGCCCTGCCTTTCAAGCCTTCCTTTTAGTTTAAGCTCCATAATATTAGCATTCCTTACAGAACTTTTAACAATTACAATATAACCTGGGCCTTCCAAAGAATATTATTTTGGATTATATATTGCAGGGGCGTGTGACACAAACCCATATAGGATACTGTAGTATTTGCAATGTTCATGGGAGCACATACAATGTGTATTCCAAAAATCAAATTTGCGTCAATATATATGGAAACACACCCCGCTTTTACTCCTTTTTTTATTATATATTGTTCCATGTTTTATTGTGGAGTCTTTTTGTTGCCCATGTTGTATTAGCGCCCCATTTTCTTCACCTCACTGATTCCGACCCAGAAAGCCTGCATGGCAACTTGTCCTACAGTCATGTCAGCTGATTAATATGGACTGCTTGGGGGACTTAACTCCATCAGCCCTTTGTTAAAACAATAACTTTTCAATTTAACGAAAAAAGAAAGCCACAAAAATTGTGTATAATTAGTAAAGCTGAGTTAAAACGGAGTCGAAACAGTTCTTACCGAAAACTGTTACTAAATTTGGCATCTGGAATACTAACTTCTGCATATGAATATCACATACAGAAATTAACGCTGTGTATACAATAATTAATAGCAACATTGGTTCAGTTGAATACGTGATGTCGTTCGTTTGTTTCTGTTTATATATATGTGGTATAAACTGGAAGCAAACTATTAAAACCACTTGTTTAAGGCATATGTGTCATAGATAATTCAAATGTGTTTGGCCATCCCTGACCTAAATGGTTTTTGCTGTCGTTTCAGTTATAAAAATCCACATCTGTGTGAAATATCAAAGTTTTGGATGGACAGTCATGATGTAAAATACATCTATATTATCACTCACCTGCCGGAGAAATCAAAAGAAATACCAGCCATATAGCGAACATGGCAGTCAGCCACGGTGACCTCATTTTGCTGTCTGTCGTTGTTCCAAGCGCTGTCGTCTGCTGAAGTGTCTCAGTCCCAGCCTCAGGTATGGGAAACAATTTTTACCTGAGACTCGCGAAACCTCAAATAATAATGTTCCTTTGATGATTCTTATGACAATATTTCGTAAATATAACACAGGACGCCTCCAGGCTTGAATTGTACGTCTTGGTTAATGATTGACTCAGGTATTTCTGTTATCGTGTGTACATTCAGTCGGCCATAGTCTTTTGAGCTAATAGCGTTGTTGATTACTCACCTGGACTATTCCATTTCGATCAGGGGAGTTAGGTTAAGACCTCGTTTATCGCCATAGAACCAGCACGCGAGAGAAATGCTCCAATGAAGAAATATAACCACACAAATTTATTCGAATCAATATTTCTGATCAATCAGAATTATGAATAAATATATTCATGCAGTGTTTCTTGATCGTTCCATGGTGTCTTCCCCATAGACCATGGTCACGTCAGCGCTCTGCGGGACTGTCTCAGGTATGATACAGGCGGACCACAATACCATAAGCTAACAATACAGAGAGACACCGGGATGATATTTACATAATGGACAGGGGCGGAACTTATCTTGTCCCTAGCGTGGGGAACTATTATTTTATTAAGGAATGTTCATTAAAGATATAAAAGAATCCTGTGGTCTTGAGATCTCTTTTTATTAGCGTCAATTTGTTTTTGTTTTTTTTTCAGAAAATCAATTATAGAAATTAAGTTTGACCCGTCAGACGTTTTATTGTATAACACCTTGAAGACGTGTGTCCGCATTTTTAATGCTTGTTCATGAATATTCAGAACTACGTCCTCACCAGGCAATGAAATGTATCTGTTCATATGTTGTGTTAGGTTCCAACGATTTCTGTCGATAGATGGTCAGGGTTAGATATATATCACTCAAATTAATAGCACTTCACTCTGATTCTTTTGAAGTTGAAAAAAAATGCGAAATATTTAATGGCGCTTGAACACTATATATCTCTTGTCCCTGTGCTTATTCCATGCAAACTTTGCGTCTCCATGCTAGAACTTAAGATATACCGTACTTATATTCAATGAAACAAAATATTCAAAGGGGTATGCATTATGCATATCTGCAAATTGAAAAGAATATACATGTACTGAAGTGTTTCCTGTATGGGGATCACCTGTCTGTGCCCAAAACATCCTCAATTAATGCGTAAACATGACTACGGCAGGGTGTGAGGGTAACATCACACGGGGTACATCACCTTTGAGCAGGAAGTGTGACCGTCAGACCTCCGCTCCTCAAGCCGAACCGCCATTTCAGAAGTGGATCAAGGGCTTTTTTATTCAGCCGCCGAAACCTTTTTTAAAGGTTTCAGACCATCTTTGGCGGGCTGGGACCGTCAACCCCCCCCCCCCCCCAACAGTTTTCATACAATGATATACGTTTTCTTCGTCGAAATGTGAATAAATCTATGGAAGATAGTATTTAATTTCTGCATTGTTTTTATGCAACGCACTTGTTATTTGAGGATCATTTCAATAATAGCATAAATATCCCACATACAGTCCATACACACGTTATTAATATTAATATTTACTCTAAAATTGTAAGGTAGCACTTAAGTTTGATGAGCGCAGCGGTCCAACACGGTTATGGACGGCTACGGAATGCAGAAATCTTAAACAAGGAAGTATCTGCTGTACCCGGAGCTCCGCTGAGACACTTTATATAGATAATGAACAGTGCATTTGTTGATGTCAAGATGTTTTATTCTGACTTGTCATCATATGCTTCTGTATGTGCTTTACTTAGTGCATTCTAGTTTATAATCACAACAGTAAATATCCTACACTAATTTATATCTGCTACAGGTTAAGTATTAAATCAATTTGGCCTTACGATAACTGTGTTTTCATAACTTTTTATTCTATTCAGGAATCATTTTGTACGGGCTTCCTCTTGTATGGGTACAAGTTTGCTCTTGTTCTATACAGGCCCCATCCTTAACTATTATCAAGGGAAAGGACAGAGACTGCAGGGATCCTATGATTAAGCACGCAGATGCCACCTGAAGTGATGATTGTAAATGACTGATTATAGGAAAATAGGATTCATTATCGATCATTCCAGATAACAAGGCCTACAGGCCTAATGCGAACCTGTGCAAAGTTTGGGAGTGTGAATGGAGGTTTATTTTTAAAATCTAATATTGACCCTTTTAAGTCCTGCATATCTACCTTAGTCTTTATGATTTCAGCAAAATGGACATTTCGGACCTGCAAGTTTCAGACTAGGACATCTTAAAACTAGAATATGGGTAGTCGACAAGCGACTATGTGTATCCGCAGAAATCAGAGTGGGAAGGGTGAAGTGAGGCATGGATTAAGTGGCAAGGGGAATAGAGTGAGGTGTGTTGTATATTAGCATGGATGTCTGCAGCTTAAACGTGAAAGTAGGTGGTGCCACCTGTCATAAAATCAAAAAAATTGTCCAGGATGTATAAACCTGCAAAATTTCAGGTGGATAAGTCAAACCACTGCTGAGATATGAGTGATTTTATCCCAAGGCAGATGAACAGATGGACGCTGTGCATAAGTGGTGGCAGGTTGCGCCACCAGTATTGCCTATGATGAAGATCTATGTGAGATCTATACACATGCAAAATTTTGGCCAAATCGGTTAAACGGTTCCCGAGATATGAGCGTTGATGTCTGCAGAGTAAACGTGAATGTAGGTGGCGCCACCTGTCATAAAATCAAGAGAGCTGTCCAGGATGTATAAACCTGCAAAATTTCAGGTGGATAAGTCAAACCACTGCTAAGATATGAGTGATTTTATCCCAAGGCAGATGAACAGATGGATGCTGTGCAAAAATGGTTGCAGGTGGCGCCACCAGTTTTGTTTATGATGAAGAGCTATGTGAGATCTATACACATGCAAAATTTTGGCCAAATCGGACAAAAGGTTCCGAAGATATGAGCTTGGATATCAGCAGAGTAAACCTGAATGTAGGTGGCGCCACCTATCATAAAATCAAGAAAGCTTTCCAGGATGTATAAACCTGCAAAACTTCAGGTAGATATGTCAAACCACTGCTGAGATATGAGTGATTTTACACACAGGCAGATGAACCGATGGATGCTGTGCATAAATGGTTGCACGTGCCGCCTCCAGTTTTGCATATAATGAAGAGCTATGTGAGATTTATACACATGCAAAATTTTGGCCCAATCGGTTAAACAGTTCCCGAGATATGAGCTTGGATGTCTGCAGAGTAAACATGAATGTAGGTGGCGCCACCTGTCATAAATCGAGAAAGCTATCCAGGATGTATAAACCTGCAAAATTTCAGGTAGAAAAGTCAAACCACTGCTGAGATATGAGTGATATTATCCCTAGGCAGTTGAACAGATGGACGCTGTGCAAAAATGGTTGCAGGTGGCGCCACCAGTTTTGCCTATGATGAAGAGATATGTGAGATCTATACACATGCATAATTTTGGCCCAATCGGTCAAACGGTTCCCAAGATATGAGCTTGGATGTCTGCAGAGTAAACGTGAATGTACTTCAATGTAGGTGGCGCCACCTGTCATAGAATCGAGAAAGCTGTCCAGGATGTATAAACCTGCAAAATTTCAGGTGGATAAGTCAAACCACTGCTAAGATATGAGTGATTTTATCCTAAGGCAGATGAACAGATGGGTGCTGTGCATTAATGGTTGCAGGTGGCGCCACCAGTTTTGCCTATGATGAAGAGCTATGTGAGATCTATACACATGCAAAATTTTGGCCCAATCGGTTAACGGTTCCCGAAATATGAGCTTGGATGTCTGCAGAGTAAACATGAATGTAGGTGGCGCCACCTGTCATAAAATCGAGAGAGCTGTCCAGGATGTATAAACCTGCAAAATTTCAGGTGGATAAGTCAAACCACTGCTGAGATATGAGTGATACTATCCCAAGGCAGATGAACAGATGGACGCTGTGCAAAAATGGTTGCAGGTGGCGCCACCCTTTTTAGTGTATGTTATAAAGCTATCAAAGGGCTACATTTGTGCAAAATTTTTAGCCTGATCGGTCAAACGGTTCCCGAGATATGCGGGTTTATGTGTGGAAACAGACACACAAATGGACGCTGGGCAGCAAGGAAAGGTCAGAGGTTAACAAACAAGGGACCCATGGGTCACGGCGCTCAGCTGATCGTGATTGGACTATAAATGTTTCTCCACTGTGATACTATATCGAGTCGATAAAGCTTATGAATATCATGTACATGTTGGGCTATTATAAAGGAATGTAATGTAATATGTGAGTAAATGATAAATGAAATTACCTGACTGATGGATTAATAGAGTCAAATAAAGTGGTTTATTTTTTATTTATTTATTTAGGGGTTGAAAATTGTGATATATTTGAGCAAATATGAATGCAATGACAGCAGTAATAAACAGTAGTAGAATGATGATAAGGCTATTTGTTGAAGGATCTAAAGTGTATGGTAGTCTGCAAGCGTTCAATTTGACAGATATGATGTTATGATTAACTATGCTGATGAAGTGATTTATGAATATGTGACTGTATGACCCAATATCTCTTTAGTCTTGACAAGGTACATTATTGTGATGCCCACCATGTCTACATATTACACAATATTGACATAATTTCTGGCATGTACATAGGTACCTATGGACGAATAGTTATACAAAATATTAAAGTATGAATATATCTGATTCATCTTGTTCTTGCTTACTGAGGCTGACTTTGGGATGGGGTTCGGAGAAGGGAAAAGTGAGGGCAGCACGAAGGTGGATGTAGAAATATTCTATTGTAATGTTTTTCATTTATATAAGAATATGAAAAGCTAAGAGGAAAGGGGCCCTCCTACTTGGTTATAGTAAAGTTCTTAATATATGATTGCAAACTAATACTCTGACAAGACTGTCATGAAGAAAAACAGTAAAAGTTTTGAGATACTGTGTTGCATACGAAAATTTACAGATGGACGGGCAAGTGGACAGAATGGACTAATACCTTTATTTCACTTTCAAGAGAATAATGCATTTAAGTTTATATATAATCCTATTTTTTTTAGCAGATCCACTTTTTCCATTAAGAAGTTTTTATCTGAATCATTTTTTTATTTACAGGTTTATAAATTTTTAATTAAAAACCCTGAAAATATAAGTTAAAATATTAGAATTGTTCCAAAGTTGCAATCATTATATATACAGAGTAAAAAACATTAGGTCATATTATGCATACACATATATTTTATTATTTTTTAAATCATAAATGTTTAAACTGATTTTAAAAGAAATAATGCCACAACATGGCATCTACAAGAATATTCCTTGAATCACTATTGAAAAGTTTTGCCCATTGGAGTTTTCAGGACATGCTTAATTTTATTCACCAAAATAAAATAAAAGTAAATTTGATAAAATAAAACATCTTTTCAAATAAAGTATACACACTGTTGGTTGAATGAGGGACAAACAATATCATTGTGCTAATTACTATCCCAGTTTTAATTAATTACTGGAATTAATAGTCAATTTCACACCTGGTGAAGTTTTTACTCTTCTGAAGTAAGGAATTACTTATCTCATGAACATCCACACTTTCACAGCAATACACCACTTTGTGGACACAATTAAATGTACACTTTAATCATTGTAATCCTGGTGGTTCAATACAAAATCTAAAATGTAGCATGTCCAAGAATAAAATAAAATACTGAAAAATTATAACATTCATCTAGTTTATGCACCAGCTGGGGGGGGGGGGGGGGATGAGTGCAGGGCAGAGGGGAAGCTTGCTAGTAGTGGCCAAGCTGGGCCAAGGTAAGCTGCCTGGGGTGGGTTACATAATGCAAGTGAAGGCTGTACTACTAGGTGGGCTAGATGTAACAACACTTGACAGGGTGTATGAAAACATGAATAAAAGCTATTCATTCCAATAAATTTCTTTTGAAAGTTCAGATTTTAAAAGATTAAATCCTTATGCAGATATGCTGGGAAAATTAAATCAACAGTGCCAAAGTTGGACAAAATTTAAGGTATTGATTTTTTATTTATGCTAATAACTTGAAAAATTTGCAAAATTCAGATCTAATTTTGGGTAAACAATTGAATCTTGATTAAATAAAGTTATATTCCTGAAAAAAGTCTCTAGGTTCAGCAATTCTCATGTGAGTAAATATATTTCCTGATTTTTTAAAAAAATTGCATTATGTTTTGGCCCATAACTTCAAAATAATACCCAATACTGACCTAATTTTTGGTATGTTCATAGAAAATTTATATAAGAATGTGAAAACTAAATACGATCAAAAACAGATAAGTGGTTTTGATATTAGGCAGCCTTGAAGTGTAACAGTGGCTTTTTTTTATGGAAAACGGAGTTTTTTTTCCCTTAATATCTCGAAGGAACAAAGTCCTAATGACCCAATTTTCGGTATGGTAGGAGATTTTGGGGACATCTAAAATTATGTCAACAGCCTGGGGAGCATAGAGATGTGCACTGAATGACCTACAGTCATCAAAGTGGAATGCTTGACAATGTAAGGGAATACAACAAGAGCCTCCCAAAAAATTCAATAACTAGCCTAATTTTGCAGCTTTTATTTTCAAATTTCAGATTTTAACAGATTAAATCCTTATGTATACATTGTGTGAAAATTAAATCCACAGTACTTACAGGAAAAAAAAGTGCCATGGCCAAAGTTGGGCAAAATTTAAGGTACCAATTTTATATTTTTGCCAATATTTAAAAAAAATTTAACAAATTTTGATCTTATTTTTGGTATACAATTAAATTTTGATTAATTAAAGTTGTATTACTGGAAAAAAGTCTCTACCTTTAACACTTTTGGTCTTAAGTGACCAAATATCTTCCTGATTTTTTTACAAAGTCCATTATGTTTTGGCCCATAACTTTTTTAAATTATATAATACTGACTTAATATCTGGCATGCACATAGGAACTATATAGAGGAATATTTATGGTAAATATGAAGAAAACCAGATGAGTGGTTTTGATATTAGGCAGTCCTGAAGTGTGAAAATAGATTTCTAATAAAAAATTGAGGTTTTTCCTTAATATCTCAAAGGAACGAAGTCCTATTGACCCAATTTTTGGCTTGGTAGGAGATTATGGGGACATCTAACTGTATACCGAAATTCAGATTCGTAGGTCCAACAGTGTCGAAACGTGCCAGTCTTACGGACGGACATCCAGACGGACAGACAGACAGACGGACGGACGGACAGACGGAAGGACGGACGGACAGACGGACGGACGACGGACAATGGATCATGACTATAGCTCAGATGACTTATAGTCAGCTGAGCTAAAAATGAGGGTGCAGCAGTTCACATGTGACCTGATGATAAACCCGATTCGTTAAAAATGCAAACCAAGTTTTTTCAAACAGTTGAAAGATATAGTTCCAATAATCTGGGAATTCTGCATCTACATATTGTGTCCAGACGTCTAGACGCTGTCTAGACGTCTAGACACATTGTCTAGACACCCCCCCCCCCCCCCCGAGCCAGGTCAGTTGCCGTGGTGATGTCTGGGCCCCACCTGTTTGTACTGAGTGACCTCTTGACTTGGCTGCTGAAACTCATCTTATTGGCAAATCTGTTTTCAAATACAGAAACCCTTTTTCAATTGGCTACAATGCTTTTTTTTAAACTGTATTTACCCAATCTATTCTTATAAAACTGGCAGAACCCTACTATAGAAAAGTTTAAACCAATCAGCTTAACAGGTTCATTAAAATCAGTGTATAAGCTAGAAGAGTTTAAAATTACATTTTCGCTTGTAAAAAACACATCAATGTAGGTGGCGCCACGAATACCTCAAAATCAGATATGACATGTGACAAACATTGGTATAAAATTTGGTGATTATAGCTCTAGCCGTTTCTGAGATTTTAATTTTAGTGTGCTTTTTTGGACAGATGACTAAGTTCAACCTCCTGTAACTCAGCCATAAATCTCCGAACTGGGACCATTCGAACAAACTTGAGAGAGATTGTTCCAGGGATCATTTTTTGTGAAATATTGGACAATTTGGCTGGACAGTTTCGGAGAAGATTTTTAAAGCTTTTTTTTAGCTTTTTTCCTATAAAAACTAAGAAAATGCAGTAAGAAAAAAAATAAACAAAATCCGATATAGTTTTTTGGATGACTGATTATTTGCAAAAAGTTTGGTGATGCTAGCTCCTTCCGTTTTAGAGATAGATATGGTTAACGTACAGACGACGCACGACACAAGGCGTAACACGGACGACGCCGCACCATCGCATAAGCTCACAGGTTCGCTAAAAAATATTCTTGGCGGATCGGGGGGGGGGGGGGGGGCTTAAATTTTTCTTAAATGCTTCCGAGGGAAACAGAAGGTTCGGCAGGATATCCACCTTAGGTCATGCAGGATCTAAAGCTGGGTTCCGACTCAGCTACAAAGTCCAAGACTATAACCTTTAATCAAGGCTTACCCCTGTTGCACTAAATTTAATTTCTGCTTAGGCAATAATAAATATACAATATTCAACGATGTATGTATCTACAAAATATTTATTGCAATTTTAATATGACTGATGAGATGGGCGGCCTTTTCGGCCGTTTTACACAAAGCGTCCACAAAACAAGAAAGGCGCTCAAACCATCTTAACAAATACATCAATATATATATATATATTCCAGCAGAAATGCACATTTGGACAAATAACTGGCAACATTTTGATTTAATTACAGGTATTTGAAAATAAATTACGTCGCTCACAATACGGGCTGCGCAATACCACCACACAGACCAGGCCTGTATACCCGCAGGATTGCTTACGAGTATGACCGACCTGTATGAATAATGAGAGCGAATGTCTGAAGCAAGCACGCACGCACGGACGATCAGGCAAGTGAGATATATCAGTATAACAACGGTCAGCATTTAAAATACATGCAAGCTTACTTTACACCGTGACCTATATAAAAGATAACGTTTGTACAACAACACTGGTGGAAACCGATTGAATTTTGTGCACGTTTGTGTCGGTACTGACTACAAGATAATCATGCTGAAGCTTTACGCAGACTGCCACGGTTAAGTATCATCTCATTCAGACGGATTTCTACTCATCAGATATTTTCTCAATGTATGGTATGTCATATTCATTTCATTGACAGAAATTTTAATGTTTAACAGGACAGGGCATTACACTTTATGACCTTCGAAATGTAAGTAAGATTCCTTCGATAAACTTCGTCCACGGTAACCTCTCGTCCATCTATTTCAACTTGTCTTTATAACAAAGCTGTACATCCAATTGTAGAAATAATTCCCCATGTGCCCATACAGAAGACATTTTCACATTCAGCACATGAATGTAATGTTTTGTCATATACAAAGACTGAAACATGACAAGCAGATCAATTTTCCTAATTATTCGATCATTAACAGCAGGCACATGCAAGTTTAACATATACAAAAGTATTAAATAATAAATAAATGAAACTAACGAACTGGCTTCATAGCAGAACTACACCTACTGCAGTTTAACTCTACCTTATGATACAGAATTCACCAGGGTACCTTGATACACAATTATTGTTATTTACGGTAACACCGTTTTTGCTGATCTTGTCTTTTGATTAAACGTCAGCTTGTGTCGTAGCGCAGCTCTTTTTAGCGATAATAACTGCTATTAACGATTGGGGGTCAATTTTAATGTACGAGGATATATTCAGGAATTATCCAGTATGATTATTTAACACACACATTATGCTTCACACAATGAACTCAAGATGGCGCTGATATGCAGAAGCGGCATTACCGTAATTAATATTAAAGTCATTTTTAGGTATCCCATAACATGGACTTTATAAAGAAGATTTGACATTTTCCTTTGACATATTCATTGCTACGCACTTACAATCTAGCATAACACTGTTAACTGCAGGATAGATTTCTCAGCATAATTTTGAAACAATGTTTCACTACTGTTGATTAAAGGGTACAATTCGGTTGAACACATGAGTTCAAAGATTGAGCATTGTAGTAACTATGATAACAGCTGATCGAGTTGGCTGACCAGACCTTACAGATTTGGGTACAGGCCATTTTAACTATGAAATGTTTAATGTTTTTGATCGGACTAACAGCTTCTGGACTAGCTTTTTTTCTTGGGAAGTTAGTATATGACATAATAAATGATTATTAAGTCACAGCATCATTGTGGAGGATGGTAAACATTGTAACACCTGTAACATAAATCTGTGTATCTAATTTGTCATTTGAATAACTGATACAAGAAATAACGTTTCCTGTCGCTGACATTATCCTCATCCGGTATAATATTTTCTGTCATATGTACATGAGTCACACACAAGTAACAGCAGTCAAGACAGGCAGACTGCTTTTCATTCTACTTCCAGTTTGTTAGTTTTACCTGGCGTTCTTTCATGGGCTTACAACTCCAGGAATTTCATTATTCTTCCAAGTTAATGCAATCTATTTTCTATAAGTAACATGACTGACAGCTTTTGTTATTTTCCTTTGCTGGCACTGAGTACTTGAGAATATAAACAATAATAAATTCAATTCTTATGGCTACATAAATTATAACTGTGCACACTGGCATATACAACAATTTGATAGCATTGAATACTTACAAATATGCACAATAATAAATTCAATTCTTATGGCTAGATTAATCATTGTTCTTCATACTGGCATATACCAACAGTTTAAAATACCAAAATCATTGCATTAAGTCTTCAATGTTTAGTTAATAACACCATTATGATGGTAATACAGTACTGACCAATACAATCAATGAACTGTCAAATGAGTAGCAAACAATTTTGTCCTTGAAACTTTAAAAAGTGGCCAGGAAACCTTTTTAAGCTTGGGCTTGTTCAACATCATGGCCCTTTTATGCAAACTTAAACTGCATTTTCTGCTTTTTGTCTTCTATAAACACCATGTATTTTTAATCAATGGAGCAACACACCTAGTGACTGACTGTCAGAACATGTCTTTGACACACTGATGCCATTAACATAACATTTTGATTTCATCAAAATCTACATTATATGTCCACATACATTTGTTACCTAAGGAGATTATGTTTTTACCTCTGTTTGTTTTTTTTTCACAGCAGAACACAAAAACTACTGAAATGAATTCCTAGAAATTTTGTGAAGAGGTGGACTCTAGTAAATTTTGGTGCAGATATAGATACAGGGGTAGATACTGTAGGATCCTTTTGCATTAGCATATTCAAATGAATGAATATTCTTTGGATTAGTAGCAAATGGAAGCAGCATATCCAGAATACTGTGGCTTATGTTAAGTTACTGAACATGCCATGGAGTCACTGAAGACTCCACATTTTACGACTCCCCGTAGCTGTCAGCAAAATGACAGAGAGTCTCAGTTATTTGGGTTATTGTATAATCCTGTGGGAATTTGTCTAAAAAATTGATGAATCTTCACACTGTGCAGAATCGGTACAATTCTCCTAGTTAAGTACATCTGGACATTAAAATTATAACCCTATAATGCATCACAGTTCCTACATACAACACAGGAACAGGTTTGCAAGAAGTGACTAGGGGGAAGGCAGTCCCTTCATATGCTCTGGATAGGAACTGTTTCAAGGCAAATTACATAAAACATGGGTGATTTTTTTGGTGGTAAGGACATCTTGGAATAAGTAATATTTTGTAAGCAAGCGCATGTGATATGTAAACAGATGTTTCAATGAAAAGTAACAAATTCTGATTATAAAGTTTAACAGTTGGGACCAAGTAGTTCCATCCATTCCACAGTCACTACCTGTAAGATTGTCATTTTGAGTAGAAACTGCCTCTGGCAGAAGGGTGAATACTGAAAAGATATGTAGTGCACAGGAAATACTTTGAAACATGGCAACAACCTTTGTACATTAACAGATCTAATGGAAAAAACTTTCTGTTGCAAGATATTAACTCACTGTGAACTTAAATCTTCACACACGAAATAATTTACCTAGAGTTATTGACTATAATATCAGATGGCAGTAGGTCATACCTTTCTAGCGGTGTTTCCTGACAGATATATAGCTCAGTTAACAGATTTTGGACGGAGGGACTTCTCCCTGGCTAGCCGAAAGAAACCTTCAATATAAAGCCGCTAATTCAAAACTATATAACCGGATCAGCTGCTGCCTCCATGGCAACCTCCGTGCATACATTCATCGTTAGCAGATTCATGTTTTCATCCATCTGCAATGGCACACAGGTATCTGGACTCCATGGATTCTCAGAGCCTGAGACTTCAAACCACATGGTTCTTGCAGTAGCTGCCACTGGTGTAATTGATCTCAAACTCCCCACAGGGATAACAATGTACTAATCTTGCTTTATTTTTATATAAAATGGGCCCCAACCACCAGCATTACAAATACTTGGTCAGCAAGGTCTTCCCATTTATCATAAAACAAACAAGTCACTGCAGTAATGAATTATGTACAAGCACAGACCATTAAGTGGCATCCACTTGATAATAATAAATATTCATAAAGCTGTTCTCATTTCATGCGAGTCTGTTCAATCAGCTTTGAGGATATTGGCCGTTACTTGTTGCCATAGTGACCATGGATACGTCTTGCGGTGGCATGAGTAATGTACCGGAACTGGCTTGTGCCATAAAGTCAACTGCAGATTCCCCATTCTGGAAGTGAAAACATACAATAAACATGAGTTTGTGGAGTTTTATCTATTTAAACTTAAGTGATTTCCATCCATACAGTATATAGTGACTGCCAAGAGTCATTAGAAATAATTTTATACATGGAGGAAAGACAGATGAGAAAGACAATAAACAATACAATACAAAGTACCAGTAGTCATTCTGATGTCTGCTTCAAATATGTCTAGGCCACCTATAATACATGAAATTTACTTTGCTGATTTGTTGATTTACTAATAATAAATAAACATACGCTTTACTGACACACAATCCTTACAAAGCAATGGGAGATCAAACAAACATAAATATGGTAACAAGTGACCCATGGGTCATGACGCTCAGCTGCCAAGCATGACCTGTGACATCATGGACTGAGATTCACAACTTCCAGTAAAATTTTGAAGAACCAATTTGCCAATTTGTTGAAAATTTTCTATGACAACAGAAATATATATCACCTATGTCTGGTTAAAACACAGTGAATTGATGGTCTGAGGAAAATGCATGATTGTTAAGCCATCAGGAACTATTCCAACAGCTTGCTTGAAACCTGTCAGTCTCAAAAGGAACACCACAAAGGGCAAATATAAGATCAAAATATATAGCAAAAATCAAGGAAATACATGCAAGAATTATTGAGAAACAGGTGCTTCTGTATGAATTTTTATTCAATACAAGCCAACTGTACTGCACTTTTATAAATGATAGTAATATTTTAACTGTTCTTGAGATAATATGATCAAAAGGAATTAAAAGATGGTTGCCTGGTGGCCATATTGGACTTCTGACAAGTCTGAAATCAGACAACAAACAACATTCTCTAAATCGGACCAAACATTAAAGAAAAATTACTGAAACTGCCCTGAAGAAAGAATTTCTAAGGTGGTTAACTTAACTGGCAGACATAATGGATTTCTGACAAGTATGACATTTGATATCCCACATTCTCCAATAAGAGACCAAACTTGGGGCAAATTATCCAGTAATAAATGCCCAAAATAATTCAAAAGGCATGTCCAGGCCCTCATATCAGATTTATAGATATGCAATTGTAAAAAGTGTAAGTCCAATATTTTTATTATCCCTCTGCTTTTCAATGGGGTCAGCAGGGTAGGTAAACTGCCAAACCTGAAAGAAAAGAAATGCAGAAAGCATGACTAAGAGTTGAAATAAAACAAAAAGCCATCCTAAATCAAGGTACACATCCACATATTATGAGAACAAACACTTGCTTTTATATGTGATGATATATATTAAAATATTCAGATATCTAGGAAACTAAGTTTATTGCTCGGATTCCATAAAATAAACTGCAAAATGTTCCCATCATCTTATAAATCAGTAGCTAAACCTTAATACTATACTCTCATAGTCTTAATGCCTGGCTGAAGCATTCTGACAACAGTGTTTTTGTTATGAAGTAACGAGGTACTTATCACTGAGCCTTATCACTTAATAGGCTGATACAAAAGGGAGTCATATGTCACCAGTGTCACTCACAATTACAGCCACACAGGGAGATGTACCAGCTGGAGTGGGATGGTTATATATACAAGAAAATAGAGATGGTCTATAAAATAAGTAATTGTGAACATCCCTGACCTATGACCTTGGCCTTTTGCCCATATATCAACTGGATTCTTTCTAAATGATGGGTAATTACTGACCACTTAAATCTGGTGTAATTTCTTGGCAACCAATTGGTGAATAACTTTGACCTGCAACCTTTAACCTGCTGACCAGCTGACCCCAAAATCAATAAGTTATTTATTCAAGCAAAAAGACCCATAAATATGAAGTTTGAGTCAAACTGAGTGATGCATAGATGTGGCATATGTGAAAGACTGAAGGTTTGGGTTGAACAGTTACACTTGAAATATGCTCACAAGCATTTAGAACAATTAAATATTGTGACCTTGACCTTTGACTTTTTGACCTCAACATCAATAGGCTTCTTCCCTTATTGGTAGGTAAGCCATATATGACAGATGGAAGGTAAAGATTGAAAAGTTTGCCTGAAAATGACTCCACGCAAGAAGTGGGTGCTGTGAACTTGACCTTTGACCTCAAAATCAACAGGTCTTTTCCCCTTTTGGCAGAGAAGCGATATCAGAGCTGGAAGGTTTGGAATGAAAAGTCTAGCTTGAAATGTGTCCACTACCTTTTCAAAGAAGTGGATCCTGTGACCCTGACCTTTGACCTTGTGACCTCAAAATCTATAGGAATCTTCTCCAACTTAGTAGGTGAGCTATATGTGAAAGATCAAAGAATTGGGATGAAAGGGTTGGCTTAAAATGCATCCACAGGCTTTTCAAAGAGGAGGCTCCTGTGACCTTGACCTTGGACCTTTTGACCTAAAAAAAATTATGGTTCTTCCCCTGTTGGTAGGTGAGCTGTATGTGAAAGATGGAAGGTTTGGGATGAAAATTTTGTCTCAAAGAGTTATTTCTGGGGGGTGCAAACACACCCCATAACTTCGAGAATATAGGTCGCAGTGACCTAATTTCAGGTTTGCAAGGAGATCTTTTTATAACCTCTAAGACTGCATAGGGTTCATTGCCCTAGCCCCTATGGTTACGATTTGTGCCCTGCTTACGGACGGACAGACGGAAGGATGCCGGACAAAGACCCATCGCTATAGCCCAGCATGACTGAAAGTCAGCTGAGCTAAAAATGATTCATTCATATTTAGTTGTCCTGAATCATAAGAAACTGGGCGGATAACAACTTTATCAGGCACATAAGGGTGATCTCAGCAAAGTTCATGAATATGTGTAAAATACAGATTAACACTAGTTATCCCTTGATCCTTGCAACTGTTTAAGTTCAGTGTATCTTGATCAATGTGTACTTCAATGTACATAAGCATTAGAATGTAATATGGAAATTAATATGGAACTTACATAAACACAGACAACAGTTGTGTCTCAGCCGAGCCTTATAAAACCAGCTATACATCACCTTTTTTACAGAATTTATGTGATTCTAGCGTACTCTATATACATATGAAGAAATCAAGGTGATTCATGTTATAAAAAGTTCTTGTAATGCCTATGTGACAGATGTATCAGCTTGTTCACATGCAAGCTGTTAGTAAATAAAACAATGTTGACAAACTGTAAAACCATGCAGCCGAAGGTGTTTGGTTGCACATATTCAGAAGTTGAAAGGTCACTAGTTGCAAAACAAACTTTGCAAAACTCTGGTTCATCTGAATTGCCATTAGATGTCCAGAACAAATGAATGTCCGTGTGCCATGGGACTCGCTTTTTGGCCTATTTTTTTAAAAGGTTGTCAGGATTGTCTTTAGTTATCAGATGTCAGACATTGGTATAGGCCCCTACAGCAGTCACTTATTGGTGCTATCTCAGACTTTTAAAATACATCTCACAGATAAACCATGTAATAGGTAATGAATGGCCATAAAAAGAGAGAAAATCTGTTTGAACAAAAACCATAATAGCTAGTTTTGGTGGGAAAATTTCAATAAAATGAAGTCCTTACAATACTCACGTGTTCAAGCGCAGAGCCGTCGACTGTACCATGCATGGCTCCCTCGTGTTCTTGTTTCATCATTTTGGCAGCGTCTTTCAGGGTGAAGAAGCGACCTCCGTCCCCTCGTACTCTGTTCATCGCATGTTTATGGCGAGACTCATGCAGGTATTTCTGTAATATATAAAATGTTAGCTATTAGTGATGTGCTAATTTTTATTGATAATTGATCATTTTCCTTTAGTTATCAATTAAAGCAATCGCATTTTTGCATGATCAGTCACAAACAATTATGTATGCATATCAAAAGAATTCTTATTATCCAGAAAAAATATTCTACTTCTGTCAAAAATATAAGTAAGATGGGACACAAAACAGTAAACAGCATTAATACTTAATCTTAAGCAATGAATAAGTGTCAACAGCCCGGCCATCACCATGACATTTCAGCTTGATGTACAAATAAGACAATTTATTTTGTCAATCTTACAGGTATAATTCTATACAGCAAATTTCATGATTATATAGATGGTACATAAAACAATTGATTAATAATTGATCATCAGTCATTTTTATTATCTTTCAGTCATTCTATCTGACTTTACAACCAAATGCTACCACTAGTTGTTATATAGTACACTAAGTCTGATAAGGTTTCTGTTCACGACAAGAATAAATACAGCACAATGCTGGCTGAATTTTATTTCAATGAATATACTGTTAACTAAAAGTAATTGATGTTAAAATCACATACTTTGGCATTTTCCTGGGTTTTTTTTATGAAATTTTCGAGATTTCAGCCGGTCTATGAAGGTTTGGAATCATCCTGAACCTAAAGCAACTGTTTAATAAGGCCTCATGGCACAAACAGTCCCCCTGTAACTACACTTGCATGTTTTGTCCATGCAGCAAACTAATTTAAATTGTTGCATATTTAACAAAAATTTATCCAAACTAGATGTGTCGGAACGACATGAATGCCCCCGCCTGGGGCAAATTAGAAACATTTGTTAAATTTTGTAAAATTTTTCAAGTTCAGGAGGTGACGTGTGGTCAAAAGTAGAACAACAAGGGCAAAATGCAAACTCTATCTGTAACAGGTCATTATCAAGCAACACACCAAAAATCAGGCCAGTATCTGCAGGCATTGCGAAAAAAGTCCATACATGTGCATTTTTCATAAAAATTTCCGTCTTTCATAAAATTTTCTATGTTCAGGATCTGTCATATGGTCAAAAATAGGTCACCTGGGACGAAACGCAAACTCGATCTGTAAGTGGTCATTGTGCGCCCACAGACCAAACATTAGGCATTGCGAAACTAGAATATTAGCAAAAGCTGATAAACAGTTATAAATTTAAATTGGAGAGGTATGAACTGTGTTTCATAACAATCGACCAAACGGTTCCTGAGATATAAGCTTCCGAGTGTTTTTCTATAATCAGCTCTAAAATGTAGAAAAATGGGTCAAGGTCACCCATCTTCGAACTTGACCTGAAATTTTATCGATATACATATTCACTGATGAAATAAAATTCAAACGGTGAATCCTTTTAGAGATATCCCGCTCACAAGGTAAAAGTTAACAGACATGGGACGGCCGGACACCGGACGGACAGCTAGACGGCAAGACAGACGGACAGCTTGGGTGACGACAATAGCCCATCAGCCTATGAGCTGAGGGCCAAAAACTGCTGTACATGTACATTTGTCATGAAAATTTATATTTTTCATGAAAATTTCTGTTTAGGAGGCGTGAACCATCAAAAGTAGGTCAACCTGGACGAAACGCAAACTCAATCTTTAACTGGTCATTATCTGCCCAAATACCAAAAATCAGGCCAATATCTGCAGGCATTGTGAAAAAAAGTCCGTACATGTGTATTTGTCATGAAAATTTGTATTTTTCATGAAATTTTCGATGTTTAGGAGCCGTGAAACGGTCAAAAGTAGGTCAACTGAGACAAAACGCGAACTCAATCTGTAACTGGTCAATATCTGCCCACACACTAAAAATCAGGCCAATATCTGGAGGCATTGCAAAAAAAAGTCCGTACATGTGTATTTGTCATGAAAATTTATATTTTTCATGAAATTTTCTATGTTCAGGAGCCATAAAACAAACAAAAGTAGGTCAACTGGGAAGAAACGCAAACTTGATCTGTAACTGGTCAATATCTGCCCACACATAAAAAATCAAACCAATATCTGCAGGCATTGCAAAAAAAAAGTCTGTACATGTGTATTTGTCATGAGAATTTCTATTTTTTTATGAAATTTTCAAAGTTAAGGAGCCCTAAAATGGTAAAGTGTAGGTCAACCCGGACCAAACACAAACTCGATCTGTAACTGGTCATTATCTGCCCACACACCAAAATTCAGGCTAATATCTGCAGGCATTGAGAAAAAAAAGTCCGTACAACTGTTTGATTTCGGAATGAAGGAAGGAAGGAATGACAGACATGGGTAAAACTATATGCCTCGGCCACTTTGTGGCGGGGGCATAAAAAAGAAGTGTGTTGAAAGAGGTACTAGAACAGGGCAAAGTGTTTAAATTGAGATCAAAATAAAACATTAAGCATTATATAACTAGCAATATCATAACTAGTGTAGGGCCAGATAAGCATATCAAATCTTCACCTAAATGCTGTGTCTTACCCTTCTTTCTTTGGGGATTTTGCCCTCAGCCTCCAGCTTAGCTCGGGCCTGGCGACGTTTGAGTATACGGTGGTACTGCTTGGCATTTACATACAGTGGCTCCTCTTCTAACATCTCCTGGCCTGGCAGTGGAATGCGCTGAATTGTTGGTACACCTCCGGCACCTGGTACCATCTGGTGGCAGAAAAATAAACTAAGTAATAGTCACTATACACCTGCTGTACGGACCATAAATATTGAACAGAAATTCATACTTAGTAATAACTAAGGCCTGTAACTACTTTGCCACTTACCAATAAAGAAAAAACTTACAAATGTGTACAAAGACGTTATTATCTACATTAAGGTAAGTTCTGATTCTTCTGCTGATATATAAGGCTTTACAAAATAAAGATAAGTGTTTACAACCAATGTGACTTTGTTAGGTATGATCGCCTGCATTTGTAAAAAAAATTTTCCACTGCAACACATAGACTGAATTTATAATATAAACCATAAATTTTCTATGATATAAGCTATCCACAAATTTGGAACAAACTGAAACCCTAGATTTATTACATTTTTTCTGTGATTTCCCACATGTCATGGAAGCTCTTACATGCAGCAGTGCCTACGATTTTCTATGACACTGTAAAGAAATCATATGCTAGTGGCCCATTGGCCATGACGCTCAGCTGAATTTGACATGCATGTTTTAATTAATGATGTTATGATCAGCTGAACAAAATTTGTCAAGGAACCTTGAAGAATGGGTTGAATGACTCCATGAGTGCTCAAAATCATGTTTTCAGCCTGTAGCTCGTAGAATTAAGGTCACTATGATTTTCCAAGGACCTACCTGAATGACCTCCTAAGAATAATGTTTTTAGGTCAAACAAATGTCTCACTGTCTGGGTGCTCAAAATCATGCTTTAGTCTGTTGCTTGCAAAATAAAGGTCATCATGACCCAAATTCAGGCTTCCAAGGAAATTTACTCAGAACCTCCTTGAATGTTGCATCAGAAGTTTCTAGGCATAACAGGTTCAATTCCAGTGCATCTGACTTTCAGGGAGCTCACAGGTGACCTAATTACATGTTTAAAGGACATTTACTTAGGACCTCCTAAATGTCATTTTATAAAAAATCTAGGCCAAATGAACAGGATTTGTGCCCAAACTATCTGGATACTCAAAACCAGTAGAACAGAGAATACAGGTCATCATGACCTAATTTCAGGTTCCCAAAGAGATTTGCATATGACCTCCCTGGATATAAAGATTTACATTTCTAAGCCTAAAATATATAATTTGTGCCCTGGCAGACTTCTCAAATTCATGGTTTTAGCCCGTCGCTAGCAAAATATAGGTCATCATGACCTTGTTTCTGGTTTCCAAGAAAATTTGCCCAGAACTGGATGTTTCAGTAAAAATTTCTTGGCATAACAGATACAATTTGAATACATCTGACTTTCAGAGTGCTCGAATCATGTTTTTTTCCTATAGCTAGCATATAGGTCACTGTTTGTTTCTAAGTACATTTACCCAGTACCTCCCTGAATGTCACATTAGAAGATTCAAGGCCAAATGGATACAATTTGTCCTGCACTCTCTGGGTGCTCAGAATCATGTTTTCAGCCTGCAGCTCATAGAATATAAGTCATCTAAACCTAATTTCAGATTTCCAAGGAGATTTGCCAAGGACCTGCCTGGATGTAGAATTAGACAATTCTTAGCCTAATGGTTACTGTATGTCCCTGTTAACATCCAGAGTGCTTCAACTGAAGTTCTAAGAATAAAAAGGAAAAAAAATGCATAAAATCAGAAGAAAAAATACAGGTGGTGCCACGAGTCTTCAGGAAATGAAGAAACTGTCCATGGTCATGGCCTAAAAACGTGCAATCAATTATGGCACTGACAGATCAATCATCAGATCGTTTGCATCGACCCGACGAATCATCATTTAAAATCAATCATCAGCCAATCACTAGAGGTCACAGTGATCTAATTTCATGTGTCGGTGTGTCTTTTTAATGACCTTCATGGATGTTCAATTAGAAGTTTCTAGGTCCAGTGGTTACAGTTTGTGCCTTGTTGAGGGATGCACAGACAGACGGACGACGGACAAAGTGTGATCGCTATAGCTCAGACAATTTTCAGTCAACTGAGCAAAAATTGTAGAGTATTTCACAGAGTGATGCCTGTTTTACGCTTTATTCTTACCATGATCATCTGTGGCTGATTACCAGTGCTGGCTGGCACTGTGATTGTGGTTCCCATGGGAACAGCTGAACCAGATCCTGAGGCAGAAGTCTGCGTTGCCGGAGTGGCCACTTGCGCTGTGGAAACAGGAAGCTGTATCAAACCTGGAGGCAGAAAACAATACTAATCTGATAAGTAGCGCCATACATCTTTGGGTTACTTAAGAAAAGAATGAGAAAATTAAGCAAAGTGTAACGATTATTTATAGTATGATATGATCTAAAATACTGCTGTGTGCCAGCTAATAATATCATGGCTGGCATAATGCTTAATTTTAGCACATCTCAGTCAGGGTAACTTTGCAGGTTGTGCATGTACTCTATACATAATAACAATACTACCTTGTCCTGGTATCTGGACTGCTTGTCCGTCTCCACCTGCCTGAACCTGCTGAAGTACAACGGTCTGTCCATCCTGCAGCTGTACGACCTGCCCACCTGCCACCTGCTGAGCTCCCTGGGGCTGCTGTACCACAACCTGCTTACAAAGTTAAACAGAATAAACATCAGATTCCATCTGCTGATCAAAGTAATGAAAAAAGATATACAAGAGGCCATCAGTTTACCAAGTAATGACAAGAGATATATTAGACCCCACCTGCTTAATAAAGTAATGAAAAAAGATACATCAGACCCCACCTGCTTACCTATTGGTGAGATACCAGAATATCTTCAACTGCTTATCAATTGAGATATCAGTCAAACCCTTCCTGCAAATACATATTTTTGTAATGCTCTGTTGATATAACCAATGGTATAATCATGATAATTCTTCATAAAGAACAGATTTTATCACAGTTGAAATTTAGGATATTGCTGAAGTGAAGAATTTTCAATATCAAATGCCTGCAATTTTATCTGAGGAACAAGCACCTGTTTCTTCACTGTATCATAACTAATTGTTAGCATCATAATGCAGGCCTGAACGAGCAGACTGTCTGATGTACAGCAGGGTTATTTAGAGTACATTTTATCCTTACTTGTTGGGCCTGGCCTTGTGGGGTTATAATTTGCATTTGTTGAGCTGCTCCACCTGTTGGGGTAGCCACCAGCTGAATCTGTTAAAAGGAAATAAACTTAAATAAACTTGAGAGGAGGCACTATGAGTACAGTTTGAATACATGTACTGACAAAGATGGACTAAGGTTATCACTTTGCACAGAATAATACTAACAAGAGTTCCAGTTTTGTTTAGGAATTATGGGTAAATGCACATGCCCCCTTTATATAACCAGTGGTGTCAGTAAAAATGACATATATTAAATGTTTTGTTGGCACATTGGATTGTCTTGAGGCACATTAATATGAATTAATTTGATTTTTTTGCATGGTAAGGTAAAAAATAAGCAGTATTTGGTAAGCATGCACATATATGCATAAGTTAACAGAAGAATGTTTTGTTGAACAGTGACAATTTTTTATAAAATTTAAGTTTGACAGGTAAGAAATTAGTTCTCAGTTCTCACTGTCCAAATAATCCCTAATTGGAAGAGGTCTCTTTTGAATTGAAACAACCTCTAGTGGAAGGGTGATCAGAGTGCACTAGCTCTCAAATCTTACAATTTTTCCAAGTTATGACATCTAGATTTAAGCTGTACCTAACTTTAAGATAAATGTAAATTAATCTGCCTTTTACTAAATATAAATAAACTGAAGTTAGAAAGACTAATCAACCACAGTACATTATATGTGTTATAATTACTGATATATAATCTGAATATAAACTATTGACATTTGGTGTGAGATGTTCTCACCTGATGAACCTGACCATTCTGTCCTTGTATTTGTATTGTCTGCCCCTGTTGCTTAAAGAGAAACAATGAATTAGTATGGTGACCAAGTGAAAGTCATTATATTTACGACATGCCATATGATGTCAATTTCCTTAACCACAGCCTTACTGGTTGTTGATTTAAACTTTGAACATTTTTAAAGTATTAAAATCTACATTTTAAAAGGTTTTTTTGTACATCTCCTTTACATCCTATAGTCATTTTATTCTACCATTTTTTTTTTCATATTCACCATTTGGTCTAATTTGAAAATAAATAATGAGATCTTTGTTAAGAAGTTTATAGCTTTTCTACCATAGCAAGATATCATAAAGTGAAATGTAAGATTCTTTTTCAAGGAAATGTTCAAAATTAACAAAACTCAAACAATTTGAAGGTCTTGTAGCACAAACAAATTTTACATATTCTCCAGAATTTTTAAACAAGTTGAAAACAACTTAATACTAAATAAACAACGTCACGTAATCAGCAACTCCTACATAGCTCCACCATAAAACAATCTTGATCCCATCTCTTTAAATGACATGACCTGGTTCTAGTTTTTTACAACGACAAAATCAAAGTTTTTTTTACAGTAAACCACATCCCTGTATAAATTGTGAAGGACATAACAGCCTATCTAAGGCTTATCACCTGCTGTATCTGTCCTCCTTGACCTTGAACTTGTATTGTTTGACCTTGTGGTATTGTGATGACCTGTTGACCTTGAGACAAAACCTGGCCTCCCTGACCAACCTGGATCACCTGAAATATATATGTATATATAAATATATATATATATATATGTGTGTATAAATCTTATTTTTCTTTTATATTATTGATAGGTTAATGGTCGGTTGGTGGTGCACACTATTCAATATGGAAGAAGGTAATCATATGATGAACATGATATGTTATTTTTTACATCCTTCTGGATTTCAGGTTTTATATGCTACAGCTATAATCCAAAAGTCATAAATTGTTGTAAAGACATTGGGGTGTGTAACTTAGGTTGGGTTAAGATTTCACAGTATTTGGCTTTGTACCACAGGGTTCAAACCTGAGGATCTTCTGCCATGGAAAGGTGCAGGTTAATGGCTATAAAATAATGTTAGCTTCCTCATCAAGATAAATTAATTTATATTAAAATTCTGACATCTTGGCAGACTTTCCAACGTCTCATGCAAAAACTGCCATGGAGTGAAATATTGACTGTTGCAAAAGGGGTGGTACAATCTTCAACAGCTCTGGCAAAATATAACAAAAATAAATAAATGTTGTCTTCTTCTTGGACTGAAATAATACATTATTCCCTAAAATGTACTGCATCTGAAACATCGGCTGTACAGGGTTCTTGGTGTTTGGCATGGGATATCTATGACCTACCTGTGGTTGAGCCTGGTTCTGCAGTGCCTGTGTTCCTGAGGTAAGACATGTGTCTATGACCTACCTGTGGTTGAGCCTGTGTCTGCAGTGCCTGTGTTCCTGAGGTATGACATGTGTCTATGACCTACCTGTGGTTGAGCCTGGGTCTGCAGTGCCTGTGTTCCTGAGGTAACCTGTGGTACAGCCTGCATCACCATGATCTGCTGGCCTCCCTGGCCGTCCGCTGTCACCGCCTGGAACTGCTCCATGCTGCCTCAGGACCGCCAAGGATCAACACTGAAATATGATTGAATAACCGCTCCTTTTAAAATGAATTCTGATATTAAAGAGGCCTGTTCCAATATCTTACTTCTGTTAACTAAAGATAATTCCTTGAACCTTTTGAAAAAATAGGACAAAAAATACAAATTCATTGCACACAGGCTGTTCATTTTGTTTATATTCCCATATTTATAACATTTGGAGCCCGCTTAAATAATCCAAGCACATTTGTTTTTAACATTGCTATGCAGTGCCTGCAGATACTTAATTACAATAATACAAGTATCCATCACAGAACCGTTATGACTTACAAGAACATTGCCATAAATGGGAATTAACTACAGTTGATTCATATGTATACAACAAGAGTAAGCTAGAATCACATCAATTCTATAAAAAGGCTGAAGATGAATAGCTGGCTTTAAATATAGTGGAATTGAAAATACCATTTCAGCAGTTCTGGTAGTCTAAGATAGGGGGCACCATCTGTAGGTTAAATCTCTTAACCAGTCACACAATCAATAGTTCCAGCCACTACCTGGTACTGAGATATTTGTTGACAGTCATTACATTACAATTATGGCAAGCAGACAGATGGACTAAACACCATCAAAATCACATTACCAGCAGTTAACAGAGGTAAGTAATCACTAAATTAGGCAAGACATTGAAGACAAACTGGCTGTCATTTACAGGAAGTGGACCATTTGCTGTTATTTTGAACAGAAACATCTCAAAAGTGGCCATTTGAACCAGGGTAGGGGTCAAATGTGAATTTGTACAGTGAAATTCGGTATCTGTATTTGAGTCTGTACTTTAAGCAAAATTTGTATTTGCATTATGTATTTGGTCAAATGCTCCTGAAACATAATTCAAATGGTCAAAACTATACACATTAATATCACTTTATCTTCAATGTGCTACTACCTGGTTAGTTTCAAATAAAATAAAGTTATACAAGTGCCAGATTATTCATTAAAATTACACCTGATATTTAAGGATTTTGTGTAGGGTCAGTGAACCCCCCTGCACCTAACATGTCATCATGTTCTAAATGGTCTTCAACAATCTTTAGAGAGCCCTAGGGTTGTAACGTGAAAACCCTATTTAGCTATCTCACAATTCAGATTAATGGGTTAATATTACATTGACAAAATGAGTTAAAGTAAAAATAACCCCAAAGAGGCTATCAGCAAATATGAAAAGACATCACTCACACATATACAAGACTACAGCAGACAGACCAAAGGCAACAATCTCACTTCATCTGCCTTTTACTTTTGATTAGGGAACCAGATTTGCAGAAAATTAAAATGGGGAACCGAAAATTTATTTGTATTTCTTAAATATATTTCAAGTATGTAAATACCTAAAATGAATATTTGTAATTAAGAGTCACAAGGCCTGCACTCATGTGTTTAAGCCCAGTGGTGCATGACCCTCATTAATAAGTTATGGGCCGATGTTGACGCCGGGCAAAAGTGTGAAAACTACACCCAGCCCCAAAATGCTCAGCTCCCTGTGCCCCTAGCAAGCGACTGAGCAGTTTATCTGAGAGCACTAAATGTGTGTTATCAACCACATCTCGTTTGTACTCAAGCAAGCATAGTTCATCGGCTTTGGATAGGAGGTCAGGCCAAATAACTGAGCAGTTTACTCGCATCAGCATTGGTGAGGTATCATTCATTAAACGCTTGAGCTCGAGCATGTTTAAGTGCGGGGCCACAGCCTGCGGGCCTGGCCATACAAATGAGCAGTTCAATCCCAAGAGCAATTGTGTCATCTACTTACACTCGCTGTTATTCAGCTTATTCATCAATTACTTTTACTGTCAAGAAGAGCACAACTCTAACACGATTGTCCTGCTGTCACTTACCAGAGATATGGAGTCAAAGAAGAGAAAACGGACGGCGTTATGCTGGTTATTTAAGATGGCTATTGACCTTCCCCCCCAACGAATTTTATGAAAAAAGAGCACGCACGCTCAGCAATAATCCAATATCTTTTATATGTCCCGGTCGTCAATTACGAAGATCGTACAAAAACGCCGTGTTCCTCGGGTAAAATGGCATTTAGTTAATCAATAAATGTAGTAAGAACTTGCCACTAGACCCTCGTCCGCATTTCTGAATGTTCGTATTTACGAACAAAAAGCTTGTCCCCCGATGCTTTCGAAAAAATGGCGCTTTACTGTATACACAAATTACAAACTTCCCTAAATAATATTTACTGGAATTATTAACATCTTTACACTAAATGAGCCTAACATCAAATCTGAATTATTTCATGCATGAGATATTAGAGCCATTTGGTGGCAATGGATTCATCCTGCTGTGTACACTATTACCAACTGTCCACTGGCAAAAAAAAAAAAAAGTGAAATGTAAGAATTACCAAGCAAAGCACAACAAACTTCAATGCCAGCATTAATTGTAAGCACAGTCTAACAAGTTCAAAGATAAAATGTTGAGTAAAGTAGTTGTTAATATTGCCTTGTTTTACTGGAATTAAGACAGGAACTGGGAAATATTGAAATTTAAGAAATGAGCTACAAAAAAACATGCTCTAGCTAATCAGCTCTGCTGTGCCAATCAATGTTACTGTTTGTACCTGATGTCATGCACAAATGTAAAATGTGGGTTGCACAATAAACTGTTGGCCTATACTAGATAATTAGATATATTCATTATTTTGAGAAGTAACATATTCTGAGTTTTTCTTATTCTGGCCTCCGGATTCCCAGACATCTTCAGAACCATTAACGGATCGACCGCTCAAAAAAACCTGGTCTCGAACCCAAAAAAGACAAAATTGATGTCTATCGCAAACAAAGAAATCCTTCTTTTAGCAAAATAACCAACAGGATAAAGGGACGACAATGCAACAGCTTCGCTCATCTTCCAAATACATCACTCATCAGTGACTTTTAAACTACGCAAGACTACATGCCCAGAAGTGGCAGAACTGATGAAGTTAATTTTTAGTGCCCGAAGCCGAAGGGCCGAACTGCCAGAGTTGCGTCGGTTTCTGGTTGATGAAAACAAACGTGTTTGGATCTGAGCCAAGGCCACAAGTCTGCTGAAAACAAAATGGTGGCACAGACAGTTCGCCATGGCCAGACCTCATACAACATGATCATCACGGTAAATGACCATTTTCACGCCGGACTGGCAAATTTTGCGGGAAAGAGCCATTCATTCTGGGACAAATGAGTTGTAGGTACAGTATGTGGACTTACATTGGACCAGAATTTGCGGTGATCAGTGGTGATTGGCTATGGAAATCAACCAGCAATGGACAACGAATCAAGTTCACTGTGCCCTCAAAGCGCCACCTCCATTGGTGCACATGCAGTTACCGACCTGTCACCCTCGAACGTGACAAGTCTGGTGACGTATCTACGAGCATTCACTCAATATTTTATCAACTTACCTTGATCTTCAAATTAGATGATAGCTCGTTTCCTCATATAATATTCGTAAATATCAGTCGTAGCCGCAGAATAAAACAGTATAAATAATATTACTTGACAACATGTAGAATGAAACAATGATGGAATGGTTTACCGGCCAGCCAGACGAAAACCAATGGCGGCGGAGATTTCTATCATGTGATCAAAGCAACCTATCGCGTAATCCAAGGGTCAAGAGAGGTCAATGTAGCACGTGCTTTGATTGACGTTCCACTTGCCGGCTCGGCTTCAGGTTTGTTTTCATAACAAAACGGGTATGGCCGAGCCATGGCTGACACTTTGAGGTATATTACATGCTTTGTTTAACGTTTAAGTCGTCTATGTAAAAAGGAGTGAATTCAACCTATATTCATTTACGTTTCCTGTTATTGACGTGGGTCCATATAAATATAGGCTATATCTATAAATAAGTATAGGGCTATACCAAGTATAGATATATTGTAGATCTACTTTGGATAATTAATAAATCAACCTTGAGCCCAATAAAATGTAACAGTTAATTGCATATGGAGACCTTTACAGTATCAATGATATGTAGAGTACTGCGCATGCGCATAAAACAAACGTAAAACGGCAATCGGGGTACATGTGGACCTTCTATATATCATGTATTAAATAAGTAGGCCTATATAAAGGCCTATGCATAAATTAGGCCTACGTATAAACAGCAAAAAATAAAGAGAACATAAACCGGCCGTACGATTTATAAGAAATACAGATAATGGCTTAAAAATAGGCTAAGCCTAGACGAAAACGTACAGTAAATTAATAAAAAAACAAGATACAAAAGAAAAGATGTGGCGCGACGTAGAAATTATTACAACATGTATATATTCGTTTATGCTTTAAGTCGCTTTTAACACGACAATTCAAACTTTACTTTCATATTTATCACATCTATATAACTTTTATTTACTATAAGTGTGCATTCTAGGGAATGCAAGCCGCCAAGATGTGTATGCATTCACTTATTCGGCCAATTTTACAGGTTCATTCGTGCAAAGGTGACTGTGCATTTGTGAATATTCATGGTGACGAGCCTGAATACGGGACATGTGCCGAATCCACACTAAAATCTTATCGCAGGCAACAACTGGGTTTTAATCGATCTAGAGATTTCAATATCCATTGTTTTATTAATACATGAGCGTTTTAAAGTTGAATTGGTGCTCGAGTCTAAATTGAGCACTTAATGTAGGCCTAACCGTGTAAAGCCTCGCTGTTGATAAATGTGATAGATGTGATTAATTTGAAAGTAATGTTTCCATTGCCAAACAGAAAACATTGAATAAATCAAACAATAAAGTGAGTGATTGCCATCTTTGGCTAGACTATAGCTTTGTGTAGACGTACATGACTTACGAAGTGATAGTGTTTTCGTCTTAAAAGTATTATTGAATCTCCCAATATTTCTTTCTGGAACTGTTTTCTTACTCCTGTTCACAAGTGGGGAGAAGCTTGCATCGGGCGCAATCAGTAGTGCAAAATATAAACATAGCGCGCACGCCACCTGGTGGCCGAACTCGCGACCTTACCGATCAAGATTTTTCCAGCTCCCAGCCACTGTTTCTTTCTATTGTGTTTTTCCGTGTTTGGGAGTTGACACGCATATGCAAGATCGGTGCAAGATAGGACCTCTGGTCATGCAGTCTTGTAATACTAATCATCACACTTGGAATGTTTTTACTCGCACACAGAACCATTAGAATTGCATAAAACGGGTTAATTATCGAAAGTATATATCTATGTGCCAGGATAGGCTTGTATGTTTGTATCCAGCCAAAATTAAGATAATGGACATATTATTGCAAATGTTTATGTACCTTTAATGATACATGAGTATCTGTGTCACCAGAGAACTGTGACGTGTTTATTTTGTTATCTTGGTATTACAGAGTATAACCAGATGATTGTTTCTATAAATTGTTGTATATAATATGCCGTATCATGTATCGATGTTAGCGTTGGAATATAGGGAACCCAGAAGTATTATTTGATGCAGGTTTCAGTACAGATGTATTTCCTTGAGAACTGGTTCTTGTCGGACTTATTCTAGACAGTTTCCTGTAATAGCACTAATTAATGTAGGCTTCAAATGCAAAGCATTTACAAACTTGATTTTCTCACACTTTTATCTCTTGAGGCGTGTCTATTTTATATTCATGCATTGAACAACAGGTCTCATATTATTGTAATGCGATAGACCAAGAGCGGTCAGGATTCTTAGGTCATGTGCCATGCGGCCTTGCTGAAAGGTTAACATTCTGTGTACTGTGCTTACAGCGATATAAGGCTAAATCAGAACTCTCTGCATTTGTGCTTTATATGGACTCGGTTGATTTTTGTACCATGAGTGTGGAACGCCTCTCCAGAGAATTGTAATTTTATTTTTATTATCCTTTTATGGTTTATGGTTTTAACGGCTTTCTCATCATTTTGAGTGTATGCATGAGCCTCAGCAAGCTAAATCCATGGGGTGTGACAAATTGCAATAATATATGTATTAAAGGAATAACGTATTACTTAATTTTAGTTAATTATACAAAAGATTCCCATGCAGTAAAACCATTCCTGCATACTGACTTAATTTCTCCAAATATATGTTTAGATATATAGTTATGGTTCTTTGTACGAGTATAATCACTTGTCGGCATGTCTGTTAACTATATATATTATAAGAATGAGTAATAAAACAGGTACGATCTTCCGCATGCGCGGCAACTCTCACACATGGAGAAACAATAAGAAAAGAAACAGGCTTCAGATAAAACATCGACTAGAATCTTGAAAATTCTTGATTTGTGAAGATGCGCTGTACGGCTGCCAGTATGCGTGCGTGAGATATATTATAATTTATTTGTCCCAATGATCGAGCGTGGTGCGAGTTCATTTCCACTCGTATCAAGAGTATGCAAACGGGTTTAGAACGAAATATACGGGCAGATGCAATGGTATTTTTAAAAGAAATACTATGCTTAATGTATATACATACCTTAAATGTGAAAATGTCCTTTTAAAGGAACAAGTTTTAAATATGCACTATATGTGTTCTATCTCACACAATGAGTTTAATTTAGTTGAATAACGTTTTCTAGCAAAACCATCCCGGCACACATAATGGACCTCCAAACAACCTGTTTTTTTACGTTGTTTTAATTCTATATGTAAGTAATCACAATTTACGTATGTCTGTTTACCTAACAAATCTACTTGATCAGAGTCCCGATCTTGCGCCTGTATGCGCGAACTCTTTAACAAGAAGAAACTCAGAAAAAAATTGTCAATTCATTATATGTGAAGTTTCGCAGTACGGCCACCAGGCGGCGTGCGCGATATGTTTATATTTTGCAATACTGATCACGCCCGGTGGAAGCTTTGTCCACAAGTGTATACAGCAGTCAGCACTGATTTTAGAACAAAATATTGGTAGATATCATAATATTTTAGGAGATATCGGCATATTTCATGGATATTTAACACATTTGGTGAGTAAATATGCCCTTTAATCTTTGCTTTTACCATGCACCATGCAGACTGCGTATTTTACCTCCAGGCTGCGTATATTACCATGCACCAGTCTGCAAATTTTACCTCCAGACTTCATATTTTACGCACTTGGCTGCGTGTTTTGCCAAAAGGCTGCTGGCACAGGGTCGAGAATGCATCGACCTGTACAGACTAATCAGAACGATGCATATATATTTATCGCATTGTGTACTAAACTCTAATTAGGTTTCAAACTTGCATACAATATCCTGTTCAAAGTAAGCCTATGGAAAAATATATGTTTTGTGCACATTTGCAAATTAATCATTTATTCAGTTTTCTTCCCAATAGCCACTCATTAAGTTTATATCTTGATAATTAAGAATGAATTTTTGCCTGTTTCTAATTCGCCCTGACAAATTCATCAAATTATTCCATTTCCGGGCTGATATATACCATGCATACTGATTATTCTCTTCATTCATTTAGGGTATGTGCATGCATTCTCGGTTTTGTGTGCCGGTGGCGTAACAATTGGACTTCGTTTATATAGATACATGACTGGATCATATGGACCGTGCCATAGGGAATTTGTTTTAACCGTGCAAGCGGCCAGCGTGCAAACATCACCCCTCATATTTGACCTGGTTTTCAGTAAGTGGGTATTTCGTATATTTAGTCTTCTTTGAACTCCTAAAAAATTTCGCAGAAATTTTAAATTGGTTGTTCCAGTTATCCTTTATCCGCATGCATACGTATATATATATATATATATATATATAGGGGCCTATAATCCGGTTTCGTTGTTAATTCGAATAAGCACGGACCATACTATATGAACATGATACATACATTTTTGTATTGGTATCAATGGCAATTTATAAATGGATTGCAAATGAAACATATTTGCTCTTGGTGGAACTGTGATTTCTGTTTTATTGTACATGAGAGGGATTTCTCTCTAAATATATGACGGGTAAACATCGTTATCATGCCAAAAATAGGATATATTATTGTTATCAGGTTTTTTAATGAAAATAAAAAATACCAGACTTATTACATATGGCTGAATGGCTTGCAGGATCATAAAGTACTCATGGGTAAAGATGGAAAACGAACCATACTCATCCGGACCACGCAGACATAAGTGGTCTAATACGAACTACGGATCCTTATATGGGTTACTTGCGTACTTTTGGAAAATGAGCTTCTGACAGACGCAAAGTCTGCCGCTTAGCTTGTGCTGACCCCTGTTGGCTACCAAATAAATCATTTTATCAAATATGGCTGCGCCCACTGATGCAGATGAGACCAGCTTATATTCATGGGTAAATTTGATTACCTATATTTATATTATTTTACAAGTGCAGATAGTAGTGATTAATTCAGAATCTACTCATATGTTGTATTAAATTTTGAAGCTGACCAAGTAGGCTGAAGGACGTTTTAAATATCTATGCATCCATTACTGCATCCATTGTCGCCCAGAGAGAGAGAGAGAGAGAGAAGAGAGAGAGAGAGAGAGAGAGAGAGAGAGAGACTTATTCGGAGAGAGAGAGAGAGATCCGTACCAGTATTATATAAAGACTGTGTTTGTACAAACCTAAAGCTGTATCGTAATCAGACCAATTAATTCAAATAAAAATTGTTAGATTTAAATGTTTAAATAATTCTGACGTTGGTGGACCACAGCTAGACGTCTGCTGAGGCCAGACAATCACGCCTGGATGATTGTGTAGAAAGGAGTATTGTGTACTTGAGTAACGGTCTCCAGTCTGAGTTATGTAAATTCTAACTAATCTAAATCCAATCCAAAGTCTGCAAATAAACCTGGACTCCAGTCATCATATAGGCCTTTATTTTGAAATATATTTTAGTATTAAAATTTATAATTACTTATAATATATATGTTATATATAGTTATTAATCATGCTGGTAAATATCAGTTGTTTCCTACAATATAAATATAATAAAGAAGGTGTTAATCAAATTAAAGTGTCAGTGTGGACCCTCGCATGCATAGACAATGAATGTAAACCCATAATACGTGTTTTTTTATGTTTTTTTCTAATAGAGTTAAAATACCTTAGAATTTCCCATTTATGATAGATTCACTAAAATGCAGATAATCAGATAGTCATGATAATAAGCACTTGAGTCAGAGTTGAGAGTCCCCACAAAAATATCGACCCATTTCAGCTCAACACCCCTTCACCTGGACACACACACACCAAAATATTATGGGATGTTCCCTGGCAAATGTATCTTTATATTATGGTCCTCCACAGGGAGTATCATATGTTTTGTTTTATTCTGCTGACAGATTAATTAACAAACTAACAAACAAGAGTCCTAAGAATGGAAACATGAACTTTGGAAGTAGCATAAATTTGCTCAAATTTAAAGTTAATTGTAAATACAATAGATATCAGTATATCAATTATTTATGAACCCGTAATTCTGCTTATGAATTTCTTGGGGCAAGACAAGATCTATTATGGAAGTAGAGTTGTTAGACTATGTTTTTTTGAAAATGCTTCAAAAGCATTTTTAATATTCAGGCTAAGATGCTGATCTCAAATTCATAATTTGTAAGATAATTTGGAAATTTCTGTTTCTAATGCAGGGTGCCAACAGTTATGGTCAGCTAGGTCAAGGTCACACAGAAGACCAGCTGCTCCCTGGTCATGTGACTGTATCATGTGACCTGAGAATCAAATCAATCTGTGGGGGTGGAGGACACACGTTTGTGATAACAGGTAAAACTATTGTTTAGACATTTAATAATATGAAGTGTTAAAGGTTGTGATAAAATCACCTGTCCATTTGAATGCTTTGCTTTATTTTCTGTTTCAAAATGAATGGTATGGTTTTACAAATGAAATGAGATTTGTTAAAGTCCATTTATAAACTTTAAAAAAAAAAAGGATGGACATAGAATTTTGCAATATATATATGAGTGATAAAGTTGTTATGAAGAAATGAGGCATATAGGCCAGATTAATTTCACAGAAAACTTAAACCAAACCTTGAACTATTTTAAACTGAAAAAAAATGATATGGGAGGAAGCAGTCAATATTTCAGAGCTTGATAAAAGTCAGACTTGTTATTCACATGCACTAAAAACTTCATGTAAAAGGTGCTGTTTGGTTATTTAGTATTATATATTGTAAAAAAAGTGTTGTCAATGTGAAGTTGATAGCTCAAGGCACACTATACGTCACTTGAACAGAACATTGTATAATATCAATGTTCATGTTCTGAAGTTTTTCATTTCATATGAGGTCTCTAGTCAAACTTTGTAATAACAGTTTTTATTTAGTTCTTACACCTGGAGAATATGATAATACCAAAGAAGTTAGACATCTTTATCCAATATTTTGTCTAAAATTTCCTCTGCCAAGTGGCAAGATACTTATAATATTTTTTCTGATTGATATTTCAGTTAGTTTGAATTATACACAAGTTATGTAAAGAATTTGGTGGAGGATTTTGTGGAGGGTTTGGGTAACCCCTGAGGAACCGTTAATTAAATTTGAAGTGATTGTGATCACCAGTTTGTACATGTTTTCATGTAGGATCAGAATACATATCTAGTTTTACAAAATTTTCAGTTTATTAGAGAATATGGGCTTAATTTATTGTGCAGACTTGCAAACATGTTTTTTTTAAGAAATGTGAGCTCTAAAGTTGCAAAAAATTGGAAAAATGTATAGAAGACCTAAAGAGACTATATCTACCACTTGTATATGTATTCCTTTATATTTAACAGATGACTTTGTGGTGTATACTTGTGGACAAAACACAAAGGGCCAGTTGGGCCTTGGCCACAATGAGACCAATGTCTACACAGTACAACCAGTGAGACATCTGTTGGACAAGAGGATAACTAAAATAGCATGTGGCTGGGATTTCTCTCTTGCCATGACAGGTGAGTGTTATGAACTTATTATGGAGTTGTTGAAAATTATTTTTATGCATATGAAACTAATATTTAATTATGATTTGTATAATTTCAAAACATTTTACCAATGCTGGACTTATGATATATTTTTACAGGGTATTGTAATAACTGATTGTGAAACATAGTCCCTATTTTAGCAACTGTATGTTGTAATTAAATTTGATAACATTGGCTGCATTAACTATAAAAAAATATCTATGAGATCATCAAATTGTAGTTGGATCCTTCATATATTGACTTTGACACAAGTTAAACACAAGCATTTTCATATACTTTTTAAAGAAATGGTTTACCCATCAGTACAATATGAAGAAATACATTATGAACACATTCTCTGTAGACTAGGACCTTGGTGATCTTTGTTTTATGTCTGACTTTCCAAGGGGTCTTAATTTATCAATTATTCAAGCCAGTGTTCTGTTATGGAAAAAAAATATATATTTATTAAAATTATGGTCAGGGGATATCAGGTACTGGTTACACAGAAACAGCAGTAAATATTTAAAGCTTGTTACTAAGCAAGCATATTAATCTTAGAAATTTGTGCAATTAAAAATTGTAAGTTTAACGGTTGGATATAAATGATTGCAGAAGCCATCATCTGAAGCATTTTTATGTTTCAGAATCTGGAAGCCTGTATGCCTGGGGTTCAAATGGTTTTGGCCAGCTTGGTCTGCCTGATGTGAAGACATCTACAAACCTACCTGTTGGTACTATACAACCTTGATTTTTATTTTGTTTGTTTTATCTGAAATCTGACCTGAAATTCAATACAGAATGTTGATTCTGTAGGTGGAGCCACCTAGGATACCATTTTCTGTGATGAAAATTTCATTACATGCACAGAGTGAAATCGCATAATTTTATGTTGGCTACATGCTAAATGAGCACTGTGTTATTGAAGTTCCTGTTATCCATTCTTAATCACCTATACTTACCTACCAGTATCTTCTAATCTCTGTTTTCATAAGGGTGTGCTGGACAGCCCCTGGATATAAATGATCTTGATTATACAGGCTGAGGGAATCAACAAAATTTTTGATGTTGTCCCTAGAATTTCCAAGGGCTTATTTTTCAGCCCAATCTGTGATGCTTCTATCTGAAACCTGAGCGATAATGAACAGAACTATATGATAAGAATGATGAGTTTTCACGATTTTATTCACATGACATAGACCTTATAAAGCTCTGTGTATACTCAGGCTACACTATACTTACCTTTGAGTATAATTTTTGAACAGATTATTTTATTACAGATTGGTTATGTATTTTTGTCGCGGGCGGGCGGTAAGGCGGGGTCTGGTTCGTGGTCCACTCGCACACACAAAAATGGTAAACGATACCAGCTCTGTGTATACTCAGGCTACACTATATTTACCTTTGAGTATAATTTTTGAACAGATTATTTTATTACAGATTGGTAATGTATTTTAATAACACTTAGTTTTGATTTCTGGAGATATTCATCAGGTAGAACTACATGTCATCAGTACTCATCTAGTTCAAGAAATGATTGTGAGATATTAAATATAAATGCTATATAACCCTTAATCCTTTAAACTGAAGTTGAAGGTCATCTAAAGGTTGTAGTTCAGGTTGTTTCCATGGTAACTATGTTTCAGACGGTTGTTCCTGTGCCTGGTAGAGTGGTTGACATCGCTGCTGGGATGAGGCATTCTGCTCTGGTTACAGGTAAACAAGGCAAACACAGTTCAGAGAGCATCCCACAATAGGGTCTCTCCACATGGTGGAGTCCTGCATTCCTTAGAATTCAGATTTCTAGTTATTTCAGATTTTCATGAAATGCAGAAGGTACAGGATATTTTTATATAGATTGTGCTTTATGATTTTTGGATTACTAATGTACCTGCTTTAAGAATTTGACTCAATGCCTTGCTCAGTATGTGTGTGCTTGTTTGTATGATACCGCAGCATGACTTCATGCTTATAAATCAGTCCATAATTCTCCAAGTAACACCTATGGATTCTTCACTTAATGACAACCAAAAATGCACTTTTCTTCTATAGTTAAATGTTATATTTAAATGTTTAATAGTTGTAATGAATAATAATAATTTAAATGATTAAGTAAATTATAAAATCATGTTTATTCTCTATATTTGTAATGTAAATTTCTTTATGAGCACAGATGTAGGTGAAGTGTATTGCTTTGGTGCCGGGAGAAAAGGCCAGCTTGGTGTCACAGAAAATATGAAACCACCTGCAAAAGCGACAGAGCCTGTAACAGGTATGTTAAGGTCAGCTTAAAGGCATGTTGAAACTGGAAATGTTGCCCAACCCATTTTACTGGGAAAAAAACATCCTTCATTAAGGTAGGGAAAGGGACACTTGTAATCAGCTCTTAACTTTTACATTCATGTAAATGCTACACGAACTTAATGACTGTTTGCACAGTTTTGTTGCAACTGTTTCTCTTTGCCTTGGTCAGGGTTTTGCCATATTTTGTAATGTGCACACCAGTCAAAGGAAAGTAAAAGAAATAGTAATATGAATTGGGAATGATGAAAATTATTTCTTCCCATATCTGATCATGGTAGTTGTCTTACTGTATACCATTATATGACAGAACCCATGGAAGAATGTAGGATATCTTTGCTCTTCTCATATATTTATAAATTGAACATTTATCAGTAATATATATCTTTTGTTAAAGTGCCATTACCAGCAAACTTGGGGAAGATCCACCAGGTGGCAGCAGGGTCACACCACACAGCAGCACTCACAGGTATGTCAGGTCAGGTGACCATATATTTATCAGAACCCCCACTCTGTGAGACCTCCAGGTTGTTCAGAGTGTAATGAAGGGAAGCGTGTAAGTGAATTGACTCACATATATTTTTACAAAATCAGCCAGACTGATATTTAAACATTAACATTTATAAAATTAAAAGAGAAACCTGGTAAGCATCTCACCTGAGTTTCATCAAAATCTAAGCTTAATGGAGTCAAAGGTCACTAGACTTCTCTGTAGTGTTACCATGATCGCAGGAATTCAATGGATTTTCTTTAAAAAAAACATTCATTGAATGTTTAATAAATAAAGTATCCTGTTCAAGTTCAATTTTCAGCAAAATCTGCACATATTTAATGAGGTTAGAGGTCATAATACATTAACAGCATATTTATGCACTCATAGGTGTTCTTTTATTATTTTCTGTAAGTTATTTTCTTTAGTTCATTTTACAGTTTGATTTCAGGATATCATCACATTTTCACTGGTTAAGTGTGTACATTTCATTACTTTTGCATGAATGCCACACAATAATAAACTGCCATAAAATACACCCTGTGGTACAGACATTCCTGTAAAATTACAATAAAATGAAAAATCAATTGGCTGACTGTTAAAGCTGGCTATACACCTGCCTTATATGTGTATAAATAATGTGACATCTGGCTTACTTTGCCTGTACATATTGATTAACTGTAGTTCTTGCTTAGACAGAATTTTTTACCCTCTCTGTGATGTGTGATCTTGTTTATCTACAAGCTGTTTGTAAAGACGGTTCATGTGTCCACAATGACAAAAAGAAAAACCATGTAACTTAAGTGGTTTTGGAAAACTCTGGTTTGTCGTCATGAAATTTTATTGTTGAATGTGTTTGAATTATTTTGGTGGGCCCACCACGTTATAAAAATGTGGATATAAGCAAAAAGAACAGCCTAGATGCACCATGGGATTGGTGTTTTTTGGACTGTTTTTCTTAAAGGTTCAAGGAATTATCTTTAGATATTAGACATTAGATAGCAAAATAGGCCCCTTTAATATTGAGATAAAAAGTGGCATACAATTATATAGAAAGATGAAATTCAAGAGACCAATTACAATCTTTAAATTGACATTAATCTGTGATGGGTGCATGAAGTCCTGCCATACACTGACTCGGCCAAAATCCATTCCCATTCTAAAATACATGGCCAAAAGAGTCTAAGGCTGGAATAACCAGGACTAACATTTCTTTTTTTCTTTCAGTTTTTACACACATGTATAAAAGATACTTGTATATATCCATTTATTATTGTAACTTGCTAAGATATATGACTGTATTTTTCTGCAGAGTCAGGTGATGTGGTAGTATGGGGAGACAGTAAGTATGGACAGCACTCATCTGGCTCAACCTCACACACCCAGCTGTCCAAAGATTTATTTGGTGGACGCCCCGTGGTACAAATACACAGTGGCTGGACTCACATGCTGGCTGTCACAGGTACAGTTACATTTTGATTTCCTGATAACCTTAACATGGCATTTGTAACAAAATTCTAAACATTGCACCTTTGTCATATGTTGATAGTTTTTTATTAGGGCCCCGCTTGTCAAGCCGTGGCCTATAGTGATCACTGGGTCAGTCCGTCCTCCCGTCTTTCCTTCCATCGTCAGTGACACTTTCTTTCGCGTGCGATAACTGAATAACAACAAACTTCAGCATTCCCAAATTTACAGGGATGATTGGTACATATGAGGGCTCCAGACCTTTCAAATTACAGACCTGTCAGAATTTCAATATGGCCACCACAGCTCAATCACTGATTTTCTTTTGTGAGCAATAACTCAACAACATGCTTCAGCTTTCCAAAATTCACAGGGATGATTGGCACATATGAGGGCTCCAGACCTATTGAATTACAGACCTGTCTGAATTCCAATATGGCCGCCACAGCCCAGTCGCTGATTTTCTTTTGTGCACGATATCTCAATAGTTACATACTCAGCTTTCCCAAATTCACAGGCATGATTGGTACATATGAGGGCTCCAGACCTATTGAATTACAGACCTGTCAGAATTCTAATATGGCCACCACAGCCCAATCGCTGATTTTCCTTCACACACGGTAACTTAAACTGGCCCAGTCCATGAAGTTATGGCCCTTAATTGTTGCCTCTGACAGAGAAATCAAACATTCCCTCCCTGTATCGAACTTAGTGATGGTACTGCCACCTCGCGGCAACTTATATAACTAATTACCATACTCTGACCCTCTTATTTCATCGACTGGTAAACTCGGGCCTTGTTGGACAGTCAGCCCCACACATCACCACCTCGCTGAACTAAGGTCTTTCCCAGTGACGTAAGAAGTAATTATAGGTGTCACCGTTTATCAGTCCATCGCTTTTCAAAGCAAGCTAGTTTAAAAATGTATCTCTAGCTCAGCCAATCAGCGGGAGATATTCAGGTCCACACGTGACTAACGCAGTCAAACTGTAATCCATGAACTGGCTGGCATAAATGATCATGGCGATCAGCGTGTTGGCAACTTAACAATGCAGTGGCAAGACTTTCAAGTGTAACTTGAACACTAACAAATACACAGTACAAAATAGATGCGACAGTGTCTACAATGCACTTGCATTTGGCCCGAAATGTTCGAACAGCAGAGTTATATCACAGGGTACGAATTTCCACGTATTGACTTTGAGTACATGATCTCAGTGCCAATGTTACCAAGCCGGTTGAGCTTTCTGTTGCCAGTGGGACCGCTGTCAGCGTCTCCATAGCAACGATGGCATTCACAGGAGGCATGATGCCCTAATATGCAAATATCAGGATTTTACCATATGGACTTTACAGGGCTTTAATGATAAGAGCTAGTACTGAGTTACATCTATCGGTACATAGAATCACATCTTATTTTAAGCACTTTAGTAGTAAAAATAAATACCGTAGATCCGCGTTTTGCCGCCGCGGCCATAAAATAAGACTTCCAGCCAAAAATCATGACTAATATTTCTCGACAAGGGATGCGGCTATAAAACGCAGGTTAGGCTAAATTCAAACATGTACAAGTGACTCGACGGCCCGCCGAGGCGCAATGGGCGATAATAGGCTGAGGAAGAAGTGAATACTGAGAACGTATAGGTAATGAAACTGCATATTTATATATTAATTTTATTCATTATTAATTTTATAAAATGTAAAATTGATATTTTAAACAGGCTTATATGTATTATAAAAATTTTCTGAGTCAGTCATAAACCACGGCAATTGTCACGCAATGATTGATAAAAGATCGATATTCACTCACCAAATTATGCATTCTATCAAGACTAACGGTTATACCTATATTTGAGTATGGCTGCAATATCGGTAAAACATTATTTTAAGATATTTCTTGAACATATCATTTCTTTTCAAATAAACTGTAAAACAAAAGATAACCAAAGACCATACGTTCTTCGGCAATTAAACCTGCGTTCACGTTCAGGTACTTCTTCGTTGATCACATTGTCAATAGATGACGCTCAAAGGTCATAACCTCACCAGCTAGTTCCGTAATCTTTAAATATGGCACACTTTGCTAGCAGACGGTTCGGGCACCAGTGTGTATATATTATGATCAGCAGGACCCTGGGAGTACGCGTAAAGGCTCGACGCGGGATTCGCTTATTCAAAGGTTTTGTCAAGGTTGTTAATTGACCGACGTTGTATAGAGTGTAAATAAAAGCCATCACAAAGAGTCCCGTTGGCTATGATATCCCATTGAAGTTTAATTAGCCAGGGTAAAGGCGCAAGGTACACCAAGGCCCGCTAGTTCCGTAATCATTTTATGTGGCATCTTTTGCCGGTTGACGGTTCGGACACCATTTTGCATATTTTATGATCAGCACAACCCGAGGTGTTCTGGAAATATGATCACCGACGAATGTGTCGTTTACTTAAATGTTTTGTTGTTAAATGACCGACGATGTATAATGTCTAAATAATATTTAAACTACAGTCGTCCCATACAATGCTTTGATGCCTCATTGAACTTTAATTAGCCCAGTTAAAGGCGCAAGATTCTCCGGCATTCAGTGATGTGTCAAATTAATTTCGTAGGCCTACTAGAATTCGTCTTGGATGAGTCGTTATAAACCGAACAAATTGTCATCTATTCTAATCGGATAGATCAGGCGGTTTAACCAATTAATTAAATTAATTAATTAGCCAAGCAACATACACAGTTGCAACTGTTTCCCAAAACTGTAATGCCTAACCGTATATTTCAGCATACCGCTGCGTACCTAGCTGCAGCCCAGCGTTTAAGAAAGAACCTTTTTTCGTTGTGTTCCCATACCTCACCCGGCAATGGAACGTGATGAGAATGTGGTGCGGCCATTAAGTAAGGTTTTGGGAATTTTTTACTCCAGTGAAGGAGCCTTCCAGATATTTTACGAACACTAAAGTGGTACACTAAAGCCCAGGCATGGCTAGCGATAACTCAACAACAACATACTTCAGCTTTCCCAAATTCACAGTGATGATTGGTATATATGAGGGCTCCAGACCTATAGAATTACAGATCTGTCGGAATTCCAATATGGCCACCACAGCCAAATAGCTGATTTTCTTTTGCGCGCAGTAACTCAACAACAACATTTTTCAGCTTTCCCAAATTCACAGGGATGATTGGTACAAACAAAGGCTCCAGACCTATTGATTTACAGACCTGTCAGAATTCCAGTATGGCCGCCACAGCCCAATCACTGATTTTCTTTCTTTCTTCTTTAATATTATTTGAACAAGTAGGACTTTTTCCCTCATGTATATGGAAAAAAAACCTAATTCTGTTTGTCATATTCTGTTTTTCAACTTTAACCTAAACTTTTCACCCATTTGTAAACTAGTCCAGCACTACTAGAAATGAGGGGCCCTCTGAGGACCATTGTATGACCACATCTAGTTTTGATTAATCCTTGAGCCAAAACTGTCTGAATTTATGTTATAAATCCATTTTCTGCCATAAAATGATAAATTTATAATCAATCCATTTCCACCATACAGCGTTTTGAGGAGTTGCCTGTTTCTAGATTTTGTTCGAGAAAAAAAAAACTTATCACAACTTGACCCCTGCTGACCTCAATAGTGACCTTATTTGCATATAATGTATCTCATTTGATAGGCTTAGCAAAAGCAGTCCTTTTATGTGTACTTTGTTGTTTTAGGTCAAAAGCTTTGGAGTTATGGTCACTTTAATTTCCCCTACTTCATGTCTTTTTGTTTAGGTCATCAATATGTAATCTTTATGAAGTGTAGGAATCCTGAATTTGCTTTACTAGTATTTTGAAATTGTTGTTATCCCACAGATACAGGTCAGGTATACAGCTGGGGGCGTGGAGATTATGGTCAGCTGGGGCGTCCATTGAGCGGTCAGTGTGATAGTGTTCCTGCCATTATACCTGGGTTACAACACCCTGTTCAGGTGTGCTGTGGATCAGAGCATAGCCTGGCAATTACAGGTGAGTTCACAAGGTGCATAGTCAGGGATTAGGATATAGAGTTGAAGATCCAGGTGTATATTTTTCTGTCACCCATCACCAAAAACAAGATTGTATGGTATTCCCTATGGTCCTGAGGCAGCAGTCAGATGTGGCATTATATTTTACTCCAAAACTTGAATGATTCTAGAAAAAGGTGGCATTCCATTAATGCATATGAAATACAAAAAGAATTTAAAATTTGACATTTTATATTTTTCAGGAGTGATTGTATTGATGTGTATGTGTATATGTATGCATATGTGCAACATGTAAAACATTTTGAGAAAGAGAATTGTGATGAAGTGTGAATAACAAGAATTTTGTGGTGACACATCTCAAAATGTAATGGAGTACAGTAAAACCTGTGTTTTGAGACCGCCCATGAAACTGGCCATAATTGGTCTTAATTCACTGGTGGTCTTTTAAGACAGATCATTTATAACCAAGGTAAATGCTTTTGGTTCACCCAAGGGTGGTCTCAATAGATAGGTGGTCTTTCACCAAGGTTCCACCATAAACAATAAACAGTTTACTGGTAGGTGGTTTTTGTGAACAGCACGTGTCTCGGCATCATTCCTAACCAGTGATGTAAGAGGCTATGCCTGTTGAGTTCCAAGCTTTACATATCTTGGCCATTTGAAGGGATCACAGCATAATTAGCCCACAAAACTGGCTGAAAATCTGGCAGAGCTTGTTATGCAACCTCACTCTAAATTATCTAAAATAATCTTCATCTTGTTTTCTAGGGGGCAGCACATACAAAGGTATTTATTACAGAAAAAGTATTTTATATTAGAAAGTTTCTCTTAAAAATATTCAATATTTAGAATTTAGAAAATAGCATGTTGCTGTGATATACATACATGTATGTATTGTTGCTTTATAGTATCTGTAGAGTGTACTTATAATTACTATATTTTACAGAATCTGGTGAATTAGTCACATGGGGATGGAATGAACATGGCATGTGTGCATCAGGTGCGGAGGAAAACGTGGCAGAGCCGAGAGTGGTCAAGATGTTTAAATCAGGAACAGTTTCTCTTATCGGCAGCGGTGCAGGACACTCGTTAGCGATCCTAAAATCATAGCATTTACACTGTGTTCATGATATTTTGGAAATTTGACTTTGGAAATGAATCCTTATGCCTCAATATCTACCGTGACTTCCAATTATCCTGGGCCTCATGTAAAGAAAACATGAAATGCAGAGGGCTTCAGAGTAGGATATCATCCATTGTCATACCATTAGCTTCATCTTCATTCAGTAAACAGAGTCACCTAGAGGCCATAAACATTTAAGCATGTGTCCATGCGAATTAGGCTAAAAACCAGCACCAAGAAATGAGAAAGACTGTGCCCATTGTGCAGTGAGGAGTGCAGCTGTTGTTACTTTTTTGCCAACTGGATCATGTGGCAGTAGGACAGAAATGTACACTGAAACATGTTGAGTGCCATTTTGAAAAGTTGAAACCCCTGAAAAGCACATTGACAAAAGTGTGTATGGGAACATGTTTTTCATCCATGTCCACTTGCTTACTCACACTGCACCCATACAGGTGGACATGTAGCTTTAATAATGTCAAGCTGAAGATTTAAACTCAACGCCAAAGATGGATTATTCGAAGATTCTTAAAAAATTGTGATACTGATCTCAGGGATACTAACAAAAGTGCAGCAGCACTTGACAACCAAAGATCAACAAGAACTGGTTTTGCTGACAACATTGATCATAAACTCAACCATTATCAAGATCAAACAGTGTCACTGAAGGAATTCTTTTATTGGGTCATAAAATACCACTGTACACCAAGTCAATTCCATTAATTTGATTTTGCCATGAATATTATATCATAATTTTTCATGCAATTTTATAACATGATTCAGGTGAATTAATTAAATATTTAACTTTTTAGTTGTTATTATTGAAAACAAATAATGACTGGCGTCATTTACAGACCCACAGAGCTGGAGGTGATATTTGACCAGATTTCGTCATATATGTGTCTTAAGTTTATATTTCTAAAAAATAATTTTGTTTCATGTTGACATACTGAACTCTTCGAAATGAATGCATTTTGTTCGAGCTTATGTGACTGTGTCATCCTTAAGTATGTTAAAACTTTTTAAATATTAATCCTATCACCTCATACATCTTTACAAATTTTGATACCTAAAACGAATAAATTATGTTTTAAACATTGTTGTTGTATTTTTTTAAAGGTCAATAAATAACAAAACAATCTCAAGTTATAAAAAAAAAGTTTTATTGATGTGCCAAACCTCTGAAGTGCCTTCCCTGTTTAAACCATACGTAGAGTGAGAAGCGTGCCAATAACAATATTTTACTCAAGTTCAATGAATGAATATCTTATTTTTTCAACTGTATCCTATCCTTTGAAAAGATAAAGTTTTAAAGATTTAGTTCCACACATCAGTTATGGAATCATAGGGTTTTTTATACCATCTTAACTAATACCATAAATTTATAATCAGATAAAACAATCTGAGTCTTAAGATATGATAAGTCAATAACAAACATTTAACATGAAAACCTGTGAAAAAAGATACCCTACATCTGTGTTTGTTAAGGTATTGTTCAGGTCAATTCAAAGTGAAGAGTCCATTTGGCTGCAAAATATTTACCCCTTAATGATGTAATCATTTAAAACATGTAGCATACTGCAAACTTTTAGAATGTACTCATAAAATGGTGACCTAGTTACTTTCTTACAGAGTATATCACTGCATGATGGCCAAGCCGGTTCATGCTTAAAAAAGTAAGTTTTGAAGATTACAGATGTCTGATGATTTGGGATCCTTTGTTTTACAGAAAAGAGGCTGATCTTGAAAACTGAAAAAAATTATAAAGAGATGTACACTGAGTCAGAGTTATCATTTGAAAGTACCGGGTACAAATAACAAACCTCTACATTTAGATGTTGGAAAAATGTATCTTTTGGTGAAGCTTACAACATTGATGATGAGATGATACATAATTCATGAGTTAGTGTCATGACCCTGATAATATAAAACCATTGGATGATATACAGGTCATGACCTTTCAACTTTATCATGACCTGGTGAATGTGAAATGTGCAAAAGCATCCTTCTCCCCATCACATGGAGCCGCAACCTGCAAAAAGAAAGAAAAGACATCAACCTTGAACTGCTGTTACAGAGGAGGCCTTCCTTTTCAATAAGTTAAAGACAGGGCTAATAGATTCACTGCAAACAAGAAATGCACTCTTCCAGAGGCTGTTTCCTCTCAAAACAAACCTCTGTCAGTTAGGCACTGTGTATGGGATGGCCAAGTTCACTTTTCTCAACTGTCAAACTTTAAAATTAAAATAGTTACATTTCAAGGAAACACAATCTATTTACATTTCTCATGTCTATGCATACAAAATATTGGTACTTATACCATGAAGTCCTAACCACAAAGCACCCATGTTTATGTAATTTGCCTTGAAACATTTCTTATCCTTCACCAGTCTAAACAATTCTAATTTTTTCACCACATTTATACCTAAGCCATTATTGTATATAGAATCCCTGATGTATTGTGGGCCATACATTCCAAATCCTTCAACCATAACGCCCAGTGTTGTACTCTTGTGAGTCTGATTTAGCGCAGTGTGACAAAAAATGAAGACCAAGAGTGGGCTTGTCCTTAAATTATACTGACACAAAAGGTTCATTAATTAATATAACACACTTTTTGTATTGTTATCACTCACGAGGCTATGTCAACTGAGTTGGTTCTCCCCTTAATATGGGGAATAATGCTGCCCAAAGGATGTCACAATCATCAATATAACCATGCTGCACGCGATCTTAGAAAAATAAAACCATTCATGCTACAGGTCAAGACATAGTTTACTCACATTCTAGAAAGTTTACTTGACTAATTTCTCACTTTTGTCAGCTTGTTTAATATTAATAATTAGAGTAATGTTCTTACTTTGCACCCAGTATTTTTGGCAAATTCTGTCACTTTCTCAACAAACTGTTTTGTCTGTTCAGCTCTGAGCTCCACCATAAATCTGAAATGAAAAGATAGTTTAGCTAACAAATTGTAAAATACTTAAGTTCATAATATGGTGAATTTAAAAGTGCATTGTAATTGCAGAAAAATCATCTCAGTTCAAGTGTTAGTTTCTTTTCAGACTCACTTAAAAAGAATATGTATAGCAATCTTGTGTGGCTAAATGGTCTGAGCCTTGACTGCTGCACTTGGTTTTTATTCTCCCAGGGAAAAAATACAACAACACAGGAATTTAGTTTAAAATTTTCCAAAATAGCCAAAAATCTGTCTTAAATCATAATGATTGTTATTAATACACATATGCCAAAACATCATGATACTGCCAGTTCTTGGTTAGTGCTTCACTAAAGAAAGGGATGGTTCTAGCGACTAAGCTTTGCCTGTGCTTAACTTTATCCGTCTCTTTATATTAAGCTGGAAATCTAGCTACGAAGTGACTTTTCTAAGAGCCATAGGATGGGGTCTTTACCATAGGCCCGTAAATTAGAGAAATGAAGGCTATGCCCCCTCTGACCTATCAGGCAGCTGACTTTATCATAGGTGCATGTGTTAATGGGTTAGTCTACTTGAAGTAAAGGAGGGGTGTATATATACAAATTATATTTGTAAGGGTGAATCTATGGAATATCCCACAGCATAAAATTGTAAGGGTGAATCTATCGAATATCCCACAGCATAACAGCTTATGTTGTAACATTGCTGAAAGCTGCAGTTGATGGAATATCGCTGGCAAATAATTATGTTTATTCAGCAGCCGCAAATAATTTTAGTAATCTACAGAGCAAATATTTCAAGAGCTCTTTGAAAAAAAAAAAAAAATTGGAATAAAGATAAACAGCAGGGGGTCAGAGGTAAATTTAAAAGACATTGTGATTTTGAGATTCTTAAATACCACATTTTAAACCATTTATTTTACAAGGACTGTACAACTAGCTACAATAATAATACAAGGCATTCTCCATGGCTTGGATGGTGGTGATTAGTAGTCTGTAGCAGTGGAGGAACCATATAAAACCACCAATTTGGACCCGCCACAAATATGTATATCCACTCTCATAGCCAGGGCAGGGATCAAACCCAGGTTGCGTGCAGACAGCACTTAGGATTTTACCACTGGACTGTCCACTTGGCTACTTAGAGCTAGCAGTAAAGAATTATATTAAGGCCTTTTTGATTTAGTTGTACACCTATGAGAATCCTATGGTTTCTTGATAATTCACAGGTACATATATTTGAAATCCTAAATAAATCATATATCATTAAATTGTAGCCTATACAGAAATTGCCACCAAGTGGTTATAGTGAGCACAATTTTTCATGAATGAAAGCAAACAAAACTCACTTGGCTGTTTCCACCACAATGCTGGCCTTGTCACAGAAGGTCTTGCTGAGGTCAGGGGTCATGTGGTGTACCAGGCTGTTACCGAAATAGACAAGGTGGAACAATCCCTGGTATTTACTTTTTTTGTGAATTTCACTCGCCGATCCAAGTGGCAGGAAGTGGATTTCTACATCATCCAGTGGCAGTGGCTCTGGAAAAAATGGAGGTTTTGATGTACTTTGGTTGACAAGGTATTATAAATAAATAAGGTATAAATAAATTCCTCCTAGGTAAGACTATTTCCCCAGTTCTTTTGCCGTTTAATGACATATTTTTTGCAAAATCCAAAAACAGATTCGTCCATGTCATTCATGTGTCTTTGACATCCAGCCACTTTCTTGTTTAAATCAAGTGATTTTTCTTATACTGCTTTAAACTTATATATATATTTCAGTTTTACATTGTTTCTTCCACTTTATACTTTAGGAAAATACCTTGAATTGTTTTTATTTAATTAATAATAAACTTACAGGAGTATTAAATACAGTATTAAGCTTCTTAATTTGTATTTCCTTTACCTTTTCAGCAATGCTGCTGATCTGTGCTTGCCTCATTTACTTAAGAGAATTAAATAAAAATGGAAAAGGACTAAATTTTGTACTGACTGCATTCACCATTACAAGAATTGAAGCAAATATTTTACTTAACCTGACAAACCTGCAATATTCCACATAGGCCTATTCTGTCTCAATGGGTAAACTGAAAAAAAAAGAATTTTGCTATTTTTGGAGGCCTTTGGCCTTAAGATTAATAATACTGTTGTAGAAAGTGGTAACTTACCATATTCTAGGTCCATGGGGTTTTTCTCTGCATCTATTGGAGCTGTTTGGTCTCCATTGGCAACTGTCTCTTCCTCCTCCTCTTCTTCATCTTCTTCTGTTATCTCTGCAATGATGAGGTGGTTTAATTGATAAGAAAACAAAAGGAGTACAGTGACAAAATGAAAACAGAAGGCCCTTGTTTGTTTAAATTTCTTGACTGCACCATAAGAAGAGAATACCATGTATTCTTGTTATCTGACAGTTCTATAGATAGACTCCCATACCTATGGATAGGACTTGTTTGTATATTAAAAGGTAATGTGAGGACAAAATTCTTGATTTGTGATTTCCTTGTAGCCGTATGTCAGTGCAAGGGCTGAAAAGGCTGATACCAAACATATGCACAAATCTATCAAAGTTTTACAACTGTGACTAAATAGGTTAAATGTGTTTGTATATGAACATTAAAAGACTCTTTTAAGTGTAGGCCAAAGCAGGAGACATGATCTGATGCTGTGATAGGAAAGAGTACGTAAACTTTTTTTTTATGAGAAAGAGATTATATAATTTGATCAATAATAATAATAAATTAATATATTTAATTTATATAGCACTAATTCAACAAAATAGTTATGGAAAGCACTTTACAAGACACAAAGCACAGTTTTACTAAAACATAAAATGTAGATTCCTACTAAAGCAAAGATTCCTAAAAGAAAACCCTAATTTCTAAGAACTACCAAAAGCTAATATAAAAAGGTAAGTTTTAAGATTTCTTTTAAAAGAAGCTAAAGATGGTGAAGCTCTGATTGAGTGCGGAAGTTCATTCCACAACCTTGGTGCCACAGCTGAGAAAGCTCTCGAACGACACATCTTACTTTGTGCTTTAGGGATCACTAAAAGCCCTTGGTCAGATGACCTAAGCTGCCTGACTGGAACATAAAAAGTTAAGAGGTTTCTAAATGTAAATAGGCTATTGACCATTTATGGCTTAATATACTAATAATAAAATTTTAAAATCAATGCGCTGTCGCACCGGGAGCCAATGGAGTTCTTTAAGTATTGGTGTAATGTGGTCTTGGCACCAGTTACAAGCCTAGCAGCTGCATTCTGCACTCTCTGTAGCCGTTCCAGTAACTTGCTAGGAAGACCACATAGCAAAGAGTTGGAACAGTCAATCCTTGAACTGATGAACGCATGAATTAATGTTATTAGTGAATCTTGAGTTAAGAAAACCCTTTATCCTAGCTAAATTACGCAGGTGGTAAAAAGCCAAACTACAAATATTATTTACATGCTTGACAAGGCAAAGCCCTTGGTCAAACACTACCCCCAGGTTTCTAGCACTGTCTGTTGGCACAACTACAGAGTCAAATATGTTAAGAGTTTTCAACTGAATTTTTGACCTCTGCTGGTTTTTACTGATAATCAGAACCTCAGTTTTATCAGTATCAATAGCTAACTTAATTAATATCAAATATGCATATGTCTTAATAAACAGGTTTATATGAGTATTTGAATCCGGTCATGGACTGTGTCAGAAAAACTCAGACTTGAGGCCTCATATTTTTTTTCAATACAGGTTGGTGACTTATTTTTTTCCCTATTGACTGTGTAAACTTTATTTTTGTCCTCACCTGTGAGTGTTGCAGTTTTCTTCTCTGCTGGAGGTTCCTCCTTAGGTAAAGAATACTTCTTTTTGTTTGACAGCTCATACAGTAACGACGTAATGTTGAATTCGGACACATGCTCTGCACCCTAGAATGAGATTCCTGCATATTCAGTCACTCATCAAATTAGGCTTATCAAGTGTACAAAAGGAAATCAGTTTTGAAATGTTGCTCCAGACTATCTCTTTTGACATTGAACCAATATTATTTAAGTAATTAAATGCGTAATTGATGTTTATGGGATTGTGGGTGTCCATCATAATTATCTTTTAAAGTTTGTTTTTAAGTGTTGGCTGTCAATCATAGTATTGATTGATTGTGTTTCAACTAAGTGGCCATACCTTTGTGTAAACATTATTGGATTTCTTAAAGAAACTCTTCTCTTCACTCTCTATACCAAATGCAATGTACGGACTGACCAAGATGTCTCCCCAGTAACCACGGCGAGGGTAACGCTCTCCTTCCTGTTAAGTCAAATGCATAATATATAATTATATATATGAAACATATAATCACTTGTGTAGCCATGTCTGCCATTCTCAATTAAACTGAATGAATGAATGAAATATTGGAGTGGGGGTTTCAGCTGATCATGTTCATTCCTGCAAGCTGGAGCCAGCAAAAGCTCCCACAGTAACAACAATAGTCAGAAAAGTTTGATTCCTGATATCAGACTCCAAATACTGTAAGGAGAAAATGAAGCGGACTTTTTGAATGTATAATTGTAGATGCCACTCTAAGTCAAGTGCAATAAAAGGTTTCCGAGACCCATTTCCAGGTTAGCTCCAGATCACTGATAAAAAAAGGAGGTCATGACGTTAAGTCAGAAGAGCCTGTAGAGCAGCTGAATAAGCAACCACACCCACTCAGCAACAAATGTCTGAACACCCCAGCAACCCGCATGCACACAGTTTGGCACTAGTCTAGAATCTTTACAATGATGATAGAGCAACCTTTGTATTCTTCATTAGCTCAATTAAATTGAAAAGGAAAAAGAATGCTTTTCTGTTGACTAATAATTTTGTTTTATAGGTGGTGCTTTCAGAGAACATTGTGTCCTGCTTTAGGTAAAACAAGTGGACCATATGATCATGTGAGTATATGGTACAAGTTGGTTGGTGTTGAATGTATACATGAAACAGTAACATTTAATACTTTATATGAACATCATATCCCATGTAACTGCTCATTTTGTAAAAATATAGTAGATAAAGCATATCTGAATTTTTATCAACTAATATTTTATATTTGGGGTTCAGACCACTGTAATTAAACAGGACATGCTTCAAATGATGATGTAAGAATTATGAATTTTCTCATTAAAGCTTTATTAGTTAACAGTAAATATATATATATATTCCATGAAGAATCATGTATGGTGCATACACAACAAAGAATAGTTCTAGTTATAAACCTAAACTTCATATTAGCACATTAATATGTAGAGTAAAAATGACCTACATGTTTGAGTATCATGCCTGAAGCCAGCGTCCTGTTTGGTGTGTCGTAAGTTCCTTCACGAATCTCATATGCTATCCCACAATGCCTCCACCTGCTGTATTCCTTTGTGTGTATAATGTCAGCCTAATAAAGATACAAAAAAATATTTCTTTTTATAATTTCAAATTGTAAAATTACAACAACAAAAAATTCTGTTAGTTGGATTTATTATGTATAGAAAGCCTGATGACAAAACAAGAGATTCCAGTAGAATACATGCATGCATTATTTCAATTTCATGATCACTTGCAAGATATGTTTGCTGAGCTGAAATTGTACCACAACAAAAAATAAAGGGGTATTGTATAATGAAATACTATAATATATATATGAGGTATGTTATCATGAATGTTGGAACACAAGTCCAACAGTCGTTTACTGTTTGAATTTATGATCTAACTATTTACCTTACAAGAATTTTCCGATAATGCAAACACAAGCCTATTTACTAATTTAGAGGTGTATTCATGTAGATCTTTATGGACTAATCTGATGATATTAAAACCCAGGTGGAGAACAAAATGATTTATTTATTTGACAGGAATAAAAAATGCAGTAAATTACAAAAATTTACATTTCAGGAGCAACATGGCAAACTGTGTGGGAATATAACGCAATAAGCCAATTAAATTCTCTCTATATATATGTCGACAAATCTAAGAGTATCTGAGAAATTTGTACCCACCCCATTACAGGCTAGGCGCATGCTGTAGTGCCAGTCAAACACGTTAGGAATGGCATCGTATCTCACACCAAGATTCTGTCTCAATCGCAGGTCCCTGAAAATGATGAAAAATTAATCACACTAAATAATCAGTTTCAACTTTATTGCTTCTGCGAGGAGGGTATGTGTTCATCCCTGTTTGTGTGTGTGTGTGTGTTTGTTTACAACATAACTCATGCAGTCATGAACTCAATATCATGAAATTTTCCGGCCTTTTGGTTATGGGTCAATGAAGAATTAATTAGATTTTGATGTTGATCTGACACATGATCCACATTCAGGAACATCATCAAGGAATATTCACAAATGTGCAGTCACTTATACATGAATCCTGGGAATATGGGCAAATAAGTGAATGCATACACGGTATTGGGGGCATGTCACACAATACGGACCGTCCCTGCCTCCCTCACATGACAGAAGCTTGTATTCCTTAGAATGTGCATTTCTAGTTGGTACATTTGTTTGTCCACATGTCTGTCTGCCTGCCAAACAGTCTAGAATTGGGCTCTCTACTTTAGCATCAGAATTGATCAATTATAATGATTAAGTTAGACTTGACAGAATTTATCAATAACATGTATTATAACATTTAACTTGATGCCACTACAATACAGTTTGCTCCTATCCACCAATTATCAGAAAAAATGTTATTCAATAATGATAATGGTAATTAATTATGTGAATAAACCAACCATATCTTAGGCATGTCAAAAAGATTCTTGTCTGTGTTCCTCCAGAACTTGTAAATCCCTTCAAGGAAGTCTCTCTCTTTAAACTGAAATAGAAGTGAATTCACAAGTTAGGACTAACGTGTCTTATTCTTCTCATGCATTTAATTCTACACTCAAAAGAGGCAGTACTTATTACAACCAAAATGTCTATCTATCTATCATTAAAAATCACATACACAAAGAAATATCTCTACTCCTCAGAACTTCGAATAAAATAATAATGTATTCTATGTGTAAATTTTACATTAAGACATTACAGGTTAACACTGCATATTATACATTTGTGAATAAATTTGGCACAGGTAAATTCTAGTTGACATTCCATGGTTCATCTTATAATATAAATTAAATATAAGGTACTTAAGAACTTTATCTTCAATGTTATATCCCACAGATTAATATCTCTACACTCTAGGGCTGTAATAATGATTCTCCGGTGCATTGATACATGACAATATGAAGTCAAATATCATATCTGTACCATAATTAATGTCCCTGCATTGATATGCTGATCATATACGAGCATCCAACTAAAAGTCCATCATATTACCAGCAACCTCTTGCGATTTACAAATAACAGTCAGTCACCAAGATGAAAAATTTCAATTTCAACACAAACCCTCCTGTCCTAAAACTGAAAGGAATACCCAGTTTTTGTACATTTAATATAGACTGGACTGTTACCTTCAGGAGTGAAAAGTCAACTGCTGGTATCTTCTTTTTCAAATAATCTTCATCTGTTACCATCCTTGGTAAATGCAGTGGTAAAAATATGATCATAATATACCAACATATATATATATATATATATATATATATATATATATATATATATATATATATACTATATTGTTTTATACACTAACAGTGAATTTCCTGCTTTAACCCCCCCATTCCCTCCCTGTGAATGGTGGTTTTGTTAGTAAACTGTTGTGAGCTTTTCTGTATTAATGAGATTTTTCTCTGTTAAAGTTTATACGCCAGAGTAAGCCAACCGAAAATTTTCCCTTATTTGGCTTATTATCACCCATCCCGCCTCGTTCCCGCGTATCTAGGTCACACTTCCGTTTCCTGTAATCACATTTTTCGAAGGCAGAAGGAAGTGGACTGGGAGGGAGCATTGTTTGTAATACAGAAAAGCTCACAACAGTTTACTAACAAAATGGTAGGATCCCCCCCCCCTGTAGGAACAACGTGACCAGATAAGGTCACCATGTACGGGGTACCCCTACAACCGGGGAATGGGACCAGGCATGGAACATGGCCCATTTGTCAGACGAGCATGGCTGACAAAAGAAGCAGGGATCTGCAGGGCCCCGGCAGATGTCATTGTGTGAAGGCAGGTGAAACAAGTGGGGTGAGAATCCCAAGGGGGGATTAATTAACCACAAGAACAGTAAAGGGCTCCATGGCGGGAAGGGAAAAGAATCACTACTTACAATTCAGTTGGCAAACCCGACTGTACAAACCAAAACAGTGGACGAATCGCGCAGAGCGTGATCATACGTCCATTATGGCTGACATCAGAAGAAAAATGTGATTACAGGAAAAGGAAGTGTGACCTAGATACACAGGAACGAGGCGGGATTTTATTAATTATAAAACATTCAATACTTTAATAATAATTAAATAATTTAATGTACTATATATCTTTTATTAATGAATCAAACCTTTGTTTTGATGATAAAAAAGATAAACAATAATTTAAAAAAATGAAAGAGATATCAGTATTTTAAAATTACTGTTGCTTAAACAAAGAAAATGTAAAAATTACTGTTAAAATAGAATATTTGTCTACATTATCTCAGGAAAATGATAAATTATTAGGTGTGAGAGAATAGGAAAATAAAGTTTTAGGTCACTTACTTAATGAACATATTTGACATGCGTTCCACATATTCAGAACTTTGCCTCCGGATAAGGCTATTTCCAAACAACTCCAAAAACATCTCGGTCTTATCTAGAACAAAACAAAGAAAATCACTGTTTACCTCTTTCTGTCATGCTCTAATCCAATATTTTGGATCTTTCTTTTCAGTTGGGGGAAAAGAGTTAATTAATAGCAGTAATATTTTGATGATTTAGGACTTTGTGTTTCTGTAAAATCCTCACACTTCTGGTCCAAGTTACATACAAACAGAATCAGAGTATTATGCACAGAAGTGTGAGGATTTTACAGAAACACAAACAGCCCTACTTCTTCCCTATGTCTTTTTCCTTTACACAGTTACATTAGGACAGGCTCTACATTTACCAGAAAAACCCCAATAATTGTCCACAAAAAGCCTGAGTTCCTGCTTTTTATTGCCTCATCCAGGAGGATATGCATTCACCCCCGTTTGATTTTGGTGTGGAACTGGTACATGATCCGGATTCATGAACGTCAAGGAATATTCACAAATGTACAGTCACTTATGTACAAGTTGACTTGGGAATATGGGCCAAACTAGAAAACTGACAGGTCAGGAAGTGCCCCGCAAAAGATGCAGTCATTATAAATTTAAGTACTGTGAATTTGGTGTACTTTGGTAGCATGGGCTGATAGTTATATTTAAAAATTAAAGAACCTGTAAAGAACAGCTAATATGTATAAACTGGAAGAAAAGATATGGTAAAGTGAAAAAGTTCAAAGCTATCAAAATAATGATATAAAAGAACTGCATTTTTAGTTTCTGTATTTGTCAGTGTATTACCTGTGCATTTTATTCTTGGTTGAAGTCTTGGCTGGGCTGTGTCAAATATTTTCCCAGTATTTGTATGTTGAATTGGCCTTATTATATGTGAGGCTTGAGTCTGTACATGAACCTTGTAGTGTTAGAGAGAGTCAGCTGCTGGTTAGTAGTGATAAAATGGTCATTCTCTTGAACTGAGATTCAGCTGTTCTTGGGCTGGGGTCTACAGATACGCTGTGTTGTGTAGAATGGCTACATATTGTGGTAAACTTGATAGGCAGGCTGGGATCGTTTCACTATGTGGATATGGTCCCCTTAGTCAGGGTAGTTCCCCGTGGACAATATAGCCCTGTGAAAGTAAGGATCGAGGTCTGTTTCAGTCAAATAGTCTCAGTGAAGGTTTAATTTTGTTTTGATTATGGTCGAGCAACCCTTAAGAGACTTTACTGAACAGCGCTGCATTCTGTGAACAAGACAGTGAATTCTTCGTACAAGTCTTCCACTACTTCGTGATACCAGGCCATCCAAAAGAAGAATACTGGTAAGTCCAGTTTTACCACAATATGAATATCAATGTTGATGGTCACTATAATAGGTCCAAATTCCTTGAGATGTTGGAGGTGGAGATAAATTTGTCCAAACATGGTCTAAATGAGAGCCAATATGGTGCGTTGGGCCAGTTGTAACCTGGGTGAACCCTAAGGTTTTTTGTCAGGTCAATGTTGAAATCACCTGCAATGATAACTTGTGATCCTCCGTGCATATTGATAAAGTTTTTAATGCAATCACTGATTTCATATTATGGAGTTCTTGGTGGACAATACATGAGTAACAACTGAATCATAGTTGTGTCTTGTTGTTTTTGTATGATTAGATTTGCTGCTACTGCATCAATTGTGGAGTAAGTCTGAAGAGGTAGTTTCTGCAATGAACATCTTCAACGATAGCAGAGATCTGCACCTCCACCACGATGTGCATGATGTTCTGGTACAGGATATTGAGTTTCTATACCCAGGGATGGTGAAATTATCAGTGAGTTGCCATGTTTCAGTTACTGCCAAAACAGAAGATGTTTGGATATATGGATCATGAATAAAGTCAGTAATGTGTGCAGGACCGAGTGACTTGGAATTGAAAAAGCACAAATGGATGACATTTTCCTGCAAGGGAAGGATCTTGTCAGTAATAAGGGTGGCTTGCTTGTGTTGTTGTAGTCTTAGTATTTCTTCTGATACTGCACAATCTGTCTTAATGGAATGTGGTTTGAAATTTGAGGGAAAAATGCCTTGTAGTGAGGTTACACGACTGAATCTACATATGCTTGCCCTTTGGTTTGGAGTTTGCTGAAGGAAATGACAACTTGACTTAATGTTGCACCCTGTACCTTGTGAATTGTGCAAGCCCAGCACAGAATGATAGGAAACTGTATCCTTGTGATCTCTGGAGAAGTTTCTGAGTGCTCTGTATTTTGTTTTATTTCCAAAGGGAGAATTGGTACACCATTTTTGTATGGTCGAAGTGGTATTTTAGAGGATTGTCTTGCCATTCGTCCAACTCTGTCATTGTCAAATTTGATAATTAAGGCTCTTGGTAATGGTGAGGGCTTTTCATCACTGCTGTGAGTCTGGGGACCTTATATGAAATACTTTTTACGAGTTATTGTGTTAACAATGTGTGGCCTTTTGCATGCATATTTGCTAAGAGCGCAACCTTACTAGGTGTTCAGGTCTTCCATAATTGATGGTTAATACATATTTCAGGTTTGAACTTAATCTGTCAATCTAAACTGGAGTTATCATCTGGAAAAGAATTTGTGGATGGACAGACTGACGGACAGACAAACGGACGGACATATGGACGGACAGACAGACGGACAGGTCGATTACTACAGGTCCATCCACAGAATTTGTGGATGGACAGACTGACGGACAGACAAACGGACGGACATATGGACGGACAGACAGACGGACAGGTCGATTACTACAGGGCACCCGCTTTTCAAGCGGGGCCCTATTAAGGGAACATGGCAGAGACTTGCATTTCTTAGAATGCAGATTTGTAGTATTGTAAATGTCTGTGATATTTACCTTGCAGACCAATCCTCTGCTGTGGCTCAAGTGCCAAGCCAAGAAATAGTAGATGACGTGCATACAGTTCTAAGTTGTTTTCTATGATGTAAAACTGAAAAATGAAAGAGATTTAGTGTTATTTGAATTGTATTCATATGAGAAGGTTAATGAGAATTGTCTGACCTTTGAAATGGCCAATGGGACTGTGTAAGAGCCAATAAATCCAGAAGAATTCTGATCTCAGTGATGTAAATTTTATTAATCACAAAACCTGTGCCTGTATTTATATTAATACCTACATAATAAAACTAGAATATGGGTAGTCGACAAGCAACTACGTGAATCCGCCAAAATCAGAGTGGAACCGGTGAAATGAGGCATGGATTGAGTGGCAAGAGTATATGCATGCCAAATTTCAGGTGAATTAGTCAAACCACTGCAGAGATATGAGTGATTTTAACCCAAGGCAGATGAACAGATGGACACTGTGCAAACATGGTTGCAGGTGGCACCACCATTTTTTGTATGTTATAAAGCTATCCAAGGGCTACATTTGTACAATTTTTTTTCCTGATTGGTCAAACTGTTCCTGAGATATGTGGGTTTATGAATGGAAACAGACACACAAATGGACGCTGAGCAGAGAGGAAAGGTCAGAGGTCAATGCAAATTGGTTTGGTACCAGTTCACATGTGACCCGATAATTTGTGTAAGTTTTGGAAAAATCTGTCCAGTAGTCTCAGAGGAGTTCTCTGGAAACGAACGCGGGGGCGGCGGAACCCGGTCAAAACATAGTACCCGCAAAACTTCGTTTGGGCGGATTCAATGATTTTACAGGTATTGGAAAACAATTAACAATACCAAAGTGCAACCGAGCTGAAATATAAATAAGGCCTAGCATGGTGTTTTATTCTTAAACTTACTTTATCCTATCATAAATTGAAAAATTATTGTTTTGACAATGGAATCAATATCATAGCAATAAAGATCTTTTCTGAAAATAACGTGATTCATATTTTCATAAGACTGAATGTACAGTTTTCAATTATTCTATTTTAGGGTTAGGTCTATGGTCAGTTTGTATAACTGAAGGAAGGTATAAGACCAGAATGATTTTTATAATAATTATATTGTTATTATTATACATGTATGCCAGGTGTCTGTGGAAAGGGCTGGTAGTAATCTAGAGCAAATGGCTTTAATCTGGATCTACATAGCAGAAAATCTTTGTTGTTCTGATGGGATTGAATCATTTCCATCCCCCCCCCCCCCAAAACACTAAACAGGATTAAAGCAAGGACCTATAGTGCAAAGGGCAAACATCTGTCTATTGTGATTTTTTGTGAATGGAATCTTAATTTACCTTAAGTTTTTTAGCTGGATGTCTATGTCGCCTTGCAACTGTTGTCAGCCAGTGCCTGCAATCTCCACAGCCAATCAGCAAGATGTTCATGCAGTCTTCACATGTAACAATTAATGGAAAACTTAAGTACAGCAATAATTAGTGGTTACAAAATAAAGTGAAATCCTGCCTGATGACCTGACTCTGCGATCACAACCACCTCACTAAGACAATCACTATATTTGGTCCTGGATTAATTAAAATCATCATGAAGAGATATATTAATTTTGTTATTTATATATATGAAAACACTAAGATCATATACTTTATTAAATCTGAAACTTAATTTCATGGTCTGGGGTCTGTGTCCATTGTGACTGATGCCAACAGCTGACAGCTAGAATAAGTAACTTCCACAAAAAAATATTTGAGTACTATTTATTTAAATACAATTAATGGAGTAAATTTTTAAAGAAACTGTTAGTTGTCATGTATATTACTGTTACATTCCACAATAAATATTAGCTTACTTAAAAAGTCACCATTTTAGCAAAACAGACAACAGTAACTCTTCACAGCAACAAAGGAAATGTTTATCTTTAATTATATTTTAATTTTTATGAAACAACAAAAAAATCTAAGACTGCAGATTACACCAGACTTTATGGGATAAATGACTGAAAAGTGTTCAAACACCATTTTATCTAAAAAAAGAGAAATGCAGCTATGTGCTGCTATGGCTTACCTGAGCTCTCTGAGATGTTAAGAGCTTTCAATCCAGCCAATGTATCTGAAGAGATATTATCAGATATTAATTGCATGGATAAACATATTAACTAATGATAATGTTTATTAAATAAGGTGCTCCTTTCATTTAACATTTGTGTATTCTATTACTATGATTGAAAGGAATATAATAAGAACACAAGTGCGTAATTTTGTGTAATTTTTTTAGGAAACTCGATATATATAGAAAACTAGATGTGATAAAACAACACAAATGCCCCCGCCTGGAGCAAATTAGAAATATTTGTTAAAGTTTGTAAAATTTTCTATGTTCAGGAGCTGTCATACGGTCAAAGTAGGTAAACCAGGACAAAATGCAAACTCAGTCTGTAAGTGGTCAACAACTGTTTGATTTCAGAATAAATGTAAGATTACTGCACATTTTGAAAAATAGGACAAAATAGGGAAATAAATTTTGACAGACAGTAACTTTTGTATTTTATAATATTAAAATGTATAAGCCAAGAAAATTTTTGTATTCTTTATGGACCACTAGGACATGTGTCTTTATCTATATGCAATGTACAAGTCTTGTAATATTGTCAGAATTATAACTGAAATAATATGCAGAAAATCATCAGTGTGATGTGTAAATTTTATACATTGTATTTGATGTGAATGTATAAAAAATATATGAAATGTGTATTGTGTGATCTTTGTATATATATATATATATATATATATATATATATATATATATATATACTGTTTTGTTCTGCTTTAAATTTGATTTCAAGAAATATTTCATTTTTTTAACAAAAGATTGATATAAGAATTTTAAATGCATATTGATCCAAATAACTCATTCATCATGTCACAGTCTCTAATCATACTGAAAAGTACATATTTAAGAAATACTTGAAATATGTTTATTTAATATAATTGTAACAATGTAAGTTTTAAGAGTACCAGCAGTATAGGCAGTAAAGTACTATCCAGGAACCTTAATTGTTCTCAGTAAATATATCAAATAAATTGTAACTGCAAGCAAGGATCATGGATGGTAGAAAATACGCAATTTGAATAACATTTGTATGATAAGTGTCTGAATTTTTTTGTGAAAATCATATAAATTAAACTATGAATACTAAAATAGAATTTAATATGGTTATTATTATTATAGTCTATCTCAATACCCTTGTCTGCATAATTTTTCAGGATCACAATTTTTAGAATATTTTTTTAAATTGCCCTATGTCTAAAGTAAATATGCAGATATTCCAGTTGTATGAGTCCCAACTTTAGGACTAAGTGGAGGCCAAGGGAAGCTAACCTGAGACTTTTTAGGAACTTAAGCAGGAATTTCACTGAAATTGCTTTTTCATTTGAATACACTTATATTTTCTGCCATTTTCCCTGTCATACACACAATATTAGATTTTATACAATTTTTTGTTTGATACAGGATTTATGTTCTCTCATTTTCTTGAAGCTTTTTATGCTGCAGGTATCCAATGGAACTGGATTCCTTCGCTGCTCAAATTGCAGTTTAAGTCTTTCAACAGTTTTGCCTGCTGTCCCTGACCTGAAGCAAATAAATCCTCCAGGTGCAGGTTCATGGTAAGGACTGGGCTAGGCTTCTGAGCACAGTGGGCAGTCAGAATGGGTAGCAGTTTACAAACTTATAATCTCAAAGGTCAAAACATCTTCCTATTTTTCCAAATATGACTTATGCATTTCTTTACAAATGTTTAATGATCTTATTTATTTTGTTAATTGATGTGTCCTAAAAAAAGGACAGCCAAAAATATGAGATATGAGTAATTTTCACATCTACATCGAGCCATTTGTGGATATATAAATCTTATTTTTTTTTATGGCTTTGGTATTTTAGGAAAATGGGTATTGTCTTTTATGAAAGGTGTCATGCGCGGTAAAAATTTTTTTATAACATCACATTTTCAGTAAAATATTATTTTACAAATTATTTATATACAAAAATAATGTTAATTTTGATTTTAAATGAATTATTCTAAGTTTTACTCTGCTTGTAAGTAAGATTGTAAGATTACAACTTGTCCCAGTAGGTGTCGCCAGTAGTTTAATCATGAACATCTTGTTGATAAGTGTCATTTCTTCATGGTTCACAGAAGAGAGAAGAGCAGACCAGTGCAGATGCACATCTGGGTAAGGGGGGGGGGGGGGGGGGTGACTTCCCTTTTAGCTGCAGTAAAATTTTTAATGGAGTTAAACTGACTTTTAGTGGTCTTAACCCCCATCCCCCTTCCTGGTTGTTTTGTTTCCTGATTAGTCTTCTGTAGCTGTTTTACCTGTTAGGAACCTTATTTATCTATACCTTTAGAATACTGTAAATAATTACAGGTATTGCCTTTTATCAATTGTATTATAGAAATTTGCATAACAGTTACCAGTTAAAATTGAGTTTTTATTTTAAGTGATTTTTCAAGTTTTATTTTGCTTGTAAGTATGTTCTCAATTTTACAATTTAACGCTGTAAGTGTGCAAGTTGTTTTATCTATCATGACATTTTATAGGCTTGATAGGTAGTCTCATAATAGAGGATGAGTGCACTTATTCAGAAGCTCATCTCAATGTCCAGAGCCAACTCTCTTATTTTAGCTGCCACAATTGTTTTAAAGGGTTTCAACGCAATTATGTTTGCAGTCCAGGCTCCCCCTCCTTTCAGTCATTGAAGTTATTTGAAGATTTCCTGGTAAGTCTTCCTTGGTTGGACCCTCCCCTTTCATTTACAAATTCCTGGATCTACCTCCGGCCTACAGTTTGATCAGTCTCCAGAACAGGATAAATCTTCTGTTTTGAGAATGATATGTCGGAGCGAATTTACAATCAGTACCTACATTTGGGACAGCTGAATAAAATATTGCTACCACTTATTGTCTTCTCTTATATTTCCTACCGCGGCGTTATATGTTGATGAAAGACATATTATTATTCAGAAATGTTTAAGTACATGTATACATTATAAATCATGATTATCACATGAAAGAGCAGAAGTTGGTCCTCGCTGGAATCGATCCTGTGCAGCACGGCTCAGTATTCGAACACTAATGCCATTACACCATGCAAGACGATGTGAAGGTCACAGGAAAAAGAGGGCTTTTAAATCTGGGTGTGGAGTAATTAACAGCACCACCTAACGGCAGTTTTAAATATCATGAAAATATTTATTCAGAAATATTATTAACTACTTAAAAGATGGAGGGAAACCCCCCATACCCCCCTTAGAATTCCTACAACAAAACAGAAACATTATTAAGTGCTTTTAATGTGGGGGGAGACCCCCCAAACCCCCCCCCCCCCCCCATGGTCAGACTGGTATACTTTACGGTAGTCTAAACGGAGATTGTTTACCATACCGTAATTATCTGTTTAAAAAAAATCATGGCTGCCGTCTGGATTTGGATTCCAACAACATGCTACTAGCGGTATTTAATATGTACTCCAGACTAAATATATTTGTAAAATGAATCCTAATATGTATTTCTAAACCTATAATAGGCAATATAGGGCTATTTGGTTGTAAAACTATTACTTCCTTACTCATTTGTAGTGGTATAATAAGAGTCCACAATGCAGGTACTGATTCAACACTCGGGCCGATATATGTCATACGCACCATCTGTTGATTGGGGCTAGACTTTTTCCCAGAAAACCACAAAAATCAACCCCAAAGCAATAGAAATCAACTAATTTATTTGACATTCAGGAATGTTTCAGCTCTTTTAACTGAATAAATAGCATTTTAATCAGATAAGTATATATAAATGAGTATTATACTGAAACTTAACATTTTAAATGAATATTTATATATTATACTGAAATTTAAATGAATATTTATATATTATACTGAAATTTAACAATATGAATAATTAGTAATGCTAGTACTACTACTACAGTAGTCAATATTTTTTGCCACTGTCACTGATTTATAATAATGGTATTAATGGTACTTCTCGGTTCTCCGAGTACATACCTTTCTCCTGGAGATCCAGAGCAGGGCTGAAACCCCACCATGTTATCGCTCCATAACCTTCTGTCATACCTAGTCAAACAAGGATCACTTCGTCAAGACAATTATCGTAATATCTGACAATTGTAAGAATGTTCCAAGCGCGTCAGTTCTTGTCACGCTGTGGTTGCCATTTATAAACAAACCAGGTTCGCAGTGAATGCTAAGGGACTAACCTCCAGGCAAAGATTAGTTGAACTGAGGGGTATGTAGGCACAAATTAAAGGTCATGTGTGGAGAGTGTAGACCGTCAACATGTCAGCTTCCAGTGCATCGGTTTCCAGCGTCTTCAGACGCGGCTTGTTTGCAAACAAAACTGCCATTGTCACTGGAGGAGGAACAGGAATTGGAAAGGCAATAACTCAAGAACTTTTATATTTAGGTAAAAAAACTATTCAGTGATATATGAAGACGTTTATTTTTTATGTGCCCCTTGGCCTTGGGGTCAAATGGCAAACACCCAGGGACTACCTCCATTTCCCCAACCCTCTACACACAGGGCCCTTTCCCTGGCCTGAAAGATATAGGGGCGGTGGTCGGGGTTGGGGATGGTTCAGCAGACAACGGCTAGCCATAGTCTGTACCATGGCAGTGGCATGTTTGTGACACACTACCTTTATACTTGCTTGTAAATTTGCTTGGGATAGTCTGTGCCATGTTTGTGACAATCTTGTGACAGTGACAATCTTGTGACACACACCCTTTATACTTGCTTGTAAATTTGTTTTGGAAAGTCTATGCCATGTTTGTGACAATCTTGTGACAGTGACAATCTTGTGACACACTCCCTTTATGCTTGCTGGTAAATTTGCTTGGGAAAGTCTGTGCCATGTTTGTGACAATCTTGTGACAGTGACAATCTTGTGACACAATCTCTTAATACCTGCTTGTAAACTTGCTTGGGACAGTCTATGCCATGTTTGTGACAATCTTGTGACAGTGACAATCTTGTGACACACACCCTTTATACTTGCTTGTAAATTTCCATGGGAAAGTCTGTGCCATGTTTGTGACAATCTTGTGACAGTGACAATCTTGTGACACACACCCTTTATAATTGCTTGTAAATATGTTTGGGAAAGTCTATGCCATGTTTGTGACAATCTTGTGACAATCTTGTGACACACTCCCTTTAAGCTTCCTGGTAAATTTGCTTGGGAAAGTCTATGCCATGTTTGTGACAATCTTGTGACAGTGACAATCTTGTGACACACACCCTTTATACTTGCTTGTAAATTTGCTTGGGGAAGTCTGTGCCATGTTTGTGACAATCTTGTGACAGTGACAAACTTGTGACACACACCCTTTATAATTGCTTGTAAAATTGCTTGGGAAAGTCTATGCCATGTTTGTGACAATCTTGTGACAGTGACAATCTTGTGACACACACCCTTTATACTTGCTTGTAAATTTCCATGGGAAAGTCTGTGCCATGTTTGTGACAATCTTGTGACAGTGACAATCTTGTGACACACACCCTTTATAATTGCTTGTAAATATGTTTGGGAAAGTCTATGCCATGTTTGTGACAATCTTGTGACAGTGACAATCTTGTGACACACACCCTTTATGCTTGCTTGTAAATTTGCTTGGGAAAGTCTGTGCCATGTTTGTGACAATCTTGTGACAGTGACAATCTTGTGACACAATCTCTTAATACTTGCTTGTAAATTTGCTTGGGACAGTCTATGCCATGTTTGTGACAATCTTGTGACAGTGACAATCTTGTGACACACACCCTTTATACTTGCTTGTAAATTTCCATGGGAAAGTCTGTGCCATGTTTGTGACAATCTTGTGACAGTGACAATCTTGTGACACACACCCTTTATAATTGCTTGTAAATTTGTTTGGGAAAGTCTATGCCATGTTTGTGACAATCTTGTGACAGTGACAATCTTGTGACACACACCCTTTATACTTGCTTGTAAATTTGCTTGGGAAAGTCTGTGCCATGTTTGTGACAATCTTGTGACAGTGACAATCTTGTGACACACACCCTTTATACTTGCTTGTAAATTTGTTTTGGAAAGTCTATGCCATGTTTGTGACAATCTTGTGACAGTGACAATCTTGTGACACACTCCCTTTATGCTTGCTGGTAAATTTGCTTGGGAAAGTCTATGCCATGTTTGTGACAATCTTGTGACAGTGACAATCTTGTGACACACTCCCTTTATGCTTGCTGGTAAATTTGCTTGGGAAAGTCTGTGCCATGTTTGTGACAATCTTGTGACAGTGACAATCTTGTGACACACTCCCTTTATACTTGCTTGTAAATTTGCTTGGGAAAGTCTATGCCATGTTTGTGACAATCTTGTGACAGTGACAATCTTGTGACACACACCCTTTATACTTGCTTGTAAATTTCCATGGGAGAGTCTGTGCCATGTTTGTGACAATCTTGTGACAGTGACAATCTTGTGACACACTCCCTTTATAATTGCTTGTAAAATTGCTTGGGAAAGTCTATGCCATGTTTGTGACAATCTTGTGACAGTGACAATCTTGTGACACACACCCTTTATACTTGCTTGTAAATTTGCTTGGGAAAGTCTGTGCCGTGTTTGTGACAATCTTGTGACAGTGACAATCTTGTGACACACACCCTTTATACTTGCTTGTAAATTTGTTTTGGAAAGTCTATGCCATGTTTGTGACAATCTTGTGACAGTGACAATCTTGTGACACACACCCTTTATAATTGCTTGTAAATTTGTTTGGGAACGTCTATGCCATGTTTGTGACAATCTTGTGACAATCTTGTGACACACTCCCTTTAAGCTTCCTGGTAAATTTGCTTGGGAAAGTCTATGCCACGTTTGTGACAATCTTGTGACAGTAACAATATTGTGACACACACCCTTTATACTTGCTTGTAAATTTGTTTGGGAAAGTCTATGCCATGTTTGTGACAATCTTGTGACAATCTTGTGACACACTCCCTTTAAGCTTCCTGGTAAATTTGCTTGGGAAAGTCTATGCCATGTTTGTGACAATCTTGTGACAGTGACAATATTGTGACACACACCGTTTATACTTGCTTGTAAATTTGCTTGGGAAAGTCTATGCCATGTTTGTGACAATCTTGTGACAGTGACAATCTTGTGACACACACCCTTCATACTTGCTTGTAAATTTGCTTGGGAAAGTCTATCCCAGGTTTGTGACAATCTTGTGACAATCTTGTGACACACTCCCTTTATGCTTGCTGGTAAATTTGCTTGGGAAAGTCTATGCCATGTTTGTGACAATCATGTGACAGTGACAATCTTGTGACACACACCTTTTATACTTGCTTGTAAATTTGCTTGGAAAAGTCTATGCTATGTTCGTGACAATCTTGTGACAGTGACATTCTTGTGACACACTCCCTTTATGCTTGCTGGTAAATTTGCTTGGGAAAGTCTATGCCACGTTTGTGACAATCTTGTGACAGTGACAATCTTGTGACAGTGACAATCTTGTGACACACACCCTTTATGCTTGCTTGTGAATTTGATTGGGAAAGTCTATGCCATGTTTGTGACAATCTTGTGACAGTGACAATCTTGTGACACAAACCCTTTATACTTGCTTGTAAATTTGCTTGGGAAAGTCTATGCCATGTTTGTGACAATCTTGTGACAGTGACAATCTTGTGACACACTCCCTTTATGCTTGCTGGTAAATTTGCTTGGGAAAGTCTATGCCATGTTTGTGACAATCTTATGACAGTGACAATCTTGTGACACACACCGTTTATATTTGCTTGTAATTTTTACTTGGGAAAGTCTAGGCCATGTTTGTGACAATCTTGTGACAGTGACCATCTTGTGACACACACCCTTTATACTTGCTTGTAAATTTGCTTGGGAAAGTCTGTGCCATGTTTGCGACATGTTTGTGACAGTGACAATCTTATGACACCCTAAATACGCTCTCCTTATAATTTGTTTGGGACAGTCTGTGCTATGGCGGTGACGTATTAAAAGTGACGTACACTTAATGGAGTTTTCATGCCCGAAGGGTTAGGGTAACCCGTATCACATATATAGCATATAATAAGAGTGACAAACACTTACTGGAGTGATTCATGCCTGAAGGGTTAGGGTAACCTGTATCTTTGATATACCAAATATTAAAAGTGACAAAGACTTACCATAGTTTTTCATGCCCCTACGGTAAGGGTATTTGTATCCCGGATATAGCACATATTAATTGAATATGACAAATACTTACTTGAATATTATACTTCATGTCTGAAGGCTTAGGGTCATTCTTATCCAGGATATACCATATTTTATAGGGTAGCCTCTATCACGGAGATACCTTATATATATACATAATGCATTTCATGACTGAAAGGTTTATATAGTTACTAACACTTACTTGAGATTTCCATGCCCGAAGGGTTAGGGTAACCCGTTTTTGGATATACCTTATATCAAAAGTTACAAATGCGACAGATTTCATGCCCATCTGGTTAGGGTATCTCGTATCCCAGATTAAGCACATGTTAATAGTGACAAACAAAATCTGGAGTTTTCATGTCCAAAGATTTACGGTAACCCGTATCTTGCATTTACGATAAATTTATTAGTGACTTACACTTACTGGTTATTTCATGCCCGAAGGGTTAGGGTAACCCGTTTACCAGATATAACACATATTAATAGTGACAAATACATACTGGATTTTTTCATACCTGAAGGATAACCCGGCCGTATCCCAGATATACCAAATATTCAAAGTAACAAACACTTACTGGAGTATTTCATGCCCAAAGGGTTAGGGTAACCTGTATACCGGATATATCACATTTTAACAGTGACAAACACTAACTGGAGTATTTCCTGTAGGTAGGGTTAGGGTTACCCGTATCCCAGATTTAGCACATATTAATAGTGACAAACAATTACTGAAGTATGCATGTCCGAAGGTTTACGGTAACGCGTATCCTGGATATACGAAAATTAATTTTAATAGTGAGAAACGCTTACTGGAGTTTTCCATGCCTGAAGGGTTAGGGTAACCTGTATCACAGATATAGTATATATTAAGAGTGAAAAGCACTTACTGGAGTATTTCATGCCCGAAGGGTAAGGGTAACCTAGCTGTATCTCCAATATACCAAACATTAATACTGACAAAAATTTACGGGAGGATTTCATGCCCGAAGGGTTAGGGTCATCGTTATATCGGATATACCAAATATTCAAAGGGATAAATACTTACTGGAATATTTTTTGACCAAACGGATAGGTAACCCATATCCTGGCTATAGCATATATTAATATTAGTGACAAACACTTACTGGAGTATTCATGCCTGAAGGGTTAGGGTAACCCGTATCACAAATATAGCATATATTAAGAGTGACAAACACTTACTGGAGTATTTCATGCCCGAAGGGTTAGGGTAACCCGTTTTTGGATATACCTTATATTAATAGTGACAAACACGACAGATTTCATATCCATCGGGTTAGCTAGGGTATCTAGTATCCTAGATTTAGCGCAAATAATAGTGACAAACAAAATCTGGAGTTTTCATGTCTAAACTTTTATGGTAACCCGTATATTGCATTTATGATATATTTATTAGTGACAATTTTGGGTAAATAATTGAATCTTGATTAAATAAAGTTATATTCCTGAAAAAAAGTCTCCAGCTTCAGCAATTCTCATGTAGGTGAGTAAATATATTTCCTGATTTTTTAAAAATTGTATTATATTTTGGCCCATTACTTCAAAATAATACCCAATACTGACCTAATTTTTTGTATGTTGATAGAAAATGTATGGAAGAATATGAATACTAAATATGACCAAGAACTGATCAGTGGTTTTGATATTAGGCAGCCTTGAAGTGTAACAATGGCTTTTTATGGAAAACATAGGTTTTTCTTAATATCTCGAAGGAACGAAGTCCTAATGACCCAATTTTCGGTATGGTAGGAGGTTTTGGGAACATCTAATGGTATGTATAATTTTGGATTTGTGGGTCCAACGGTTTTAAAATGTGACCGTTAACGGACGGACGGACGGACGACGGACAAAGGACCACTACTATAGCTCAGATGACTTATAGTCAGCTGAGCTTAAAACGTTTCCCATAAAAATATTAGTCATTATCTGGGTTCAATTGTCAATGGTTTTATTTCTTGTCACTGCTGACTGTTGGTTCACCATATTGTTTGCGCGAGGTGACAGTTGTGTGCTATATGAAAATATTTTCATTTGTTTCTGTATTAAATATTATTCATATATGAATATTTGATAATTTATAATTTTAATTGTCCATTTTTGACAACCATAGTCTCTCAAATTAGAACAATATACCCCCGCTGGTGCTTTCCGTCAGGTCCGCACCGTCAAGTCCTTGAATTCTCAATAAATCGCCATATTGTGTTATTGTTCCATCGTTTTGTTTAATATAAAAAAAATAAAAGTTTGTGGTCAAAAATACTCTACAGTCTCGACGAATACCAAGAATAGTCGATAAATAATAGATCTCGTTTTTGCCGCGATCCGGCTGCGCGGGGCCCATTTTTTTAAATGCCCGTTATTTTGCCATTTTCAACTGCAGTGATGGATTATCGCCCTCTCATCCTTTCAAACTACCACGGCAATATGCCATTCCAAGTTGTTGCCAATTTGGTAAGTACACGTTTTAAATAAATTCGTATCATGTTATTTGTTCTTCAGGCTACAGTTACGTCATATCATTCCTGTAAGTTAACATAAGTGGAATTTCATACATTTTTTTTTTTTGGGGGGGGGGGGGCCCTTTGTAATATATGTAAATTAAAGTTTCTATTCAAACATCAGTGAATACTCTCTGAATCAAATCAGGTATTGTCTAATAACCTTTTCTCAAGTTTTGAATCATTCATCTCTAGATTGTAATAAAAATAACCTGTCTCCTGGTATGTCATTCCCTAATTGCTAATTGAGTAGGTCTTTAATGAACAAACATTTAATGTGTCATGAACCTTACATGTTAAATGACAGGACGACGGCAAGGGATGAAGGAGATACAAAGTAAGAATAATCTGATTGCGTATGATAAATTATAGTGAACAGAAATGTGCATTTGAAAAGTGATAATGTCCTATCAATTTATGATAACAAGGACGGGAAAAGAGAGAGTGGGAGAGAGAGAGAAAGGGCAAAGAAGAGAGAGAGTGGAGGAGGAGGGCAGTGTGGAGCGCAGAGCAAGAAGTGTGTTAGGCCTATTCAGAGCTGGTGATATACATAATGATAGAGTAATCCAGACTAAGGATTATATGAGAAAGATATCAGGGATATAGATACAATTATACATTGATCAACGCCATGAGACTGTGAATGAGGGTGCCCCTTTTGAAATCCAGTTTAGTATTTGCATTTATGAATTGTTTTCAGGGTTATTGTCAGCTTTGGCTTATTAAAATAAAATGAATTTATTCAGTGATTCAATATTGATTTAATTCACCGTAAAACAGTCATAATTTACGATTAATATGAATTTTTATTATTTTTGATTTTTTGGTTTACTATACAAAGTATTTAAATGGGCAGCAGCTCCAATATACATAACAATGATGATATTAGCAGTATCAATGACACAAGGGCTCTTGATTGGCTCTAATTGGGTCTGTGTCATTTTCCACTGTAGTTTAAAATTATTATTGTCTATGCATTGTACTCTGGTGTTCTGAACTGGCTGTTTCTTGTTATCACAACACCCAGCTAATTGCCTTTTGTATCACCTTCAGTCAGTTTCAGAGGCCCCTCACCTTTGTGTTTTCAAGGTGGTAACTGGTAGGTTAGGTTTATTGTGTAACATTAATTAATTCAGCCAACATGGCTTAGCCCTGTTACTGACTTGGCTAATACTAATTGGGCAAAGTTGTGAACTAATGATTTAAAAATTCCTCATTCGTCACAGTTATACCTGGGAGGATATAGAGGCAGGATTTAACATTTGTGGCACAATATAAGGTACTGGCTAGAAAACAATTGTTTTGTCACCCTCACAAAAGGGGGTAAACATCACAAATAATTGAATGAAAGAACTATGTCAACTTTATTTGATATAACATGTCAAATGGGCTGTGAATCACAAACAACTCCTCTGTCCTGAGATGCTATCACAGATTGATGTAAACATCATAATTTCCCCCCTGTCTAACCCCTCTAACCTGAGATGCCATCACAAATGGATGGAAACATCACAAACTTGGTAGTTCCCCCTGTTAACCCCACTATTCTGAGAAGCCATCTCAAATGGTTGAAACATCACAAACTTGTTATTTTTCCCCCTGTCTAACCCTCTATCCTGAAATGCCATCACAAATTGATGGAAACAACACAAACTTGTTAGCTCCCATTGTCTGACTCCTTTGTCCTGAGATGTTAACACAAAGGGATGTAAACATCACAAACTTGTTTGTTCTCCCTGTCTAATTAACCCCCAATGTTATAAAGATGTAGAATTTACCTCTTAAAGTTGTTACATGTATGTAAACACTGACACTGTGCAAAGTTCATTTCATAGATCAAAACAACAACATGGCGGTCAACTGCATATGCAAACAATATAGGGATATAAGTATCAGCAAATTAGACCCCTGGAAGTGACATCATTTGTAATTTAGAGTAGAGGACTACAGAACACTAAACATACGATAATATTTCATAAAAGGACAGCTCTTTGTCATTATGTACTTAGTAAAACCTTTAGATCTCAGAATGCAGGAACATACCAAATATCCAGTTTTTAAATTATACAGCAACTTGCTCACTCCCACTGTACTCCTTAAAATTTATATTATGTTTCACTTCATAGGTCTGTTTGTCAGTATGTTAGGTGAGTGGGCTACGGAAAAATGTTTCCTGGCACTTTGGTCTGCTTGTGTTAAGGTCCTGGCCTATGTTATAATGCAGACAAATGCTTGGCACTCAATTCTACTTTTAAATGTATAGGGTGATCTAGAGTATGGAGAGGTCAAGGTCAAAGTCAGAACTTTTGGATGAACTGCTGAAAGTTGCATGACTTATCCAACAGATGGATGTTCCCTCTGTTTCTCAAAAAGGAGTAGCTTTTATTGGAGGGGTTTCTTGTCTAGACCCTAGGCCAGTACAGCTTTATATTAATGCATATATGTCATTTGGAGCAGTGATTGGTTAATTGATTAATGGTCACAGTGTGCACTCCAGGTTTGCTCTGATTGGCTGGTGGTGCTGTTAAATCTTATGTCAGGATCCCTGATTGCCTCACATTTACACATTCATGATTGATGAAAACAAAGATTGATTCAGATTAGCAATGATGCCATTTTCTGTGGTCTGTCTAATTTTATGTGTCTACCTTATGACCTGCACATTGCATTGCAATGGAGTACTAACTGAAAGTGCAACAGAATATCTGAAAACCTGTACATCCCATGAAGATGATGCCTCAGGAATATTGTATGGTGATAGAATACAGGTAAGCACCACATTTCATTCATGAAAATCACTTACCATTGGAAGAACACATCTCACCTCTAATGTTACTGGTGTCTATGACAGAATATCTGGTTAAACTTTTGCTGCAGTGTTGTATCCCCCAAATATAAGTTAGGATGGTATACTTGTTTGTGCAGAACAACATTTTCTAAGAGAAGGTGACAGATGTTTTTATTTCAACAGTAGCTACATAGCCAATAGGACGTGACTGTATGGCAGTTAGTAACACAATGACTGTTCTGCTATTACGAGAGATGTCAGAATAAAAACTAAGACATTTTCACAGCTCAAGATCCTTTGCGATGTGTAATTTGCTTTGCATTAACAGTACTAGGAATATTCTCATCTTACAGTGATTGACATTTTCTGGCCCAAAACATTCTCAATGGACATTTACAGGAAACATTTCATTATTTGTTTGGAGACAACCCTGTCAACTGCCATGATTGCTAGCATTTTGGAATTTTTTTAGATTTTCAGAGAACTCCTGAACAATATAAAATCAGAATGACAAATATTTCATTATTTAAATCCAACTATGTGAAGCTGCACTTGCATATATAACTCATATACGATATAAAAGTAGTTTTTTATATATATATATAATATATATATATATATATATATATAGTGAGATGGATATACACAGAACCACTGCCAGTGAACCACTTTTCTTTGTATACCCTTTCCATCTGTAAAACAGTGATCCAGCATGCCTGTTCATACATACATACATACATACATACATACATATATATATATATATATGGCAAGTCTTATTTCTATTTCTCATAATGCTAAAGGGTGTTACATTTTTTTATGTGAATGGGCATTATAGACTCTATAATATGGAAGGATTATTTCCACTTTCCTGGGGTGTAGAAAAAGGGATGCTGATAATTAAATATGTATAATAAAAATGAATGTTATTGGGCTTATCTTTGAGATGCATATCTATAAAATCAGTTCAGTGACAATGGTCTTAAAGCCTTACAGTTACATTGTTACCTGGTATAATGAGCTTGGGGACACAAGACTAGAGCTCATTCATGAGGTGCTCACAGTCTACTGATGAGCACTCTCAGTTGGTTAACATTTTAGTTCTAATGAATCGCATATAAATTTTCAAAATTTTTTAAAAACTAGATCAACATAATTTTTATGGCACTTTGGAAAAATATAAATACAAATGTCTTTCAATTTTTTTGCAAATATAAATGTAATATAATTGTCAGGGGTTACTAAGCAAAACACTAATGTTAAATCAGTAGTTTTCAAAGAGACAATTTTTTTTTGTAATCTGACAACATTTATTTTTCACAAATAGTGGTTATATTTAGGAAGTTCTGGTTGAGTTTGATTAATAACAGGGAGTGTTCATACATACTCTGATGCAATTTTAGCTCCACTGACTTTAAGTAATTTCAGCTATAGTTATGCTCCATTGTCCATGGTCTGTCTGTTTATTCATCTGCTGTCTGTAGATGTGGCACGTTTTGAAAGAAAGACCTAGGAATCCAAAATTGGGCATAATGTTAGATGTCCCCAAGATTTTCTACCAAGCCGAAAATATGGTCTTTGTGACTGTGAATCTCAGAAACATTAAGGAAAGTCTCATTTTTTTAACCAATTTACACTGCAGGACTGCCTCATCTTCTAAACCACTCATCTGTTTTCCTCAAATTTACCATAATATTCCTCTATATAGTTCCCCTATAATTAGGTCTATATTATACAATTTAAAAAAGTTATGGGCTCAAACTTTAAGCAATTTGTAAAAATTCAGGAAAGAAATTTGATCAATTAACACAAAACATGAAAAGCTAAGGACTTTTATCCAGTAATATAACTTTAATTAATCACAATTAAAATGTTTACCCAAAATTAAATCAAAGTCTATTAAAATTTTTCAAATATTATCAAAAATAAAAAAAAATTGTACCTTAAATTTTGCTCAACTTTGACCATGGCTTTATTTTTGGTAAGTACAATGATTTAATTTTCACAGCCAGTTTACATTTGGATTTAATCTGTTGAAATTTGAAAGTATCAACTTAACAAATAGTATTGCTATTGAGGTTTTTTAGAGGCCTTAATGTTTTTGTATTCTCTAGGATCATGACCCCACTTTTGTTTACTACAACTTTGCCTGATAATCCAAAATTTGGTAATTGTTAGATGTTCCTAAGTTCTCCAATCAAGCCAGAAACTAAGTCCCTGTGACCTTTTTAGCTCAGCTGACAATAAGTCATCTGTGCTTTCGTTGTGGTCTTTTGTCCATCGTTTGTTTGCCCTGCTGTTCACAGGACACATTTGAAATTGTTAGACCTTAAAATCCACAATTTTGCATACAGTTATTAGCATAAATAACAAATCAAGACCTTGAATATGTCCAACTTTAGCAACGGCACGTTCCCCTGTAAGCACGGTTGATTTTATATTCTCAGCATATATAAAATAGGATTTTATCTTTTCAAATCTGACATTTCAAAGGAATTGACTGAATAGAGTTGATTTAATTCCAGTTTTCTTACACCATGTCAAGTGTTGTTAACATCTAGCCAACCTAGTAGTATAGTCTTCACTTGTGTTATGTAAACCCCTCAAGGCAGTTTGCCTTGGTATGAACACCTTGGCCAGTATTAGCAGGCCTTCCTCTGCCCTGCACTCCCCCCCCCCCCCCAAGATGGTGCATAAACTAGATGAATGATATAACTTTCTGTATTAGATTGATTCTTATTTTAGGCTATGCTACATTTTAGTTTTTTATGTACCACCACTGTGTCAGTTATTAATGTGTAACTTTAATTGTGTCCACCAAGTGGTGTATTGCTATGACAGTGTGGATGTTATCAGGGGAAAGTAATTCTTTACTTAAGATGAGTAAAACTTCACCAGTTGGCAATTGACTATTTAATCCAGTTATAAACTATAGCTGAGATAGTAATTAGCATAATGATATTGTTCTCCCCTCATTCAATCAACATTGTGTATACTTTATTTGAAAAGGTCATTAAAGATGTTTTTTATTTATTAGATTTACTGAATCTTTATTTCAGTGAATAAAATAAAGCATGAACTGAAAACAGGAGTGTGCAAAACGTTTCAATAGTGATTCAAGGAATGTTGTGGTATTATTTCCTTTTAAATTCTGTTAAAACATTTGTGATTTAAGGCTTTTTTAACCTAAATGCATTATTCTCTGATAGTGAAATAAAGGTCCCTTTTGTCCAATTTCCTTTCCATCTGTAAATTTTTCATAAGCATCACATTATCTCAATTTTTTTATGTATTTCTTCATGACAGTCTTGTCAGAGTACTATTTTTGGAATCATATATTTAGAACTTTAAAAATAACCAAGAAGAAGGGCCTCCTTTCTCTTAGCTTCCCATATGATAATATATATGAAAAAAATCCAATTGACTATTGCATACGCAATAATTTCTTACTTCTGCTGAGCGAAGTGGCGCATGGTATTGGTTTATTCCAGTTGTCAGTTGAACTTAAATGTATACAAATTATATATATATATATATATATATATATATATATATATATATATATATATATATATTTATTTATTTATATTTAAAATAAATAAATTTTGGCTGATTAATATTATAAACAGTTTCTCATGCTATATTATATTTAAGTGATTAACTTTAAATAAATAACCCCTTGCCAGCACACATGGGGTTCTCCTTTTCAGTATTTTTGTTCATTGTATTTGAATACAAGTAATTACAGTATTTATTCATATTTGAATACTATTGAAAACAGTTGTATTCAAATACATTGCAGAAGTATTTACATTCATAAATGTTTTTCATGAATATATGCAGTATACATAATTTGGGTTACCTGTTGTCCATTATCCATTGGAAAAATGTGCTATTATTTAATTAGGGATTGATTTTGACCCAATATACACATGCACATTAACAATCTGATTTACACAATATGACATTTTTTACCTTATTCATATTAAAATAATATTGAAGTGTTTATTCTGTCATGTGTATGTATATCTCAATCAGTTAGACCCCTTTACTTTTACATTTTTCCTACACCAATGTTCTTTATACATACTAGCCAACAGGTATATAATGGAGCAATCAACACAATGCCTATCCTTTAATCTGTACCCTTTATGTCTTATAATGCCACAATGAACTTCCTGTGTAGAGGCTGCATGAAGCTAGCCCAGCATGCTACCAGCCAAAGTAAACTCAGTTCAAACAGACGAAAGCATAGTAATTACCCCTGCCTTGTCTAGGTTACAGCCCTGACAAGACAGCTCTATACCTTATCTTACCAAACCTGATGTCCTTTCCAGTATCTTGGTAAACCTGTAATTAACATAAGGAAGTGCTTATTTCCACTCCCCCAGGGAGTGGAAATAAGGGATGCTTATTTCCACTCTCCCTGGAAGTTTAAATAAAGAATTCTTATTTCCACACCCTGTATATATTATAGAAATGTTAAATGTTTGTAAGTTAGGAAACCCACTTTCATCAGCCATGTAGGCCGTATAGAATATAATAGAAGATGGTTATTTGTCTTACCTTTTATGTCAAACACTGGTGACAACAGTCTTATTATTACTCTTACATGTATGCATATTATGTTTCTGTGTAGTTCTAGTTTTTCTTTCAAACAAAGTTCACTTATTTTGACACCACAGTCATGTCATTGAAATTGTTTTGGATAAAATCAGCTAGTGATGGGATAAATTAATGAAGTTGCGAACCAGTGTATGGTCCTGTGCAAATGTCTAGACTTTACCTGTACACTTAGCCAAGACCTGACAGCACTAGTCTGGGCAAATGGAGACACAGACTCTGCTGGGACTGGCCCTTCTGATGAGGTGCTAACCATTATTAACTGATAAGGATTGCGCCAGGAAATAAGTGTTGTCAAAACAATTCACACCCTATTTGAGCTACTGAAAGCTTGAACCTTGCCTAATATTTTAACTTAAACAATAATGAAACAAACTAATTGACAAATGTAACTATTTGCAGAGAAAAATACATTTTATTTGTCTTTAAAAATCTGGCCTGAAATTTGAATGTAAGTAAACTGCAAGTTTTACTCAAGTGAATCATATGTTTAAAATTATGTTTAATACAGTATCAATTTCACTTTAAAATGCATTTCAATGTAAAACTTAAACCTTTTAAAAGTGCACACATGTAAAACTATATATATATATACATATATATATATATATATATATATATATCATATATATATATATATTTATACATGCCCCTAATGTCTCAGTGTTATACAGTATAATCCACACTCACTGAATAGCTTTGAACAAGAATTACTGGTAGTATATAGACTTGTTTATTTATAAGTGAAATAGACTGAAAAACGTTTTGGTGACTTTTTTCCCCCAAAATACTTATACACTGCACCAGCCGTTACCGTGAGTGGAAATAAGGCCTGCCTTAACATAACTAAGATTTGTGACCTAGATTCAATACTCTAAAAGCTACAAGTAAAAGGCCCAAACCCTGTCCAGTGCACATACTAGATGACTTCAGACATGGGCCATTTAGGAAACTCCATGTATCAATCCTTTTTTGGTTCCTGTATACATGTGCTGATAATATAATGCTGCAATAAACTTCAGTTTAAGATTCTGGAGGTTGACCAGTTTGTTAGCCTGGTAACTAGCTACACTGGCAACAAGGATGAATGCTTTGTAATTGCGCTGACTTCAGTGGCTACCTGCCCTGCATACACAGCGGATTACATGAATATTTTGAATTTTGGACTATACTAAATTTTGCAAATGTTAATATGATGATTGCGGTCAAAAGTATTAAACAAAAATATAATACTATTTTGCACCATTACAGTGAAACAAGCCAGTTTTTTTTAGTATATTTATAATTATTTATAAATTATTCTTAAAAGTTTGTTCTAATTTATATAACACTTCATTTCTCAAATTTCCAGAAAAAGTACTATAAGAGTCCCAATCATTTATAAACTTGTTGAAATTACACCAAAAATAACTTTTTTCCTTTTAAATAAATATGTATCTGCACAATTTTTTCTTGGCAACCATTTGCTTCATCCTGTAAACAAGTGTTAAAAACAGTGGGTGGGGTGGATGACTTGTCAAATTAAACACATCAATTGCATCTTTTTGGTCACAACATGTCAATCCAGAGATTCTCTTACTTGATTGGCCGTATTCTAGTTATTATCTATATATAAATAACACCTTGCCATATTTAGCATTTCCTAAAGATTTTTGCATACTAACATAGGCATGCAAGTATACATAACCATATTTCTGTCCAATGATATAAGCAAATATAATACTATTTTGCATAAATATGTATAATTATTGGTGTTTATTGTTGTTTTAATGGTATTTCTTGGTTGATAACATAGATAATATTTCAGTTTGTCTGAGTTAGGAGCTTTTATTTCTTCAATTTTCAAGAAGGAATGTTCTGCTATATGTATGCAATCTTTATATAGAGTTTGTTAAATAAGTTTTTTTGGGGGATGGCAAATAAGCTGTACTCACATTGTGTCTAGAATTCCAAGAAATATCACTCATATTTAAGCAAACATGACAGTCAAATGGTTTGTTTAGATACATTTCATAATTTTAATAGTTGAACGTTAGGTTTGTCCAGAGACAGCTAATAATCGGATAGATTAAATAATTTTTTTAATTATTCTGTATATTCATTACACTGACTACTGGGTTTAAGCAATAGGACATGCATGAATTCATATTTAAATCAACACCTCCAGCAAATTATGAGGTAAATCTGGGATTAACTGAGGGTTTGATGCATTATAGTCCACAGGCTAAACATGACTTTCAATAAGTTTCATGGAATAGCACTACAACTTTTGGAAGATATACAGTGCTTTAGCATACAATTGATGTAAAATGCCTTTGAACAATTGAGAATCCATGGACAAATTGATTACAGCATTGATGTCCCTGCTTTACTGGAATACACATCATGGTATATCATAAAGAATATATGGTATACCAAGCACACCATGGATTTATTGATTAATCCAAGGTTATACCTAACAACACGATTGACAAGCATAGGACAGGGTGTGCCAATCTTCTGTGTTACTACTCCATGGAATCTTTTCTGGAAGCATTTTACTTTCAGGAAATAAAGTCTGTCTGTTTTGAAATTTACTTTGTTGGCAGGACTGCTTATAGTGATAATTTTAAAATCTGCTGTGCATGGCTTTTTGCACTCTAGTGCACAGATAAAACTGATGGCTTTGTTATTTCACTACCTGTCTGCATTTTCGTAAATGCTGTTTTTAGCTCAGCTGACTATAAATCATCTGAGCTATAGTCGTGGTCCATTGTCCGTCGTCCGTCCATCTGTCTGTCTGTCCGTCCGTATGGATGTCTTTCCGTAAGACTGGCACATTTCCACACAGTTGGACCTACGAATTTGAAATTCAGCATACAGTTAGATGTCCCCAAAATCTCATACCATGCCGAAAATTTGGTCATTAGGACTTTGTTCCTTCAAGATATTAAGGGAAAACCTCAATGTTTTATTAGAAATCTATTTTCACACTTCAGGACTGCCTAATATCAAAACACTCATCTGGTTTTCTTCATATTTACCATAACTATTCCTCTATATAGTTCATATGTACTTGCCAGATATTAAGTTATTATTATATAATTTTAAAAAAGTTAAGGACCCAAACATAATGGACTTTGTAAAAAAATCAGGAAGATATTTGGTCACTTAAGACCAAAAGTGTTAAAGGTAGGGACTTTTTTCATGTAATACAACTTTAATTAATCAAAATTTAAATGATACAAAAAATTAGATCAAAATCTGTTAAATTATTTTAAATATTGGCTAAATATAAAATTGGTACCTTAAATTTTGCCCAACTTTGGCCAACAGCACGTTTTTTTTTCCTGTAAGTACTGTGGATTTAATTTTCACAGCATGTATACATAAGGATTTAACTTGTTAAAATCTGAAATTTGAAAATAAAAGCTGCAAAATTATGCTAATTATTTAATTTTTTGGGAGGGTCTTGTTGTATTCCCTTACATTGTCAAGCAGTCCACTTTAATGACTGTAGGTCATTCAGTTCACATCTCTAACTCCCCCGGCTGTTGGTATAATTTTAGATGTCCATGAAATCCTCTACCATATTGAAAATTGGGTCATTAGCACTTGTTCCTTTGAGATATTAAGGAAAAAAAAGCCATTGTTACACTTCTAGGCTGACTGATATCAAAACCGCTGATCTGTTTTTGATCGTATTTAGTATTCACATTCTTTCATACATTTTCTATGAACATACCAAAAATTAGGTCAGTATTGGGTTTTATTTTTAAGTTATGGGCCAAAACATAATGCAATTTTTAAAAAAATCAGGAAATATATTTACTCACCTAACATGAGAATGGATGAACCTAGAGACTTTTTTTCAGGAATATAACTTTATTTAATCAAGATTCAATTGTTTACCCAAAATTAGATGTGAATTTTGCAAATTTTCCAAATTATTAGCATAAATAAAAAATCAATACCTTAAATTTTCAACTTTGGCACTGTTGATTTAATTTTCACAGCATTTATACATAAGGATTTAATCTTTTAAAATCTGAAATTTCAAAGAAATTGATTGGAAAGAATAGCTTTTATTCATGTTTTCATACACCATGTCAAGTGTTGTTTACATCTGTCCACCTAGTAGTACAGCCTTCACTTGCATTATGTAACCCACCCCAGGCAGCTTGCCTTGGGTCAGCTTGGCCACTACCAGCAGGCTTCCCTTCTGCCCCCCCCCCCACATGGTGCATAAACTAGATGAATGTTATTATTATCTGTAATATATTCTTCTTATTTTAGGCTATGCTACATTTTAGATTTTGTATTGTACCACCAGGGTTACAATGATTAAAGTGTACATTTACTTGTGTCCACAAAGTGGTGTATTGCTTTGAAAGTGTGGATGTTCTTGAGAAAAGTAATTCCTTTCTTTAGAAGAGTAAAAATTTCACCAGGTGTGAAATTGACTATTAATTCCAGTAATAAATTAAAACTGGGATAGTAATTAGCACAAAGATATTGTATGTCCCTCATTCAAGCAACAGTGTGTATACTTTATTTGAAAAGATGTTTTATTTTATCAAATTTACTGAATCTTTTATTTTATTTTGGTGAATAAAAGTGCAAAACTTTTTAATAGTGATTCAAGGAATATTCTTGTAGATGCCATGTTGTGGCATTATTTTCTTTAAATTTAGTTTAAACATTTATGATTTAAAAATAATAAAATATATGTGTATGCATAATATGACCCAATATGAGCTACACTCTGGATATATGATGAGTGCAACTTTTGCCACAATTCTAATATTTTAACTTATAGTTTCAGTTTTTTACTCTGTTTGTATAATGATTGTACTTTAATTCTAATATTTTAACTTATATTTTCAGGTTTTTTTATTAAAAGTTTATAAAACCTGTAAATAAAAAAATGATTCAGATAAAAACTTCTTAATGAAAAGTGGATATGCTTAAAAAAATAGGATTATATATAAACTAAAATGCATTATTCCTTTGAAAGTGAAATAAAGGTATTAGTCCATTCTGTCCACTTGCCTGTCCATCTGTAAATTTTCATATGCATCACAGTATCTCAAAACTTTTACTGTTTTTCTTCATGACAGTCTTGTCAGGGTATTAGTTTGCAATCATATATTTAGAACTTTACTTTAACCAAGTAGGAGGGCCCCTTTCCTCTTAGCTTTTCATATTCTTATATAAATGAAAAACATTACAATAAAATATTTCTACATCCACCTTCGTGCTGCCCTTACTTTTCCCTTCTCTGAATCCCATCCCAAAGTCAGCCTCAGTAAGCAAGAACAAGATGAATCAGATATATTCATACTTTAATATTTTGTATAACTATTCGTCCATAGGTACTTATATACATGCTAGAAATGATGTCAGTATTGTGTAATATGTAGACATAGTGATCACAATAATGTACCTTGTCAAGACTAAAGAGATATTGTGTCATACAGTCACAAATTCATAAATCATTTCATCAGCATAGTTAATCATAACATCATATCTGTCCAATTGAAAGCTTGCAGACTACCATACACTTTAGAATCTTCAACAAATAGCCTTATCATCATTCTACTACTGCTTATTAATGCTGTCATTGCATTCATATTTGCTCTAAATATATCACAATTTTCAACCCCTCCTAAATAAATAAAAAATAAACCACTATATTTGACTCTATTAATCCATCAGTCAGGTAATTTCATTTATCATTTACTCACATATTACCTTACATTCCTTTATAATGGTCCAACATGTCCATGATTTTCATAAGCTTTATCGACTTGATATAGTATCACAGTGGAGAAACATTTATAGTCCAATCACAATCTGCTGAGCGTTGTGACCCATGGGTCCCTTGATTTTCATCAAGAGTGGGTTCCATTATTGGCCCAAAATTATGCATGCTCATCAATTTAATACTGCTTCTTGCAATAGAAGAGTCGCTGAATCATATGTAGCTGTCATATGTCAATTTTCGGGTTAAAATCAGGGTTGGCATGTAAGAGCCATCCCTGCCTTTAACCACTGGCTACTGCTGGCTTAGCTGGACTGGTCTCTACTTAGTCCTAATACCGGCTAATACTGGCTAATACTCCTCATTTGAATGAAAAATGCCAACAACCTAATTAACCACAACACAGATTTTTAATAAAATATTTTTATTGTTATACAAGCATGTTCATTGTGCCAGGATATGCCAAAATTTAAGGATTTAAAATAAAACAAGGTCATGAAATATGACAGAAATAAGACAAATTTATCAATTAAGCCAAGTAGTAATGATACTGCAGGGGGAACCAAGGTGAAGCACAGTAATATGCATGCTTTGCATATGTTTGTACAATGTTTGACATAAGTTCAATGATAAATGGCACAAACAAGGTGCTTCAATGTGTCAGTCTCTATGAATCTCTATGTGCCTGAAAGTAGGCCAACAACTTAGCGGCCCATTGCTAAATGTCACAGGTCTTGTACCACATCAAGGCCAATATCAAAGCTTTTTACCAGAAAGTTTTGAAAATAAAAAGTTAAGATGAAACATACAGCAATGATAAGCTAGGATGCAGTATTAAGATTGTCACAAACATGGCATAGACTTTCCCAAGCAAATTTACAATCAAGCATAAAGGGTGTGTGTCACAAGATTGTCACTGTCACAAGATTGTCACAAACATGGCATAGACTTTCCCAAGCAAATTTACAAGCAAGTATAAAGGGTGTGTGTCACAAGATTGTCACTGTCACAAGATTGTCACAAACATGGCATAGACTTTCCCAAGCAAATTTACCAGCAAGCATAAAGGGAGTGTGTCACAAGATTGTCACAAGATTGTCACAAACATGGCACAGACTTTCCAAAACAAATTTACAAGCAAGTATAAAGGGTGTGTGTCACAAGATTGTCACTGTCACAAGATTGTCACAAACATAGCATAGACTTTCCCAAGCAAATTTACAATCAAGCATAAAGGGTGTGTGTCACAAGATTGTCACTGTCACAAGATTGTCACAAACATGGCATAGTCTTTCCAAAGCAAATTTACAAGCAAATATAAAGGGTGTGTGTCACAAGATTGTCACTGTCACAAGATTGTCACAAACATGGCATAGACTTTCCCAAGCAAATTTACAAGCAAGCATAAAGGGAGTGTGTCACAAGATTGTCACAAGATTGTCACAAACATGGCACAGACTTTCCAAAACAAATTTACAAGCAAGTATAAAGGGTGTGTGTCACAAGATTGTCACTGTCACAAGATTGTCGCAAACATGGCACAGACTTTCCTAAGCACATTTACAAGCAAGTATAAAGGGTGGGTGTCACAAGATTGTCACTGTCACAAGATTGTCACAAACATGGCATAGACTTTCTGAAGCAAATTTTACAAGCAATAATAAAGGGTGTGTGTCACAAGATTGTCACTGTCACAAGATTGTCACAAACATGGCATAGACTTTCCCAAGCAAATTTACAAGCAAGTATAAAGGTTGTGTGTCACAAGATTGTCACTGTCACAAGATTGTCACAAACATGGCATAGACTTTCCCAAGCAAATTTACCAGCAAGCATAAAGGGAGTGTGTCACAAGATTGTCACAAGATTGTCACAGACATGGCATAGAATTTCCCAATCAAATTTACAAGCAAGTATAAAGGGTGTGTGTCACAAGATTGTCACTGTCACAAGATTGTCACAAACATGGCATAGACTTTCCCAAGCAAATTTACCAGCAAGCATAAAGGGTGTGTGTCACAAGATTGTCACTGTCACAAGATTGTCACAAACATGGCATAGAATTTCCCAATCAAATTTACAAGCAAGTATAAAGGGTGTGTGTCACAAGATTGTCACTGTCACAAGATTGTCACAAACATGGCATAGACTTTCCCAAGCAAATTTACAAGCAAGCATAAAGGGAGTGTGTCACAAGATTGTCACAAACATGGCACAGACTTTCCCAAACAAATTTACAAGCAAGTATAAAGGATGTGTGTCACAAGATTGTCACTGTCACAAGATTGTCACAAACATGGCACAGACTTTCCTAAGCACATTTACAAGCAATTATAAAGGGTGCGTGTCACAAGATTGTCACTGTCACAAGATTGTCACAAACATGGCATAGACTTTCCCAAGCAATTTTACAAGCAATTATAAAGGGTGAGTGTCACAAGATTGTCACTGTCACAAGATTGTCACAAACATAGCATAGACTTTCCCAAGCAAATTTACAAGCAAGCATAAAGGGAGTGTGCACAAGATTGTCACAAACATGGCACAGACTTTCCCAAACAAATTTACAAGCAAGCATAAAGGTTGTGTGTCACAAGATTGTCACTGTCACAAGATTGTCACAAACATACCACAGACTTTCCTAAGCACATTTACAAGCAATTATAAAGGGTGGGTGTCACAAGATTGTCACAAGATTGTCACAAACAGGGCACAGACTTTCCAAAACAAATTTACAAGCAAGTATAAAGGGTGTGTGTCACAAGATTGTCACTGTCACAAGATTGTCGCAAACATGGCAGAGACTTTCCTAAGCACATTTACAAGCAAGTATAAAGGGTGGGTGTCACAAGATTGTCACTGTCACAAGATTGTCACAAACATGGCATAGACTTTCTGAAGCAAATTTTACAAGCAATAATAAAGGGTGTGTGTCACAAGATTGTCACTGTCACAAGATTGTCACAAACATGGCATAGACTTTCCCAAGCAAATTTACAAGCAAGTATAAAGGGTGTGTGTCACAAGATTGTCACTGTCACAAGATTGTCACAAACATGGCATAGACTTTCCCAAGCAAATTTACCAGCAAGCATAAAGGGAGTGTGTCACAAGATTGTCACAAGATTGTCACAAACATGGCATAGAATTTCCCAATCAAATTTACAAGCAAGTATAAAGGGTGTGTGTCACAAGATTGTCACTGTCACAAGATTGTCACAAACATGGCATAGACTTTCCCAAGCAAATTTACAATCAAGCATAAAGGGTGTGTGTCACAAGATTGTCACTGTCACAAGATTGTCACAAACATGGCATAGACTTTCCCAAGCAAATTTACAAGCAAGTATAAAGGGTGTGTGTCACAAGATTGTCACTGTCACAAGATTGTCACAAACATGGCATAGACTTTCCCAAGCAAATTTACAAGCAAGCATAAAGGGAGTGTGTCACAAGATTGTCACAAGATTGTAACAAACATGGCACAGACTTTCCAAAACAAATTTACAAGCAAGTATAAAGGGTGTGTGTCACAAGATTGTCACTGTCACAAGATTGTCACAAACATGGCATAGACTTTCCCAAGCAAATTTACAATCAAGCATAAAGGGTGTGTGTCACAAGATTGTCACTTTCACAAGATTGTCACAAACATGGCATAGTCTTTCCCAAGCAAATTTACAAGCAAATATAAAGGGTGTGTGTCACAAGATTGTCACTGTCACAAGATTGTCACAAACATGGCATAGACTTTCCCAAGCAAATTTACAAGCAAGCATAAAGGGAGTGTGTCACAAGATTGTCACAAGATTGTCACAAACATGGCACAGACTTTCCAAAACAAATTTACAAGCAAGTATAAAGGGTGTGTGTCACAAGATTGTCACTGTCACAAGATCGTCGCAAACATGGCACAGACTTTCCTAAGCACATTTACAAGCAAGTATAAAGGGTGGGTGTCACAAGATTGTCACTGTCACAAGATTGTCACAAACATGGCATAGACTTTCTGAAGCAAATTTTACAAGCAATAATAAAGGGTGTGTGTCACAAGATTGTCACTGTCACAAGATTGTCACAAACATGGCATAGACTTTCCCAAGGAAATTTACAAGCAAGTATAAAGGTTGTGTGTCACAAGATTGTCACTGTCACAAGATTGTCACAAACATGGCATAGACTTTCCCAAGCAAATTTACCAGCAAGCATAAAGAGAGTGTGTCACAAGATTGTCACAAGATTGTCACAGACATGGCATAGAATTTCCCAATCAAATTTACAAGCAAGTATAAAGGGTGTGTGTCACAAGATTGTCACTGTCACAAGATTGTCACAAACATGGCATAGACTTTCCCAAGCAAATTTACCAGCAAGCATAAAGGGTGTGTGTCACAAGATTGTCACTGTCACAAGATTGTCACAAACATGGCATAGAATTTCCCAATCAAATTTACAAGCAAGTATAAAGGGTGTGTGTCACAAGATTGTCACTGTCACAAGATTGTCACAAACATGGCATAGACTTTCCCAAGCAAATTTACAAGCAAGCATAAAGGGAGTGTGTCACAAGATTGTCACAAACATGGCACAGACTTTCCCAAACAAATTTACAAGCAAGTATAAAGGATGTGTGTCACAAGATTGTCACTGTCACAAGATTGTCACAAACATGGCACAGACTTTCCTAAGCACATTTACAAGCAATTATAAAGGGTGCGTGTCACAAGATTGTCACTGTCACAAGATTGTCACAAACATGGCATAGACTTTCCCAAGCAATTTTACAAGCAATTATAAAGGGTGAGTGTCACAAGATTGTCACTGTCACAAGATTGTCACAAACATGGCATAGACTTTCCCAAGCAAATTTACAAGCAAGCATAAAGGGAGTGTGCACAAGATTGTCACAAACATGGCACAGACTTTCCCAAACAAATTTACAAGCAAGCATAAAGGTTGTGTGTCACAAGATTGTCACTGTCACAAGATTGTCACAAACATGGCACAGACTTTCCTAAGCACATTTACAAGCAATTATAAAGGGTGCGTGTCACAAGATTGTCACTGTCACAAGATTGTCACAAACATGGGATAGACTTTCCCAAGCAAATTTTACTAGCAATTATAAAGGATGTGTGTCACAAGATTGTCACTGTCACAAGATTGTCACAAATATGGCATAGACTTTCCCAAGCAAATTTACAATCAAGCTTAAAGGGTGTGTGTCACAAGATTGTCACTGTCACAAGATTGTCACAAACATGGCATAGACTTTCCCAAGCAAATTTACAAGAAAGTATAAAGGGTGTGTGTCACAAGATTGTCACTGTCACAAGATTGTCACAAATATGGCATAGACTTTCCCAAGCAAATTTACAAGCAAGCATAAAGGGAGTGTGTCACAAGATTGTCACAAGATTGTCACAAACATGGCACAGACTTTCCAAAACAAATTTACAAGCAAGTATAAAGGGTGTGTGTCACAAGATTGTCACTGTCACAAGATTGTCACAAACATGGCATAGACTTTGCCAAGCAAATTTACAATCAGCATAAAGGGTGTGTGTCACAAGATTGTCACTGTCACAAGATTGTCACAAACATGGCATAGTCTTTCCCAAGTAAATTTACAAGCAAGTATAAAGGGTGTGTGTCACAAGATTGTCACTGTCACAAGATTGTCACAAACATGGCATAGACTTTCCCAAGCAAATTTACAAGCAAGCATAAAGGGAGTGTGTCACAAGATTGTCACAAGATTGTCACAAACATGGCACAGACTTTCCAAAACAAATTTACAAGCAAGTATAAAGGGTGTGTGTCACAAGATTGTCACTGTCACAAGATTGTCGCAAACATGGCACAGACTTTGCTAAGCACATTTACAAGCAAGTATAAAGGGTGGGTGTCACAAGATTGTCACTGTCACAAGATTGTCACAAACATGGCATAGACTTTCCTAAGCAAATTTACAAGCAAGTATCAAGGGTGTGTGTCACAAGATTGTCACTGTCACAAGATTGTCACAAACATGGCATAGTCTTTCCCAAGTAAATTTACAAGCAAGTATAAAGGGTGTGTGTCACAAGATTGTCACTGTCACAAGATTGTCACAAACATGGCATATACTTTCCCAAGCAAATTTACAAGCAAGCATAAAGGGAGTGTGTCACAAGATTGTCACAAGATTGTCACAAACATGGCACAGACTTTCCAAAACAAATTTACAAGCAAGTATAAAGGGTGTGTGTCACAAGATTGTCACTGTCACAAGATTGTCGCAAACATGGCACAGACTTTGCTAAGCACATTTACAAGCAAGTATAAAGGGTGGGTGTCACAAGATTGTCACTGTCACAAGATTGTCACAAACATGGCATAGACTTTCTGAAGCAAATTTTACAAGCAATAATAAAGGGTGTGTGTCACAAGATTGTCACTGTCACAAGATTGTCACAAACATGGCATAGACTTTCCTAAGCAAATTTACAAGCAAGTATCAAGGGTGTGTGTCACAAGATTGTCACTGTCACAAGATTGTCACAAACATGGCATAGACTTTCCCAAGCAAATTTACCAGCAAGCATAAAGGGAGTGTGTCACAAGATTGTCACAAGATTGTCACAGACATGGCATAGAATCTCCCAATCAAATTTACAAGCAATTATAAAGGGTGTGTGTCACAAGATTGTCACTGTCACAAGATTGTCACAAACATGGCATAGACTTTCCCAAGCAAATTTACAAGCAAGTATAAAGGGTGTGTGTCACAAGATTGTCACTGTCACAAGATTGTCACAAACATGGCATAGACTTTCCCAAGCAATTTTACAAGCAATTATAAAGGGTGTTTGTCACCAGATTGTCACTGTCACAAGATTGTCACAAACATGGCATAGACTTTCCCAAGCAAATTTACCAGCAAGCATAAAGGGAGTGTGTCACAAGATTGTCACAAGATTGTCACAGACATGGCATAGAATTTCCCAATCAAATTTACAAGCAAGTATAAAGGGTGTGTGTCACAAGATTGTCACTGTCACAAGATTGTCACAAACATGGCATAGACTTTCCCAAGCAAATTTACCAGCAAGCATAAAGGGTGTGTGTCACAAGATTGTCACTGTCACAAGATTGTCACAAACATGGCATAGAATTTCCCAATCAAATTTACAAGCAAGTATAAAGGGTGTGTGTCACAAGATTGTCACTGTCACAAGATTGTCACAAACATGGCATAGACTTTCCCAAGCAAATTTACAAGCAAGCATAAAGGGAGTGTGTCACAAGATTGTCACAAACATGGCACAGACTTTCCCAAACAAATTTACAAGCAAGTATAAAGGATGTGTGTCACAAGATTGTCACTGTCACAAGATTGTCACAAACATGGCACAGACTTTCCTAAGCACATTTACAAGCAATTATAAAGGGTGCGTGTCACAAGATTGTCACTGTCACAAGATTGTCACAAACATGGCATAGACTTTCCCAAGCAATTTTACAAGCAATTATAAAGGGTGAGTGTCACAAGATTGTCACTGTCACAAGATTGTCACAAACATGGCATAGACTTTCCCAAGCAAATTTACAAGCAAGCATAAAGGGAGTGTGCACAAGATTGTCACAAACATGGCACAGACTTTCCCAAACAAATTTACAAGCAAGCATAAAGGTTGTGTGTCACAAGATTGTCACTGTCACAAGATTGTCACAAACATGGCACAGACTTTCCTAAGCACATTTACAAGCAATTATAAAGGGTGCGTGTCACAAGATTGTCACTGTCACAAGATTGTCACAAACATGGGATAGACTTTCCCAAGCAAATTTTACTAGCAATTATAAAGGATGTGTGTCACAAGATTGTCACTGTCACAAGATTGTCACAAATATGGCATAGACTTTCCCAAGCAAATTTACAATCAAGCTTAAAGGGTGTGTGTCACAAGATTGTCACTGTCACAAGATTGTCACAAACATGGCATAGACTTTCCCAAGCAAATTTACAAGCAAGTATAAAGGGTGTGTGTCACAAGATTGTCACTGTCACAAGATTGTCACAAATATGGCATAGACTTTCCCAAGCAAATTTACAAGCAAGCATAAAGGGAGTGTGTCACAAGATTGTCACAAGATTGTCACAAACATGGCACAGACTTTCCAAAACAAATTTACAAGCAAGTATAAAGGGTGTGTGTCACAAGATTGTCACTGTCACAAGATTGTCACAAACATGGCATAGACTTTGCCAAGCAAATTTACAATCCAGCATAAAGGGTGTGTGTCACAAGATTGTCACTGTCACAAGATTGTCACAAACATGGCATAGTCTTTCCCAAGTAAATTTACAAGCAAGTATAAAGGGTGTGTGTCACAAGATTGTCACTGTCACAAGATTGTCGCAAACATGGCACAGACTTTGCTAAGCACATTTACAAGCAAGTATAAAGGGTGGGTGTCACAAGATTGTCACTGTCACAAGATTGTCACAAACATGGCATAGACTTTCTGAAGCAAATTTTACAAGCAATAATAAAGGGTGTGTGTCACAAGATTGTCACTGTCACAAGATTGTCACAAACATGGCATAGACTTTCCTAAGCAAATTTACAAGCAAGTATCAAGGGTGTGTGTCACAAGATTGTCACTGTCACAAGATTGTCACAAACATGGCATAGACTTTCCCAAGCAAATTTACCAGCAAGCATAAAGGGAGTGTGTCACAAGATTGTCACAAGATTGTCACAGACATGGCATAGAATCTCCCAATCAAATTTACAAGCAATTATAAAGGGTGTGTGTCACAAGATTGTCACTGTCACAAGATTGTCACAAACATGGCATAGACTTTCCCAAGCAAATTTACAAGCAAGTATAAAGGGTGTGTGTCACAAGATTGTCACTGTCACAAGATTGTCACAAACATGGCATAGACTTTCCCAAGCAATTTTACAAGCAATTATAAAGGGTGTTTGTCACCAGATTGTCACTGTCACAAGATTGTCACAAACATGGCATAGACTTTCCCAAGCAAATTTACCAGCAAGCATAAAGGGAGTGTGTCACAAGATTGTCACAAGATTGTCACAGACATGGCATAGAATTTCCCAATCAAATTTACAAGCAAGTATAAAGGGTGTGTGTCACAAGATTGTCACTGTCACAAGATTGTCACAAACATGGCATAGACTTTCCCAAGCAAATTTACCAGCAAGCATAAAGGGTGTGTGTCACAAGATTGTCACTGTCACAAGATTGTCACAAACATGGCATAGAATTTCCCAATCAAATTTACAAGCAAGTATAAAGGGTGTGTGTCACAAGATTGTCACTGTCACAAGATTGTCACAAACATGGCATAGACTTTCCCAAGCAAATTTACAAGCAAGCATAAAGGGAGTGTGTCACAAGATTGTCACAAACATGGCACAGACTTTCCCAAACAAATTTACAAGCAAGTATAAAGGATGTGTGTCACAAGATTGTCACTGTCACAAGATTGTCACAAACATGGCACAGACTTTCCTAAGCACATTTACAAGCAATTATAAAGGGTGCGTGTCACAAGATTGTCACTGTCACAAGATTGTCACAAACATGGCATAGACTTTCCCAAGCAATTTTACAAGCAATTATAAAGGGTGAGTGTCACAAGATTGTCACTGTCACAAGATTGTCACAAACATGGCATAGACTTTCCCAAGCAAATTTACAAGCAAGCATAAAGGGAGTGTGCACAAGATTGTCACAAACATGGCACAGACTTTCCCAAACAAATTTACAAGCAAGCATAAAGGTTGTGTGTCACAAGATTGTCACTGTCACAAGATTGTCACAAACATGGCACAGACTTTCCTAAGCACATTTACAAGCAATTATAAAGGGTGCGTGTCACAAGATTGTCACTGTCACAAGATTGTCACAAACATGGGATAGACTTTCCCAAGCAAATTTTACTAGCAATTATAAAGGATGTGTGTCACAAGATTGTCACTGTCACAAGATTGTCACAAATATGGCATAGACTTTCCCAAGCAAATTTACAATCAAGCTTAAAGGGTGTGTGTCACAAGATTGTCACTGTCACAAGATTGTCACAAACATGGCATAGACTTTCCCAAGCAAATTTACAAGCAAGTATAAAGGGTGTGTGTCACAAGATTGTCACTGTCACAAGATTGTCACAAATATGGCATAGACTTTCCCAAGCAAATTTACAAGCAAGCATAAAGGGAGTGTGTCACAAGATTGTCACAAGATTGTCACAAACATGGCACAGACTTTCCAAAACAAATTTACAAGCAAGTATAAAGGGTGTGTGTCACAAGATTGTCACTGTCACAAGATTGTCACAAACATGGCATAGACTTTGCCAAGCAAATTTACAATCCAGCATAAAGGGTGTGTGTCACAAGATTGTCACTGTCACAAGATTGTCACAAACATGGCATAGTCTTTCCCAAGTAAATTTACAAGCAAGTATAAAGGGTGTGTGTCACAAGATTGTCACTGTCACAAGATTGTCACAAACATGGCATAGACTTTCCCAAGCAAATTTACAAGCAAGCATAAAGGGAGTGTGTCACAAGATTGTCACAAGATTGTCACAAACATGGCACAGACTTTCCAAAACAAATTTACAAGCAAGTATAAAGGGTGTGTGTCACAAGATTGTCACTGTCACAAGATTGTCGCAAACATGGCACAGACTTTGCTAAGCACATTTACAAGCAAGTATAAAGGGTGGGTGTCACAAGATTGTCACTGTCACAAGATTGTCACAAACATGGCATAGACTTTCCTAAGCAAATTTACAAGCAAGTATCAAGGGTGTGTGTCACAAGATTGTCACTGTCACAAGATTGTCACAAACATGGCATAGTCTTTCCCAAGTAAATTTACAAGCAAGTATAAAGGGTGTGTGTCACAAGATTGTCACTGTCACAAGATTGTCACAAACATGGCATAGACTTTCCCAAGCAAATTTACAAGCAAGCATAAAGGGAGTGTGTCACAAGATTGTCACAAGATTGTCACAAACATGGCACAGACTTTCCAAAACAAATTTACAAGCAAGTATAAAGGGTGTGTGTCACAAGATTGTCACTGTCACAAGATTGTCGCAAACATGGCACAGACTTTGCTTAGCACATTTACAAGCAAGTATAAAGGGTGGGTGTCACAAGATTGTCACTGTCACAAGATTGTCACAAACATGGCATAGACTTTCTGAAGCAAATTTTACAAGCAATAATAAAGGGTGTGTGTCACAAGATTGTCACTGTCACAAGATTGTCACAAACATGGCATAGACTTTCCTAAGCAAATTTACAAGCAAGTATCAAGGGTGTGTGTCACAAGATTGTCACTGTCACAAGATTGTCACAAACATGGCATAGACTTTCCCAAGCAAATTTACCAACAAGCATAAAGGGAGTGTGTCACAAGATTGTCACAAGATTGTCACAGACATTGGATAGAATCTCCCAATCAAATTTACAAGCAATTATAAAGGGTGTGTGTCACAAGATTGTCACTGTCACAAGATTGTCACAAACATGGCATAGACTTTCCCAAGCAAATTTACAAGCAAGTATAAAGGGTGTGTGTCACAAGATTGTCACTGTCACAAGATTGTCACAAACATGGCATAGACTTTCCCAAGCAATTTTACAAGCAATTATAAAGGGTGTTTGTCACCAGATTGTCACTGTCACAAGATTGTCACAAACATGGCATAGACTTTCCCAAGCAAATTTTCCAGCAAGCATAAAGGGAGTGTGTCACAAGATTGTCACAAGATTGTCACAAACATGGTATAGAATTTCCCAAACAAATTTACAAGCAAGTATAAAGGGTGTGTGTCACAAGATTGTCACTGTCACAAGATTGTCGCAAACATGGCACAGACTTTGCTAAGCACATTTACAAGCAAGTATAAAGGGTGGGTGTCACAAGATTGTCACTGTCACAAGATTGCCACAAACATGGCATAGACTTTCTGAAGCAAATTTTACAAGCAATAATAAAGGGTGTGTGTCACAAGATTGTCACTGTCACAAGATTGTCACAAACATGGCATAGACTTTCCTAAGCAAATTTACAAGCAAGTATCAAGGGTGTGTGTCACAAGATTGTCACTGTCACAAGATTGTCACAAACATGGCATAGACTTTCCCAAGCAAATTTACCAGCAAGCATAAAGGGAGTGTGTCACAAGATTGTCACAAGATTGTCACAGACATGGCATAGAATCTCCCAATCAAATTTACAAGCAATTATAAAGGGTGTGTGTCACAAGATTGTCACTGTCACAAGATTGTCACAAACATGGCATAGACTTTCCCAAGCAAATTTACAAGCAAGTATCAAGGGTGTGTGTCACAAGATTGTCACTGTCACAAGATTGTCACAAACATGGCATAGACTTTCCCAAGCAATTTTCCAGCAAGCATAAAGGGAGTGTGTCACAAGATTGTCACAAGATTGTCACAAACATGGCATAGAATTTCCCAAACAAATTTACAAGCAAGTATAAAGGGTGTGTGTCACAAGATTGTCACTGTCACAAGATTGTCACAAACATTGCATAGACTTTCCCAAGCAAATTTACAATCAAGCATAAAGGGTGTGTGTCACAAGATTGTCACTGTCACAAGATTGTCACAAACATGGCATAGACTTTCCCAAGCAAATTTACAAGCAAGTATAAAGGGTGTGTGTCACAAGATTGTCACTGTCACAAGATTGTAACAAACATGGCATAGACTTTCCCAAGCAAATTTACAAGCAAGCATAAAGGGAGTGTGTCACAAGATTGTCACAAACATGTCATAGACTTTCCGAAGCAAATTTACAAGCAAGTATATAGGGTGTGTGTCACAAGATTGTCACTGTCGCAAGATTGTCACAAACATGGTATAGACTGTCCCAAGCAATTTACAAGCCATTATAAAGGGAGTGTGTCACAAGATTGTCACTGTCACAAGATTGTCACAAACATTGCACAGACTGTCCCAAGCAAATTCGAAGCAAGCATAAAAGGTGTGTGTCACAATATTGTCACTGTCACAAACATAGCACAGACTTACATGTTCAGCTTCTGTGGTTTGGGCGTCTTGCACTGACACTGCTATGGCACAGACTGGTAGTAAGGCCATGTGTGTAGAGGGTTTCTTTGGTCAGATCTTGTGTCTGCAGTCCTCCATTCCCCCAACCCTCTACATTTGGCACATGATATATAAAGAGGAAAACTACAAAAAATATGGTGGATATGGGGAAATGGAGGTAATCCCAACACCCAACGTACGGACTAAAACCCGGATGCCACATGTCACATGTGACATGCCAAAGTGTGTGGACTAAAACTCGGATGCTACATGTGACATGCCAAAATGCGGATATTGGAAGTCAGGTGCCAATATTGAGGGTTGAAACATTGGATGCCCGACAGCTTTAAATTTATAATATGATAAAAAACATGATCAGTGTTCCTTAAATATCTTAATTAAAGAAATTCAGAATTTTACGAGTTATTTAAACCATTACTTAAAATCTTGGACACGCAATATTTTATCAATAAAATATATAGAAAAAAAAAGACAAAGTAAAGATTTGAAAGTTGTGAAATATTTTTATTGTAACTTTATGACAGAATATAAAACATGAAATATTTTCATTTGATATCACAAATATCTATCAAAATTATATACAGGTAAAATGAAAATGATTAAACCTTGAAGCACTGAACGTGAAGCTGATGCATTCACTTACACCTAAACACATGTACAAACACTCAATATATATTCACTATATATATTTATATATATATATATATAATTTTACTTATATCTTTTATATAAATATATCAATATGTATTTATTGAAAATGCATACAGACACGTGTACATGAATATAGTCAACATAAAAAAAACATGAATTATATCTATACAATATACCCGAAAAATATTTTAAATGATGCCTTTTTAGCTAAGCTGACTATAAGTCATCTGAGCTTTAGTCGTGGTCCATTGTCCGTCTGTCTGTTGGGCCGTCCGTCTGTCTGTTCGTAAGACTGGCACGTTTCGACACCATTGGACCTACGAATCTGAAATTTGCCATACAGTTAGATGTCCCAAAAATCTCCAACCATGCCGAAAATTGGGTCAATAGGACTTCGTTCCTTCGAGATAGAAATCTATTTTCACACTTCAGGAATGCCTAATATCAAAACCACTCATCTGATTTTCTTCATATTTACCATAAATATTCCTCTATATAGTTCCTATGTTCATGCCAGAAATTAAGTCAGAAATTAAATTTTAAAAAGTTATGGGCCCAAACATAATGGACTTAGTAAAAAAATCAGGAAAGATATTTGGTCACTTAAGACCAAAAGTGTTAAAGGTAGGGACTTTATTTCAGTAATACAACTTTAATTTATCAAAATTTAATTGAATACCAAAAATTAGATCAAAATCTGTTAAATTGTTTAAATATTGGCAAAAATATAAAATTGGTACCTTAAATTTTGCCCAAGTTTGACCATGGCACGTTTTTTTCCTGTAAGTACTGTTGATTTAATATTCACAGCATGTTTTTGTTAGGATTTAGTCTGTTAACACCAAAAATTTGAAACCAGTTGATCAAAAACTGTAGATTATATTCAAGTTTTCAAGCACCATGTCACATCAAGTTTACATCAAGCTAGTGTTATGCAGTTTGCTAGAGCTCAGCTCCCCAGCTTCAGCTCTAAGTTCCTTAAATTTAGCATACAGTTAGATGTCTCCAAAATCCCCTACCACACCAAGAATTTTTTCACTAGGACTTAATTCTTTCGAAATATTAATGAAAAACTTCATTTTTCCATAAAAAACCCATTGTTACACTGTTAGACTGCCTAATATCAAAACCACTGATCTGACTTTAATCATATATAATATACATATTTTTCTATACATTCGCTATGCGCATGCCAGAAATTATGTCAGTATTGCGTAATTGTTTTAAGTTATGGGCCCAAACATAATGCACTTTTTAGAAAATCAAGAAATATATTTATTCCCTTAACAAGAGGATCGCTGAAGCTAGAGTTTTTTTGTCAGGGATTTAACATTATTTAATCAAGATTCAATTGAATACCAAAAATTAGTTCTGAATTTTTCAAATTTTATAAGTTATTAGTATAAATATAAAATTAGTACCTTAAATTTTGCCAACATTGACCATGGCACGTTTGTTTCCTGAGAGCACTGTTGATATAATTTTCATATCATGCACACATAAGGATTTCATCTTTGTAGTTTAGGAAGCTGAAAGAAATTGGCCAAATATTGTAGCTTATATTAATGTTTATATTAGACCATGTCAGACCCAGGCTTAATCCAGCCCCTCATCAGTCACCTGTATGTTGACCTTTCATCAGATTATGCATGCTTGAGCAAAGCATACACTGGGGCAGCCAGGTAGCTAATGCCCAGCCACAGTTGATCCAGGTGTCCAACCCAACTCATCTAGTAGTTGTTTTGAAAAACAACATAACAATAAACAATAAATTAATAATTTTGTATTGGTTTTTTATAACAAATTAAAGAAAAATTAATAGAAAAGGAATTTGTTAGTTGATGAGTAACAGAAAATTAACTTGCAGTTACTGATGATGTAAGAATCTTGCATGGATGGATAGAATGTCAATGTCAATGTTATTCCAAATAACACCATGCAGTCACCTATGGTATTTTTCAGTGAAATTTTAATGATAAAAAAATAAGTCATATTATTCATTACTAATCATTAGGAATCATATGAAGGAAATTATTGATAGACAAAGATGCAGTTGATAATATTAATCTAGATTCCTACTGTGTCTAGTGTGTAGATTGATGTGAAAGTAGTCCAAAGTGAATATATTACATTTATATTTTTTAATATAAATAAAAGCTATAAAATCAGGTACTTATGATAATTATTTAAATTTGTAAATTTTGTATATTCTGGATTCTCAACATCTTTGTTTGGCTAAAACTGAATAAATACTAGACATGGTGTGAATGCTTTGCAAATGTATTTGAATACAAATATGAATATGTACTGCATTAAAAAATTTTATTGCATAAGAATAGGAATTCGGGTAAAAATGAAAGTATTTGAATACCAGTACAGATACTTTCAAAATGTATTCATGAATGCATTCATGAATATATTCTATAATATTATTTCAATAATCATTTCAGTTATATTTTATTTTAAAAAATCATATGATTTTCTTCTTATTTTTTTTAATATATATTGGCACAATATTTGTTATTAAATTTTAATAAATAGTTAAACTTTTTTATAATATGTGCTGCTTATAAGTTATATAGCCAAGTCAAAATCTGTGTGACAATAGCACTCCATTTGTTAATAAAATAAATGAAGTCAATCCTCTTCCCTGTCTCCAAAGATACTATCAAAATCATACATAAGCTAAACCCCAACAACTCATAATAAAGCTTATATTTATTACCACGCAAAACAAGCATGTGCCTCTTTCCCAAATCATATTTTTATCATATATAACAGCTGAGCACCGTGACCCATGGGTCCCTTGTTTAGCACAACCATGAAATATCCAATTATATTGAATGGATCAACTCTGCCACATTCACAATGGTACAAAATTTCACAGCCAGAAATTTCAAGCATAAATAATGTGGGAGATTTTATACACAATTTATATTAACAGTATGGACTTTTAGCGGATATATAAATTTTGTATTTCGAGTCACTTTCGGAAACGGTTTGAATAAGATTTTCTCAGAACATTTTTGGGAATTCGTTAATGAATTATAATTTAATAAACCTGTTTTTGATTGGAAAATCTTGATGAAATATTTTTATTCATTGTTATTTCCTAGAGTATTTTGCTTATTTATGCCCATTTCCTTATTAATATTATAATTTTGGAAATTTTAATATTGTATATGTCAGTTTGTGTGCATATGTGTGCGTATATGTCTGCATGGGTACCATGCATATATATTTATTTATTAATTTATTCAATCCAAAAACTCACGTATTATATGTCTAAAATATTATATTATGCAACTCATTTATTTTTAATATAAAACAAGATGAAGACTGGAATCTGTTCAGGAAAACCTTTATTTGCATAATATAAAAGGATACGCATTACATAAAGAAACATAATAAACTGGTGCACTTCAATTGTATGACTGTGAAAAAAACTAAATAAATTGAGAGAATTTCAGCATGGGATTTGCTGTACTTGGGCATCTATTAACAGGCTGTATTTCTGAGCTAGCACTTTTGCAACAATTAAACTCACCATAACTGCAAAATACTTGCATTTCGTTTGACGTCCAGCTGATGTCCAAGATAAATATCAGTTAATTAAATTATTATTAATCAAACTTAACTCGCGTACCTCAGTATGATTAAAGAAATATATACGAGCAATGGACATGTGAAGTTTTATTGGTATATGATGAATAATTATAAAAATATGGTGAAACTTGTAAAATAGGCGTCCGACATCCTTCGTCCGGGTTTTACACACAGCCTGTGGCATCCGACCACCCGAGCGGCATCCGGCAAGGCATCTGATTTGGCATGTGACATGTGGCATCCGGGTTTTAGTCTGTCCCAATACCCAAGGCAAAAGCTGCTCTGGTGTCACAGGATTTGTGGTACCACCAGCAAACGTATCAATGACTGTTGAGACTTTTTTGGTGCGACTATAGAATTAGTGCCTACTGGTCAGGACGCCTTTATCCACAGCTTTTAGTGATATACGTTAAATGTTCCAATGATAGATCCAACTAACTCCTCAGTATATTTATGGAAGTGGCTAAACAGCTGGCTGGGTGCCGGCAGTTTAGTCCACAGGCTAAACAGCCGGCAGGGAATATTGACCTTGCCCTTGAGTCTAGCCCACTGGCAGAACTGTTGGCAAATTGATTTTACATTGTATGCTCTATTTCAGTGTATTAACCCATACTTTCTACTATTATTTTGACAATAAGCTGACAATATAGTGCTGACTTATCAAATTAGATATTTTGATAGCTTTATTGTAAGAAATGCCATTTGGTGTGGCTATTTCTTGCATCATCTCACAACACAATAGCTTGGCTCTACACCTTTAATTTGAGGTGGTGTAAGATTGTTTGATTATACCTTTGATTAAGTAATTAGCTGATCCTTTGGCAATTTATTTGACATATCCTGCGTTTGTTTTCACACACTAATTATTTGTTTGCTCATAAGCATACTAGTGCTAAAACAGTCTCTGGACACACATTCACATTTCTTGTATATTTTTATCACAAAATCTATAAAATATCCTGTAAATATTAAATTTTTATCAGACAATTTATATAAAACTACCGTGTACATATCACAAATGTGCACTTATAATACCTACTCATTAGTTCTTAACATACTTATTACATATAGACCAGCGAAATAGATACTTTGGTAAGTCATTACTATATTGTCAGCTCATTGTCCAAATAATAATGAAAAGTAGGGAGTAAACACTGAAATATACTGAAATTGAATACATTAATTTGCTGGCAGTTTAGCCAATGGGCTAGACAGCCTGCAAGGTCAATTTCCCCTGCTGCTGTTTAGCCACTTCCTATTTTTATTGTATTCTATAGCTTTTACATTTATATCTTAGCTTGAAATAATGTGCAATGTAACCTTTCTTCATGCGATTCATATTTTGTTTATCCATCATGATTCCTCTCTCTGCTTGTTTACACAGCTTGGCGGCACGACTATAGAATAACTCGTGCACCTCCCTGAAGCACTACACTTCAGTGAACGGATACATGGACACATTATACTGGGCTGAACTGCAGGGGGCCAAAAAAGTAACTGAACCAACATTTTTGCCTATAAAAAAATTTGTCCAATGCCTAAAAGGCTTCTATTGTACCCTGCTATGAATAATATATTAATATCTTATAATTTGTTTAAGTAATATTGGATCACTTAAGCCTGGACAGCCAAGTGCACCTGACACAAGAGATGTTTGATGTATTGGCCTGATGTTTTGACCTGTCCATGCATCTTTGATGGCTTTCTCGTTCACAAAACTGGTGTCGCCACCTACAATGACTTTTGCACAGTCTATGTACGTGCCTATTTGTCAGGAGGGATCTGATATATCAGTCTGAAATTGTGCGTTTTTATTCATATCAGATAGCTTCAACATATACAAGACCGGTGGCGCCACCTACAATAATTTTTGGATAGTCTGTGGCTCTGCTTATTTTTCAGGTGGGATTTGACAAATGAGCCTGAAATTGGGCATATGTATACATCTCAGATAGCTTTGTCATATGCAAGACAGGTGGTGTCACCTACAATAATTTTTGCAGTGTATGCTCCTGCTAATACCTCAGGAGTGATTTGACATATCAGCCTGAAATTATTCATGTCCATACATCTTTGATGACTTTCTCCTACACAAACTGATGTTGCCACCCACAATCATATTTAGCTCAGCTGATTGTTAGTCAACTTAGGTATAGGAATGGCACTTTGTTGGTCGCCGTCTGGGCAGTCTGGCCATTAGGCCATCCGTTAGCAGGTCACAAATCATAACTGCTGGTCCTAGAAACTTGCAAGTCATCCTGGGAGGTCATCTTCTTGGAAACCTTAAATAAGGTCACTGCAACATATATTCTCCGAGCTATGGGGCTTGAAAGTACCCCACAGAATAATATAAAATTTGATACAAAACCTCCAATATCTTGATAATTAATGCATGGATTGTCATAAATCTTGCCTTGAATATTGACCACAAATAGTTTTGTCAAGTCACAAAAGTGGTGTCATGCCACCTGCATTTTTGTTATTTTAACAAATATTTTTCTACTTTTTTTCTTCTTTAAAATGACAACATTCATGTCAGTTTCTCAGCTGTGATTACATCTAGTGTCCCAAAATCTGGTGTGTTTATTGATCACAAGAGGATACCCTATAGTAATCACCCTGTCTGTTTGTCTGTCCATCCGTCCATCCACACATTTGTTTCCAGATGATAACTCTAGGTTGGATTGACATGGATTTCAAACATGACTTAAATATGGCCCACCCCTAAAGCAAGAACCTATATGAATTATGGGTCATGAGGTCAAAGGTCAAGGTCACAGGACTTACTTATTTAAAAAGATAATGGCTGCATTTTAAGCCAAGCTTTTCATCCCAAACTTTCCATCTTTAGCATTTGGCTGACTTTCCAGTATTGGGAGAGCATGAGTGAATTTGGGGTCACAAAATCAAAGGTCAAGGTCACAGGGGCCATCTTTTCAAAAATTAGTTTCCAGATGATAAATCCAGTTTAGTTTGACATATTGGTTTCAAACTTGATTTATATAAGGCTCACCACAAAAGTATGAACTGTGTCAATTTTGGGGTCCAGTGGTCAAAGATCAAGGTCACAAAAACCATTTCTTTAAAAAGAATTCCAAGCCAAACTTTTCATCACAAACCTTCAACCTTCAAGATATTGCTAACCTGCCAAGAGGGGAAGATTCTATTCGATTTTGGGGTCATAAGGTCATAGGGCCCATCCATTCACAAATTAGTTTATGGATGATAATTCTGCTTTGGATTAGCTACAGACTTGATTTATTTATGACCCACCACTTAAGTAAATTCATTTAGATTTTCAGGGTCCAGAGATCAAAGTTGAAGGTCACAGGAGCCACATGTTTTAAAAGATTGTGGATGCACTGTAAATCAAACTTTTCATCCCAATCTTTCCATCTTTCACACATGGCTTACTTTCCCAAAGTGAGGAAATGTGTAGATTTTGAGGTTACCTGGTCAGAGGTCAAGAACACTCTTTAAAAGATTGTTACAATAATCTTAACATTGCAAGTTCAAGGATATAAGTTCTAAGAATTTTTGTCACATGGTCATTTGTTAAGGTCACAGGACTGTCATTCTGAAAAATTTCTTTAAAATATTCTTATAGACAAATGCAGCTTAGCATCGAGACCCATGGGCCCCTAGTTGTGTTGTGCACCCATGTCAGTATATCAGCAGTGAAGTTTGTGTAACTGGTGCATGAACTCGGGTTCAAAATGTTCAGTGCTTGCATTGTACATATACATGTCACGCATGTACTTGAAAAGTAAAAGTCCAGCATAGAAACATGATACTTGATGTGTACACCATTACACTGGTTTGCTGTAGGCCTGTAGGCCTTGTTATGAAATATAATAATCTCTGAGTGCATATACTCCACACATGAAATGGTATGATGACACTGGTTCACATTATGAGGGTTGGACCCAAAGACATGCTGTCTTTTACAAATTTGGTAATTCATGCAGGATGAACCATCTACCTGTACATATGAATAATTATAAACCCCCTTCATTAAAAGTAATCTTACCTATTAACACCCCTACAATAAAATAGATTGCCCAAAGGCCAGCCAATCAGAGCCCCTTCTGGTTACCTATGTTGTGAGAGAGAGTGAGAGATCAAGAGGCTCCACTAGTGAGCCCATATGGTAAGGAGGCTTAATCCAGCCTCATCCTATATGGCATAGGACAAGGCATTTTGTACAAGTATAACTTTTCCCACAGTATGCCTTTGATTAGATAGCCCATGGCCATTCTTGGGTGATTCATTCACTTGCATGCATCTTATGACATTTAGGGCAAGTCATTTGGTTGATTCATTAATTCCCATATTTATAGCTCAGGTACTGGCAGTATAGCATGTTTTGGCTTAATTAGGGCTGAAACTGGTACCAAATTTTGGTTGTTCAAGAGCACTGAATAGGCAATACCTGACTAGGCTTGAGTACCATGTACTTGTTGCTGTACTAACACTCCATTGATATAAATGGACTTGATCTGTTTATCAATGCAAAATATTAAAATTTTACTTCACTTTCTCCCAACAAAGAAAAAGATATAAATAGAGTTGAAATCCACTCTGAAACAAGCAGGTAAATTCATTATACTGTGGTTGGCTTTATATTCGCAAGGCTGAATTTTTGAGATTTCTTAATTTTGAATGTTTCATGAAGGTTTCATTTTCGCGATTGCACCAGAAACTATAAATTAAGCAGTATTTGTTATGATTTTAAAGTTAGAATGAATCCTACAATACCATATCTTATTACTGGTTCAGTCAGTAGGCTAACTTATGACTCGTATCACTGTCGATATAGCCTCTGTGAGTATGGTGTGTACGTTTTAAATAATGGATAAGTTTTACAATAATTGAATGCATCGGCCAATCTTGATATCCTGCTCAGATTTGCTTGCTGATTAAGTTGTGTCCAGAGGTAATCTTAGTTTACAGTACATCTTATTCCTAAGGGTTTCATATTCGCGATTATTTCTCATTCGTGAATATCGCAAAATTAAAACCCTCACGAATAAAAAGGCAACCACAGTATATACATGTACCTACAATTGGTTTCCATATAGCAAAAAAAACAAGTGACCCATGGGTCATGACGCTCAGCTGACTGGGAAGATATTTGCAAAAGGAAATTTTATCAATAGAATGGTAGTATATACCCATTCAACTGAAGCATCAAACAGATTAACCAACAGGCCAAGATTTAGTCTGTATTTATATATCTCAAAAATAGAGAAAAATGTGTAAACTTTTAAAACTAGAATACGGGTAACCGACAAGTGACTACATGTATCTGCCAAAATCGGATAGTGAGGCATGGATTGAGTGGCAAGGGGAAATAGAGTGAGGTATGTTGCATATTAGCATGGATGTCTGCAGCCTAAATGTGTATGTAGGTTGTGCCACCTACCACAAATCCAGAAAGCTGTCCAAGTTGTATACACCTGCAAACCACTACATGTATATGAGCGATTTTTGCCCATGGCAGACAAACAGACAAACACTGTGCAAAAATCTTTGCAGGTAACCCCTCCAGTTTTGTGTATGATAAAGACCTATGTGAGATCTAAACACATGCACAATTTTGGCCCAATCGGTCAAATGGTTCCTGAGATATGAGCTTGGATGTGTGCAGCGTTAACTAGAATGTAGGTGGCGCCACCTGTCATAAAATCAAGAAAGCTGTCCACGATGTATAAACCTGCAAAATTTTAGGCAGTTATGTCGAACCACTACAGAGAAATGAGTGATTTTAGGCCACGGCAGACTAACAGACAGACGCTGTACAAACATTGTTACAGGTGGGGCCACCATTTTTTGTGTATGTTACAGAGCTATCAAAGGGCTACATTTGTATAAATTTTATTTCCTGATCGGTCAAACGGTTCCCAAGATATAAGCTTGGATGTCATCAGCGTGAACGTGAATGTAGGTGGCGCCACCTGTCATAAAATCAAGAAAGGTATCCTGGATGTATACGCATGACGAATTTCAGGTGAATTAGTCAATTCACTGCAGAGATATGAGTGATTTTAACCCAAGGCAGATGAACAGATGGACACTGTGCAAACATGGTTACAGGTGGCGCCACCATTTTTTGTGTATGTTATAAAGCAATCCAAGGGCTACATTTGTATCAATTTTATTTCCTGATCGGTCAAACGGTTCCCGAGATATGAGGGTTTATGAGTGGAAACAGACCCACAAATGGACACTGGATAGAGAGGAAAGGTCAGAGGTCAACGCAAATTGGTTAGGCACCAGTTCACATGTGACCCGATAATAGGTGTAAGTTTGGGAAAAATCGGTCCATTAGTCTCCGAGGAGCTTTCTGGAAATGAACGCCGCCGCGGTGGAGGAACTCGGTCAAAAACATAGTATCCGCAAAACTTCGTTTTGGCGGATACAAAAATACAGGTGGCTCCACCAGTCTGCAGAAACTAATAAAAACACTTAATGGTCAATATCCATGCAAAAAATCATGGTGATCTCTGCATTAGTTGTTCAGATACTTCAGTTTTTGTATCAAATTGTCCATTATTCTGAGGGATATACTTCGGAGTCCTATAGCTTGAAGGATATGGGTAACAGAGACCTAATTTCAAGTTTCCACAGGCACCTTTCATGGGCCTCCTTGCATGACAAGAATGAAGATTCTAGGTCCAGTTGTTGCGATTTGTACCCTGTTGACAGATAACCACATCTTTAAAGGTCTCAAAAAAAAAGAAAAAAATTGGTAAAAATTTGAAAACAAGGGACCTATGGGTCACGACGCTCAGCTGTTATATATAATAAAAAAATATTATTTAGAAATGAGGCACATGCTGGTTTTGTGTGGTAATAAATATAAGCTGTATCATGAGTTGTTGTTGTTTAGCTTATGTATGATTTTGATAGTACCTTTGGAGACAGGGAAGAGGATTGATTTCATTTATTTTATTATCAAATGGAGTACTACTGTCACACAGATTTTGACTTGGCCATATAACTTATAAGCAGAACATATAATATAAGAGTTTAACTATTTATTAAAAAAATTACAAATATTGTCCCAAATATAATTTTTATTAAAAATAATAAGAGAATCATATGATTTTTTAAAATGAAATATAACTGATATGATTATTAAAATAATATTAAAGAATATATTCATGAATGCATTCATGAATACATTTTGAAAGTATTTGCACGAGTATTCATATACTTTCATTTTTACCTGAATTCCCATTCTTTATGCAAGAAATTTTATAATGGAGTACATAATCATATTCGTATTTAAATACAATTACAAAGTATTCGCACCACGTCTGGTATTTATTCAGTTTTCACCAAACAATGATGTTGAGAATCCAGAATATACAAAATTCACACATTTAAATAATGATCATAAGTACCTGGTTTTATGGCTTTTATTTATATTAAAAAATAACTGTAAAAAATTCATTTTGGACTAATTTCACATCAATGTACACACTAGACACAGTAGGAATCTAGATTAATATTATCAACTGCATCTTTGTCTATCATTAATTTCCTTCATATAATCCTTAATGATTAGTAATGAATAATATGATTTACTTCTTTATCATTAAAAATGAACTGAAAAATGCCATAGGTGACTGCATGGTGTTATTTGGAATATGTGACATTCTACCCATCGATACAAGATTCTTATATCATCAGTAACTGCAAGTTAATTTCCTGTTATTATAAACTAACAAATTCCTTTTCTATTTTTCTTTAATTTGTTATTAAAAACCAATAAAAATTTATTAATTTATTGTTTATTGTTATGTTGTTGGTTAAAACTACTAGATGAGTTGGGTTGAACACCTGGATCAACTGTGGCTGGCCATCAGCTGCCTGGATTCTCCCCTCAAGCGTGCATAATTTGATGAAAGGTCAACAAGGTCAACATACAGGCGACTCAAGAGGGGCTTGAGAGAGCCAAAGTCTGACAGGGTCTCATAAAAAACATTAATAAAAGCTACAATATTTGGCAAATTTCTTTCAGCTTTCTAAACTAAAAAGCTGAAATCCTTATGTGTGCAAGATATGAAAATTATATCAACAGTGCTCACGGGAAACAAACGTGCCATGGTCACAGTTGGGCAAAATTTAAGGTACTAATTTTATATTTATACTAATAACTTATAAAATTTGAAAAATTCAGAACTAATTTTGGGTATTCAATTGAATCTTGATTAAATAATGTTACATCCCTGACAAAAAAAATCTCTAGCTTCAGCAATGCCCTTGTTAAGGGAGTAAATATATTTCTTGATTTTTTACAAAGTGCATTATGTTTGGGCCCATAACTTAAAAAAAATACACAATACTGACATCATTTCTGGCATGTGCATAGTGAATGTATAGAAAAATATGTATATTATATATGATCAAAGTCAGATCAGTGGTTTTGATATTAGGCAGTCTTAAAAGTGTAACATTGGGTTTTTAATGGAAAAATTAAGTTTTTCATTGATATCTTGAAGGAATTAAGTCCTAGTGACCAAATTCTTGGCATGGTAGGGGATTTTGGAGAAATCTAACTGTATGCCAAATTTAAGGAACTTAGAGCTGAAGCTCGGGAGCTGAGCTCTAGCAAACTGCATAACACTAGCAATATGTGACATGGTGCTTGAAAACTTGAATAAAATCTACAGTTTTTGATCAACTGGTTTCAAATTTTTGGTGTTAACAGTTAAAATGCTAACAAAAACATGCTGTGAAAATTAAATCCACAGCAGTTACAGCAAAAAAACGTGCCATGGTCAAAGTTGGGCAAAATTTAAGGTACCAATTTTTTATTTTTGCTAATATTTTTAAAAATTTAAAAGATTTTGATCTAATTTTGGGTATACAATTTAATTTTGATTAATAAAAGTAATATTACTGGAAAAAAAGTGCTTAGCTTTAACAAGTTTTGTGTTAAGTGATAAAATTTCTTTCCTGATTATTTAAAAAATGCATTATGTTTGGGCCCATAACTTTTTTAAATTAAATAATACAGACCTAATTTCTGGCATGTACATAGGAATTAAATAGAGGATTATTTATAGGAAATATGAGGAAAAACAGATGAGTGGTTTTGATATTAGGCAGTCCTAAAGTGTGAAAATAGGTTTTTAATAAAAAATTGAGGTTTTTCCTTAATTTCTCAAAGGAATGAAGTCCCAAAGACCCAGTTTTTGGCTTGGTAGGAGATCTTGGGGACATCTAACATTATGCTGAATTTTGGATTCCTAGGTCTTACGGTTTCAAAACGTGCCACATCTACGGACGGACGGACGGACGGACGGACAGACGGACGGACGACGGACAATGGACCACGACTATAGCTCAGATGACTTATAGTCAGCTGAGCTAAAAAATAGAGGTGGCACACCCAGTCTGCAGAAACTGATGGAACAGCTCATGATCAATATGTATGCCGAAAATCATGACCATCAATGTTGTAGTTATTGAAATACTGCAGTTTTTGTATCAAATTTTCCATTATTCTGGGGGGGGGGGGGGTGTATTTTGGACCCATACAGCTTAAAGAATATGGGTAACAGAGACCTAATTTCAAGTTTCCATTGAGACTTTTCATGGGTCTCCCTGTGTGTCAAGAATGAAGATTCTTGGTCCAGTTTTTATGATTTGTGCCCTGTTAACAGATGTTCATATCTTTAAAGGTCTCAAAAATACTGAAAAATTTCGTAAAAAAAACGAACAAATACAGGTGGTGCCACCAGTCTGCAGAAACTTATGAAACACTCCATGATCAATATCCATGCAAACAATTATGGTTATCTCTGCATTAGATGTTCAGATACTTTAGCTTTTGTATCAAATTTTCCATTATTCTGAGCTGTACTTTGGAGTGCCATAGCTCAAAGGATATGGGTAACAGAGACCAAATTTCAGGTTTCCATGGAGACTTATCATGGGTCTCCCTGTGTGTCAAGAACGAAGATTCTAGGTCCAGTCGTTACGATTTGTACCCTGTTGACAGATAACTACATCCTTAAAGGTCTCAAAAATGGAGAAAACAATTCGTGAACATTGAAAAATACAGGTGGCGCCACCAGTCTGCACAAACTGATGAAACATCTCATGATCAATATGTATGTCGAAAATCATGACCATCAGTGATGTAGTTAATGAGATATTGAAGTTTTTGTATGAAATTTTTGACTATTCTGGGGGGTAATTTTGGGCCCCATAGCTCGAAGGATATGGGTAACAGAGACCTAATTTCTGGTTTCCATGGAGACTTTTCATAGGTCTCTCAGTGTGTCGAAAATGAAGATTCTAGGTCCAGACGTTACGATTTGTGCCACGCTAACAGATGACAGCATCCTCAAAGGTCTCAAAAATAGAGGAAAAAATAGTAAAAAATCAAACAGTACAGGTGGCGCCACCAGTCTGCAGGAACTGATCGAACATCTCATGATCAATATGTATGCCAAAAATGAAGACCATCAGTGATGTAGTTATTGAAATATTGAAGTTTTTGTATGAAATTTTTTACTATTCTGGGGGGTACTTTGGGGCCCCATAGCTCGAAGGATATGGGTAACAGAGACCTAATTTCTGGTTTCCAAGGAGATTTTTCATGGACCTCTCAGTGTGTCAAGAATTAAGATTCTAAGTCCAGTCTTTATGATTTGTGCCTTGTTAACAGATGTTCACATTTTTAAAGGTCTCAAAAATAGAGAAAAAAATTCGTAAAAAATCGAAAAATACAGGTGGCGCCACCAGTCTGCAGGAAGTGATGTAACATCTCATGATCAATATGTATGCCAAAAATCATGACCATCAGTCAAGTAGTTAATGAGATATTGAAGTATTGTATGAAATTTTTGACTTTTCTGGGGGGTACTTTGGGGCCACATAGCTCGAAGGATATGGGTAACAGAGACCTAATTTCTGGTTTCCAAGGAGATTTTTTATGGACCTCTCAGAATCCCAAGTTACAAGGTTCTAGGTCCAGCGGTTACGATTTGTGCCTGGTTAACGGACGGACAGACGGACAGACGGACGGACGGACAGACGGACGACGGACAAAGAGTGATCGCTATAGCTCAGATGACTTTCAGTCAGCTGAGCTAAAAATTATGTATCATTATGGACCTCTGTTACAATGACTAGTACATTTTTAAAGCCTAACATTAATGAAAAACACACACTGCCAGTAAGTTTTCAGTAATATTCAGATATGCATGTTACCCAGACTCGAGCACTCAAGTACTCCTTTCACCCCTAGGCTTAATAACAACATTGAGCTCAGATTTGGACATATCTTACAGCAATTTTGGTCAAGTAAAACTATATTTCTTTGTTGTTTTATCAGTGGGAGAAATCTTACACTTATATATACCAAACCAAGTCAAGAGTTCTTGCCATTTCAGGTTTCTGATATATTCTGCCAGCACTTCATCATCCAGCTAAAAGTTCAGGATCCATTACATAGTGAAGCTGATACATGAATACATGTACGACTTGATGGATAATCAAGTGATACATGCAATTAATGCTTTATCTGCCAGTCTGATTTTCCAAAATACACAAAAGAAGTAATGCTTTATCTGCCAGTCTGATTTTCCAAAATACACAAAAGAAGTATGAATCACACATTCATTATTAATATTCATTAATCTACTTTAACTGAAGCATTCCCAAGTAAGAACTGTTTGGTGATAACTTTATGATAGACAGCTGGCACTCAATTCTGCACCTCAAAATGCTTCAATTGTATTTTTGCTGAACAGTTTACTGAAACTTTAATGTTTTCATACACAAGCAGCTTATTCAAAAGTATAAATCTTGGTATGAAACCCAAAGCATACCAAATATTGTATAATTTTGAACCATATATTATTATTTATACTGTATATTTTATTTCTTGCTGCCAATATACCAGTGTGCTTGTAGTAACAATCTGAAAATTTTCTTTGATGCTGAATTTTATTATGTAGTGCTTTGAGTTCATATCATAGGTAACCTGGATTGTATGACATAATGTGTTTACCAGGTTGTAGAGTGGTCATTGCTTCAAGAAAGATAGAAAGATTGACAGAGGCAGCTGAAGAGATAAAAAAGCAAGTACCTGACAGTCAAATAGAGGTCGTTCAGTGCAATATTAGAGAACATGATCAGGTGAGTGGAATGTTTCCTCTTTACTTTTTGTTTAGATTTGATGGTTTATCGTTATTTTCACTAGCTGTTTTGTATGAATTCCCTGCATGCATGATCAAAGTTTTCAGCTCAGGTGATTATCAGTATGTTACTTTCATGGTTAGCAGAATGCTGGCAAATTCTCATAATGTTCATGCCTGCCGTAAATGCTAGGAAATGCCACTTTTTGCTGGCACATATTGTATTCGCTTGTAAATACTGCCAAATTGAATTTTAGCACAAAAGGTAGGTCAGGTATTGAAATTTCTTTGTATTGATTATACTGACACTTTCGTACTGGATTCTTCCTTATTTGGTATTTGCTCGTTTTGTCAGTTATGATCTGGAGATTACCCTACGTCCACACTGACCTACTCAGTCATTCATATATTCACAAGCATCATGTTATTTTTCAGACACAGACCTGCAATTTTGCACACAATTAGCTTGTTTATTTACAGTTAAATGCTCATGTGTGCAATGAAAATAATAAATGAATAAAATAAGTAAGTAAACTAGTTCTGTGATGAGAGTCATGAGATACAAAGTTGACTAAGTACAAAGTTGACTAAATACAAAGTTGACTAAGTAACAAACTGGTTTCTGAAATGCTAACCTTATACATGTAATTTTCTTAAAACAGTTTTTCCTCACTAAATTCACATATAACTTTCCTGTTTTATTATAATTCAAGAATGATATGTTTATTTAATTACTTTAATTTTTACCCTACAGGTAAAGAACCTGATGTCAGAGACAATCAAGAGGTTTGGTGGTATTGACTACTTAGTTAACAATGGTGGGGGGCAGTTTGTAAGCACAGCTGATAGCATCAGTCCAAAAGGTTGGAATGCTGTCATTGCAACCAATCTGACCGGCACATTTCTCTGTTGTCAAGAAGGTAATCTTGATATCCTTGTCATCTTTCCTTTTAAATCAATTACCAAATTATTTAAAGTGTCCTTTGCAATAAAATTCCTATTATATAATATAATACTGGTACATATGAGCTTAAGTATTCTGACAAAATTTACAAGATATAATATCCCTGGACGAAATGCCCATAGAATTTTGAAAAAAAACCTTTAACACGGCTAAAACAGCAATTCTTTCAGAGCTTATACATATGTTAATCTTTTAATCATCATACAATATGTTAGGACCATGATGTCAAAAATTTTTTGCTTGAACTTTTGAATGGTTCTATGGTGCCACTACCCTGTTTCTAATATGAACATTTTGTCTGTGGGCATTATGTCCAGTGGTAATTTATCTGTTGTTATCATGTCCTGTGGCATTTGCCCATTTACATTATGTCCTGTGGCATTTTGTCCATTGACATCAAGTCCTGTGGCATTTTGTATATTGACATCAAGTCCTGTGGCATTTTGTATATTGACACCATGTCCTGTGGCTTTTTGTTTGTTGACATCATCTCCTGTGGCATTTTGTCTATTGACATCATGTCCTGTGGCATTTTGTCTGCAGACATCATGTCCTGTTGCATTTTGTCTGTTAACACCATGTCCTGTGACAGTTGTCTGTTGATGTTATGTCTAGTGGCATTTTGTCTGTTAACACCATTTCCTGTGGTATTTTATCTACTGATGTTAAGTCCTGTAGCTTTTTGTTAACAGATGTACTCTATGCCATATGCCATAGGACACTGTGTCATAGGTTTGCAAATATCCATGGTCTTACCCTAATTTTATTTTACCTTTTATGCACAATCTTGACTTTACAGATTTTTAATAGCCAAAAGACTATACAAAGTTTTTTATCACACTTAATATCACTGAGGAGTGTTTGTTTTCTGTAATATGATTTCATTTTGTGAGAGATAAGTTATTAATTTTTTGTTATAGTTTACGATCAGTGGATGAGGGACCATGGTGGGGCCATTGTCAATATAATAGCAGATATGTTTAGAGGCTTTCCTGGAATGTGGTGAGATTTATATTCAAATATACATACCCATTGTTTCTTAATATACAACTTTACTTAAATTGATAAGTCGTACTCCTGTCATCAACCATGTATATTATGTTAAAGTTTACTGTCCTTTATGTATAAGTATTTTAAAAATTATTTGCTGCTGTTCTAAAATAAGAACATATTAATCGCTGTAAATTTCTTTTTCATCAATCAGTGACTAGTGATGATAAATTTGTATCCTGTTTTATGTTGTTTAATTTCAATCTGTGTATATTTATGTGTTTACCTTTGCCACTTAAGGCTGTTTGGTTAATTTCTTCTGTTTAGCCATACAGGGGCAGCACGAGCGGGAGTTGAAAACATCACTAAAACACTGGCTCTAGAGTGGATACATAATGGTGTTAGAATAAATGCTGTTGCTCCAGTAAGTAAATGTGTTGTTATAAATTAAATAATTGCTATACCTCTTGAGATAAAACAAGTGTATATGTTTGAAATTATCAACTTACCAATCTGATTTTACTATAGTCTTTGTTAAAAAACACACACTTTACTCTTCGTTAACTTCTATGGGCTATGTTTTTTTTGCCAAGTGAGGCATACATCTTTGGTAATGATCAATGACCATTTAAATCAGTTTCTTTGGATACCTTCTTATATATTTGTTGTATACATTTAAAAGGTCTTATACAACAGGTAAACTTTCTGTAATTGGCTCTTTCCTCAGTGCATAAAGTAATCAGTCAAATTGTATAACACCCAGGAATGCTGCCATGTAAAATGGTTACAATGATTTAGTTCTATATTTTTTTAGGATTTAAACCGTAATCTTGTATTTTCAGTTATATATTTAATTACCATCCATTTTACATAATTCTGTAATTACAGGGAACCATATACAGTTCTACAGCAGCAGCTAATTATGTGTTTGATGTGTTTGAGGCTCAGAAGGTTGGAATACCTGCCAAGAGACTAGGAACAGTTGAAGAGGTAATATGGCACAGGAATATGTTCAACTTGCAGCATTCCAGTGTCCAGTTTACTGAAGTTTTCTGTGTGAAACATGAGCATTTTTGCCATTGTATCACCAAAAAGTATATAAAAATTAACAAGGCCCATTAATTCCAGTATGTAAAAAATTTGTTATTTAATTGTGCCATTGAAAAGGTGAGGGATATTTGCTGAAGCCTGTTAATATTCTGTCTAGTATAAAGGAAATCTTTAAAGCTGAACAGACTCAATATAATGATATTCACAAATCAAGTTATAATAATAATGACAAAGTCAGCAACTCTATGCAAAAACATTTTCACAGACTTTTGATGAATTATTTTGTTGAGGTTTAGGGTAATTCTCAAGAAACAATCTGTAAAATTTTGAAGTAACCTGGGGCACCATCATGATATTCATTCAAGTGATTATATTGTACTTTGCAAAATTCTGGTCCCAACGGAGATCTACAGTTCACAGGTATTATGGGGTAGGCTTTGCTCTAGAACTCACCTTTGGGCTGTGAAATTGGTTGGTGAACCTTAGAGCACAGGAACACAAGAAAGTCTTGTTAAGATTCTGGTGGAGTTATGTAGGCTCTGACTACATATTACCTTAAAATCTCCACTTAAAACCGCGGTTTAATCAAGAAATTCAAAATCTTGAAATCAGGTTGATTTCCTGAAAGCACTGTGCGGTTTATACTAGAAGGGTTTCCTGAATATCTTCCTGACAGACATAATTTTTGGGCCGGCGCGTGGGCGATAATATTGCAACTTTCGAAGGCTGTTCTTAGCATGCATGGGAACCGTGTGTAAATGTATTATTTACAATTATTTGTTATTTGTAAATAAAATATTGCTGATTAGTTTTCGTGTGATATATAACTTGTTATAAAATCTTGGTAATTGTCACCAACTAATACGTTCAAAACAACCCTGCTGTTACACACAGCGGTCCACTTCGTTGGGCATGGTCAAGCAAAATTGAAATAAAAGCCTACTTTAAACCTATTTGCGACATTATTTAGCAATGATTATTTGTTTAAAACGTAAAATGAATAAAAAGCTGACATCGTAAAGAGTCACACAATGGCAGACGATCGTTTTAAAATCAACAATGGCAGACAATCGTTTTAAAATCAAGTTTGAGTGCCACCATGTGCTGAAACGCCCCGGTATTCTGCTAAGAATATTTTGAACGGCTGTACGCGGTGGGTGGTAAATAGAACAGCCACCTATTTCGTTCCAGCGTGCCTTGCGCGAACACTGCCTTGACAAAATGGCTCTCCACACAGACACTTTCTTCAGGAAAAAAACTTGCTAACCCGGACTGGCCACTTTAATTTTACCTAAAAAATCACTCGTTTTCAAGCGTCATGTTTCCTATACGTGCGTATCGAAAAGGTAACTTCAGTTACTTTGATATTTAGTTAAGTTGACCAGCGATGTTTTCAAACGCACCAGCAAATTGTGACATGGAGCCATGTCAACGTACAATGTGACGAAGATAATACCGAAGTAACCGGTATGAAAATGATTTGAATCTTCCGAGTAATTCCAGAAAATGGAATTTTCATCAAAAATTAAGATTTCAAAATATTACTTTTAGAATTAAAATATACAGTGACTTGAAATGGATCAGCAGAATATTTTTTCCAAAATATAATGACAAATCAGTAGCAAACAAGAATACGGCACGGAATATAAAATCTGTATAAACAGGCAGAGGTTCACCGGCCCTTACGTCTTCCCAAACTTCATGCTTGAGTGACCCTGCAAAAAAGTGTTATGATGTGATTAAATAAAATGCCCAAGGAATTTTTAAAGTGGACAGGAATGGCCGAGTCGCAACCTACGTGTGTTCATTTCTAGATGATTGCTTGATTGTGTCTTTTGTCAAATCATTCCGTAGCGAAAGTTGGTGCGGTTTTAAAGGGGGGTTCTTAGTATTTGAGCACCTCGCGGTGTCTCGCCTGGAATATCGGCGAAGTCTGGGTGCGGTTTTAATCGGAAGTGCGGTTTTAAGTGGAGATTTTACGGTAGTTATAATGTGGTACTATATGTGTTTTTTATGTTTGTTATTTCTGTATTTTCCACCAGGTGTCAGCAGCAGTCCTATACCTTCTGTCACCAGCGGCAGGTTTTATATCAGGATCCACACTGAAAGTTGACGGCAGTCAAAGTTTGTATGCAACGCCAGGTCCATTTCATATACCAGGTAAAACATAGTGGGAAAAATGAAATGCTTAAATACATGCAACCAAAACACATTTTCAGTGACAACCATAAAAGGGAATGCTCAGATTTTCCCAAGTTTTTTATATATTATTACAAGATTACTAGGAAAAGAGCAGTCGACAAGCAACCATTTTAGTCACGGAGGCATGGGCAAAGTTAAGGCACTGAAGTTTCCTGACATAACATGACTCCAAATTTGTAGCACCAGGGATGCCAATTAAACTCCTCATATATGTGCAGTTTTCACCAAAAACAGATCTACAGATGGATACAACATGTAAAGTTCAGGCCAAGACACCAATCCACTACTGAGAAAAAGTGCATCGATGTATTCTATAAAAACAGAACAGCCTGAGGTGTCACCTGTCTGCTCAACAACAAAGCTATCGAAGATGGACAAACATGCAAAATTTCAGGCTGATACATCCATCCACTCCTGAGATAATGGCAGTTTTCACCCAAAGCAAACGTACAGATGGACACCACATGGATACAATTGCAGATGGCACCACCAGTCTTGAGTGTGAGGTGGAGGTTATCCAGGATCTATGGACATGCATAATGTTAGGCCAATATGGCAAACCACTCCTGTTAAAAGGGCATTAAAGTATTCAACAAAAACCTGAGATATGAGCAATTTTACCCAAAGCAGAGGTACTGATGGATGCCACATGAAAATGATTGCAGATGGTGCCACCAGTCTTGAGTATGAGATGGAGGTATGCATGATCTATGAACCTGCATCATTTCAAGCCAACACAGCAAACCAGTCCTGAGAATCGGGCATCAATGTACTCTACGAAAACAGGAGAGAAATTGGTGCTATCGGTCTGGTTTTCAAGATTACTCTTCAAGATGGATGGACATGCCAAATTTCAGACCAGTACATTGATCCACTCCTGAAATATGAGCTATTTTTTCACCCAAAGCAAATTCACAGATGGACGCCATGCGAAAAGGATTGCAGCTGGTGGTACCAGTCTTGAGTACGAGATGGAGGTATGCAAAATCTATGGACGTGCATACTTTCAGGCCAATACAGCAAACCATTCATGAGAAAAGGGCATCAGTGTATTCTACAAAAACCGTAAGGCAGGTAGTGCCACCTGTCTTGTGTATCAGATTAATCTCCAAGATGGATGGACATGCCAAATCTCATACAAATACAGTGAACCACTCTGGAGATGTGAGCAATTTTCACCAAAAGCTAACGTATGGATGTACACCATGCAAAAACCATTGCAGATAACGCCTCCAGTCTTGAGTAAGAGATGGAGGTATCCAAGATCTATAGACATGCACAATTTCAGCCAATACATTGAACCAATCACTAAGATGAACAGATGGCAAATGCTTGGATGGATGCCACATGAAAATCATTGTGGGTAGTGCCACCAGTCTCGAGTAGGAGATGGAGATATCCAAGAACTATGGAAATGCACAATTTCAGCTCAATACATTCAACCACTCTCGAGATATGTGCTGTTATCACTAAGACACCAAGATTCATACTGCATAAAAAGGATTGCAGGTGGCGCCACAAGTCTTTGTTATGCACAACTTCACTGGTGATCAAATAGATATGCTTGGTTTCGGACAGCTTGGTCCAAGTGTCTCAGAGGAGTTCTCTGAAAATCAACAAAGTTACAGTGATGGTGGAACCTGCATGAAAATATAGTATCTGAAAAAACTGATACAATTAGTTTAGTCTTGATTTCTTAAAAAAGTTTATAGAGGCATTCTGGAAGAGGTTATTTTCTAACTTGAATTAAGCAAATAATTCTTAAATATTCATGTAATTCAAAGAATCTTAAAACACTGATTAATGGAAGAGAACAGTATAATTCCAGTTTATTAATATCATCAGTGGTACTTTATTCTGATTATACCCATTTATCAATAGACAGTGTTTCAATTACACCTCTGTCACCTATCATGTTTTTCCATTGGCTTATTTGGTTGAATTTCTTTCTGCAATGTTTTGCATAGTGTTGTGAACAGATTTTGATGAAATTCCATAGAGGTTCTGGAAAACACTCAATAGACACTTCTTCAAATTTTGATCAGTTAAGGTTTGACTTGGATCCTGGTGGAGGTTGTGGTCTCAGACTACTCTCTAGTTATGTTTTTGTTGGCCATGAATTTTAAGTCAGCACATTTGTAGGATTAATAATTGTTTAATCAAACTAGAATACGGGTAGTCGACAAGCGACTATGTGTATCTGCCAAAATCTGAGTAGGACAGGTGAAGTGAGGCATGGATGGAGTGGCAAGGGGAAATAGAGTTACATGTGTTACATATTAGAATTCATGTCTGCCACGTAAACATGATTGTAGGTGGCACCACCTGTTATCTGAACGAGAAACTATCCAAGATGTATACACATGCAAAATTTTAAGTCAAACCACTGCACCATTTTTGTGTATGTTATAAAGCTATCCAAGGGCTACATTTGTGTAAAAAAAATTTTCCTGATTGGTTGAATGAGTCCGGAGATATAAGCATGGATGTCTACAGTGTGAACGTGAACATAGGTGGCGCCACCTGTCATAAAATCAAGAAAGCTATGCAGGATGTATACGCATGCCAAATTTCAGGTAATTTGGTCAAACCACTGCAGAGATATGAGTGATTTTAACCCAAGGCAGACAAACAGATGGGCGCTGTGAAAAAATGGCTGCAGGTGGTGCCACCATTCTTGTGTATGTTATAAAGCTATCCAAGGGCTACATTTGTAAAAAAAAATTTTCCTGATCGGTCATACGGTTCCCGAGATATGTGGGTTTAGTGAGGAAACAGATGCACAAACGGATGCTGGGCAGAGAGGAAAGTTCAGAGGTCACAGCCAATTTGTTAGGCACTAGTTCACATGTGACCCGATAATTGGTGTAAGTTTTGGAAAAATCCGTCCAGTAGTCTCAGAGAAGTTCTCCAGAAACGAATGTGGCGGCAGCGGCGGAACCCAGTCAAAAACATAGTATCCGCAAAACTTTGTTTTGGCGGATACAATAATTTTCAAAATCTATTACTGTTTATCAACATTCACCTTTGCCATATCCTTTTTTCATTGTTAATTCAGGGGCGTCAATAAAGGGGGGGATGAGGGGTCAATGTAATCATCCCCCCATTATTCCAAGAATATTTATATATTTATATAATGAAATATATAAATAATTAAAATTATAGACTTTGGTTCCATTTATCTGTTTTCTATGAAATATTATATCTTAACCTGGTTTAGAATTGACTTATACTGGAAACATAATACCTTATTTTCTCAGACCTTTACATAATTTTAAAATATTTGAAATCTGATTAAGTTTATATATTTGAAATGTGTCATACAGATGCTAAAAAGGTTTATATGTGTGTGTGTGTGTGTGAGGGTGTGTTTGTGTGTCTGTCTGCAAGTCATTCCACCCACCCACCTGGAAGATAAATTGACGCCAATTTTATTTGATTTTTCTGTCATTTATGTCTTTCATTCGTATATGTTAATTAGACTTTCTTATTATTAGTAGTGTTATTATTATTATTATCATTATCATTACTTGTGACTTTATTGTTCTCTATTTTCAGACCACAAGAATATTCCAGCATACACCTGGGAAGATGACAAACCACCGAGCAAATTATGACCAACATCTGAGTAAACATATCAAGTATATAAAATGATGGCAGCAAAGACAGACTGGGCCAGAGGAAACCTGTCAGGATTTCAATCTAGTAAATTATATCAGCCATGACATAAGTGGGGATGCAACTGAGAGCTTGATCAAGATCAAGTTCAAATATGTAAGATGGTGCATTGAAGATTTTACATTGGATTAAAATATAATGTAAATAAAAGGCTAGCTAATCCATTAAAAATGAATGTGAGCATTAAAAAATTGTCATATTCAAACATAAGTTTAAATGGAACTAGCAATGTAAAAGACTTTACATGGCAGCAAAACCTCTGTTTCACAATAAGTTTAAAGCCCATTTGGTAAAACAATTTGTCCTCTCATTGATGGTAAGGCCAAAAAATAAAAGGTATGGTTCTCAGGCCCCACCTGCGTCAATTTTAAGCCCCCGCATCAAAACTTTTTATTTTTATTTTCAAAGAAGATATATAATACTATTTACGTAGTGCTTTTACCTGTTTAGCAAAACAAATTATTTTCATGCTTTTCCCTGATCATATGACATTTATATTAGAACATACAAAAAAGGTCAAAAATAAAATAACGCCCACCTGCACTGATTTCAGGAAAAAAGTGCCTGAGAACCATACCTTTTATTTTTTTGGCCTAACTCCTAAATTTTTGCTTTGACTAAAGAGTGAAACAGTAGAAATTTCATGAAAATATGGACATCTTTCAAAGCAAAGACAGAAATTATATTTAAGATGTTGCAGCAAATAAAGGAAAGATCGGAAGATTCTCAAATAAATACAGAAGACTTGTTTCAATTATTAATGACTCTTAGCCAAACTCTGTAAGATTTATTCCAGATATGATGTGAAAATGATGATTTCTCAGATGGGGGGTCAGATTTAAACAGCCTTTTTATTTACGGGCTCTTGAGCAAATAAGCTCATAACTGATTACTTCTGATATGGCAAAGCCACCATGACAAAAATACAACCTTGATAGATCATAATCACACATTTTATTTTTATGTATCATCATTTGTTATTCATAAAAATTGTTATTAAATTATTTTACAAAACTTATGTTTTCATTTTATTTTATGTGAGCATTTGTTGGGACTGGCTAAAATAGACTGACCAAGAAAAATTGACCAATTAGTGTAATTTCTTCTGTGGATCTTTAAATATATAAACTAGAAATATGCATCCTAAGGAATGCAGGCCTCCGCCATGTGGGTGGTTCTTAATGTGTGATGCTCCATGAATGTTTGCATTCTCTCATTTGGCCCATTCTCCCAGGTTCATTCAGGCGGCAGTTCCCCTGTGTTTGCATTCACCTTCTTGGACCATATTCCCAAGTGCATTCACCCATAGGTGACTCTACATTTGTGAATATTCATGGAAGTGCTTCCTGAAGCCAAATTATGAGGCAGACCACCACAAAAGACTAGTCAAAATGATTATTCCTTGGCCTATACACACACAAAAACTGGAATGAATGCATACCCTCCAAGCAGAAGGAACAATTTCATGGAATACAGTTGTATTAGTTTAGCAGCACTAAATGGGTCATAGGAAATGGAACCTTTTAAAACCTGAGTGAAGATCTTGGTGTCAGGCCTAACAGACTTCTGCTGATACCCTGATCCACTGAGGTCTCGGAACTGTCCCAGAGGTCCTTAATTTTACCAAGATGGATGTTACAGGGCCATATGATATGCACATATTCTGAAAGCTTTAAATATACTCTGCATGTGGTATATACAAGCTTTGGAATTTCCAAGGTCTGGGAATTTTTTTTAATTGAACATTTAAAATCTTGCTGTATTTATATGTTCAAACTTTATTTTGATATTTCGCTGGCATGAAGTGTGGAAAACATACCATTTTGAATATATGGAGTTGTGAAATTTTGCTCTAAAAAACAAAATTGAGCAGTTTTCAAAGCAGAGTTTGAAAACTATTATGGGGAAAAACAAAACACACTTGTGAAACAGCTTTGAGTCCTAAAGAACTACCAGTACTCTGAATTGTCCCCCTCACATTTTCCAAGCCCAAAAAGCCCATGACTGATCCTACCCAAGGTAAACATATTACTTTCTGTGATGGAAAAGCAGGCCTAATTTCAAGACATCCCGTGTATTTACACGGACTGCTTATAATCATATTTTTGCTGCATAGCCCACAGAATATAAGTCATGATGATGACCAAACTTCAGTTTAAACAGAGATTTCACCAAGACATGACTGCATCTTAAGCCAGAACTTTCTAGGTCTAATTGGCACAGTTTATACATTGTTGAGATGGATAGAGAGAAACCCAGGGCAATAGCTCCACATGAATGACAGTGAGTATAGCTAAAAAAAACGGAAAAGTGTGAGCAAAATAATAAATTAACAATTTCCCCTACATTTATCTGGGTAGATGAAAAAGACAATAGGAAAACAGAAAAGATATGCATTATAATAAATTGTATTTTTATATTTGCCACTAATTTTTTTTTATAAAACAATAACAATATTCCATGTTTAGGGCTCATATTTGTATCAGTCATAAAATACACAGTTAATATATAATAAAACTGAATTCACTCATATTTACTGATGTAATGTTTTTTTTAGTGTAAAATCAAATCTTTTGGTAAAAATCAACAGAAATACATGTAAATACATTTTTGTAGTGCATGTGTAAAATTAACTTTATTTCTAAAACAAGGAAGGAATAAACCTTAAAAGGTGTTAAACACATTGTCATTATTTTCTGGAACTGTTTTGTTTCTAGAAACATTAGAAAATACATTAAAACCATGTAAATCACCATAAAAATAAAGCAATTTCAGTTATGCACTAGACTCATTTTTTGATTTCTTAATTTCAAAATGAAACTTGCCTTTACCTGCATCAGGAATGCTTAATAATGAAATGACTAATTGATAAAGTAATGAACAAAATAACTGACTCTTTTCAGACCTGGATGGTACATGTATTACCTTGTATTAATTAAATGCTTACTCCTAACCAATTATAAATTTAGTAAATGGTTCCTTAATGATAAAAATTAAAGAGCGTTACATTTTTGCAATTGTGAAGACAGTTGCAAATATGAAAGATGTTCATATATTGAATCCTTTGAATACAATTCTCCAGTTGGCTTAAAGACTGTTCTTGAGTGATTTCTATACAGTTATTGTTAATATTACACCTACCAAGCCAAAACCATGAATATCATTTGAATGCCTTACACTAGTCATGAATGCAGCACTTAATAACATGTGAGACATTTAACAAAATATGAAATGGGTACTCCTGTTACAAAATGTTTTCATCATATCTGTTCAATATATATGTACTACAAGTGGTATGTAAGGAAGCATAATACAGCATTTTCACTTAACAAAATCAGTCCAACAGACAATAAAAACAATAACTCCTACTCATACACTTAATTCAACGTAAAACGCAAGACTGCAGTACATGTATATTCGGACACATACAAAGACATAAAATAATTTTATACCATTTAAGATTTATAAACAGCTTAACCACCTGTAACAAACAGGGATGACAGATATACAAATAATTAAAGTAGCATAACAAGATGGACACTGCCTTTTATGTGAATGGAATCGTAAACCTTGATCTTCTTCCAGGAATATGTAACATACCTTAGATTCAGGACTAAATATTCATCTTAATAAACAATAATGATTATTTTGTGTCAACCTCTAACTGTATAAATTCTTTATCATATAAAATGTCTTAAGTGAATGTCATTTTTGCATTAATTACATTATCATTTTCAGTTTAGCCTGTTCCTGTATTACATATCAGTACCCTGGAACTCCTAAATCCCTCAAGAACCTTTGTGCTTGGCAATAACCTTACAATCACAAACATCGTGGTTGAGTAGATAAAGAATGAGTGATTTTCTACACTGGAGTCCCTTCGTTGATTTGACTGGTCAGGAGTCCTGTGTCTGGTGCCGAGTCCCATATCAGTTTCTGGATCTCTTTAAACCGGGGATGGGCGGCATCTTTAGCCAGACTCAGTATCATACTCTCACTTGTCGTGATGAACGCTCCCGCATCCTTCATCCTCTGTAGTGCAAACATCCTACGAACAACAGTGATGCTGCATTGTATCATATGACTTTATCATAATTTTATAATCATTATAATTATTAATCCTGCGCAAAGCAAGGGTTACTCTTTTCACTCCGTTCTGTGTGTGTGTGTGTCAGCAAGATATCTGAAGAATGGTATCACAGATGTTTTGAAATTTATCATATAGATTGGTTTTGAGAAAATCTCCAAGAAGATAAATTTTGGTGTAAATCCGAGGATAAAATAAATTAAGTGTTTTATGGCCTCTTATAGCACATTTGTTTACACCAGGATGTGACAATGTGGCCATCTTTGGAGAGCGTGTTTTGCTGTTACAGAGGACGATGAAATCACTGCCCATGTATACACTGTTTCTCTGAAAGTCGTCAGTAAATTAACATACAGCATGGGGGCCATGGTTGTTGTTCCTTTTTTTGTTTATAGTCAAGGGCAGCAATACCATGATGTCCAGGGATGTTTTTCAGTTATTCAAATTAAAAAGGTCCAGAGTTATAACACAGGTTTTATTAACATTCCAGGGCACCAACTTTGAACACGATCTTTTGTGTAGGGTTTGCATCCATATATTGGACGTTTCTTTTTTAATTTATAATTATAATTATTATAATTATATAATTATTCATACTTTTAATACTAATCTTATAACTGCCACACAAGGCTGACATGAATTTTTTAGGACTGTCAAATAATACAGAAAGAATATACATACATAAAGATCCAATTCAGTAAATCTGTGATACTTAACCAGTACTGTTATAGTTTGAACTATATCATTTTTATTATTGTGGGTCAACACAGTATAGACATGTGACCCAAACATTTCTTGAAGGTAGGGCTGCATCACTCAAAACATACCGGCCACATAACAAGAACAAATGGGATCCAATCATTTTTAAATCAAATTTTTTGCTACCTCATCACAGCTTAAAACTGGGGTGTTCCAGTGCTGCTAAACTGATGAGCATAACTGACTAATTTATCCTACACCACTGACAGGCCTGTCAAAGGTAAGTGTCCAAAAAAGAGAGCAAGTCCTTCGGTAAAAAGGAGTACCCTTCTTTGAAATAAAGAATGAAAGAAAAGTTAAATTAGCAGCAATTCCCATTTTTTTACTACAAACTGGATAAAGGTATACTTTGCATTATATATATATATATATATATATATATATATATATATATATATATATATATATATATATATATATATATATACACACACATACATACATACTTCATTCCAAAAGTCAAAACATACATTACATGCACATCCCCCTAAATGAAGATAAGGGTATTTTCACACGTTGTGACACATAATGGACTTTTGCACACACTAAAATTTGTCCCATGCTTGTTCTAACTGGACTATTATATCAAAATTTGTTTTCATTGGAAATAAAAGAGTTAAAAGTGTTGCTGAGAAAAGGTGGAAAAAAGAGTAATAAACGTCATTTCAGTAAATCCTCAAAAAAAAGAGTGTCTCTTTCAAATAGAGTGATTTGGCTGACCTGACTGAGCCTATAATTCTACTTACTGTGTTTTGTTGTAAATGAACATTTGAGCTTTGAGACCTTTGGTGACCTTTCATGAATGCACAACAATGTAGTGTTTTTATAAAGATCTCCTAACACAGACACTCACCTGTCAGTCATGCTTCTTGAGCTGCAGGCATCAGCGATGACGTGGATATCGTACCCTCTCTCCACGAGATCCAGCACTGTCTGCTGTACACAGGCCTGGGTCTCAATTCCACACAGAATGACAGACTTCACATCTGTCAATGATATAATGGTGTTATGAACAGATTTCACACACTGTAATATATAAGATTAAATGACTAAATGTAGGCTGTATTTCATAAAGGGCAATGCTTTTTGCATGAAAGTAACAAGAGTAATTAAAAGTCAGACTGATACTTCTATATTGAACCTGTTGGAAAAATTTGAATTTTTTTTGGTTGGAAAATGTATGTGATAATTTGTAGGCAGGTCCAAGAATTATGAACAGAAAGTCCTCTTATGTAATATGACACAACCCTGACCACAGATAATACTAAAAAGTGTTAATCACAAATCACACCAATGGGTCATATAATGAATTCAATTTTTATACAGAATAATATATCATTCTTGTTTTGCAGGCCAGGAAAAATTTGTTTTAGGCCATGAATCATGTCATCTACATACCTGATGATATTACGATCTTATTTTTAATGGACAGTGTATTTGTATGTTTTAAATTACAAGAAAAGGCTTTTGAAACCTCAATGTTTATTCTGGCAGAACATTTTGCAAACTTCTCTTATGTGATCAAAACTCTTAATATACCTACCAACAAAATGTGATTTTTTCCTTTAAAGAAATCAGTGTTATTTTTATATTTTGGTAGAGCATGTAGTTTCCTTATACCTGGTAATTTCTGGAGGTGTTCAACAACATCAGGTACAAGCATGGAAAACATGGTCTTTGGGAAGACGGGACACTGGCTGACGTCAAGCTCAGACACTGTGGGCCCCAGTCCTGTAACACACAAATGTCAGTGAAATATTAGTACCTACACACTTAACATGAACACAGTGGACCAAAGACCTACTAAATAATATCAATAACTTTACATCATAGTGAAGCTTATTTTTTTTCAATTCCGGGGATAATACGGACTGGATGTTAACTTACAGATAATCTAAAGAGGCACAAAAAGCCTGTTTGGTTGGAATATATTTAAACTAAACTTTAACAAATATCAAATTGTATGACCTTCAGACATACTACCAAGGTAGGCAGGATGACTGCTTTTTAATTTAACCCTATCCTGTTTATATTCATTTTAGATTTCAAACAAATTTGGACAAATCTTTACACTTACATTACAGGAAGTATCTTGCTCATCTTTTGTTGTATCTTTACAAAATTTTAAATAGTTCTTACAGAGGTTTGCTTTAGGTTAAATAGGATTTTTAGATCTAAAAATGAATATACAATATGGATAACCTCAGAGGCTCTATTAAACCATATGATGGGGCTGCTGTAGGTGCTACTTTAGAGTGGGCTATAGTGAGCCTGCAAACAGTAAAAGGTGGGGGTAGCAGGCATAGCCTATTAACCAGATCAGTGTCAACCAGCTATGCTATGTAAAGAACCAATCACTTACTGCGTTTTGATTGGCAGATCACCCTGGAGCTTCTTGACTCAGGCAGGGGTTGTGACCCTGCCAGTCAGGAGTGTGCTCTGACTGAGAGCATATTACATGTTAAAAATATCAGTCGCACAGGGTCATCCTAGATGGATGGGTCCCACTTAAATGGGGTCTGATTTCTACTATCCCAGCTCTGGATGGTTCTTGGTCTAGAGGGTCATCAATAAGTCTAGGATCTGTTAGATCCAAGGTGGGTATAGGTCTGATTTCTTGTACTATCTCACAGGACATCATCATCATTTATTGCCAGCATTCACTACTGCACATTTTAGGCAATGCGCATTTTAGTCTAGGAAGTAGGGGGAAAGGAAAAAGAAAAGAAAGTAAAATTTTTAAATACAAACTGTCCCAGTTTGATGGTTTACCATTATCAATGTTTTGATTTCTGAGAGCACAGAGCCTATTTACAGTACATATATGATAATTGATATTATCTGACCTTTTGTGCTTTTCTGGGAATTCTGTATACAGGTAAATTTTTTTACAAACTAACAAACTTCATATGACAAGCAGAGCTGCCTGTCTACGTTTGCACAGTAAGTATGAATCTGTACGATAAAATCAGTCAGAGAAATCTATACATTTCACACACAATACCCACTTTAAATTAATAAATTGATTATTTACATTCTACACTGAATGACTAAACAAGAAATGTAACATCAATTAACCTAGAAGTATACTGGAAGTTGGAGGAACTGCAGTCAGTAGTCAGGCTTAGTAAATGGGTACCCTTTGATACATATTCGCTGGTGCATGCGAATGGCAGAAAGAAATGCCACTGGATTTGAACGTAATTCCATAAACTGCAATGCAAAACAAGGGACCCATGGGTCACATCGCTCAGCTGAATTTTGGAAAATATTCGTAACTGCAAAATATTTTTATTTCTTTTGGTTTTTCATGTATATTATCATTAGAAAAGCTATGAGAAAATGGCCCTGCTAAAATGAAACTCTGTAAATTATAGAATAATGGACATGAGCTAAACCATTTAGTGATGCACCAAGGGAACAAATAGGCCTACGGTAAGTGTTATATAAAAGTAACATTTCATTAACAAATAATGTGTGAAGGTAATTAAGTTTTACAAAGTTAAATATATGGCCATATGAGTTAAAAATTAATCCCACAAAGTTTGACAAATATTTCAATCTTAATACTAAGTTAACAGTGTTATTCACACCTACGCCCCACTAACTATAAGAGATATGAATGAAATGCTACAAAGTATTTATATCTTCTTAAATCTTGTCAGTTAGCACTTACATTAGATCCTAATATTTTATCACATTTGAATATTAGGATTAAATTCCTGAATTTTTTTTTCTTTATAACAATCAAAATTGTCCAAGTCTCATCAAAAAGAATTTATTTAACATTAAAATTATAAGATTCATCTTGTTTATTAGTCCTGTGTATTGAAGGGGTGGGTGGTGGGAGGGGTCTCCGTTGTTACTGCTCGTTGCTGAAAAAAATGTTAATTTTAAGATTCATCTAGTTCATAGTACAGGTCTGTCAACAGAATGAGGGGGGGGGGGGGGGGGGGGGGGTTGCCAGAGAAAAAAGGCTCCCTGTGGTATGGTTTTAACTGCAGACAGCCTGATCAAGCTCAACTCAGTAGAGAGAGCTGTACTGAATGACCTACAGTCACCAAAGTGGACTGCTCGATAATGTAAGGGAATACAACAAGAGCCTCCAAAAAAAAAAACAATTTCTAGCCTAATTTTGCAGCTTTTATATTCAATTTTCAGATTTTCACAGATTAAATCCTTATGTGCACATGCTGTGAAAATTAAATCCACAGTACTTACAGGAAAAAAAAGTGCCGTGGCAAAAGTTGGGCAAAATTTAAGGTACCAATTTTTATTTTTGCTAATATTTTTAAAAATTTAAAAGATTTTGATCTAATTTTGGGTATACAATTTAAATTTGATTATTTAAAGTTATATTACTGGAAAAAAGTCCTTAGCTTTAATATGTTTTGTGTTAAGCGATCAAATATCTTTTCTGATTTTTTACAAAATGCATTATGTTTGAGCCCATAACTTTTTTAAACTAGAATACGGGTAGTCGACAAGCGAATACGTGTATCCACCTAAATCAGAATGGAACGGGTGAAGTGAGGCATGGATTGAGTGGCAAGGGGAAATGTTGATTATTAGCATGGATGTCTGCAGCCAAATTGTGTATGTAGGTTGCCCCCCTACCACAAAATCCAGAAAGCCGTCCAAGTTGTATACATATGCAAAATTTAAGGCAGATAAGTCAAACCACTTCATGTATATGAGTGATTTTAGCCAGTGGCAGACAAACAGATGACGCTGAGCAAAAATGGTTGCAGGTGACGCCACCAGTTTTGCTTATGATAAAGAGCTATGTGAGAACTATACACATGCAAAACTTTGGCCCAATCGGTCAAACGGTTCCCAAGATATGAGCTTGGATGTCTGCTGCATAAACTAGAATGCAGGTGGCGCCACCTGTCATAAAATCAAGAGAGCTGTCGGGGATGTATAAACCTTCAAAATTTTAGGTTGATATGTCAAACCACTGCCGACATATGAGTGATTTTATTCCATGGCAGACGAACAGATGGACACTGTGCAAACATGGTTGCAGGTGGCGCCACCATTTTTTGTGTATGTTATAAAGCTCTCCAAGGGCTACATTTGTGCAAAAAATTTTCCTGATCTATCAAACAGTTTCCGAGATATGAGCCTGGATGTCTGCAGCGTAAATGTGAATGTAGGTGGCGCCACCTGTCATAAAATCAGAAAAGCTATCCAGGATGTTTAGGCATGCCAAATTTCAGGTGAATTAGTCTAGTCACTGCAGAGATATGAGTGATTTTAACCCAAGGCAGACGACCAGATGGACACTGTGCAAACATGGTTGCAGGTGGCGCCACCATTTTCTGTGTATGTTATAAAGCTCTCCAAGGGCTACATTTGTGCAAAAAAATTTTCCTGATCGGTCAAACGGTTCCCGAGATATGAGCTTGGATGTCTGCAGCGTAAACGTGAATGTAGGTGGCGCCACCTGTCATAAAATCAGAAAAGCTATCCAGGATGTATACGCATGCCGAATTTCAGGTGAATTAGTCTAGTCACTGCAGAGATATGAGTGATTTTAACCCAAGGCAGACGAACAGACGGACACTGTGCAAACATGGTTGCAGGTGGCGCCACCATTTTTTGTGTATGTTATAAAGCTCTCCAAGGGCTACATTTGTGCAAAAAAATTTTCCCGATCGGTCAAATGGTTCCCGAGATATGTGGGTATATATGTGGAAACAGACGCACAAACAGACGCAGAGCGCAGAGGAAAGGTCAGAGGTCAAAACAAAATCGGGGCGCAGCAGTTCACATGTGACCTGAACATAATCCCGGGTTTCGTAAAATTCAGCCCAGTGGTTATGGAGGAGTTCTCCGGACACCTACGCGGCGGAGGCGGGTAGCGGCGGCGTGCAGCTGAAAACAGTATCCACAAAACTCTGTTTTGGCGGATAAAATTATATAATACCGATCTTATTTCTGGCATGTATATAGGAACCATATAGTGGAATATTTATGGTAAATATGAGGAAAAACAGATGATTGGTTTTTATATAAGGCAGTTCTGAAGTGTGAAAATATATTTTTAATAAAAAATTGAGGATTTTCCTTAATTTTTCAAAGGAACAAAGTCGCAAAGACCCAGTTTTCAGCTTGGTAGGAGATCTTTAGGACATATAACATTATGCCAACAGCCTGGGGAGCATAGAGATATGCACTGAATGACCTACAGTCACCAAAGAGGACTGCTTGACAATGAAAGGGAATACAACAAGAGCCTCCAAAAAAATCAATAACTAGCCTAATTTTGCAGCTTTTATTTTCAAATTTCAGATTTTAACAGATTAAATCCTTATGTGTACATGCTGTGAAAATTAAATCCACAGTACTTACAGGAAAAAAACCTGCTGTGGCCAAAATTGGGCAAAATTTAAGGTACCAATTTTATATTTTTGCCAATATTTAAAAAAAATTTAACAGACTTTGATCTAATTTTTGGTATACTATTAAATTTTGATTAATTAAAGTTGTATTACTGAAAAAAAGTCCATACCTTCAACACTTTTCGTCTTTAGTGACCAAATATCTTTCCTGTTTTTTTACAAAGTCAGTTATGTTTGGGCCCATAACTTTTTTAAATTAAATAATACTGACTTAATTTCTGGCATGTACATGGGAACTATATAGAGGAATATTTATGGTAAATATGAAGAAAACCAGATGAGGGGTTTTGATATTAGGCAAGCCTGAAGTGTGAAAATAGATTTCTAATCAAAAATTGAGGTTTTTCCTTAATATCTCGAAGGAACAAAGTCCTATTGACCCAATTTTCGGCATGGTAGGAGATTTTGGGGATATCTAATTGTATCTCGAATTTCAGATTCGTATGTCCAATGGTGTAGAAACATGCCAGTCTTACGGACGGACATCCAGACGGCAAGACAGAAGGACGGACGACAGACAATGGACCACGACTATAGCTCAGATGACTTATAGTCAGCTGAGCTAAAAACTAACTGCACACTTAATTTATTTGGTTGAACTACTTGTCAAGATTAATATTGTATCACCAACCTTCAAAGGTTCAGTGTGTTTTTTCAGCACAAAGTATAGATTCAATAAATAAAAATTGTGTATGGTGTATAAGTTTTTAATATATTATTACCTCTTTCTTTCTATCCTATTCTTATTCTATCAATTACTTTCTCGTTAGATCCATCTGTTTTCACTTTTGTTCTTTCTTTTTATCTTTTTTAACTTTCTTTCTTCTCTCTCTTTCACTCTGTAGAAATCTATTACAAACAATGTGAAGCGATCCCCATAAAGTCTAATCGGCAGAGACAGACAAATGCAAGCAGTCGTCACTGGAGACTTGGTCTGTACAAATAATGTTTGAAGGATGATGATCCAACTGTGATAAGACCAAACCCACCTTTGGGGTATTGTTCTGTCACCACTACCGGCATGTCAAGGACATTGGCCGCGCCCAGCATGCGCCTGGACACCTCAATGATTTGTGGATAATACTGGATTGTCTTGCGGAACTTTTCCTGCATGTCGCACAGGAAAAGTGCCGAAGCTTTCGGAGCGACCTTGCCAATACCTCTCACGGCCATGACTTCAACAGTAATGAAATAATTAATACAGTATGGTCCCTGACTACCTTCATAACGTGTTTTAAAAATCAGCAATTGCATCAATGTAAAAATAAGATGATATCAAGTGCCATAAATAGAATGTATATTAAACCAATAATGTGATAAATTATATAAGTAAATATATATCATACAATAAACATATTATAACTTTAAGGGGATCAGTGCGTAATATATTTGCCGATTATCCCGCCGGTTGGAAACCACTGATCAAGGTCCAAAGACCAGGCATTCTGTGAACCCCCTGGTTGTCTGACCATTGGACTGAAGTAAGTTCCCATAGAAACGTGATTCTGTTATTAGTTTTACGTTAGACCTTATAAATATACATGCGGTGTCGGTTGAAACCCCTTGAAATGAGCGATAATTGATGAATTATTGGCGAGAAATTAACTTTTAATAACTTGCTGTCCCACACACTGAGGACATGAGGGAACTGAATGCAGTCTGGATGTGTAAAAAAACAGTATTATAAGAAAATAAACTTAACTCTTTTAAATGTTTTCCAGTGACTATTCATCACTTGAATTCTTGAAAAAAAAATGCCTACAAATTCAGATGAAACCTAATAAGGCCAATTTCTTGAAAATTTTGAATAATAAACTCGAAATAATATGAATGTATTTTGTAGCACTTCATACATTTAAAGCTTGCAAGGCAGCTGATGTTCAAAACATATAATACACTTGGCATCAGGTTGTAATGTCTGACATATCTTAGAAATAATTTAATTTTCATATGGAAATATAATTATTAAACAAAATAATTATTCTCAAATGAGTATTTTTTATGTATTTTAGGGCATTTCTTTGTTACTGTGCGTTTACATTCCTGATGCATGTGATTAATTCATTCACAGACTTGCAGTGTGTTAACAAAGCTAAAGGTAATTTGCTAAATCATCCAGAACTGCCTCAAACATTTTTAGACTTGTTTAAATTTGGTCTTCTTTTATTAATTTAAATTAATTTGATGTAATTTGTCATTTGATTTTCATTGTTATATTAACTTAAATGTGTTCTTTTCTTGGGAACATCAGGGTGGATCCAGGATATAAGAAAATGGGGGGGGGGGGGGGGGGGGGGGTCCAACTCAGGAAGACTAATGAAAACCCTAAAAAAAGGTCCCCAGGTCTGGAAAAAGGGGGGTCCAAGCATCAAAATTTGGTCTGAAGCCCTTAAAAAAATTGTTTCTGATGAAAAAGGAGGGGTCTGGACCCCCCCCCCCCCCCCCCCCGGATCGGCTTCTGAACATACAGACAAGCAAATAAGCTATAAAATACTATATAAAAAAAAATAGTATTACAACTCTGTATATTTGCCCAAGTAGTATCAATTATATTTGTACAATAGGTGCATGCTTAATTTTAGGGGTTGATATATTCAATATTTAAATGTACTGGACATTTTGTAATTTGCCTAATTGTTACTGTCAAACATTTTAAAATTTTAAAACATGTATCTTTAGCTCAGCTGACTATAAGTCATCTGAGCTATAGTCTTGGTCTTTTGTCCGGCCAGCCGTCCGTTAACAGGGCACTTTTTGAAACTGTTGGACCTACAAATCCAAAATTATGCATACAGTTAGATGTCCCCAAAATCTCCTACCATAATAAAAAATTGGGTCACTAGGACTTCGTTCCTGTGAGATATTAAGGGAAAACCTCCGTTTTCCATAAAAAAGCCATTGTTACACTTTAAGGCTGCCTAATATCAAAACCACTGATCTGTTAGGTCAGTATTGTGTATTGTTTTAAAGTAATGGGCCCATAATGCAATACATAATGCAGTTTTTAAAAAAATCTGGAAATACATTAACTCACTTTACATGAGAATTGCTGAAGCTGGAGACTTTTTTCAGGGATATAACTTTATTTAACCAAGATTCAGTTGTTTACCCAAATTAGATCTGAATTTTGCAAATATTTTAAGTTATTAGCATAAATAAAAAATCAATACCTTAAATTTTGTCAAACTTTGGCCACAGCACGTTTTTCCCTGTAAGAACTGTTGATTTTATTTTCACAGCTTATATAAATAAGGATTTAATCTTTAAAAATCTGAAATTTCAAAGGAATTGATTCACAAGTGTAGCTTTTATTCAAGTTTTCATACACCATGTCAAGTGTTGTTTACATCAAGCTCACCTGGTAGTACAGCCTTCACCTGTGTTATGTAACCTGGATGGTGCATAAACTATATGAATGTTTTAGTTTTCTGTATTTGATTTATTTTTAGATCAGCTGACTATAAGTCATCTGAGCTAAAGTCGTGCACGGTCCATTGTCCGTCATCCGTCTGTCTTGCCGTCCGTCTGTCCTTCCGGATGTCCGTCCGTAAGACTGGCACGTTTCAACACCATTGGATCTACAAATCTGAAATTCGGCATACAGTTAGATGTCCCCAAAATCTCCTACCATGCCGAAAATTGGGTCAATAGGACTTCGTTCCTTCGAGATATTAAGGAAAAACCTCAATTTTTTATTAGAAATCTATTTTTACACTTCAGGGCTGCCTAATATCAAAACCACTCATCTGGTTTTCTTCATATTTACCATAAATATTCCTCAATATAGTTCTTATGTACATTCCAGAAATTAAGTCAGTATTATATAATTTAAAAAAGTTATGGGCCCAAACATAATGGACTTTGTAAAAAAATCAGGAAAGATATTTGGTCACTTTAGACCAAAAGTGTTAAAGGTAGGGCCTTTTTTCCAGTAATACAACTTTAATTAATCAAAATTTAATTGTATACCAAAAATAAGATCAAAATCTGAAATTTTTTTAAATATTGGCAAAAATATAAAATTGGTACCTTTAATTTTGCCCAACTTTGGCCACGGCACATTTTTTCCTGTAAGAAAAGTGGATTTAATTTTCACAGCATGTACACATAAGGATTTAATCTGTTAAAATCTGAAATTTGAAAATAAAAGCTGCAAAATTAGGCTAGTTATTGAAATTTTTGGAGGCTCTTGTTGTATTCCCTTACATTGTCAAGCAGTCCACTTTGATGACTGTAGGTCATTCAGTGCATATCTCTATGCTCCCCAGGCTGTTGGCATAATGTAAGATGTCCCCAAAACCTCCTACCATACCGAAAATTGGGTCATTAGGACTTCGTTCCTTCGAGATATTAAGGAAAAACCTCCATTTTCCATAAAAAAAGCCATTGTTACACTTCAAGGCTGCTTAATATCAAAACCACTGATCTGTTTTTGATCATATTTAGTATTCACATTCTTTCATACATTTTCTATGAACATACCAAAAATTAGGTCAGTATTGGGTATTATTTTGAAGTTATGGGCCAAAATATAATGCAATTTTTAAAAAATCAGGAAATATATTTACTCACCTAACATGAGAATTGCTGAACCTAGAGACTTTTTTTTCAGGAATATAACTTTATTCAATCAAGGTTCAATTGTTTACCCAAAATTAGATCTGAATTTTGCAAATTTTTCAAGTTATTAGCATAAATAAAGAATAAGTACCTTAAATTTTGTCAAACTTTGGCAATGGCACGTTTTTTCCCTGTAAGCACTGTTGATTTAATTTTCACAGCATATATACATAAGGGTTTAATCTTTTAAAATCTGAAATTTCAAAGAAACTGATTGGAAAGAATAGCTTTTATTCACGTTTTCATACACCATGTCAAGTGTTGTTTACATCTAGCCCACCTAGTAGTACAGCCTTCACTTGCATTATGTAACCCACCCAAGGCAGCTTGCCTTGGCTCAGCTTGGCCACTACCAGCAGGCTTCCCCTCTGCCCTGCACTCCCCCCTCCCCCACCAGATGGTGCATAAACTAGATGAATGTTATTATTTTCTGTATTTGATTCATTCTTATTCTAGGCTATGCTACATTTTAGATTTTGTATTGTACCACAAGGGTTACAATGATTAAAGTGTACATTTAATTGTGTCCACAAAGTGGTGTATTGCTATGAAAGTGTGGATGTTCATCAGATAAGGAATTCCTTACTTCAGAACAGTAAAAACTTCACCAGGTGTGAAACTGACTATGTATTCCAGTAATAAATTAAAACTGGGATAGTAATTAGCACAATGATATTGTTTGTCCCTCATTCAACCAACAGTGTGTATACTTTATTTGAAAAGATGTTTTTTTTTTTCAAATTTACTGAATCTTTTATTTTATTTTGGTGAATAAAATCAAGCATGTACTGAAAACTCCAATGTGCAAAACTTTTTAATAGTGATTCAAGGAATATTCTTGTAGATGCCATGTTGTGGCATTATTTTCTTTTAAATTCAGTTTAAACATTTATGATTTAAAAATAATAAAATATATGTGTATGCATAATATGACCCAATATGAGCTACACTCTGTATATATAATGATTGCAATTTTTGCAACAATTCTAATATTTTAACTTATATTTTCAGCTTTTTTATTAAAAATTTATAAAACCTGTAAATAAAAAAAATGATTCAGATAAAAACTTCTTAATGGAAAAAGTGGATATGCTAAAAAATAGGCTTATATATGAACTTGAATGCATTATTCCCTTGAAAGTGAAATAAAGGTATTAGTCCATTCTGTCCACTTGCCTGTCCATCTGTAAATTTTCATATGCATCACAGTATCTCAAAACTTTTACTGTTTTTCTTCATGACAGTCTTGTCAGAGTATTAGTTTGCAATCATATATTTAGAACTTTACTATAACCAAGTAGGAGGGCCCCTTTCCTCTTAGCTTTTCATATTCTTATACTAGTATTCATGAAAAACCTTACAATAGAATATTTCTACATCCACCTTCGTGCTGCCCTCACTTTTCCCTTCTCTCGAACCCCATCCCAAAGTCAGCCTCAGTAAGCAAGAACAAGATGAATCGGATATATTCATACTTTAATATTTTGTATAACTATTCGTCCATAGGTACCTATGTACATGCCAGAAATTATGTCAATATTGTGTAATATGCAGACATAGTGGGCATCACAATAATGTACCTTGTCAAGACTAAAGAGATATTGTGTCATACAATCACAAATTCATAAATCACTTCATCAGCATAGTTAATCATAACATCATATCTGTCAAATTGAAAGCTTGCAGACTACCATACACTTTAGATCCTTCAACAAATAGCCTTATTATCATTCTACTACTGCTTATTACTGCTGTCATTGCATTCATATTTGCTCAAATATAACACAATTTTCAACCCCTCCTAAATAAATAAAAAATAAACCACTATATTTTACTCTATTAATCCATCAGTCAGGTAATTTCATTTATCATTTACTCACATATTACATTACATTCCTTTATAATAGCCCAACATGTCCATGATATTCATAAGCTTTATTGACTCGATTTAGTATCACAGTGGAGAAACATTTAAAGTCCAATCACGATCAGCTGAGCGCCGTGACCCATGGGTCCCTTGTTATTCTAGGCTATGCTACATTTTAGATTTTGTATTGTACCACCAGGGCTACAATGATTAAAGTGGACATTTAATTGTGTGGATGTTTAAAAGTGTGGATGTTCATCAGATAAGGAATTCCTTACTTCAGAAGAGTAAAAACTTCACCAGGTGTATATTAATTCTTGTAATAAATTATAGCTGAGATAGTAATTAGCACAATGATATTGTTTGTCCCTCATTCAACCAACAGTGTGTATACTTTATTCAAAAATATGTTTTTATTTTATCAAATGAATAAAAAATTAAGCATGTACTGAACACTTCAATGTACAAAACTTTTTAATGTGATTCAAGGAATAATGTTGAAGATGCCATATTGTGGCATTATTTTCTTTTAAATTCAGTTTAAACATTTGTGATTTGAAAATTATATAATATATGTTTATGCATAATATGACCCGATGTGTGGTGAACTCTGGATAAAATAATGATTGCAACTTAGAATTCTGATGTTTTAACTTATATTTTCAGATTTTTTAATAACAAATTTATAAAACTTGTAAATAAAAAAAATGAATTTGATAAAAGCTATTAAAGGAAAAAGTGGATATGCTAAAAAAAAGGCTTTAATATAAACTTAAATGCATTACTCCCTTAAAAATGAAATAAAGGTATCAGTCCATTCTGTCCACTTGCCTGTCCATCTGTATATTTTATTATATGCATCACAGTATCTCAAAACTCTTAATGTTTTTCTTCATGACAGTCTTGTCAGAGTATTAGTTTTTCAATCATATATTTAGAACTTTACTATAACCAAGTAGGAGGTCCCCTTTCCTCTTAAGCTTCTCATATGCTTATATATATGAAAATCATTACAATAGAATATTTTGCATTTGCTAAAATTTCAAGTTTCAGCTGAGCTCTGTGACCCATGGGCCCCTTGTTTTTATGTTAGGCAGTAATTAGAAATATATAATGTATAAATTCCTGAAAGACAGATCATCAAAATATCGCTGTACATAACAGGATATATAATTTTATCTTGAAACTGAATGATAGTGAACAAGCCATACTCTTTCCAGAATTATGTTTTGAAAAACTGAAATCTTTTCAGTTATAATTTGCAAACTGAAACATTTATTCATGTTTTATTACTATGATCAAAAACAAGTGACAAAATTGTTATTTTGAAAGAATTAGGAAAAAAAGGTACGGTTCCCAGGCACTGCCCACTTCAATTTTAACCCCCCCCCCCCCCATCAAAATTTTCTCATCTTTCGAGAAATTAAAATAATACAATTTTGATAAGATTTCCTTTGTTTTGTAGTGCTTTTACATGTATAGCAAACAAAATCTGTTATTATCATGCTTTTCTCTGAATATATGACATTTTAATTGAAACATGCAAAAAAAGGTAAAACAAGAAATTGCCCACCTGCACTGATTTTTGAAAAAAAAATGCCTTAGAACCATACTTTTTTTTTTGGCCTTATCTATTTTATATGAGTTATAGGGGGTTTAAATGTAGTAAAAGTCTAGGCCCAGGTGCAGGCATTTTTCAACACACAGCAGATCAGTGAGGTTGAAGGCCTGTCTGGCTTGAATATTTATAAGTATTAAGAGAATTCCTATTCAAATCAAATCATGTGACAAATGTAACCAATAGTTACAGGTGAGGTTCTTAAAATTAAGCACTAAATGTGAACAGTGAATACATAATCTGCTATTGGATGGTGCAAGACCACCTGCAGTGTCGACCTGCACAGTCAGTCATCGTTACCTAGCTGTAACACATTTGGCCACTACGGACAGTGGCCTGTGGCTGCTATCACAAAACAAGCATGGCAGGGATAGATTAAAGGGTGGAGGTAACCTTTTAAGCGTGGCGATGAGAAATGAAAGCGTGGCGGTAAGCCACCCTGCATTGGCTAGTGGAGAACTAAGGGACATCAAACTCAACTGTTATGTTGAATTTTGGATTCGTAAGTCCCTTGGAAGGGGATGCTGCACTTTGCGGTGTGCTTGTTAAACACATTTTTTCTAAAGTTTGTTCAAATAAATTTTATGAAATTGTATATTCAAACATTATAAAGCTTAACCATTGTAAAAAGCTCTGTAATTGATTATGGCAAGGCACGATCAATCACCACTATTTTTTTTTTCAAGTTTTAAGATAAGGATGTTATTCTGCTTTGATAAACTCTAGGGCACTGGGGCGCATGTTTCATACACTCATTCTCCATTTTACAATACCAATTCCATACATTCCAGATAACGGGACCCATTATTTTGTAGTACACGTACACTAGCCCTTCAATAAGTGATTGAAAAACCAGTGGTTTAGGTCTCCTGAGACAAAGCATGCAAGAAATAAATAGCTATCGCTCCAGAAACAAGGATGTTATTCAACTGTTGAGACAAAAACTTTGACTGCTGGTTACATCCTACCCCTGTTTGCTATGTCTTACTTGTGTCCTGTGTTGCTTTCTCTACACCACTGTTTTGTCATTCCAGATGAGACTCTTTCTCTTCCACTTGGCTGCAGCAGTACTGCTGCTGGTTGTTGTAGCAGCTGATGAAGGATGCCCAGCATCCGAGGATCAGGCTCCCAAAAGAACAGAACCTCCTAATCATGTTAGCATCATCCTGATAGGAGCCACAGGTGAGTGAGGTTCAGGTGTATATTAATTATTTTTATACACCCTTCTATGACATGACATATTATCAGGGTTCCCATGGGGCCTTATTTTTTATTATGTATTTTTAAGGCCTTGAAAAAGCTCTATATATCCTCTGTGCATTTTATATACTGGCTTTTACAAAAGGGCAACGTTGGAAATGCTCATTTTCTGAAGAATCGTACAAAAAATTTGCAATGCAAGATACAATTTGGTGTTCATTGGCCCTGATTGATAACCTTTTATGGTCCCAACATTCTCTAGCTCTATCAGTTAATGACTGCTGGACCCAGGCTGATGATATATAAATATTTCTACTGGTTAATATGTTGCACAGAGTTTATTCCTAAAAAAGCCTGCAACACTTTCCTAGGGCTGAATATAATCAACAGATGTTTGTTTATGATTGAGTTCTCAAGGAGGGCTTGTTCCAGAATTTTTAAGAAGAAAAAGATGGTTATAAATAATTTTTATTTGTGGGAAATACCTGGCAGACCCTTTTCAAAATAGAGCCAGTCATACCTAAAAAATTGGACAGCGCTATTACTTTGCGTATTAAAAAAATAATGCAAAGGAATCCACTAGTCAATGAGAGCTTGTCTTTTCCACTGTTTCCTCACTTAACAGTACAGTAAACTTGTGAAATGAGACCTATTGCGGGACTGGCCGAAATCGCTCTTAATTCACAGGTGATTATATCATATGAGACAATTAAGTTATAACCAATGTGGAAGCTTTCGGTTCACTCAAGGAGGGTCTTGTTAGACAGGTGGTCTTAATAGACAGATGGCCTTTCAGACAGGTTCCACTGTAGTGTTAAACTCTTGATCTTATGACCATGGTACAACAAAAATAGATTGTGTATAGGTGTATGAAAAGAAATTTTATAGATAAGCCTGTGTTCACCTACTCTGAAAGTACAGGGGATTCTTGGTTATCAAATTATTAAGCCATTGTTAAACATGGTCTGGCATTTCCTTATGTGTAACACCAGACTGATACTTTTGTACTGATAGTTAGAACTATATCTAAGAATATTTAGGGAGTGACTCCATGGCTGATAGTCATATACAGGATTTGCTGAAACCAGGTCACATTATTCTCTTAAAACTTCCTGCATATTTCATACCTCACCTGACATTTTCATATATTTTCCTGACAGTGACATGAACTAAACCCTCTGTGAGCCTGAGGTGCATAGAAAAGATCAAACCTGTCATAATGAACTGATGATGGTCCTCTCCTGTTGTTGCAGGTGATCTTGCCAAGAAGTACCTGTGGAGAGGTCTGTATGATTTGTTCCAGGAACACTACAAGCCTGGGGAGTCTAACCTCAGTATATACGGCTGTTCCAGGAAGGACTCCAATGAAGGTGAGCTTAACAAGTACCTGTAGTATACCTCAGGAATATTAATTTATACAGGTAACCAGTGACCTACGACTCATGGGCAGATTTAAATCTGGAGAGTCCCAATTTAGACTCAAGCCCACTTTTTCAGGTACTTGGACTCCCACTTGGACTCAATGGTCTTGGACGTGGACAGGTTTCCACTCATTTTTAGCCTTCAGGCCTTAGGCCTTTCGTCACCCAAGCTGTCCATCGTGCATCTGTTAACTTTTACCTTGTGATTTGGACTTACAGGTTTCCACTCACCTTTTAGCCCTCAGCCCTTAGGCTGACAAAATCTCGGTAAGGTTCGAACATGGATGACCTTGGCCTATTTTTCTACATTTAAGAGCTGATTATAGAAAAACACTTAGAAGCTTATTTCTTAGGAACCATTTGGTAGATTTTCACAAAACTTACTATGATCATTGGGACTGATGGTCTGTACCTGCTGCACAAGTTTGGCGGTGCCACCTACAATTTCTGATTTTTAATGAATTTTTATCAGATTTTTCAACTTTGACCTTGTGAGCAGGATAACTGTAAAGGTATTCAACACAGGAACTACATTTCTTCAGTGCTGATGCATATTAACAAAATCTAGGTCAGGTTCAATCATGGGTGACCTTGACCTACTTTCAAGGTCATAGAGCTTAGAAATGAAAAAAAAAACTTTGGAGCTCATTTCTGAGGAACCACTGGGTGGATTGTTATGAAACATGGTATAATGATATGCCTTGATGATCTCTATGTCCTGCATGAGATCAGTCCTACCATACTGTACTACATACCTCTCCAGTTTAAATTTATAACTGAGACATGTACAGATATACATCCATGTGAGAACAAATATTTCATACTTGTTACTGTTACCACCTATAAACTTTGTTATTTTGGCTGAAGGCTTTTGTCAGCTTCTGCTAATATTCTAGTTAAATTAGGAAAACTGACAAAAATAAGTGAGTGAATGTAAGGGAATTATTAAAGATGGAGAATGAATCAGGGATGCTTCAAGAGTGGTCTAATATTATGACATTAGTTCCTTAGTTCTTTACCAGATGGTGCCACTGCTCAGTCAGCACCTGAGGCTGGTATTGGTTTAGCAACAGTAACATTTAGGGGATTGTTGCAGAAGGGAAATAGTTAATCACGCATTAGAACTTTCACATGAAATGCTTGCCATATTAGAACATATTTAAAAATAAAATGGACATAGAACCTAACAAGTTTTGAAACTTAAAAAAAGTATATTTTAAAGATCTCCCTGATAGCACTTGATACCCAACTATATTGATAACAGACTATCTCACTAACAAATTAAGATGGAAACTGCAATAATGGTGTTAATAAAATATATAAGGTCTACTTACCGGCTTCTGTGGCTCAGGGGTAGAGCGCAGGACTCAAAGCAGGGAGATCGTGAGTTCGAATCTAAGCCAAGGCGGTGAGGTTTTTCACGGTCGGCCCCCACCCAGGGTGAGCACTGTGCAGGCTTAATGGGATGGTCGTGCCCAATGGCCATGTTTCACTCAGAAAGGAGTGCGCTTTTCAGGGGTCCTTGGTGGTTTGATTACCAACCCAGGGCCCACAGGTGCAGTAGTCACCGGGCCTGGTTAACGCCAGGATATAAAATGAGAGGAAGTGTGTGATACTGCCCTGTCACGTAGTCTGAAACTGGAATGGAAATCTGCAGTTGAACATAAACTTAGTTAAGCTAGCATCAAAAAAGGGAGGTGGTTACCTCCGACAAAGAAAAAATATAAAGAAAATAAAAATATATTTAAGGTCTACTTTCATTTTTAGCTCAGCTGACTGTAAGTCATCTGAGCTATAGCGATCACCCTTTGTCCTTTTGGCTGTCCGGCCTTCCGTCAGTTAACTGGGCACAAATCATAACTGTTAGACCTAGAAACTTCTAACTGTACGTCCAGGGAGGTCCTGGGCAAATCTCCTTGGAAACCTGAAATTAGGTCATGGTGGCCTATATTTTGTGACTTAAGGGCCGAAAACATGATTTTGAGCACCCAGACAGTCAAATGGGGCACAAATTGTATCTATTAGGCCTAGAAACCTCTAACCTGACATTTTGTGATACCCTAGGTAAATGTCCTTGGAAACCTGAAACTAGGTCACTGCGACCTATATTCTGGGACCTATAGGGAAAAGATGTCATATGAGCACCCTGAATGTCAGATGGGGACAAATCGTATCTGTGGAGCCTAGAATCTTCTAACACAATATCCTGAGAGTAACTTGGCAAATCTCCATGGATTTGAAATTATGTCATGATGACCAATATTTCATGACCTATGGGCAGAAAACATGATTTTTAGCATCCAGACAGTCAGAAGGGGCGCAAAATGTATTGATAGGGTCTAGAATCCTCCAATGTGAGTTTTAGAGAGGTCCTAGGCAAATCTACTTAGAAACCTGAAATTAGGTCATGTTGACCTATATTTTGTGACCTACAGGCTGAAAATATGATTTTGTGTACCCTTAATGTCAGATTGGGACAAATGGTGTATGTGAGGCCTAGAATCTTTTAACTCAATATCCTGAGAGTTTCTAGGCAAATCTCCTTGGAAACTTGAAATTAGGTCATAGTGACCTACATTTTGTGACCTACAGGCTGAAAACAGGATTTTGAGCATCCAGAAAGTCAGGCAGGGCACACATTGTATTTGTTAGGCCTAGAATTTTCTAATGTAACATTCTGAGACGTCCTTGGTAAATGTCTGTGGAAAACTGAAATTAGGTCACCATGACCTATATTTTGCAACCTTTAGGAAAAGAAGTCATAAAGGCACCCATACAGTCAGTCAGGGCACAAACTGTATCTGTTCGGCCTAGAATTTTCTTATGTAACATTCAGAGTCGTCCCTGGCCAATGTCCTTGGAAAACTGAAAATAGGTCCCCATGACCTATATTTTGCAACCTATCAGAAAAGATTTCATATAAGCACCCAGACAGTCAGACAGGGCACAAATTGTATCCAATAGGCCTAGACTCTTTTAATATAAAATTCAGGGAGGTCTTAGTCAAGTGTCCTTGGAAACCTGAAATTAGGTCATGGTGACCTATATTGTGTGACCTATGGGCTGATAAATGGTTTTGAGCACCCAGACAGACAAGGCACAAATTGTATCCATTAGCCCTTGAATCTTCTAACATGACATTCAGGGAAATCCTTGGCAATTCTCCTTGGAAACCTGAAATTGGATCATAATAACCTTTATTCTGCCTGCTATGGACCAGGAACATGATTTTGAGCACCCAGACAGACAGGGTACAAAAATGTATCCATTTTCCTTGAAACCCTCTATTGTGAAATCCAGGGGGATTCTGGGCAGGTCTCCCATGAATCCTGAAATTTTTATTTTCTGTCCATTTTTTCAACACTGTAACTTTAGCCATAGGCTATTCTCACAGACAATATATAACATTAATAAAAAAAATGAGCACCCAGTCTAAATTAGCTGAGCGTCATGGTCCATGGGCCACTTGTCATAAAAAAAACATCAGATCTAAGGGACTGAATTGAATATATTAATTTAATTCTATTTTTATTAAATTCTATTCTATTAAATTATATTTACAGGTCGGAGCATCATCAGTGACATCATGTTGAACATTGCAGCCTGCTCAGATCAAGCTTGTCGTTCCCAAAAAACCAAATTCATCGAACATGTTCAGTATCACCAGCTGTCATCCAATGCTGATTACATAAAACTCAATGAGAAAATCACGGAAAACACCAGAGGATTCTATGCAATCACAGACCCTGATCTCAAATTTGAAACTGGTCGAATCGTGTATTTATCGATACCCCCATCATCTTATGCAAAAACAGCGAAGCTCGTCAATAAATATTTGCGGCCTACAGTGGGAAAACAGACACCTTGGCTGAGAGTGGTGCTGGAGAAACCCTTTGGACATGACAGTGAGAGTGCTAAGGAGTTATCCAAGAAACTTAGCAAATATTTTGCTGAAGATGAAATCTACAGGATTGACCATTACCTGGGGAAGCCTGCAGTTCAACATATACTGCCGTTCAGGTATGTTAAATATCATTATGAAACTGACTTTCTCAAACATCCCCTGTGCTTTATGTTAAAGCCTTTGATTATTTACCATGGTTGCCCCTTAGTTTGGGAGAATTTCAAATTTGCAGTATTTTTAAAATAAGGAATTAATGTGAAAATAAAACCTCCGTGAATAAGAGGCCTCATCCAGGAAGGTAAACAGTCATATTTACCTCAGCCTCATTTCCAGTTCCACCTTATCTACATTATCAATGCCTATAACATAAAAAATTTAAAAGTCAAAAGACTTGTAAGTAATAACATTTTTTTTATCAGAGATTAATAATATACAATCTGTCAATCCTGAACAAGATTTTCAACTCTGCTGTTTGGTGTATAATTTGGTTTCTCCTGAAATTGTTAAAGAGTTTGGCATTTATTAAATGATTAATATTTCAATAGATACATTATATGTAAGTGAATATGATAAGATAGCAAATACAAAAACCTTCCATAACACTTAAAAAGTGAATATCATAAAAATAACTCACATTATGGTATATTTTTTACATACAAGTGTCTGATACCAATCATCGTGCTGCATATTAACTCATCTCAGCCACCTTTACATAAGGCACATGGTTTGTTCTGTCTTTAATCTCTGACATCACAAATCATGATTCATAGCTGGCTGTATGATCACATTTTGTGTATAGGTTGCAGGGCCTAATGGGAAAGCGGAAAACAGTGCTTCCAATTCCTTGAACAGTTATCAGGTGGTAAGTTGTTTGCGGTTTAACTCTCATGTTTGATCACTTCTATATGATCACTTTACCAGCATTTGCTTTAAGCCCGTGAAAAGCTCTTTCAGACATCTTTCATTTAGTGCATGCACATGCATGCACAGAATGGGTTGAAAGCAGTTACCCTCTTGTTTCATACAGGGTTAATAACATCCATAGTGTTTTGGTTACACTGAAATAAAGGCCAGGATTAAGTCCTGCCCAAAGACAAATACACCAACAATGTGTAAATAAAACATTATCTCCTCAGTGGGGTAGGTAGAATACAAACAAATGTGTCATTCATTGAATTCCCAGTCTGGTGGTTTTGTACATCTCTTTTGCAGTGGTTATATGCTGCATCTTTTGTTTAACCTTTGCTTGCTTTAGCACGGTTTGCTGGGTTTCAATACTTGGCGGATGGCCAAGAATGTAATGCAACCAAAGGGTGCAGGATATCACATTGATGAATTTTAATCTAGGGTTTAAACGTGAGATCTCCCAATATCAGTGGTCCCTAAACACCTTGTAATGATCCAATGTGTTATAGCAGACATTTACAACACAAGGAAATATGTCACATACAGTTGTTGTTTGTTTGAAGCAGTGCATGGATGTCTCTGGTTTCTTAGCAAATGTACTAATACAAAAATACTCCTTATGTAGTGGTTACACACTACTTTGTTTAACAAGATAAACAAGATTTTCCATTTTACACCACCAGGGCTGGCACAAGCAAAGAATTGTAATCAGACCAATGAGAATGTGGTATCTTATTGTGCATCCAGCTCCCAAGTTTAAACCCTACTCTGGTAGGTCTGATTATTAGCCCTGTGCCCTGAACAACTGATAAACATGTGGAAGGAGTGTAAAAATAAGCCAGCAGAGTGTGTATAGGCTTCCTTTTTTCCGCTTAAATTCTCCACACCTACCAGTACCCCCATCCCTGAATGGTTTCTAACCCATGCACTTAAAACAAAATTAGAAATGTAATTTTTTCCAAGGTTTTATCATGTACCAAAGAACAGTAGAGCCACTTTTAAAATACTTTGTTCTTTTTCTGTCAGTTTACCACCCTTTCACTGGTACTGAATTACATTGGAGGAGTAATCAAACTCAAACACTAACAAAAACAATGAAAGATTTCTTTTAAATTCCACATACATGTACATAAATTTGGGTTGGATAACCAACCTAAATTCAGATTTTGGTCATTAGTCATGACCTTCTGTTGAAAGTAACGTTGACCCTGAGTTGGTCCCTATTTGATACAAATATTTGATGTCTCTTTTGGTTGAAGGATTGTCCTGCAATTTGGTATGATCAAAAACTAAATAGCTTTGTCATGTTATAAGATTAGTGCTGCCATGTACAGTCCTTTACCATTATGTAATGTTTTTGTGCAGTAAATCTATTCTCCTCTCCAATTTAAAAAATGTGAGCGATATAATTATAAAATATATTTATGTTTCTTTCAAATGTGTATTTTTTTTATATCAGTTATATACAATATTTGGGTCACAGTCTCTGTGCCAATAGAGGAAAGAGTTTTAAAATTTAAAAAAAGGGCATAATAGCCATGTTGCAAAGGTTTGGATACTAATATTACTATTAAGGTCTCAGACGTTAGACAATTCCAGTTATTTTAAAATTTAATACTTCAGTTGCTTGTAATTGGCATCATTTGCACATTTAGTGAAACAAAGTATCCAAATTTCATCATGCTTCACTACTTCGATATCTGTATCATGTTCTCAAAGTATTAAATTAACTACTTGGATGTCACAGCATGTTGACAGTGTGGGTGCAGCATGTGTCAGTATCACAGAAATCTGATACAAACCCATTATATCATTATAATAAATTTGATGAAAGCTGGTGAAGTCTTTTGTGGGCTTTTGTTTAGATCCCCTTCCTTTAGAAGTGCAGTCCTTTTATAAGATGCTGAGTTGCATAAAAGAGTACCGGTAAACTTCAATGAAGCTCGTGTTTGTGTGCCAGCTCCTCACTTTTCAAGGTCATACATTTTGATTACTCGCTAAAAGGGAGGTGGTCTTATCTTAGTGAATGATCTGATTGGTTACAGGTATTGAATAAAACTAGTTTCCATAAAACTGGTATAATTGCTTAATCCTAAATATAAAAAAATATAAACATGAAGCCTGGCCAGTAAATGGTAAAATGCTGTCTTTTAAAACACTTAGATGTAACTTTAATTATGTATCATGATTATTTTAACATTAGCAGATTCTACACTTCAAACAAAAATTGAGGTTCTTTATTATAAATTAACCTTTACTGCAGCAGTTAATGGCCACCAGATGGCAGCATAATCAGTAACATCCATCATCAGGCATCAAACTGGATTAGAGAAGTTAAGTATATATATATGTCAAGGCCCAGATCAGAATCTGGTCCAATTTGGAGCTGGGCCAGCCCAGATTAAATTTTTATCTGGACCGGTCCACATTTCAATCCTGTATTGAAGACTTCAGGATTGATATCTGGTCTGGACTGATTTTAAACTGGGCCGTGCAGCCCAGATTAGAATTTTGACCTGTGCCGGTCCAGTTAACATTCCTGAGGTGGACTGATTTTAAACTGAGCCAGCCAGTTAAACTGGGTTTAGATTAGGATTAAGAACTGGGCTGGCCCAATTTAAAATCAGTCCACCACAGGATTGTAATATTAATTGGCCAAGATCAAAATTCTAATCTGGGCTGGCCCAATTTAAAATTAGTCCACTGCAGGATTGTAATATTGATGGGCCCAGATCAAATTCTGATCTGGGCTGGCCCGGTTAAAAATTAGTAGGGCAGACACCTGACATGAAGAGTTAATTAATGGAATAAAAGAATACTAATGCGTTTCGTGGTACCACATAACTTTGTGTAGGACAAAATATGTAAAACTTTATGAATGATTTTTAGCTCAGCTGACTATAAGTCATCTGAGCTATATTCGTGGTCCATTGTCTGTCGTCCGTCCGTCTGTCTTGCCGTCCGTCCGTCCGTAGATATGGCACGTTTTGAAACCGTAAGACCTAGGAATCCAAAATTAGGCATAATGTTAGATGTCCCCAAGATCTCCTACCAAGCCGAAAACTGGGTCTTTGCGACTTTGTTCCTTTGAGAAATTAAGGAAAAACCTCAATTTTTTATTAAAAACCTATTTTCACACTTCATGACTGCCTAATATCAAAACCACTCATCTGTTTTTCCTCATATTTATCATAAATATTCCTAAATATAGTTCTGGTGCCAGAAATTATGTCTGTATTATATAATTAAAAAAAGTTATGGGCCCAAACATAATGCATTTTGTAAAAAATCAGGAAAGATATTTGATCACTTAACACAAAACTTGTTAAAGCGATGGACTTTTTTTCCAGTAATATAACTTTAATTAATCAAAATTAAATTGTATACCCAAAATTAGATCAAAATCTTTTAAATTTTTTAAAATATTAACAAAAATAAAAAATTGGTACCTTAAATTTTGCCCAACTTTGACCATGGCACGTTTTTTTCTTGTAAGTACTGTGGATTTAATTTTCAAAGCATGTTTTTGTTAGCATTTTGTCTGTTAACACCAAAAATTTGAAACCAGTTGATCAAAAACTGTAGATTTTATTCAAGTTTTCAAGCACCATGTCACATCAAGTTTACATCAAGCTAGTGTTATGCAGTTTGCAAGAGCTCAACTCCCCAGCTTCAGCTCCCAGTTCCTAAAATTAAGCATACAATTAGATGTCTCCAATATCCCCTACCATGCCAAGAATTTGGTCACTAGGACTTAATACCTTAGAGATATTAATGAAAAACTTCATTTTTCCAGTAAAAACCCATTGTTACACTTCAAGACTGCCTAATATTAAAACCACTGATCTGACTTTAATCATATATAATATACATATTTTTCTATACATTCTCTATGCACATGCCAGAAATGATGTCAGTATTGCGTAATTGTTTTAAGTTATGGGCCCAAACATAATGCACTTTGTAAAAAATCAAGAAATATATTTACTCCCTTAACAAGGGGATCGCTAAAGCTAGAGATTTTTCGTCAGGGATGTAACATTATTTAATCAAGATTCAATTGAATACCCAAAATTAGTTCTGAATTTTTCAAATTTTATAAGTTATTAGTATAAATATAAAATTAGTACCTTAAATTTTGCCCAACTTTGACCATTGCATGTTTGTTTTCTGTGAGCACTGTTGAAAGAATTTTCATATCATGCACACATAAGGATTTCAGCTTTTTAGTTTAGAAAGCTGAAAGAAATTGGCCAAAAATTGTAGCTTTATTAATGTTTTTATGAGACCATGTCAGACCTTGGCCCTCTGCAGCCCCTCTTGAGTCACCTGTATGTTGACCTTGTTGAACTTTCAGCAAATTATGCATGCTTGAGGCTACCCATACACTGGGGCAGCCAGGCAGCTTATGGCCAGCCACAGTTGATCCAGGTGTCCAGCCCAACTCATCTAGTAGTTTTAACCAACAACATAACAATAAATTAATAAATTGTTATTGGTTTTTAATAACAAATTAAAGAAAAATAGAAAAGGAATTTGTTAGTTTATAATAACAGGAAATTAACTTGCAGTAACTGATGATATAAGAATCTTGTATTGATGGATAGAATGTCACATATTCCAAATAACACCATGCAGTCACCTATGGTATTTTTCAGTTCAATTTTAATGATAAAAAAGTAAATCATATTATTCATTACTAATCATTAGGGATCATATGAAGGAAATTAATGATAGACAAAGATGCAGTTGATAATATTAATCTAGATTCCTACTGTGTCTAGTGTGTACATTGATGTGAAATTAGTCCAAAATGAATATATTACATTTATTTTTTTAGCTCAGCTGACTATAAGTCATCTGAGCTATAGTCATGGTCCATTGTCCGTCGTCCGTCCGTCTGTCTGTCCGTCCGTCCGTCTGTCTGTCTGGATGTCCGTCCGTAAGACTGGCACGTTTCGACACCGTTGGACCTACGAATCTTAATTTTGGCATAATGTTAGATGTCCCCATAATCTCCTACCATGCCAAAAATTGGGTCAATAGGACTTTGTTCCTTTGAGATATTAAGGAAAAACCTCAATTTTTTATTAGAAATCTATTTTCACACTTCATGACTGCCTAATATCAAAACCACTCATCTGGTTTTCTTCATATTTACCATAAATATTCCTCTATATAGTTCCTATGTACATGCCAGATATTAAGTCAGTATTATATAATTTAAAAAAGTTATGGGCCCAAACATAATGGACTTTGTAAAAAAATCAGGAAGATATTTGGTCACTTAAGACCAAAAGTGTTAAAGGTAGGGACTTTTTTTCCAGTAATACAACTTAAATTAATCAAAATTTAATTGTATACCAAAAATTAGATCAAAATCTGTTAATTTTTTTTAAATATTGGCAAAAATATAAATTTGGTACCTTAAATTTTGCCCAACTTTGGCCATGGCACGTTTTTTTCCTGTAAGTACTGTGGATTTAATTTTCACACCATGTATACATAAGGATTTAATCTGTTAAAATCTGAAATTTGAAATAAAAGCTGCAAAATTAGGCTAGTTATTGAATTTTTTTGGAGGCTCTTGTTGTATTCCCTTACATTGTCAAGCAGTCCACTTTGATGACTGTAGGTCATTCAGTGCACATCTCTATGCTCCCCAGGCTGTTGACATAATTTTAGATGTCCCCAAAATCTCCTACCATACCGAAAACTGGGTCATTAGGACTTTCTTCCTTCGAGATATTAAGGAAAAAAAACTCTGTTTTCCATTAAAAAAAAGCCATTGTTACACTTCAAGGCTGCCTAATATCAAAACCACTGATCTGTTTTTGATCGTATTTAGTATTCACATTTTTTTATACATTTTCTATGAACATACCAAAAATTAGGTCAGTATTGGGTATTGTTTTGAAGTTATGAGCCAAAACATAATGCAATTTTTTAAAAAATCAGGAAATATATTTACTCACCTAACATGAGAATTGCTGAACCTAGAGACTTTTTTTCAGGAATATAACTTTATTTAATCAAGATTCAATTGTTTACCCAAAATTAGATCTGAATTTTGCAAATTTTTCAAGTTATTAGCATAAATAAAAAATCAATACCTTAAATTTTGTCCAACTTTGGCACTGTTGATTTAATTTTCCCAGCTTATATGCATAAGGATTAAATCTTTTAAAATCTGAACTTTCAAAAGAAATTGATTGGAATGAATAGCTTTGATTCATGTTTTCATACACCAAGTCAAGTGTTGTTTACATCTAGCCCACCTAGTAGTACAGCCTTCACTTGCATTATGTAACCCACCCCAGGCAGCTTACCTTGGCCCAGCTTGGCCACTACTAGCAGGCTTCCCCTCTGCCCTGCATTCATCCCCCCAGCTGGTGCATAAACTAGATGAATGTTATAATTTTTCTGTATTTTATTTTATTCTTGGACATGCTACATTTTAGATTTTGTATTGAACCACCAGGGTTACAATGATTAAAGTGTACATTTAATTGTGTCCATAAAGGGTTGTATTGCTGTGAAAGTGTGGATGTTCATGAGATAAGTAATTCCTTTCCTCAGAAGAGTAAAAACTTCACCAGGTGTGAAATTGACTATTAATTCCAGTAATTAATTAAAACTGGGATAGTAATAAGCACAATGATATTGTTTGTCCGTCATTCAACCAACTGTGTGTATACTTTATTTGAAAAGATGTTTTATTTTATCAAATTTACTTTTATTTTATTTTAATGAATAAAATTAAGCATGTCCTGAAAACTCCAATGTGCAAAACTTTTTAATAGTGATTAAAGGAATATTCTTGCAGATGCCATGTTGTGGCATTATTTTCTTTTAAAATCAGTTTAAACATTTATGATTTAAAAATAATAAAATATATGTGTATGCATAATATGACCCAATGTTTTTTACTCTGTATATATAATGATTGCAACTTTTGCAAAAAATTTAATATTTTAACTTATATTTTCAGGTTTTTTAATTAAAAATTTATAAACCTGTAAATAAAAAAATGATTCAGATAAAAACTTCTTAATGGAAAAAGTGGATCTGCTTAAAAAAATAGGATTATATATAAACTTAAATGCATTATTCTCTTGAAAGTGAAATAAAGGTATTAGTCCATTCTGTCCACTTGCCTGTCCATCTGTAAATTTTCGTATGCAACACAGTATCTCAAAACTTTTACTGTTTTTCTTCATGACAGTCTTGTCAGAGTATTAGTTTGCAATCATATATTTAGAACTTTACTATAACCAAGTAGGAGGGCCCCTTTCCTCTTAGCTTTTCATATTCTTATATAAATGAAAAACATTACAATAGAATATTTCTACATCCACCTTCGTGCTGCCCTCACTTTTCCCTTCTCAGAACCCCATCCCAAAGTTAGCCATAGTAAGCAAGAACAAGATGAATCAGATATATTCATACTTTAATATTTTGTATAACTATTTGTCCATAGGTACCTATGTACATGCCAGAAATTATGTCAATATTGTGTACTATATAGACATAGTGGGCATCACAATAATGTACCTTGTCAAGACTAAAGAGATATTGTGTCATACAGTCACATATTCATAAATCACTTTTTTCAGCATAGTTAATCATAACATCATATCTGTCAAATTGAATGCTTGCAGACTACCATACACTTTAGATCCTTCAACAAATAGCCTTATCATCATTCTACTACTGCTTATTACTGCTGTCATTGCATTCATATTTGCTCAAATATATCACAATTTTCAACCCCTCCTAAATAAATAAAAAATAAACCACTTTATTTGACTCTATTAATCCATCAGTCAGGTAATTTCATTTATCATTTACTCACATATTACATTACATTCCTTTATAATAGCCCAACATGTACATGATATTCATAAGCTTTATCGTCTCGATATAGTATCACAGTGAAGAAACATTTATAGTCCAATCACGATCAGCTGAGCGCTGTGACCCATGGATCCCTTGTTTAATATAAATAAAAGCCATAAAACCAGGTACTTATGATCATTATTTAAATGTGTAAATTTTGTATATTCTGGATTCTCAACATCATTGTTTGGTGAAAACTGAATAAATACCAGACATGGTGCAAATACTTTGCAATTGTATTTAAATACGAATATGAATATGTACTCATTTCAGTTATATTTCATTTTAAAAAATCATATGATTCTCTTATTATTTTAATAAAAAAATATATTTGGGACAATATTTTTAATTTTTTTAATAAATAGTTAAACTCTTATATTATATGTTCTGCTTATAAGTTATATGGCCAAGTCAAAATCTGTGTGACAATAGCACTCCATTTGTTTATAAAATAAATGAAATCAGTCCTCTTCCCTGTCTCCAAAGGTACTATCAAAATCATGCATAAGCTAAACAACAACAACTCATAATACAGCTTATATTTATTACTACATTACTGAAGTTTTTCAGATTCTCTAATTTATTTGCATTTTGTACATCCAAGACTCCACTCTTGCTCACTACAGCCTTGCCTCGGTAACCTTATAAGTGATGCAGCACTGGCAAAATGGCCCTGCTGTAATAAACATACACTTATTCTCATGGGCCCTACCCTAACTCCCCCCCCCCCCCCCAGTTCCCCCCCCCCCCCCCCACACACACACCACTACCTTATCAATTATATTGCAATACATGGTTTGTTATTGTCAACTGTATTTCCTTAAATGTAAAGCTGTTTTTGATCCAATGTGAACATTTTTTGTTGAAATATTAATTCAAGAAGTAATCCAAGATATGCCACGTTGATCTGATGTAGCATTTTAAGGAAATTATTTCATTTTAAATAATGAAACAAAATATAATTTAACCCATCAGTAGGCATAACTTGATAATATATGAAGCAAATCATGGATAAATAAAGGTGAAATTTAAATTGTGAAATCTGGAGTGTTATTTTTATATATAGTATTGCTCTGAAAATTAAAAAATATTTTATAAAAAAAAAATATATATATATATATCTGTGTGCCTAGTTTGATGTTACCTGACTAAATTAAGTATAAATGTTGATGCAATTTAGATTTGTGAATCAATTCAAATATTCAGATATATATGATATACTGCAAATATATAGTAAAATTTATATACTTAATAAGAATGACTTAACAGAAGAAAAAATAGGACCATATGCAAATATTTGTTCATTATTTTCCTGTCTCAGTAGAATGGAAATTAAAGATATTTGCTTTGTTTTCCATCTCTCTGCATGTTTTTAAATATTTTAAATAATTTCTTTTAAAGTAAATGTTATCCTTTATGTATATGCAGAGGGGCTGTAACTCCCACCAGTCCCTGTAAGCACCATTGAATTTTATTCCGTATTCTGTATTAATATCCATAGGTGTTGCAACTCTGCCCCTCCAGTCATGTAGCCCTAGGTTTAAGTTTATAGCATAAATATAAAATCAGTACCTCAAATTTTGCCCAACTTTGGCCATGGCACATTTTTTCCTGTAAGTACTCTGGATTTAATTTTCACAGCATGTACACATAAGGATTCAATCTGATAAAATCTGAAATTTGAAAATAAAAGCTGCAAAATTAGGCTAGTTATTGAATTTTTTGGAGGCTCTAGTTTTAATCCCTTACATTGTCAAGCAGTCCACTTTGGTCACTGTAGGTCATTCAGTGCATTGCTATGCTCCCCTGATGTTATGTAATCCCATCACTGGGGGAAGCCCTCACTCTTGTTGAGCTTGATCAGGCTGTCTGCAGTTAATACCACAGGGAGCCTTTCTCCCTCCCCCCCCCCCCCCCCCCATTCTGTCGACAGACCTGTACTATAAACAAGATTAATCTTATAATTTCACATTTTTTTCAGCATTGAGCAGTAACAACAGAGACCCCTCCCCAACCCACCCCTTCAATACACAGGACTAATAAACAGGATGAATCTTATAATTCTAACGTTAAATAAATTCTTTTTGTTGAGACTTTTTAAAGAAAAAATTGTTAAGGAATTTAATCCTGATATTCAAATGAGATAGATTTAAGATAGATTTAACAAGATTTAAGAAGATATAAATACTTTGTAGTATTTCATTCATATCTCTTCAAGTTGGCCGAGCCTAGGTGTAAATAACACTGTTAAACTTAGTTTTAAAATCAGCAATATTGGTCAAACTTTGTGGGATTAATTTTAACTATTATGGCCATATATTTAACTTTTGAAAACTTAATTACCTTCACACATTATTTGTTTATGAATTGTAACTTTTATATAACACTTACCGTAGGCCCATTTTTTCCCTAGGTGCATCACTAAATGATTTCAGGCCAAAAATTTCATTTATTACACAGTGCATATGCTTTAGCTCATGTTCATTATTCTATAATTTACAGAGGTCCATTTCAACAGGGCCATTTTCTCTTAGCTTTTCAAATGGTAATATACATGAAAAACCAAAAGAAATAAAAATATTTTGCAGTTACTAATATTTTCCAAAATTCAGCTGAGCGATGTGACCCATGGGTCCCTTGTTTTTATATGGCTTGTAAATGATAAAATAACAATTTATATGTATATGCCTTGCACACATGTTTTAATTATATAAGAATTTTATTGACTTAAATGACTAATGAGCATTGATATTCAGTATATTTTATTCAATTAGATAACTGATATTTAATTAAGTCATAAAATTTAACTTTAAAATATTTACATTTTTCATGTAAGACCTTGTAATACAAATGTATATTAGAAGAAAAAAACAAAGATACAGGATGTAAGCCTTGCTAATTACAAGATCTTCTGAAAATGAAACCCGTCTTCTCGTGGTTGTGAGTTTGATTACAGTTTTAAAAGGGGTGTTTGGTATTGACTGTCCAGCAGGATTTCATATGGGAATTGGGCAAAGTCTAGGTGTGGTTTTAAAATAGAAGAAATACAGTAACTTGTATAGACAAATGATATATATAATTACGTTGCGATATCATTTTGCATCATTACCTAAATGTCAGCATGCAACACAAAAATAAAATAAATGAATATTGTATCCAAAACAAAGAACAGGGAACAGTTAATAAATATATTTAACAGTTTTAACATTGTCTTTATAAATGAAAATGTCCTTGTGGACATAAAATTAGCTTCTAGATTCAGTCATGGGCTTGATCAGGGGTAGAGGTAGACATAACACAGAATTGATTAGACATGAAGACGTTCTCTTTGTTAAGATCTCGTTTTATCCTGATGGGGATCTGGCCTGGACCAATCGGATATATATATATATATATATATATATCCTATATATATCCGATATATATATATTCTGAGATATAATCTTGAATTTAAAAATTCAAATTTCCCCATCTGTGAGAATATGTTCAAGGGTTAGTATACAATTCTGCCAGTAGATGGCAGCATGGATTTAACATCATAGTGCATCCATAATCAATGATAATCAAGAGTGCCTGTCTGGCAAGTTGGTGTTTTATTTATTTAGTACAGTTTGCGCTGTAATTTTCTGCTGCAGTGATCACTGTGTGAGTTTTTTTTTTGCGTTTTTTGGCTGGTTGTTTTAATAACAGTTCCTAGCTGTCCAGGGAGTCGCACTTTGAACAGAACCATGTGACAACCAGCTACAGGGTTGGTATTTTATGTTGATGGGTTCCGTGCTTTTTTATTACACTTTTCGTCGGTTGGTATTTGGCCTATGGGCACTGCTGTATATCCGTGGGGGGAGACGCGGAGTGGGATACATCATAAGTTGCTTATTGATGTCACACTATAGTTGTTTTATGTAGGGAGACCTGACAGCTGATCAAAGACACTCAAGTTAATCAAGGTATAAGATAAAAAATATTAATTTTATTTTTCCAGATGCAAATATGACCCATTTTCATTAAATTTTTGTTCAGCATCAATCTGCGATATAAGGTATACATGCAGTTTTGTTTACTTGGTCAAATCTTAATTTTCATATGGTCAGATCTTATCAGACCATAGTTCATACACATAAAGAGTATATTTCATTATAAATATAAAATTCATTCATTTTTACATCATATTATCAAATATTTGTTCTTTTATATTTTTTTAACAATATATTTTTTTTCAATGTTGGACAGTGGCATGGAAGTTATATGAACTAAACTTAAAATGCTGATAAGGTTTGACTTATAGTAATAAAAACATGAATGAGGATGGGTGTAGAAACATGCAGGCCTGGTAAATAATTTTTTAAATCATCTTTTTTTAAAAGAGTTACTGAAATTGATGTCAATTGATTTCTTTTACACTTTTCTTCAGCAGCATACTATTTTTCTCTTTTTAGCAAACCTGTGAGCTTATGCAATGTTGCGGTGTTGTCTGTTGTCTGTACGTTATATCAACCCATATAACCCCAAAAAAGACAGGAGCTAGCATCACCAAACTTTATGCAAAAAATCAGTCATCTAAAAAACTCAATCGGATTTTGCTTACTTTTGGGTTATCTGCATTTACTTAGATTTTATAGGGAAAAAACTTAAAAAGCTTTAAAAATCTTCTTCTCTGAAACTGTCCAGCCAAATCATTCAATTTTTCACAGAAATATTCTCTGAAACAATCTTTCTCAATTTTGTTTAAATGGGTCCAGTTCAGTAAATTTTGGCCGAGTTACAATAAGAGGAACTAGTGACAAAAAAGGACACTAAAATTACTATATTAAAAATGGCTAGAGCTATCATCACCAAATTTTATGCAAAAGTTTGTCACATGAGTCATATTTGAAATTGGGTATTGCTACCTGCATACACCTTTTCTGTACAGGGGTCATCAGTCATCAGTTTATTAACCCATAATTTCTCAGGAATAGCAGAAGCTAGCATCCCTAAATTTTATGCAACAAACTGTCACATATCAAATGTTGTGGGATTGAGTGTTTTGTAGCGCCACCTGCATTAACTTACATTTTGATGGGTAAACAGCTAAAATCCTTTGAAAATCACTTTCTCTGAAATCATTCAGCTAAAAATTCAGTTCAATATTTCATAGAACTGTCCTAGAGACCAGCTCTCTCAAGTTTGTTCAATTGGTTTTGGTATGATATATTTGCTGAGTAACAGGAATTTGAAATTAGTCATTTGGCAAGTAAGCATACTAACATAACAATCTCAGAAACAATAGGAGCTAGGATCACTAAATTTTGTGCAAATGTTGGTCACATGACTCATATTTGAAATTGCAGTTTTTGTGGCGTCACCTGTATCGACCTGTTTTTTATGGTCAGAAACCTTGTAATTTTAGCAACTTTCAGATTTAAAATGCTTTATGATGAAACTGTCAAGCTGAATGGTTTAATTTTTCATAAGAATATTCTGGGAAAGGCTTTTTTAATTGTATAAAAATAGGTTGGATTCATTGATTTAAGTAGAGTCATAGAAAGCTTAAGTTGGCCTTGAGGCCATTAGTAAGCCTATTTCAAATTGAGGGCTGCGATAGCCTCCTTCTGCAAAACTGTTTTTCAAATTTATGTAACATTGCACAACAATGATTCTGAGATGGCCTCTGTTCAAGTTAATTTAAATGATGTTTGGCACAATTGTTATACCTTTAAAAATTAAAGGACTGCACCTTTTATTATTCTAAACATTTTTATTTAAAAAATCTTATGAAAACATCAGCTTGAAAGAAAGCTTTTTAGCCAAAGTCTTTCAGTATATGTAGACACTTATACCAACAGGCAACGATTGTGTCTGTATCTACAAACAGCTTGGCAGACTGCCAACTATTATGGATTTGGCAACAGGTTAAATGTCAGCCTGGATCTATTTATAGCTTTGGCAGACTGCCAACTGTATCAGATTAGGCAAATGGTCAAGAGTTCACTCAGTGCAGCCAGGTACAGGTCAAGAGTTCACTCAGTGCAGGGGCATTTCATGGTATTTGCAACACAAAAGTGGGGAAAATAAATTGTGGGAATCAGTCAAAAATATGATCTGATTGAACTATAAGTTTTCATATTTCAACACAGTACACATTTCAGGAGACTTATTCTAGGATATTATTGTATCCGCCAAAACAAAGTTTTGCGGATACTATGTTTTTGATCTGGTTCCGCCGCTGCCGCCTCGTTCGTTTCTGGAGAACTCCTCTGAGACTACTGAATTGATTTTTCCAAAACTTACACCAATTATCTGGTCTCATGTGAACTGGTGCCTAACCAATTTGCGTTGATCTCTGACGTTTCCTCTCTGCCCAGCGTCCATTTGTGCGTCTGTATCCTTACATAAACCCACTTATCTTGGGAACCTTTTGACTGATCAGGAAAAAATTTTTGTACAAATGTAGCCCTTGGATAGCTTTATAACATACACAAAAAATTGTTGCGCCAGCTGCAACCATGTTTTCACAGTTTCCATCTGTTCATCTGCCTTGGGTTAAAATCACTCCTATCTCGGCAGTGGTTTGACATATCTGCCTAAAATTTTGCAGTTTTATACATCCTGGACTGCTTTCTTGATTTTATGACAGGTGGCGCTACCTACATTCTAGTTTATGCTGCAGACATCCAAGCTCATTTCTCAGGTACCGTTTGACCGATTGGGCAAAAATTTTGCATGTGTATAGATCTCACATAGCTCTTTATCATACACAAGACTGGAGGGGCCACCTGCAACCAATTTTGCACAGCGTCTGTCTGTTTGTCTGCCGTGGGCTAAAATCACTCATATCTCTGTAGTGGTTTGGCTTTTCTGCCTAAAATTTTTCTTGTTTATACATCTTGGACAGCTTTTTGGATTTTGTGGTAGGTGGCACAACCGACATACTAATTTCAGCTGCAGACATTCAGGCTATTATGCAACACACCTCACTCTATCTCCCCATGCCACTCAATCCATGCCTCACTTCACCCATCCCACTCTGATTTTGGCAGATACAAGTAGTCACTTGTTGACTACCATATTCTAGTTTTTGTGTTGTGTGCACCCATGCTAGAATTTCAGCAGTGATGTTTGTTTAATTGTTTCTTTTTCTAAGTGTTTAGTACTTGCATTGTTCAAATACATGTTATACGTGTTCTTGAAAAGTAATGGTCTAGCATTGAAGCATTATACCTGGTGTAATCGCATCACACAGGTTCGCATTAGGCCTGTAGGCATTGTTTCATAAAGTAATTAATCTCTTTCTGTGTCATTTACTTTTGGCAGGCCTGAATAAAGTCATTGTAATTTATATAGCCATAACATTTTATATAAATAGGTCCATATTCTTGTAAACTGTCTAGAAACTATGTACAAATGGAATTCAGCAGTAAAAATTGATGCAGTATTTTACTGGTGTTTTTGGATGGTCACAGTTAAATGGATATTTGCAAAAACTTCCAGAATTATTACAACAATAGTATTCAGAAGCATGACAACATGACAATAAAATCAGGAGTGAATGTAGGGAGCACTTACTGTAGTTTAGCTTGACCTTTAAAAATTTGACCAGACAGCTGTGACATGAAGTGACATTTTAGTTGCTCTTTGAAATATACACAATACGACCCATATCTGTATACACAGAATACATGTTCTGTTTGATATAGTTTGATATATTTGCCTGTTTTATATGAAGGAAAAGTTGGTTGGATCTTTCATGTCTTTAAGTGTATGTTGGTAAGTACCTATGATATTTCCAACTTTCAGTTTAGTAATGGTTGAGCTCCCCCATATATTTATATATAACTGTCATGGAAGTCAAGACCATAATGCCTCATTAATTCCTTCTTTCTCAAAATTTATATCCATCGTCTGACATCTAGTGTCTTTCTGATTACAGGCGAGACTGATCCTCATAAATATTCACGACTATCCTAGTCACATGCAGAGTATATAATAAAAAAATTCTTGGAATGTCTAAAGCTTGTTTTCATGCAGAATATATTTAATACTATAAATTTGTCTCATTTATTTGTAAATTTAAATATTCAGAATTTAAACCTGCAAGGGACCTGGTCAATGTATTTAATTATGTAACTTAAACTCATAGTATACAGACAGGGGTACCTGTTGATATGACACAACTGGTGGTATGGGGATCCATTTTGATATGATATAACTGATGGTATTGGGATTCCTCTTGATAATGGTGGTATGGGGATTCCTCTTGATATAATCAAAACTGATGGTATTGGGATTCCTCTTGATATTACATTAACTGATGGTATTTGGTTTCCCTTTGATATAACATAAATTGATGGTATGGGGATTCCTCTAGATAACATAAGCTGGTGTAAGGGGGATTCCTCTTGATATAACATGTCCTGGTGGCATGGGCATTCCTCTTGTTATAACATAATTTGATGGTATGGGGATTCCTCTTGATATAACATGTACTGGTGGCATGGGGATTCCTCTTGATATAACATCAATTTATGGTATGGGGATTCCTTTTGATATAACATATACTGATGGCATGGGGATTCCTCTTGATATAACATAAACTGATGGTATTGGAATTCCTCTTGATATAAAATAAACTAATGGTATGGGGATTCCTCTTGATATAACATGTACTGTTGGCATTGGCATTCTTCTTGATATAACATAAATTGATGGTATGGGGATTCCTCTTGATATAACATATACTGATGGCATTGGCATTCTTCTTGATATAACATAAATTGATGGTATGGGGATTCCTCTTGATATAACATAAACTGATGGTATATGGGGATTCCTCTTGATATAACATAAACTGGTGGTATATGGGGATTCCTCTTGATATAGCATAAACTGATGGTATATGGGGATTCCTCTTGATATAACATAAACTGGTGGTATATGGGGATTCCTTTGATATAACATTAACTGGTGGTATATGGGGATTCCTTTTGATATAACATTAACTGGTGGTATATGGGGATTCCTCTTGATATAGCATAAACTGATGGTATATGGGGATTCTTCTTGATATAACATTAACTGGTGGTATATGGGGATTCCTCTTGATATAACATTAACTGGTGGTATATGGGGATTCCTCTTGATATAGCATAAACTGATGGTATATGGGGATTCCTCTTGATATAACATAAACTGATGGTATATGGGGATTCCTCTTGATATAACATAAACTGGTGATATATGGGGATTCCTCTTGATATAACATTAACTGGTGGTATATGGGGATTCCTCTTGATATAGCATAAACTGATGGTATATGGGGATTCCTCTTGATATAACATAAACTGATGGTATATGGGGATTCCTCTTGATATAACAAACTGATGGTATGGGGATTCCTCTTTATATAACATAAACTGGTTGTATGGGGATTCATCTTGATATAACATAAATGGGTGGTATGGAGATTCGTCTCTACATAATATAAATTGATAGTATGGGGATTTCTCTGTATACAATATAAACTGGTATTATCTGGATCAATTCTATTTGATTTAACATACATCAGTTGTTTCTTCTTATATACTAGTTTACTAACAAAACATTTAATGATCAGTGGATATAAGGTCTGCAACTCAAGCTTGTTTTAATTATCTTTTAATTGTCCTTAGTTTTTAATTGTTCATTAAATTGCCTGAAGGCCATTGATTTCATGAACATGATCCAAGACAAGGGAATCTGAGCCTACAATATAATGCTGATAAAATCAAACAGGTGTGGAACTGGATCTTTGCACTTTCATAGAAAAAATTAAGTAAAATCAAATAGTAGTACCGTAAAATCTCCACTTAAAACCGCGGTTTAATCAAGAAATTCAAAATCTTGAAACCAGGTTGATTTCCTGAAAGCACTGTGCGGTTTATACTAGAAGGGTTTCCTGAATATTTTCCTGACAGACATCGTTTTTGGGCCGGCGAGTGGGCGATAATATTGCAACTTTCGAAGGCCGTTCTTAGCAGCAGTCTCGCATGCATGGGAGCCGTGTGTAAATGTATTATTAACGATTATTTGTTATTTATAAATTAAATATTGCTGATTAGTTTTCGTGTGATATATAACTTGTTATAAAATCTTGGTAATTTTCACCAAATAATACGTTTACAACAACCTAACTGCATTAAATGCGGCGGTATCCAGGACCTGGATACCGCCACATAAAAAGGTTCAGAGTAAACTGGCGAACTTCAAACCCTTGTCGGAAAAAAATCGTGTAAAATCAAATAGTGCGTTTATGACAAGGAAACTTTAAGTTATCTAAGGGAGATATAGAACTTAAATTGAATGACCGAGAAATTCAGCTAAATATTATGTTTTAGTATGTAAACAAGACTCACTTTAAAACTTTGCAACCCTTGCGCTTGAAACTGTCTCAGAATCTGAAACAATGAACTGCGTGACCTTTGCTCGCTGAGCCAACACGGCCCGTTACCACTGGTTACACAGGCGGCTGCCGGCCAGCCGTGGCAGGGGAAAAACCCAGAGCAGACATCGTTCCCCGTGTATCACCGTTTATTAGGATAATACATATTCTTCTAATTAACATTTAAAGTGGACAAACACTGTCTAATTGGTATGTTATATGCGTACTTGATAAGTATATCTTTATTTCTTAACGAATACGACTTTTCCGACGAAATATAAGAATTTAATTGTCATGTGGAATGTCTCCAGTTTCGTCAAATCATCTTCTAGGGCTCTCGCACAGCGTAGCGTAGTAAGAGAGGACGGTCGCTAGGGCTAACAACAACCCTACTGTAACACGCAGCGGCCCACTTCGTTGGGCATGGTCAAGCAAAATTGAAATAAAAGCCTACTTTAAACCCATTTGCGGCATTATTTAGCAATGATTATTTGTTTAAAACGTTAAATGAATAAAAAGCTGACATCGTAAGGAGTCTCACAATGGCAGACGATCGTTTTAAAATCAAGTTTGAGTGCCGCCATGTGCTGAAACGCCCCGGTATTCTGCTAAGAATATTTTGAACGGCTGTACGCGGTGGGTGGTAAACAGAACAGCCACCTATTTCGTCCCAGCGTGCTTTGCGCGAACACTACCTTGACAAAATGGCTCCACACACGGAAACTTTCTTCAGGAAAAAAACTTGCTTACCCCGACTGACCACTTTAATTTTACCTTAAAATCACTCGTTATCAAGCGTCTGGATTCCTATACGTGCGTATCTTGACAAGGTAACTTCAGTTACTTTGATATTTAGTTAAGTTGACCAGCGATGTTTTCAAACGCGCCAGCAAATTGTGGCATGGATCAACAGAATATTTTTTCCAAAATATAATGACAAATCAGTAGCATACAAAAATACGACACGGAATATAAAATCTGTATAAACAGGCGGAGGTTCACCGGCCCTTACGTCTTCCCAAACTTCATGCTTGAGTGACCATGCAAAAGTGTTACGTGTTAAAATAAAATGCCCAAGGAATTTTAAAGTGGACAGGAATGGCCGAGTCGCAACCTACGCGTGTTCATTTCTAGATGACAGCTTGATTGTGTCTTTTGTCAAATCATTCCGTAGCGAAAGTTGGTGCGGTTTCAAAGGGGGGTTCTTAGTATTTGAGCCCCTCGCGATGTCTCACCTGGAATTTCGGCGAAGTCTGGGTGCGGTTTTAATCGGAAGTGCGGTTTTAAGTGGAGATTTTACGGTAGTGCTGGCACTCATGTTACCATGGTGATATATTTGTGTAGTATTAGAAGTAGTAAAGGAGAAACAGAGAGAAAGATTCCATTTGTTTTAAGAAATATACTGATTTATTGGATAGTTTACATTTCTTGTCCTGCTATGTATGGGCATGTGAGCTTGCATCCTCCATTAAGCCCAGTGTTTCTGCGACTGTTCCAGATTTGGAAGTATTGCATTATAAGTTGAATTCATTAGCACTCCCACCAGTCAGTAATTAAAAAAAAAATTCTGGTGGATAATTATAAGGTCCTTCTCAGTAACGTGGTAATTAACTTGGATATTCTGAGAAAGTGACACCCAGATTGGAATCACCAAATGGAAAACTGATTTATATCAAGTCTACATGACAATTAACAAATATGGCAGCTCGCGAGAAAAAGACGCCATTCTCAAGTGACTAAAATGGAGTCATTATCTATTGGTTGTTTAACGCCCAGGAGGCTATGATTCTGCTCACGTCGTCCAATTAAAAGGGGTGCTCCCCTCTCATTTATGTACACACAGAATCAATTTCAGTTCCTACCCTGTCCATACGTGGTCCATTTGTTGTCGTAATTGGACTCATAAAAGGTCACAAATGCCAGCTCATCTGCTCACATCTCCATCTGTCTCTCAATCAGTCAGCTTCACTGCATCCAGTGTGTGAGGCATCACCAGCCTCGGCTCCAAGCCACCATTTTATTGGTGTTTTCATATTTTAAGTTCTGATCAAAGTCGTATTGAAAGTCAATATTTTTTTTCCTCTTGATTATGTGCTGTATTTATAATTGTGAATTTTTTTTTTTCACTGTCAAACATTTCTACTGCATAGATGTGTAGCATTCTTTTTTCTGTGGTATGTCTCACTTCTATAATGTTATCTCAGTAACCTATTCTTCATTCCATCTCAGGGTCTTTAACTGTCTTCCTGATATACATGTACGAGCAGTGTCCTTTTCCTCATTCTCCAAGTTATTATCCATCTCTTGACATAGACTTTTTGTGTAACCATTTCACTCACATTAGTCATATTTTCTCATACTGTTCATTGCTAATTCTGTCTTTAGTGTTGTTTTATCATACTGTCTTTAGTGTTATTTGCTAATTCTGTTTTTAGTGTTATTTGCTAATTCTGTCTTTAGTGTTGTTTTCTAATTCTGTCTTTAGTATTGCTTGCAAATTCTGTCTAGAGTGTTGTTTGCCAAATCTGTCTTTAGTGTTATTTGCTATTTCTCTCTTTATTGGTTTTTGCTAATTCTGTCTATAGTGTTGTTTGCTAATTCTGTCTTTAGTGGTGTTTGCTAATTCTGTCTTGAGTGTTGTTTGCTAATTCTGCCTATCGTATTATTTGCTAAATCTGTCTTTAGTGTAATTTGCTATTTCTCTCTTTATTGGTTTTTGCTAATTCTGTCTTTAGTGTTATTTGCCTATTCTTTCTTTAGTGTTGTTGGCTTATTCTGTCTTTAGTGTTGTTTGCTAATTCTGTCTTTAGTATTGTTTGCTAATTCTGTCTTTAGTGTTGTTTGCTAATTCTGCCTTTCGTATTATTTGCTAATTCTGTCTTTAGTGTTATTTGCTAATTCTGTCTTTAGTGTTGTTTGCTTATTCTGTCTTTAATGTTATTTGCTAATTCTGTCTGAAGTATTATTGGCTAATTATGTTTTTAGTATTATTGGCTAATTCTGTCTTTAGTGTTGTTTGCTAATTATGACTTTAGTGTTGTTTGCTCATTCCATCTTAAGTGTTATTTGCTAATTCTGTTTTTAGTGTTATTTGCTTATTCCGTCTTCAGTGTTATTTGCTGATTCTGTCTTTTGTGTTTTTTGCTCACTCTGTCTTTAGTGTTATTTGCTCATTCATCCTTTAGTGTTTTTTCCTCATTCCATCTTTAGTGTTATTTCCTAAATAGTCTTCTGCTGTAAAGAAGAATAACCACTAAAATGGTCTGTGACTGTCTTTCCATCCTTCTGTCCAACTTACCCCATTCTTTTACCAAATATCTGTAACACCCTAGCTGCATTCTTCACCAAATTTTATAGACTTACTCAGCACATGACTGACATGTGATTATAACCTGCAGGTGGTACCACCATTTAAGTGCCTGTATGCTGCCCAAAATAATCTTTTTCAATTTCCTACAGATAAGTCAGTAAATAAGAACACTTAGCCTTCAAATCATATGCAAGGATTTCTTGAAGCAAGGGAAATTCATTGAGTATTATATTAAATAAAATTATTTTCAGAATAATGTTTCCATAGGAGTTAGAATTTTGATTTTCTGATTTCACATGTTTTCATATTTGGTGCCAAATCTTGTTATTTTGCATTAATGTTATTTGCTCCTCAGAATCCTTTCCTGTTTCCGTTCCTGGTTTTCTGAGTCTCGATCATTTTTCCGTGCTCTCCCTCGATCCAATATATATGCTTGTTTCTGGCCAGTACAGTTGCCTGTCTCTCCTTAGGGCTTATATTATATGCCTGTCTTCAGAAAGGTTGTATTATGATATTGGCAGGGTTTGCCAGTCTTATCTGTCTTTTAACCTTTTTCTATCACTACAATAACTTGTCAGGAATTTAATGGATTTTCATGAAACTAACTTTACCAATAAAGTTCCTCACTTGAAACTGATTCTGAGTTTAATCTGCACATTTGGTCATCAGACTTCTTTTCTGGGATGCCGTTATAACAAACAGTACCAAGACAGATGTAATAATAATATATAATATATATATAATAATCATACCAATAGGATCCAGGTTTTATGTTTTAATTCACTACATCAAAAGTAATTGAACATAATGAAAGCATTGTGCTTCCCAGTGGTGAAATAAATTGAATTAGCTCTACTGGCAAAAATCTATTCCTAAGACAGTAACCTTTCAAATGGTATAATTCTCCAAAAGCCCCCCCCCCCCTAATATGGGAGCTAGTAGAGGAGGAGTTTTTTTTGGGGGGGGGGGCTTTAGTGTGCTTTCATGTCTTGAGACATTCTATGTGCCTCACTTAGTCCATGTCAGTGTGATCCAACGGCAACATGTAGTTGCTTGTTGACAGCCTGTATTCTAATTTATGAATTTATGAAATGCTGTTAGTGTGTTCTGTTGCCTGTAGGGATGATTATATGACACAATTGTAACCTATTAATTTAAGGATGTTCAAATTTATAGATATGAATTATATGCACACTTATATTTTTCTATGTATGGCACGAAGCAGTTTTGGTACATTCCTTTATTCAGCTACATCACTGGATTACTGACAGTCTTAGCTGACTCATTGTGCAGCATATCACCCATTAATTAAAGGGGCCCAATCACCTATCAAGCATGTTGAATTACACAAAAAATTCTTTCATCCTTTCAAATACATCTGTACCTGCCAAAATATTGTAAATCCTCCAACATATTTATTTTTAATTTCTGACTGCATGAATACAACCATGGCTCACATGGGCTATTGGATGACTGCAAACTTGACGCAACGCAATAAATGACTTGTTACAAGAGGAACAGATTTTCAGTTTTCTTTTTAAGTTTGCTCATATTCTATTATGTTAATTTGTAGCCCAATGTTATGATAACTGACTGTTTACCATGATATCCATGCAACAAGATGGATGACCGTTGCAGTGCATTTCCCCATATGACTTGTGTCATCACTTAAGTATAGGCTTAACAGGCCAATATAATGCCTACTAAGGTGTGTATTCACGACTGTCCCCCCCCCCCCCCACCCCTTCTAGAACTGGAAGACAGACCATGGTTTGGCCATGTCCATCTGTCCATCAAGTTTTGTACTCTCACAGTAGTAACTGGATGATAACTTGCCTAAATATTATCCAGTTTTCTTCACTTTCGGTAAGTGATGAATCAATGATCAATTTTACATTCAGTGACTATTGGTTGATGCAAACAGCTCTGATCACCAAACTTGCAGTGCCATAAATAATTACACTTCGCAAAGTAGTTTTATCTTTGATGAGGAAATGTATGCAAGCAAACTGTAGAAAAACCTATGTATAATGACAAATTGACACCTAAGCCTACTACACTCAAAAGAGTCTATAGAATTATTACATTTACAGTACTAGCAAATACTTCAGGCAAGGAGATTAACATACAGCAGGCTGTACAGCAGTGTAGGTTACTGCCTTGAATGGAGTCCAAACAATGTGAACTCTTGAGAATATCATATTGACAACTTTAGTCTAACCGTCTGCACCGCAGGAACAATTACTCAGTGGATTAAGTGATCACAACTAGCAAAGGACACCTAATTAAACTAATGATGGCGAAACACCTGAGCAATGTCTTTGCAAACAGTATTTAATTTGAGGGCATTGACCAGAAACCTTCTGCTGTGCAAATTTATATATACCCCACATCAGTATCCAAGTTTCAAAGTCAGTTTCATAAAGTCTGATAATTTCTTTTTATGAATTCTTAACTTTCTGGAGGGGGGTACACAGAAATTTGTCATATATCAACTTATAAATCAAAATATTCTGAAAGTTCTAACTTCCAAAGCTAGGTTGAACTTGTAAATATTAAATGCCATGACACAATGTGTGTGTGTGTATATATATATATTAATTTATTTTATTATTATATTTCTGGGGTATAGGTAATTGGTGAAATGGTACCAGGGTGTTGCCCTTAACCCCCACAAATTTTCATCTAAACCTATTCATAAACTTTTGAGTAAACTTGCTGACACACAAATGAAATAATTGACTGATCACGGGAAAAATTGAGTACCTGGCTACTTGGTGAATGTTTGATTATCATGCCTTTTGTGCTCACCTGTATGCTTCTAAGATTAACTATGACAACTGGGAGATCTACAGAGTTGTTTTCTCATTTTTCAGAGTGCAGAACAGAGTGAACTATGAACCTCTTTGGAATGGACGACACATAGAGCGTGTGGAGATTGTGATGAAGGAGGCGCTGGATGTCAGAGGTGAACATTCTGTAATTCTTGATCTTTTCAATAGGAAGCCTGGTGTAATTCCTGTATGTCATCCAGTCTGGTGCATTCTCTGTTCCGATGGTTAAACAGTCAATGCTTCCATACCAGGGCTCGAAATAATGAGGAATCTGACTCAGTTGGATACGTCAAATTAAGGGTTTTAGGATTAACGTGTTCATTATCATATGCCACAAGGAAAAAATGTCCGGAGTGAAAACTTGGTCTACCCAGTGCATGTATAAATATTATACATAGATATTATATACTATATCACACATGTAAGTTATTTACATATCGCAACTGCATAAAAGGAATCATTGCTGTACAATTAAGGCAGTGTATGCATGAAAGTCTTCAGAAATATTAAACAAAAGTGAATTGTAATCAGTGGTTTCCCATGGTCTTGACTTCATTAGGTAATAAATATCTAGGAATTATATCCTCTGCTGATGTAGAGTCCGTAATCTGCTGCATCCTTGAGTATAATTGGAAATTGATATGGTCATTTATATAATTTTCTTTAATAAACCTCATGTTTGATTATGGCACAAATTCATGGACAGTTCACTATATACTATGTAGAAGTTAAATTTGTTAAATTGTCTTAATTGTCTTCTCTCCGTTAACAAGGCACAAATCTGGAATCTTTTTACTTTACATCCAGAGAGGTCCATTAAAAATCTCCTTGGAAACCTGGAATAAGGTCTCTGTTACCCATATCCCTTGAGCTATGGGGCCCCAAAGTACCCCCCAGAATAGTCAAAAATTTCATACAAAAACTTCTCAAAATATCTCATTAACTACATCGCTGATGGTCATGATTTTTGGCATACATATTGATCATGAGATGACCCATCAGTTCCTGCAGACTGGTGGTGCCACCTTTATTTTTTTATTTTTTACGAATTTTTTTTCTCTATTTTTGAGACCTTTAAAAATGTGGACATCTGTTAACAGGGCACAAGTTGTAAAAACTTGACCAAGAATCTTCGTTCTTTACATTCTGAGAGACCTATGAAAAGTCTCCATGGAAACCAGAAATTAGGTCTCTGTTACCCATATCCTTCGAGCTATGGGGCCCCAAAGTACCCCCCAGAATAGTAAAAAATTTCATACAAAAACTTCAATATCTCATTAACTACATCACTGATGGTCATGATTTTTGGCATACATATTGATCATAAGATGTTACATCAGTTCCTGCAGACTGGTGGCACCACCTGTATATTTCGATTTTTTACAAATTCATTTCTCTATTTTTGAGAACTTTAAAAATGTGAAAATCTGTTAACAGGGCACAAATCGTAAAAACTGGACATAGAATCTTCATTCTTGATATTCTGAGAGACCTATGAAAAGTCTTCATGGAAACCAGAAATTAGGTCTCCATTACCCATATCCTTGGAGCTAATGGGCCCCAAAGTACCCCCCAAGAATAGTAAAAAATTTCATAAAAAAACTTCAATATCTGATTAACTACATCACTGATAGTCATGATTTTTGGCATACATATTGATCATGAGATGTTTCATCAGTTTCTTCAGACTGGTGGCGCCACCTGTATTTTTCAAATTTTTACAATTTTTTTTCTCTATTTTTGCGACCTTTAAGGATGTAGTTATCTGTCAACAGGGTTCAAATTGTAACGACTGGACCTAGAATCTTCATTCTTAATACAAAGTGAGACCCATTAAAAGTCTCTATGGAAACCTAAAATTAGGTCTCTGTTACCCATATCCTTTGAGCTGTGGCACTCCAAAGTACAGCTCAGAATAATGGAAAATTTGGTACAAAAGCTGAAGTATCTGAACAACTAATCCAGAGAACACCATGCTTCTTTGCATGGATATTGACAATTAAGTGTTTTTATTAGTTTCTGCAGACTGGTGGAGCCACCTGTACTTTTTTAAAGTTTACACATTTTTTTCTCTATTTTTGAGATTTATTAATACAGACACAATCTTAGCCTGTTGGTTAATCTATTTGATGCTTGAGTTCAATGGTTATATACTACCATTCAGATGATAAAATTTCCTTTTGCAAATCTCTTCCCAGTCAGCTGAGCGTCATGACCCATGGGTGACTTGTTACAGAATATGTTCACCACCTTGTCACTTGGGTTTTCAATGTGGATGCCAAACTCAGTATTTAAATGGTTAATTTAATGGTTTAAGCAGTTTTGTGTCCAGCTTGGTTGCAGTAATAAATATCACATACTTCACATTACAGCAATGTAACTTCTTCACCTTCTTATATACTCTTAACAGGTTGTTACCACCAAGGCCAGTGCTGTGCGTGATTATTTATCCATCATTTTGGTCTTTAAGATATCCCTTGCACACACAAATTGGTTTTAAAATCAGATAAATCAAATCAGATTCAAAATGTTTTGTGCACTCACATGGGGTTCTGTGGCAACAAAACAGGAGGTGCAAGTTTCATGTGTGTAACTGCCAAGTAAAAACATGTTAACACAAGCTGGCATCAAGCAGTGCCTGTGTTGTAACTTAGTTGCTGATCTGATTATCGATCTTGTTAGTTGTAGTACCATAATCTTTTACAAAGATTTTAAAATAACACATAATTTAGATCTGGTAAAAAAGCAGATTTAAATTCAATTACTTAACCTCAGACTGGGTCAGTCATCTTTGGCAGCTAGGCTTAACATACCAGTGGGTCATAGTTATATTTAATACATATACAGTGTATAATGATATATCTGTGCCGATAGTAAATGCTCAAAACTGGCACCACCTAAAAGTACTGTATACATGGAGAGTATGGAAAAATCTTTCCTTTAAATTTGATTAAATATTTTTATATAAAAAATAATTCCATTTCTTAAAAACTTTGAGTTTGTTCAAATGAATTGTTTTTTGGTAGTATAATGGCAAGAACAAACCAAAGTTATATGGATTCCAGAAACTGGTTCATAATTAATTACCAGGTGGTACATTTATATTACTTATGATGAACATTATGGTTTAAATACAAGAATGAACACATGAACATGGATGCTTAAAAAGAGTTTGGACATTTTTAAGTTTTAATTTTTTCTAAATTGTATGGAAAACCTTCTCAACATTGAATTCATAGTATCAAGATATTTGTTTTATTTATATGGCATTACCTATGCTGCTATCAAAATTGTATCAAAATGTTTAATTTGTTATAAAGTTGGGATAAGGAAGCTTGATTGAATCTTATAGGTTCACTATACATGTAATAACATATAATTCTTATCATCACCTGCATCACTCTTCCTAAAGGCCATGGACTTATCCTTAAAAAATAAAACAAAAAATTGGAAAAGAATTAAACACGGCTAAAAACATTTTCCTCCATGGTCTTTGTAAAATTGACATTCTAGAAATGTCTGACTCTCAGATATATCTTTCTAAAAATAAGTTCCTGAAATGGTTTCCATAGTAGCAACCCAGACAAATAGTATAAATAAATGCAGTAATCTTTTTAACCTCTTTGCATATATTCCTTAGTGCCATTTCACTGATTGGGCAGAAATCTAATCTTAGGGGGATTCTTTAGATGCTGATTTGTGTTTCGATCAGGGTGTAGGTGTATGCCTTTGGCAGGACAGTAACAGATTCAGGACTAGACTTCAGCAGTTTTTTGTAAAAATGACATTACATGTTAATATGTGGTTTTGTCTAAATTAAGTTATGCCTAATCCATCATAAAAATGCACCCTTTTTCTGAAAACTCTATGCTTACCTTGGCTGGAGCCTGGCAGGGACAAAAAAAGGACCCAGTGCTCTCCTGTCTGTTACAGAACTCATCACTGTCACTATGTCCAACTCTTCATCCACTCAGCTTCTGTTGTAATCTAAAATTAGTTGCTTCCTTGCACCTAGTGACCCCTTCTTTTTTCTCCCTATCAATGTAATTTTTTTTTTCAGTTGAAAAAAAATTCAGGTGCATAAAATTTGCACATGGACAAATGCCACAGAGACAAAACCTTCAGATAAAAATCTTGGATCATGTGCCTTTTGACTTAAATAATCCTGTATTGCAAAAAAAGTCCCAACCACCCAAATGTTTTTTTTTTTTTTTTTTTTTTTTGTTTTTGTTTTGGTGATTCTAATAAAACGGAACTTTTTTTTCAAATCAGTCATACATTTACCTGCTGTTTATGGAGAATCATTCCAGGTGATACCTGCATGCATATTCAAAATAGGGTTTTATGATTGATGAAACTCAAAGAATATTTGCTATAAAAACAAAATGGCTAATCAGCCATGAGGCATAGCTTTGTTAACAGAAAAGCTTATATAGATTATTAACCTGAGTTTGGTTATTGATTATTAAAAAAATCAGTGTTTAGGAATAAAGTGTATAATTTGAAGTAGATGTGTAGTGCGAGCCTACATGGAGACCTTTGTCAGGATCCATATCACACTTTACAGTGCACAGTTTGCACTTTGCATGAGTCCTATCTATTGGAGAATTAGTGCTGTATAAATGCTATCTATCTGTCTATTATTTTATCCCCAGACAAAGTCAGGGGATACTATGGTTTTATGGCAGTCCCTCCACTGCCGAAGGTAAATCTTGTCTGCATGATAACTGAAAAAATATTTCACATATCTTTACCAAACTTCACATGTGGATAGATATCGGTGAGAGGACAAAGCCTACTGGTAATTCAAATATGGTCATGACCTGTATAAGAAGAATGACCTTGACCTTGAATAGGTCCATTATTTGGGAAATCACACAAATTCTTCAATATCTTAAGAAATATTGCATTTCGATTCATCCAAAAATCAAGTTGACTGAAGATCTTGGATAGCATTGTCATATATTGGAAACTTGTGGCACATTAACCTTTTCTTGTTTTTGCGTCTTTTAATACCCCCATCTTTGCCACTTGACAGTACTGTGAGCATTATAAGTCAAAAACTAATGGACAGATTACTTTCATATTATGCATATACATAGATATGGGTTATGGGATGAGGTATATTTAAATTGGAGTCATGACCTTTACTATGGCAGTGGCCTTGACCTTGAATATTTCCATATTTGTTGGAAAATATCGTTTCTCAAGTGTATAGATGCATCTACCTGAAAATCAAAATGAAAGATGTCAGATGATAAGTTGTTGGAAGAGTTTAGAAACTTGTGACTGTCAACTTCACCTTCAAGGTCAAATCTGTCTTTATCAGGGTTTGAATTTCCTGCTACCAAAGTAGCAATTTTTTTTCAGGTTTTGCTAGAAGAAAATCTGGTACTAGCAAAGTTTTGCTGGTTACTTTTTACAACCAAAGTTTATGTAGGATTTTGTGAACCTCAACTTTTGAAGTACCCTATCTTTTTTCTTCAAATGTGACATAGCTTCCACCAAGATCTCCTACATTTTTGAAGACTGGTGACCTTCATCTGCGGAAACAGGATTTTTGTTAACCCCATACTTTTGAAGTAAAGTATTTCTTTTCTTAAAAATTTATACACAAATTGTTTTAACCAAGATCTCAGACATCTTTTTCCTTCAAATTTGACATACACAAAATTTCCACCAAGCACAGATTTGTTCAAAGACTGGTGACCTTCTGCTTGGTCTTCAAGGTCAAATCTGTAAATATATAGGAGTTTTGTTTACCTACTAGCTTTTGAAGTACTGCTTCCTTCAAATTTGACACAGAAAATATTTCCACGAATATCTCTGACTTAATCATGACTAGTGACCTTGATTTTGAAGGTCACATCTGAAGAAACTCTTGTAGCTTGTCAAGTGTTAGTACAATTTGCTTCTGAAGATTGGTGCATATTTTTGATGGGGTATGCATTAATAGGATACTATATGCTCTGATGCCAAAAAATTTCTAGTTATTATAATTATCAGTATTAATATTATTATTATTATTATTACACACGGTTTGTCATGTTTCAAAAACTCCAGCATAGGTCACCTCTGGAACAAACTCACCCCAACCAGGAGAAAGAAAAAGAAATAGCCTCATGTTGACAGTGGTATAAAATCGTTTGATGTCAAAATGGTTATCCTGATTTCCTCCATAATTGAATGAATCATTTCATGGGTGTTCTGTTTGTAATTTTTTTGCGTCCAGTTGCTGAAGGTCAAATCAGTGAACCAAAGAAAAATATAACACCTTGCATGCATTCGCCGAATAAGAAATAATTTGAAAACTTGTGGTGTGACAGTTCAGGTTTGAAACTATTTCCATTCAGCACCATAGATAGTTGTGTCCATTCTTGTCAGATCCATCCGTAATCATACTTCGTTTTGCATCTATCTCTATGTGGACACCAGCCATAAATGAATGGTGAAATGGGATGTTAGATGTAACTTTTCTATGGTGTCATTTAAATTAAACCATACCAATTGTCAGATATGTTTCTGCATGTTCTTTCTTTCAACATGTGCCGGAAATTCTGTTTAATTCAGCATATTGATTAGTGGTGGGCCAATCATCGAGTTTTATCGAAAGTCAGTCGGTTTGCTGCCACTTTCAAGCGCTCTATTACCAAAGACAACTATCGATTACATCATAGTAATGATTGTTTTCTGTCCAGAATGCCTTTATGGCAAAAATTCTTCTTCCATTTTTTACCACATTCCGCGCTTCATATAATGAGTCTGTGTTCCTAAATAACTTCCATATGTAACCGAGTATGACACAGCAGATGCGAGAACGGAGGACCAATTAAATTTATTATCTGTGAACTCGCAGGGAGCTAAAGAATTAGCAGGGAGTTTTCTAAGGAAATGTACATTGCAAAATATGGGTGGGAAGGCGTTAAAATACTCATTTAATTCTCCAGGTCTATGCCAATTTTGGGAGATTCCCTTAGAAATAATCTATTCAACCGATGCCAGGTGCATCTGTTTAGGCCGTTCTTAAAATTTCTTTGTTGGGGCTAACCCGGCCGGACATGTATTCAGATTTCAGCAGGAATTTTCTTTTTTGGACTAGTCTGCAAATTTTTTTTTTGGTATGATCTGCCCCAGCCCACCTGGGCCCGTAAAATCTGCCTTCATGTGCTAGAAAAACAGCCCCTTTATAGGCCTAACATTCTTAGATGCTCTTAATTCCATTATGAAAGATATTACCCGACGTTGCCGATCATTAAATTTGATCCTTAAAATAAGTCTTTATACTTGGAAGGATCGTTACACTTGTGCGCAAGAGGAGAATACCTGCTGGGGAAACGTAGGTACATGCAGTTTCACAGATAATTGCATATTTCTTTGAGAAATGCATATATTTGTCTGAACCGATTAATAATCGATCATCAGTCTGTTTGCTCAAACCGATGATCGATTATGAAAAAGGAACTGACTCCCACCACTAATATTGATAAAACATGTCTCGCCCGGTTTACTGCAAAATAACCAATTTGTAGGCCACACCTCAGTTGACCTGTTACCATAGAGATGGATTTACACTTTTGATATTGAGCTAACGTGTATTCTTTTGTGTTTGTTCATCACTCATGGTTCAAGGTTAAGATTTCTGGCTGTTTACCATGATATTGAGTTAATAGGATGGCTGGCTGTTGCAGCACATTCCTGCATATGACTAGTGGTCATGATTCAAGTTCAGGCTTACCAGCTCTCTGAGTCGTACATTCATGGTTACCTATGCAGGGCACTGTCCTGGAAGTTACTAAGTTAGATCCTAACTTGTTGCACTTTTAGCTCAATTTGTGAAGCATAGATATGGCACTTGGGGCTTATTGAGTAATCCTAAGGACGAAATCCTCTATACTTTCAAATCCCTCTTGCACATTGCTCCACTGTTCATGTTTATTATCAAGTACATGAATGTTTGACCATGGTAGATCAAGATGTATACACTTCTCTGGGTTCCAGATAGTTTTTTAGCTCAGCTGACTTTCAGTCATGCTGGGCTTTAGCGATGGGTCTTTGTCCGTCATCCTTCCGTCTGTCCGTCCGGCCGGCCGTCCGGCCGTTAGCAGGGCACAAATCGTAACTGTAGGGGCTAGGGCCATGAACCCTATGCAGTCTTAGAGGTTATAAAAAGATCTCCTTGCAAACCTGAAATTAGGTCACTGCGACCTATATTCTTGAAGTTATGGGGTGTGTTTGCACCCCCCAGAAATAACTCTTTGAGACAAAATTTTCATCCCAAACCTTCCATCTTTCACATACAGCTCACCTACCAACAGGGGAAGAACCATTATTTTTTTAGGTCAAAAGGTCAAAGGTCAAGGTTACAGGAGCCTCTTCTTTGAAAAGCCTGTGGATGCATTTTAAGCCAACCCTTTCATCCCAATTCTTTGATCTTTCACATATAGCTCACCTACTAAGTAGGAGAAGAATCCTATAGATTTTTAGGTCACAAGGTCAAAGGTCAGGGTCACAGGATCCACTTCTTTGAAAAGATTGTGGACACATTTCAAGCTAGACTTTTCATTCCAAAGCTTTCAGCACTGATATTGCTTCTCTGCCAACAGGGGAAAAGACCTGTTGATTTTGAGGTCAAAGGTCAACTTCACAGCACCCACTTCATGCGTGGAGTCATTTTCAGGCAAACTTTTCAATCTGTACCTTCCATCTGTCTTCCATCATATATGGCTTACCTACCAATAAGGGAAGAAGCCTATTGATGTTGAGGTCAAAAAGTCAAAGGTCAAGGTCACAATATTTAATTGTTCTAAATGCTTGTGAGCATATTTCAAGTGTAACTTTTCAGCCCAAACCTTCAGTCTTTCACATATGCCACATCTATGCATCACTCAGTTTGACTCAAACTTCATATTTATGGGTCTTTTTGCTTGAATAAATAACTTATTGATTTTGGGGTCAGCTGGTCAGCAGGTTAAAGGTTGCAGGTCAAAGTTATTCACCCATTGGTTGCCAAGTAATTACACCAGATTTAAGTGGTTAGTAGTTACCCATCATTTAGAAAAAAATCCAGTTGATATGTGGGCAAAAGGCCAAGGTCATAGGTCAGGGATGTTCACAATTACTTATTTTATAGACCATCTCTATTTTTCTTGTATATATAACCATCCCACTCCAGCTGGTACATCTCCCTGTGTGGCTGTAATTGTGAGTGACACTGGTGACATATGACTCCCTTTTGTATCAGCCTATTAAGTAATAAGGCTCAGTGATAAGTACCTCGTTACTTCATATCAAATACACTGTTGTCTGAATGCTTCAGCCTGGCTTTAAGACTATGAGAGTATAGTATTAAGGTTTAGCTACTGATTTATAAGATGATGGGAACATTTTGCAGTTTATTTTATGGAATCCTAGCAATAAACTTAGTTTCCTAGATATCTGAATATTTTAATATGTATCACCACATATAAAAGCAAGTGTTTGTTCTCATAATATGTGGATGTGTACCTTGATTTAGGATGGCTTTTTGTTTTATTTCAAGACTCTTAGTCATGCTTTCTGCATTTCTTTTCTTTCAGGTTTGGCAGTTTACCTACCCTGCTGACCCCATTGAAAAGCAGAGTGATAATAAAAAATATTGGACTTACACTTTTTACAATTGCATATCTATAAATCTGATATGAGCGCCTGGACATGCCTTTTGAATTATTTTGGGCATTCATTACTGGATAATTTGCCCCAAGTTTGGTCTCTTATTGGAGAATGTGGGATATCAAATGTCATACTTGTCAGAAATCCATTATGTCTGCCAGTTAGCCACCTTAGAAATTCTTTCTTCAGTGCAGTTTCAGTAATTTTTCTTTAATGTTTGGTCCGATTTAGAGAATGTTTGTTGTCTGATTTCAGACTTGTCAGAAGTCCAATATGGCCACCAGGCAACCATCTTTTAATTCCTTTTTATCATATTATCTCAAGAACAGTTAAAGTGAATGCAGTTTGATATATATTTATGTAATCTTGTCAAGGATTGGGTAAAATATTTCTGAATAAATATTACCATCATTTATAAAAGTGCAGTACAGTTGGCTTGGATTGAATAAAAATTCATACAGAAGCACCTGTTTCTCAATAATTGTATCCGCCAAAACAGAGTTTTGCGGATACTCTGTTTTCAGCTGCACGCCGCCGCGGCCGCCGTGTAGGTGTCCGGAAAACTCCTCCATAACCGCTGGGCGGAATTTTACGAAACTCGGGATTATGTTCAGGTCACATGTGAACTGCTGCGCACCGATTTTGTTTTGACCTCTTACATTTCCTCTAAGCTCCGCGTCAGTTTGTGCGTCTGTTTCCACACATAAACCCACATATCTCGGGAACCATTTGACCGATCAGGAAATTTTTTTTGCACAAATGTAGCCCTTGGAGAGCTTTATAACATACACAAAAAATGGTGGCGCCACCTGCAACCATGTTTGCACAGTGTCCATCTGTTCGTCTGCCTTGGGTTAAAATCACTCATATCTCTGCAGTGGTTTGACTAATTCACCTGAAATTCAGCATGCGTATACATCCTGGACAGCTTTTCTGATTTTATGACAGGTGGCGCCACCTACATTGACGTTTACGCTGCAGACATCCAAGCTTATATCTCGGGAACCGTTTGACCGATTGAGCCAAAATTTTGCATGTGTATAGATCTCACATAGCTCTGTATCATATGCAAAACTGGTGGCGCCACCTGCAGCCATTTTTGCACAGCTCCCCTCTATTTGTCTGCCATGGGATAAAATCACTCATATCTCTGCAGTGGTTTGACATATCTGCCTAAAATTTTGCAGGTTTATACATCCCCGACAGCTCTCTTGATTTTATGACAGGTGGCGCCACCTACATTCTACATTTATGCAGCAGATATCCAAGCTTATATCTTGGGAACCGTTTGACCGATTGGGCCAAAGTTTTGCATGTGTATAGTTCTCACATAGCTCTTTATCATACGCAAAACTGGTGGCGCCACCTGCAGCCATTTTTGCACAGCGTCCATCTGTTTGTCTGCCAAGGGCAAAAATCACTCATATACATGTAGTGGTTTGACTTATCTGCCTTAAATTTTGCATATGTATACAACTTGGACAGCTTTCTGGATTTTGTGGTAGGTGGCGCAACCTACATACACAATTGGGCTGCAGACATCCATGCAACACTTCACTCTATTTCCCCTTGCCACTCAATCCATGCCTCACTTCACCCGTTCCACTGTGATTTAGGCGGATACACGTAGTCGCTTGTCGACTACCCGTATTCTAGTTCTTGCATGTATTTCCTTGATTTTTGCTATATATTTTGATCTTATATTTGCCCTTTGTGGAGTTCCTTTTGAGACTGACAGGTTTCAAGCAAGCTGTTGGAATAGTTCCTGATAGCTTAACAATCATGCATTTTCCTCAGACCATCAATTCACTGTGTTCTAACCAGACAAAGGTGATATATATTTCTGTTGTCATAGAAAATTTTCAACAAATTGGCAAATTGGTTCTTCAAAATTTGACTGGAAGTTGTGAATCTCAGTCCATGATGTCACAGGTCATGCTTGGCAGCTGAGCGTCATGACCCATGGGTCACTTGTATTAGCTCAGCTGGCTATAAGTCATCTGAGCTATAGTCGTGGTCCTTTGTCCGTCGTCCGGCCGGCCGTCCGGCCGTCCGTCCGTTAACAGGGCACATTTTAAAACCGTTGGACCTACGAATCCAAAATTCTGCATACCATTAGATGTCTCCAAAATCTCCTACCATACCGAAGATTGGGTCATTAGAACTTCGTTCCTTCAAGATATTAAGGAAAAACCTCCGTTTTCCATAAAAAAGCAATTGTTACACTTCAAGTCTGCCTAATATCAAAACCACTGATCTGTTTTTGATCATATTAAATATTCATATTTTTCCATACATTTTCTGTGCACATACCAAAAATTAAGTCAGTATTGGGTATTATTTTGAAGTTATAGGCCCAATATATAATGCAATTTTTTAAAAATCAGGAAATATATTTGCTCACTTAACATGAGAATTGCTGAAGCTGAAGACTTTTTTTCAGGAATATAACTTTATTTAATCAAGATTCAATTGTTTACCCAAAATTACATGTGAATTTTGCAAATTTTTCAAGTTATTAGCATAAATAAAAAATTAATACCTTAAATTTTGTCCAACTTTGGCAGTGGCACGTTTTTTCCCTGTAAGCACTGTTGATTTAATTTTCACAGCATATATACATAAGGATTTAATCTTTTAAAATCTGAAATTTCAAAGAAATTGTTTGAAAAGAGTAGCTTTTATTCAAGTTTTCATACACCATGTAAAGTGTTGTTTATATCTGGCCCACCTAGTAGTACAGCCTTCACTTGCATTATGTAACCCACCCAGGGCAGCTTGCCTTGACCCAGCTTGGCCACTACTAGCAGGCTTCTCCTCTGCCCTGCACTCAACCCCCCCCCCCCCCCCCCAGCTGGTGCATAAACTAGATGAATGTTATAATTTTCTGTATTTTATTTTATTCTTGGACATGCTACATTTTAGATTTTGTATTGTACCACCAGGGTTACAATGATTAAAGTGCACATTTAATTGTGTCCACAAAGTGATGTGTTGCTATGAAAGTATGGATGTTCATCAGATAAGTAATGCTTTACTTCAGAAGAGTAAAACTTCACCAGGTGTGAAATTGACTATTAATTCCAGTTATTTATTATAGCTGAGATTGTAATTAGCATAATGATATTGTTTGTCCCTCATTCAATCAACAGTGTGTATACTTTATTTGAAAAGATGTTTTTATTTTATCAAATTTACTGAATCTTTTATTTTATTTCGGTGAATAAAATAAAGCTTGTCCTGAAAACTCCAATGTGCAAAACTTTTTAATAGGAATTCAAGGAATAATTTTGTAGATGCCATGTTGTGGCATTATTTTCTTTTACATTCAGTTTAAACATTTGATTTAAAAATAATAAAATATATGTGTATGCATAATATGACCCAATGTGAGCTACAATCTGGATATATAATGATTGCAACTTAGAATTCTAATATTTTAACTTATATTTTCACTTTTAAATTACAAATTTATAACACTTGTAAATAAAAAAAATGAATCAGATAAAAACTATTCATGAAAAAAGTGGATATGCTAAAAAAATAGGCTTATATATAAACTTAAATGCATTATTCCTTTGAAAGTGAAATGAAGGTATTAGTCCATTCTGTCAACTTGCCTGTCCATCTGTAAATTTTTCATATGCATCACAGTATCTCAAAACTTTTACTGTTTTTCTTCATGACAGTCTTGTCAGAGTATTAGTTTGCAATCATATATTGAGAACTTTACTATAACCAAGTAGGAGGGCCCTTTCCTCTTAGCTTCTCATATGCTTATATAAATATAAAACATTACAATAGAATATTTTTCATATTTTGCATTTGCAAAAATTTCAAACTTTTGTCATGACCCATGGGTCCTCTGTTTATATTCTGGATTCTCAACATCATTGTTTGGCTAAAACTGAATAAATACCAGACATGGTGCAAATACTTTGCAAATGTATATGAATATGAATATGAATATGTACTCCATTATAAAATTTCTTGCATAAGAATGGGAATTCAGGTAAAAATGAAAGTATTTGAATAACAGTGCAAATACTTTCAAAATGTATTCATGAATGCATATATTCTATAATATTATTTTAATAATTAGTTCAGTTAGATTTTATTAAAAAAAATCATATGATTGTCTTATTATTTTTAATAAAAATTATATTGGCACAATATTTGTTATTAAATTTTAATAAATAGTTAAACTCTATTATTATATGTGCTGCTTATAAGTTATATGGCCAAGTCAAAATCTGTGTGACAATAGCACTCCATTTGTTAATAAAATAAATGAAATCAATCCTCTTCCCTGTCTCCAAAAATACTATCAAAATCATACATAAGCTGAACACCAACAACTCATAATAAAGCTTATATTTATTACCACACAAAACCAGCATATGCCTGTTTCCCAAATCATATTTTTTATCCTATATAACAGCTGAGCGCCGTGACCCATGGGTCCCTTGTTAGTCCCCTGCTGTAGAAAGAAGGACTACTAAAATGGTCCATATTTGGTCTGTATTTCCATCCGTCCATTCATCTCACTCCTTATTTTCCAAAATATCTCTAAAGCCCCTGTTGCTTTCTTTGCCAAATTTTGCAGACATACTCCATACATAACATGTGAGTATAACCTGCAGATGGCACCACCTGTGTTCAACAATTCCTGTGATGCAAAATGTATTTTCCACATATTCTTTCAGAAAACTATATGGAACATAATTATTTTCAAATTGATGTTTTTTGGAAACATGTTTCACATGTTTGTATATATAATTTTGAGTTGTTTTTATGCAAAAAAAAAAAAAACAATCAGCTAAACAGACAAAGGGCTGATAGGCAATGGTGACAAATTAATCATTATTAATTTTCATCAGCGCATCTTCCTAATAATGGAAGGTGATGTGAGCTGATGAGAGCATTATGGTGCTGCACTGACTGGCATTATATAGTTTGAAATTCTTACTGGCAGTGATTAAATTCTTCTGCAGTGTTTTAAGGCTGGTTCGGAAAGAATAAAGGTAACCTTTTGTCAGTTCTAACAATGCAATGCTTAATTAGTTCTATTCTGCTATTCACTTAGAAACAATCCAGTGCACTAAAGACCATGCAATAATTCTTCAGTGTATTCAGTCTGTTAAATCTCTAGGCTTTACTGATGCCAAATCTGTTTGCTTTTTATTGTTTCACTCACTGCCAATCATGTACATGTATACAAAACACTTACTTGGGAAATATAGGGTTTGTATAGGTTTCCTGAAAACTTACAAGTTTTGAATCAAAATAACAATTTTAGGGCAACTCAAATACATTATAAAAAACTCTTTATTTTTTTCTCTGAAATCCTAAAAATCATGGATTTTTTATAAAGCAGTGACATGCTTTGGTCATGCTTTTAGTGTTTCCTGAATGCATGCCAGTAAAACTTGTGTATCTATTAAATAAAGCTTTTAGCTGCAACTTTTTCCATGTTGTGGGTGGCTTCAAGTGAGGAGTAAAGTAAAAAAAGTGTTATATTGGTGAAAAAAAGAGATTGAACATTTTAAAAACAATTTCTTTTAATAAGACCATTGACCCTTGGATGATGAGTTTTTTATATTGTCTATTGTTTTCAAAAGGTTAATCAACAGTTAGTCTTTATCTATTTAAATCAGGCTAATTGCTAGATCCATAACTTTTACATATCATGAATGTAATAGAGTAAAACTTGGTGTGTGTAGTTATATGATGACATAGATGCCCGCACCAGGATCCCCTGATTAAGCTGTATTGTGTTTACACTGTGTCATGCTTCATTGACACAGGTCACCAGGGAAGTTGCTGAACAAACCTTGTCCCCAATGCCTTTCAATTTGGGGGCTCTACCGGGGGACAAAGTAATTACCATGTGTCACAAAGCAGTTAAGGTATTTAATACTTTGAATTAAAAATATATTATGATTCAGGTTACCTCCATAATTTAAAGAATTTTTTCTTTAGTTTTATGCTTATCCTCATCAAAATTTATTATTAACATTTTGTGTAAAATTGCTAACAGACAAACCAACCAGCCAAAGCAAAAACATAATACAGGTACCATTCTGGCAGAGTTATTTTTAGGCAGACAGATTTTCACTCAATTTGTTTTTGGGCAAGTGGAAAGTGATCCTTAAAGAAGGAGGGACAGAGTTTTTATAGCATAACAACCTCTTTAAACTGTCATTACTAGGGTGGTGGGGAGATAAAAAATGAAGCCGTGCAATTAGTCAACCAATAAACGTTCACTACATCAGGTCTGAATAACATGAGGAGAGTATACGAGAGGTCGAACGTACTCTTTTTCTACCCATGTGAACCGATGATCTAAATGTGATTCATCAATCTAATCTGCCGACATCACATGTAATCACTCGTCAAGGCTTAGTAGAACAAATGAGCCAGTTCGTTACTTCCCTTTGTGGGGATTGCCAGTAACGAGGGCAGGTAGAAAACAATAGCTCTATTAGCACAGGTGTCGCCAGTGTCGGGCGTTTGTTCTGACAGCCAGTAAATTAGGCATCTCTCTGGTTCACAGCGGAGGCCGTCATGGCAGTGGTGTAGTGTAAGTCGTCACGATCGTCGTCTAGTGCTTGTTTATTAGACTACTTGATTGGACCTCAACAGCTCAGGAAACCATCAGAGTAACATTTATCATTCATATGAAAGCTAACAAAGAATACCCAGGGTTTGATCATAGTGTTGAAAGGAGAATGAAAAATCATGTCACTTCCTGGGAAATAGGGCAGTGTAGCTTAAACTATGGAACATCTCTCCAGACTAGTTTTGTATTCATTTCAGCTCAAGGCAATTGTGTGTAGCCCAGATGACCGCCCACATGTCCACAAAGACATTATCTAGGTTATTTATAAGAACCTTAATAACCTTTTTTTTTGCTTAATACCCAATCTGTCTGTAAAATTTGTCTTAATTATGATGATTTATCTTACACTTAGATAGCCCACATGTATGTCCACCAGGACTTTTATCTTGTTATTTTTAAAAACTTTGTTAACATTTTTTTGCCTAATATTTGAACTCTGTAAAATTTGTCTTAATTCAGCAAAACATTTTATAGGTGTAACAGACAAATGTACAAACATATAAGGTTCATCTTGGAACTGTTAACAGAAATTGTCCAACACCAAACTTCAGTCGGCTACAGTGAAACCCCTCTAATATGGCACATGACATATCTTGTCTGGATTAAAGAAATGTCCTTATTAAAGAGGTTATTGAGCCAAGTATAATTTGATCTACCTTAAGCATCCCTGACAGAAATGTGGAACAGTTACAGTGAAACCCCCCTTTATGGATACTCATTATCCCCTCGCAACGTTGTGTACATCCTTCAGTATTTCAGGAGTGACTTTGTGTAATTGGTGCTTGAACTTGAGTTTAAAAGGTTTAGTACTTGCATTGTACATGTGCATGTCACACATGTAATTGAAATTTTATCAAGTGCTTTTCAAATATTGGTCAAGCATGTTATCATGGAAGCATTATATACCTGATTTATATCCCATTGCACAGGTTTGCATTAGGCCTGAAGGCCTTGTTATAAAATGTTCAAGGTATGACCTTTAGTTAACAGACGTTGGATTTCATAATAGGCCCCTTTAAATCTGTAAGTAAAACCCAGGGTTTTAGCACGCATCATCCTCAGGTGATCTGATGACCAGCTCTCTCGTCTGAATTTGAATTTATGAATATATTCTAGGGGGCACCTTACCTTGGTCTCATACAAGCAGAAGTCTCCGCTGTTCATATGTTGATTCAGACTGTTGACATTAATTTCACACAATTTATCGTCTAGACTCACTCTGTCCTTCTGATTGCTGCTCAACTCATGCCCTGCCCCCGTTTGTCCAATCTTCATCAGTCTCGCTCATCAGTGTATAATATTTGCTTTGATCCATTGGTTCACTAATATTGTCGTATTGGCATACCTAAACACTCTTAATCCTAGCTTCATTGACATGTGTCATGAACTGTTATTATATGGGCCACCAAGATGACCGAGTCCTTTGACAGTAATGTCTTGGTTTAATGGTTAGAATGATGACCTTGTCAACACAAGCTTTTGCATTGTATTTTATCTATTTTTTTGTGATCCTTGGCCATGTCCTGCTTACCAAAGATGCAACTTCTTTACACGAGATTAACAGCCAGAGCAGGAACCAGAGGAGTATTATTTGCAGAGTATCATTTATTCATTATTGTCAGGTTCACAGGCATGTATGTGTTTGTGTGGGCATTTGTCAGGTTTCTAAAAAATAAAATTGTGCCTGTATGCAAAATGCATAACCTTTGTCCTTATGAGGGAGTTTTTGCTACCATTTTGAATGTGTTTTATTGAGCTTTTGAGTGGTAAAGGGTTGAAAATAACATTGAATTCTACTTTCTAATTACTCATTTTATCTACTTACATTTTTTGCATTACATTTATCAATATAGTGGCAGCTTGCATGTATATATTAGCAGAGCTGCCTTTATCCATTGATTAATATTGTAACAGGCTCTAGACCTGGGCATCTGGACAACAAGGGTTAGCTGATGAAAGGTGAAATGTAAAAGAGAAGAACACAGATCTATTTTTACTGAGAATTTACAGTTTCGTGTAAGTAAGATGACTGTAAGAGCATCGGGAAAAATGATTTAATATTGCACTGACAGATGAAACCCACTGTTGTAGACCATGATAGTTGGGCAAGGTAATACAATATAGTGCAAACATCAAGCTGGGCCTATGAGGTATCTGATCAAAGTCACTGGCGTAACTGAGTTAGGATTTTAACTGTGTTAACATAGTGAGTAAACATGAGGGAACACATCAGTGCATGTCCCTGCATACTTGATCAGTCATAATTCTAATACTAAACTCCTGGGTAAACGTGACGTCCGTCCCACTTGGAGCAGCTACAGAGAATATTGTCAATCTCTGAATCTCTGATTCTGACGTGACCTTGCTCTGCATCATGACATATGGAAATCCACCAGGGTCATTCCATGTGCTAAGCTAATTAGTGTTCAAGCTCTTTGTAGTAGCTGCGTTTACTAGAAATCAATATAAATCCATAGACAGCCAAACCTGTATATAAGGAGACCCATCAGTCGACAAAATATAAAGTGTTGGTAAATGAAAGATTACAGATTTCATTTTTGACTGTTACATTATCTATCGTATATCAATGAATGATGGTTAACAAGCATGCAGCTATAAATTGCCACATATCCCAATAATATATAGCCTGAAAATTGCCACATATTTTAGAATTATATTTGAAATATAGTTATTTTGTGATGATAAAACTATTATCTATATTATATATATATATATTTTATATATATATATATATATATATATATATATATATATATATATTTAAAATATTAAATAAAAGACATTGTTTCTTGTTTGATGGATTTCTTCTGTCTGTGACGTCCGACCTAGTTAAGGTAAAGGTGGGGTTTGATATCACTGAAGATTTCTCATCTGACTTTACACTTTGTTTTCCTGGTCTTTCAGCCCTCTTCATATTTGTAGATTTTCACAGCTGTCTGGAGAGCAAACAACAAAAGCAGCCATATCAGGCACTAGGTCATATTAATTCTACATTTGTCTGCCACCCATGACCGGTACCCATTCACTCCTGGGTCAAGAGAGTGCACCCTTGTGGTATAGACTTTAACTAAGAGTCTTAGGGCAGAAGACGAACAGAACGGGACTCAAACCCACAACCCTGCAGTTACAAGTCTAGCGCCCTTACCATTATGCCACCACTGTAGATAGTTTGAACATCACTATGAATTGAAGTCCCCTAGATTGATAATGATTGATTTACTAATTTAATAGATATACTTGAGAAATTTGAAACTCAATTTAAAAATAGCATTATAAGGAGATTTATGTTCAAAGCAATTCTATCTGCAGAGAACCAAACTGTCCGACTAAATGTACCTAGGTAAAATAAAATTAAATAACCCTTTAAATCATAATTTTGAAAGTAAATACCTGTGCCTTAAATGAAAAAAAGGTTTTAGTAGGATTTTACCCATATATATGCATGGTCTCCATGCATGGTATTCTGTATCTGCAGTAGGTCTGCTGCATGCTTTTTAGCCAAATATCTAAAGTTAATTAAGATATTTCAAAATCTAGATAAAATCAACCTTTATGGGAAACCATAAGTCCCGTATACCCTAATATACATATAGAATATATTCTTACATATCAGGATATCTTCTCATCTATGGGACTTGGAGCAATAGTTCATGAAACATCAAGGTAATTAAACAGAAGCAATTGTTACATATGCAATATATGCTCGTTAGACAGTTCTGAGGCCTTGATATACCTGGATTTTCCTGACCCACTAGGTAAAAAAAAGAGACGTATAAAAATTAAAAATAACTGAAACATGGCCACAAACAAATTAACTATATAATCCAAAGGATAACAAATCAGGATTACAGAATGCTGTGTCCACCAGACATACCTGATATGATCTTAAGCTTTTGCTTCCGGTGTATATTAATTAAAGCCAGCTGTTCACCTAACTTTTCTGTAGAATTGATTTGATTTTTGGCTCACTTTTTGTTAATATTAATGAACTCTAGGTAATGTCTGTTAAGGAAAGTTCTTACAATGCCTCTTTGATGGATCAGATGTATTTTCTACAAGCTGCTTGCCAACACAATAAATGGATCAGTGTTGACAAACAGAAAAAATCATTTGGGTAAGGTGCATATTTCAGGGGTTTTGCAGGTCACTAGTCCAGAAACAGATTTAATGAATATGTGATTATAAACAAAATAAACAGCCTATTTATTGTAGGATTCTCATTTCTGCTCTTTTTTTTAAAAAAAAAGGTTCAAGGGAATTTCTGTAGTAAATAGATGCCAGATATTTGAATGAGCCCCTTTAATGTTAAATACCAGTTGGTGGTTGTAAGCTGCTGAGATGAGCAAAAGGTGAGCAAATTATTAGTTAGAACATTGTAGCATCATCATTTTCTGGAAACACTTGAGATTGTAGACAGCAGTTTATTTATAATTATGTGATTCCATACCTGTTGTAAGGTTATGGTACAGGTTTATTCAACTACTTGTTCTTAAATAGTAGAAACATTACACTGCCTTGTTCAGCAGATGCTTCAATGTACATGTCAATTCCCAAAAGTTAGAAAAAAAAATTAGTTCTCCCATTGAAAATCATTGAATCCCTGATATGACAGTGTTTTTCAGGTTTGTTTGCTTTATTAATATGATAACGTTCTTTTACCATTGTTTCCTTAATCATGTCTGAAGGCTGCGGAAGATTAGGACTGCTTTTAATCATGTACAGGTGTGTCTGTAAGAACGAGCAGATGCGGCAGCTGATCATGAATGTTAACTCGTCTCCCACGAAGGTTGTTCACCTGGTACACTGAGGTGGGAGGCTGATATTCTATCACCTTCACATAAACAGGGACATTGACACTAGATTCCCCACACCTGTATCTTGTGGAATATTGAATTTTTCTTATATCATGTACATGCCAGGCTATCAGTAATTGTAGCTTCACTAAAGTTAGCATGCATGGATGTCTGCTTCCATGGTCTAACAGTAGCTCACTGGGCCCAACTGGGCTACTAAATCACAGAGATTTTCCCCCACGGCCTTGGTTCACTCACAAATGAGAGTGCCATTTGGGGATTCCAGCATGATATGTACAGCAGTCAAATTTACAGTTTTGTAGAGCTTATAACAGCAGTTCCCTGACATGGTTTTCTTTGCAACATTTCAGGTAGGACCAGTTTCTACAATGATGTGGGTATCATACGAGATGTCATGCAGAACCACCTGACAGAGATCCTAGCCTTGGTTGCCATGGATCTCCCAAAGGATTCTGGGAAGATTGCCCAGATGCTGGAGCAGAAGGTAAAGGTGTTGAAACGTGTGGCTCCGATGTCAGCGGGATCTGTGATAATAGGACAGTACGATACCTACGCTGAGGAAGCACGCAACGAACTGAAACAGGAAAATCTTACAACCTCCACTCCTACTTTTGCAGCTGCCACTATGTTCATAAATAATGCTAGATGGAAGGGGGTACCGTTTATCTTATTTAGTGGCAAGAAACTGGATATTAAGGCCAGTTATGTGCGTATATCATTTAAAAATGATAAATTTTGCATGGGGGATGTAGAAAGCAAATCATGTTACTTACCCAAACAATTGGTATTTCATATAGGTGGTAATAATGTTAATGTGGCCTCCAGTTTAATTGTATCAAAGTCTTTACCCACTCCTGTAGATATTCTATCCTGGAGTAAAATAGATCAGGAATTTGGAGGGAAAGTTGAATTTTATGGCCAAGATGTGTCACATTTAAATGTTTATCGACCAAAAGATGATCAGGATGCATATAGCTCCTTAATCTCCGCTGTATATAGCGGTGGGAGGCACAGGTTTGTGGACACTGACAGTTTGATGGTGTCCTGGGATTTATGGTCCCCTGTGCTAAAGCGCCTGGAAAATAAAGAACCGTTGCTGTACAGAGGTGGGGATAACACTGATGATCTCTCTTTCACCTTAACGGGTAACCAGTTGAAGTTTGTCAAGCAGCCAAGGTCTCATATTGTTCATAAAATTGAGATTGATGGGGGAATCCCTGCCGTAGGTCAAATCCCTGTTTCATATAGGGATCAGCCATTGGTCACTGGCTCACAGGAAGAAGTAATTGCAAAATTAGCACAAGATTTACTGCAGACAGCAGAAAATGCCATCCAGGAGAGGGGGGTGTTTCATGTTGGGTTTTCTGGAGGGACAAGTCCTATTAAGCTCTTCACTTACTTGGTGCAACATTATTACACATTCCCATGGCAACAGACACATATTTGGATAGTGGATGAGCGATGCTTACCTTTTGATGATTCAAAATCCAATTATAATATGATACAAACTCATTTGCTCAATTTTATCGAAATCCCTCACTCTCATGTGCACCGCATGCCAGTTGACCTGGGGTACAAGTCATGTGACCCGCTTTTCTATGGCGACCTCATCTTTGAAAACGAGGTCCAAAGGTTTGTGAAAAATGGTACTTTTGATTTTATTCTTCTTGGGTTGGGGAATGATGGGCACACAGCATCGTTGTTTCCAAATCAAGAGTCCTTAACGACTGCAAAAAGAACAGTTCTTATTGCCTCCGGGGGACCAGAAAGCGTTTCAAAGATGCGCATGACATTCACTTTAAACCTTATAAACTACGCTCACAAGGCTGCCGTTTTGACAATGGGAAAAGGGAAACATGACATCATCATGAAGTTAGCGAATATTAAATCCGTGGATACAAATTATCCCATTACACTGGTTGTATTACAAAATGGTCAGCTGACATGGTACATCGACCATGATGCTCTGTTTGGTGAAAGATAATTAATTTTATTTAAATCAATCATAGAGTGAACTTTATATATCATGAGCTTCCAGAAAGGTTATTTAAGAGACTTGAATATCAAAATCATTGTGGAGTATTTTTATATGAAAATTTAAAACATGTTCCTATTATTGAGTATAAGGTTATTCACAAAACAAGGCTTTTATGTATGGTATTCAAATCAAAATTTAAAATCTCCAATCCAAGTGTGATAGAATTAAGCTGAGTTCCATGTGCACATATATGTGTATATTCTTGAAAACTCACTCGTATTATTATGTAAGTATGGTGTTTCCATATGTCCGTAAGTGAATATGGTGCCAGTTCACATATGTATGCAATTCGCCACAGAAGTGATTTTCAGGCACAGGTTCTGTGTGAACTCAGGGATTTGGGGTGAAATGACCTCACTCCACCATCTTTTTTAGGAAGACATGCCAGTCTGCCAGTTCATGCAAATATGCATATACATGCACACGGAAACAGCTATGTTTTCATGCTTATATGTGGACATGGACAGCTTCAGGGCTGTAACTATACACCGGTGATCTAATCCAAATTGTTATTGTGAATGTGTTGTTACTGTATTGAAAAGTGAATGATGTGCCATCAACTTATCAAAAGCAATGTGTGACATTTAATTAATGTGTCCAGGCATCCTACAAGGCATGTAAGGTTGAATACATTGCAAAAATCAAGTGTGAAAGTACCTGATAGGCTTTATAGTTTGAAAAAAAAAATATTTTTCCTGTTAAGATATAACTTACATGAGAGGGTTTTGTCATACATATATGTTCATATTATTATCTAACCAGTAGCTGAACATATTAACATTTTCTGATGTCCTGAGCTACATGTTTTTTTCCTTCTGTTCAAGAAATGTTTTTTCTAGGGTTATTTTTCAATGTTAATTTACTTGGCTGGCTCCCTGCCATAACCATATGACAGAGAATACAAAATTTGGTCTTTATTCTCAGACAACCATATAGGGCACCATATATTGAGGCAGTTCATCGTTCAAAAAGCAGGTTTTTTATGGCATATAAAAATCGGGTACAGTGACGCAATTGTTTTCTTTTTCAGCACTCTTCTTATAGAGAGAAATTTAATACTTTTTCTGGTGGGAGTCAGTACTTCTTTACCTCAAAGTAGGATTAATAATTTTTTTTCCCACATTAAAGAATATTTTTTGTGCCTCATTCTCTCTGCCCCCACAGACAGACACAGGCTATTTTTACGATAATTGAATTAATTCCATGAAATCAGTAGCATGGATATGACCATATTGAATTCATCATGCCCCTTAACTTTAAGATACAAACTGCTGAAATGTCTAAAGACTGAAACAACAGACTGGATCTGGTTGCCTCAGAGACTGGGCTTCTGTGTGAAGGCATACAAGATCTGAGAACTATTGGCCATTTTGTTGGAAAACTAGAACTATTGGAAATATGATCTGGAGAGTCAAACTGCCAAATCAAACACCTCATTAAATCCTAACGTCATATAGTCCATAGAGCCAGGGAAGGAGTGATATTGTTTAATCAAGTTTCAGCTGCCTTTTCAGATTGCGCTCATAGAATCCCCCACTTTTTCTGTTATTTGATTTTAATTTTTCAGATTGGCATTGTTTGTAATTTTGTTTCATCAAGATTTTGTCAGTTCTTCTTTTGCTTGTGGTAGTACTAGTTTCATTGCTGGTGCTATAACCATTGCAAGTATTGATTTTCTGTGGATATAAATACCAGCCACAGACAATTTGTTACATGTGATGTTTTTTAATATATGGATTATTTGAATTTATATAGGGATTACTGTGAGAAAGTGTGTAGACATAGAAGTATAATTATGACATTCCCCTGTAAATAGTTCTGTTAACATTCCATTTTGTTTGATATTTATAACATATTTGTCATTAAATTCAGCACAGCTTTCCTGTTATCTGACAAACATATACATGTATTACAGTCAGTAATTAATTAAAAATTTTGTATGTTTGTGTGTTTTCATATTTGTATGGATTACCAAAATTTCCTTTTGTGTCATATAACCGACCTTTTTTACCACTTGTTGCGATGAAGCATACTGTACCTGAATAACATGAAGTTTGTTGTGGCCTACTTGAAGCTAGGCCATATGAGACCAAATTGATTAATATGTTCTACTGTTATGCCAAATAATCTATTAATTTGATGATTGGTCTTTTTCTTTCATAATCAATAAAATGGTTGCATTATGCCTATTCAACCACAAGTAATTATGTTTGCACACAAAGAGATATTTATCCCCCCAAAAAATTATAACCTTCTCAGAGAACTAAGAAAGAAGGGATGCAAAGTAGCAAATAGCATTAAAACTGAGACTTGTGCATTGAACAAGTTCCAGCAGCTTGATAATTTAGTATAAGTACTAATTCGTACTTCTCATCGTGAATAAATGGTAGGCAATAACAGGAATATGCTTGCTTTTTGCCAGGGGCGGATTCAGAGGGGGCGCAGGTGTGTAAACAACTGCCCCCCCCCCTTTCGTACCTGGAAATCTTGGATAAAGAACAATCCATAAATTGATAATTTATTCTAGAAATATACATTCTAGGAATGCATGCTGTTGGGGGTCTCTGTTGTTGTATGATCTGAAAGCCATGTTGGTATTCATATATTTGGCCATTATTCCCAGGTTCATTCATGCTAAAGTGACAGTAGATTCTGAATATTACTTGATGATGTTCTTGAATCAGGATCATGTGCCGGATCCACACCCAGATCTAATTGATTCTTCACTGGCCTATCCCTGAAATGCCCGGAAAACTTCATGAGATTCTGTTTATGATTGAGTTATGAACAAACACACAACCACACACATGCACGGGGATGAACACAAAAAGTTACTTCTTGCACCATTTCCGTCCTACTTTTGCATGTGTTTGTAAAGTTTACTGGATACTAGTCCACTTGTTCATTGAGTAAAGATGGTGAGCCTGTAGTATTCCAAAATCCTCTATCAGGCCCTGATCGCTCAGTTTAACAGCAGAGATGTGTCATAATTGACTTAGACAGTGTTTCTTATGCATGGAATGCCTTTTAATGACAGGCAGACTGAAACCTGATGAAATTAATGTTCCTTGCAGCCTTCAAATTCAGATTTCATTCTATTACATTGGCTTTGATCTCAAATAGTTTTAAATCATAGTCTCAGTGGGGAATTAAATGTGGACTAACGTGATTCAAGATTAAGGGAACTCGCGGCAATGCCACTTAAGCAGGGTTTATATAGATAAGGTTGCAGTGTACAGAAACCAGCAGCCCCACGCAGTATGACACTAAATGCCTCATCCTTGCCCTCTGTTTTATTAGCCATGTGTTATGATGGTATGATCTTGAATTGATATGGAAATATTTCAACATGCAATGCATTTAACATATTGTTGACATATCTTTTGTCATATATGAATAATAATATATTTTTATATTCCCATGGAAAATGGCACTTCAAGACCCAGGATGTATATACCATAACAGTATATCTTTATACATATATATATATATATAGTAAATAACTAAAGTACGGTTAGTTTGACTTCATCAGTTTGTGCTACAGATCTGTTTCGTGAGAGCAGCATTCAATGCATTTATTTATGCACATATATATATATATACAAATATACTTATATATATATATATATATATGTATTGTAATGTAATTATGCTGGGATGCTTTTGATACGTTACCATGCATACAGACTCCCTGTTGTCGTATCATTTCACCTAGAGATGCTGCGGCCTGTTTAGATCACATTTCCGTCTGGGCACATACACATCAAAACAACCCACATGTGGCTACCAACAGGGGCTGTGGCATTTACAACAGCTCCTCCAGTATTATAGTCATCCAAAAAAAATGCTGAGTCAGCGGTAATCACAGGAAATTATGATAATTAGACATTTTCTGACAGGGTGTTTCAAATAGTACAGGATCTTATGTTTAATGTTAAGAAATGCAATATCTATTTGCTTCACTTTCAAGGATGGGAGTTCGACATCAGAGCCTGTATTCATTACGTTATCAAAGTTACATTGACTGGCCCCTCTGTGAAATTCTAGACAACCTTATAAAGGACTTTGCCTGATCAACGTTAAATAGGCCTCCTTTATATGAACCTGCCCACGTGTTTGCTTGGTATCCTGGTGGTTTCATACCTTCATGATCACTGGTGCATGTTTTACATTTTCATTATCTTATGGTCACTACAAGATCAGGCTCATCTAGAACTTTGGTTTTGTATAAACATGTTTTCACATTGTCAAGTACCAAGGTTTTTGAGATACAGCTATAAGGTACGGTACAGTGGATTGTGTATTGAACATGTTTGGATAATATTTTAAAATCTTTAGATGATAAAAAAAATAATTGTGGAGGACTTATTTTCAGTAATTATTGTAATTAATATTTTTCCATAACGTGTATAGATTGGCTATTCCTGTTTAGTGAAAGTAAGCTTAATATAATTTAAAAGAAACTGGGTGTCTATAAGACTATTGCATTTGGATTGTACAGATTAACTTAATCACACTGGAGGCCTACTTTTTCCCATCTTTTTGGCTTAGTCATGTATTTCATACTTTCCTTCAATATGACTACATATTTGTACTATTTTATTTTGCTTTGTAACTAACATATCATATTAAAATGTTGTGAATGGTTGTGAAAGTGTACAAGTGTTACTTTAAGTAAACAATTATCGGTAATTATTAATACCATATGATCTCAACACCAAAAAGAGCGCCAAAACTAAGCTTCATAGAAAAAAATGGTTTAAATGTTTTCTCAGGATTATAACTTTTTGGATTTAAAATTTGTGGTCAAGAATGATCATCAGTTATGTCCCTTCTTGGTCATGGACTGGTTTCAGTCCTTTCATCCTACATTATCCTTTTTCCACCTACGTTTGTCCTAATTTACACTCCTCCCGCAGCGGATTTGCACTGCAAGCGATCCCAGATCCTCCTTTGTTTTAACCGCTGCTTTTTCTAGCAAGATTCTCTGTGTTCCACCACCACGGCTGGTTTGCGGCGATAAAATGTAATCAGGCCAATGAGAGCATGATATCGCTTTGTGCATCCAGCTCCAAAGTTTAAACATGCCATACCCGCTCTCGTTGGTCTGATAACACCGGTTCTGGCACAGGGCAAAGAATACAGTGATCACTTACACAAAGACGGTATATAGAGTACAAATACCTTGACAAAAATCTCAAAATGTCTCTAATTTTAAGTAAAAGGTAGATAAGTTGTCATGTATTGGATATTCAAATGATAATAACCAAGAATTAGAAGCCACTCCTAGATCCGTTACTTGCACTATTTTATGCATTAGTTCAGGTAGGCTGCTTGTATTCAAGGGAATACCATTATGGTCATATATGATTGATGGAAGTTTATGTTTGTTAAAGGGATAAAACTGGAAACTAAATTCGCTTCTGCATTGATTAAAGGAATTGTTGTTTTAAAGAATCGATACATAATCAGTTGTTTAGAACTATAAAATCTTGATAAGTATTAAAACTAAATTTGTAGAAAAATATTACCTAAATTTATTTGTAATTATGTTTCTTCATGATTTGTATGGGAATGTTAATGAATCTTCTTATAGGTTTATGTTAATTCAGGCTGTGATTGGATGATTTGTTGTAACGTGACTACACTGTTGATGGCACTGCCTTTGTTCAAAGTCTATATTGAGCACATTTTGAAATAATAAAACCATAACATGTTTCAGCGTCAGTTGTGTACGGGTATGAAGTATTCCTGATAAATCATGTAAACGGTCTTGTCACCTTAATTGAAAATTTGTATCTTCTTACCATGGTTCGATTCATATACAACAGGCAATACCTATACTCAGCTTGGATAGCTGAGTGGTAAAACGCTCGGCCTTCTCCGCTGGCGACCCGGGTTCCCTTCCCGGCGTCGCTATGAGGCTGGAATGTAGTTGCCCGTCCAAGGTCGATGGTTTTCTCCGGGTTCTCCGGTTTCCTCCACCCTTACCGACTACCGAGCGCCAACATCCGGGCCATGGAGAGTGCCTCGTATAAGTTATTTTGACAAGTTGTACAGTCCATGTAAAATAAAGTTTATATTCATATGTAGAGGTACAGGTACTTGCGAGATCAGGTCGGGTACAGGACTTTAATTCAATATCAGTCCAATATAACTGTAAAAAATAATTCCATGCATTTGATCAATATGCAAGTTTAATAGTTCAATATTTCAATTTAATACTTGCACCTGAAGTACATTATAACGGGTACAGATACTTAAACCCGAGGTACCAGGTACTTTCTACTCATGACATCCAAGTACAGGTGTTCTGGATTTGGTACCAATGTACAAGTACCTGGCTCCAAACCTATTTCTTAATGTGACTCATGAAAATAGAACATCGGCTAAAACGCTGGAAGTTCCCCCGATGTAGTTATGCCTCTTGTGTTGGTATGCAAAGCTTCATATATTTTCTAACGGATCTCACATATAGGGTGCGTCTCACAATATCCTACCTACAAGTTTAAATCAAACTGCAACAGGTCCCACGCCCACTACTGCTCACGATGTCATTGGTGTCTCGCCACAATTTATTCCTGATAAATTACCAATAACTTTGTATGATAGTCACCACGTTTGAGATGGCCCATTTGAATATTAATCAGACCCTTTGACCTATAGTGGTCGGTGTCTGCCCGTGTCCTTCAGCCTGCCTGTCTGGCTGGTGCTGGGTAGTGCGGACTATTCCCTTTTTAAGATTGCTGACACTTTATACTTGGGGGGGGGGGGGGGGTATTATAAGACTAAACTAAGTACTTTAGTATTTACTCCTCGCACATTAAAAAGCGTTAACTTATATCCATATAAGTTAGTTTGGTTGCACGGGGGCAGAGGGGACATATCCCTCCGCTTTTTCAATTTTTGGCCAGTCATTTTTCCATGAAAGCTTGCGATTATATAATGTAATATTTACAGTCATTAACAATAATGTGCACAGTTTTGAAAAGTTCATCAGATGTCAATATATCTCAGATTTTCAGAAATGACAAAACTATCAAAATGAATGATCATAAGACGTGACCACCCATATGCCCAACATCATCGGACCTAGCCATTAAAAGCGAATTAAATAATTCCCGATTAAAATCATGACTTTCTTTGTATTTCGAATAAACTAGTTGCGGATCCTGCGGGAACAGGGAGCGTCCCCCCCCCCCCCCCTTAGAACTTTTAAGGCAAAAATTTTAACTTTTATTTGGTTTCTAGAATTTTCTCCATTAATTGATGCCCAAAGTTTTTCAAATGGCTTATATTTTTAAATGAAAATTGTAAAAATGTTCCATCCCGCACGAGCGAGACATATATATATAAAGGTCCATCTTTGTTCGCAAAGTTCTCTGAAAATGCGTTGCGTATGACACTGTACTTTACCTCAATTTAAAGGTTATTGTCCCCGCAGTGACCTCGGCGATATGAGAATAAATAATTCTTAATGTACACATCATTTTGAGTGATTTTTCATGGATTCTTAATTGCGTGGAGGCTACCAAGCAATGAGAACAGCCGAAGTGCCTTCGCCAATGAGCGGAATACCTGCGTACACAAACACCACCTGACACGGAAACCTCCGGCGAGGGATTAAGGACTATTGTGAACATGAATAACCCCTGCTGTCGGTGACGGATATAAGCATGTTTGGCCTGACATTGGACCCAAATTCTGACCCACGTGCATGGTCAGGAAATGTAAAAACATGCGTCTCGAGATCCCTTGGCACCTCCCTTCTCACAATTCATCTAGGTAATCATTTACCTCATATTGAAATCTCCGCAACAGATGTCACTGCACTAGCACCTAGCATTTACATCTTATATCGACCATTCTGGAAATTGTTGTAACACGTAAACTATCTTAGAAAGCACGTGCATAAGTTCGGTTTATATTTACAATACCACGGAGATTACACCGCAAAATAGATCCACTGGTTTATCAGTATACAAAATGTTTCACGAACAAATACCTTCTATTGGTTATATTTGGCATGGATGTTGTCGTTCCATACTCTGTGTTTGCTCCATTTGCTTAAATTTTGTAATTACACTCCTAAGGTTTTCGGTGTAAAAGTGTGCTGAGTGAAAGAATATGGGCAGGGAATTTATCCTTGACATTCATAATGATACACCGTCTTTGGGGAGAAAGTGACAAAGTTAACAAGGACAATACCCGGCCGACAATCAGGGGGTAATAGTGCTTAATAACCACTGCTCCGCAACGCAGCCCGTGCATCAAGACTTCACCAATTGAACTTTGATATATATATATATATATATATATATATATATATATATATATATATATATATATATATATATATATATATATATATATACGGTGGAACATCTCCTTACGGGAATCTGCGTACCTAGAGCACCTATCTACGGCCACTTACAATTCCCTTGAATGTAGGTCCCAAAATGTATGACCTCTCTATTGCGGGAAAAATGTCCGGTCCCGTTATTTGGTGGATGGTTAAAATTTATTTTCTTCAATTGATAAACTAAATGAATCCATATCCTTTTAAATACCCAGATCCTTTGATAAATCATTTTACCCATATTTTTCTGCAGTAATTGCAATAATTAATCGTCCATCTATATAAAATAACTCATTATCAGGCTTGAATTAAAGATTAAAGGTACGACCTTTATTTAATTTACATTAATTGGATTGATTAGTGATTCCTCATAAACTTTTGCATAGGGGAATGTTCAATAGCTCAATTTGTTATAATCTGTTATTTTAAGGTTACATGACCACATCTATATACAATATACTAAAAGAATACGCAATTCTTTTACTTATATATCTTTCAGTTTTGTGATATTAAGTCCTATTTTAGGAAAGATTATTAAAAATAAATTTGAAAAGAAAAATTTTAACCGATAAATTGCACATTTTTTTCAGCTTTCAATTCCATTATTATGTCCAGATTTTTCCCCGGCTATATTAATCAATAGCGAATTTAAAAGGAAGTGTAATGATAAATAAAAGAAGTTTCTCGGTCATCCGAGCTTCATGATCAAAGCAATGACACCGGTATAATTACTGTTAAAAGAGAAGCTAATCAAAGTTTAATTTTCTTAATTAAGGTGACGTGGCTTATTAAATCAGGGTCCCCCGTTCCATGTAGGAGGACTCCAGATGGAACGTGCCACCGCCCACGTCGTCCGAAATTTCTTCAAGCCCTCTCCCGGCAATTCTTCCGCTAGGAGAGTGAGCGTTCATCCCCGTTCGTGTGTGTGTTTTTGTGTGTTGTTCACAACATAACGTAAACACTAATAAAGGGAATCTCATGAAATTTTCAGGGCATTTCGGGAATGGGCCAATGAAGAATCAGTTAGATTTTGGTGTGGATCCGGCATTTGATCTGGATTCAGGAACATCAGGGAATATTCACAAATGTGCGGTCACTTATTTACGAATGAACTTTGGATTATGGGCTTATAAGTGAATGCAATAACGGTTTTAGGGGAATCGCTGAAGCATACATTCCTTAGAATGTAGCTTTCCAGTTCTATAATACAACTTCAAGGTGTCATGGTCAAAATCCAGATTTATCAAATTTCAATTTTTTATGTACATTTTCTCAAAAGATTTTCGTGCTCAGTATCAGATGTCATCGATCTTTGGTAAAGGACGTAAGCTAGTATGGACTTCGGATCTGAAGGGTCATGGTTAGATTAAACCTTCACCTCAGAAGCAAAGCGTTGTAATCACGATATAACCTCAGGGATTGGCTATTATATGTTAACGACAGGTTACCACCGCTGGGATTTTTTTTTCAAATGAAACCGGAACTACGTGAAGGTTAAAAGGTACAGGATAATCTTATTGTTTTAACAGGGCTTTCAGGAACGCGGGTTAAGCGTCTGTGATGTTCGAAATCTAACTCAGACGATCGGTCTAGGAGTTAAGGGGTTCGACCGGACGAGGGAAATATGGCTGATGGACCGATAGAACCAATGAGGTTCTTTTGTTGTCATTGCTCTCAAACCTCAACCTCAACATCAGTAAAATAATCATATAATGACACAATATCTAATCATAAAATGATACGAAAATGATGTAAAATAAAACCAAGTTACCAATGGGTCATGATGCTTAGCTGACTGACATGTTGGGGTTTGGATATAATGCTTGATGTATTTCTGTACAGAAGCATGTAAACTATGCAAATGAGATGGTAACCTATAAACACCCATGTGGAGATCGATCTTATGATAACCATTTGTGACAAATTTCAGGTTCCCATTTGGAACGTTCAAGGACCTCCCCAGATATTAAGCCAGAAGTTTTTAGGGTCCAACGGATATTTTTATGCCCAGTCAACAGACAAAACTGACTTACTTTTTTTTATAAAGCAAAAAATTAATGTGTGAAAATTAAAAAAAATACAAATGGAACTAGCAGTCTCCAGGAACTGATGAAACACCCCATGATCAATATTCAAGGGGAAAATCATGGCAATCTATACATTAATTATCCAGATACATAAGAATTTAATATTCTGCGGTGCCCAAACAGGCTGAATATATGTCAAATTGACCTAATTTCAGGGGTAAAATAGGGATTTTCAAGAACCTCCCTGGATGATATGTAAGAAGTTTATAGGTCCAACGGTTACGATTTGGGCTTTGTTAAAGAAAGGTCCTCTCATCTGGCAACTTTGAATTAGAGGAAAAATACGTAAAAATCGAAAAATACAGGTGACGCCACCAATCTACAGGAACTGATGAAACTGTCCAAGATCCTCCAGGCAAGATTCATGGCAATCAATGCATTAAGTATTAAGATACAGGTGCCTTTGCATCAAATTTTTAATTATTTTGGGGTGTCCAAACAGGCCGCATAGCTCAGTAATATAAGTCGCAGTGACTTAATTTCAGGTTTCCATGGAGTACTTCCTAGGACCTCTGAAGTTATAAGAGCTAGGTTTAACGGGTACGATTTGTGCCCTGTTAACGGACAGACGGCCGGACAACCGAACGGCCAGACACCAGTCGACGGACAAAGAGTGGTCACTATAGCTCAGATGATCGACTTACAGTCCGCTGAGCAAAAAAAAAATTACACAATTCAAGTGAGTCTGTTACAGATCACAATTCATTGAGACGCTCCAAATTCTAATGTAACGCCGCAAAATTTGGTCTTGAACTTTCCTAATGAAGGCCATGTGTTTAATTATCTTCTTCAAATTTTAACAGAAGGTTCACACACCAGGCTGTGTGTACCCATCCTTAAAAGACGTGTAATCAACCTTCTTAATAGGTCTCCATTCCCTGAGTTCATAGTTCGAGTCCATCCTTTCAGAATATTTTGGAAACTAAGTCCAAATTAAAAAAAATTGTTTCTCTTAATTAGAATCACGTTGAGAAAGGATTTTGACTTGGAATTATCTGATTTCTATATGCACACTTGAAATCATATAAAAGTCGACCGTTTTATATGAACGTAAGTTCAAAATATCATTGTATGCATATACAACAGTCGTACACTGATGAATAATTCCTATTAAATATACCAAAGATAAATTTTAATCCTTTTTCCTGAATAAAAGCTTTGTACCATGATACAAGTAAAGGCTTCGTAAGTTGTTGTTCGTATGTTTTTGTATATTTCTTACATATTTATGGTTAAGAGGCATTAAATCTCTTAAATAGGACATAATTCTATAGAACACCCGGGTATTTGTGTCTTGGTCTGTTTTTACAGTGGCATAAATTAAAGTGAAACTACAGAGTTTTTGACAAGGATAATGATCACTGAATAAGAACTACCGAACATTACGGAATGATGAATATTCAGTTAGATGGAACACTGAAGCAAAATTAATACCTTAACAGAGGTTGTGATCATATATCTCCAACAGCTTCAAAACATTAAAAAATATAATTACTTTCTTAAATTTCGATTGGTATTTTTGTTCCGTGAGACATGCCATTGGGAAAACCAAAGGTAACCTACTTGTCGAGTGGAGACCAACGGGGACAAGCAAAACTTGAAAAGTTAGTGCACTGTCAATTTTTAAGAAATGAATTCTTTCACTTTACCTTAAAGGGCCTAATCCATTATCTGACGTATATTCAGTAAAGATAATCACTTGATCATTTCATAAAAAAGGCTAGAAACGTCAATCCCACATTACACAGCTTCTTTGTTTTGTATATATCCACGTGTTTATATCAGGTGGTGGCCCGCTGAAATAATAATAATAATAAACTGGACGACATGAGGTCGAGCGCTTGCCGGAAATGACGTAGAAATAGGCATATGAATGAGCAAGGAAGAAGAGGAAGAAAATGTGCCATTGCTTGTGAAGATAGGACCAATAATTACCAAGTAATCGGGGAAATACATTTTGACGCGTTTTGACGACCTTGACCTCTGACCTTTTTAGACAATACACATAGAACTTCCAGAAATCTTTAAGACATACGATACATGAAAGTTACAAAGTGATTCCAGTAGAACTGAGGACTGAAGGATGTTATATGTAAGACGCATGAACCAGCAAGCAGGAGAAATTGAGACAGCTGGCAAACAGACAGACATACTGACAAAGTGACACAAGATTGAGACCAGATGACTTACCCAGGTTATGATAAAGACTGAGAGAAAGAAAATAAGCAATAGTTTATGTATCTGAGGTATATAGTTTTAGAGATGTTACCCAAAAATGATATGGGGGGGGGGGGGGGGGGGGGGGTTAGAGTGCAGCGCCCCCAGCGGCCATATCCGGAAAATGAAAAAGTTGTTTCAACATTACTGTAAGACATAAGCTGTACCAATTTCAAGAGGGATAATGCAAAACTTTGGCCGGTAGAATGTTATATATGAGACGCAAAATCAGCAAGCAGGCGAATTAGAGGACAACTGACAAACAGTCTGATATACAGACAAAATTACACAAGATTGAGACCAGATGACTTAATAAGGTTATGGAGAAGACTCAGAGGAAGAAATAATTTATAGTTTATGTAAATTAGGTTTATAGTTTTGGAGATATGGCCAAAAAATGATATAAGACGTACCAGTTTCAAAATGATTCCTGCAAAATTGTGTCCTGTTGTATGCTATTAATAAGACACAGGAAGCAGGCAAAATCGACGACAACTGACATACAGACAAATATACTGACAAATTGACACAAGATCAAGACCAGTCGACCGAACCAGGATATGAAGAAGGCTCAGAGGAAAAAATTGAGCTTATTCTGTCAATATAGGACTGATATTGACGACGTTATGATGAAAATAAAGAAATTAAGTTTTTTGATGACCTTGACATTGACCTTTGACCTATATTGACCAAGAACAACAGGGTTCCAGTACTTTTGATTGTCTACCATCTGAATAAGTTTGAAAGCAATTGCCGTAAAATTGTGGCCTGTAGAGTCTGACAACACACACACACACCCACAAACAAACAGACATACGCAGGTGACCAACATGCTTGCCGAAATCGAAGATTTCCAGCAAGCAAAAAAAAAACACATTCAACAAGGCGGAAGAGTCAGAGTTTTGCAACTAGTGACCGTTCATCTTCCACATATATGCAGTCATCTTAGGTTTGTCAATATTGCTGGGTTTATTATCAGGCAAAGGTGGTCATATGCTAGTGTATGTTAGTACATGTAAAAAAATTATGTGAAAAGGAAAAATCCAAGTTTTATCTGATTAATTTCAACCCGTAACGTCTTGATATGAAGTGGTATGTGAGTTTTGTCAAGAATGTGAGTCTCCTTGTGAACAGAAGCATATGTAGATAACAAAATACAGGTCACCATGACAACTTCATTGAAATCCATGTGACAAGAAATCACTTTCTAAATTACATTTGTACCCAACTTACGGACAACCGAATGACCAAGAAAAACCGCCGACGAGACATCCCGCCAAACAAAGAGCCGGGCGGAAGGACGTCGGATACAGACCCATCCCTATAGCTTATGCAGCAGACTGGAAGTCGACTCATATAAACATGCGAAATAACTGTTTTTTATGGGTTAATGCATGAGCACATTATTAATTTTAACATGTTATTATTTTTACAGTACCATCAGTATGTATTCATCAATGAAAAGGTAGAACTGGAATTCCTGAATGAAAAATAACACTTTTCGCAAGACAACGTCAACATACGTCGGCCGCAAACGTCTTGAAAACAGAACACAGCGAACCTACAGGAGGATTGCAGCGCTAATAGTTACTTGAGCTTATGCTCGATCGGGCAACTCTACAATAAGTATATTTTTTTCTCTCACACTTTATTTTAAAAAAAATTATCATCAGGTTTTCCAGGTGGTTTTCTTCGTGTCCCGTGGAGATATCTCTTTGATTTACCCATTATCCATCTAATAAGCCATCCACTTAGTAACCCCCTGGTATAAAATCCCTGATTGGCTTCTCGTGCCAGCTGAAGTGTCATCAGGTCCGCTTGCCGGATTGATATAAAAATCATTTATTTTATTTAATAATAATAATAATAATAATAATAATAATAATAATAATAATAATAATAATAATAATAAAAATAATAAAAGAAAATAATAATTGTCAACATTTTTATCATCAAAGGGGCTGGCCATGAAATCCTGAATTGGGCGTCCATCCGTCCATGCATATTGCATATACATATTTATGGCATCTCAACAAACACAAAATAAATAAATGTGTTTTTCGTACATGTATATCTTGAGGATTGAGATCCTCACAGGTTGTGGTGTATTTAATGTGACTGTATGTTGTGTGGCATCATAGGTTGTATTTAAAGTCATATAAATTTGGTAAATGCTGTACTGGCTCCTCTGCTATGTATATTTTGGTTTAATTTCAGCTCAGTGTCGGGTATATTTTAAAATAATCCGCAAGGTGGCAGAAGGTATTATGTTTACCTAGGTACTTTGTTGTTTTGTTTTTACTTAACAGTTCTGAACAGTTTTTGATGAAATACAATAGAGGCTTAGAAACAAACTATTTTGAGGTAATCTGAAACGTTATTTATGTTTTCAATTCAAATAATTATATCCCTTTATAATAAACGGCTAATTCTTAATTATATATATCCATCGGAATTAGAGGGCGGTTTCGTTTCGGACCTGACCTAGCATGTTGCTAGTTAACACAGAACTAATTCTCGAGGATCCTGGCGGAGATCTGTGGTCTCTGACTACTTTGTTTGTTACAAAAGTATCCTTTATAATGTTTGCAGACCAATGTGAGCAAAACATCATACAACCTCTGGTCAGCACATGAAGTTCATAAACACCGATTATGTCCGTCCTATTGTGTTTATGGATTTGGTTGATACGGATAGGATTAATATTAATACCTTTCTTTCAATCCTTTACAGAAAGTGACGGCAATTTGAATACACGTTCTTAATCATCTGTATTACGGACGGGGATGGATTTAATTATATAATTAAGCCCAAGATGTTTTCTTTGTAGGCAACCAGTAAGTATTTTTAAAATCAGTACAAAACAAATATAAGACACAACATCTGAAAAAAAATTATAAAAAAAAATGATTCTAAATACTCGACCCTCGGAAGTTCACACTGCAGGCAAACGTGTTCGTTCAGTATTTTACTTGGAAAAAAAGGAAATTTCGGGAAAAGAAATCACTTGGCCGAGGACGGGGGTTTCTATCACTTTGCACATGACTTCTGCTTGAATCCATCCTGGCAGCTTAATAATTGTTTGGGATATTTTACGTGCCGATCTGATAGAGTGTCACCCTAATTTGTAACGCTTTGCTACCTCATGGATTGTTCTGTGCAGTACCTAATAGAAGACAATATTAATAACCTGCTCTTCATTTTTCAGCTATCATGCCAAAATGTCAACAAATTTTAACTCCTTTATAAAAATACCAAAATTGTCACGTTCTCGTTAATCGCGAGATTTCAGTCTGTACAAGGATCACGCCAACTGGCGAGAGTTCTTGTTAGTCGTAAAACATTTCGATGGAATACCCAGCAATTTCTTTTGGTTTTTCCTCACGTCTCGCTGTCATACCTAATTAGGTCCTGTTTTTGTGAGCTATAAGACCCAGTCACACTTTTGTTGTTTCACTTGCATTCAATAAAAACATCAGTGACCACTGTGAAAGGTGAATGCCAGAAATCGTCACGCCTTCACGACACTAAAGCAGACGACACTCTGCTTATTGAAAATACCTATTATTAAAAAGAATATGGATCAGAATTCAGGAAGGATAAAGTTATCATTTTTACCCTCAAATGTCGGTTGTCACATCCTTTCATGGGAAAAGAACTGATATGATATTCCAACCATAAGTTATTTATATATTTGAAACTAACTTAGTTGATGGATTTATAATTTAATTATCACTTAAACAATTGACGGATGGCCTGCCGGAAAACCATTTTGAGATAGAGAAATACTGTATGGACCTACCCTGAAGGTGCAGATAGTTAATGTGTCCCTGACAAGCAATCTCTTTACAACAGGAAACAAATGTATGACAATATCACATTCACTTTTCAAGATATTTTTGTCCTTGTTTTAGGAAGCCTTGCTGTTTGGTTAAAATGTAACAATGATCTACAAATAGGATTATATATATTCTGATAAAACGTGCACGAATTGGCTGTATTGGCTCTTTCCAATAACTGAAAGCCCACTGGAGACACCATATTTCTTTTAAATGTTTATATGATTAATGTACAGCATAACTTAGGCTTAAATACTGTTGTAAAGAAGCTTCAATCATGTATGTTTGTTTTTTGCATATAAACAAAAATCAACGTCTTTGACCTAGCTTGCTCGCGTTTGGCTGGTGCAGAAAATCTTATATTACTTAGATAGGCGGTTGGATTGATTACTGTTAAATGGTTTGAATAATATTTTTCTCTCTCGTTGTCATTTGATTTTTTTTTTTAAATAATTTAAGCATAAAATAAAAATGCAAAATATGGAATAACCAGGGTTTGTGACGTCAGAAATTACGAAAGTCCTCGGAATATATAATCTGTTACTGTGCAGTTTTCATTACTTTTCTTATTGGAGAGATCTTTAATTTAAATAATATGTAATTAATAAATATGAAGCAATAAAAGAAGATGACATTGGCTACATAACCATGACGGAGAGTTCAGGTTTAATACTAAGGTATCATATTTTAATTAACATCTTCAGATGTGAATATGTCGGGAATACTAACTATACCCTCTTGACACAAAAGACTCCAGTAAACTATGAGGTTCCTAATACATTCATAAAAAGTAGAAGCAGATATGATGTGAAAATGTATCGGTCACAAAACTTTCTATAGTAAACTATAAGAAAAGTGTGGCTGAAAACCTATGAAAAAAGCCTGGCATCCGGCCTAAAGACCACTCATAATACACCAGATCCTCTTTAATACACATTTGATTGTGATTTATTTTCCCCATATTTAAGTCCAATGCTGTCACATACTTCACCACATTTGAGAATAATCTTTTGTGATGACCTCTGTTAAGCTGTGTGCCACGTAAATATTTAGAATAAGCAAATAACTAAACATATAGTCTGAGCCTGTAACATGTAAAAAAAAGATGACATAACAACTGCAGTGATGCATCGAGTCTAGTTTTTGCAGGCCTCGGTCTTGTTTTCTTGTGGCCTTCTCGGTCTAGATCTAGCGACAGCTTGTCACCCCAAACGTCGATTTTAGATATACTGAAGACGATGGGGTGACAGTACAAGCTATTGGGTTCGCATCAATTCTAGTATGTGCAGAAGTGCACGCCATATCTGACACTAATTTTTCATTTTCATCTACTTCTCGAGCTGTCATTTTCCTGAGTTAAGACAAAAAGTGACGTTTTTCTGTTGGCGAAAATAATAATTATTACATCCACGGTTGACTTACGTGTATTCGTGCAGCAGTGTTTAATACCGAGGCTAGTTTTACTCGAAAAACTCGTCTCCACGTCTGTCAGCGGGAGAACCATAACTTCCGGTAGGGGATTCCCAAACGGCTATGTGTAAAACTCGGAAGTCGGAAGCAAGGATTTTTTAAATTAAAGCAATGATCGAAGCATAATTAAAATGCTACTACATCAATGGAAAGTACCATTTTATGTTTATTGATAGAATAAGGTTCTTTTCTATCATAATGCAAAAATCAAAGTTATCCATCCGAAGTTATAGACTATTTTTTTCTCGGAAAGACCGGTTATGGTCTTGATGTGTAAAACTCGGAAGCCAGTATTGGCTAATGCACTGGTCATCATATCGTCAGCAAACGTGTCAAGCATTTTCAATTATTTCAATATGACATATATTTTATAAACTCAATATGTTTTTTAACATTCATGATGCTGTTTATTTATAATATATTATATTGATATTTTATTTCATTTGTAAAACAAGATTATATTAACTCATCAATATTTTACGCTGTTACGTATTTTATGTTGGGGGAAAGTTCAGTAAATGTTTAAAAATAAATTGTTACATAGCATTCTGTTTAATTAAGAACCTGGTACCAGCAACTATTTAGTTCGGAGAGAAGGATGTCCGAAAGCGCACGGTACTACTGTATCGAGAATTCCGACTATAGTCCGGTTAATTTTGTTTTCTGAGGATAAAAATATAAGAATCAAATAAAAATAGTGAGTATACACGGAATATTCAGATAAAGATTTTTATAAGGATCAAAATATATTGAATTTTCATATTTGTTCAACGTATGGGAAATATATAACTGTTTTTATTTTGAAAGACATAATTTATTACTATTTTTAATGCCGTATTAGGGTTTATTATACCATATTTATTATTCAGTTGTGCATCCATAGAGGGCGCAAGCCCGTTCAGACGTAATATCTCTCATTTTATCGAGTTATTTTCCAATTAACTCGTAATTAATTTTCCTTTCTTTTTCAGATTACATTTTTATTCCCCAGCAATTTCATTATTATATTTTTTTACTTTCCAATTCATAAGTTTGTGATTTACTCCACTATAAGAGCATCCAAATATATACTAGTATATTGAGGAATCCCCCCCCCCATCGCATTACCGTGCGAGTCATGCACGGTCTCCCCACAGAGCTGAGCTCGGGGTGGGATCGACCGTGAAAAATCTCGCGCCTCCTCGGCTGATACTCAGACTCGCGCACTGTGCTCTGGTGCCCGAGCCTGGGCGCTCACAGATCACAAAAGTCGGTAAAATGCAAAGATTGTCATAAGATTTAAACATATTAATTATTTGACAACGAGTACTACCTTTAAATAGTGACATTTTGCAAGTTATAAATGTATAGACGCGCGTTTCATCATTGACATTAACATGTTACGAACTTTTGAATATTTGGACTTTCCAGTTTATACCGTAATTTTATAGAAATTAATATTAAAGCCCAACAACATCAGGTTTGAATATATTGTTAAAAAACATGTAGAAGAATAGTTGCGGAACAGAAAATCCTCATAATCATTTGTTTAAGGTGCCTCAAAATGTCCTCTTTACATTGCATATTTTAAAAATTAATCCCTTCCTATAACCTCCCCATGTAAATATAAATATCTTTAACATAAACAAAGCTCTAGATGGGGTGAAATATATTACGTGAAAATAAACCCACACATATGTATATAAATATATTAAATTAACAAATAAAAAAATTAAGAAGTTATAGTTTTTCGATTATGTATCATGTATTGTATTATACACTCATTAAAAGCAGAATCATGTATAAGCAATTTTAATATATGCATGCAGCTATAATTATAATGAAACTGCATTTGGGCTGTGGCTCTTAACTGACCACAAGTTAACCAGTGCGTCTCTGTGACTTCCGAGTTATACACATCACATCCCAGCACTTCTGCCTGAAATCCGAGATGGCTTCCGAGCACAAAATCATCCATAACTTTTAGATTAAAGAATGGATCACTATTATTCTTCACAGAATGATAATAAAGATCTTATTCTATCGGGGAAAAACAAAACGGTATTGAAGCGTTAGCATTTTGTACATGCTTTAAACTGCTTTATTTATAAGACATTCCTTGGTTTCCGGCTTCCGACTTACAAGTTTAGATACACGACCGCGCCATGACACCTTTAGTTTTGAATGAGAAGTATCGCTTCACGTGAATCGGTGCACAGTGATGAAAGGAGGTAAAAAATGTAATTATTTTTGTGTAACAACATTTCTTCTTCGATATTAAGCACATATATTACCACTTTATAAGCCTGTGATGCCAAATAATACCAGACAGTAAATATTTTGATCCGACTCTTAGAATGGGCGTTCTGTTGTGACTGCCATCATGACTCCAGGCCCTATCAGTTTATTTCCGAAGGCCTGAATGTCATGTTCTCATGGCTAGGTCTAGATCTTGTTGGCTTTTCTGGTCTCGACTTGAGACCAAGCAGAAAATCAGGTGTGATAACGTGTACACCGTATATGTCTGATTTACTCTCAAAGTAGAACACAACTGTTTGTGTTGTGGAGGAAGGGTTCATTATGGAGGGTTCACTGCTATCGAGGTTGATGAAAGTTGGAATGTTATATATCTACCAACGATAAAATACAACAATACATAAATTTAGATTTATATCACAAGAACAGCTGGAAGATCTGTCTGAATTTAGAATGATTGTTATTAATTTGCCTAAACATGATCGTAATGTCAGTCCTTGGGGTAAGCGTTTCAATGAAGTAGCTGAGAGTTGCATCACCCTGTAGCTACGAATGAACTGAGTTGCCCTTGAGTCACAGGGGGTCTTAACCCTAGGTCTGTTCAGTGGACAATTAACTCCATCCCCCTCTTTGACCTATCGTTCAGTCTACTTTATTGTAGGGGTGTTAATGGGTCAGTCCATTTAATGTATAATGTAAGGGTAGGTCTATGGAATATCGAAGAGGATAAACATATGATCTCGAGGGCTGTGTTTTGATCTGATTGCTCAGTTACAATCTCGGATTCCATGCTCGGTCTTGCTCTCAGATCTGCCGGTCTCGACTGCAGAATCGTTATAGTAACGGTATGCTGAAAGAGATTTTATTAAACAATACTTTGTCATAGGCTGTGCACTGCAGGGACAATGCCGCCGTTCGTTTTTATTCCCATTCGTTCTCACAGCTGAGATAACGCAGATATTCAAATATTCACTACTCGGCACAATCGGCGTTTCACATTTCGCTGTCACACGTCACACAAATATAGTAAAGGGAAAGGTGGGGTTTATTATCTGATATCACCGACGATGTCAGTCTCATCCGAATTTACACTTTGTTTTCCTTGTCTTTCGGGCCTTTTAATTCTCTGTACCTTTTATTGGCTCCCTGGGGAGAAATAAGCAACAGAAGGTTACTCGTTCCACATTTCTCTGCCGCACATGACCAGTACCCATTCACTCCTGAGTCAAGAGAGCGCCCCCTTTTGGTAAAGACTTTGGCTATGAGTCTCAGCACAGACGGCGGTCAGAACGGGACGCGAACCCACAACCTTACGGTCACAAATCTAGCGTCCAACCCACTTCGCCACAGACAAACTAGCCGGTGTTTAAAAGAAGACAATCCACTAAAATGTCCCAGCTCTTCTTTTCTTGTATGCTTTAAATGGTACATTTTAATTTGATTTCACTTGTCTAATCTTTCAGATTGTATCACTATATGAAACAAGACACTAAAGATGTTAAGACAAGACATGCTACCTTTCACCATTTTAGGACTAAAATACAATAGTTTTGAGTCAGCAAATTAGCTAAAAAGTCTTTTTATGTGTGGGAGTAAGTTCAAGAATATTATGGCATCAACTAAAACAATATGACGCATAAAAGTCTTGTTAGTGATAATGATGATAATAATGATTTTGTATAATCATTTTGTATGTTATTGAAATGTAAATGAGACTGAATATAGGCACAGATTTGATAATCTTTAGAACCCGTAAAGCCTTCTCGAATGAAACCATGCCAGGCCGCTCGGAATAATATGTCTACGGCTCGTGTTAAATATTTTCCCTGCAAAATTAGTGTAAAAACTATAGAACCCCACACCCCCCCTATAATAATGATATTAAAAAGAGGACATTTACAATAATTAAAACTTCTTTTGCGCAGGTTATATCGAGGTTCCCTGGGGACAGAGGAAACACACCCGAGACAGTAAAATCAATAGTAATATTAACAAGATGTATTTATGACAGAACTAAAGAGCAACAGACCACCTCGGATACACCTATACTGATCACGTGGTGTTTTAAGGCATTAGTGAGGTGTCTCTGGGGCTTACTCTATATCCTCCCTTACGTCACAACACAGATTAGAATAATTAACATACGCCGTGCGCTGATGTTTTATCAACCAATGTAGCTTTAGTTAACAGACTCAGTTATCCGACCTTGAAAATGAAACGAGTGATTCTCGAAGACACAATTTCGAACAACACATCTTAAATCAGTAATATAATCTCTTTCGCACCTTCCAAGCTCATTTGTCTTGTTATTTATTTATCAGCTTGCTTTATAAAGTTTCGTTTGTTCTTAATGTTACATTTATTACATTTGTATAAATAGAATAAATGCAATGAGATTTAATTACGAGCCTTTTATGTGATCACATACACCATGGTTTATATGATTTTATATTTAAATTTAGACGATTAGCTTATTCCTAATCAACTATTGTAACCTTTAAAATAAATAATACTCCTTCGCAAAAAAAAAGACAAAAAAAGGTAAAGAATTTGATTGCTAATTAATAATCAGTGGCACTGTGACAGAAGCATATACAGAAATGACCATTCCATATTTAAATGTATGACGCACACATGTACGGCTTCCAATATTCAGGAATCAAGTTACCTCCCAAAATGCTCTTCCGTTAAGCCACCGTCCCACTGCCCGACCTTTTTTTTAAGTCTAACGACATTTATGTAACGACCTGCCGAATTTCAGGCAACTGGAAGACAAATTCGGTGAATGGGTTTTTATGAAATTCGGAACAATGAAAATCGTATGTGTCTGACGTCAGATTTTGCCGTAATTTCGTAGTGCCCGATGAGTCGCATTTCAACACCAGGCTTGTAAGCTGCCAGGAACATGGGCCGGTTATATCACAAATTCGGTATTAATTAATTAAACAGTGTTTTTTCCACTCTTAAAAAGGCGTAGACATTCAAATGCGACTGAGGCATCAATTGATTCCATTTATGGGATTGTACGTTAACACAGTTTTTTTTATGATTTTGGCTATAAGGGGTTTCAGTTGTGCCCGTTCTAATATATTCACCACCACTATATTTAATTTTTCTTTTAAGTTCACTCAACATTTTGCCAATCAATGTAAAGTTAGACCCTTTGTAATTGTTTAGATCCAGCTTGTCAAAATGATTTGATAATTTATGTAATTTTAGACCCTTTGTTGTTTTAGACCCAGCTTGCCATATTATCCAAAATATGCCATTATATGGCATTATGTCCTTTTGCTCTCAGTAATGGGTTAACTGCATATCATCCCATGCAAGCAGTAGTTGCATGAAATGGATAAATAGAAGTTATACAGCGAGGGCACTGCCTAAGGAGTGTGGCATGTCGTTATATGCTTCATACTCATACATCCCATTTTGGATCGTGACGTGTATAAAAATGTGGCTACTTAGTGGAAGCTTTCAAACCATGATGAATGCATAGACTCTGATTTGCTATTCAAAATGTGGCTACATTAAAACCAATATGGCGCACTAAATTTAAAAAAAAAATAATTGTCTAAAAATGCAGAGTTTTAGCCAATCACCCGTGGCCAAGTCGGCAGACAATTGTGTCAGTGCAGGGTGCGGCTTGTAGTGAATGATTATACATCCGTCAGATGACGCGGTATTATTTTCCCCTATTATTCGTTTGTCTGTTGGCAGCTTTACAAAAAAGTTCTGGACAGATTAAGATGACATTTTTGCGTAGAGTTAGGATGACATTAATTTTTGTAGGTTTACCTTGATTACTATATTATTTTAATTCAAATGATTATATACCAGTGTTATGTGCCAGCGAGGGTGACGGGCATTCATCGTTATTGGAGGCCCGCTTTGCTATTGTGCACCTACATGTGACCCGTGTTAAGCATGACACTCTAAAGAAGAACACAGGAGAGGGGATCAGGATCCAGGCGGAGGCATGTAGTCTACGACTGCACATCTAATTAAACCATTTGGTGGCCGCTTCATATGGAATACATAGATTAAGTTGTGCCGCATCTTTTCTTGATAAAAAAAGTCCATATAGTTTAATTTTTTTAAAATATCTTTTATTTGATGTGACCGCATCCATTTTTTTAATGCGAGCTTATAACTAAGTACATCCATTCATGTTTCACTCTCCGTGACAGGGCAGTATCACACGCTTTTTCTCATTTTATAATCTGGTGTTAACCAGCCCGGTGACTACTGCATCTGCGGAACCTGGATGTGTAATCGGCCCAATTGCTGTGTCATACTACCAAGGTACCCCCGAGAGACGCACTCGCTTGTTGGTGAAACATGGTCGTTGGGCACGGCCTTCCCATTAAGACTGCAGAGCGCTCACCCTTGGTGGGGGCCGACCGTGTAAAATCTTCCCGCCTCGGCTGAGATTCGAACTCACGATCTCCTGGCTTTGGTTCCTGTGCTCTACCCCTAATCCACAGAGCCGCAACTTCTATTTACCAAAAGTCCACATAGAATAATTGTTTCATGAAGGTTAATTCGTATCTTCTAAAGGTTATGCCGAAAATATTTTCTTAATAGATGTGATGAAACGGTTTATGAATTACCGCAATGGAAACACAGGTTTACAGGACAAGGCTCAACACTCCCAACCATGTGCACTCCTCTGCTGCTGATTCAAAAGACATTCATGCCGTGTTCACCCTGCGCCGTATTCACTTAAGTATATAGGTCTCACTTGCCACGTCCTTCTACGGTGTCTCACTCACAGGCGCCTGACTTGTACATATGATATACTAGATCAATAACTGACACTGCAACGCCTATATTCTCTTATTACCGCTCTTATTGACGATATACTCGTTCTCTACCAAAATATGAATCAAGACTTATATAACAATATTTATTTCTAAACAAAGCACTCCAAGTTTCCAAACCTCAGGAGTTAATATCTTTTCTTTACCTTACAACGTTTCCTTGATCTCGCTTCTTTCAAATGTACATACATGACGTAACATTGGTTATCAGTGATATGAAAACAAATACTATAATTCTGAAAGTACGTGGCTTGCCGTAGAAGAACGTTGGTAGGCCCTGTTTTTCCTAGTGCTTGCCACGTTCTCGCTTCGGTACTGCTACTGTTATCCAAGTTCTCCTACGGCAGACCCACGGCAGCGTCACGGTAACCACGTTCGATCACGTCTTACGGTATCCTACGGCAATGGACCACGTTCTGGGGTGAAAAAGGATATACCCTGGCCCAGCTCCCATGGTCTGACACGCCAAGTCAGTTCCACCAGGGTGCCACGAAGTGCACATTTCTGTGTCATGGACCACGTTCTGTCTGGTTCGTTTTGAACATTTCAAAGACAACGTGGACCCCGCACGACCACCCACGTTCATTTACGTCCCCTTACGGTGTCCCACAGTAAAGGCCACTTCCTATCCAGTCCTCTTACGACATTCAAGAACGTGTTGAACAGAAATAGAACGTGGTAAGTGAGACCTAGGATTTAATTCGGTATCGAATACCATTTTACTGCCTCCAAATACACGTTCTGATCACACAACACCTGTTTTCATACGTGTTTCCATTCGCATCGGGGAAACCAAGGAGGTAGTTAATTTGATAATTTTGTATATGCGCATCAACAGAGTGCGCACACGCGTTAACTTTATGCACGTAAAATACCATGTCTGCAATGCACACAACATAGGAAGAAAATTACGCGCATGCGCTATAACTTCAAACTTAAGAAATGAACCGAATACTAGCCGTGACATCCCGACTCAGTAGGCAATTAGATAATTGGGCTGGTAAGCCTACTCGAGTCGTGATACAAGTAATATCGAAGAATGTTTCGCAGTGGTCTAGCATCAGGTTGCATTTATATTGTGGTTAACGGGCCATAATCTCAATATTATGCTAAGAATTATGAATAAACATGTGATCTTACAACCCAAACTGAAACACCGTCTCCATGGACACGGGTCATTTCCTGTATCGCCTGCAAGCTGCCTGCGTCCTGTAACCCGTGCGAGCCATGCTTAGTGTTCATGCGGTCATAAATTCAACAAACATGCCGAGGGGTTTACCAATGTGCTGGGTTAAAACGGTATTTTTCTCGCTTATGTTTGGTATTATTAGAAAGTACAAAAAAAATGCTAACTATTGGTCTGGTTTAAGTTGATTGAGGGTGAACCTGTCGGCCATGAAGCGTTGTCAGAAATGACGAAAATATTTGCAGCTTCATTAGGCCTTATAATGCGTTTCTCAGACTTAGATGTAATATGACACTCCGGCGCCAGTAATCTGGTCGTAATGCCAGATGGTCGATAAAAACTCGATATGACGCTGACCGAATACATGCGAATATGGTGTTGAAAATGTTTTTTTTTTTCTGATGCAGTATTTACACAATGCTGGATGTTGAATTCAGTATGAGGAAAACAGAATCACGCTTGTTGTGTGCAAATGGCTTCGGAAAAGAGTGACTACATTGAGCAATCGTATGTATTCTGAACATTTGCAATATCATTAACATGAGATCTGGCAACAAGAACCACTCACGTGAGGAACATTACATTTTCCTCTTTTCGCATTTGAGATTATGATACTTTTGATAATTAAAAAATCTTGCTTGAGATGATTACTCGAAGCGTAATTCATATTAGATATTTTCAACTAAATAAAGAGTAGCCCTAAATAGATCCAATATGTGGTGACACGAATGAATACCTGTTTGGTTAAATCATACACAAGCAATTCTCAAGATTACACAAGTATATAGCTGAACAGACTCGGCTATTGAAATGTGACCTTATACTTTCGTTTAGATGCCCGTAAAAGGTACTGCCAGAGAAACAAAAAGGCATGGATCGTTTCTATGTATCCTCAAACCACTTTGTATAAAACACGTTCAGAACAGTTTTTTATACCGATAAACGGAGCTCGTATATCCAAAGCCTCCTGAAATATTTCAGCTTCATGTCCGTGGTCTGTACCAGTAAATCCCGTCTTCCAGTTAAATTTTTTTTACCCGTAACTCAGTTCACATGAAACTATTGTGACAGCCGCTGTTTTCTCTATAGGCACTCTTCTGCTTTTAATTGAATTGACGCCTCTGGCTTAGACAGGTGACGAAATAACAAGAGAAAGTTTAAAATATACAAATATTGTGAGGTGAAACATCCCCGGGGGGTTCCATAATTTCCCGTCAGTTTTTATACCTATTGATTATATAATGGCTCTGTTTGGTAACATTGGGTGAACAATGGTAAGCGGTAATTGATGTCCACGGGGCAGAATGGACCACGTGACAAAAGCACCCCGAGGCCCCGGATGTAAGTGTAGATAATAGTAAAAGTAACTGTTTGGTATTAAAAAGGCATATCACTGATCATTCGTACTTTTTATCACATGTAAACATTGATTTTAACTTGAGAGCCCCCCCCCCCCCCGATAGAATGCAAAATTCCCATGTCATAGGCGAGAATAAAAATTTAGAAAGGAAATAATAGGTCAACGGTCTTATAAACATTCATATGGGACTTTTCAATCAGCTTTACAAGCTTATATAATGCATTTGCATTGTTTTGCATAACTTAAAGTAGAAATCAGTATAAATCGTAAATGTTTCAAAGTGAGGAAGTCAGATACGTGGTTGAGATTAAATTGATGTGGAATTTCAAAATAAATAAATAACCACATTAATTTGTAATCTTGTTTCTTTTTATAGAAATATATAGATTTTTATAGATCATTAAAGATATCAACTGTTCCAGCTTGAATGTTTTGCGAACCCCAACGTGTTTGTAGACGTATAAGTGTGACACTTTAATAACCAATTATAGTTAGGTATCAAATCATTAATATCTAAAGATTCTGAAACTCTAAAGCCTCGCACAATTTACGAAATTTATTGCTTGTATAATGTTATATCCATGTGAAACGTAAGTATCTGTAAGCGTGTGTGCATATGTGCGTGAAAAATATGTGAGGGATTATAGGTATTCCGGTCGTCAGTCAAGAATTTTTCTTAGAGAAGGCCTGCTAGATCCACTTCACATTTTCGCCCGTTCATTTACACATATATACGCAAATGCTCGAACATAGGATTTAAGATTTAGATGAATAAAACAGAGGTAAAAAGTATGGATGAGTCATTGTAAACACTTAAATATATTATATCTGTCTGATCTCTAGATCAATCATTCCTACGGTTATCGTGAAAAAAAAATCGATCGCAAACTTTTCAATATTAACTCCAAAAATCAAATTGGGTGTCCACCCACCAGCTTACCGAACAACCCGCTGTCCACTCACCAGCTTACCGAACAACCCGCTGTCCAACCACCAGCTTACCGAACAACCCGCTGTCCACCCACCAGCTTACCGAAAAACCCGCTGTCCACCCACCAGCTTACCGAACAACCCGCTGTCCACCCACCAGCTTACCGAACAACCCGCTGTCCACCCACCAGCTTACCGAACAACCCGCTGTCCACCCACCAGCTTACTGAACAACCCGCTGTCCACCCACCAGCTTACCGAACAACCCGCTGTCCACCCACCAGCTTACCGAACAACACGCTGTCCACCCACCAGCTTACCGAACAACCCGCTGTCCACCCACCAGCTTACCGAACAACCCGCTGTCCACCCACCAGCTTACCGAACAACCCGCTGTCCACCCACCAGCTTACCGAACAACCCGCTGTCCACCCACCAGCTTACCGAACAACCCGCTGTCCACCCACCAGCTTACCGAACAACCCGCTGTCCACCCACCAGCTTACCGAACAACCCGCTGTCCACCCACCAGCTTACCGAACAACCCGCTGTCCACCCACCAGCTTACCGAACAACCCGCTGTCCACCCACCAGCTTACCGAACAACCCGCTGTCCACCCACCAGCTTACCGAACAACCCGCTGTCCACCCACCAGCTTACCGAACAACCCGCTGTCCACCCACCAGCTTACCGAACAACCCGCTGTCCACCCACCAGCTTACTCAACAACCCGCTGTCCACCCACCAGCTTACCGAACAACCCGCTGTCCACCCACCAGCTTACTCAACAACCCGCTGTCCACCCACCAGCTTACCGAACAACCCGCTGTCCACCCACCAGCTTACCGAACAACCCGCTGCCCACCCACCAGCTTACCGAACAACCCGCTGTCCACCCACCAGCTTACCGAACAACCCGCAGTCCACCCACCAGCTTACCGAACAACCCGCTGTCCACCCACCAGCTTACCGAACAACCCGCTGTCCACCCACCAGCTTACCGAACAACCCGCTGTCGACCCACCAGCTTACCGAACAACCCGCTGTCCACCCACCAGCTTACCGAACAACCCGCTGTCCACCCACCAGCTTACCGAACAACCCGCTGTCCATTCACCAGCTTACCGAACAACCCGCTGTCCACCCACCAGCTTACCGAACAACCCGCTGTCCACCCACCAGCTTACCGAACAACCCGCTGTCCACCCACCAGCTTACCGAACAACCCGCTGTCCACCCACCAGCTTACCGAACAACCCGCTGTCCACCCACCAGCTTACCGAACAACCCGCTGACTTCTTGTCTTATAAAACTGGGTGATTGTGAAGCGATAAGAGGGAAACGATCCATTGGATCATTTAATTATATGCTGTCTAAGCGACAGTGTTTTCGTATTAATATAAACTGCTTCCGAAAAGAATATATTTTTTTTTTTGGGGGGGGGGGGGGGGGTTGGACGAGTCGGTACATCATCCGATAAAAATTGTGTCGGATGACAGGTCGGATAGGTACCGCAACCGCATAAAAGGTATCGGTTCTTCTTTATATCATTTGTTCTACTCTAACCGCAACCACGTTAAAGAACCGTTTAATGTAGTCTAGTGGTTAACTAGGTGTGCTTTTTTAGAAGAACTTATCACTTAAACAAACACATCAGTTTGTGGCGACATAAATTATTCATGAATAACGGTTTCACATATGGTATGGTACAGGGAGGGAGACTGAAATTTAAAAAAAAGAACGTACCGTTTGATAAAATGCGATGAATAAAACACAAACAAACACCGTATAAAGTAACATTATATAAACCTTTATTGTTATGGATTACACATTAACATGTCATAAGCATTAAGCGTCGTAAAAAAATTCATTCTGTTTCACCGCCGGAAAATGAAGGGCGATAATTTTCTAATGAATTTCAGTCTTACATAAAGTGAACACGGATAACTATATGATGTCAAAATGAAGGAACTGACATAGGATCAAAAGTACATGTATATACATTTCACTACCGTCTTTTTTTTCCCGTTGGTCCTGTTCCTGGTCTCTTTATAATGGGGTAGGCTCACATTAAAAAACTCTTTTATAAGTCTGTAATAGACCTTGTAGAGGAAATTAATGTCTCATTTGATTCCACATTTAAGCATTAAAGACAACCTTCTTCCTACCTCTTGCTGGGGTGATGTCTGTTCCGTACCTTTACCATTAAAGAGGGAGCCTGTCATTTCCTGTACCTCCCGTTCCCCGTTTATAGCTAGACATCTTTTAGCGCATGCTCACGGTTCATCCTTCCATGGCTGACGAACGTACCCTGTGTATAGTAGTTAAGAGGTATGCTTGTTATGTTAAAGCTGGATCACAAATTTCACTGTGTCCCGATCAGGTGTTCTTATCTCTCCCCGATCTTCTCCACTTCCCGATGTCGCCCCGATGTCTTCCTGTGTTTCCCTGGTGTAACCCTAATTATAACCCTATTTTAAGCACAATTTTCACGGGACATATCGGGAAAGAGAGGGGCGATGTGTAAGCCCTGCCGAAACGTGTCACCCCGATGTGCCAATATCTACGGTACGTGTCTCACCTTGGTGTCGTAAGAATGTCACCTTGATGTGTCCCGTTGTCACCCCAGTGTGTTCCGATGTTATCCAGCTTTTCCAGCTGTCACACTGATTAAAAAAAACATAATAAAAAATCCCGATGTTTCTCCAGCTTCCCTATGTGTAACCCCGATGTAAAGCCAATGTCACATTGGGGGCGACCGGCGACATATATGTAAGCACATCCTTAGTCACTCGAAATATCGGGCAGTGGGACGGAAGAAATCATTTTTTATAAGATTTCCTTTGTTATGTAGTGCTTTTACCTGTTTAGGAAAACAATTCTGTTATTATGCTTTTCCCTAATCATATGACATTTTTTATCGAAACATACAAAAAAAGATTTAAAAAAAATCGCCCTCGCGCACTGATTTCTGAAAAAAGGTGCCTGAGAACCCAACTTTATTTGTTTGGTCTAACCCTGTTTTTTAGCTTACTGAATGACATGCTTTATCCCGCCTACACGATCATCCAAGCAGCCCTGTCGTCAAGGACGAGGTGAGCATATATTGCAATTTAGATAGCAGTAACATTTAGACGATTTAACATTTGAGTATTTGTTTGCCGAAATTTGTGACTTCATGTTAATGTATTTATTTTTTTATGTATTTATATACAGAATATATGTTCACTTTTTAACCATTCTCGATGACCCCGTGTACGCTTGGTGTATCGGCACTAATTGGGATAGTGTATTACTGTCTCTAAACAATGTATATATTGTACAAAATTGAAACTTGCCAAACGTGATACCTGAGGCATAACAGTATACAGATAGTGCCCATACCAAAGAGTAAGGTGCGGTCTGGAACTACCCTTAAGTTCACATACAATTATTGTTTTCTCAGTGGCCAGAAGTCTTCCATTGTGTATGTAGGCAGAGAAGAGTTTTTTATAAAATGATATAATACATATGCATTCAAAAATATACTTCATTTATCTCACACACATCGAGATTGAATTCGACTAGTTTCATAATAATCAACGCTAACTGTGTGAAAAAAAATAATATTAACGTAGATACGATTAGACTGAATGAACCATGTTACCAAGAAACAACTCAAGAAAGCTCTAAAGAGGAGCAATTAAGCTATAGGAAGCATCATCTTTGACCTGGCGAATTGAATAGATGTCATAACCGTCATTGCTAAATGAGACATAAGTTTCATTGACTTTACCTCACATTGTACTACCAATTGTAACTTTTGTTTAGTATCTTACTTTGTCACATGATGTAGATTCTCATATTCTTTAAACAAAATAAATACTATAAAGAAAATAATAATTTGATTGTTCGGGCGGAGGAACACCCCTACCCCTCTATTAAGGTAGCAGGACTGGTCCCCCCATGACATGACTTTTTTTAAGGTTTTTCCTTTGCATTTTGCAATCTAATGCCTTATGACCCCCTAAAGTATACATTTTCTGTAAGCTGCGAAGATTTACTACATTTTGGTAAAAATGAACTTTGTTTTGGAGGAACATATATTTGGATTTATAAGGGTTTTAATTTAATTTTAATATTTAGGAAAAAACGTTTATTCCAGCACATCTAAAGCAGATACAGAATATATTAAAATTTAAACAAAAATTTGGATAAAAATCCCCAGGCGTTTTCTTGTTTGGTAAGTTAAGGTTAAAGTAATTTAATTTACTATATTCTACTTAAAAATGACATATGTAGTTTGAATCTTTTGCAGGCTCCCCTATGAGATGTGTTAGTACGGTGTTGTGCTTTTTGATGAAATGAAACCTTACGGGTAGGTGACGTGTAAATCCAGAATAAATAAGTACATTTTCAAAGAATAAATGATAAACAGAGCCTCGGAGTAAACTATACTATACTCACGGCTTCTATCTTCACATAGTATTCATAAGTACATCCTCATTTCAACTCATTTTTTCCAGATAAAATTTTAATAACTGTCCCAAAGTACCTCCACTGGGAATTCCCTTTGCATATATCATACGGTACCCGCTATCGTAGCTTTTACTTCAATAATTTTCATAGCTTTTCCCTATCTCGTTAATTCTTGGAGAAACTACGCATTTACTCTTCAAGTGCCTGCGACAGCTCTGCGACTTTTCCCCCAGAGCCTGCCAGCACTGGACTTAAGAATCCACTGATGTCAACTGTTCATTTTTAACTTAGGGCACGAACAATCTCCTGACTGAAATCACAACTGCTTGATCTTTGTCCAAGATTATGGTTTTTGTTGCTATGATACCAGGATGTATGTTTGTATGTATGTATATATATAAATATACTGGAGTCTAATATAAACTTTAAACAACTTATTAACTGATTTTAAATGAAGATGTATTTTTTACCAGGGATGCTATATTATGTATCCAATAAAAAGCCAATGGAATAAAAAAATCTTGGTCTTTGATGTGGTCTTTGATCTCGAGGTCTAGTTCATTTTCTTTGGGGTCTTCATGACAGAGCAAACAAAGGGGAATCTGCCATCACGAGTCATGCCTACAGCTGACAAATCAATATTCATTTATTAACTAACGGTAGCAGTCAGCGCTGTCCTCCGCGTTCCATTCTATTCAAGCCCTTCTGTTCCTACAGTATACAATTACCGCAAGACCAAGAGGTCCAACGCCGGCAGCTGGTCTGACAGTACACTGATTAAATTACTTCTTTTCAGCTATTTTTTCAGTATCGTTTTGGTTTTATCGTTATTTTGATTCAATAAGGAATTTACATACAGAGAGAGAGAGAGAGAGAGAGAGAGAGCGAGAGAGGGAAAATACATGTTGTCATATAAATCTAAAAGTGCAACATTCTGAGTTTAAACTAAAGTTCATAATACAGTAAAATGTACTTCACTGCAGTAGAATTACTAATATCCCTTCGATTTCACTGTGTAGGATATAAAACCAGAATTTTAATCTTAAAACGCGTAATGAATGGGAGGGTAATTATAATGTTGGACGGTAGTTGTCCGTTTCTGAGCAGGAGAAATCGTATTATAGAATCACTTTATGTGATTTGTTAATAATACACCCAAAATATCACGAATTACTTTCACCTACAAAATTGTAAGCCCGTCGTCTTTTTAATAATACACCCAAAATATCACGAATTACTTTCACCTACAAAATTGTAAGCCCGCCGACTTTTTAATAATACACCCAAAATATCACGAATTACTTTCACCTACAAAATTGTAAGCCCGCCGACTTTTCACTAGCCTAAATAACTTGACATATCAAATTTTGTATACGACTGAATTATCCTGCATAATTTGATTTTTCATGTTTTTTTTGTAGCCTTTTGCCCTTTTTTTTTGCACATGTGCAACCAAACTACAGAAAAGAAATCTAATTAATTTATCGGAAACATCAAAGAAAAGTACATCAAAGATGAAATCCGACCTGTTAATTACACATTGATAATGTTCTTGCGCAAGGGTTGACCCGTGACATCCAGTTAAAAGGAAATGGCCCACCAGAGATTCCTTTATTACCTCCGTACTGTTTTCAAAGAGTAGTAGCGGTCCTTCCCATCATTCCCTTGACATGTTAGATCAAAATTCTCACTTTCATCCAGCAAAAATATGTTTTTAAATCAAAATTGACATAAAATAGTCATGTAACGCACATGGTGTACGTCATCAGATATCTTTAAAGCTTAAAAATTAATTTCTTTTTAAACCGCTCATGAAGAAATGAATCGGTTTCCATACTACCTTTTGAAAGTGATAGCTTTGGCAAATTAAACAACATCAGGTTACCCTGTGATTCATTAAGGGAATTTAGCCTTAAACACACTCACGCTTAGAATCACGCTGGACGAGAGTTACGCGTCATGGAAACCTGGAAAAGGTCGCTTCAGTCTGTTTAATTAAGCGTCACGCGTCGGCAATCGCTCCTGAAGAGAATGTTGACCCGTAAGGGGCGCTTGTCTAGTGGGAAAAGCTTATAATGACCTAACATCGGAGAGGCTTTCTCCTCACAAGACGAGCATACAAGAATCAATATTAAAAATATTGTAATAATGATGATGGAACAAAATTATTGATGTATTTTAGAACAGCGCAGCCCTTATATTAAGTGGAAGTGACAAGTATGGTCACATTACACCTGTATTGCGTGAGCTACACTGGCTCCCTGTGAGCAAGCGCATTAAGTTTAAGTTGGCCACACTACTTTTCAAGACCAAACATCGCACATCTCCGGTCTACTTGCAAGATCTAATTCATTCCTACACACCAGGAAGATGCCTCCGATCAGCTGATCAGGACTTACTTTTTGTACAGCCTACAAAGTTTTCTATAGTTGCTCAAAAGCATTTTGTAGGGCAGGTCCCAATTTTTGGAATTCATTACCTTTCGAATAAAGACAAGCAGAGAACCTAGCCACTTTAAAAAAATGCTTGACATACTAATTTGTGCAATACTTTGATGATCTGTGATTTCGCAGTTGGTGCAGATTTTTATTTCTATACCGTGATTCTAATTACTTTTATGCATGGGTTTAATTTCTTTTATAATTTTAATTTCATATCATATTATATTACTGGATTATTTGCATATCTTACCTAGCCTTAGTTACAACTAAATTTTAGTCTGCATCTTTATTTAATGATTGTTTTATGGTCAGTCATTTTTGATGCAATTACTTGCTTGTAGTAGCGTTTGAGAGCACATCACCGTGGATTTGTAGCATTGTTAGTGTGTTTTGAATTTCTCGCGAATTGCGGCTTGCCACACGCTTGACGCTTGACGCTTGACACAACTCAGCAGACGGATAGCGTTTCCAAAGAATCGCAACCGTTTGCCATTTAAGTTAGAAAAATTTACCTCAGTGATTCCGTCAAACCCATGATGACACACTGTCATGTATGGACATATGTTTAACAACTTAGATCTACAATTTAACATGAATTCAAAAAGATGTACATTGTACCATGTGTGATCGATAGATCATTAAGAAGCAATCTAGGCCTATAGTTTTAGCAGTCAACGGTATGGTCTTAAAGTATGTTTTACAAGAATATTAGAGAAAAGGCAAACGAAAGCGGAGCACATTATACACCGGTGTAGCGATTTCAGATTAACTCCACTTAATACGCCCCTCCCCGGTAACTTAAATTCGATTTCAGAATACCTCCCTGCGATTTCAAATTACCCCTTCAAAATAGCTGTTTTCTATTATAATATCTTTCTTTTTGATTTCCCAAATTAATTATAATATGTGTATATCTTATCCGCTTTGGTAAAGTGTACGAGCTAATATAAATTTACAACACATTTAACATTTTGCGACTATTTTATCTCATAGACGGATGCCGTCTTTTAAATCTTGTATCGTTCACGTGTTTTTTTTTAAATAATATTTCACAGGTTAAAAATATTAGAATTTATCATTTAAATCAGTCAACAAGGGGGTAATTTGATAAGTGCAAGGGTAACCTTTAATTAAGTCCAGACTATGCCCATGGTAGTCTGAAATCAATTTAAATTTACCGGGTGCAACCTGAAAGATGGGGAGCCGGGGGGGGGGGGGGGGGACTTTAAGGAAGCTAAATTTTCCGGAAATTTCATTGTGTCACACAAATAAATGTCTCTAGTGATTTGAGACTAGGATAATAATGTTCTGATCCATGTAGATGCATCTTCTCCGTAAATTCATGGCCTACCTTCTCATAAAATAAATAGCAGCAGTGGCCTTGTGAGAAGAAATACTGTTAAAAGAGAGCTATGACGACGGAACAATGCAATACGAACTAATTACGAACTAATTACGTTTTTATCTAAAGACCTGGGTGAATCTTGTTGCGAAATTTAATTTCCGTCAAACCTAGCCAAAGTAAGTGAATCTGTTGGTACAAAGAAAACACTAGAGTCCAACAGACCAAATGTTTGAGTCATGAAACCAGGTGAGTGGATAAGAGGAAGTGCCATCTAAAATCCGTATAGAGAATACCATCACGGATGTACGGAAGCCGAATATATTATGAAAGATTACTTGTCATTACGGATTTAGTTCCCTGCATTTTTTATAGAATAGAATGTCTGTGAAAGGATTAACTGGGGATTTTATTCCCAACACATGATAAAACGGGTTTTATGTATTTTACCAGTGAACAAAGACCGAATTTGCCAGTCTCGGTCCTGGTCTCGGAGGTCCTTATCATGGTCTTGGGCTTGAAGCGAGGCACTCTCGATGTCTTATATTGAATTCGACACCAACTAGAAATTCGGGTTCTATGATACATGTGCAAAAGACATTGATGGATTTATGTGTGATTTACACTTTGTTGAGTTTTGTTGTATTTGTTTTAGTTTTCTATCCACATGCTTATTTGTGTGTCTACTGGTCTGGTTGTAATGAAATACCAACTGTGTGTTGAAACTTCACTAATATTTTAGGAACATGACAGAGATGTAAACGATAGAAGTAGATGATTACAATAACGGTCTGTGTCACGGTCTCTCCTTCAGGGTTTTGGTCTCGGTCTTTGCCTCGGATTGGCCGGTCTGAACTATATCATTGGACTTTCGGTGTTCGTGATTTATTTGTGCGTAAAGACACTATAAATATTAAATCGTCCACAGATGATTGCTTTTATTATGACAGAACAGAAGACGAAGCAATCATAGTAAACACGCTACAAAGGTATCTTGACATTTTTCTATATATCGATATATCGACCGGTAAAACTATTATTGAAGCTGACAAGATCAATAATCAATAAGATAAAATAAACTTTACATTTTCATTCCATGCAACTTACTTTTTAAGAATTAATTTTCCGATTTACAAGAAAAAATCGCCCAATTCCATTAGGTAAATTCAGCTGGTACAGACTATGGTGTCAGTCTTTACAATATTGGGAACATTGACAAGCGACGGTTTATCATGGTATTTTCATGCATTTTTGTTTACTTGAAACATCCAACCTTTCCGTTGACGTTTTCAACGCATCGCGTCGTCCATGTGATCTTAATGTAGCCTGTACGGTCATCGCCGACATTACACCTCCATTAGGAAGTTGACGGGTTTATTTATACAGATTTGATCGATCCCTTAACCGAGGCCGATAATTGAAGTGTATATTCCCGATACCGAGCCAGGGGTAATACCCCGGTGTCATGGGCGAATCTACGGGCGCGTAAGGGCCTCGCTCCCTTTTACGACCCCGAAAATATTTTACAAAGAATAATAAAGGCTTAACACCGAAAAACAGCGCCGATACAACACTAGGATGCACCATTACACCTAATATACCTCCTTGGCGGTACGCGGTCGCACTGTGCGAGTCCCCCCCCCCCCCCACCTGTTCTAAAACCATCAGTACCCCCTGAATTCGAGGACATTTATGCGCACAGACACCACATTGCATGCATTATCTATGTACAAAAGAATACTGATACTACAAAACCTCGTATGGCATATCAAAAAAAAATGTTGCTGTAGAAAATATACATTTTACAGAGTTCGTGGTAACCAAGGCATGACAAATAAAGTGAAACAGAAAGAGTCTAGACAAAATATTTTATTACGTCATGAAACCTCCATGTTTGGAACACAAGGCTATTCTTTTTACTCGTTGGTTACGGCTCGCCCCGGCCACCCCATGCATACGTCTTGTCGTTGCATAAAACTTCTGCAGCAGATTTTAACATCATCCAGCATGTAACCAGTATCAAGCCGACCAGCCACGGCGTGCCGCAAGTGATGTCGTAAAAAGTGAAAACTTTATAAGGCAGGTTTTAATAGCAACATCATTTTACAGATAATTTAATCAACAAGTTTCCGTCAAGGGATTACTTTTTGTGAAAACCAGTGTTGTATTTCTTTACAAAACAGCTAGCGCGTCTGAGGTAAGGCTGTAAATGTAATATTATTAGATAAATGAAAAATGAACATATTCATTATTCCACTCAGGTTGTGATGAAAAGTGCTCGCCTAATGTTGACTTAACAAAGTAGGAGCAGCTTCATTAATCAGTCTTTCCGTTAAACAAATCAAGTCCCGTTCGTGGAGGTTCTAAGATCGAGTGATTTCTATTTGTGTTTTTCTCGATTAGTATTCCTAATGTGGGGTGTGTCAACGACACAGTCAGTGTCCTGTTTGGCAAGGCACTCCGCGCTTAGCCCCCTATAAGAGGAAGCCTCGTTTAAGGAGCGCGTTCTTCACCTTGGCCATATATCCCAGCATGCAAATCTTCCTGCCGACACCCATATCCTGTCTGCAGTTGAGTGCCATTTCCGGGCTGTATTTATCGCAGAGTGCGCATGCGTTCTCGATCACATCGCCGTCATCCTCAGATCTCTTCTCTGCAGGCCTTCTACAAGAGTACAGTAATACAAATTATTAATATTCAAAAATAATTTTAAGATACTGAATATTAATAATACACTTTTTAATATTCAATAATAATTTTAACATTTTTAAAGACATATATGAAGGTTTTTCAATGGTTCTTAAAATGTCGCTCGTAGTGTCAACTGCACACTGTTAAAGCCACAAAGTCCTGTTATATATTAATGTCACGTACATTTAGTTCTACATAAATATTTCTTTGTTGTGTTACTGGTCGTAGTTTTAGGTATCAGGTATTCATTTTTTTTACTTAATTTATACTCATAAAAACAAGGTGAATGAAAAACGAAAGTTAAATATGTGGCATGTTCTGTAAATATCATAATAACTGTCTTATGAGAGAGAGAGAGAGAGAGAGAGAGAGAGAGAGAGAGAGAGAGAGAGAGAGAGAGTGCAGAGGCGAGGGACATGAGATGAGAGAGAGAGAGAGAGAGAGAGAGAGAGAGAGAGAGAGAGAGGCAGCGAGAAAGAGAGAGAGGCAGAGGGAAGAGAGAGAGAGAGAGAGAGAGAGAGAGAGAGAGAGAGAGAGAGAGAGAGAGAGTGAAAGAGAGAAAGAATAAACGAGGGAGAAACAGGACACATAAAAACAGAGACATAAAAAAGAGAGATAAAAAAACGACATGATGAGAGTGGAACAAAAAGTGAGGCGAGAGAAAGAGAGATCACAAGAACGCAAAGAACAACATTTTTAGAATATAAATGCAATATATTTTAACTCCAGGCACTTTTCTATTAAACAACACCCCACTGGATATCCAGGTTAGCTATATAGGGGGAATCTAACATAATTAACACTGACCTAGATCAAAACTTCCGCTGCAACTCTAAATTACCCTAGAAATCTTGATAAACGCCCGGTACCAATAACGTCTGACATTTCGTTAAATGTCAACAAACACGAAAGGTGAATACTGGACAAACTACCCTTATTGCCGCTCAAGCCGGGACTGCAAGAGGCCAACACAAACCTACGCTTTCGTGACCATCAGGAACGAAAGTGCCGGCAGATACGGGTGTGAAAGATGGGGTTTATTTCCCCATCTCAAGCATTTGTGGGCTGGCGCCTTGGACATCGATAAAAGGAGAATTTCACAGGATGATACCCATTAACTCGAAGTAGCGTAATTAGAGCATCTTCTCTCCTAGACAGTTCAGCGCTTGTTGTCGAAAGTGTGGGCCAATAGACTCGCTGGGGGTCCAAGGCGTTAAAACGCATTAGCCGAGGAGTTATTTTTCTCAGAGAATTTCCCTAAACGCCGGCATCAATTGGACAACATTGTTAAATGCCAGGAGTGTATGCCAGCGTCTCTCTCGGTGTCCTGGTTATAAAGCCCCAGTGCTCAAGTGATGCCGCTCAGGGGGTGTAATTGCTAAAGTAAATAATTTCGTAGAGGTGGTACTGTGGCTACTAATTATTTGATTGTGTATAATAATCGTTCAATGGCAAAAATACTAAGTCCTACAAAATGAAAACTAGGGCCAGGTATTACTGTTGATATAACATGCATGCTATAATTAAATTAAAAATTAATAACTACCGAACAGGGAGCCAAATTTTAAGAACATATAAGGGCACTGTTTATGTCATACTTTGTCAATGGACAGGAGAAAACTGATATAATTGAAACATATTGATTAAATTATCTAAATGCCAGGTGGTATAGACTCAGACACAGACACGTATTCTTGCCTCCCCCATTTTTTATCTTTATCTCTCCCTCGCCTTCTCTCTCTGTCTGTCTTTCTTTTTGTGTGTGCATGTACGTGTGAGTGTAAAGTCAAAGGACACAAGTCCTCTGTCAGGATCCTAGTGAAATGTTTGATGCTACATAGTTCACCAGCCCCCTGCATAGACGCATCACAGGTCAATCTTGAACAAAGGCGACCCCCTTAAACCAGTGAACGTTGGCCTATATAATGAAACGCCATGTCCAAAATGTTAAAGAATTATTTGAACCAACATTTTTCCTCAAACCCTAAGCTTCTATAACAATAACAAATCAACCAAATAAATAACCGAGGAAAAGCATGTTACATTGCTCTTTGGTATGATTACCTTTTTAAATGTATATATATATATATATATATATATATATATATATATATATATATATATATATATTATATATATAATTTTATAAGCTTAAAACTAAATAACTTACCCGTGTCTGAAGAAATCTGGAGGGAGGGCTGCGCAGAGGTTTAGAACGACCAGCAGGACGGCCAAGAACACAAAGAGACTAGAGGTGGTCTTCATGCTGAAAAACAAAGCATTAATATATGTATACGGATAAATCTAACATGGCGGCCGAGAACACAAAGAGACTAGAGGTGGTCTTCATGCTGAAAATCAAACCATTAATATATGTATACGGATAAATCTAACATGGCGGCCGAGAACACAAAGAGACTAGAGGTGGTCTTCATGCTGAAAAACAAACCATTAATATATGTATACTGATAAATCTAACATGGCGACCGTGAACACAAAGAGACTAGAGGTGGTCTTCATGCTGAAAAACAAACCATTAATATATGTATACGGATAAATCTAACATGGCGACCGAGAACACAAAGAGACTAGAGGTGGTCTTCATGCTGAAAAACAAACCATTAATATATGTATACGGATAAATCTAACATGGCGGCCGAGACCACAAAGAGACTAGAGGTGGTCTTCATGCTGAAAAACAAACCATTAATATATGTATACGGATAAATCTAACATGGCGACCGGGAACACAAAGAGACTAGAGGTGGTCTTCATGCTGAAAAACAAAGCATTAATATATGTATACGGATAAATCTAACATGGCGGCAGAGAACACAAAGAGACTAGAGGTGGTCTTCATGCTGAAAAACAAACCATTAATATATGTATACGGATAAATCTAACATGGCGGCCGAGAACACAAAGAGACTAGAGGTGGTCTTAGGATGAAAAACAAAGCATTAATATATGTATACGGATAAATCTAACATCGCGGCAAAGAACACAAAAAGACTAGACGTGGTCTACATGCTGAAAAACAAACCATTAACATGAAATATCTGTAAACTTAGTAAAGCAACAAAGAACACAGATTAGAGGTGGACTTCTTGTTGGACCACACATTCAATCACACATGCATAATATGAATATATAAATGTATGCATGATAAAACCCAACATGGCGGCGGATGGTCTGTCTCTGTCTCTTACTTGGAAAAATTGATGTTCCTGTATTTGTGTATTTCTGGATCAAATTAATTTCCAGGTGATATGTTCCAGTGATACTTCCAATTCTCCTAATTCCTCTTCTAATTCTAATTATACATTATTATTAATCATTTTTAACAAATATATAAATAAAAATAGTTATATGTTTCTATTCCTGCAGTCTAAATCATATGAGTTTATTGTAAACTTTAGGTGACATTTTGATTCGAAAATGATACTGATATATTTATTGGAAACGGTTTATCTATTTTGCTTAATATATACTGTTTTGTGAGGTTTTAAGAGCAAGAACCAAGTCCCTGTAATTACGATACTAGAACTCTGAATCAGTGCTCGGTCTATGCATCACGCCAACGTTGTAGAGCTTAATCAGCTATTCCAATAGTTGGTCGGCAGTCCATCAGCAAACAGTTAATTTCCCCTCCAGTCATGGAGAACATTCGGGATCATTTCTTGGCGTGATGACCATAGGGACCAGCTATTATATTTGTTGATACGACGCCATCGAACGCGGTGGACTGCGCCAAGCGATAAACTGGCCGCCTTTTGTGCGTTTGGATCCTACGGATAAACCGTGTTTGATCTGACGGGTGGGTCAGCATGAGGTAGCCTCACGATGTCTTCCATTCCCTTGCGTCTCGAACCACACACGTAAGACGACTAATTTAAAGAGACCTATTCACATACCAGCCATGTTAACTATACACAAAAAATAATGATTTCCCCTTAAATTATTTTGGTATCTATACCATTATGATGTCCTAGAATCGTGTGCTCATTCCTGTACCAAATTGGAAGTTTGTATTAAGCGCAATATGTGGTGAAAAAGCAGCGTGCACACATTCTGATGGCCATACTGCAATACTTAAAAATCAAGATTTTTCAAGTTTCCAATCGGTATTTCTTCTGTATATCTTCTTTTGTATTATACTCTGTTGTTTGGGAATTTCGGAAAATCGGACCTCTGGTCATTAAGTCTTAATATGGTAAACAGACACGTGGATCGTGTTTACTTCCTAAAAGAACCATAACCACGTATAAACCCAGTGAATCTGGGATAGTATAAGTCCATATGCCATGATTGTTTAGCTGGTAAACTTTCAGCTAAAATGACCTCATGGCGTGAGATAATACACATATTATTTTTAATATGTATGTACTTTAAGTAGTTCCCTTTATCTCCGATATTAAATGAATTTTGTATACCATCTCTGTACAAGAAATTAATCCTTTGTGATACAAATAAACGAAGTCCGTATATACTTTGTTTAAAGTTTTTGCAACACATACCATCGGAACAAGGATATAGTTACGGACACGAATACTAGAGGTGGGTTTCTACTTATGCAAGCTGGAGTCGTTATTTCAATGTGTTTGACTTGGCAAATATTAGTTAAAACCGTTTCCTTATATTAATAAGCATTATATTGTATATTTTATAGTTACCAATATTTAGTTCAACCAGTTTACAAACTCAGAAGATTAACCTAGAAAGAATTTATTATTATTATTATTATTATCATTATCATTATCATTATTCATTAACTTATTTTCCACCGAGGAAGTGATAATATTAATATATGAGAATAAAATATAGGAATGAATTTAAAGACTCTACCTTGAGTGAGACAGTAAGGCTCCATAATTTTAATAAAAAAAGCGTTTTCCGACTTTATGTCGTTCATATATGTCGCAAAGGGCGTCTAATTTAGATATAATGACAAACCTTTTTCATCTTAATAACAGGATATCCCTAAAGAAATCGGCGGAGAATACTAGTGGTGTTTATACGGACGGTAGAACCCTTTTAGTGATATTACAGAGACGTAACAAAGTTACCAAGAATGCACCTGGCTTCGTGTCTTTAATACTACCTGGGTGATTTTAAGAGAGACAAGTGTTTAGTTTTCAGTCATTATTCCTGAGCAGCAAATATATGAGTTTACGCGGTGATTCTTGTATTTCAACCCTAAAGTGTCAGCTTTTGATCAAATGAAATAATATTTTTTTCAAAGATTTCTTCATTCTGAATGCCAGCCCTTTTTACGTTGTTGCAAGCTATCCCTTTTTCTTTCTTCAGTGTGGTATAACATATGTTTCAGGTACAATTAACCAGTGTTGTGGCATACAAAATTTCAATATCAAAGTAAAAAAAAAAATCTATGGTCCAGGGAAAGAGCAAGAGGTCGTGAGTTCAAATCTCAGGCTAGAAGCGCAGGCCCGAACCCAGGGTGGGCGCATTATAACAAATAAAACAGGAGAGTATAAACTGTAGTATCAAGCGCAGACTATGTAGAAAAAGAAAAAAAAAACTTTAAAGACTAATGAAGATTTATTTATACAAGCGGTGTGTTCTTAATTCCCACTTTCTACACCCGCGTTTTAGTCTGCATGCAAATGGAAGCCCCCCTTTCCCTACCCAATAATGCCTACGAATTTTGTCCGCGAGATCAGGCTTTGCTAAACGCACAGAAAGAAGACAGAGAAGTAATCGGAGGATATTTTCAAGGTAGAATTTCTTTCTGCGGAGACAGTTTGGTGGTTGTTCCAAATAGATGCTGGAGGAAAGCTCTGGGGTTGACCGCGAACACAACCACACATTTTTTTTGTAGGATGCAGATATAGTGATCTCAGGTAAGTTACCTTTACCATACGTAGTGTGTGGAAACTGCCACATATACGAGAACAGGAGGCAATCTTAAATGCACACCCAGATCATGCTGTTTTAACGCGACAATGTTCAAGCCTTTATAAGATAAAAAAAAGTTGTATCAGAGGAATGGTGGCGCCATTTCGGCCCTCTGACATTAGAGAGCCTTTGACCAGCGCATTGGTTGTCAGAGTGCCGTTACATACTTCTATGAAGAACGCACTTTAAGCTCTATGAGAATGCAAACATTTTCGGCATTTTTGACAACGCCTCAGTTTCTTGGGAAACCGTTAGTTTTTTAGAATACTTTCTAATAACATCTACCATAAAGGAGAAAAAAATCCGTTTCAGCTCAGCATATTGGTAAATCCCTCTGCATATTAGTTGAAATTCCGATGAATACAAGCATGCACCCAAGAGCTACTTGACGGCAAGAAACGTGTACGCCATACAGAAAATGACTTCTTACCACAGAGACAGAGTTCCAGATTAGATTGCGAGTTCACAGGTATTGGTCTATGTTGATTTATCATTCTGATGTTAAGATTATGGGCTGTTTACCTCCATATCAATGCAACAGTATTGAAAACCACTGCGATGCATTCCTCGGTATGGCTTGCATCACGACTCAAGTTAGGTTAAACAGCCCAATAAGTACCCAGTGAATCTAGTGCTTACGGCTAGAGGAAGGGAGTTCCGAAGCTTCAAGCTGGTCTATGGTCTAGCACACCCGATCAGATACTTCCACTATAGAAGAATATTAATCTTTTAGAAAGCGAGTTAAATCAAAACTAGCTGCCTATGTTGAGATTTTGGACCAAAGACACTAGTGACTGTATAAGTTTAACGTCATGAAATCTAGTAACGAGTTCCCTGTATCATTAGTAACTTTTGTTTCGTTTAAGAAAAAGTCATATCGCGCTGCGTTGCATGAGACTCGTGGAATTGTAAATTAATTAATCGATTCAATGAAAATATGTCAATCTATTAAGATCTGTCACACTTAATAAACATATCATGCAGTAAACTAAATTAACTAAGTTCTCTAAGAACTTTTGTACACGCCATGAGAATTATCCGTAGTTTCCTTAATATGATACCAATGACAAAAGGAATAAAAGTGGAATTCTCAGAGCCACCAAAGACAGCAATTTCCTAAATTGTTTCAGGTCTTGATTCAGAGAAAATATTTCATTTCCGTGATTCTCTTTGAACCATCCTAGACGCTGAGGCGCCTAAATGAAGTCCGATCAAATATAAACTCAGGTAAAGTTCTCTTGTTTGAAGAAGAGTGGGTCATTTCTTGTTTACCTGCTGTGTCTGCAATTGATGTGGAATATCTTCATTTATAATACATAACAAAAGATTAGATCTGGAAACAATAAGGGATTTCTTGTTTGAGGTTGGTCAAACGGGATCACTCGTGAATGCAGTTTGGTTATTTCATACTTTAGCAGGTTCCACCGTATTTAGTATTATGGGTTCCGAGCATTGACGGGAAGACATTAACTGGCTATAAGGTTAACCCTTTGTGGTTTAGAGAAATAATAATATTAACGTGCTTGGTTACGGCATCCGTTTTATGGAAAATTACCTGAGCTATGGTTAGCTTGACTTTTCTACTAAATTGCTGGTAGAGCTTCATTGTTGGACCTATGCAGAAACTTTTTTTTAATTCCAAGTGGAAATACCGTTTAAAGGACGCTCTCTAGTTTACACATCGTATTTGGCAGTGGCGTCAATTTTTCTACAACTTCAAGGGTTGGGGATGACGGCAGGCGTGGGAGGGTAATCAAAGTTGGGACAACTTTTCCAGATGAGCATATGTGGAAAGTTACACTGTACCCTGTAAAGACGACTGAGTTACTGATATTGCATATTTCATTTAATGTTACATTTATCTTTAGTCTGTAAGCCATTTTGTACTTTTGGACATTGCTGAACCATGTAAGACGCTAAACCTCACGCGATTAGCGGCTCAGCTCGGGGACGCCGTGTGATACGTGCGTGCCTTTGAAAATTCATCCCACTTTATTCCGGCCAGGTAGTTTGAGGGGAAAAGTGACACTAGTCCGTACGTTACCCGTTTCTCCCGGGCTAAATAAACACCAGACAGGGTAACAGTTGACATTCAGCTTAAGTACAAATCTTATTATCTAATTTCGTCTCTGTGTGCTATGTCTCGGAAATGCCGTGACTGCGTAACCCGAAAACTCGGCGTGAAAAGACACCGTTTGGATCAGTTCCAAAGGCAAGATCTGCTGACATGAGAATGAGGTCACGACGACTTCAGCTTCAGGTTTCACTAAATCACTAACGCCCTGTAACACGCGTTGCCATGGTGAGTACCGTATCCCATTTCAACCCTTTAGCCCTTAAATTCTTACGTATTTTGCATAGACTGAAGTTAAGACCCCATGAGTGCATATCGGGAAGGTTCGCCTGCCAGTGTCATCTATAAGTAGACGTGATGTTATACCGAATAGATGTTGCAGTTAAGAATAGGAGTAACAGATATGAGTATCAATATTAAGTGGGTTTCTTTATAAATTGGTTTTTTTAATGAAACAAATATGAAGTAACATATAAATGAATATGCATTTTATGTTGCTCTCTTTGAAAACTGAACGAATCATGTGATTTCAGTATTAAACTAAATTTTGATGGCTAGAAAATAAAGAAAGTGCTTAATGCATGGAGCTGTATCTTAAGTGAACACATTGGATTTTAATATGAAAGCCTGCACTCTCTATGTATAACTTAGTATGAAATGCATATATTACTTTTTTAAGTTAGGGATAGTAACGTCTTCTCAACATACTAAACTATATGTAGAAGATGGAGGAAGTTATTATCTATTTTATACGTGATGTCAGTAAATTAAATGGGGCGTCTCTGCCAAAAATTACACTTTCATTTGTTTCCCTTTGTTTCTAAAAAGATCGCTATAACTATTCTATGACACAGATGTTACTAAGTATAAATGCTTACTATAAGACCCAAGAAACAGGCTTATACAAATGTAATATGAGAAAACCCCGTTACCTTTTTAATTATAAAAGAAAGGTCTAAAGACTGAATAGTCCTTCGGAAAAAAAATTGTAATTTTGGAATCAGCATGAAAGCTGTGGAAATTAGTCTTCTCGGTGTGTGTGTGTGTGTATGTGTGTGTGTGTGTGTGTGAGAGAGAGAGAGAGAGAGAGAGAGAGAGAGAAGGGATGAATGCAGAGGCCTCACTAGCAGCTGTAATTAAGGCTAGCAGAGCTTCAGAGACGCCAGAAAAGCGGCATAAAATCTCATGAAAACATCATTAACTGACTGTTATTATTGCGGGCAGGGAATAAAGTCAAAACGCTAGAATTAAACCTAGGCGGCGCCTGTCAGCATGATATTAGGTTAAAGTCCTCGCAAACTCAGTACAGTTATCAAGTTTGTGTCGTCCAATCAAATAAGTTAAATTTAAATTGACAATGAAAACAACCAAATTGAGCGTAAAACTTAACGATACCCAGGAAGGAATCACTATAAACGCGGGTCTGTCTGACTGAGATCCGTTAATGGTGAAATAACGTTCAGCGTGGGTTATAGGCGCTGCAGATCAATGTTAATTTATAAGTATTAATGCCCATGGCCACTCTAAGTGTTGATTGCCTCCGGCTTCTTGCAAAACGCCTTTTTGAAGGTAGTTGTCTTGATTAGTTAAATCACTGTGCCGCATTGAAGATCAGTCCATGATACAGTTGGCTGCTGTTAAAGTGACGTCATAGAATGTATTGCGAGATCAACGCTATCAAATTGTACATATTGGTTTTATTCTGTCGCGCAGGTCCCCGAGTTCGTTACCAGAAATGCATTTTTATTTTTATCTCTGACGTCCTGTCCCGTGAATAGTCGCAATTAGAAACGGTCAATTCTAATATCGTCATATATATGAGTATCCATAGTTAAATATCTTTGCTTCCTGAAATAAACATGGTTATTATACAAAATGCGTATCGTATTATTTATATCACCATTTATATAGGTATATGATATAGGTATTTTTATCATTGAGAAGATTTATAATTACTTATATGGATGCAATTTTATGTTATTTTTTTTGTTCTATGGTTTTAGTTACCTGTATTATCCGCGACAGCGTCGAGACTCTTGATAAAATACTGAATGTATTATATGACACAATACCTTGGTATTGTAACATAATACATTCAGTTAATGAACGCGTGATATTAAGTAAACATCTGGTTATTTAGCCTCGGTATCACGTTGTTTATATGCATGACCGCCATATTTTTTAAAGTACTTATCCGGGGAGGTAGATCAAAATTTAAATTAAGGAAATATCGGGTTAAGATATATTTTTATATGATAAATGAAAAGCTTAGCATTTGCTGAAAATAGTTTTCATTCTTAGGTTTGAAATAATTTGAAAGAGGAGAAAATGATGGAATAAATACACAGAACTTGCGTAATCCTGTCAAAATGATACATGTATGAATTATAAAGTATAAAGCTCCAAGTTAACAAACTGGTAGTTAATTCAAAACGTATTCTACCAAATAATCTTAATTAACGGTAATGCAACAGAGTAATTATAAACAATGATCCATCATGAGCTAAAAGAACAGTAATTGGCTAGTGCATAATTCAGTGTAGGTCTACCCCGAAGAAATTAACGGTGCATGAAGGGAGTGTCTAGATTACATCTTCAATATGCCCGGATGAACGAGTAAAAGTAAAGCATCCTGCAATGTATCATTATAACCTATGTCTAATCAGTGTTCCAAGTATAAGTTAACACATTACATAATACTTATTTAAATTAAAACTAAAATAATCAATCTTATGTATTTTATCCCTGACAAGCCCAGTACAAAGGGTCACGTGTTTTCCCAGTGGGTTTAGCAGAATTAACAACAGGAAATACGTCAAGACTTGTTGCTCATAATAATATGGGAACTTTGGTCACATTAATTAGCATCCAGTGCCTTAAGAGGACCATTTGCCTGTGTGAGCAGAAATAAACTGGAGATAATGGGGGGGGGGGGGGGGGTATAAATGAATTAAATCAGATAAAGATTAAGCTAATGAGAGTAACAATTCAAAATGACCCGGCTACGGAAGAGCGAAAAAAGCTCCGCAATGTCTGACTCATTAGGCCACGTCGGAGTTGAGTAGAGCTTTTTCTCTATATAAATATATGGAAGTTTGAGATAATGGAATAAGCAATGAGAGAAATTGGGTAAAGATAATCTCTTTCAATAACGAATGAAAACCCCTTAGATATGACGAAGTTATGGAGAGCATGACAGTTTACCAAAGGTACTGTTACAGGAAGAAAGTTCACCAGTGTTTGTTCGTCATTTATTACGGAGTAACTTTACGACAACAGTAAATGTGATGCATAGCATCAGTCCATTAAGAACTGATCTGACTTGGCGAGCGTCAGTCGCGGCGACGCCCGCTGGCTCATCTATACCATAATCTCGTGATCGTAGTAAGGTTTCCATGCGTGATCAATTGAATTCCAAACGATAAGCGTATATAAGGCTGGGTAATTGGGTTGCTTCTAATTTACTCCACAAGAGAGGTTATGTTTTGATCCGCATTTGATTATTAATTACCTTCTTGAAATCCTATTGAGACACAACCACACATATCCGTATTTCTTTCGAATCCGCTTCGTAAATCCGCTCCATCACACGTAAATAGTCCATACACGGAGCGATATAACGGTACGAAGTACAGAAGACAAAAGTAAGAATGCTGCTTTACTAACAGAGTTACAAAAGGATTTTCATAAACTTTATGAGTTTAGTTGTTTTGACGCATAAAAAGTGCGTTAATGAAGGCTGTGATTCATGGGAATAAATGGAAAACCCCGGCAGCCTCTTTGTTTCCTCTGTACCGAGTGTAAAATTAGACCTATGGAAGAAAACGGACTATAATTTGGTCGCATGGAGAATGTTTTCGAATCTGAAAAGCTGCGCTGCAGAGTTTTTTCATACTTTTACGAGTACAGGTCCGTTGAGGTCCTGTCTGAGGCCTTCATAAGCATAAGGTCTATGCCTCAAGCCCTATATTACTGACCAATATGCCTAGTAATCTGGCTATATGGAATTAGAGCCGGACTCAAGGGCGACATCAATGAAAAGTTGAGGGAAAGCCAGTCTAGAGACACGAAATGACATGAAGAATAGCCGCGTACTTTGAAAGAAACGTCTGCATAATCATACCATATTTTTTGTCCGGGACAGCGTTTTATTATCTGCTGGCTATGCGGGAGATGAGGTTAGGGGGCTCTTTAACTTTTAAAAAGCCCTATTTTATGAGAATAAAATTGCCACAGACATATAATTTATGAAAAGTTTTCTATTTATTACTTAACGAAAAAGGAGTTGTCACAACAAAAACGTAATCATAGATTAAATTTATCTCCAAAGATGTAAAAAATAACACTAACAAATGAAAATAAAGCGACCCCCTGGAAACTCACACCATCATATTATAAATAAATATAAAATCAGTCCCAGTAGGGGGAATAATAATTAATGTGGTTTCCACAGGAACAAGATTAATGCTATTTGTGTAAAGAAGCAGAGTTATGTTTCAAACGATTGTAAATCCTAGGAAACGACCATTAGATGTATTATGATACTGGAACAACATAATGAAACGTAAAATGAACAAGTTTGGTAAGACAAAAAAATCGAATTAACTTCATTTGAAGTCACTGATTCTAACTAGAAAATAAGCTAAAAATTGTCATCTGCAGTGTGGTGTGCGTTTCACTAGGTTATGTAACATGTCTTCTAAATAATATTTACTTGTGACGAAGCTGTTTTGAATGACACCTAGTCGCTTTTCAAAAGAAGTGTATTTAGGTAAAATGTCAATCTCGGCATGGTGTCGGTTTCACATCCGGGAATTTTAACGCGTTTTTGAACATACATTTTAGAATATTCAGACTTTTGAAAACATTAAGCGCACATGTATAAAATACTCTAAATTTGCATAACACTATATAATAACAAGGTCTGAAATTAAATCCCAAGGACTCACAGAGGAATCAAAACAACTACTGCATAATGGTTTAAAAAGGTTTTAATGCCGGCAGAACACCTTTTTCACCATACTACCCAAGATATACCGGGAATATATGGTACTGAGTATTCGGGTCTCTCCATATCTAATCTAATACTTATAAAATGAAGTTGGTCCACTTTTGTCCTCAATGTTCTCTGAAACCGCGATGCGTATGAAACTGTACCATACCTCATTTTGAAGGTTTTTGTCCCCCCGCAGTGACCTCGCCGATATGAGAATAAATAATATTTAATGTACGCTCCAGTCTGTGTGATTCTTGCGTGGTTTCTAAATTGCCTGGAGGTTACCATGCACCGAAAACAGTTGAACTGCCTTCGGCAAAGACCGGAATACATGCGTCGCTGGTTATTCACAACAACGGATAAAGGTCTGTGGTGTATATGAATAAACCCTGCTGTCAGTGACTAATGTAAGCATGTTGACCAGACATTTGTCCCTGTCGCTGACCCAATTGCAGGGTCAGAAAATGTGAACAACAGGAGACTCTCGATCCCTTTACACACTTTCTTATGAGAGTTTTCATTAACGGTTAATCCCCAATTCATCTAGGTAATCATTTTGCGTGATGTTGAAATGACCCAAGCAAATGTCACTGCACTATCGCCGTGCATTTCAACCTCAACAAATTTGGAAACAATTGTATCACGTAAACTCTCCAAGGGAGCATGTGCATAAGTTTCTGTTTATATTAACAATAAATTAACGTCACGGATATTGCACCGCAAAATAGATCCACAAATCAATATAAAAATATGTTTCACGGTAAATTCCTACTCTTGTTTATGTTTGGCATGGATTTGTCGACGCATATTTTATATTTGCTCCAATAACTTAATTTTTGTAATGGTTTGAAATATCTAACAAAAAAGGTTGCTGCGGCTGAAAGGCGGGGGGGGGGGGGGGGGGGGGGGATGTCTTGGATCCGCTTCTGCTATATCTTTTAGGAACAGCTTCCATGCGTTACTTAAGACATACATTTAAATCATCATTCATATCTTCCTTACATCAATCTAGCCTTTATAAGTCTAACAATAATAATATATGTAACCAGTCAAAGACCTTGGAAAATCTGAATGCCCCCGCGTTTCATTCTGGTTCGCAAATGTAAACATCATCACTGACCAGGTCTTCAAGGTAATTTCTTGCCACGAGCACAGCGTCACAAAATAACTGTAAAAATATTTGTAACTGCATGCTGTAGCTACGTGTGTGCTGCTAGATACAACAACGGATTTTTTTTTACGATTTTTTAGGGACTCTTAAATATCTGCCGCAATCTGGTTGAATATTCGGAACGTATTGAAACTATTCTAAAGAATTGCATTTGTCTACAACGATTTGGCCGCAAAAATTTCCATAAAGGTGACAGCTTTAATTTTTTTTCTTTTGGCTCAACTAAATAAGAACATTTGAGGAATTCCGTTACGGTTTCGGACCTCGCGTCAAGGCTGTTGCAAACGATTATCAAGGCTCGCTGCTCCACAGCTACGGGTGTTTCGTGTATAATTATCCCTGCTGATGGGTAAGAAGACCGGGGAACCCCCGTTATGCGCACTCGTTTGGCAGTAAAACAACCAGCCTTCCTAATGCGCCCGAAGAGCGCTCATATTTGGTGAAAAAATATCGGCTGACTGTGAAAAATCTCAACGCTTCCCGGCTGGGATTCGAACTGTCAGCATTACGTCTGTACTATGCTATTGGACTAGATAAGCCGGTTATGAATGTGTAGTTAAATATGTGTAAATGGGAAATCACATAAATTGTACCGATGTGTCGGAGACTACAGCGTTTTCGTGCCTTGTTATTTAAATGCGAAACCTCTAACTACAGGATTTTTAAGATCTTTCATTATTACTCCCAAAGGCCTGTGGTAATAATAAAGTGCGGACTGTATCCCACCGATTGCTGAATCGGGCTTTTAGGGAGTGTTTGTGGTACAACGGGCCGAAGCTCCGCTTGTGCCGCTTCGCGACTCATTGAGCGTATTGTGAGTTCGTGTCATCACAATGGCTTTATCAATCATGCACAAGCCTTATCTCCCGTGTGGGCTCGGTACGAGAAATCCGACCTGACAATCAATGAAACATGCTGTAAAACCAAACGAGGCCAAATAAGATATAAGCGGACTTCATTCTATCTCATAGGTGTGTGAAATATCATATCCCGTAATATAATGCAGTTATTAACAAAGACACCATTTAATTATGAACAAAGGGCTATTGGTGAGATATATTTCCGATCGACATTAAAATGTTTTTAGACTGCGCGGAATGATCCGACCCGCGCGGCCTTTTCATGTTTAAGTACATGAATTGTCTCACTCACTGTATTGCCTCTTTAGTTTGCAATGAGATTGTCCAGATGATACTTTGTCTCGGTTACCCTATTCCAATGACACATCCAGGGACGTTATGATACTTCACATACACTGTGAATTAAGTATTGTATTGTTTGATATTATTGTCCATTGCCGCTCAAAGTCGTCAACTGTTTGAAAAAGACATACCTCTGTAGAAAATGGTCATATTAAATGTATCATGGAGCTGTTGTTTGAGTGAAGTTAGTAGAACTCCAATCTTATGACAGAATATACATGTATATGCATTTTTACAACATATCACACAAAAGTAACCTGCGCTTGTCAAGTAATATTGAATCTTTAAGTCCAATTAATGCCATGGCTTCACCATGGTTAGAGGCACTAATTATTTCATACATTCTATAGATCGTAGTCAATGGTAAGGTCTGTACACACGCTTTATATAAGGGTTAACCTGAATATGACATTTGCGGGATTAAAGGCATACTTTTGTTTGCAAGTTGTTCGTAAAGTTTTCAAATTCGCGGTATTCGCGAAAAGGAAATTATTGCAAATTTAAAACCTTCGTGAATAAGACGTCTCATGTACACAGGTGAGCGGCCATTTATAATATATCCTCATTAGCATTTCATTTATGTAACCCAGACGACCTCACCTGTGCGTTTAAAAGTCGAATAACAAAATTTGATTTTATATATAATAATGTATGTTATACACCTGACTGAGTGCAAATCGTGCAGACGGATATATGTGTATAATGCTGAGTATATTGACTTTAAGTATATAAATAACACACGGTTTGTATGAAATACGCACTGTATTTTAGATTATTAATCTGTTTATATTTTCCATTGGGTTACAATAATTACGCTCCGATTTTTAAAGTGTATATCGTACGCCCATGTTTGTATAATTGTAGAAATGAAATCGGAATCGCACAATGCATGAATTTGAAGTGTACAAATGCCAAAGATATATGACATTCTGATTAAAAAATCAGTAAATTGGCATTCGTGTTTCATTAAATTTACTAACAAGCCGTATGGCATCAACACGTTCAGCTTAAAAGGTGACGTAAGACCTAGTTAAAACCGTTTTCAGTCTACAAACGGAATACTTTTATGGAAACAATAAAACAGAATTGTGAAAAGGTAGCTTTACGATGTTTTTAAGACAAACAGTGTGGACTCTATTGATAAGAATACACCATGGCTGTAAAGTGACCTGCCCGTCCATCGTCAATGGGTTCAAAGTGCCAGTGGGTGCAAGGCAAAGGGCCAGGACTGTTAGGGAAACATCAAAACGATTCAGTCCTTTCCTAATCCTTTTAAAGCGAAACAATTGGCGGACATTAGCGGCGACAATCCATTTGGACACAGCAGTAGGTATTGGCAGTTTGGAGGGTTTTCACGGGCCCGGTCAAATTACAGGGACCGTGGATAGATAGCAATCTTTGCCCCATCTCACCCGGTATCAGTGGTTTACATGTAAATTCCATTATTCACTTGTATCAAGGGTCGCGGAGAGTTGAAGAAATTCGTGGCGGTGCATAGTTCATAAGTACATGTGGTCATTTGTCCACTTAACACGACCTCTGGTTTGACAGCCGGGGTAATTAGCTGAGGGGGTACTCGTAATGTTCAAACCTCAACTCAAGGACTTGAGTGGACCGTGGAATGGAATTAACGAACACCTATGAGATATGGCTTGACCTTATGAACGGTATCAGTCATAGCGAGCATCGCACCAAACCACCCGGTCTCAAATCAAGATGAAAACTATGGGATAAATAAACTGAATTATAACTGCGTTCTATAACTGTAAAATGCACAAACATTTATGGTAACATTAATTGAGACCTGAACCATTTTAATTTACAAGGCATTATTTAAGCACCAACTATCACTGTAGTAATGAAAAATTACTATCGTTCTTCAATTTACCATCGATATAGATTAGAGACATTTACTTGGTTTCCGCATGTGGTTCTAGTTTAGTCAAATTAAAAAATACATACTTTGAAATATATGTCCAGGAAAATATACTGTTTTGTCTAAATATAAGTTATTTAGGTATTATTGTACTCCCCCCCCCCCCAAAAAAAATAAAAAAATGTTATTATGTGTAATGAGTGAGAAAAAGATCACGTTTTGTACACGTATGATGAATGGGATATCACGTGACTTTCATTAAAATTTAAAAAATTATTTTACGTTATAATGCCCATGGTATGTAACCTTCACTAGATGAGAATAATTTGTATATTTGTCAATATTCAGAACAAAAATAAACCACACTTATGATTTCTTCAACCTCCGAGCTGTGTAAGCATACAGGCCTTCGAATAAGAAACACTTTATGAAGTTATTAGGGATAGAAAGCTACTCTCCTTGCAGAATCACATTTCCTCACTGTATTACCCTCTGTCTGGAGAGTATGTCTAACCTCCAGTCATAGGACGGAACACCATAAATATACGATAAATAAAATATTCACTTGCACAGGCAGACAAATTATATCTTTTTACATATATCTAGTTTTATTATAGATCCAAGGTCCGTTACAGAGAGCGTGGCAATTCTAAACAATTCCAAAGGCTCTGACTGTGTCTTATTGGCTCATCATTTGGGAGACCGACCATGCCTTTTATTAACAGCGGTGTCTGGAGTCTGGATTTACGGGCCAAGCCGTCACTATACTTTTCAGCGATAAACATCAGACATGCATGGACGTTACCTTTCAATAAAGATAGGGTAAATCTTCTCTCTATCTATATTTATGATATGGAACAGTCCTTTCACCAATTTATAATTATGGCCGTCGTGACCAAACATATAAGTACAGAGAGAACACGGGGTTTCTCAAACCTTCCAAGATTCCTTAGGAATAGATCATTCAAATGTGGCCGCGGTTACCATCACAAACATATAAAACATTAAATTTCAGACACCTTATGAAGTTTTGTTTCACAAACAAGCAAACGAAAACCCTGTATCTATTAGAATATTTTATTATATTCGATTTCGAATTCTATTTCGATTTTATAAAACGTTGGTGTTGTGAGATGTGCACCGTACCGACTAGTTTTTTAATCGTGCACGCAACAGCGTTCTTAAAAGGCTACTAGCCTTGCAGGTGAATGCTATCTTTATTTGCGGAGAGGGTAAATGTTTTTGTATTCACAGGTCCAGGTTTCCATTCCCTGATTCATATTTTCATCAGTTACAAATTGATTATTTATAGATTTTTTGATAATAGATATATTTTATAGATAATATATATATATATTTTTCTTATATTGTGTGTGTTCTGATCGTCATAATATTTTCTCTAACAGCTAGGTCTCCTTTGCTTTAGAACAGCCCATAACAAAAACACCGTCATTACAGTGTGAAAACACTCAAGTCTAGAACAGATAAAATTTACCTGAATTTAGCAGCACTAAATGTTTCGGTGACCATTTTGTTTTATTATATCGTCTGAGGAGCCGACAATGTCGGGCCCGTAAAAAAGGTAGAATAAAGATATCAACTTGGTTTGAGGAACCATATGGTTTAACGGCGTAATGTCAAGAGTCTGATGACAAGCCCACGTATTCAAATTTACTGAGCGCAACTAAATCTGTGAACACCCAAACATAGTTAACAAAACATGGGCCATATGGAGAATAGCGTTGCCTCATTAATTCATGATCCACACTTGTCTTTATGTCACTGGCATTGATTTTCTCTCTTATCAGGCGGTTCAGACTTTATTTCCTGCTTCCCGCCAATAACTTGAGGCTTTTACCGACGTAAAGAAGTACACTCTTGATTTACCACCATTTTAAGACATTTCTGCCGTGGTGAATCTTATATTATATATAAGATATTAATGAACTAAATCTAACACAGTGATAATCTGTTTTGATGCCGAAGATTGAAAATTTCCTGCTAAACCAAAACAACGCTGTAACATGTAAGGATAAAATCTTTTTGTTACAGTTTAAGAATTGTCTGTTTCGCGCATAGAAATTCAAAAGTCAAGAAAAGCTCCAATTAACTTATTCAATATACAGTAAAACATAAAGGTTCTAAGCCAAAGTTTTAATAGAAAATAGAAAATTGGTAATACATAATGTCACTAAGTGTACAAAAACGCCAAACTTAGAATTCAGCTTGTCAGGTAGACTGTATCAGGTGATTATGAAATTAGTAGGACCTTCCACCAGATTTCTAAATTTATTGCAACAAACGCGTTACGGCAATATATGAGTAATTCTGATAAATATTAAATGTTTTAAATCAAGAAACTTTATTAACTCGAGTAATAATAAATGACAGTACATGACATCTTTTACGACACATGGTTGGGAAAAATTACAATCGTAAGAATAACTTTTACATTTAAAATAAAATTGGCATTTGTGAATCTCCACACATTCTTATCGAGTTTCCCTTACTTATCCCTCTTAATGAATACCATTCTTGATGTTATATCATATATCCAGATAACACAAGAAGGCGTTGCGGTAAGTTTTCCACACAGCTAAATTTGGTCAGATGTCAGATCATAACAGTTTAGCATGGCCTTGGCTCTTCTGTAAGTTGTTATTTTTGTGGTGGCGTCAATGTCACGCTTAAAAGCTGTCCATTGTGTCTACTATAGATTCAAGTGCAGACATTTCTTCAAATATTCGGTTTTTGCTATATATTGACACTTTCTATGGCATTTCATAACATTAGGTCCCATAATCATAATTTTGAAAGAAAAGGTGAGAAAGCCGGTATTTTCGAAGGCCACTCTGGCACCCCTGTGTGACAGAATTGACTCTAAAATAAAAAAAAAAAAAATCTGGCACTCATCGCTTGTACTGGCACTCATCGCTTGTAGCAAGCACCTTTTACGCAGTCCGCTTTTTCTGTCTACTCCTTACGAAATGAGTTTAAAAATGCCACGTCTATCTATCAATGAGTCCTTCATGTAGATTAACCAAAAAAGGAATCAATATTCGCTAAGTGATGGCACTGCTCGACTACAATAGAACGCAACGATTTATATCTTATGACAAGTATGCCTCAAGGCTTCTGAAATAACATTGAAAAAACTGAATACTTCAAAAATTATTTTACTTGAATACACCTAGCATGTGCTTACACACGCAAGAATATAGCACTTTGCATATTCTTCTAGGCAGTTGTGGAAGTTCGGACATTAGTTCACCGCTCACAATATTTATGTGTATTAAAAGTTGCAAAGTAACACTCATTGGACAAGCCAGGTTGTACAAAAGTGTAGTAAAAAGAAGTTTCATAAATGTACACCCGTAAAAATAGACACAATAACAAACGTTAAGGTTTCTGGGATAAAAAAAACTTGATGCAAGACAGTTCATGTAAAAAATAAATCTCTTAGTTCCTCTTTGGTCGGCAGAACGCCATGGCCCTAACTTAAGTAAATGACTGGGTTTCCACCCAGTGGCCATGGCTTTAGTGCTCTTGTCAATCCATTAAACGCATGAGAAACAGGCCATAACATGGAAACCATGTAGAAAAGATACCTGACTTGGGCTGAATAGTTTTGGTGTCAAAAGAATCAAGTGGCCATGGTAAAACTATACTAACCTGTGCAGAAAAGTGTCATTGGTTTACTATAACCGAAATAAAAAGTTCTCTTTATTGTTCTTTTCGAATTTTTCATTTTTCCTTGTCCCCTAAAACAGTTTTTATACCCTGCTTGTAAATTCGATCGCGTCCGCTTGATTACACGCCCCGCAAAAATACACGACACACTTGACATATATGTGGCATTTTTTTCCTCCAATGAACCTTTGCTGCCATGATAAAGTACCTTGGAGACGACAATTGTAATGAAATATCTGAAAACGTCCCGCATTCCACACCTCACGTCCGCGGGAAGAACACTTGTTAAAGAGTTCTAAAATTGTGAGACTTTTTTTCATTGTTCTATCGTTTTTTCATGTTAATGTTTCTAATAAATAGCAACGAGAGGCAAGGTATTCAAATATAACATAACAACAGAGGGCTGTATTCCAAATGGGAACAAGAAAAGTCAATCTCACAAAATTATGATATCGACCACGTTTTCTGTTATTTGATCTTTCCAAAAATAATACCTATGGACAATTTATGGCCTTATTTTGGATAAATTCAATAGAATAACACTTGGTTGTATAAATATTTATGGTTGCGAAATAAGCAAATTCGTTTATGCCTTTTCCAGCAAATAAACCGTGTTAAAAGTTACAACACTTTGGTATCTGGGTTTTCTCGCACGTACAGTTTTAGTGTTGTTAATTTGATTATGGGGATATTATAGACGTGCTTAAATGCCGTGATATTTGTATAGATGGTCGCGTATCTGGTGTTACTGGTAAGATTGTTGTGTTGATGATAAGTATACCAGCAAGTATTCACCGGAGCTCTCGTAAAACTATTTTTGCTGCGCTTAACGCTTGCTGAATAAACTGACACTGGCATGTATATATGTTCGCGCTAAATCTAATGTTTAAAATGGCGTGATGCACAGAGAAAGTGGTCTCGAATGGAAAAAGTCAAGACTTTATTACATCAAACAACGCCTCCCAGTGGAAAAAAACCATTAACGGTTTCAAATCTGTCCTTGGGAGCCCCCCTGTGTCTGTCGGTTTGACCCTGGAATCAATTTTCCAGCACTCTTGAACCCGTGTTTACCCTTTTGACATGGCGATGCGCCCTAGTCGTATATGGTATCAATGATTATCTCACGTGTATGCACCAATATTGTAGAACCGCAATCAAAACTGGATAGCACTATTGTGACACAGTCTGGGAAACCTTGAGGGCATAATTAAGAAGGGATGGATTGAACCAGACAAACACTCACTCACTTTCCCACCTCTTGTAATTACTTGAGTCAGATGGACTGGGCGCAGGGACAGGGAGAAAAGTGGGACATAATTCACTAAATGTTCAAGGAAGACACAGAGAAGTACTCGATTAAGTAGTAACTCAAGAGCTTTGTGACATCTTAAAGCTTAATTCTGTAATGTGTAGCATTCTCTTTTTAAACGCAATAATTGATAATTTTTAGCAGAATTTCAAATGGCTGTCTGTATACGAATGAACTCAATCCGCGGCCCCATAAACGTCCGAGACATTAACTTGATGGGCGTAGAGCATAATCGTGTGGTAAAGGCATTGGACTATGAAGCCGAAGGCTCCGTTTCTAACCTCGCCGTTGCCTCGTAGGCAAATGGAAAAATCCCTATAGAACAAGATTCGTTCTAATGTCTTAACGGCAAGTTATGACCTTTTGATTTAACTTAGCAACGTGTACATAAAACCTGAAATGAAGAGGCATACGAAATTATATATTCTTATTTTTAATGCTTACTCAATAGAAAATTCTTTCACAAATCACTGACTATCATTCAAAAAGCATGGAATTGATACAAATATTGTTGATGGGAGAAGGTGCGAAAACATCGTCTGTGTAACTGAAGCATAGCACACGCCAGCTTATAAAGGGGTTATAACTATCTTTATTAAAAAGTACTCACCTTATTATCATGTATTAAATATTTGATTAAACTCATTAAAATCTCATTATTCAAGTTAAATTATTTAATAATCATCTCAATAACATCATAATTGTTTCAGTCTGTTGTATGTATTTTGAATAGCACAGAATATTCAAGAAGAAATTTTCTGAAAGAGCTTTTAATGAAATGAACAACATGGTTTTCCAAATTTAATTTTTAAGAGACGATGAATAAAAGATGGTTGGACAATGTTTTAAACTCACTAATGAAGCATAGTAGAAACAATTTGTGTTTTAACGGATGTAATTATGTTTAATGCATTAATGTGATAGCGACATGCTTTATTGATTAGATTTAGGGTGCTAGTTTTTGCTATATGTATAGATAAATTAAATATATTTATTAATATAACATATAAAAAATTATTGGTTTTATATTTATGAAAAAATAAACAAAAACTACACATACCTTAATTAGTTTCAAAGTGCTACATAAAAAGTTCAGCCATTACGATTGGTTACCAGGTGTTCCCTTCTAAATAATTACAAAGATGCGCTGTACAATCCAGCCGGTTTATTTGATAAGGATAAAATGATATGTCAACAAGTGAAATTACCATGAATTTTTATTATGCTAAAAATAATTTTTAATAACCATTATAACTAATGCCAGGCACTTTGCATGGCTCAGATGGTAGCTTCATTGGTCTCTGGAGATGGAGAAGACCACCGATCTTAGACAGAACTAAAACCCCGGTTCATGATGCATAGCCATAGAGGGTATCAAACCCGCGTCGCCAGAGGCGAGCGTCGAGTGTTTTACCAATATAGAGGGCAGTTAAAAGATTAAGCTGAAGAAAAACTAGGATTGTATTTGAAAGGAATAAAGAATAGAAAGACTTTCGTTAAAATTAAAGTACTCTTTTTAACAGTCTTTGATATATTCGAGTGAAAGATAACCCTATAATGATTTTAAAGGGTTTATAAGCTATATATGGAAAATAACTAATAATAACACGGACTGATTTACTGAGTGTTAAGAGGTTTCCTAAAGGAAGTGGGAAATATACTCGACCCGGAGTTTAGGACCGGCAGATTGATGGACAGTCGGTCTTCTCCGGAAACAAATGCTGGACGATAACTGTGTATAAATCAGGGCTGGATGGACAAGGTGACATTTGTATTAGCCGGCACTCGTTGTGGCCAATGTAGTTGCTAGGTGTAACAGGAAGGCGCTCAATTGCTGCATCCCCCACGGAAAACCATAAGAAAAAGAACAGGTTTATAGATTGAGTAGATTGTGGTCGGGACCAAAAAAGAGACGACCAAACAAAGCCTAAAGTCGTCGCTACTGGATATCTCCACATTTTGGGAAACGGGCAAACACACCAACCGATCACTCCTAATTACTTAACCGTAGTTGACTTCCAAGTGAATTGACAAACAGCAGGACTTTAAAGGCTCTACCCGTCAATAACAATATTTTATAGGGCGTTATAATGACAGTAAGTGAGATCGCCAATGGCACGTGCGAACCTTACTGCGGGACACATTGCACTTCGTTTATCAACGAAAACGCCGTATTGACCCCAGAACGTTGAAGCGCGGAAAAAAGTTGACAGCTATTTTACTAAATCACGCTGCGTAAACAGTAAGAAAATATGAAACATTTTTTTTCAGAATGACACGGGGGCAGTACTAATTCTATACTTTCCTGTTATCATAATACTCCATAATACTATATATGCTGTCCCTTAACTTCCAGTTATACAGATAAAGCCGTTTTGCACAAAATATTGATTACTAGTATAAAAATCCTTTACATCTAGACAATTTTCTCATGTGCCTTTCACTCATAAAACGTTAACGATTATGTTACCAGAGGCCGACATGTTGGACGTTTTTGCCCATATTGACAACTATTTTGCTGCTCGTTTCTAAAATGTCATAGTCATTTACATATCCAATTGCAAGATTTCGACCTTACCCACAGTAGAAAGCTGAACTGTCCAAAAATACCTCACACCACAGCTTAGCGTTATGATATACCATAATGAGGCACTGAAGTGGTTTCCATAGCAACTATACAAATTCAAAGATTTTATATGTTATTTTAATTTCCGTAATGATAACAGGCCCCGTAATGAGTTTATAAATACACTGACCCCTATTCGTGCCGTTTGCAAGAAGACCTATATAGAATGAATTAGAGCTTTGTTACGTAAAGGGTCCTAGGCCTTCCCGGCATCCTGTGCGGTCGTCTAATATCTAGAAGAGAAAGAGCTGCAGATTAACGTGTGGGCATGACTTTTATAAAAGTGTCTCATTCCAGAAGGGTACAGAAATAATTTCCGTTGTCTATAGAACCCAGTCTTGGATATTAGGACTTTTTATTAGTGTATATCCGAAAGGAGGTGCTATTGACGAGGCTGGACCTTGTTGTATGTTAAGAAGGAAATAGAGACTGTGTTTTACTTACATAGTCTTACAGTCTACCTTCCAATAAAGAAGCAGACCACCCTACACAATGAAACCTGTGGTAAAAGAAATTTATACCCAACAAAACCCGGGTAAATGCGATACTTTGTATTTCTTAAAGGTTATTAAATGCGACATGGTGAACTTAGTTACAATACAAAACGTAATAAAAATTGATATATATATGTAATGTCCTAAACCATAAATAACATTTAAAATTGATAAGTTAAACACATGTACACATAGGTATATAGATATTGTTTCGCTAATTATAAAACATGTATTATTGTGTAAAAGGCGAATGAGAGACTATGTTGATTAAACTTGATTTGTGAATTATACTTCATTTTTTATATTTCGCTTATTCACATGCATTTTTGTTTGTCGGGCCCGCGGGTCTACAAAACGCAATTTTTACAAAGAAATGAAAATTTAGCTTTATCTGTTAACCCCAGTCACAAGCAGTTCCCATCCTGTTGCCTTGCTTGACCGCATAGAGGAAATGGAAGCCAAGTTAGGTATATATTGAGATTCCAAGGGGACGCCGGGGTAGGCGCGGACGTCCATTACGGGAGCTGCTAAGCTGGTACCGTCCAAGCGTGTGGGTTCCGATATCCAGTAAATTGACAGTTTAAGTACTTGTCACATTTTGAGTTACACGCCTGAACACTTAGAAAAGAGCCACGCTGCTGGCTTAGGTCCAGCGCCTCATCTTGAATAAGAACAGGCCTGTTGTATGTCCGTCCAGCGGTAAGTACCTAGGCTCAGTTTGAAAGTTTTCCAAACCAGTCTGCGTTGGCGACCAGGGTATGTCTAGATATGTTGGATGAAAGCAAAAAGTTCCCAATGTATGTTTGGAATACCACTAAATTAATACAAAGTGATTAACTTTATATAAAATATATATGACCATTTTAGCATATACTTTGGAGAAAGAGCGATGATATCCTCTCAGTCTCTACAGGTATAGGGCTTTCGAACAGTCTTCAATACAGATGCACAGGAACACCTTCTTCAACACAACATTCCGTGATAATTTTTAACTAGGGAAAGAGATGGCCTGAAGAATATACTGGTGGAATCTTAAAACAGTTTTCTCCCGATATTTCTATTATTATATTTAAACTTAACAAAATCAAATGAAATCACACCGCATGTCAAAGCAACAAGCAATACGGTGGTAATAGCGGCCAGACGAGCCGGTCAGACTACCAAACACAGTTGACGCTTCATGTTTTAACAATAGTTTGAAGTATCGTGCGCTGACGTTTATTAGGTATTGGCTTGCTGTATTTTCATATTTTCGAGGTTTATTAAATGCTTTCCGGATTTATGCAATTTTAATAGCAAGAACACAGACTATAATAAAAATGACTTATTCTTGCCATGCAGTCAACCGGCTTATAATGAATGCTTCATAAATTGTTCAAATACACAGTCGCCCTGGTTTCTTCCAATTAGATAAAGTTTGTCTATATTTAGTGTTGATAAAACAAGGCCTCGATGAATTTCAGATTAAATGAACCAGTCTCTTAGACAGAAGTCTTCCCAACAAAGCCAATGATATGAAATGTTAATTCTGCTATGATCTAATTACATTCCAAATGGATTTAACCTTTCGGGATTTGCCGACAGTCAGCGATTTGTCAAAGCAAGCCCGGTCGGTGACTGGTACCAAATCTGAAGAGTCTGCTGTCAGTTCAAAGAGGAAGGTTACAGTTGCATACTGCATGTTCTATCCAGACGTTGACGCTCGTCTCTTGGCAGTTAATGATCTTGCACAAGGACTAAGATTGGCAGCTACAATTATTTGAAAAGTAAGGTCCCTCGGCTAATGATCTACGCTCACCGTCTATTGCCTGGTGTTTGATCGAACGGCCCGCCCACGCGGTCATTACTAGACAAGATACAAGCACTGTATTAATAACAAACTGGGAGCCCCTTTGGGGGTTGATTTGCTGCCAAATACACTGAGGTAAAAACAGAATCATCTGAGGCGAGAGTGCTGGTCTCATGCAATATGCATATAATAAGGAGTAAGTATGAAGCTCGGAAGAGTTAACCATTGACCAAACCAGTGTAGATGCCAATGCTTGACTAGTTAAAACACATCTGCAGTTGTTGTTGGAGGAAAAGCGCTCCTGATTATAGTCCATCACCGAATAGCTCTTTTCCTGACAGACAGTTTTTTTGGGGTATCTTACAAAAGGTTTGATTCATTACCTTTTGTTGGTACTATTATTAGATTATGATGCAAAATAACATGAGATAACATGAATAATATGTATCCATAATATGTATAATAATATATATAAAACCTTCTGGAAGTTAGTCGCTTTATCGTACAACAGACCTACGAGATCAGCCTGACGCAAAGAATATACAACAATGCTGAAAATATTTTGAACATGTTCAACATTCAACGACAAGGTTCTATGACCGCTTTTTCCATCGTAGAACAACCGAATTTCGTACGATGCACCCACGACTATCCAAAGAATTTCACCAATTAACTGTCCTAGACCTTTCGTATACCTGTAGTTCGATGTATGTGACCTAGGCTTTACTAGTAAAAGTACGCAAGTTGAAATTTTCCCTTCCTTTACCTGTATTATGAAAATTATAAACTTAACACTCCATTGCTATCTCAGGTAGGGTGGTAAATGATATTTCGTCAAAAGGAATATGTCATAAAAAAACAACAGTGACAATCGGTTTTAGGTGTATACATTTCAACCCGGTAACAATTAAACACGGACTGGAAATCGCACTGGTTTCTCTCATCACGATGGACCACAAGGACGACGATACTAATCTCATCACGTGGCCTTCAAATACCATATGGATAAGATAAGGAAGAAAGGACGGGACTTCATGCATTGGATTAATCGAAAAAGGAACGAAGGGTACGTATTGGAATTTATGTGAGAACTTGTAAAGATAAAGAAGGAACTAATGCAAAATTTTCTTATTCCATACTGAAATGACAAGCCTTCCGATTTCGTGGGTAGCTATTTTTGCTTTTCATTGCATATCAATACGAGACTGCCAATATGCTGTTCTGTGAAAATGCGTGCGCTTGGCTGTTGTGACGTCGTTCCTAGACCGATTCAGAAAATAATCGGAAAGTCGTTTACCGCCTTGACGTTTCCATGCCGTGTGTGTACACACAAGTGCATTTTCATACAACCGATTTTTAAAAAAATATAATCCCACTATATTTAAAGGATTTATGTGTGGTGAAAAAAACGAGGTTTTGCTGTAAATTTAGCAGCTACAAGTCCCATTGTCATTAAACTCTCTCCCTAGATAGATTCCTGCCTGGTGGCAAATATATTCGTGTGTGTCACATCCTCGCGCTTTTGTAGAACCCTGACAGGTTTATTTCTCCCATTTTCTCGAAACCGCTCGTGGAGGTTGCCATTTTGCGTCAACACTAAAACCTGGATGTCGCATATTGGAATTATACGTTTACCGCTAGTAAAAGTATATATTTAATTTCATAGAACCACCAGTAATCTGATTATAATTTTGTAAAGCGTACTTAATATTATGCCTCTGCATAAGAGAAATATATTTACACCATGAGAACTAGAAAATAATTTGTAGAACTGGTTTCCGGTGTGGGTGTCTTTAGATTACAGTAACATTATATTATGAACATTATATCATTACCCCTTACCCATCACTTGTAAAAAAACATATTAAAGGAATTTATGTTTCTTCATATTGATACGTACATTTAATATTAACCTTAAAGGAAGGAACGCGCAGATTTTTATTTATTGACAAACAGTAGCCTGAGAAAGGTGCCTGTTTTCCATGGGCTATATATCGGTCGCTATACCATGACAGTGGGCAGTCTGATACGGCCAGACAGAGCCATAACACCAATGTCGTCTCGGGCTTGGAATGAGGTCATGTTACCAATGTCACTAATGTGTTTAAAAAGGATCGCTTAAGTAAAGGCAAGCTGGATTAACTGTACCGTCGGCGTTCCTTGGGTTCTGTGATCGTCTGTCTCTGCTGTTAGATGTATGGATGACACCATTGTCTTCGTTGTTCTAAACCAAATCTGATATTTCCGTGTATCAAGTATAGTATGTTTATATAAATGGCGAACAATTTTTTACAGTGGCTGAATATACTCCGTTTGTCTTCTTTATCTATATTAAGTCTTTGTATAATGTATCTAAAAGGGATATTGATAATGTCAAGTAGAAATGTTGGAAGGTGGGATTCGAAATTTAGCAAATTAAAGTAAACTATATTGCATGTTTTTCCGACAGTTTGTGTGTTATATCGACTCACTTTTTTGGATATCCATATACAATATTAAGTAGTAGTTGCGGTTACTGATTTACGATATGTTAATGGTTTGCACCCCTCTTGATAAGAAAAGTCAGGGGGGGGGGGGAGTATGTGCTCTTAAGGATAATAAAATATTCTAATCATGTGCCTAAGGTTCATTGCTTTATTTTTATTTCCCGCTTATATGAGCACAATTCATTGAGTGATAAATAGAAGATTTTTTGGATGGGTATTGAAAACGAATACAATAAGATGTTGTTTCGTATAACAACAAAATGTTGCACTTTGAAAATACATAACTAGAAAATTAAGAAAATTCAAGGATAAAGAAATTCGTCTTGACAGAAAATATATCAGTAGACAACTGCTTGAAACGTAAATAAATATATTTACACTTCATTTTTTATTCGTCCTTAAGAACACTACTGCGCAAATTACTAATATCGACCAACGGAGCTAGCAGGCGTTATTGAATGCATGCTGTAATAAGATTTTCTGTAGAGAATTTGATACCTTGCTGCGAACCACAGGTTGCCGCAATAGAGTTTTCATATTTACGGGAGACTCTCTGCATTGTCTGCCTACACATCAATATTTCTTTGTACCTTAACAATGCTTTCACACCTGGTCGGCAGCAAGTATAATACTGCAGAAGTCCTGCGGTTTTATTAAACTTGATGAAAAAATGTTGAGCGTTCATACGCAAAAGTGAATTATACACTTGAATTCTCTCGTTCGTGTTTTGTATTAAGAACGATGCTGAGAGACGTATCATGTGACCAGTTTACGAGTATTTACGAGACTTGGATGCCAGATGGAAGAGTAAAATTCATTTTTTACTGTTCTCGTGCAAAATCCGGAATTGGAATGCCATCTGAAGTAAAAGTTGAAAGTCTGAATAGACAATAGACAGGAGTTCTCAACAAGAATTAATTCTAAGGTTAAATTATAAGAATTGAATTTAAATACGTTTTTATTTTTGTAATGAACATTATTTACTTCAGATTTTAGATATACAAAAAAGATCAACTTAGAACAGACTCGTTTTGTTTCAAAACTTCAACTTGCCCTCTGTAGGCTCTTGGAATCACATAACCTGGCCGGGATTTGCATATAACTATAAACTTTTACAAGAGGTTATACGGCGGAGCTACCATCTTCTGTTTCTCAAGTTAATTAAAACTAATCTACAACTATGCGAAACTAATTGAAACCAAAAGTTGTTGATAATAGGCTCTGTCACAAAAATTGAACGTTCCAGAGCTTTGCAAATAAGCACTTGTTTGTTCTAGAACGAGTCTGTTATTTAAGTGTCATTATCAGGGTCCGTTATGCTTAAAGAGCCGTTAAAATGGAATATGTTCGCCATTCATGACACGCCTAATTCACAACAGAATGGCCTGACAAAAAGCTGTTTAATATCACCAATCCATTCTGTAACAAGCAAACTTTTGTCCATTCAATAATATAACAGCGTCCCGTCTCTTTCTACTCAGAAGCTCCAAGCCAACGCACAACGCTGGCTAAAAGAGTGGACTTCAAACAGCCGAAACAAGGTCTTGTAAGTAGTCATTTGGAAAGTTTTCTCTTTTCTCGTTGACCCGAACATGTCTATCATTTTTAATCTTGTATTGTATTCGAACTTTTTTAAAAATAAGCAACCACACAATTTTGTATAATCCTGGCGCAATGCATGCGTAGTGTACAAGTCTGGCGCATGATGCGAGAGCGTTCAAGTGAGCCACACGCTGTCCAAACTCTCCACCTAGGCCAGCGGAACTGGTTTAAATGAACTGGGGGCGTCATCTGTTTACCCGAGGAGACTAAAACGCGACTGTCACACAGACTGTCATCTAAATTACACGTGACACGTAACCATCTGCGGCCGGGATCAACCAGTTAAATAGAACCATAGCTATCAAAGACATTCATATTAACCTTTTGTCTCTACGTTAAAGTCAAAGACTAGCAGACACCTTTATGATCAGGTTTGGACTGACATTTCCCCTGGGAACCAACTTAGCAGTCAGACAGTCTGGGACTTCCAGGACTGACAACAAGAAAAAAATGGGATTGTTTCAGTCATACCTGTGTAAGTCATTTCTGACTGACGTCTTACAGGAACAACAAGGGAATTATACAGCCCCATGTTGCTGATCAATTCACCTTAGTTCTGCCGCGGCCTCTTAGTTGCAAATTTCTAGATGAAACTGTACGCTTTCGGAACATTGGCTTATAACAGGATGGATTTCGTATAACCAAGACCTGATCATTTCCCCTCTATTCCCTGAAGGAATACGTTCGAACAGAAAAGCGTCTATATAATTTATCCCACAGATAGCAAGCGAAAAACACACTAATGCTGTTTCGAAGGTCGAAATACAGTATTTTATTGTGAAAATATAGACATTGGAAGTATAAAGACTGCCACCGCTTTCCAGCAAGATGAATATGTTCGTTAGTATATTTAGTTCCCAAGAAAACTGAATCATGATCGTAAAAAAGTTCCATGCAAGGGAAAGTCGAAAATTAAGTTTTTTGCAATTTTCCATTATAAGAGAATTGTAAACAATTTTACGAAAACAAGAATTCTGCACACCTCAACAATAATCTAAAAGACGATTAGATTTCCTGTTTTAGAGTTTTGACAGTTATCTGAATAAAAGACTCTTTTAAAGTATCCAAGGCAGTGCTTTAGAAAAGAGGGTGGCCTGCTAGGAAAGGAAGAGTGAAAGAGAGTCAATTCAATGATATTTCTCCTTCCATCAGCGCAATTTGTATCACAGACTGAATAAATTATTAAATATAACAGTTGTGCTTCACATACTACAATTATATTTCCAAATGGATATATGTGGTCCTAAAAGTTTTTTTTTTTCGTTTTGTAGTTTTTTTTTGTGACTCTAAAAGTTAGAAACATGCGTAGTCCACATGCCAGAAGAAAAGGACATTTTGGACATGTTGCTATACATGCCGGATACTGCACACGGAAAAATTATCAAGAATCCTATTTTTTTTTCTTTCTGGGCTGTATGTAACAGTATATAACATATAACGAAGCTCTTTCATTAAAATGGAGAAAAAAGAGGTGATAAAAAGAGTAATTGCCGTCATTTACAGAATATCTAAAAAAAGAGTGCCCCTATGATAACAAGTGTAATTGTCCACGCAAAGTATGCGCCGCAGGCTACCTGCTGATTCACACCTACAAAATGGGCCCTGAAAGATTTATTTCCCCACCTGAATGAACACGTCTGTCCTGGCCCTTTATCTAAGTAATTGAATTACAGTTACGCTTTGTTAACATAAAAACAGGGTTGTCTGAAATCTATGTCTGGTCTTCATGTCCTGGGCCGTATTGTCTACTAATTAGGTGGTGGTGAGGGAGGGGGCTTACCGCTCTGAGGCCTCAGTCTCTTTTAAGAAAACGTCCAAATAGTTACTGCGCACCAACGCTTAATGTACCTTTGACTATTTTTGTGTTCTCCTAAGACTTTTCTGCCCAAGACCAAATACATCTTAAAAAAGGTCAATTTTTACATTATTTCTTTTTTATCTGTTTTACAATAGTACCCATCAATTTTTACAGAAACCATCGAGTGACACCCCTTTACCTTACACCTAGAACCGTTCCTGAGCACAGTAAAACGGGATTAAAGGTGTATTAACATGATTGCTGATCATTTTCTTATCAGATCGATAAGCTAATTAGTTGACGAGCTGGGCACCCGCCGGACCCTGATTTCTCTTAAGCGATTCAGAGGTGCAGTTTTAGAGGAGTATACATATACCAGAATCCCTGTCATTCAGGAAGGAGTTTCCTGTTGGAACAGATCATTCAGGGCTTCTCTGTTCCCTGGACACCACTTTAGCCAGGACATGAGCAGCGCACCTGTTATTATCAAAATTGGAAATACTCTCCAAGCGGGCGACGCTCTCCAACGGTCCGAGGTGTCTAGCTGTATTGCTATTCAGAAGAGCACCACTTAGCGGACATTGGCAGGTGAACGGCTGGGTTGTCTACCGGGCGTGTGTCCATTGTATTATGGATTTCCGGACTTTAAAATAATAAACAGCCGATGCCTGTAAGCTGATAATCAGTTGGATGTCACTGGGGATATAACAGGAAGCGGTTCAGTCACTTAAGCCCCAGCCCTCAATACTGTCGCTTTTATTGTGGGATATGACACCCGCAAGTTGTCTCATCTACCTAATTTGAACAGGTTCAGTGAGCCTGTAAAACGTTATACGGGTGAATAATGTTATTTCTACTGAGACTGAAGCCAAAAGGTTACTTAAACAACCTGATTTTCTTCTGTTATTCTCGTGCCTTTATTATGAGGCTACCACAAAGTCGTTTTTTACAGTCAAGGCATGAGTGACAATGGGCCAATTTTTTAAAAACTTAACGCTGAATTTTAAACTTGTTTTAATGCTTTTAATCTTAAAGCCTTCATGCCAACAACGATGCCCATGTAAAAACATGGTCATATCGCAACACTTTTTTAAAGTTATTTATAAACATTTGATAAACAGACGTATGAGTGTATAGTTTGTCCTCTCAATAACGCTTTGAACACAATCATGTTTATTTTTTTACAGACTCCCCATTTAGACATTTTGACGTTTCTAGCGTTAAGACTTTGTTAAGACTAATGTGGTGTTTATTTTTTAGAGAAATATCAAAAATTTCATTCGATGATCCTTTCTTGGATGAGGGTATATGACCATTTTTCAACTTTTCCCCCAGAATTTTTCCTTGACGCTCTTATCGAGTAGCTCGTGTTGAATTATGAAAAGCACTTAATTCGTATACAGCACCCTATTGATGAAAAGGAACAAGCTTTCGGAGATCAATTCTTCGCAGTTTATGGGAGAAAGAAACGATGATGTAAGACACTACCGGAATAGACCTTTTAAAACAGGTCTTCTGAAATCCGATATTGAATATTAATGCCACTGAAGTCAACCTAATTGGTTATGGAAACTATTTGGAAAAAGACTTTTCCGCAATAATTTAACCACCAGCGTCAAAAGAGCTCTCTTGTATTCAAGAACGCGTCTGTTATTAACAGGTATTAACAAACTCTGTTTTGATCAAATAGTGGATCAATTTAAAACCGCACGCACGATGTCAGAGTATACCAGATTGCTAATAGAGTCCTTGTGATACAATACCCATGCAACAGCAGTCGTACTTGATTCACGAAGCAAGTGTTCTTCTATCCATGCGATAATGTACGCGACGCTTACTACAGTTATCCAAAGTTATTCTAACATAATTTGTATTCCCATACCCAAAACTGAAGTATTGTCAAAATCATATGGTAGTCTAAAATGTGTCCCTTATTTGGAAGTTCTTGATATCTAAAAGTTGTATTTTATTTGTGCACATTAAAATATTTATAAACATCAGCCCGTTTAAAAAAAATTTCACCAGACTGCTTAATATTTTCATCAGTAAATACTTTTCATTGTGAACCATTAGTTATATAAATGATGGCGATTCTATTTCGTTTTATTTCATTAAAACAAATAAAGGTTTGCATATTTCTGTCACACATATTAACATATAAATATTTTGAATTTATAGATGTATAAAACCAATACTTACGTTTAAAAGAGATCTGTTTCTTGCGTTGAAACTAAGCGTGTTGGCGTTGAAAAATCTGACGGTGGTACCGCTGTTGGTCGTAAGCTCCGTTTCCCTGCTCGGTTCTGTGGCAGATGCGAAATCGGGCGGGGCTTATATAATCCTCTGACAATCGATTGGCCAAACAGGTTGAGCGCGCCCCCTCAACAGACCTATCACAAGTCAGCAACCGACACACCCTGTCAACGTGACGAAAATCAGTCCGCGCAAACTCTGGCAGGCTTAGAAGACGCGTGTGCTGACGCAGGGATGACGTAGTCGTGTGTCATTTGTGTCAAAGATGTTAAAGTGGTTCTTGCAGGTATTAAGACATAAATACCCATGAATCTTACGGATCTTTGGACTGCTCTAGGAATGATCAGGCGCCAGCTGACCGGCTTGTATCAGACACACCAGGAATATCAAATAAGATGGGACTACTATAAATATGTGGCACGACCGCCCCCTCATTTTATCAAATGAATATATGAGTGGACGAATGGTTTCTGGAATATTTAAGACAAAATATTATCCAATACCTTTCTGGATGATGCGTGACATGTATAATGCATTAGTAATAATCCTAAAACAGGTATATGTTTCGCATTCTTTATATTTTCCCTTACAGAAATGTTTGATAAAATTGTACAAGGCATCTAACATAATTGCACATACGTGCACAAGAAACAGGTATTGCTAGATCTGATGGAATATATGATAACACAGTATGGACGGCGATCAATTCCGAGTTTATGTCTGAGTATTTTATTGGGGAAGAGCAAGCTCTTTGTTAAGAACATTTCACATCTGAAGAATAGAGACGAAGCAGGTTTTGAGAATCTCGAACAGATCTAGGGGTTTATTGGGATTTAGGTAAAATATCATTTCTTTTATACCTCAGATTATAAGTAAATAACCTGTTACTAAATCATTATAGACTTGTAATAAACGTTTATCGTTTTATAGCATGGCCTTTATATTTATTGGCCTTTTCGTGGATTAATCCTCATTGCCCCTCTTAAAAAAATCCTGGACCCGGTGTAAAGTCACCTGTCACGACCCATATTGTTATAAACGGTCCATATTGTAATTACGACCCATATAGTAAAAAAGGCCCATATTGTAATAACAGCCCATATTGTAATGAAAATGGCCGATATTGTAATAACCATACCCTGCCCATATTGTAATAAAATCGCAAGTTGGTAAAACGGCCCATATTGTAATAAAATCGCAAGTGGGTAAAACGGCCAATAATTTTATTAGTCAAATTTCATACAAATTAAATTAGGCAAAACAAATATTGGTCCTCATGACACAAAAGTGTCTGTCTCCCGTGAATAATATTTTGATCGAAGGTCAGTTTTGAAAAAAAGTCACGTTGGAGCTCTTGTACACTAAGGCAAAGAAAGACAAAAAAATTATCGGTGGTTTTGCACTCGGGAGACCTAAGGCAAAAAGGCCAATATTGTAAAAAATGAACTTTAGAAAATTATGATTAAATTCATGTCAATGTTAATTTAGACAACATAAATGTTGGCTTCTTGTGACGCGAATGTTTACGTGAACATACAAATATGAAAAGAACTGGATTTCCATTAGGACTACATCTGTTATACTAATGATAAACCCAAATGGCTGTCATTAAAGAAGGTATTCTCAAACGACATATCGCCCGATAGATTTGAGATTCATTCTTGAGCTTAAACATGTGTTATTTCAATGTAGGCCGGTTATACAACTTCACTTTTAAAATAGAATCTGAGTGTAAGAATATTACAATATGGGCCGTTTTCGCATTACAATATAGGGTGTTATTACAATTTGGGCAGGGTATGGTTATTACCATATAGGTCGTTTTTATATGAATATGGGCCGTTATTACAATATGGGTCGGTTATTACGGTATGTGTTGTAACAACACCCCCACCCCAACTCGACGTCAGAATACCCCCTGGGGTAGTCTGAACCTAATTTCAGGTTATCCCCCTCTGTTTCAGATTACCCCAGCGCTGATTTAACCAAAAAATCAATTGATACGCTTTATATTCATGACATATAATTTAAATAAACCATGCGAAAGATAGGAGATTTAAAAGCTGGAATCAATTTATGAAAAAATGTTTTTCCCAAAATGTTTATCATATTGTAAATTTCATTTATATTTACTCATACACTTCAACAAAGTGCATGGTACATTAAACGTGTTATAAAACTTCAGCCTAATTAGGGAGGATCTAGAAGAAAAATTTAATAAGAATTTCCAATAAATATTTTAAAGAAACCTTAGGGATAACATAAAAATTACCCCGGTGAAATCTGATATCGATTTCAAGTTACCCCGGGGTTATCTGATTTCGATATCAAGTTACCCCGGGGTTATCTGATACCGACTTTAAGTTACCCCGGTGAAATCTTATATGGATATTAAGTTACCCCGGGGTTATCTGATATGGATTTCAAGTTAACCCGGTGTAATCTGATATCGATTTCAATTTACCCCGGGGTAATATGATATCGATTACAAGTTACCCCGGGGTTATCTGATATCGATATCAAGTTACTGACGCAGTAATCTGAAATCGCTTAATATGACATAGATATTGTGAATCATTGGACAATGAAGAAGTTAAAGTGAGTACCTGTGAGGTTTAAGGACAGAGCGAGCCGATGATCATTTAAACAAAAGTATTTTTTATTCAAAGAGCAAATATCAGAACAGTTTATGGGACTGGGAAAATATCTGAGCATTTATGAAGAAAGTGGTTAGGTTAAACGTTAAGTGCATGCCGGAGCGAATCTCAGACAGTGAAAAAAAAAAAACAGCGAATAACTTGGCAGTCGAAGAGACGAGGGAATAATTAAAAAGTTCTATAGACAACGGATCTCTGATCGATTAAGGACAAAGTGATTCACAAAAAAAATAAAATGACGTAGGGAATAACTGAGCGGTAGCAGAGACAATGCAGATAACTTGGCAGAGAATCGATCCTCGGAGTTGTGCAAGACACAGAGTGAATATATGGTTAGTTATAGCTAAGAGCTAATCTCGGTGAAGTTATACAAAATCATTGAGCAGTGAAACAAAGGCAGAGCGAATATCTTGGAGGAGTTTACGAAACATTGGGAATATATTATTTAGGAGAGAGAGAGAGAGAGAGAGAGAGAGAGAGAGAGAGAGAGAGAGAGGGAGAGAAATGGATAATTTCGAAAGAGTAAAAAAGAAAGAGGGATCTGGGAAGTTAAAAGCGTGAATACCTTAGCAGAAAAAAAGGGACAACGAAGATATCCGAAGGGTTATATAAAACAAATCTCGGAGGAGTTTAAGAAACAGAGCTAATCCCTGATCAGGCACAACAAGACGCCAATGGGAAAGGAGGATATAAGAAACAGCCGGAATCCCAAACTCAAAACATAGGTGGAAAAGTAATATCGGTCAGGAAAACCTTCCGTCCTTAAACAATAGGCTAGATTCCACTTCATCCTCCCGGGGTAACGTTGTAAGAACGTAACATGATATTTATAATGTATGATATCGACACTAATTTATTTGGTTAAACAACTACCGTAGCAGGAAGTTAACGCTCAAAGGTCCATGGATGACGATAAATACACCGACAGGCTAATTTTATTGACAGAGAACTTCATAACCATGCCAACGGCAATATTGCGTGCCCGTAGCAAAGTATGTCCGACAGAGTTCCTTGTGCTTGCGGAATATCTTATAAGCCAGATACAAAGTAAAACTGTCGTAGTCGACTCAAAGTTATCCTTGTCCCAGCCATGATAACTTTGTAGACATTTAAATTTGGACTGGTAAACCTACTTCAGTCGTGACACAAGTCATACGAGGAAATGCACTGCAACGGGCATGTATCTTATCGAATCGATATCGCGGATAAAAAGCCGATGATCTTAACATTGGGCTGCGATGAATTAACACAAAAACATATGGTAACATACAACACCCACAGTATGGTATATTTTCATGCATTTAAAGAATATTAAACAGAAAAGTTAACCTTAGAAAAGTTTTGAACTTGGCTTATGATGAAAAGCTGACTCGCAAGCTTTTCCCAAATAACTGATGGGAGCCCTTTGTCTCAAGATCCACAATATACATCGATGTGAAGAATGGAAAATGCCGACATACAATCATATTTGTTGCTCATTGAGGAAGTGGCAAATCAGTATTGAAACTTATTGCTAGGCTTTGTTATGAAAACTCAACTTACGAAAAAAGAGACATATCGTATACATTTATGTAAGGCTCTATTCGCCGTTGATTAATTAAAAAAAGATATAGACAAATTAAGCAGTTGGCCGCGCCAGCGTACGTTGCCCTGGTACGATGTCTGTTTGTTTAGGTCTGTGGCTATAAGAAATAATTGTTTGACAAGTATGAAATGAATAAACGCCCAAATTCCTTTTCCAAATAAATTAAAACAATCGGTAACTGGAACTAAATGTAACATTTCCGTGTCATTTATGCGTAAGCGTATAGCCGTGGAACTATGCAACTTGTGAGCCTTGAAAATTTGCGGCTAGCGCTTCCTTATTATAATTGTTTGGCAGACACCAACATTTCAATAAAAAATTCAAACTGATTATTGTAAAGATAGTCTTTTTGTCTGTACACCTGATTCATGAAATTCTCGAGTTACGTAGCCGTGGAAACTAAGTCAGTTCGACCGGTAATATTTAGCTCCTCGCGGTGACGGTCGCCACAACATATTGTTTGACCAGTATCAAACGATTAAAAGTCCGAGAAAATATAAAACAGTCGACAATTGAATAGTTCTGTTCTTCTGAGTTGTGACGTTTTCGTATGAATTATACTGCGATAGTGAGTCATTCAGTCACGAGATACATCTCACTTTCTTCAAGGTATATTCCCGGGCTCGGGCTTCAGCGAGGTCACATGGCCGTTTGGCACGAATAGTATCAGGGGAATTCCTATTCAAATTAAAACACGCGCCACGTTCAGTCCATAATAGAAATATGCAAATAAAAGAAATAGCGACATTTGATTGGCTCGATTGGTCTGCCGTGAGACTGTTTGAGATTGGGGAGACCCGCACTAAGTTACTTCTAATCGTAATAACATACTCTGACATAAAATATCTTGATGATTCGTACTCTGTTCATGAATTGAAAAAAAAAAACGTCCGTTCCTGGCATTGCCGTTTAGGGAAAGGATATTCCCCTGATCGAAAAAAGATCGCACGGCGGAATTTGAATTAAGGTCAGCCTTGTGGCATTTTGGGTACACTCACGGAGCAGGTGACACATATATTAGGGTCATTGCGTGCAACCAAGCGAGCTCCCGGTATTGTCTGCAATGTGTCAAGTAAAAAAAAATCTACACTCCCGCTCGGGAATTCCGAGTCAAAACCATGCATTCCCGACAGCGTAGTTAGCTTCCTCTGGAATTCGGGAATATAATATTTGGATCCCTGCCTGAGGCACTGGCAATTGTCCAGTAACCGGTGTTTAGGACGACCTGTATGACACTTGCTTGTATACATGCGTGATTGCTCGAATCGCTATTTGTCAGATTATCATTAAAGCAAACAATATTATATAGTCGTTTCTACTATCTACTATACACATCGTCTTTATATTTAATATTAATATATAACCTTACAATGCTGCGGTTCTCGTTGTTCTTGACATCTCGAGAGACTCTCTTTTTCGTAGAACAAAGTGTGTATAAGGCCGCACACACACACAACATTATTCATCTACGGACTCTGTAAAAAATATGGTGCGAGCGGATGATTTTTTGTTCTCTTTTTTTACAGGTTGAAGCACAGCACTTAGAATTGATCAACACATAATTTATCCCATTTTCCCGGAATTCATTTCTAGAATTTGCCCTTCAGCAAATTACCACAGACCCCGTCTTCATTTGGAAACAAGACAGATCAACGAAAAAAGGGAGCGGCGAATCCATAAAACATTTTTTTTTTTTGGTATGGCCTTTGTATTGATTATTTTTATAAATGTTTTCGTAGAACTGAATATGACCGGTAAAGAGCAGTAAAATGGTCTTATTTAATTTAAGTAAGTCAACCAAAACTCAAAACGTTATGACATTATTAATCCAGATATATAATGTTAGGTTTTAACATTGACGAACAGGACAATTCTAGGCCGCAGGGATTTTTTTCATAGCAGTGTTAACAAGATATATTTAAAAAAAAAGCTATGTTGACCGGTATGGCTTCATTCTCCACGAGGATGATTACATTAAGGAACGCTGACAACAAGATGCTTCAAATTACATTAAAGTCATTTCAAGGAGAGTTATGCCAAAAATAGAAACACTGACAAGAGTTACACACAATGCATAATGACGCATGTTTCTAGAGACAGGACTTCAGTTTGTCAGCTTATAAAACCAGACTGGGAATGGCTTTAGCGCGTGTGGGTTAGTGATAAAAACAAGTATGTCTAGTGATGTGACAGAACTAGTTATTTAAAACCTTTTGGCCGACATCTTATTTTGGAAACTAAAATTGTACAATTCCTGTGTGATATTGCATAATGATCAAATCAATTTTATGTTTGCAGCTATTATGTATATATCTTTAAGAAAGATAAAAGAAATATGCGGCCTTATCGAAGTTTCTCATATGGTAATATTATTTAAATGAATTTAATTATTACAATAGCAGTTCCTACAGTCGTTTGTGTTTCCATAAATGTTAAAAAAATAATATTTTATCTAAGTAGCGTTAAATTCTCACTATCGGAGATCCTAGTGAAATTAGATCTAAAGCTTTTAAAAGAGGAAACTCTTAGAGTTGGTGTGTATAAGATATGGAATTTAAAATTTAAGTTCATATAGTATTTTTATGCCATATCGTCAAGTTGGTATACTTAAGTAAAAATGTTAATGCGAAAATCATTAGATGTGATTAAGTATATGCAGGATGCTCAAAAATTTATGAACAGGGAACATGATTAAACTTTCACAGCAGACTTTAATTGAAAACTTTAAATTGTATTCTATTACGGGCTACATATGTCTCAGATTTATACAATTTTATAATAGATTCAAGGTTTACATTAATTTTTATATGATTAAATGTCAATCAGAGAGAGAATCGTGATACATGACGGGAGACCTTTGCTTTGTTATCAAGTGATCTCCGAGCGTATTTGATCTACCGATCGTTCAGTCTCTCTGGGCTTCCAACCTTCCAGCCATCAGTTCTTCCAACCACCTGTCTATAAGTCCCGGTTTTTTTCCAGTTTTTCCACCTTTCTGTCTATCGGGCCTCCCGCCTTTCAATCTGTCAGTTATTCCGCCAATCTATCTATCAGTCATTCCAACCTTCCTTTTATCCGTCCTTTCTCCCTGCCATCAGTCCTTCAATCCTTTCATCTATCAGTCCTTCAATCCATCAACCAATCCATCTTTCAGTCCTTCCATTTATCCATCTTTCAGTCTTTCCATCCTTCCATCTATCAGTCCTTCCACCCTTCCCTCTATCAGTCCTTCCACCCTTCCATATATTAGTCCATTCATCCATCCATCTTTCATTCCTTTGTTACGGAACCTAATATAAACAGATCACGTATTCGTGATGAACACAAATTCTGTAACGGAGATAAAAAACAGATTCTGTAACACTAGGCAGCGTGAAATGTCTAGGGGAATGAATAAAGAAGTCAGTGTTTTTTGTTAAGAAATAACTATAATTTATTCTTAAAATAACCCTAACAATACAATACACTAAATCAATACAATTTTACAGAAAACCAGCGGTATAGCAACAAGTCAATACAATCACACAGAAAGATAATGGTACAGTACCTGGATACCAATACCGTCACCACGATAAGTCCTTTAAATGTAAACTCTTGGAGAATGACAGTCCAGCGGAAAGTTCTTGCAACAACCCAGAAAGTAAACTGAAGTCCAAATGTATAAAATCCAGGAGAAAGTCTTTGAAAATGTATAATTGCCGCATTCTTCGGATAAGGTCCTAGAATCTGACACACGCTTCTGCGTCCGCTGGAATCTGCTCTGCTGTCTGCCCTGCCTCCTGCTTAAACACAGCCCCTTAAATACTCTTCACCCCAAGCCGTGAATTTTCCACTTCTCGAACAGTTTATAAGATCTTGCACAACACGCGTTTCAGGAACTCTCTAGAAAAACAGCGACGTGTATCTCCACACACCATGGTGTACACGTGATCCACGACCAGGCGTGAAAGCTCAAGGCTCACATGACAACGAGAGCCCAACCAGTACGGATTAAACATAGAATGTAACACGCGGCCAGGCGCGAGCGCCACAACAGGAGCTACGCCCGTGTCACATAATAAAAAAAGCACCTGCAACACCTTCCACTTATCCATCTATCAGTCCTTCCACCTATCCATCTATCAGTTTTTCCATCCTTCCATCTTTCAGTCCATCCGTCCATCCATCCATCCATCCATCTTTCAGCCCTTCCACCCATTCATCCATCTCTGAATCCATCCACCCATCCATCTATCAGTCCTTTTATTTTTCAATCTATCAGTTTATCCATCCAGTTATCTAGCCACCTAGCCACCTGTCAGTCATGCATACCATCTAGCCATCTGTCAGCCTTTCTACATATATCCGTCTATCAGGCCATCCATCTTATATGATTGTATTAGTAGTGCTTCACGTGAAATGGTCATTCGCCTGATTTATACATTCATCACAAATCATTCATGAAAAATATATATTTTCCTTTTAAATATGACAAAAATAAAATAATGACAGATGATGATGACTGGTTTAGTTCTTCACAGAAATAAAAGTAAATATAAATAAAAAACGAATAACATTTTATTTAAACATTTGTAAAAAAATTAACATTTTAATTTGCGAATGAAGGCGCGGTCATTCCTCCGGCTGCTACTTCGAAGATACGAGTTTAAAATTCACTGAACTGTCTACGCAGATAGAATCCCATCTGAAAATTGTCCCAGAGTCCTTTCCTTTCGTATCCTCATGTCCTTATAAAACATGACATTAAAAATATTTCGAAACCGCTGATGGAACTGCTATTTTTGCGTACAGACTGTAACTCAGATGTACTAAATCCAGCTAGTACTTGATTATTGAATGATTATTTTTAAGAAGCTGTTGAAAGGGAAGGAAACCATTACATTTAAACCAAAATCTTTGAAAATATCCATTCCATTCCTATTCTCAACACCTGAACACATCACAATGAGTAAAAACCATTAAGTTGGTGTTTGGTGTTTGGTATTTCATCCGTCACGCTAATCTAAAATAATGCAGAACACAGGGACACAGTTCAACCCTGTTAGTTGTTGCGCAGATTGAAGTGTGTGAGATCAGACATGTTTAATTAATCTCAAAATGATCAACAATTTTCGTTAATGTACTCAGTAGGATGACATGAATAATAAAATGAGCAAATTAAAAGCCACTTGGAAGGGTGTATTGTATTCAGGCAACGAATCAAATGTTGAGTACTACATGTATATTTATTGAATGTGATGCTTAAAAAAACGTCCTTGGCCGTACCTAGTGAGAGCAAGAAACTTTTAGGTGAGCCAATATGATAATATTAATTATCAATTTATGTTCCTCTTCCATGTTTCTATCCTGTTTAAAAATGAAGATTTAATATTTTCCCAGAATAAAATATAAAGTTTAATTTTAAGCTTGAAAGAAACATGGAGGAGAATAAAATTTTTTTCAAAGATATTTCCATCTAGAATAAAGCAATTCTTGAATATTTTGTGTAGAATATTGCCGGGCGGGAAATGCTCTTTTACAAGATTAACTGAACATTTTCGTAAATAATCACTGTATATATATATATATATATATATATATATATATATATATATATATCCTGAAATGTCATTAACTTTTCCCATTTTCATGCAGCAATCACTTACTAAGCACGAGTATTTTTTCTAAATTTATTCTTAATCTTATTTCTTGACGTGAGCTGTATTACTCTTACGTCCCATTCACAGTCAGTCCCTTAATATAGAACGCGATGGTATTTCATTCGATAATAATTAATCATATTGTCCCAAGCTAGATGATAAAAGGATCCATTGACGCTCAATTCCGTGTATTCCACTGCACAATCTGAAAAGCACATGTTGTTCAATGCTGTTAAAAGCGGATGTAACAATAAACGCGAGGAGAATATATTTTATACGAACCCTTTATATTTTTGTTCCTTCAATACCATTTTGTGTAATTATGATTTTGCAAAAAAAAATGCTTTCAAGGCATCAACATACTTATTTTATTGCCAAGGTGTATAGCCTAATTTGTTGTGGCTATTACGTTTAATGTTTTTTCCCTGTTTTCTCTCCTGTTAACTGTGTTCCAATCTTCAAACAAATTCAAAGTAATTCTGTAGAAAGCTCATAATTATATAAATGTGGCTACATTGTCTTTCCGTATGTTTTAAATTTACATTACAAGTATAACTGAAACCCAAGAAATCCTAAGAATCAGTATACAGTTTTACAAATTGAGTCCATTTACAGATAATGCTTTATAAATAGCATATGAATAAGTTAATTTAAAGATGCATCTTAAACCTGTGCCAAACATTAATTTAATAAGTCTGTCTCGCCGGCTGAATTTCTGGACGTTAATCATTATTGTTGTTTCCTAATTGTTCTATAGTGAAATCGAGTATATATATATATATATATATTTATGTATGTATATTGACATATTGACTAAGTACCATCTCTTTACATCCCGCTAGTAGAGCACTGTTGGATTCGTTCTGCAAACATATATACTACATATATATATATATATATATATTTTTTAATTGCTGAGGCCCGGGAATTCGTGCTTTCTAAAAATTTTCAAGTTCTACAGGCCGTTTACCTGTCCACCTGATTGATTGCGATTATCTCCACGTTAGAAAAACTTGCCAAACAAAACTTGCACCAAGTGCAGAAGGAGGAAAATGCGTAATTTCCGGTACCTTGCCTGCTCATGATATAACTATTATTCCCTTTACGGCCAGGATAACATGTCTCATATCTATATATATATATATATATACATATATATATATATATATATATATATATATATATATATATATATCCGTTGTTCAGCACGTCCAGCCATTGTCTATCCTCATTGGATATGGGTATGAAGTAATGTGACGTAACAGTGAAACGCTTGCACGAGGAGAATACAAGTCTCGCTGTAAACAGAGGTCAGCAGCTCTTGATTATTTGTCCCGTGAATATGGAAGTCTCTTATGCGTCACGACTATTATGACGTCATCATGGTTCCCTGCTATGTAAATTTCATAGTATGGTGGCAAGATGTCGCTAAAGAAAAGACTAGTGTTCCACAAAATGGTTTAAAATTGTTTACAGGAAAATGACACGAGGTATGCTTTTATTTCTAAAATGGTTATAATTATACGCATTTTCCTCTATCTGCCCCAGGGACACCATTTGTATTTGACCCGCAAGTACACAATCGCGAAAAAAAACAAAAAAAAAAAAAAACAAAAACAACAAAGCAGGTGGACAGGGGTGGTGGAACGGAATATAGTTATTTATTTTCCATGAATAAGTACAGTTACGTAATCATGGTTTAAAATGTATAATAAGACTGTAACATCATACGTGATGCATTAATTATAAAAGTTTATGAAAAAATATATACTAATTATGTCAATGATCATCATGATTAAATAGACTGTCCATCATTACAATTTCGAATTTAGATATAAGTTTAAGTTCATGTATTATAAAATGCACACAAAAATCTAACGATTCTGATTGTATTTAAATAGAGACCGTATTTTGTTAAAATACATGTAATGGGTGAAGACCTTGTGACTTTAAGATGCATACGAAATGCTGGTATATTATAAAATACATTGTTAGCTACAGGCGCCATCCAGTGACCTTTACTTCACGGAGTTATCCTGCTTGAATTATGTTTGCCACTACAGTGGAAAGACGTAATAATTTAAAGGATTAACAGAATCCGGAACGTGTGAGCTGGGTCACTAGAGCAAAGCGGGACAAGTAAGATGTTCCGTGAATTATACTCCATTCCACTTCCCCTGTCCACCCCATTTTTCGTGATAATGATTGTACAATCCAATAAAGCTTACCTTTATTTGACAAATCAGACAAATGTGGCGATTATCTAACAGAAAAAAATAATAATCTCCCGTGTAAGGATTACATATGATTTATTCAGAATGTAACATGACTGAACAGATGTACGGTATTGCGACATATCAGTGACGACCCAAGATGACAGACTTAGATTACATTCACTTAAAGTTTCGTAGTAATGACGTCACAGTAGTATTTGTACGTCACATGTTTGTTACGTCACACATACGTCCCTTCCTTTACAGCACGGATACATATATGGCTACTTGAACTGACGCCACACAAACAAACCTCATGTCCTTATAAAACATGACATTAAAAATATTTCGAAACCGCTGATGGAACTGCTATTTTTGCGTACAGACTGTAACTCAGATGTACTAAATCCAGCTAGTACTTGATTATTGAATGATTATTTTTAAGAAGCTGTTGAAAGGGAAGGAAACCATTACATTTAAACCAAAATCTTTGAAAATATCCATTCCATTCCTATTCTCAACACCTGAACACATCACAATGAGTAAAAACCATTAAGTTGGTGTTTGGTGTTTGGTATTTCATCCGTCACGCTAATCTAAAATAATGCAGAACACAGGGACACAGTTCAACCCTGTTAGTTGTTGCGCAGATTGAAGTGTGTGAGATCAGACATGTTTAATTAATCTCAAAATGATCAACAATTTTCGTTAATGTACTCAGTAGGATGACATGAATAATAAAATGAGCAAATTAAAAGCCACTTGGAAGGGTGTATTGTATTCAGGCAACGAATCAAATGTTGAGTACTACATGTATATTTATTGAATGTGATGCTTAAAAAAACGTCCTTGGCCGTACCTAGTGAGAGCAAGAAACTTTTAGGTGAGCCAATATGATAATATTAATTATCAATTTATGTTCCTCTTCCATGTTTCTATCCTGTTTAAAAATGAAGATTTAATATTTTCCCAGAATAAAATATAAAGTTTAATTTTAAGCTTGAAAGAAACATGGAGGAGAATAAAATTTTTTTCAAAGATATTTCCATCTAGAATAAAGCAATTCTTGAATATTTTGTGTAGAATATTGCCGGGCGGGAAATGCTCTTTTACAAGATTAACTGAACATTTTCGTAAATAATCACTGTATATATATATATATATATATATATATATATATATATATATATATATATATATATATCCTGAAATGTCATTAACTTTTCCCATTTTCATGCAGCAATCACTTACTAAGCACGAGTATTTTTTCTAAATTTATTCTTAATCTTATTTCTTGACGTGAGCTGTATTACTCTTACGTCCCATTCACAGTCAGTCCCTTAATATAGAACGCGATGGTATTTCATTCGATAATAATTAATCATATTGTCCCAAGCTAGATGATAAAAGGATCCATTGACGCTCAATTCCGTGTATTCCACTGCACAATCTGAAAAGCACATGTTGTTCAATGCTGTTAAAAGCGGATGTAACAATAAACGCGAGGAGAATATATTTTATACGAACCCTTTATATTTTTGTTCCTTCAATACCATTTTGTGTAATTATGATTTTGCAAAAAAAAATGCTTTCAAGGCATCAACATACTTATTTTATTGCCAAGGTGTATAGCCTAATTTGTTGTGGCTATTACGTTTAATGTTTTTTCCCTGTTTTCTCTCCTGTTAACTGTGTTCCAATCTTCAAACAAATTCAAAGTAATTCTGTAGAAAGCTCATAATTATATAAATGTGGCTACATTGTCTTTCCGTATGTTTTAAATTTACATTACAAGTATAACTGAAACCCAAGAAATCCTAAGAATCAGTATACAGTTTTACAAATTGAGTCCATTTACAGATAATGCTTTATAAATAGCATATGAATAAGTTAATTTAAAGATGCATCTTAAACCTGTGCCAAACATTAATTTAATAAGTCTGTCTCGCCGGCTGAATTTCTGGACGTTAATCATTATTGTTGTTTCCTAATTGTTCTATAGTGAAATCGAGTATATATATATATATATATTTATGTATGTATATTGACATATTGACTAAGTACCATCTCTTTACATCCCGCTAGTAGAGCACTGTTGGATTCGTTCTGCAAACATATATACTACATATATATATATATATATATATATATATATATATATATAAATATATATATATATATATATATTCACTTGTGTGTATAATATCATTAATTTACTAGACGTAGGTTTTAATTACAAATAGATGTTTCAGGAGAAAGAGACACTTAACATTTCCATTTGTCCTCCTTGTAAAGTTTGAAATTCTGGAGCAAAGAGCAATCAGCTACTAAATATACACCGTTTTCACCATGCCTCGCTTTGAGAAAATCCTTCAAAGGTACAGTAAAATTCCTATCTTATGTGAAGAAGCAACATCATAGTCCTTGTCACACAAATAACATTTTAATATCACTTCTCTGTCATCAATATAGACTTCACAGACACCTCAGAACATTTCTTTACAAATAAAACTTATAAGAGTGTTTTTATTTGAAGTTTAATCTGAAACCCGTAACAAAAACGCATAGGGACAAAAACTAGCTATAGAACCTATCTGATCCAATGTTTTTGTAAGATAATTGAAGTTTATATCTCACATTTAATTTTACATATTTTTTCAGGTTTGCGTTTTTTTTTAATTGCTGAGGCCCGGGAATTCGTGCTTTCTAAAAATTTTCAAGTTCTACAGGCCGTTTACCTGTCCACCTGATTGATTGCGATTATCTCCACGTTAGAAAAACTTGCCAAACAAAACTTGCACCAAGTGCAGAAGGAGGAAAATGCGTAATTTCCGGTACCTTGCCTGCTCATGATATAACTATTATTCCCTTTACGGCCAGGATAACATGTCTCATATCTATATATATATATATATATACATATATATATATATATATATATATATATATATATATATATATATATCCGTTGTTCAGCACGTCCAGCCATTGTCTATCCTCATTGGATATGGGTATGAAGTAATGTGACGTAACAGTGAAACGCTTGCACGAGGAGAATACAAGTCTCGCTGTAAACAGAGGTCAGCAGCTCTTGATTATTTGTCCCGTGAATATGGAAGTCTCTTATGCGTCACGACTATTATGACGTCATCATGGTTCCCTGCTATGTAAATTTCATAGTATGGTGGCAAGATGTCGCTAAAGAAAAGACTAGTGTTCCACAAAATGGTTTAAAATTGTTTACAGGAAAATGACACGAGGTATGCTTTTATTTCTAAAATGGTTATAATTATACGCATTTTCCTCTATCTGCCCCAGGGACACCATTTGTATTTGACCCGCAAGTACACAATCGCGAAAAAAAACAAAAAAAAAAAAAAACAAAAACAACAAAGCAGGTGGACAGGGGTGGTGGAACGGAATATAGTTATTTATTTTCCATGAATAAGTACAGTTACGTAATCATGGTTTAAAATGTATAATAAGACTGTAACATCATACGTGATGCATTAATTATAAAAGTTTATGAAAAAATATATACTAATTATGTCAATGATCATCATGATTAAATAGACTGTCCATCATTACAATTTCGAATTTAGATATAAGTTTAAGTTCATGTATTATAAAATGCACACAAAAATCTAACGATTCTGATTGTATTTAAATAGAGACCGTATTTTGTTAAAATACATGTAATGGGTGAAGACCTTGTGACTTTAAGATGCATACGAAATGCTGGTATATTATAAAATACATTGTTAGCTACAGGCGCCATCCAGTGACCTTTACTTCACGGAGTTATCCTGCTTGAATTATGTTTGCCACTACAGTGGAAAGACGTAATAATTTAAAGGATTAACAGAATCCGGAACGTGTGAGCTGGGTCACTAGAGCAAAGCGGGACAAGTAAGATGTTCCGTGAATTATACTCCATTCCACTTCCCCTGTCCACCCCATTTTTCGTGATAATGATTGTACAATCCAATAAAGCTTACCTTTATTTGACAAATCAGACAAATGTGGCGATTATCTAACAGAAAAAAATAATAATCTCCCGTGTAAGGATTACATATGATTTATTCAGAATGTAACATGACTGAACAGATGTACGGTATTGCGACATATCAGTGACGACCCAAGATGACAGACTTAGATTACATTCACTTAAAGTTTCGTAGTAATGACGTCACAGTAGTATTTGTACGTCACATGTTTGTTACGTCACACATACGTCCCTTCCTTTACAGCACGGATACATATATGGCTACTTGAACTGACGCCACACAAACAAGCGGCCCAGGGGCTATGGCAATCAACCATATTCAAGGAGCTTTGAACAATGGGTCAAATGACTCCCAGAGTGCTCAAAGCATGCATTTTGCTAATGGACCTTAGATATAGGTTACATTCTACATCCAGCTTGTACCATTTTTGTCCATCTGTCTATTAGAGTGTAAAAATCATGTTCTTTCAGACAGCTGGCTCAAATAAGTTCATAGTGACATTATTTTAGGTTTCCAAAGAAATTTTAATGAACTTCCCTGAAAATTATGTATGAGGATTTAAGGCCAAATGGATACATTTTGTGTCCCATCTGACACACGGAGTGCTTAAAAATCATGTTTTCTCCCTTATTTGCAAAATAGACGTCACCATGGATGTAAAAGTTCTACGGTTTCGGTTTGTGCCCTATCAACAGCCAGCCCATTTCATTTGAAGGTCACAAAAAAAAAGAAAAATAGGTAAAAATACGAAAGAATACAGGTGGTGCCAACCGTCCTCAGGCAGAAACACTCCATGATCAGTATACATGGAAAGCATCATGGCGATCAATGTATTAGTTACTCAGATACTGGAGCTTCTGTATCAAATTTTTAATAAATCTGGGGGTACTTACGAGCCCCATAACTCGGAGGATTTGGATAACAGAGACCACATGTCAGGTTTCCCTGGAAATTTTTCATGGACCTCCCTGAGGTACAGTTTTAAGTTTCTAGGTATAAAAGTTACGATTTTTTGCCCTGTTAACGGACGGACGGCTAGACAACCGGACGGACAAAGGCTGATCGCTAGAGTAAGCTGAGCTAAAATACATCGACAGGGCCAGTCTAATCTCTGGGAGCAGTCCATAGAAAGTATTACGTATAAAATCAATATAAACAGGAGTGTATATACTGTTTATTCTGTCATTGTCACATTTGGAACAGATAAAATGAGAATTGCAATATTATCAGATATAATTGGTTCTCATGAACGTTTGTACACAATGGATGTATGAAACCTTCATTACTGGCTGTCAAGGCCAGCATCTTGCTTGGGCGAAACCTGATACTGACAGCTACCTCGTAAATGCCACGTATTACGCAATTCGCAATAGTCTCTATTCAAGTAATAGGATATTGCTTGCCACATCAAAGGGTTTAATTAAAGCCTGCGTTGTAACCAAGAAACTCACGGAAACGTTGCGAAAATCGCCCACACAAGGTGCTCCCTCAATATAATATTACCATTACTTTTATATTTATAACGAATAAAGGCACACATTTCATTTTATAAGTTAAAACCGCAGACATGTTGTGGTATAAACCTAACCACACGACAACCGGAGTCTGACGATAACATCTACCTGGGCGACCCAAGGTAGACGATCTTATATATATGTGTAAATATATATATATATATATATATATATATATATTGTCACTGCTTAGTCCAGACTTTTGATGTTAATTTAGGTGCCTATTTGCCCCAGTGTTTCGGGTTTCTGTCTAGGTTAATCCTGAGGAAGGAGTGCTCGACAGCTATTATAGACTAGGAATCCTCTTGTGGTACGTTATTAAAGTTTTTAGTTCCGTTGTCGGTACAAAGTAGTATTTCCAAATCTCTGTTGTAAAACCAATACTAAATAGAGTCCCCTGTTCTTTGAATTGTTCTCTATTTAGCTGACTAGTTTTCGGCGACTTGATGATACCAGCGCCTGCCCGTGACTGAAAACTCCCCACGTGTTTTTTTTTTCGCCCAAGGCTGATACCTCAGCTTCCTACAAAACTATTCCCTATCCGCTGACCTTCCAATGGTTACTCTATAAAACTAATTTTGATTGGCAAAATCAAAAAATAAAATTTTTCCTCCCACACGAGGCTATAACTGAATCTAAGCTATCCGTGACATTACGGTCCATATGGCCTCGGACAAACTGACAAAGACAGGCAATCGGAGAAAGCGCTCGCTGGTACTAAGCCACTGCTCGGCACTTCCGGACACCACTCTACTCAACATCCACCTACTATTACGTCATAACCCCTCCCTCGGGGCAGAGCGACCCGTATGGCCCTATCCGGCTTGACACGCGTGATAAGCCTTATGCAACCCTACATATATCCCAACATGTAATTACTAGTTTTTCATACCTCAAATAATCATTAAATCTTAACCACAAAGACACGTTTTACTTAATTTTTCTGACAGTATATATATATATATATATATATATATATATATATATATATATATATATATATATATGAACATTTTTGGGAAAAATAAAATTATTAATAAATTACAAAGGTGAGTCAACGAAAACATTTATAGACTGGAAAATTTATAAGTTTCGTTTGGTATATGTTCATCCATCCTTTGTTGTGAATGACTGATCAAGGGGCCTTTTACCATATCTGACGCCTATTAACCTTAGAAAATCTCTTGGACCTTCGGCAAGAAATAGGCCAGGAACACCGATCATACGGTACATTGAATGTTTGTTTTGTTTGTGTCAAAAAGTTTATAACATGTGCCTGTCAAAATAAAGTAAACACATTCAATAAAGACATCTCGCGGCAATTTAGATGAGTTCAAATGGCGTTTTGCAATTAGCGACATTTCAGCATCGACAAACATGCAACCAGCTACACTCCGTAGATAATGTTTCTGAATGTCAGCGAGGGCTTATGTATACCATGTTTAAAAGGGTCGGGTATTAATACTAACTTCATGTGTTAAACCCCTCAAAATATGCATCCGGTGGAGATATCTAGGCGACACATTTTTTTTTATTTTAAAGGACTGTAAACCCCCCTGTACATGGTTTCTGAAAGTCGTGCAAAAACGTGAAAATCATCATAAAGCCACCTCTTCATAGAATGCAAGGCTGAAAGGGGTTGATGAATTTATTACTACATCAATATTTTCGTCAAATTATTTGTGGATGGACATTCTCAGGGGCCTCTGAGTACATAAGCATCAAATGTATTTTTTCCCCTCTCTTTTGGGGGTTCTTTTTTTCTGTTTTTCTTTCTTCTGCTCATGTATGTGCTCGATCACACATATGGCTGATTTTCTAAAACTGACCTTTTGAGCCAAATATTAATCTGAAGTGACATACTTGCACCTGGTATTTACTGTGGACCTTGACTTATTCTTATGGTCATACACGGCATAGTTGAATCCCGATTATCGCTCAGTTGCCGGCGTCGAGGAAGAACAGTATTCCAGTGATTGCTCGCCGATTGCACACATCTAGTTTTTCTCTATTTATCGACATATAATCCACCATACTTAAATAGGCATGATATGCTTCCACATAACTAACATTTTTCCAAGCTTTTAACTATATTTGCTTTAATTACAGAAAAAAAATATTTATTTTGGTAGAATGTGAAGAAAACCCTATATACGCAAGTAATGATATGTAATTATTATCGAGTCTTAAGTACAGTTATTGGAATTCCAATTAAATAAAAGCATAATTTAAACACATTTTGGTAAAAATTACCAGTATACCTTTCTAAGAAGGGAACTCTATTTAAGCAAGTAATGATATGTAATTAATATCGAGTTTTAAGTACAGTTACGGGACATTCCCATTAAATAAAAGCATAATTTAAACACATTTTGGTAAAAATTACCAGTATACCTTTTTATCAACGAAAACAACCATTACTTAATAATGACATGTTGTGAGGCATGTTAACTAAAACTTTCTCACTTACAAAATAAAAACATGGTGAACTTCTTTTTCAACAAATTCTGTATATTGCTAAATTTGTAATCCCACTCATAGATTGGCCATTAAACTGTCATTAAAATGTTCAGGGATACTAAAGTTAATTCCACCATCTCTAACGATATCCAAGATTAACATATGCATCATATAGTAAGGTAATCCATGCATTAGTCATGGAGAAACTGTAAAAGTTTTACTTGAAATGGACCATAAAAGAGAAATTTCACATCTGATAGTCCCTATTATAAGAACTATTTTGCCTGATTTTGTTAAAACTTTGAATGATGACCAGGAAATGGGTATGCAGGATGAATTCTGTGTCTTTTTTTCAAAGTCAGTCAAATAAATGCATAGTGAAAATAGTGTAAACTATATGTAAATGTAAACTGTGAATCTCTACATAAATCGAAAAGTACTCACTCCAAAAATAATAATTATAGGCGGCTCATGTACAAAAGATAATTCTATCTAAGGTACAAAAGCACAGTAAATTTCAAAGCAATGTATGGATTAGTGTAAATGCAATTCTATATAAATTTCAAACGGAAAGATTATTGTGAAACTTTGGCAAATTTAATTCAAATGTAGGATTAGTTATAGGATGTATATGTACATATACATTTAGTATTTTCAATGACCATATAATAAATTTTAGTGCAGCAGCGATAACCAGATGAGTCTCGATGTTGACGAACATATAACTCACAGAATACTTAATTTAAGATTTACTACAGGATTCCCGAGGACCTGTTTGGATGTAAAGAAATAACTTGAACAGATAACCCTTGTTTCAGGCCATGTTTTCTCTCTTAAGAAACATCTTGTACTTTGACCTAAAGTTTGGAGTTACCATATTTATTTACCTAAATTTCTTCACCTGAAAGATACAGATTACCAATATGTCTTAACACTCACATGGCAGACGTTCCAACAAATAGAACAAGCATGGGATTTTGTTAGGGGGGACAGTCCATTTATTTTATAGTTTTGTCTAAAAAGGTGCTCCCTGCTGCAAAAATATGGGAAAGCACCCACAAGAGAAAGAAATGTTCCAAAAGGGCGCCTTAAACCTTTGATTCCTTATCTGTAGCACTTAAAGGCAATATTTACAAGCGGAATATCTGTGTATTTTCTGTTTGATATATGGTCTTGTACTGTTTTAAACACATTCACTGCAAGAATATTTTAAATGCGGGGCTATAAAACAAAATTTTGTACTAAGTTATCAAACCATGTATGCATGATAAAGCTTGGATAAGGAGGAAGTAATCATAATATGTTAAACAGATTTTGTTGAGCCAATGCTACTTTTTGGTCTCACTTCCGCCTTGACACTAGTCCAAATATATTTAACAGCAGTGTGTTGGACATCTTCTTTAGACTAAAGCTTTCATAAAGCAGTATACGAGTTAATTTTTCGATAATACCAATATGGCATATTAATATATGGCCAAATATGGTTCATTTTCTCATTTGTACCATATATTCACATTGTGAGGCAAAGCTAATGACATACATTATAGTTATGTCAATGAAAAATGGTTAAAATACATCGATTCCAGTTAATAAGATCATGTCAGTATAGTTTACACAACTTAAAAATGTATTAAAGCCCAGTTTATAATGGAGTTGAGAAATCTATGAAACAACTGGAAAAGGTGATTTTTTAATATTTTATGCAATTTCAGAGGGATACTGGGGGGCTACACTTGAAGAAAATTGGGAAACATATTTTCTTAAGTTTTATTTTGCAGGACCCTAGATTCTGGGGGATAGTGTGTCAGATCTCCCAAATTTAAAAAATAACACCTACCCATTTAACTAACTTGTAAATAAACAAATGCATACATCCGTTATAGTTGCAGTATAAGAACCCTTTTAAAGTTTCTTCGAAGGAACTACCTAGAGTTCCTTAATATGTATCCAGAGTAAGTAAAAATCTACATAATTCTATAGATAAGGAAAAATTTGGATAGCTGCCTTTAATTAATCACAAATGACCGTGATTATTCTGGCTTATCGATTTATATGGCTAAATACTTTTACTGATCACGCAGCAGATACAAATGACAAGAGAAAGATTTTTTATTTTAAAATACAATATTTACAAAATAAAACAACATCAGTCTCAAAGTATATCATGGTCATCTATCTCGGATCGTTCGAATTTGACTAATCTTTTAGGTGGTGGTCTAACTAAGTACGTCTAAGTGGGATGACACCAAGAGGGCCACATCCTGGGTAAGTTGTTCCTTCGCACCTGGTCAGTTGATGAGGATATGGATAAGTAGGCGCTGATCGCTTTGATCGTAATTAACAAGGCACTCTGGCCATTAGGGTTTCCTTATGCCTCCAGCCGGGAGTAATAGGATTGCTGATGGCAATTTAAAATCGCGCTTATTTGATGCAAGGGATCTGCCTTGAGGGCACGTGATGTGAATCTTCATCATAATCATTTCTTAATCACCTGTTTATGATATGTGTCATGTTTACCAAACCCTGCGCTTGCGATTTGTAAAGTACACGGGAAATTCATCTTCTTCTGTGGTTTTTCTGTTGTCTTTCTGTTTTCTGACCCGTGTCTGTTTTCTGCCCTCTATCTGTTTTCTGTCTTCTGTCTGTTTCCTGTCCTCTTTCTGTGTCTGTCCGTGTCTGTTTGCTTTTCTAATCATGTTTTCTGTTCCCTTTCTATGCTCTGTACTCTTTCTGCTTCTTGTCCTGTTTCTGTTTGTCTTTGTTTTCTTTTATCTTTTATGTCCCCTTTCTGTTTTGTACCCTCTATCTGTTTCGTGCTCTCTTTCTCTCTAGTTTATGTCTTTTCTCTGTTTTCTCTAATTTCTGTCTTTTTTTCTATTTTCTCCCGTGTACTGTTCTCTTTCTGTCCTTCTGTTTGCTCACCTCGTCCTCAATCAGTTCTCTTCCTTCGTCTTTTCTCCCTCTGTTGCTCTGGCTGTGTGTCTATCTTCCTTTTTTGTATGTCTAGACTCTCTCTCCTTCACTTTCTCTCTCTCCACTTCAACTCTCACTCTCTCTCTCTCCTTCTCTCTGTCGGTCCCCTTATTTTAGTTCCCCCATCTTTCGTCAGCTTTCTCTTTCTTGTATGAGGCAAGGGCTACTCTGACTGTCCGTCTGTCCGCTTTTCTCCGTCTCCCTGTGGGCTAAAAGCCCACCATATTCTGGAGTGAAAGAGCATCTCGTAATAAAGCCTGACGGGACAGCGTTCCATTATTTGGATCGGATTGATAATTGATGTTGATTATTATTAACCTCACTTGGCAGATAAGCTAAGAAATTCATATGACGTAGGAAATGTTAAGTGCAGCATCTAGCAGAGGCGGAGGGGTCTCATAGTGATCCCATTCGATCCTCCACTCCCGGCAAAAGCAGCAAAAACGCTCCAAATGTGTTTGCTGAGCTATCAACAGAATTATATCTGAACAACCCGGGGCTGGTTGCTTGATTGTTAATGGAGAGCCCGACGCCGGGGAAAATCTAGGACATAAACATCTTGAAACTTCTACTCTTTTTAAAAGGAGAAATAAGCTCATTGTGTTACGGTCCTGGTATGACCAGGGGCGTTAATATAGGGGGTGGGGGTACATATCCCCCCACTTTTTGGCAAGGGAGTAGTCAATGTAATCATCCCCCACTATTCAGGGAATAACATTTATATATTGCAAATGAAATATATCAATAATTAAAATTATACACTCTTATTCCATTTATGAGGTAACTATAAAATATCATATATAAACCTGGTTTTGGATTAAATTACACTGGAAATATATCTATATATATATATATATATATATATATATATATATATATATATATATTAAACGTTAAGCACGCTGAAGCATCTTGTTATAACTAAGTGTGTGTGTGTATGTGTGGATAAATTGACGCCATTGTGTATAATACCTTAATCGAAGAGAATAAGTTTGACAAAAATCTTGCTTGATCTCTAACACGATATGTTTTCTAACACGGTTATTCGACTAAATAACTTCATATATTTGTCACAACTACAGTGATTGAATACTTGCTAGGAAGGTGTTTACGGCACTATATATAATTGGCTTTGACCGGAGTCGGCGGAACCTCTGCAACTAGTTTCCTATGCTTAACGTTCAAATATTCAATGGATTTAAGTAGCCGCATATTTAACTGGGAAGTGCTGATACTTTCGTGGAGGGGAAACAAGTGTCCTAAAGTATCCTATTTTGGTATTTTATCAAAAATATTGACAAATGCTCGATCGCGCAAAAACAGCTATTTTAAGGTTGGAAAATTAACATAAGAAAATGGTGCCCTGTAAATATGAACCCAACCACAGCGTACCATATGGGAATCTACACGGAAAATGTTAAAAACATATTTTCAAATGTTTTATATCAGCTATCATCAAGTTGGCGAGTGATGAGAATGGTCATAGTTTGAACAGTTTAATTGAGTCTGTTTGATCAGGGATATGGCACAAACTGGGAATTTTTAGTCAAATGGGCCTTAATGATCTCGCATTTATTATAGGCGAGTCGAGCAAGATGTCGAACTTGCAATATGAAAGCAAACTTTAACCTCAGGTCTGGGTGGTTGCACTAATTAACGACACCATGTCAAATATAATGTTTAAGTCCAAATTAATAATAATAAAACTTTATTGACAATAATAATGTTGCTTTCCTTTGAGACGTTAACCTTTTGGAAAAAAAAATCTTGAAGTGTTACCATATTATATGTATTTCCATTCATATAATCTCGACATCTTGATACAGCTATAGCCTTTTGGAAAGCGGCAAGTGTCTATGGCGCTCGAAAGACTGTGTGTAAATTTTGCCTCTATAGGACCGGGAAGATGAAAGTTTTTATAAGGCAGTCCCTGAGAAACGCAAACAATCATGTAAAAGGTACTTAACACTACTTTGACTGCCAACTGACCATTACATTTCATTATAACCAGATAATCATTTAACTAAAAACATATATATAATCATAAAATGACACATACATGACGTCAAATACAAAATGCAGTCAAAATAATATTTTCTTCCAATTGGTCTTTCAAAGTTTTTATCTGAGCAACCCGCACAATTTTTTTCTTATTTTTAATCAATATATTTTAAAGCGTGAGGAAATAAAATCTGTACTAAATGTAGTTGAATAATGATAAATATAAAAAAAAATATTTTTTTTTCTTTTTTTTTAACTATGCCGCTTCTTTGGAGGGCTTAGGATAAATAATTTTGCTTATCTGGTAATTTTGTCCATTAGGTACAGCGACAGTTTCGCCCAGACACATCAGTATTCACACCCGCAGCCTTAGTTATTGCTTCGGGCCGTTGACTTAACAGGTTCACGCAACTGACGCGTGTCATTCATCAGACCAACCGATATAACTGATCACACCTTCCTTAAGGGCATCACACAAACATGGCATTTTGGTTTCGTTTAAACATTATTTTTTTCCATTAAATTCTATCATTGTCATTCATTACATATCAACAACTACGTCATGCGCCATGTTCTTGTACAGACTTTGTGTAAACCTTTTTTATTTGACGGGTAATTTTCACTTACAAGTTCTTCGATGTTTCAGTATTGAAATATAAATGATAACTGCACGTTGAAAATTTGAAACAATATTTTGTCCTTATTCCATTCGAGAGATCGGCATGTACGTGTACTATTATTTTTAAATAGTTGCATAAAACAGCTATTTTCGAAATAGTCGAAAAAACAATGGGAAGGCAAACTATCATTTTCATAGATGAATAGTTTTAAATAGTTATGTTTGATGTATTTTGTAAGAAAAAAACGAATAAATTATATATATATATATATATACTGTTTTTCTGCAAAAAAAAAACAACAACTACGATGGTGCTCAATGGTATGAGATCTGCTTCGCTGTTTCGAGCAATCAGGGAAGTTTGTAGTAATTCCCCCTCCTTTCCAGTATAGTTCATATTCTTGAAAATGTATTTAGTTTTTTTGGGGGGTGGTAAAATCAATGTCACCTTACATTACATGACTAATATATGTAAGAAATTAAAAGGACAATGATCTGATAATGCGACAGTCTATAAGCTGGGTAATGTGATCTGAAGTGCCTGTCTGTATACGTTCACAAGATCATGCCACCTTAAGAATCGCTTCCTTTGAGTTTGACTTACACCCGGATGAATAATTGAGAGCTTGTATGATATTATACAAGCTCAAAATTATATGATACCAATTCAAGTTAATCATACTCACAAGAGTACTGGTTACGGTTTATGGGCACAGAAAACCCCACGATGCACTGGGTGTTCTGAATGCACCAGGGGCGTGGGTTTCAAGTAGTTATAGGGGTAAATACGTTTGATAAGAATTAACTAAAGATAAAACTTATATTAACATGTTTTTTGTTAAGAACTTCATGGAATAAGAAATATTTTTTTAGGCATGCGCATGTGAAATGTAAACAGAAGTGTTTCCTTGAAATGTAACAACTTTTGATTTTTAAGTTGACATTGAGACATGTAGTCCCGGACGTCCTATACTGCAAAACTGAAGAGGTTCCTCTTGAGGTGAAATGACTCTGGCAGAAAGGCGGAGACCAACGCACATAGTTAACTCATGTACCTGTGGGTACTCGGATTCACAAATGCTCCACTGTACTGCACTTTGTCGGCTCTGAGGATGGAACATATTGATAAGCAGTTTAGGAAAATTAAAAGTGTATAACGGTCTATAGGTATTATTACACTTATTAATCATCCTGCACCTTTTCACTATATTTTCAAGTATTTCTGAGCTTCCTTTGTATTATTCCGATTTATAGAATCTTAAAATACATATTTAGGAACGTACTGAGAAAGAGAGACATACACATTAAAAAAAATTTAAGATTTGCTTCTACATTACATAGGCAATATAAGTCTTTAGCAAGCACTCGTACTCACTGACCTCTTGCAAAGTGACGCAGCCCTTGGACGCTCAGACCTCTTGCTGCAGCACACAAAAACTAAAATTCCATTGGAAGTTACACATTTAAGTATCGAATTTACACCCATTCAAGGTTTTGATGCTTTTAATTACGGATGTTATATTTTAATGCTAAAAGTGACAGGGCGGAATTCTGTATATATATATATATATATATATATATATATATATATATATATATATATATATATGTCCTTCTTACGTTTAGTGTTACGGACGCCTTCATTATCGTTTCTATAGTCGGCTGAGCAAGTCGAACAGAATGGCCACATAAAACGACGCTATCTTCACAGACTAATAAAGGTTAATGTAGGGTAGAAAACACAATGAATTATAACTGGTGATCACTGAATTGTTTTATTGGTACCATAAATATGCTGATCCTCTCCGGTCACTAAAACTGCCGCGAAGACGTCAGAAGAAGAAAACATCAATGCCCCTCCGAGGTTTACATCGTGAAAAGAAATGTACCTACATTCCCAAACATCTTTCTACCATTGTCATTATTCTGCTAAACAAAGAGGGAATATACATTTGAAATCCAAATAGCATAGACAGGGGCTCAGTGGCAATGGGGAACAAAACAACTAGAATAGATTTACAGTGGATGCACGTGATTTTCAGATCTCGTCTTCCTGAAGCTGTTGTTGTATACCGGTGTTCCAAGGAATAACTATGTCTCAAACTCAGATAAAACTCTAAATATGTAACATATATAAAAGTATATATTTATATTATATATACATATTTATATATCACAATAACAACTTAGTTATCTCCATTAGTATCGCGCATGCGCCATAGAAGACATTGCAGTATGTACTCATTATATTACAATACTAGCTGATAAACCCGGTATACCGGGCTTATTACCGGGGTTGGGGATGTATATTAACTGAGATGTGGAATGTTTGCTCATGTTTTATTCTAAAGGTTAACAGAAACTATAGGTTTTCAGTGGGAAACTGTTTCAATAAGATTTATATAAATATTTTTACATTTATTTTAATGCGCTGTGCTGTTTTAATATTCATATAGTAGCTGATAAACCCAGTATACCGGGCTTATTACCGGGGATGTGGAGATATATTAACTGATATATGGAATGTTGGCTAATTTTTTTTTATTCCAAAAGTTAAGAGAAAATATAGATTTTCAGTGGGAAACTGTCTCAATAAGATATGTATAAATATTTTAACATTTATTTTGTGCTCGTTGCAAGAAATTCATACCCGGTATGTTAACCTTGAAGACCTGGTCAATGATGATGTTTACATTGCGAACCGAAATGAGACGCGGGGACGTTCAGGTTTTCGATGATACTGGACTGGATTCTATCGTTGGGCGTATACAGATTAGATTGATGTGAGGAACACAACGATTTATTAAATGTAGGTTGGAAGGAAACTGTTCCTGAAGAAAGAAACAGAAATATGCATACCTCGTAAGTAGCAGAAGCGGACCCAACGGGACTGTCCGTACTGTCATTGTATCAGACAAATTTTGAGGCCCGAAACTCCCTCCACCCCACCCTATCCCTGTTCCTGAAATTAGGACCTTGAATTAGGTTTTGTCATTAATCCTCCTGGGTTGAACTCTCCAATATTTAAATCGAGAAACATGTGTTTCTCTCTTTTATTGACCACGCAGGTGGGTGAGAGCGTCGTTCAAATGTTAGGCCAGACAAGCCCAAATCCCTCACTGAAAACTGACGGTATTCATATGAACAATAGTCCTTAATAGTGTTTGAGGTTGAATGACCAAGATGCACGCATTCCGGTCATTGCCGAAGGCGGTTCGGCTTAGCTCGGTCTAACCTCCGCGCAAGTCAGTAAAAACGGAAAAATCACTCAAAATTTTATGTACATTAAAAATTATTTATTCTCATATCACCTATGTCACTGCGGGGATTATAACCTTAAAAACGATGTTTGGCACAGTATTGCACACAACGTGGTTTTTGAGAACATTGCGAACAAAGGTAAACCAAATTCCTTTTATAAGTATTAGATTATGAATCTTTCACGCTTTAACCTTTTAATATTCTCTAGGACATTTGACATAACTGAGTTATATCGAAATCATGAAAATGATTTTATTAAATGCATGTTTTATGTTTATTTTAATTATATTTTTTCCCTTTATCATCTTAAAGATATTTGTTCAAGCTTCGTTACCCGTCAATCTGATCGTCGGGAAAGCAGGTACTTGTACGGTATGATACACATATAAGAAACCAACATGTTAAAGCCAACGGGACAAACATTTATGTACAAATATATATGTAAAGAAGTAATTTACCATGAACCTTGCAGGGAATTGTTTCTCTGTCTCTGATTGAATGGGAGACTTCTTTAGCTTCAGGAGGCATGAAAATACAAACTAACGTTTGAAGAAATATTTCGTTTTCATATTCAAAGAGCAAAAGGTAAAGTACAATGTTAAGTTTTTTTAGTTTGATCAAATGAAAGACTAAGCGACTGAGTAGGTGTTACATTTTTACTTTATACAACCCATTTTATATTGATAACCTGGCCTTTTGCCCGTTCGTGTGTTAGTACAGGTCTTGTGCGACTTCGGCTAAACCGCTAAATAAAGATAACATTGCTTTACTAAGAAAACTGCATTTAACACAATTTTAGTTGAGTTTAGGATTGTCCATTACTTCTGTCTGAATACGCGAAGCTTAGATTTGACCGAATTAACACAATGTTGCAGGCTGATGAATTTGTCTGCCGATGAAGCAATTTCTTAAATCGATCTAATCCTATCCCCTATGATTCAGGATTACACCTTCAAAAATTTGTTTCCGCATGTTCATTCAATTGATCTAATTATTGTTATTTTTGTTCCTTTGGATATCTCAAATTAGGTTTACTTTTTTTGCATATCGAAAGGTTGTGTGAAATGTTTTATTTGCTATGGCGAATTGTGTAAGCCAATGTTCAATATATTTAACAATACAGTGAACATTTTTTTGCGGTTTTTTATTTTTCATACATAGATTCTTACTTTAAATATCTTTCACGTGTTTTATTCAAATCAAATATCAAAAGAAAGAAACCATAAGAATTTATCAATTTGCTAAATCATTGACGGGGTAATCTGAGCTGTGCGGGGGGTGACTTGAAGCCAGTGTCAGGCGACTCCGATGTCAGATTGCGGGGGGAATAATCTAAACAAGGGGGTAATTTGACCTCTTTAAGGTCCTGACCCTATTCTTTTTTTAAGGGATTAAGTAATCACGATTATTATTTATTTCCGTTTCATTTTTTGTTTAAATATAATTTCAGTTTATAGCGTCACAGGTTCGTGATAAAGGAGAGGAAGAAAAAATGGTCATAAACTACAAGGTACTGAGGAGATGGAGACAATAAACAATTACTGATTATCACGAATGATGATTCACAGGGTATTTAAGGAATTTGTAGGCCAAGCAACCTGGGTTTTTTAATTTCAAGGCTGAACCATTACCAAAAATCACGTCTGTATTAAGAGGTGTTTTATATAATATGAATATTATGAATGGATTATGAATGAAAATATGACAAAAGGTATATAATTATTAAAAAAAGTAACAGAATGTTAGCAGACTCATAACAGAGTAAAGTTTCGGATGTATAACCTTGATATAATGAGTTCTCGACAAAAAAGTCTGTGTCAGGAACATTTTTAATTTTAGAACTCCACAAATTTTGAAATGAAACTGCCCATTTCTACTCAACTGCACAGTTATACGTTAAAATATACCCTTATTAATTAATGTGATATCTCACTTGGGAAACAAGCATGATTAAAGTGGTAAAAGGGATACTTATTTTTGCACTCGATCTGAAGAACTCGTTCATTTAACGCCCACTATAACAGAATGTTTCACAGGTAAATAAACAGTGAAGGAACAGGAAGCAATATATAAGGATTCTGAATTAAAGATGCAACTAGACTAATGCAACAAAGCCGAAGTATAAACACATTTTTTATATAATTTATTATTTAAAAAATGTTCTTGTCAATAATATACAAACATAGACCAGCACCACAAAAAAACACTACATAGGCACCAAATAAAAAAACGTAAACCACGGCAAAATAAATCAAGCATTATGTTAATGGGTAAGACACAGATATATAAAATTGTAATGAAATAATTCTATTTATAACCTGATAGTTTTATTATTTGAAAAAAGGTGGGGGTTTATATTCTGATATCACCGACCGTTTCAGTCTCATCCGACTTTAAACTTCATGGTTGCCTTGGTCTATTCTATTTTGTAGCCGAATTAGGTCAAACCCCATGGTGCGTACGTCGAGGGCATCCACACTCGTTAGAAGATTATTTGTTCTACATTTCCGTGTCGCTCGTGACCATTAAAAAATCACTATTGGGTGGAGGGGCGGACGTTATCTTGTGGTATTCAGAATGCTTATCTATAAATGTCAAGGACAAATCTCCTGCCAACATACATTCACCCTCACGCTTCCACAAGGAAATCCAGGTATTTCGCCCGAGAAGTGTAAATTACAAAATTAAATAAATGGAATTGATACAGAGTATGCATCGACACGTCTATTAAAAATAACCTACAGATGGTATTTGTCCCTGAAACTTATTTGCATATTTATAATCCCGTACCCTTGTGGCAATATCCACACAGATGGTTTATCAATAAATGTCAAGGATAAATATCCTGCCGACATTCATTTACACAACACACATTTACGCTGAAATTGGGCTATTTCGCAAAGGAATCGTAAATTAAATTAATTAAGTAAATGAAGCAATTATAGAGTATGCTCCGACAACATCCTTTCCAATGTAACAAAAATAAAGTATATTTTTCCGTTTAAAATCTAATAATTATAAAGAGAAGTTGGTCCTCGATGTTCTCTGAAACCGCGTCGCGTATGACACTGTGATATACCTAATTTTAAAGGTTATTGTCCCCACAGTGACCTCGCTGATATGAGAATAAATTTTTGCGTGGTTTCAAAATTGCGTCGAAAACAGGCGAACTGCCTTCAGCAAAGACCTGAATGCCTGCGTCGCCGCAGGTTATTCAGAACACAGGATTTAGGTCTTTTGTGTATACGTATAAACCCTGGTAATTCTTTTGCATGATGTTGATGGTCACAATAAGCGTCGCTGCACTTTCACCTTACATTTCAAACTCAACAATTTTGGAAACATTTATATCACGAAAACTCTCCAAGGAAGCACGTGCATTAGTTTCTGTTTATATTGACAATACCCCGTCTCGGATATTGCACAACAAAATTGATCCACATGTTGTTACATGTATCTGTTTATTATGCGCCTGGCGTTCTAATTCGTGTTATGCCCAAGCCCTGGGCGTTGCTATGGGAACAGTACTTGGTGAATCCTGACTTGTAGAGATACAGGGCTCGTTGTAGTCTAGAACTTTCGGGTCTGTTCATGCGCTATTGGCGCGTGTGTATTGTTGTGTTCTTTGGAATGTTCAGGAATTTTGAAGTTTCTGGGTATCGGGCGAGAAAAAAAATAAAAATAGGGGCTGTGTCTAGAGCCGGCAGAGAGAAAAATACCAGCGGACATGGAAGAGTGTGACTCTCTCGTCAGTAATTTATTTACCTTTCCGATATTGCAGAATTTACAACAAACTATATATACGGATTGTCTTCTGTTTGCCTTTGGGGTTATTACCAGAACTTTACTTTTGGATTACAACAGATTGTTTTCGAGATGAAATCGGACTATTATCTGGTAAGATTTATTTGAACTGTTTACGTGGATTATTTATGTTAAAGGACTCTTGTTGAGCTGTGACAGTGGTGGTATCCAGAAATCAAAGTCTAAGATCCGGACTCTGGTACTGTACATTTTTATTATTATTATACTGTGTAATTGTATTGATTTAGTGTATTGTAATGTTAGTATTGTTCTAAGAATAAATTATAATTTGTTAACAAAAAAACACTGACTTCTTTATTCATTACTCTAGACATTTCACGCTGCCTAGTGTTGCGGAATCTGATTTTTTTTTAATCTCCGTAACAAAATTTATGCTCGTCACGTGATCTGTTGTTATTAGGTTCCGTAACAATATCAATATATATAAATTATGTTTCACGGACAAATACCATAACGAGGTATACATATTACCATTTCTTTTATAGGAACAGGTTCTTGCGTTGAAACATACATTTAAATCATCTTTCCCATCTTCCTCAACTCAAACTTACCTTCATACATTAATAATAATAATAATAATAATAATAATATTAATATATGAAACCAGAAATACCTTTGAAAAATGAATGTCCTGGCGTCCCTTTCCGTTTAGCAAATGTAAATATCATCACAGACAAGGTCTTCAGGTAAAGTTAACCTGTTCCACGTCCGATTTCATCCAGATCCAAGACTTTGCCCTGATTTGATTGGATTATACACATGTGACATCAGGGACTGAATTTTATCAACAACTCTGATCTAGTAATGGATATGGTCGTAATTCTCTGCTGAATATTTGGGAGTGACATTGGCAGAAATACTGTGCTTTTACTGAAATCTAGAATTTTTTGTCAGAGGAGATTTACCAGTGTGTGACGTTAGTGCTCATAGATGTGCCAATGGTTTTTGAACGAATCACACAACCTCATGTTTTTAGTGGAAAATAGGAAGAATAAAATGTTTTTTTTTTCCTCCAGAAATTTGGTTCATTTAATGCTCTATATTTTTTTATAGGCAATTATGTGATGTGATAATACAATGAAATTTGAAGCGATACAAATTAAGTGCGGATCTGGAGACAAGATGGCGAAGAAAACAGTATCGAACCACACGTGTTTTTCAAGTCATGGTATCACCAATAAAATAAGGCGTTGTTTTCTGTTTTAAGAAGGTAAGACCCAGAAACAGCTTGTCGGAGGGAAGCCCTATTATGGCAGGTGAGAAATTAGAACTGTCATGGTATACGTTCCCCTTGTTTAGACAGAATTTCAATTGCAACGCTGATTTGGCGGAAGTTTCCCTGTTCCTGATCCACTCATTCAGTATCATATGGAATTAGTCAACTTATATACCCAAAATAATTATGTTGTCTATGTAAAATTTTAGTTCAAGCACATGTAATATACATTATTTGTAACAATTTAATATAAATACTATAAATAATGATAACTGAATAGCCCAAGTTTGGATATTTTTTTATAAACATGCAAATATTATTATTATCATTTTATGGATAATAACATAACTGCCATATTGTTTGTTTAACATTAATTTAGAATATGTATATTGTTGTCTTTTCAGGTTTAAAATTCCATTCACCACACACAGTGAAGGTCCATAACAACTGAGTGAGAATCCATTGACTGTCAGACACCAGTCAGCATAATTGTGGACAAGGCAACAGGTCATTATACATATGGCAGACTGTGGCCTCTTCTGTTCCCAATATCAGGTAACTGTGACATAACATGTTTAAACTTGTTGAGCCAACTAAAAGTAGAATGTAGAAAGTAGAATGTAAGTTTCCATAGGCTAGATATGGCCAGATAACACAGATACTTGGAAAATCATGCAGTTTTTAGCAAATTTGACATATTTGGAGCACCAAAGGTATGTCTCCCATACAGTTTAGTTATAAATGACATCTAAGGTATATCAGGTATCAGTAAAGAACACACAAGAATGCCTGACATGTGGGGAAGGACAATAGTTCTTGGGATAAAAGAACACTGCTTTAATCATTTTCGCAGCGGCCACTGTCAAGTAAATCACAAATGATTATGAGTTACTTACAGGGCTTTAATTTATTTTAATCTAGAGATAGAGTGTTAAGTTTCAGATTCTAATAGCCATTTAGTGTCATTATAAGATGCTTTTAAAATAAGTTTACGGTAAGAAAATGTTGGGTGTGTATGAGTGAAGTATAAGTAAACCTATTCCACGTGCGTCTGTTGTGTAAACGGAGGATTTCATTCAGATCAAAGACTTTGCCCTGATTTGATTGGCTGGTAACATGTGACATCATGAACAGAATTTTTATCAATAACTCTGACCTAGTCAAGCATGTTGCTTTAATTCTCTGCTGAAAATTTGGGACTTGCAGTGGCAGATATACTGTGCTTTTAGTTAGATCTAGTTTTTTTTAGTCACAGGCGATTTCCAAGTGTGTGACGTTACTGCCGAGTTGACAGTGCTCATAGATGTGCCAATAGTTTTTTAGCTCAGCTGACTGAAAGTCATCTGAGCTATAGCGATCACTCTCTGTCCGTCGTCCGTCTGTCCGTCTGTCCGTCCGTTAACCAGGCACAAATCGTAACCGCTGGACCTAGAACCTTGTAACTTGGCATTCTGAGAGGTCCATGAAAAATCTCCTTGGAAACCAGAAATTAGGTCTCTGTTACCCATATCCTTCGAGCTATGGGGCCCCAAAGTACCCCCCAGAAAGTAAAAAAGCCTCGTTACCGGGTTTATCAGTTAGTATTATATATTTGAACCGTGGACCGGGATTGTAAATGTAAAGAGAAACTTATGTTTAATGATATAACGTGAACCATATGTTTCTAGAATTGTTCAAGATGAATGGATATGCAATGTGATCATCCAGCTATACATGTTATAGCCAGTTCAACATTATCCAGCGCAATCACTTTATTGTAATGGAGGTACAGGTTGCGGTCTAAACAAGTGGGGACCAAGTCTTGGAGGATCACATGTTGTTCTCAGCAACTCACTTATAATCTGCATAGTGTATTCATATAGCACAACTGATCTTGACCCTGCGTGGGAGACTGCCAGGCCGTGTGCATGAATAGGAGCAGGGGTCTATAATTTGCGAAAACAGCTCTTGGCCCTGCGTGGAGGCTGCCCTTGTAGTAGGCTTTGGTCAGGGGTTTTAGCGTGGAAGGTGGTGTGAAAGTGACTCAAACCCCAACCTTGCTGCTACAAGTCCAGCTCCCTGACCGTCACGCCAACACGCTCCACGTGTAAACGGCTACACCAGTACAAGGGTTTATAAAAGTCGGGGGCCTGGGCCTAGAAGCATTGAGGGTTTGTCCCCCACTTAATCATCATACATGTCCTCGCAAAATTAATATTATTAGCAAATCCGGCTCATCCTTGACACTTTACGGATTTAATTATTCATATAACGCCGGTATTTCACTTCATGCGCCAAGCTAATTAGCCTCACCACACAGAATGTCAGTATTAATGTGTCATGTGATTCGGCTGCTTATTTTGCTGATCATTATTATGACGTTACTGAGCTCAGCCTGGCGTGTCTCCTGTTGTGCCATTACTTGTGGTAAATGGTTCTCATGGGCTCTCAGACGTATTTTTACAATTCGCGAACCACAGCTGCCGAGCACAAAGCCATAATAAAGAGCTTGACTCGAGTCCACACTAAAAAGACATGATTCTTCTGACAATGCGGAATGACGAAATATTTCATGGGTCTATTAACATTTCCCCCATTGGAGTGGCACTAATAGAGCGCATACCTCCGCCTAGATGAATTTTGTCTTCATCATTACCTTAATCTTAATCTGTGCCAAAAAATTTAATGGGGGTTTACACATATCTAAAGCATTTTCATTTGATTTATTAGAAACATTTGCATCTTGCATTTAAATGAGCCGAATCCAATTTGAACCCAAACCTATTATGAATATTAAAACCATCTCCTTTGGTTAAACCATATGGATTCAGATCCATCCAATTCTCTTTTTCTTTTGGACAAACTGCTTCTTGCAAAGAATACAAATGATACTATTAGTTGGAAGTTTTAACAGCAAAACTGCTGCCGTCGGAGTAAACGTACGAAAGTTGATTATTTTAAAGTTGTTTAGTGGCAGACGAACACTCGGTAGACCTGTGTTAATCTGCAAGTATTTCAGAATCATCGAGTATATTTAGGTAGAGTCCGCTGGAATAGTTTTCTAAAGATTAATTAAAATGTACAGGCAGTCGACAATATTTTATTGACGGTATTGTTAAGTAGGTAGGCAATTACTGATTTTTTAGCCGATAAAAACATGTCAATAACCTAATATTCTTAAGAAGAAAAAAAGATAGGAGCATCCTAATAGAAACTAAATCATACTCTGGCAGCCACACCCCTTTGAAATATAAATATCAATTGAGCCAAGCGTAGAAGCAATCGGAAAAGATGATTCTTTTTCGATTTGGCAACCATTTGAAATAACATAGGTACAGTTACCACATATCCTGATTTTTATATCTGAAGAATTTAAGAGGGCAAGTGCTGATATTCGGTTATATGCTGTATATACTCGTTTTTGAAGGAATTAAAGGAAATATTTTTGGTTTACGGAAATAGTTTAAAATTTTGCTATGGAAAGTATTGTGTACTTAACCGTCTGTGTTTCACAAGAACGTCAGCAGACACAGCGTTCTATTAAAAAATCCTAATGACGGGCAACTTGGAAATCCGACGTCTTCGTAAGATCTGTTCACGTTCACTCAAACTTTAATGATCCCCTTAGCTGAACAAAGCGATGTCAAGATACAGAAGAGGTAGACAGACAGGCTGGTCAGACGGCATAATCATCTTTCAAATTGGTCCAATTATTCATTTTATTGCATATCTAAGATATCATTGAAAGAATATTTGGATGTGGGTACTGCTTCTGACAAGATCGTATCAAGTGTCACTAGGATAAGGGTTTGTTAAGGTGTTACTTTGTGTTTCTTCGTTCAGTACGCGTGTATTGAACACCAGTAATACCTATTGATTTTTTTGCGATTATTCTCTTGCACTTTGACACTTAAGCTGAAGAGGGACCAAAGTAGTAATATGAGGTGTAAAATGTCATAACAATAAAACAACATTTATTATTTGCAACCTTCTGATTCTTATGAATATTGTAACTTGGCATAGTTTTGAGATGTTTTTGTGATATTAATGAATTACTAAAATATTTTACAAGGTAAGGTTTTGGTTTAATCCTAGTTAATTAGGCTTACTGCTCATTCCTCCATTGCAGCTTACTTTTTGGGACTGATCTGTAAATTTACGAATGATTCACTAATTTCAAAGGGCACCAATTGTAGAACAATTTGTTGATGTTATTTATTTATTAAGTTAGTTTATTTGAAAAAAAATACCTGTAAGCTTATCAACCAAGTACTCCGGTAATTATTCACCAGAAAAAAAACACCATACCATGCAAAGAATTTGAGTGAATCAATTAAGTTAATATCTGAGAAATCAGTCTAAACCTGTCACGACATATTATCCGAAGTGACAGGGTCAAGGACACTTTTGGCAGACCTTGATTGGATGATGGCAGTACTTAGTACCATAAATAGGACAAAATACACTGTCAGCTACATGACCTCATACTGCAATGTCACTTCTTGAGGAAACGTCTTTAAAATTGCAAAGTACACATTTAATAAGTTTGCCACATAATTTTCTGTCATTGTATCATAATGGAAACAGATATAAGCATCTCTTAACTAATACCAAAATTCGATGGAAACTCTTCGATGGAAGGACCTATAATTACAAGGAATGGTAGGATGTTCAGCAGACACCAGGTTTTGGGGGGTCAATTTCCGTGAAGTAGGCCCTACTCATGGTATTTTACTGGTAATTTGTTTGCTACTCGCAGGTGTCATACGTTGTATTTCAAAGAACTGGCCGCCTTATGACGTCATGCTAGAGCCGCGTGCACTATTCAGTCATGCTCCGGCAGATGGAATTTTGGACGCTAACATTTCAAACGTGTATGTTTTACTTTATATAGTTGGCACAGGTGGCATGATATGCGCTGACAGGGCCATTGCATAATGCCAGCTTCCTTCATGCTTGTAATATATTTAGGCCGGTGTATAGTTGTATTTAAACTGACGTAGCATCGAATGATAGACGCACGTGCACCATCAGAAAATAATGATCACACATATGTTTGAAACAAGAGTATAAAGAAAATAAATCAACCCACTTTTTGCAACGTTTAGATTCTTGCCGCCATGTTGCACTTATTTTACTCACAGTTGGCAACAGCCACTTAGAACTCCTCCCGCATATACGTAATCTTACATCGAATGTAACAAGGTCGCAGCCATATTGCCCCAGAAAGTAGTTCGACAGAAAAGGACAAGGCCGAGTCCCCGGGCGATTTAAGAAATCAATTTAAATAGACACGCTCTGCGTGTGATTGCTATTATTGACTATTTTCAAAGAATATATGTCGCTCGACTTGTAGATTTCTTGTAGTTTCGCCTAGCTTTGCTGAATGACGTTAAAGTAGACGCCAAAGGGTGCCCTACCTGGCGTGAACTTTTCCCTTGCGCTGTTACAATCCTCGTCCTGTTGTCATAACATACCTGAAGACACCGTGCCGCAAGTATTATAACAATTTTTGTAAATGTTAATCTGTTCTTGTTTAAACAATACCTTTATATGAAGTTCATTAGGATCTATTTAGTTATAAACCATGGTTTTTGTTCGCCGTGTTTCTTGTGCAGTAATTCTAAATCTCGTGTGCCTTCCGAGACGACCCGAATATGTTCCGAGTGGTCAACAGCCCGTGGTTAATATAACCATCTTAACTTGAGAGAGCTGGCTTCTCCGGACACACATGTACACATTTAGTTTCATTCCAATTAAAAGCTGTGGAGTTGACGTGTATGTTGTAACCACGGCATGTTATGTGTGATATAGCGTCTCAGACTGACTGATGCAGGCGACTGCTACTTTTTATTAAATTAACAATATCTTCCATGATCGCGGCAGTGACCGTCCATTATATTGAACTTAGCCAGGCGGAGGGAATTACGGTCGGACGCTCACTATTTCTATGTCCCCCGCCGTCTGCGCCTCCCCTGACAGAAGGGGACAAATGTAAAAACTTTCATAAGAATCCAGCCAACATACCAACCTGAGTTTTCGCTTTTGAGCAACTCAAACACAGGACTTAACAACTTACAAAAAGTAGTTCATAGTGACCTAAATTTTGGATCTCCGCAGAGGACCTGTCAGGACCTGAATATTTAGCATTACTGATTTGTGCTGCGCTGAAGTTTAGCCTGTTGACTTTAAATTGTCATATATATATATATATATATATATATATATATATATATATATATATATATATATATATATAAATAGATAAAAATGCGTAAAAATTGATATACTGCATGTAGCGAGACCAGTCATGGGCAAGAGGAATCAGAATTTTGGATTTCATGAAAATCAATCCATCCTTTACTTTTCTATGAATTTTCACAGACAGGAATCTAAGCTTCTCATGAGCTGAACAGGTGTTTTCGCTCCGAAACTGATAGAGCGTAGATCACAGTGACCTGCTTTTGCATCTCCACAGATGACCTATCTGGACCTGTCATAATGTTAACTTCAACCTTCTGAACCTCATAGTTTTGATTTCTTTCCCGCTGAAGTCTTAATTGATGGATACATGTTATCTGAAATCCTAAAACATTCCAGTAAATATGCGTAAAATAGAAATGCTGTAGATGGCGTCACCGATCCTACGTGTGTTTTCGTGTTCTGCATGATCAATAGGCGTTCCCGATTTCATGATTTTCATTTAAGCCGTATAAAATTTTATAGACAATCCCTAGTGCTAAAATACGTGTTTTTGTTCAAAGTGTTATAGCTCCCAGTAACGCGATACCGATTCCTCAGCTGACTATAAGTCATCTGCGCTATAGTCGTGGTCCTTTGTCCGTCGGCTGTCCGTCCGTCCGTCCGATCAGATGACTTATAAGTACCTGTCAGCATGTGAGGTTTGAACTTCCTTCGCCTTATGGTTATGATTTGTGCCCCGCCGAAATTTTGACCGATAAATGTCATCTTTAAAAATACAGGAAAATTGTATTAAAATAGAAACAATGCAGGTGGCGCCACCAGTCTATTGCTGCATATAAAGTGATGATCAATTCGCATGCCTGATTTCAAGGCAGTCAATGCAGGCAGTTTGAGATATGTTTTTTGTAGGAATTTATACTGTCTGCTTTTGCTTACACCGTAGCTCGGAAAATATAGATCAGAGTGACCCAACGTTTGGTTTGCAAGGAGATCTATCTGGCTGCCAAATTAAGTGTTTTTGTCTCTTATGGTTTAGATTTGTGCCCTGCTAGGTGATACTCGGGCCTGGACTGACTGAAGCCCGACAAAGAGTGATCGTTATAGCTCAGCCGACTTTCAGTTAGCTTAGCTAAAAAGGAGGAAAATGTTATATGTATTATATATATACATATAATTTTAGTTTCATATATGTTCCTTGTTATATTAATTCACCTATTGTTTTTTCTACATGAAACAACTGCCATAAAACATGGTTACAGACCACACATGTAAAACTCAGCTGGTGTGTATATTTTTAGAAGGGGTTCTTTCTATCTCAAAGGTCACAGGTGCTTAATCCCTTAGAATAATTAACAGACGCCTGGTTCTGAACGCTTTTTTGCTTTCATCCACAGCCTTAAAGTAAAATTGTTAATCAAAATAATTCATCGAAACAAAGAAACCGACAATCGCTTATCCACATATGGAGGAGCTTAACGCAACTAACCAATCATACGAGAGGGCTAATGAGCGAAAGATGGGAGTGGTCTGGCTGGGAACTTTTCAATTAAGGATTTAAGCCGTGATTAACTCAAATCGAAACATCGCCAGACAGCCCGTTCAGGCCTGGTTAAACAGGCCAGCAGTTCAGTCAACATATCTGTGCGGTGTTTTGGGTTAATCTTTTAAACAAAAGACACGATGAGGACCTAGGCCATGTTCCTGCCGTCGCCTTCTCGTTATTGTCCTGAATGCCAAAGGCTTTGCGTCCGAGATCGTCAAGAGTTTCGGATTAGTGAGCGTAGATAATCAGACACCGCGGGTCCGCCAAAACGTTTCAACTCTCCTCGTCAGCTCATGAGGCCAGCCCCGCCTGTCGGTCTAAATTACAGGGAGGCCACATCGTGCCGGCCCGCAACGAAAAAGCTTTCACCCAGGAGTCGTGTCTGCTGGTACTTTTTGCTCTCACAAAAGGCCTGTTCAAAGGATGTTTTTGGGTCAAGGGTTCTGTTAACAGAGAGATAGGAAAGATTAAAGCAATTGTCATATTTTAATGAATGACTTTGTGCCAGTGTACCTCTAATTTATGTTAATGGCTGAGACAGTCCCTCAGGAAAGTTTCATTAATATTATGATTACGTGACTGACTGGTCCCAGCTGGTGCTCAAGGCGTGAGATTATTTGAAGGCCAAATTTAGATATTAGGAGGTTAATTAAACAAACATTATTAGCACGTTGTTTTGTTGCTTGACAGAAATCTTCGATTCTGTTTGTGTATTTTTTGGGGTTTGTGGGTGTGTTTGTTTTTCAGTGGTCTCCTGGTCACAATTTTGTAGCAATCAATATGAAACTTACATGATTGATTAAAAGTCAAAAGTCCTGGAGGCCTATTGTTTTTAGTCAACATAGGTAGAAGGTCAAGGTCATCAAAAAGTCAATATTTTATTTTCATCATAACTTTGTTAATATTAGTCCTATCTTCACAAAGTTAGGCACATTTACTTTCTCTGCATCTTCTTAATAACACGGCCTAGTCATGTTGTCTCAACTTTGTGTCACTTTGTCAGTATGTCTGTCTGTCTGTCAGTTGTCCTAAATTTCGCCTTCATGCTGGTTCTTGTGTCATACATATAGCATTCTACAGTTTTAAAGGGAATCCTTTTGAAACTGCACGCGAAACACTACAACATATCATTTTAGGCCATATTCCCGAAACTGTGAACCTGAATTACATAAAATTATAGCGTATTTGCTTCCTCTGAGTCTTCTGCATAACTTTGTCAATTCATCTTGTCTAAACCTTGTGTCATGTTGTCAGTATGTCTGTCTGTTTTTTCAGCTGTTCTCAATTTCGCCTACTTGCATGTTCTTGCGTCTTACATTCTACAGACCATATTTTAAGAGAATCCTTTTGAAACTAGTACATCATATGTCATATACTAATATCTGGAATGTGATATTCATTTTAGGAATATGGCCGCTAAGGGGCGTAGCACTCAAAACACTATAACATATCACATTTTGGCCACATCTCCAAAACTATAAACCTTAATTACATAAAATATAACTTATTTTCTTCCTCTGGGTCTGCTTCATAACTTGTTAAAGTCATCTGGTCTTAGCTTTGTTTCATCTTAACAGTATGTCTGTCTATTTGTCAGTTGTCCTCAATTTTGCCTTCTTGCTGGTTTTTGCCTCTGTTAATTGGCATTCTACATGTCACAGTTTACCAGAAAACACTTTGTAACTTTAACCTGTCGTTTCTCGGAACGATTTCTTGAAGCTATATGTGTATTTTTAAGTATGTCAAAGTTTAAGGTCAAATTATTATTTCCATCGTAACTTTGTCAATATTGGTCCAATATTTATAAACTATGGTTCATTTTCTTCCTCTTTCTCTTCTTTATGATATGTTCCGGTTATCTGTCTTCAAATCCGGGTCAGAGTTTTTCCGGCAAGCGCGTGACCCCTTTTAAATGGAATCACGTGGTATAAAGTCGATCAGCTTGAGGAATGAGCGGGTTGCTCTTTTTGACGTGTACACATTAAAAATCTGACGTGCTTCACATTTTGGTGCATTGAAAGTTTTTTTTATCTGACACTTGTTTTTTTTTAAGTTTTTAAATTATTTTATGAATTATACTGCAAACCTGTAACAGCTACAGAATATCAAAAGCCACCATGACCAAGCCTTTTTTATTTGGCACGTAACTCTCAAAATAATGATTTTAAAGGAGATTCAACTTTTAAATCTACAAAAATAAATTTTCTTTAGAGCTTCACCTATAAAAGGATTCCCATTAAAGATATAAAAAGTCAATTTTATAAGAATTTTTATAATTCTTTATTGTGAAAATAGAAAATTCTGAACCATGCATGGCTTTGAAATAGCGATTTAAAGTAAAACTGTATAAAATTAGTAATTGTTTTGACGTTAAAAATACAACACAACTCGGGGGTTCCCACAGTTTTCACATATAATATTGTTGAGGATATTTGTCAAGTGGTCATAGAGCAACAATTTTGCTTATATTAAGGACAGAGTAGAACAATGTGTAGACCCCTTGTCATAAGAGCTAAAGGGTTTCTTTATATATATATATATATATATATATATATATATAATTAGCTGATAAACCCGGTATACTGGGCTTTTTACCGGTATTGGGTCATAGATGGAAATTTTTTTTTAATCTCATTAAAACGAAGGTTTTATCATTCGTAGATATGGGTTTGCTATTCAAAGGGAACATAGCAAAGTGTATACCTGCTAACAAGAAATAAATCCATATCCCTATTAAACGAGTTAGACCACCAGAAAACTCCTTTTTTTGCAGTGACCGGTTCTGTAAATGATTTCCTATTTAACAGAGTTACATTTAGTCTCATTTACAGAGCCCGTTAAAGTGTCTGGCAGCAATGTAATATGTTCCCAGGACACGAAGAAACATTTCTTGCAAATAATTTGTTTCACGGGGTTTTCAAATTCGGGGCATTCTTCTAAGAGAAATTTTCGCAAAAATAACCCCCCTCACGTAGTCGGGCGAACATTCGCTTATACTATTGGCTCCTTGACATTTCATTAACCAGATCTATGCCTGTCGCGTGGCATAATTAACGACCGATATTATACAAAATGTTTTTTTTTATATTATCTTCAGGAATGATTGAGATATCACTCGTTCGAGGTTTCCTAGGACCTTTGCCAATTGCTGTACACTCTAAGAAAGAAGGGTTACATGAAGAACCCTATAGGGTTCTTTAGGTTGGAGCCAGTAGGGAACCCAAGGAGGTTCAAGGAAGAACTCAGGGGTTTCTTTGGCGAAACCCTAAGGGTTCTATCCGTAACCGTGATAAAGGGTGCTTCTAAAAATCCTACATGTTCATGAAAGGTTCTAAAAGGTCATATATATATATATATAGAAAGCAACACTGTAAATTCACAACAGTCTGTTTCACGGGATGCGACCCGGGACTTTAGGAGATAACAAGATTATGCTTTGTGCGTATCGGGGGGACGTGTAAAAGGGGGGGGGGGGGGACTGACACTGATCCTATTATCCTCGGGGGTATATATATATATATATATATATATATATATATATATATATATTAGAAAGTAGTCGGGGATGTCATATCATTTTATTTAGAATGAATTATTCATAGGTCGTAAGTTCATATTGAAAGGAGACCGTTTGATTGATAATATAAAAAAAACTCTGTCTCAGCTGTGACTACCCTCACACCGCTTCGGATCATCCCACCAACCTTGAAGATTGTCACCACTGACATAAAAAATTGTCACAAATGACAACACGGGTTCCATCTGGAACTGTATTGTAAGTTAGGATCAGGGCAAGAACCTCCAACCTTTCACTAAAAAAAAGGTTCCTTCTTCAAATATGGTTCTGTCATAGAACCCCGAAGAGCTCTTTTTTAAGCTTATAATATTATTGATATATCCAGAATTACTCACCGTATCGTGAGATCGATCGAAAAAAATGGAGTCTTCGCGAAACACTAAAAGTGGATATCGCGAAAATGTTACCCCGCGGAAATGAAGCCAACCACATTTTGCATGCATCTATTCCCCGTTTGAAGCAAACATCATGCTTTACCTTTTCTGTGTACTACAACTATATGAAAATTGGGGATAACATACGTATACTATTCATTTTAACAACAGAAATAAGTTCATATTACAATTTGGTTTATTGTGTTGTCAATTTGCTATAAACATCATGTTTTCTGGGATTGGATCTCTACTTTACAGAAGGGCAGCAAGTTTTGATCTGTTTTTCAAATTTCAGGTCGACAAAGGAGGGGGGGGGGGGTGTCCACTGCAACGCCCCACCAATAAAACAAAAAAGAAATCCACACATTTCTTTTAGGCCAAATTTTATTTTGTCATAACGTAAATCCGGTGTTTGTCAGATGACGTAATACAATTTGTGATTGTTTTCACATATTTGATGTATATTTGTAACGTTAGGCTCAAGGTAGCAGGAGTCCCCTTTAAAACGATCACAACATATATAACTTGGTCACGATTTCTAAACAGTGTCTTTTATAATTGGTCCGAGTACGAACATTTGTTGTAAACTCCCCCTGTTCCCAGACCAACATTTCATGTGCGAGACAACTGTCGGTTCATGTTCGTCGAAAGTGTCCATCACATACCCCCAGAGGACCCTGCGGCCCGAATCTCCATCTAAAACCATTGTCGGGAAGTCAAATTTACCCTGAATTTACCTGTAAGCTACATTAAAGGGCGATGATCGCATTGAGTTTTTTATTCATTTGTTATTTGTGTTCTCATTTGTCCCCATTCAGTGCTGACCGAATTTATTTATCGAATACCAATAGTTTCCACTGGAATAAAACCCGTTTGGATATTTTAAATAATTTACTGACTATTGTAGCCTGTTCCCCACACTTGATGGTACTCCTATCATTTGGTATGTGCTCAAAGTACGTATATTTAAAGGAACAATATCTTCCGAATGTTCAATAACTACGTCACATTAAATCAGTTTTAAATTAAATGGTTAAACTAATGTAACTCCTTTGCATAAAAATTGGATATGCAAATCATTATGACTGTACCACGTGTCACAACCCTTGCAATAATAGCGTCCCCTATTTTAATAATTATTACATTAAGGGTTGCAAATGCCTTGTTTCTTATAATACCAATTGCCATTAAAAAAAATGAAATGAGGCCATACAAAACTATTGTCCTAAGGATGTCCCGCTCCAAAATTTCGCTTTTTTTTTTTTTTTTTGCAAATGAAGCCCAGTTCCTTGTTAATGTGGCTAATTTGTGCTTTGGCACAAAATCCGGAAAAGAATTCTTAAAGGTTTGGAAAATGGACCAAATTTTGTGTTGATCATAATCACCCTCTCATGAACTGGAGCAAAATACTGTACTTTCTAGGCACCTTGGCAAAATTATTGTGTCTAACCTGGTAAAAAAAATATTTAAAAAATCGCTCGTTAAATCCATTTTTTGTTCCCCAAGTCTGTTATTTTTTTTTGTGGGTCCTAAGGACTGATTTACATCTTACGTGCTGTCAGTTGTTGAAAATTAATTGCAATCTGTACTAACCTAAATTCTGAGAATAGCAGTGTTGTTCAGACCGCAACTGTAACAAGATCTATAAATACTAGTAAGACCATTACAGAAAATACGTTACTAGTTGGAATTAATTGCATTCTAAAATTACCTAAATTCTAGAAATAAAAATATTCTTTAACACAACACAAATGTAATGAAATCCATATATTATAATAGGACCATTAACAATATGAGCTGTTTACATATCATAATAAATAAATTACTCAATGTAAATGCCAACTTTTTCGTATGTTATTTATATCATATATAACATAGATTTCACAGCCACATATTTAGTTACTTCAAATGAATGTTTAATTTAAATGTAAACATTGCACACTTTTTCAAAAGCATAAATGTATTTGTTGTTCTGTAGCATTAAAAATCTTCACTAAAACTCAAAAGCTATGTAGAATGCAAGCCCTTATGTAATTCAAATATTTCAATAGGTCTAGCATAATAATGATTACAATGGATTACAATGGACCACTTTGTTACAGTGAGGTGAAGAGAAAAAACACATTAACAAAGACAACCAAGAAGAACTACTGGGTGGACTTATAACAATACACATTGTAACTTGATAGGGGGCGCTGCACAGCGGCGACCGGCAAGCAATAAAAGCTCTGTCTTTTTATCCATATTTTACATGATCATAGCCTTGAATTGTTCCACCTTTGATGGACTGATGCTCCAGACTATCTACACAATGCTCTCAATAACTTTAGTTGGAGTTTCAATCCTGCTGCTGCTTGCAGCGGCGTGTTTTGTACACGCCATCGAGACGACTGGCGATAATGGAGGATTCCGTCATGTAAACAACAAAGATGGCGGCATGCCCTACATGTGGTACAGCCGGTCCGGACTAGCATTACGGAATACCAAAAGCAGTCAGACACAACCACATGAAATCCAAGCGGATATTAAAAACTGCCCAAGGAAAAGACGAAGACGTGGTGGATTACGAGCCAGGCTCCGCAGACGAGGCAGCCGAGTTCCACTACCGATGATAGTACACGGCAACGTGAGATCACTGAGAAACAAGATGGATGAACTCTCCGGTCTATGCAGGAATGACAACGCATACCGTACAAACTCTGCTTCACAGGGACCTGGTTACATCCCGAGAAAGATTCTGATTGTCACTAACAGATTGATGGATTAAATTACCATGGTTAGAGCGGACAGTCATGGGGGGAACTGCAAGAATTCAGGTATTGGACCGTGTGTTTACATAAATGAACTAGATGTGTCGGAACGACACGAATGCCCCCGCCTTGGGCAAATTAGAAACATTTGTTAAATTTTGAAAAAAAATTTTAAGTTCAGGAGGTGTCATATGGTCAAAAAGTAGGTCAACAAGGGCAAAATGCAAACTCGATCTGTTACGGGTCATTATCAAGCAAAACACCAAAAATCTGGCCAGTATCTGCAGGCACTGTGAAAAAAAGTCCATACATGTGCATTTTCGATAAAAATTTCTGTCTTTCATGAAATTTTGTATGTTTAGGAGCCGTAAGACAATGAAACTCGATCTGCAACTGTCATTATCTGCTCACACATAAAAAAATCAGGGTGTTATCTGCAGGCATTGAGGAAAAAAAGTTGGTACATATGCATTTGTTATGAAAATTTCTATTTTTCATGAAACTTTCTATGTTCAGGAGCAGTCAAATGGTCAAAAGTAGGTCAAATGAGACAAACGAGAACTTGATCTGTAACTGGTCATTATCTGCCTACACACCAAAAATCAAGCCCGTATCTGCAGGCATTGCGAAAAAAAGTCCGTACATGTGCATGTTTTTATGAAATTTTCTATGTTAGACCACCGTGAAACGGTCAAAAGTAGGTCAACTGGGACAAAACATGAACTCAATCTGTAACTGGTGATTATCCGCCCACACACCAAAAATGTGGCCAATATCTGCAGGTATTGCAAAATAAAGTCAGTACATGTGTATTTGTCATGAAAATTTATATTTTCATGAAATTTTCTATGTTCAGGAGCCGTAAAACAGTCAAAAGTAGGTCAACTGGGACAAAACGCAAACTTGATCTGTAACTGGTCATTATCTGCCCACACACCAAAAATCAGGCCAATATCTACAGGCATTGCGAAAAAAAGTCTGTACATGTGTATTTGCCATGAAAATTTATATTTTTCATGAAATTTTCTAAGTTAAGGCGCCGTAAAATGGTCAAAAGTAGGTCAAACGGGACAAAACGCGAACTCGATCTGTAAGTGGTCATTATCTGCCCACACACCAAAAATCAGGCCAATATCTGCAGGCAATGCAAAAAAAAGTCCGTACAACTGTTTTATTTCGGAAGGACGGAAGGACGGAATGACGAACATGGGTAAAACTATATGCCCCGGCCACTTTGTGGCGGGGGCATAAAAATGGTGCATCAGTTATACGATCAGCAACAAACGTAGGAATATATAACTCATTTCAGGAGGTGATAAGAATATAGAACTCATTTCAGTAAGTTTTTGACTATTCTATGTCTAGGGAATTCACTAAGATAGTTGTACTTAATGAATATATTCCAACAGATGGTGATGCAAAGATAGCTTCAAATATGCTGTATGATCAGACCACGGACTGTGAAAGTAACTCTCCGGACTCCGCAATCATTGTATGTGGTGACTTCTATCATTGTGAGTTTGAGAAAACTATACCGCACATCCAGCAATATGTTCATTGTCAAACTAGAGGTGAAAAAAACCCTGGACCTATTCTTCTGTAATGTTAAAGATGGTTGTGTTGCTAAAAGTAGAGGTCCCCTGGGTGGATCAGATAACAACATTATCCACATGTTACCTAAATATAGACAGAAACTTAAAAAAAGTAAACCTGTGAGGAAAATAGTAAAAGTGTGGGACAAGGATGCTTGTAATGAATTGCAGAACTGTACGGAAACAACTAACTGGGAAGTGTCACAAAATTTTGTATGATAAGATAAATCTATAAAAGTTTGTGACATAGGTTTACTGCTGCATTGTAAATAATTGGAAGTGCATTCAATAAATTACTCTGGCACCAGTGTGTATGGTTCAGTTGTACTTGCCAGGGTTCATACAGCTTAGTATGGGGCTTCCCTTGTACAGTTATTTTGGTTTGAGCGGGTCTATTCAGCATGTGGATCCTTTGCCCAGTCAACTGTATCACCTTTATTGGTCCTGTAAGGCCATTCAGTATGGGGCTATTTTAAGCTGTAGATTTCAGAGGTTGTAATTTTAACTTGGGATTCAGGTTTTGCTGTTTTGGGTGGTCTTGCCAAGGCGCCCTGGCCACTGCTGGGAAAGTCAGTTGGCAAGAGGCTCTCTCCGTGAAGGGACGCGCTTGATAGCTGCAGGGCGATAGGGACATTTATAATATAGGCCTGGTGGCTTGTAAATTTGATGTAGGGGATCACCATGCAGCGACCTGCCTTGAGTTTTATTTCTCAAGCACCATGTACAGTATGCATGGACATCGTATAAATACTATATATACGTGAGACTATATACTAATATATTCAGAAGTTCTCATTTGAGATCTATTTGCCGGTATACACAAGTGCCTGGTTGTGGCTGCCTAGTTTTTCCTGAGGACGAACATGACAAGAAGGGTGTGGCTATCAATGGTTCACAGACAACCCCGAGGGGCGGATCCTGTGATGGTCCATTGGAGGGCATGGTAGAGGACACCATACAGCTCAGGGCCAGTGGTAAACCTGGTGAGTACCTTGTCCTGACCAAGACTGAAATGACATACGTACTTCAGTCTTGAAAAAAAGCCCATTCAATTTGATACAGCGGCGCGCAATCCAAATTTGCGCGGCGATTTGGGGCTGAAATTTCACGGTACATGTAGCGAATGCGTAAAAATGAACCACTGGGCTATTCTATGGATGTTAAATGACAAATCTGCGTGATATATGGTACATGGCACGGTTTGTTAAATTATTTGTTGGACTTCAAACCTTAATACCTCCGTTCCGGCCGTGTTTGTTTGGGCCTTGTTGATCGCTCTCAGATATCCGTTTTCTGATTGGACAGCTGAATAAAGCCAGGAGGCTTCCTATTGGTGCCCCCACTTTTGTGCAAAATCTAAAAGGCCATACTTCCCTTATAAGCATTTGGGTATTATAGCCACAAAAACATGTGGGTCAGACAAAATCCATAAAATGATGTAATTTATTATAATATTAAGTAGTTGTTATATCTTCAGCATGACCTATATGTGCAAGAAGATTTTTATTCACATACAAATAGTAAATAATCAGACTTGCGACGCTTCTGATCCACGTGTCTCTGTTGACATAATAAATGTAAATTTACGGCCGTTGCAACATTGAAAAATGGCGGCAAATTCCGCACTGTTCACAAATGGAGGAGTCGTACAGTAACTGAGTAAGTTTATGAAGAATCAGGTCGAATAAGTTATGCTTTGTAACTGGAATTGTTGAAATGGATAGCCATTAGTCATTTGCAAACAAAATTAATGCAGAGTTCAGTTATATGACGTGTTTATTCCTTTATTTTCGTTCGAGAGAGTTTGCTCCCTGTCCCATGCAAGAAGTTTCCATGACGTTGTATGTAATTCAACGTCAGGTCCCATGACAAGTGAGGACCTAACCAATTCAGCAAAACCTCATAAAACGCAGCCTTATATCCTTTACCTATCTTGATTCTTATCCGCTGGCAATGTTCTAGGGGTTAAATGTGCCTGATTCTTTTGGGAATATTATCATTTTTCTTTTTGTTTCAGGTGTTGCTTCACCTTTTACCAGTCAAGGGGTATAATAACTGGATACTGTGGGACATTGGCCGTGCCGGAGATCTTTAATATTCTATTTTTAGTTTGTGTACAGTATTAATAAACTAGTATTAAGTATCATTCTAGCTTGTTTCTTTGCTGAAATATCCATGCTGGTATGAGAGGGCGGGTAATGTTGGTTTGGTCCATAAAATCCCTTTTTTTATAATTGTATAACTGAATCTTACGAACAAATTGGTCATATTCTAAGTCCAATATTAAAAGAACCTGAAGTCCGGAAATGATCTAGATAAGGCTGGATCCTATCCGTGACATTCTGGCGAGCGTGCCATGATTACTTTGTCCTGATATCAGCATGGTGATAGCAGAGAGCTGGTCTATCCCAAAGTGTCACCTGTAGCAGGTTTGAAATCCTTGAGTATTTGCCATGTTATGTTTGTGGAAGGGTTGCCCTAGCGCATGAGAACTCGTCTTGAGAGCCAACTCCTAAATGTCAGGTACGATACCTGTGGCAGCTTGGTGCTGTGTATGGTGTATGAGTACTGCCAGATAATCCTATGTGATAGGCAGTACTTTCTAAGCAATTTCGGGTCAAGGAAATATGCCTATATTGTTTCACAGATTGTCAATCTGTGGATTTATTGTTAACAGGTGCTGCGGTTCCTGGTGAGATTGTGATCATAGATGCTCAAGTTTCAAGGAGCAATTTTCACATGTTTGTCAGATCTGCGGACTGACTGAGGACTGATGCTGCGGGATCAGTTAGTTCATACAAATGGTTTTCTGCCGTGGGGAAAAATTTAAACCACAGGTGTTTATAAACACAACTCTAGACTTTTTTGTGTATGTTTGCATTGAGTCAATTTAAATTTCAAGATGGAGGACCTAGAAAAGATTTTGAAATTCGGTAAAGATTTGGGTTATTCCGGTAGCAACCTCCAGGAATTTGTTGATCGTGAGATCAAACGTATGAAGGATAAACGCAGGGGTGACCAGGAGAGGGAGGATAGGCTTAGGGAACGAGAGATCGCTAGACAGAAAGAAGCCGAAGCACATGAGTTAGAGGTACTGAAAATTAAAGTTAAAATGGCAGAATCAAATCCTAACTCTAACGAACCGGTAGGTTCAACCTCTCTTCCAGCCATCAAAATGCCATCCTTTGATGAGAATAGAGATAGCCTTGATGCTTATCTTGAGCAGTTTGAGAGACTAGCCTCTGGACAAAAGTTGGCGAGGTCGGACTGGGCCATCCGTCTGAGTGCATTATTGAAAGGTAAGTCTCTTGATGTATTCACTAGACTACCTCCTGAAGAAGCTTTAGATTATGATCGGTTGAAGCTAGCTCTCCTGAAAAGGTATCAAATGACCGAAGGTTATAGGGATAGATTTCGGTCCAGTAGACCAGAAAAGAGTGAATCTCCAAGCCAGTTTGCTGCACGTCTTAACAGTTACTTTCAAAACTGGGTAAAGCTCTCTGACAATGAACATTCTTACGACAGTCTTAAGGATTTGTTATTAAGGGAACAATTTATGAGCTCATGTCGTAAAGATTTGTCCTTGTTTTTATGGGAGAGAGGATGTACGAACATGGATGGAATGATAGTCCTGGCCGAAAGGTATGTGGAAGCTCACGGGCAACATAGCTTTTGTGCGCCATATAAAAGTGGTCAAACGGTAGGAAATAATCCCAACAAATCTTTAGACCTTTAGTCAGAGCAAAGCAAGTAAGGTAAGAAACATCTACCTAATCAAGTGACAATCAAAAGTTTCAACTGTGGCCATAAGTCGTACCAATGTAAACGTAGGGAAGCTAGGAACTTAGCCCAGAACCTACAAACCATAGATCGTCAACAGTTAATTAAAGAAGCTGTTAATGTAGCAGTGAAAGAGGCCCTGGAAGCTACAAAGTCTATGCAAGGTGAGTCAGCTTCAGAAACAAGCCTATGTTTCTTGGCTAACCCAGTCTCCTCTGGGTCAAATCCATTTGACCTAGAAAACCCTGAACTACTAAATATATCTTGCCAAGCTGAAGTAGGCAAACCTGAATCTCATCCGTCTGGCATGCCTACAAGCAAAGGTATTGTTTGTGGCTCTGAGGTTTCAGTCCTTAGGGATACAGGTTGCAGTACGGCTGTGGTACGCTCTGCCCTGATACCTGATGAGCAGATGACTGGCATCAGCAAACCTGTGTTCTCATACATGGCACTGTCAGGCAATATCCAATAGCTAGAGTACATGTAGATTGTCCTTTTTATACTGGTGAGGTGGATGCATTATGCATGAAGAACCCAGTATATGATTTGATTATAGGTAACATCTTAGGAGCAAGAGAGCCTCTAGAACCTGATCCAAACTGGAAAAGCCAGCCCGTAATAAGCATGGTACAGACTAGGAGTCAGTCCAAGGTTAAAGCTCCAAAACCCCTAAAGGTACCTAGTACAATAGCCAGTATCGGTCGGAAAGACTTTCTTACAGCCCAGAAAGCAGATGTATCACTGGATCACCTTTGGAGCAGAGTTAAAACTGATCAGCAAGGTAAGTACATCTTCAAAATAAAACATGAAATCCTTGTGCGAGAACATAGACACAAAAGTCTCGAAGGTAACCATAGTACACAAGTGGTACTGCCTAAATGTTTCAGAGACGAGGTTGTAAAGCTAGCACACGACGGTGTGATGTCCGGTCACCAAGGGGTCGGGAGGACTCTTGAGAGAGTGTCATCTCAGTTTTATTGGCCAGGTATGTATTCTGATGTTACAGACTTCTGCAGGTCCTGTGACATCTGTCATAGGACAGTACCTAAAGGAAAGATATCGAAACATCCCCTGGGAAAGGTACCTTTTATAGATGTAGCCTGGAGAAGGCTCGCTATGAATATAGTTGGTCCAATCTATCAAGCTTCTAGTAGAGGCATGAGATTCATTCTCACCGTTATGGACTATGCGACTAGATATCCCGAAGCAGTAGCCCTTAAGAACATAGAAACTGAAACAGTTGCAGAAGCCTTGCTAGGTGTCTACAGCAGGTTAGGTATCCCAGACGAGGTTTTAACTGATATGGAATCTCAATTCACATCAGCAGTCATGCGGGAGGTGAGTAGATTACTTAGTATTAAGCAGATGAACACAACCCCATATAATCCCCAATACAATGGTATGATCGAGAGGTTTAATGGGAGCCTGAAGATGATGCAAAAGAGGATGTGTGATGAGCAACCCCAAGAGTGGGATAGGTATTTAGCACCTGTGCTATTCGCTTATAGAGACACTCCACATGAATCACTCGGAGGGTTTCCCAATTTGAATTACTGTATGGCAGAGCAGTGAGAGGACCTATGAGGGTGCTAAAAGAACTCTTTATTAAAGATGGAGATAGTTCAGCAATCATAACAACTTATCAGTATGTAGTTGACCTCGAAGAGAGACTAGTAGAAACCTGTCAGTTAGCCCAGGCAATGTTGAGAAAGTCTGCCAGGATGTACAAACAGTATCATGACAGAGGTAAGAAACCCAGGTCGCTGGATATAGGCGATCAAGTACTGGTTCTCCTACCTACGGACAGGAACAAGCTGCTACTCCAATGGAAGGGGCCATATCCAGTACTTAGTAGGTTCAATGACTGTGACTACAAGGTGAAAACTGACAATAAGGTTAAGAATTTGCACATTAACCTCCTAAAAAAATATATCGCAAGAAAACAACCTGATCACTTGGGTCAGGGGCTGTTTGATCTCCCTGCACCTATTTGCAGCATCTCATCAGAAGATCAACCATTTGAAGGCAATTGTTTTCAAGGTAAGGAGGCGAATGAGGTAGATGATGGGAAGTCTATCGTTTCCACACCAAGCGCAACCCGCTGTCAAGGACCAGAGAATGTTCAGGTAAGAAAGAAACTCTCCCCCCAACAAGAGGCTGAGGTTAGAACATTGATTCAAAATTATGAACACATTTTCACTGATGTCCCAAAGGAAACCAAAGTGATTGAATGTGATCTCCATTTAACATCAACTCATCCGATTCGTTCAAAAGCTTATTTAGTGCCTCATGCTCTGAAAGAAACTATGAGTAAGGAGATCAAAGATATGCTAGATTTAGGGGTCATAGAGAGGTCAGACTCTAGCTATGCAGCCCCGGTTGTCATGGTTCGTAAACCGGGTGGTTCAGTCAGTTTCTGCATTGATTACCGTAAGTTAAACAGGGTTTTATTGTTTGACCCAGAACCCATGCCTATTCCGGAGGATCTGTTCGCAAAACTCCATGACAGTAAGTACTTTTCAAAGATTGACCTTACTAAAGGGTATTGGTAAATTCCAATGTCTAATCAATCTAAGGAGATAACAGCTTTCGTGACTCCAGAAGGGCAATACCAATTCAGGAGGATGCCGTTTGGTTTAATGGTAGCTGGCGCTGTGTTCACGCGCATGATGCGTAAGCTATTTACAGACATCAGGTGGGTAGTTTCTTACATTGACGACATCCTGTGTCATACAGCTACATGGTCTGAGCACCTGGACCTACTGGAAAGGGTTTTCAAAATTTTGCATATTGCCAACTTGGCTGCAAAACCGTCAAAGTGTAGTTTTGGTTTCCAGGATTTGAGTTTCTTGGGGCATAAAGTAGGTATGGACCGATTAGATGCTGATACTGGTCTTTTGGAGAAAATCCACAGCAGAGAGAGACCTACAGCTAAGAAAGAGGTAAGGTCATTCCTAGGTCTAACTGGCTATTATCGCAAATTCATTCCAAATTACGCAGCAATAGCAGTCCCTCTGACTGATCTAACGCGCAAGGGATGCAGTAACAAGGTAAAGTGGGATGAACCACAGGAAAAAGCATTTCAGTTGTTAAAATCCCTCTTGGTTAAGCCACCCATCTTATTGCTGCCAGACTTTACAAAAGGGTTCATACTCAGGACCGATGCCTCTGAGAGAGGTATCAGTGGCATCCTGATGCAGGAAAATGAAGGGGTTATACACCCAGTCGCATATGCAAGTCGTAAACTCCTGCCAAGGGAACAAAACTATTCTACTATTGAACAGGAGGCCCTCGCAATAGTCTGGTCAATTGGAAAGTTTGACATGTATTTGTTCGGGAGGCACTTTGTAATTCAAACCGACCACAAACCCCTAGTGTATATAAATCAGTCAAAGTGTCTCAATAAGCGGATCATGCGCTGGGCAATGCTTCTCCAGGAGTACGTGTTTCAGATTGAGTCAGTGCCAGGTAGCGCTAACTGTGGGCCAGATTTCCTGAGTAGAGTCTCGGCATTGTAAATGAGTGAACTGTTCTCATCGCTTTTATCCCATGTATCCTGTCTCCATTACAATAATAAGATAAATCGCATAAGGTACTAACGAAAATGCAAGGGGAAGTGATGTCACAAAATTTTGTACGATAAGATAAATCTATAAAAGTTTGTGACATAGGTTTACTGCTGCATTGTAAATAATTGGAAGTGCATTCAATAAATTACTCTGGCACCAGTGTGTATGGTTCAGTTGTACTTGCCAGGGTTCATAAAACTTAGTATGGGGCTTCCCTTGTACAGTTATTTTGGTTTGAGCGGGTCTATTCAACATGTGGATCCCTTGCCCAGTCATCTGTATCACCTTTATTGGTCCTGTAAGGCCATTCAGTATGGGGCTATTTTAAGCTGTAGATTTCAGAGGTTGTAATTTTAACTTGAGATTCAGGTTTTGCTGTTTTGGGTGGTCTTGCCAAGGCACCCTGGCCACTGCTGGCAAAGTCAGTTGGCAAGAGGCTCTCTCCGTGGAGGGACGCGCTTGATACCTGCAGGGCAGAATGGACATTTATAATATAGACCTGGTGGCTTGTTAATTTAATGAAGGGGATAACCATGCAGCGACCTGCCTTAAGTTTTATTTCTCAAGCACCATGTACAGTGTGCATGGACATCGTATAAATACTCTATATACGTGAGACTATATACTAATATATTCAGAAGTTCTCATTTGAGATCTATTTGTCGGTATACACAAGTGCCTGGTTGTGGCTGCCTAGTTTTTCCTGAGGACGAACATGCCAAAAAGGGTGTGGCTATCAATGGTTCGCCGACAACCCCGAGGGGCGGATCCTGTGAAGGTCCATTGGAGGGCATGGTAGAGGACACCATACAGCTCAGGGCCAGTGGTAAACCTAGTGAGTACCTAACCAATTCAGCAAAACCTCATAAAACGCAGCCTTATATCCTTTACCTATCTTGATTCTTATCCGGGTAAAATTATATTATATTCAAAGGGGTATGAGCCCATCAATCCAGTAGACCTAGATCAGGGAGGGGTTTTCACGTGGTGTTTCTTACTGTGTAGTGTTGAGACAAGGAAATTTCTTAGGGTTATATATATATTGGAGCGGTTATCTAAAGTATTAGGGATGTAAAGTTTTTAATGTCCTTCTAGGGAGAAAAGGCTGGCAATGTTCTAGGAGCTGGCAATGTTCTAGGGGTTAAATGTGCCTGATTCTTTTGGGAATATTATCATTTTTCTTTTTGTTTCAGGTGTTGCTTCACCTTTTACCAGTCAATGGGTATAATAACTGGATACTGTGGGACATTGGCCGTGCCGGAGATCTTTAATATGCCTTTTTTTGTTTTGTGTACAGTATTAATAAACTAGTATTAAGTATCATTCTGGTTTGTTTCTTTGCTGAAATATCCATGCTGGTATGAGAGGGCGGGTAATGTTGGTTTGGTCCATAAAATCCGAAAAAAAGACGAATTGTTCGGGATGAAGTTGGGTCTCAAGAATGTAAAGCTGCTGAATGAACTCTACTGCTGCTGTGTCACACGAAAGGCACAGTGTATCAGGGTTGATTCTACACATGAACTGTCTTGTTTTTATGATACTCTGAGGTCGGGAAAAGGTCTAAGGGCTGAAAATTGCCGCACAGCAAGATACAGGAAAAGTTTCATACCGCCTAGTATCAGATTGTTAAATGGTTCAGAAAGCACTGTAATGTAAGTGATATAGGAAACGTATATATTTTATGTAGTATAGATCAGCTCGTGTATAATAACTGTGAAGTGCTATAATGCCTGTGATATAATTAATATAATGCCAGTGATGTGCTATAATTGTCTGTGATGTGCTATAAAGTCTGTACTTGATCATGTACAATACCTGCAGGTGTCTATATATGTGCTGTAAATGCTTGCAAAATGAGTTTTATGCCTTGCATGATGAATAAAGACTTGTCTTATATAGCTGTCATGTTAAACAAAACTTTATACAGTAATAAACTTAGCGTCATGATTTTAAGATACAAGCTTTTCTAGAGTAGAAATATTATATATAGTATAAATTTGGCCTATTTAATTTTTAATGTACAGTAGATGAATTAGGCTAATTTCTATAACAATAAACCTGCCTTAATAAATTCATTCATTGTCCTTCAAAGGCGAGGGTGTTGCAGTTGGCAATCAGGTTTAGCTGTCTTTAAATATGTATAACTGTATATGTGTGTTTGTTTGCATGAATGTATGCATGTCTGTACTAATGTGTCTTGGCTGTTTAGTTGTAACTAAAAATAGCTCCACCTTAAAGGTCAAATATATGGATTCTAGAAGTCAGGTGGAAAAAAATTAAAAAAATATATCCATTTTCTATGATTAAGGTATAAATTACACATATTTGTTGCTGTATCATCAAAAGGCTTCATTACACCTCAGTTGGCGTCAACTAAGTACAGACAGTAACTTCGCCTAATGGGTGGAACGAAAAAATACGCATACAACAACCAAAGGACATATAACATATCTAATGAAAAGAAAACAAAAAACTATTGTTTCACCAATATCAATTTGAAAACGGCTGTCCTCATCCTAAATCAGTTCATTCTCTCATGGTCGTTGACTGGATTAGGACTGTAGTCCGGTGAGATTGATTAGGCAGCGTAACGTTTGAAGTGAACCAGGGTGTTTGAACCAGTGCCCCTTGATGTAAATTGAACAGCTTTATGAAAGGGCTGCGATAATTACTAGCAAGAGCATATTTTGTCCTGAATAATACCGATTGAGTTTTTCTTGGCAAACAAACTTTTTTTTATTATTTCTAAATGAACTATCATTTTAGAACGTAGACATTTTGATATTAAAAGGCTCCTGATTACCTGTGATATAGAAAACAAAAATCATTAAGTTTCATTTTGTTATTCGTAGGATACGGATTAATGATTTCGAATTTTTATGTCGACATCCAGTACATTGTACTATGGTATGCGCTGAAGTTTATTCTTGTCCAGTTATCAAGGACATCATAAAATACCACTTGGGATTCATAAATTTGTATTTATAAAATGGTTATAAATTTTTATTTTATTCTTATATAGTTTGCCATTCATTGAATCTTTTGGTAACGGTAAATATATTCTGATTGAAGTATTGAAAAAAATTAAAAGGTTATAAAGTTTTTCCATCTCATCTCTACTTTGAGAGAATATAACAATTCAAGGAATTATCTACAAACCTTAAAGGTATAACCAAGTGGCGGAACATAGAATTTACGCAAAAGGCTACGAACAATACCCATACGAAAGAGGGACGTTTCACCTGTACCTGTCTCCTTTGCTTGTTTGTTTCTTTGTTTGTTTCCATGATTACGCAAAAACTACCAAGAATATCCACAATACTTCGTTAAGAATCGGGACTTACCCATCACATTAATGTCGGATGCGGAGATCTGGATATGAGCATGAGGGAGGATCATGCAATATATTCAGGTTCAGTGGCCTCAGCCCTACGTCCAAGTAACTTTATTATATTCAAATTTTATATCACATATCACAACATGAAATTTGATACCTACACATTCTGTTTATGTATACACTTTGCCATTTCATGCAACAGTAGAGAAAATAACAGTAATCCCCTTGAAAGGGTGGGTTGGTGTGGTTAAATTGATAGTATTGCCCCGGTATAAAAGCAACTCTTAACATCCTAAAAATAATGGCTCACTATGTATTTATCTATAGGAACTAGACGTTGCTGTCCCCGGAGATCACTTAAAGCCCCCCTTTGACGCCCGCAACCAGGCGATAATCAAGAATAGTTTGCCGATTGTACGACCTAAGGATTAAGGTCAAGGTCAAAAATAAATATCAGATGCAAATCTGTCACCTATGCCTGATATTTTGCTCAAAGATAAGTTTCTGATAGTCAGCCATTATTGAGATCATGCGCAAACCGGACAGGAGAAAATAAGTATTCGATGTTTTTTTTGCACTCTCGTTTTGTGGATCAACACACATTTTTGTCCAAAATATATCATTGAAATAAAATCGTCAACCCTGTAAGCCTCCCCCTATATAGTAAAGATACAACTTTAGTGAGTACTAAATAAAAAAAATATTTGAAACGGAAACAGTTTTTAGAGCCATATTCACACTACAGTGTACTTTCAGAATTTCCATGGCATGTTTAGGTTCTCTGCGACGTAATTTTCATTAAAGTTACAGAATTATTGTTTTGCCAACCAAATCATGGAAACAAAATTGGTTTTCACAGCTATCACATACCATTGAATAATATAACATCCCAAAGGGCTTTGACCAAACCCTGTGTACTCCGAACTCCTGTTTCAAAATTTCTGACATCGTCCATTGATCCTGATTGTATCCCGGATCTGTTTACTAACGTAATTAGACTCTGGACTGAGGTATTAATATGGTCTGTCTGACCGGCTCTATGAACCTGTGTAATAGATTTCCCTTGGCGGGGGAGGTCACCAAAATACGTCCACGCTGCCTCGTTCACTGATTGACCGTGCTGTGCGAGCAGGCTCGAATCAAACTTCTCTATAACGTGTACAAACTGAAACTAGTCCCTGTGTGCGTGGAATAAAACCACAGAGTGGTATGGTCATTGGTTCTGTTTTGTCTCAAAATAAAACCAGACTGACAAAAAGAATAGCATACCTCCACCCAGACAAAAGCAAATCTTTTGGATCGGGTTCTATGGTTCAGGGGTACAGCACAGGATTCAATCCGGGAGATCGTGTGTTCGAATCTCAGCTGAGGCAGTGAGATTTTTCATGGTCTACCCCTACCCACGGTGAGCGCACTGTAGGCTCACAGGGAAGGCCGGGTCCAACGGCTGTGTTTTACTCACAAACGAGTGCGCCATTCTAGAGTTCCTCGGGTAGAATGACTCCGTAATGGAGACGATTTCATTGTCCAACGGTCGTGTTTCACTCAGAAACGAGTGCGCCATTCGGGAGTTCCTCAGTGGAATGACCAAGTAATAAAGACGATTACACAACCATGGCCCGCAGGTGCAGTGGTCACCGGGCCTGGTTAAAACCAGGATAACAAATGAGAGGAAAACGTGTGATACTGCGAGGTCATGTAATCCGAAACCGGAATAGAATACTGTAGATGCACATATACTTAGAGTTAAGCTATCATTATAATAATAGAGGCGGTTACCTCTTACAAAAAATATTTAATTTTGTTTCATGATCCGCCCCTTTTATCCCTGTTCCACCTGCCGGCAATGAATGAAAATGAGTGTTTGGGTGTGGCATATTGATATAAAGCTTGATATTCTGTATATTTAAAATTATAAATGTAAAACTTTTAAATAATTTTAACACCAAGCCATCTGTCTGAACTCTGACTCGTATAAAATCCCATTTGATTACAATTGCTGACAAATATGACTGGAACACAGCTGATGAGTATTTAGTGCAATGCGCATACTCACGGAAAAGGTTTATTAGAAGTATCTGTTGCATTTGTTCGATTGCCACCCACAAATCTTTTGTGGTTTGTCCTTTATAGATATTTGTATAGGGTTTCCTCCTCCGCCATACATGTATCTATTTATAGATTAACTATATCATCATATTACTCACTTTGAAAATATAAGAGAGACATTTTCAGTATAACAGGTGCATATTATTAACTCGTAATGACCGATCACTTGGTCTTATGAAGGAGTATTAATAAGTACCGTAAAACCCCCGGTATTGATTATTGTGTCGGTGTTTCACAGTACATGGTTATATTTATACCTAACTCATTAGGAATATCAGCATCACATTCCCCTGATATGTAACGACATCGAGTGAGAAAGTGCAGCACAGGTTAGGATATATTTTAACATAAGGATAAAGTTCAATATCGAATATATATGCCAAGGTACACAGCCACAATGATTTTCTTGAAAGGATTATATTTCTTATACAAATAAAGTTTTTCTTTTGACACGAAACCCTCAAGCTATTTCTTCTTGATTTATAGACAACATGCTTAAATTTAAGGAAATATATCAACATTTTTTTAAGACAAGATATATTATCTTATCATAAGAAAACATTTCTTTCATTATATTATCCCGAGTTATTTTTTCTTGAAATAAGATATCATGAAAAAAAATCTTTCCATAAGAATAAATTTCTTTTAGCGATAAAATCAGGACTGGATATCAATAATTGACAGAATTTTTCCAATACATTTAGGTATTCTAATTAAAAGTATCTGTTCATTGGATTTAAATAACAACGGTATATATTAATAGAAATATATCTTTAACGTAACGTTTTCTGTACAAAAAGAGTTCTCACTCCACTGTAGATGTGTCGATTCGTATTCACCTTGTAACAACTGAGTTTATTCATTACCTTAAAACGTGGGGTATTCTTATAGTTCTGTAAAGAAAATGATTATGCATTTTATGAATGATGCATGGTATTTCAAGAGTGGTCGGTCAAATATACAGTAGAGCGCTGTATTTCCGAATGCCGAATTTCCGAAAATTCGTTTTTACGAACATTAAAATGGGGAACCGAAAATTTATTCGTATTTCCGAAATATATTTCAAGTATGTAAAAACCTGAAATGAATATTTGTAATTTTGAGTCCCAAGGCCTGCAGTCATGTGTTTAAGCCCAGTGGTGACCCTAATTAATTAGTTTTGGGCCGATGTTGTCGTCCGGGGCAAAGGTATGAAAACTACAGCTAGCCCCCCAACGCTCGGCTCCCTGTACCCCTAGCAAGCGACTGAGCAGTTTATCTAAGAGCACTTGTGTGTTATCTACCATATCTGGTTTGATGTAAAAAGGACACGCACGTATCCTAAAAGCAGGTTAGACATATCTCTGCCAATTATGCTCAGCAATAAATCCAATATCTTTTATATGTCCCGGTCTTCAATTACGTAGATCAAAAAGAAACACTGTAATCCTTGGCGATGTCACTTGACCTTTCCCTCCAGTGAAATTGAAGAATAATAGGGCACGCACGTATCCTTAAAGCAGGTTAGACTGGTCTTTGCCTATTATGGTCAGCATATTCCAATATCTTTTATATGTCCCGATCGTCAATTACGAAGATCGAAAAGAAACACCGTAGTCCTCAGGTAAAATGGCATTAGGTTAATCATTAACTGTCCTACGAACTTGCCGCTAGTCGTTTGTCCGCACTTCCGAATGTTCGTATTTACGAACAAAAAGCTTGTCCCCCGACGCTTTCGGAAAAACGGCGCTCTACTATATTTATTCTGTAATAAAAGGGTTGAAATTGTTTTCCTTAAAAACAATAATTAACATATAAGGCAGATTACCACTTAAGCTGTTATCCATAGTTTGTGTGCAAATCTGTTACTGTTACTCATTCTGATGTGGTGTCATTTCTCCATATTGATGCTAGCCTAAGCATGTTAAACATTTGATAACAGTCAAAGTCAGTGTATAGGTTTTGATATATTTTAATATGAGTGAACAATTGTATATTTCGAATATATATGCCCAGGTACACTGCCAAAATGGTTTTCTTGAAAGGATTATATTTTTTATAAAAATAAACATTTTCTTTTGTCACGAAACCTTCAAACTATTTCTTCTTGATTTATAGGCAACATGCTTAAAGTGAAGGATATATATCAAAATTTTCTTAAGACAAGATATATTATTTTATAATAAGAAAACAATTTTTTCGTCAGAATATCCCGAGATATTTCTTGGCATAAGATATGACGTAAAATGACTTTATCATGAAGAAAAAAATCTTTCCATAAGAAAACATTTCTTTTAGCGATAAAATCAGGACTGGGTATCGTTTATTGACAGAATATTTCCGATACATTTAGGTACTTTAATTAAGTGTATGTTCATTGGCTTTATATAACAACGGTATATATTAATAGAAATATATCTTTAATGTAACGTTTTCTGTGCAACGAGAGTTCTCACCCCACTGTAGATGTGAATTCGTATTCACCTTGTAACAACTGAGTATATTCCTTACCATGATTATGTATTTTATGAATGATGAATGGAATTTCAAGAGTGGTCGATCAAATATACTAGTATCTATTCTGTTATAAAAGGGTTGAAATTGTTTTCCATAAAAACGATAATTAACATTTAAGACAGATTACCACTTAAGCTGTTATCCATAGTTTGTGTGCAAATCTGTTACTGTTACTCATTCTGTTTGTGGTGTCAATTGTCCATATTGATGCTAGCCTATGCATGTCAAACAATTGATAACAGTCAAAAGTCAGAACACCGATAGCCCGCCTGGTGTACAGACTGCAGATCACAGACTATGTCATTTTGGGAAACAAAATAAAATTAACAAATTAAATATTTTTGGTTACAGGATTCGTGAAATTCGACATCGACACCGTTTTTATTATATAGTATATATTTTAAGAAATGTTAAGTATACATTTCAGAACGGGATGAAAGTGTCCATCGCTTGCAATGTGCACTGCAGGACTTGTGTCACCTGTGGGGTCGCCTTTGATCTGGCGATCCTTGCTGACCTTGATAATTCCATGGAGTCGATGAACGGTAGAACACATTTCTCTCAGTTTGAATTGATCTTTATTGTGCTTTTGTTTGACAGATCGAAGTTGGACCCGAATTCTAACAAACTCATGAATGTTGCAATTTCTGAGTGATATTAATAGCTGAAAACATACACACATTGTTACCGAACTTAAAAATAACAGATCACGTAACCGTGAAGAGCATAAATTTATGTTACGGAGATATAAAAATCAGATTCCGCAACACTAGGCAGCGTGAAATGTCTAGGGGAATTAATAAAGAAATCAGTGGTCTTTTGTTAAGAAATAATTATAATTTATTCTTAGAACAATCCTAACATTACAATACACTGAATCAATACAATTACACAGTATTTTAGACATTACAATATTAAAAATGTACATCACCAGAGTCCGGAACCTAGGCTTTGATTTCTGGAAACCACAACTGTCACAGTCCTACAAGAGTCTTTTAGCACAAATAATCCACGTGAACAGTTCAAGTAAATCTTCCCGGTGAATAGTCCAACTAAATCTGTTGACAAACTGTTGTAATTCAGAAGTGAAGTTCAGCTAAAAATCCCAAATGCAGACTGAAGACAATCTGTATTAAATCTGTATAAAGTCTGTATAAAGTCCGTCGAATATCTGTAATTATGCAATTATCGGGGTAAGTCCCAAGAATGACGAGAAAGTCTCACCCTTTATTTCCCGCTGTTTTTTTCCTACATCCTGGCTCTAAACACAGCCCCTATTTTTAGCTTTTTCACCCGAAGTCCAGAAACTTCTAGGCACGATAAATTCCAAAAAACAGACTCGATGCTTCTAGAACACAACGAATGGGCTGTGTGTTTACACTCTGCGAGCAAGCCAGAGTTCAACAAGTGCGGTTCCCATAGCAATGCACAGGGCTTGCGCCTTACACGAATCAGAATGTCAAGCACATGTTAAGCTATGTAAAATCCTGAGCATAATTAACAAATTTATGCAACAATATGTCATTAGAAGTATATAACAACTGCAGAATTTGTCAGTCGCGAGAGAGAGAGAGAGAGAGAGAGAGAGAGAGAGAGAGAGAGAGAGAGAGAGAGAAGGGGGGGGGGGGGGGGGGCGCAGGGCACCCTCAGTGGTTACCAAAGCACATTTTTCTAATGGTCAAAGAATTATATTTAAACATCCATTGTCACCGCTCGCGAACAAGATTATGACAATAACATCAACTAAAGACCTGGCTCTTAATGTCTTCGCAATATTTTAAGCACTGGTGTTTAGATCAAATTCACTGTGACCTCTCAAGCGATGTTACATTGGAACATTATAAGCCAAACGCGTGGTAATAAAACTTCCAGTCGTGACTCGAGTGAAATGTATCATAAAATGATTGCAAGACCGCAAGAAGAGTGCGTAAAATTTGATTAAATTAGTAATTTCTGATGAAATACATTTGGATATTGGGCCTGAAATTGGCAGAGACATGATTGAATCGTCGGCACTTCTAAAGTGGCGATGTTTTGTTTTGTGGAAGTTTATTATCACGATGGACTGTAAATCGTTAACGGGTCTCAGGGGTACATGTAATTAACGCCACTCGGCTGATTTTGCCGGTTACTAAAGTTCACCACGTTCAGGTAGCTTTGAACCTCAATTCCAAATGGTTGGGTAATTTTTCTAAAATAAATCTGCCGTTGCCAAAGTATGCGGAAATAAATATGCTTGACTACTACTACAACCATTTCAACAATAACAATATTATTACGCAAAGAAGGCCGGTACTCATATTTTCTAAACGAATACAAAAGCATCTCGTGGAAAACAAAATTAATGACATATTTATTATTCAGGCTTTTTCCCTATATTATTATCATTAATTTTTCCCCTTATATATATATATATATATATATATATATATATATATATATATATATATATAAATGTTATAAAGTTATATGTAACAATGTTTCCTTAAAGTTATCCATTTCGAAATCTGACATCTGTTAACTAATGATAATCCTTGAACCTTTTTTTCATAAGAATAGGAGAGAAAACGCTGATCCTAACACAATCAGGCTGTCTCTGTATAGTTCGTGTCTATACACGTGTTTATAACGTGTTGTACCTGCCAGAACAATTCAAATACATTCAACAAATATATCTGGCAGCAAGCCAGAAGAACTAAGGTTTTACAATTTAGGGCGTTTTTTTCTGCTAGGAATCTTTCAACTTCTACACTTATATAACCAACCACCTTAGGCTACATGTTTTTTTTTCTGTTCATCATCGTTGGCGCTTGTGCTGTGTTAGCTATAAAAACTCATACATCCCACACAATGAGGCGTTATAATTATATCTGTCACTTAAATCAGCATCACAACTGAGTAGGCATAATGTTGTCAGGAAATTAGACAACTGTGTTAAGGACACCAGACTCTTGATGAGGACAAATTGTTCAAACTGAATGTTGAAAAAAAACCAAAATGTATTGTTTTTTGGACACAACCACAGTTAATAAAATTGTTGAATTTGCCGATCTGATAGGTGAAGATAACATCACAGCAAAACCTGTGGTGAGATATTTACTATACTATATCGACAGACAAATGAAACGCAAAGAACATATTAACAAACTCTGTTGTTCTTCTTACCTGACACTGAAAAATATAAACAGGGTTAAACAATCATTTACAAAAGAAACAATTCAAATTTTAATTTAGGGGTTCATTATTTACACTTCACGACACACCTACGACTATCCTAGGAATTTCCCCAATTTTCTGTCCTAATTAACCTGTCGTATATGTGTTGTGCGATGTATGTGACTTAGGCTTAAGGCATCATATCCAGCAAAAAAACCCCTTCTTTTCAAATGTAGAGGTGGATTCTCTATTTGACTTTTAAAGATATACGCACAAGAGTAAACATTTAAGAGAATAAGTGACCAAAGGGTCATGACGTTCAGCTGACTTGTATGCTTTTTGGTATGCAAGGAGATTTGCCAAAGATATTCAAGGATATTAGGTCAGCGCAACCAGTCTTTCGCAACTCAAAGGGTTATCCATGTTCAATAGGCTTGCCGAATTTTAGAAAGATGCAATCATTTCTGGTATATTTTATCTGAAGTATGAATTTCATATCTAAACAGTTGATAGTGTTAAAAGTTTGCAATTGTGTCTGCAACAGTTCTGATATACTGGCTTGGTCGATTCTCTTAATTTTAAGGTATGGTAACAATGTAATATGTGCTGTTGGTGCACAATGTTTTAGTTTCAGGGGTTGAGTGCAGCATTTTTGTTTCGCAGCCGAGACACAAACATAAGTCTGTTTTTTTTAGGTGCTAAAAGCAAACAACTAACTCGCTAAATGTAGGTCATGGTGACATACTTTTTGGAATGCAAGGAGATTTACCACCTTCCTTGATGTACAGTAAGACGTTTTTTGATCAACCAATTACGATTTGTGCCTTGTTAACGGACAGACGGACGGACAGACGGACAACGGGTAATTGCCTAAGCACAGATGACTTATGGTCAGCTGCGCAAAAAATTCAGGTTGCGCAACGAGTCTTCAGGAAATGACGAAACTCTCCATGATCAATATGCAAGGAAAGAATCAAGGCAATCAATACATTAGTTGTTCAGATACTGGAGCTTTTACAGAACAAATAACTCTGACCGATTGGTGATTTAAGATATAAAAATCAAATTAGATATGAGATATGAAAACAGATAAAAGTACTAAGCATGGTTAAAACAATATATACAGATAAAATGACGTGAATAATGTTATGCTAAAAAGAGATATAAAAAGTATGCTTTGTTGTAGCGACACATGGAGCATTTCAAATTGTTCCTACCAAGAATTTAAAATGGTTAAAGTCCATTTCATTTTTTAAGTGGTCTTGAGCTCATTTCACAGCTTGTAACGAAATAAATAAAAGATTTCGCGCGATAAGCAATAACTGTAATGACCTAGGGAAGTTTAAAGTTTTTTAAAGGCCAGCGATTTTTTTAAACAATATATAAATAAATATATATATATATGTATGTATGAAAATTATAATCTGTCACTGGGAACAGATAAGAAATAATGCATCAGTCGAGTTAGCTAAGCACAGACACATATCGTGTGGTTTGTTAAATTAAACTCAAAAGGCGGACATATTAGTTAATAAACACAGAAGAAGAGTCAGCGTCTCAGAACCCGGCTGCTTTTCTAAATCCAGTAGATAAAAAAAATTTTAGTGGAGTCTTCCCGCACGGTATTCCTGTTGATAATATTTGATTTAATTGTGTGTGCGTGTTCATTTGTAAAGGTGTGAGCATTCGGACATCAAAGATCGTTGGCCAAGCTGTCCTCCGAACTTAATTGCCCTATCCTAATATCCCGGCCGTGATCGGCTATTGTACTCCGCTCCCGCTGATCTTAACGCAGATACAGGCATTCACAAGTTCTATTTAAACTTTTTCCCTTGACAGTACCGAATGAGGGTTCTTTGGTTCAAAAATATCATATAAAGGATTGGAATATACAAAAAAAGAACCTTGTTACATGCTAAACCGGTGTAGCGATTTCGGATTACCCCTACTTCGTATAACCCCTCAAAACAGTTGTTTCTTTATGTTTCTTCACTTAGAGTTCCTATAATTTCCTTCACCATGAGATCCAAAATATAGATTGCATCTTTGTATATCTTATATCTGTAAGATATGTGTGTATCTTTCACATGGTGTATTGAAATAACATATAATCAGTATCTGTTCGTTCACGTGACTTGCTATATATTGGTGCAGCGGTTGGAACGCTGCACTTGTATGCCACCGACATGGGTCTGAATCCGGGATCCGTATTTTCTAGGTTTGTCCACGTGAATATATATATATATATATATATATATATATATATATATATATATGATTTATATATATATATATATATATATATATATATATATGTATATATATATATGATTTATAGGATTTAGAACTGACAAGGCCTCAGCTATTCATGTAGGTTAAGGCTACATTTCTTGTTAAGACGTATATTACGAAGGATAACCTGTGAAAATACATAAATTTCAGAAAATTGTATATTTTTGATTGCCGTAAGTTAACTGATACACCACACTAAGGGAAAATACGAAGGAAAAACAGTGAAATATAAGGCAGGACAGAAAATAAAAAGATTCAGAAATACGTGGACTAATATAATAATTATCATGTAAATTAAAGAAATCAAAAGACATGCATAAACCTAATTTCCAGTAAATGGCCCTGTGTGAAATTAAATTCTGAATTCCTCGTGTAAAAAATAGGATATATTACCAATAAAATGATAAATTCAAAGAAATAAAGCCGGTCTAGACCGAAAGACAATAGTAATGTCTTTAAAACTGTATTTAGCCTTTGCGTGTCTGGTTTGGAGTAAGAACTGTTCAATTTTAGCTACTTACTGGTGGCCTCAAGCGAAAAAGTCCGCCATTATGAACAAATCAATTTATTTTTGCTTCAGGGTCTCAACAAGAAAGGGCTCCATTGATGTCGCTGGCGTCTGTTTAATAGAAAATGTAGTAGATGCGAACCTATGAGACTATTATAATGTTTAATCAAAATAATCAGGTTCAATCGAATCTTTATAAATTATTTTTAACCGGCGGTAACTTTTTTTAAAAAGCCCTTCTTAATAATTAGCGGAGTATTTGGCGTTTGGTACTGCATCATACCTTCATATCAGTCAAAGTTTTCTGTTCTCACAGGTAAACGCGAACGGTTAATTGGAGCACTAATTGATATAATGTTGATTAAAGTTAATTACAGGCTTTTCCCTTGGACTCTTTAAGGGTGCCGTGCCAGAGGTACTTTAGATTGTAATCTTTTATCTGCTCTCTTGGGTAATTAAAAAGCAATTTGTAATAAGTGTTGACCGGAGCGTCATGTTGAGTTGGAACTGAAGCAACTCACAGCCACCGGGGAAGCCCAAGAACAGACAGAAAAACAAAACCACACGCAACATGTCTTTCCAAATGAATCCTAATAAATATCCCCGGCTATCTTGTTCGACTTTAAGCGTCATTACGGAGTGGTCTCGCACTGACATAATTAAAAACTTTATATTCCTGTTAGACGGAATTTAACCACCCTTGTATATTTTATCATGTATCTGACATCTTAAAATTTGAAGAAAAAAAAACATGACAGTCTTTGCTTCATACATATATTTGCATATGATGTCGTTCTTGGTTTTAATACAGGTCCTAAGGCTTTTTTTTAAATGTATCATTTATTGTGAATAAAATTTTGATAATATAATATGGCTACCACAATACAAATATTTTGTTCCATATACAGTAAAGTATGGGTGTAAGGTTTCGAAGTAGAAGGTCCATATTTCATAAGCTTATAAGGAGAATTGGATATATAGGTATTTTTTTTAAACATGAATAGCCATTCTTATATTCTTAGTTGCCAGTTATAAATACAAACTTTATACAAGCACACTATTCAGCTGACAATAAGACCTAATTAAGTAAATATTATGTTAAAATTGTGTAAAAGTGCATTGATATGTCCTGACATATCGCCTTTAGATTTTTGACCAAGGCATGCATTGTATTTTCAGTCCGAAAAAAATATTTCCTAGATGGACTGTGTGCTCGGAAATTAAAGATGTTTCGGGTTAAAAATCAGGGACGTATTTCGTCCTATTTGTATTCATAACGTAGGACCGGGGGGGGGGGGGTCATAGAGTCACAGAGACGTGAAGAAGACATCTGTTTGGTCTTAGCCATTATTCCAGTAGGCATTCAAAACATGCACCTATTTGTACCTGTATAGCATATATTCAACTAAATGAACTGGTGAAATATCTAAAAATTCATGGGGAAAACGATTATCTTTTATTTATATTTAACGCCATTTACGTATCATTATAGGATTAGATAAAGTGTCATTATGAACATTTTAATTAAATGAAATATTACGGTTGGTTGTCAACAATGGTTGCCAGTGTTTGCACAAAGACTGTTTTTTTTCAGGAAGTCATCAGTGGTTGGTGATTGCTGCCAGAAACAACTTTGATTCTATCGGTCCAACACCTAGAAAGTTCGCGCGTCCGGTCGGACGCTTCTTCGGCTCCCAGAGCCTGAGTTAGATTTTGAGAGTCACAGATGCTTATACACGGGTTCCTGGAAAGCTTCAAGTTAGAAAAAAAATTATGTATGTATGTGTATATATATATATATATATATATATATATATATATATATATATATATATTTTGTAAATTACCCGTAGCTTAATATAACATGTACAACCAACTTATATATTGTTATCCATTTGATAATTATGGTTTCTACTCTTGTCATGTCTTATACAGTGGTTTTTTTTGTTAGATTAAATATCGGTTTTTAAACTTTTTGAATTGACAGCGAGGTTATTTACATATTAAGTGCTAATTATGAACGGAAGAAACTTCCCGTGTCAGGTGATAACGTCAGCGAAATGTGAGCTTTGCCCTTGGTTTCCCTGGCGTCATTTTTTAGGAGGCGTTTAGATATGGATCTTCGCACTCCTGCGTGGAACACATAATTTGTTTGCACATTTATCTTTTATACTGTTCAGATTTTCTTGCAAAGCACGCAGGTGTCCTATAACACGGGATGGTTGCTTTGCTGGAAGGATCTTTCGAAGCACTGCCTGGTTTTACGCACGCGGTTTTACTTTTGTTAAAGATTCGTTTTTTATACATCAAGAAAGGCACGATTTTTATTTCAGTTTTAATTCTAGCGCTCTCATGATCACTAAGGTCAGCTCGTGATATCTGATACACATTTGTCGCATCAAAAAACTCGATACCCTCGTGGGAAGAATTATTTTAAGGTCCTACCTAGGTAAGCAAAACGTATTCTAAGTGTACATTTTGTGAATGCTGTTTGCTCCGGTGTAAAAAGTTGCCGACGTTGATTACAATAGCACCCCATTGCGACGGACATTGATGATTGAAGAAACATGACAGCCACTGATATTTATGACGTAAAAAAGACAATGTATGAATGAAGAATTGAGATAAAACATTTATATATCGGTCAAGGTTTTTTATTTATTTTCTCTCCTTCTCAAACGGTAAAGACATAAAAATAATTAAAAAAATCCTTAAAGTAATTCTATTAGTAATGGATTTAGGTTGTGGCATGTTGCACAGACTAAACACTTGATGATTTTAAGAAGTAAAGATTCCCATGTTTTTACCTTGTCTAAATGTAATTTAGATAGATTAAACATGTCGGGACCAGAATTCGAGATGTGAACAGTACAACAGCGCCACTATCGGCATCTGTTTGAAAATGCGTCTGTGGATATTGTAGAGCTTAACTGAATATGGAAGATGACACACACACACACACACACACACACACACACACACACATATATATATATACACTGCATACACATAAGAACATATCAGTTTGAGGTTAGTTTTTACATATTTATATGTTTGCATACGGCATGCAATGTTAAACTAGAAAGAGCAAAGGGGCAGGTTGTCTTACCTGATTTTTAATATCCCATTTATACTAGGCTTACGATGAAAAAGTGTACTTTGAATAGCTAACCATTTGTATCTTAAAGACATCCAGACAGAGAGGAAAATAAGCTGTTAAGTCTTTTTGTATGTGTTAACCGTCCTCGCATATCTAATATCAATCTATTTCTTTAGTTGCTTGGTTTATGTCTGCTAAAAGGCAATTTTACTTATGTTTTTAATGAATTTTTATTGGGATAATACCCATGAAACAATTTATATATCAAGAGTAATTTAAATTATTTAACCATTGTCAGTTTCCTTTACTGGTTATTAAGGTAGTTGTTCCATCTGATCTGGCTGTGATCCAACCAAGGAGTTAAATACACCAAAGTTTCATCGGGAGCCTTTCGAAGTCACTTTTCTATAGTCCATTTCATCCCCTCTTGTCATTTTTTTTTTGCTAGGATAATTTTTATTAATTACATTTCAAGGGGGAAAAAGATAAAGGATAGAATAAAGGATATTCGAGATAAATAGATGATCACAGAAAATTTTCCTGGAGGTGTGCATAAGACAGTGGAAGAATATGAGGGCAAGATCATTATATTCTTAGAGATCTTTGAAATTAATATTTGCCTGCTAAAATAGACAACCGTAATCATATTTACACTTCCACGCCTACCTAGAAAGATTCTATGATCGGCCATGGTGCTGTCATGTTTTTGTCTAAGGAATTACCTGATAACACTCTTAGACCTATGCAGTTACTTCAGAATTATGCGGCCAAAGTCATAACAAACAAACAAAATATGACAGTGCAATTGAAGCTTTGAAACAATAACACTGGCTGCCAATTCGACAAAGAACTCCATTTAAGACTCTGATTCTTGTTTACAAGTCCCTTCATAATATGGCCCCAAAGTTCTTGAGTGAGTGATTGATTTTAAAAAGACAACATATCGAACGAGAAAATCAGTTGATAATTTACTACGGAAGTACCATTTACCAGGAAACGAACTTTTCAGGCCCGTATTTTCTGAAGCTCCCAGATTGTGGAACAATCTTCCATATGATCTCCGGCCTTCTAGCAGTGTCAACATTTTTAAAAGTTCCATTACTGTAATCAGCGCAATATAAATGTGAATGTTATATCAAGTAATGTAATGTACATGTAGCAAATATAAGGACCTAAGTGGCAAACCTAGACCTGGGCACATAATATCTTATTGAATATATCAATTAGGATCGGAAACAGGTCATAATCTTGTATGAATTCCTCTCCTGATACACCCATAGCAAGACTGATGATATACAATATCGTAATATGCCATTATAACGAATAATTCCTGTTTTGGCAAATACAAGTTACACCGACATTCTTTATGTATTAACCACGAGAAAAAAAGTAAAAAATCCAAACTGATGTATGTATTTTAAAATGTATTTTAATTCTACAAATTTTGTGTTAAAATATATGAAAAACAAATGTACAATTATGTATAATACAGTAAAGTAATAAAACAGGGACACGACACACACCGCCGGCCCGCTTGTTTAAGCCTAGTTCATGAGTTACTTAAATGCGATTTCATTCAAACCAGTATTAAACCTTATTGTATTTTTATTTTAATTTTCAGATGAATTTTCCTGATACCTGTAACCCTGAGCAATTCGAGAAAATTACAAGCTTGAAGTACGAACATAATAATTTTAGAAATTAGAGTTTCGCGAAATAACAGGTTTTACAGTATTATTAAGGTGTGAGTATCATTTGAACACCAGTTATGACTGTATGCCAAGTATTTCCATAGCAAGTTCATTCGGAAATGCTCACGAAAGAAAGCATTAAGTGGGTCATTTGTTCAATTCACAGTATTTAATATCAGAATATGTTTTCGGTTTACTTGATAAAATGTGAAATGTAATAAGATTTAATTTAAATGGACTTTTTTTTTAGTTTCAAAGGTTGTTTAAAATTATATTTTTTCAAGATCTCGAGATATCTCAAGATTTTATTTCAAGACAGATTTATACCTACTTTATATACAACCTTTCATATTATTTTTCATCTAGGCTCAATAGGTCAAGCTATGATCCTTATTTGTATATATTTTCAAGATATTCTCTTTGTTATTATTTTTGCTGCGACAAAATTCCTTTAACCTCGCAAAATTCCTTGAACAGTCTAAGACCTACTCGTTAAAATTGGGTACGTTCTTTTGGGAAAATTCTGTGAGTATTCAAGCTTTTTATCAAGCCTCTCCATGTTTATGTTTGCAACGAGTGATGTATCTTGTCGGAAGTCCATACGTCTGTTTTAAAATGGCAACCATTCTTCAGGTCCTGTTCTCAGTCTACCATCAAAGACGACACCACAGATTTTGTTGGTGTAAATATACACTTTTACTTGTAACAACTGCGTCATATTGAAACAATGTTCAGTGACAAATGCTAAATCTAGTCCAAAAATAGCCAGATAATAAACTGAAAATAGCAAAGAGTAGCAGGGACGGCTGGCTAACAGCATGACGTACCCTCACTTACGCTGGTTTAAGCCTTCGGCTTGGTTTATTTTCCACCCATTCATTTGTCAAATTCGCCTATCGCCAATATATTGAAGTCTCATAGATTTCTTTACTATGTAACCTATGCCAGATTATCATACCGGTCAAAAAACCATGAGATGTGGTATTTACAATTTAAGTAGTATCATTTGAGAAACGATGAATTTTAGGGTTATTGTCCACGGAGATCAATATTTCAGTATTGTGAGACCTTTATGTATAAATGATGCGAGAAAAAAACATACATTTTTTGTTTCTTGAATTATCTGTTAACAATATCATCGATCAAACGAAAGTTATAACTGCGGGCCTGATGATGGCAAGGAACTAAAAGATTATATTGTATATTGCGAAAGAAAAGAAAATGAACAAATCCAGTAAGGCCACCAAAAACATGATCTTTAGTCTCGGGCATATAAAACACTGACTTATGTTTTGTATGGAAAATTTACGGATAAGGCCAAATACGTAAAATTTTACAAAGGTGAAGTAAGCGTACAAGAAAGTGTTTCATTACTTGAAAAGTGTTATACATATAAAGCTACACTTATATCAACAAAAAGTTTGAATTGACCCACGTAATTATTTTTCTCTAAAGACCGAGGTAACAGCAGGTAAATGTCAAACTACGATGACCTGATACTTACTCGCTAAATTAAATTCATTTCCGAAAAAAGGAGCGTCGAGCTTTGTGTGTGTGTGGCTTTAAATTTGAACCACGGTGGTATTAAGCCGTATCCGCAAATGGTTCGCATCTAAATCGGACTTTACTGAACCGGTCTACTTTATAGTCTCGAAATAGTAAGCTATGCCTAAGCACTCCTCTTCACTTTACAAAACACTTAATCGGTTTATTCAATGAAACGTGTGTGCAGCCGCACTCGAATTTACTGCGATGTATATGTCGTATTTTGTTTTAATAACTGTAAAAAGAAAAGTCTTTTGACAACAAGCTTGAGCCCTTATTTATATTGAAGTAGATTGATGGTATAAAAAAAATGTGTTTTGAAACTGCATTGTTACGTGATGAATCCCTCATAAGTGCATGTAAACTACTTTCGATGTAAAAATAAAATTATATAACGTTATGTACAGATTTTCGAATGACTGCTGCTGATGTCAGAATATAACGTAACACACTTTAATGATTTTTTTCATTGTTAATGTTGGTGTAAAATATTATTTTATGTAATGTATGATTTAAAATGTAATGTCATGATTCCATTAGTTAGGTGACCTAGGGGATACATGTGTAATTTAATAAAAAAATGTAATGTAATGATTGCTTCATGACTGTGGTGATATACTGATGTGAGTTTAGAGTGTCAGTGTACCTGTATCATGATTTACAAAGGTAACCTATTTTTTGAGCAATGAAAAGGTTGAAAAGGTAGGCTGGCACTGGGGCGAGTCTTACTGTACTTTTATACAAACGGTTCACGTTTTCGAGTGACAGATATACTCGTCTGAACACAAAAAATTATCGGCAAAAAATTCATGAGGGCGTGTTATTGTTGAACTTGATCTTTAAGGCAAGCCAATAGGTCAATAACAGGGCATACACTCTCCCCCAGTAAGGTTTACAAAATGGCTATTCTGTTATGGATCACTTCCGGCGTCAATTCTGCACACGGCCCGAGGAAAAAAAATACAGCTCTCGTGCCAAGCATTGCCCAAGTTTACGTGACGTCACTGGCTCCAGCACTGTCTGATGATTACTGTCATCTTCCTCTCAGACAAGCAGAATATGAAATGCTTTCCTCACTTTGCTTTCGATTAATTATATTTACGAAAATAAATGTAAATGCAAGTGTGAATATATATATATATATATATATATATATATATATAATATTATTATTATTATTATTATTATTATTATTATTATGAGAGAGAGTGAGAGAGGGAGAGAGAGGAAACGTTCTAAAAGAATGCCACCTGTCATTAAGATCAACCTTCAGTGATTCGAGAGCAATCATTAATCACATAGATTATAATCGACCTGTCTTATGAGAACACCCGTTTATAGGTAGCACTTTTTTCTGCATATTCTTCGCGATTTTCAGTTTTGTTTCATTATTTCGCGAGGCTTCCATTTTCGCGAACGTATCACGTAGTCACCTTTCACAAAGTGCATCAACCATCATTGATATTGCTTAGTGTGCGCCCTAATGCTTTACAATTTGACAAGGATACACAAGAAAGAGCGAAAATTGTTGTCCCTTATAGGCAGATGAAAAGAAGTATCAGACATTATTGTGTCATTCTTTGTTTGGATTATGCATGACCGTTGAAATGTGTAGATGAGAAGATTCTTTTTCGCGATAATTCCTTTTCGCGAATATCGCGAAATTGAACCACTCGCGAACAGAGTGTATATATATATATAATTAATGGGATCAAGTAAATATTACCACGTTAATTGTACAAAGAACAAAATATTCCTGTTGTTCGACAGCAGTCTGCTGTAAGAGAAGCAGCACCTTGCGGGTTTTTAATTTGTTATGGATATATTTCGTATCGATTACAAAATGTGGGGAGGGAATAATTGAGTATAACAAGCTTACTCAGTACATCCGATAGAGCGTAGACACGTACGTTTCTCTTGCAGTGTTGTTACAGCCTCGATCTGAATTTCCGGAAACGTCTGGAAACGAGGTAATTAAGTATATTCATTTTCCCACTGCTTCTCAGTTCGTTCATCTATATTGAAAGACAAGACGGATGAGTACAGGAAACATTACGCGAATGTGGACACATAGCCCCGTAATTAACAATTTCATGTCATAAGAGACATAGAAATCTCTTATTCTGAATCCAGGGTGGCACTGATGAATTTGTGAAAAGGTATTTCATTTCTTATGACATGCGTTTCAGGTAATTATTCTGTTTCAGCTTATATTATGGACGCAATAGAAGCTTAGTTTTCTAACCAAAAAAATTAGGAAACGAATAAGCATCAGGGTAAAGCTAGCTTAAAATGCGTAAACGTGAATATATATATATATATATATATATATATATATATATAAAGTAAAATATACTTGAAATGAAAACCTGTAGTTCATGTGACATAAAGGGTCTGTTGCAATCACGGTATTTCGAGCCCGAGACCAGGCTTAAATACCCTTGTTTTGACTATAATATTATAATCATTATCATAATGTTGGCGTGTACAGATGCCGCTTGACTTTAATGATAGGTTTAACTCAAATCACGCGCAGCATACCATAGGTTACTGAGGTCGAAAGTTGAAGTAAAAAATGTGGGGCATACGATGCAAATCGATATAAAAACGAGAAACTGCGAAACATAAAAAAAAAAGAAAAATTACACTGCATATACTGAGGCTATACCTACATATTTCACATTCCATGTATGACTTCGGATCATACTAAAAACCCCTTCATTTTTAGTTGTTGATAAAATCAGGCATGTTTCGCTTTGACATTTTCCTTCAAAACGCGACAAGTTCAAATTTTCGTCCACTACATATGAACCACCTAGGTTGACATTTGAGAAAATTATTTCATAAAACAAGGAACTCTGTGAAAACAGCCACCCGCAGACGACGTGTGACGTAATAGCTCTGCAGACGATTGTACCACGAATACGGCGGGGGCTCAGGTCTCAGGCAGTGGGCACCGATGGGAGACTCGAAACTCTGTAATCATTTAAGCAGGTTATCTACAGCGATTGGGAGGACACAATAATCTCAAAAACACTGATCAAGACGATATGCTGTCAGCATTAGATCAGATCAATTATTCTATTACCTCGACCAGCCTAGGACGCGGCTACAGTCGATGTCCCCCGGGTCGTGGCGGGTCATAACCTCGCTGTCTGACACTAGTTTCCTTACATGACTCGTCCCCTCCATGGAGACTCATTCCCTCAACGATTCGCCCCTGAGGCATCTCTCCTCACAGTCTCATAAACTCAATAAAGTGTGCCAAGGTCGTCCCTCCCCCAAACATGAATTTCACAATGTGATAAAAATTGATTTTTTTTAAATACTCATATTAAACTCTTTATTAACCATCATAATTAAACAGTTCAATTAACTGAAACTTTTAGATTTTCCCATAACATCTTCCCCTGAACAATATATATATACGAAAATGTACCCTTGATTGAATGTTAAAACATCTTCACATATCATTTAGGGTATAGCAAGAGGGGTGCCGCATGGGGCCACGACCACCATGCTGTTTTACATACCATATATTTTTAAACATGAATGGGCCTGATATTATTTTGCAGGTAGAAAAAACTACACGGTTATGTTTGATGGACTTACATACCTGTAACATACATATCTAACATACACATTTTTTGAACGGCCTACTAGAATGCATGTTAACTAACAGCCCAAACTGACAATCCGACACCATGGTATTTCCTGTATCGCTGTAAGTTGGTTGCCGTTTAGTAGCCTGCATTCATGCGGTCAGAGATTCAAAAGACAACAGTAAGATTTTACACTTTTACCTTTTTTACAAATTTTTTTTCGCTCATGGGTACTAAAAAGCTGACGTTTCTCGGGTTTATGTCAAGTGACAGCGTACTCGAAGGCCATGAGGCGCTTGCAAAAATGACGAAAATATTTGTGTCCTCATAGAGCTTTACAGTACGGTCCTCGATGCAAGACGTAACGGTACTATGGTGCCCGTACGATAGCTTTTGTGCTCTCTAATGTCAGAGGGACGGAATGGCACCTGAGTACATTGGGCGTTTACTTAAACAAAAAACAAATGAGTGACGTTACGTATATGATTGAGAAAATCCTTCATAAAGGTAATTTTTTTTATTCTATCATCCAGAAAAAGCGTGATAAAAATAAGGCATTCTTTAACATGAATGGTTTCGCTTTTAAGACTGGAAATATGAAAACCGAAATATGAGACCATATTAACAACATCATTACCTAATGAGCATACGGCCCTGATGATTAAAAAAGTCTATTAAAAGTTTTTCTTCACCTTCAAGGGAACGGTCAAATTACGTAAGGAATAATTAAGCGGGGTACCGTTTAGAGATCCTGATGATTTATTTAATAATTTACATGAAAATAAAGTCGTCGGTTTATTTTACCGTATTTTTACATTTAAATATGCAATATATTTTTGAGCAACATCAGCGATTATGGATCTATATGATAAAAGGTATAATTAAACCCCCGGAAGGTATCGAGATAAATTATATTTTACCCTTGGTTAAATTATTAAGTTTGTCTGTTGGCAACTTATCTTTAAACGTTATGAAAGGATTTAATGAAATTTTGGAAATTTTGTCTTTGTCCATTCACTGATATAAGGGGTCGCCCTTGTTCTAGAGCGGACCTTCAATCCAGCTATTGAGTTGATGTCCCGTGACAAACGCCAGGTTTGATTTAGATGTTGGCGGAGGTTGTGGTTCGTCTTTCATTTGTTTCTAGTGTCGCAAATTGCAAGAGCTTCTGCCACGAGTTGTTAAAATATGTACCTTCAGTTTACAATAAGACAAATGTACAAATGGGCACAAAATATCTTGCCACTTTACCTAGATCCAGATCACTTCCGCATCCGCCTATTCAAAAATTTACAGGAGTGAAACCCAGAAACATAATTTTTTACTTCGTTTTCGTCTACCTAAAAATATAGAAATTTTACTACCTTTAAGTACTACTACTACTACTTCTTCTATTACTACTACTACTACTAAAATATAAAAAATATTGATACCACAAAGTATTACTACTACAACCATACTACTACAACTACTGAAATTTTGATATTGGCCTATAGCAATGTGTGCTAAAGATAAAGGTAAAATAAGGTGGGGGTTTATCGTCTGATATCACCGATGATGTCAGTCTCATCCGACCTTACACTTTGAAACAATGCAACTGTTAAATTGTACAACTGGTAAGCTTTTCAACACGCAGAGAGTTTTCAAGATAACTAAATGTGTTCTTTGGCTGGAATCGTTAACATATTAAACGTAATACTCCTGATAAATCTATTTGAATGACACCAGAATAAAAAAAGGAATAGAATATTATATATGAGAAAGAAAATTTACCAAAATTTTGGCGAAAAATGTTAAAAAATCAAACCGGCACCATCAATCTAGCAAAGTAAAAATACATTCCTTTCATTCGGAAACTAATAAACGTTAATCTCCGTTTCAATCTTTTAAGTGTTGTACATCAAGGCGTGCGGGACACTTAAAACATAAAGTAACATTAATTCAAAACAATGACAAAACATTCCATAAACAAGAAAGGCGTGTGGAGAGGCTAAAAAGCTGAAAGCGGAAGTAGTCATGCGCAGTTCTTTTTGGGGGCAAAAAGAGGCTCCATTTTAGCTTAATATCTCTAGAGCACGAGGTCATAAATTATCCCTTTGTTCGTGATGTCGGTTCTTTTGGAATATAAGGACCTTTAATACCATCCTAAGGTCAGGAGGGAGGAGATACTATCACATGAAAGTGAAAATCCGACGGTTATGACGGAATCGAATTATTTGATGGCATCGGGGTAATTACCACGCTGATGGACTGAGAGCTTGAGCGAGGTTTACTGTACGAGGGTTTGAAGCACGTGCCAGCTTGGCATCGCTCACAGTGTTAATACTTCCGGTGCGGCCCTTCAATGTGAAGTTCCTAGCCATTTTCATAAATTTACCACCTTTGCCGATTCTGGCGTCCGGAAATAATTAGAATAGGATGGTGACCCTGTAACATAAAACAGATACATATCAAGAGCTGCTTCCGGGCTGCTTCAGACAAATAACTCTATATCTAACGGTTCCCTGGCAAACGAACGCACTTCCTTGGCCTTTCTTGCGATATCAAGCATATCTTTCTGTTAAAACCCCCAGTGTGAACTCGCTGGTAATTCTATAAATGCCCATTTGGTGTTACCATTTACTCACACATCTTTTATAAATTGATTATCAGAGGGGCGAAGTAGGTCGATGTTTCAGGAATTACTGAAGTTGACCATTTTGTATTCTACTTACACCAACAACATTACAATGATGTAATGAAAACAGTATGGGAACATTTAAGAAAATCACACATCTGAAAGGTTAACAGTTTTATAACCCTTGCACTCCTCAAATACAATATTAAAGCCAGCTATTCACCTGCCACACTTGTATCAAGTATGTGATTTCGGACTTACACTGGGTTTGTATTAATGAACTGAAGGTAATTCCTGTCACGGACGTATGTGCTTGTTTTTGTACAAGTTGTTTGTAAATTTGGTATACATGTCCTTGTTGACAAACAGAAAAGCTTTGTGGTCGCATTGTAAATTTGCAAAAGTTGAAAGGGTCACTAGTTATTGTTTGTGAGGGTATGTGAAGCTTGCCACCTTTCATGTTTCGCAAAAGTTCTCATATTTGCCACCAGATGTCCTTGCTGGACATGATTTGATTCGATCGGTGTCTATTTTGACGGGCACCCCACGTGTTTTAATATTTGAATACTTTTATAAAATGTTAAAGAGATTATCATTATTTAATATATATTGATGTCCTGATTTCGGACAAGCGTACTTGGTTAAAGTTCCTATTCCGATATCTGACGTCTATTAAATGAAAACGATAATTCCTTGAACTCTCTATAAAAAGTGACCCATGGGCGAGGACGCTCAGCTGACCAGCATACCATTTTAGCCTAACATTCAAAACACGATTTTCATCATCTGAAAGCAATACTGAGAATAACTTAAGATGCGATCTTGACCTTTAACCTATTGATACCACAGTCGACAGGTTCTTCGCTGTGATGGGTCAAACATGGCAGGCTGAATCCAGTCATGACTGGTTTATACATGTTGTACAAGAGAAGAATAAGATTAAGGTTAACAGTTTTGAGACTCCTTTTAGAACTTGGTTAAAACATTTTGTCTATCACATTTCTGGAAAAATCTAAGTCATCACGTTAACATGAAATCCTAAAGATGATGAATTATAATTTGGCTGATTTGACCTTGTAGATCAAAGTCAAGGGGCAGTTTTTCTAACTCTTCTGAGAACATGAAGGAAATAACTGGTGTGTAAAATCTGAAGAAAAAATATGCAGCGCATCAAAAGTTAAAGAGGTCGTAATAATCCTAAAATTTTGACGCAGGTTTGACGAAGACTGACAACGATGGCAATGATGGGACTGGAAGTAATGTCTGCCCTAGAGGAGGGTGTGAAAATTGTTACGGAACCTTATATCAACTGATCACGTAGTCGTGACGAACATAAATTTTGTAATGGAGATAAAAAAAAGTCAGATTTTTTAACACTAGGCAGCGTGAAATGTCTGGGGGATGAATAAAGAAGTCAGTGGTTTTTTGTTAACAAATAATTATAATGTTATTCTTAAAACAATCCTTACATTACAATACACTAAATCAATACAATTTCATAGTATAACAACAGTACAACAGTACAAATCAATTCAAGTATATAAATAATGGCACAGTACCTGGATACCACCCCTGTCACAGTGATAACAAGTCCTTTATAACAAACAACCCAGATGGACAGTTCACACAAATCTTCTCAGAGAATAACAGTCCAGTTCATTCACAAAATCAATCCGTTGTAATCCCAAATTGAAGTTCTTGTTATAATCCCGAAAGCAAACTGAAGACTATATAAGATCCGTCACAAATTTAGAAGAAAATTTAAAATTGCCAACCTTATCGGAAAAGGTCCACAACTGACTTACACGCTTCTGTGTCCGCTTGAATATTTCTCTTCTCTCTGCTCTAAAACACAGCCCCCTATTTATAACTTCTCACCCCAAGCCGAGAAACCTCCACTTCCCACACAATCAAAAGAACCTAACATAAAACACAGTACACACGCGTTACAGCAAACATCTAGAACACGAACGCTGTGTTTGTACATGTCAGGATCACAAGTGGGCCGACCCGGCTCGGCCAGGCGAGAAAGCCCAAGACTAGCATGACCGCTGTTTACACGTGAGACCCCACGCGTGGGCCGGGCCATGCCATCATAGCAACAAACACACTGCTGCATACAATAAAAGAGACATCTATAACAAAATAAACCCAAGATGTTTCAGGAGACATGATAGACTCAGAGCTGAGAAACTGACACCTTTGCCGTCACATGGCAGTGTTAAAAATTTACGGGCAAAGTGCGGAAAAAATGCATAATGTTCCAGGTAAGTTATCGAGGCGACATAACAAAACAGCCTGGGAACCTCTTTAGAACCACATCAAATATGCGTGAATTTTACCAAGAACGTAATTCAGGTGAGAAAGTCTATTGGTTATTATTCATAATGAGTTTCATGAAAATCCATCAGATTGTTTAGTAAGTCAGCGAGGCGCCACCGAAGTCTGGTGACCTCTGACCTCATTAAATATGATTGATTTTTTATGGAAGTCAAATCTAGAGGAGATATTATATTGGTTAATATTTCTGTTGACTTTAATCAAAATCCATCCTATTTCAGGTAATTTATCGCGGCGACACTACAGTCTAGTGACCTCTGACCTTATTAAATATGCGCTGATTCTGCCAACAATCGAACTCGTGCGAGATAATCTATTGGTAAGTAGTTATTTATTTATTCATTTATTTATACAGGGTAACCCGTTAAAACAAGATTGCTTGGTCTGCCTCAGGGCTCAGTTTATATAATGTAAAAACATGTAAATTGAAATCACAATTAATAAAAGTGGTTTAGGATAAAGTAATGCAGCATGATGTGATACTAAACATGAACATATTACATTATGACATACAACGTAATATACAGAGTTATCATTGTTGATGGATTAGGTTATACTTTTTTAAATACCTTTAAGGGGGAGCCATTTCTTTGAGATTCATTTAATGTTTCACAAAGATAGGACCTCGGCAAAAAAAAATTATTTCTTTAAATAGTCTGTCCGAGGTTTGGGTATATAATTTATTGGTAAAGCTATTGCGTGTATAATGTTGGTAGACTTAGTGGACATAACTTATCCGGTCGGTCATATAGGATGGTCATAAGTTATTCAGACACTTAAACCTAAGTATGCGAGTCAGATATTAGCGCTTTGTTCAACTGATTTGATGCCAAGGGTCTGACGGATATTTGTAAAGCTACATTCATGACTAAAATTGCGACTTATAATACGTGCAGCTCGATTTGGTAGTCTTTGAATGATGGTCAGACATGAGGTAGGCGCATTTATCCAGATTTTTGAGGCAATATGAGGCCGAATCAGGCCAATGTACATTTTCCAAGCGGTGTCTCGAGGAATGTATCGACTGCACCTAAAAAGGCACCTACTTCAGAGGAGAGCTTTTTGCATCCTTGTTCAGCGTGATCTGACCATGGTAAGTTTTCATTGAACACTAACCCCAAGTACGTGATACTGTTAGATTTTCGATCGGTTGGTCCAATGCTGTTATATTCAGGTCCAAAATCGTCATAGAACAGAATCTGAAGAGAATGGTTGATTTTTTTTATCGATATTGATTGAAAGTTTTTTATCATAAAACAATTCAGACAAAGTAGCGAGGCCGTGTTGAAGTTCCAGCCCGTGTTAGGATTAATACTTGTATAATAAATAATGGTGTCATCCGCAAAAAAAAAATTACATTGACAATTGCCAGTGTTTCCAGTAATGTCATTTACATTGGCCCTAATACAGAACCGTGAGGTATTCCAATTTTCACAGGATGCTGTGAAGATAAAACGGTGGCTTTTTTTACAGCATGAGATCTGTTTTTTTTTTATTAATTCATGTGATTTACCATGGAAACCTTTGTTACGGGGTGACATAAAAGCGGACCGAACTGTCTCGCTATTGAAGCTTGCTTTTCTAGCGAAGCGGTTGGGATGTAGAATTTTTCCAACAGATAATAGAAAACAACCCAGCATTTTTGGTTCAAATTACCAAGTAGCCGAAATATCTGTCCTTTATATTATACTGCGAGTCTTATATTTACACGTGATAAACAGGGAGCTAGAAGGGTCGCGGTAGACTACTAAACTTCGCCTAATGTCGATTATCCTTTAGCCCCTTAACACGTCTAAATGACTAAACCTAGTGCTGACCAGATGTGGGCCCACGTCTGCATCATTCAAATGCAGGCAGAAGAGTGAGGAGGCCGGGACATTCCTGGCCGCAGGAAGATCTACTTTACAATAGGGGTGGCATTAATGGGCGAGTCGAAATACTGATAGCTGACGGGTAGTAGGCATGTCTACAGTTACGCCGGACTTGTGCGCCACCGACCTGGGTTCGACTCCCGGATCAGCCCAGGATTTCCCCCCTCAACAATTTGTCCTCGTAACAAAATAGGGACTTGTCCGACATGACGGGAAAAAACTGTGGCTCAGGGAATAAGCTCACCAAAGTGTGACTCCTGGGATAATTGGTCTTGTTCTGATAGCAGAAGGCTCTTAAGAGGGGGTGTGGTACGGGGTGACATAAAAGCGAACCGAACTGTCTCGCAAGCTTTGCTTTTCTAGCTAGGCGGTTGGGACGCCGGACTTGTGCGCCACCGACCTGGGTTCGACCCCCGGATCGGTCCAGGATTTTCCCTCATTATTTGTCTTCGTAACACCTTAATGTCTTATTTTATCTAAGAAAATGTCATGACAGTGTTGAAACATGTCTTGAAGTCGAAGAACAAGCCCCCGTGAAACATTTGGTATCAATTGCTTGGAGCCAGTTATCCATAACTTTATTTAACCGTGCTTCAGTCGAATGATTTTTAAAGAAAACAGATTGATCATGAGTTTTTATGTCATTACGGTTTAAGTTGTATAAAATTTGAGCATGTAGAACCTTTTCGGATGTGCATTCTGAATGAGTAAGTTATGGTGAGTTTCGTGAAAATCCATCAAAGCCCCGGTCAATTTTCGCGACGACACTAAAAGTTAACGGACGGATCGTTAATCATAATGGCGCGTCACGTCATAGGCAGGCGTATAAAATCTATCGAAGATCTTCAAACAACCGGGTTTTCAGAAAAATCAAACCAGCCTTCCTTGAAATATCAGACCATATGTGTGTATTTTACTTTTTTTCTAGGGTGCTAACTTCATTACTTAGAGTATATAAGTTACACTGACGTAATTCCGGGGCTGCAACGAGATTCTTTTATAATCTCTGAGAATGCAAAGTTTTATGGTCCTAGCCTTACGTTTACGATTTGTGTCCCACTAACGGACGGACAGACGACCCAACGGAAGGACGACGGACAAAGGGTGATCGCTAAAGCTTAGCATGACTGAAAATCAGTTGACCATAATAAACCCCACCAGAAAACACCAATCCCATGGCATATAGGCTGTTCGTTTTGTTTATATATGCACCTTTATAACACGTGGGGCCCACAAAAATATTCAAACCATATTGAAAATTAAAAAATTACCAGAGTTTTGCAAAATGCGTCTTGCAACTAGTGACATTTTAATTGCTGCATCTATGCAACTAACCACCTTCGGTTTCACGTTTCTTAATAAAGCCAGAATTCAAAATTTTTCAGAAACGTAGGTGAATAGCTGGCTTTTTTCCGACATTCGACTTCCGGGTTTTAGTCCGCACCTATTAAACACAGATATACAATCATCTAATTATATTATATTTGAAAAAAAAAAATTTTATCACATATATTTCTATCACATATTCACTGCACTCTTTTCTACTCGATGTATCTATCACTAATATGTCTCTTTCATAGACGGCTGTCCCAGTTATGAAATGTTTCTTTTGTATCTATTCTAATAATAGAACCTTTTTATCTTTATCTGTAAAGAAAGCAAGTGTTTATTTGTTATGTATCATCTAGACGTAAACTGAGAATTCAGTTGCATAATATATAGGGCAACATACATGATCGTTTTTTTAAATACAACTGGAGCAAGAAGAACAGACCGCAGACCTTACAAAGGCAGCGAATCTTCCTGGTAACCATGGGAACCAACAAGTTCACAACAGACGCACGGCTACACCGGCATTTTTCCCGTCGTTCTCTTACATTGACTCAGACACAATGACTTGAACGTAAATAAATCAATATTTCTCTCTGACAGCTGACAGTTTACATTTGGGTATTTGCTAATGTGAAGGAAATTATCACTTTGCTCTTTGTTTAAATTAAAATTTCAACTGATTTAGTGGTAATTTTCTACTAAACAGATAATACATTTTGATACAAAATACGGCAATTGAGTCGCATACATACAGGGACAAGCGGCGGTTGAATAAACAAAACTTAGCTCCACTCTAGTGGGACTTGAGTCTGTGAATGGCTCATTATATATATATATATATATATATATATATATATATATATATATATATATATATATATATATATATATATATATATACATATATATATATATATTAATATTAAAGAAGTGTAATATACTTGATGAATTGAGGTATATCTTTTTATTTTTAATATAAATGAAGACATAAAAAAACATGTACCGCCGGTTTTAACATTCCATTTAGCTATAAAATGATAAATACAGGCGTTACTTCTGAAAATATGTATATTATATTTTGTATACCTGATTTATTGGTAATTGTCTACTTAACAGCAAAAAAATTTTGATACAAAATACAGCAATCAAGTCGCATCCATACAGGGACAAGCGGCGGTTGAATAAACAAATCTTGGCTCCGCTCTAGTGGGACTTGAGTCTGTGAATGGCTCATTTTATATATATATATAAATATATATATTGATATATATATATATATATATATATATATATATATATATTATAGAAGTGTAATATACTTGATGAAGTGGGGCATAACTTTTTATTATTTAATATAAATGAAGATATAAAAAAACATACACCGACGGTTTTAACATTCCATTTAGCTATGAAATGTTAAATACAGGCGTTTCTTCTGAAAATATGTATATTATAGTTTGTATATTACATATTGTATATTACATATATGTAAAATTTCATGTTAGTTTCAGACTGTCGAGATTAAAATACAAAAACATAGATTATAGGGAGAATCTGCCTAGAATTTCAATATTCATTCAAACATTTTTCATATTAAAAAATGCACTAGCATAAATGAAAACTAATAATGAGTGGAAAAGTGTCCGTTGTTACAACCAGTTTACTTTGAAATTAATTGTTTGAGATGAATTATCCATTATCACAAATCTCACAAAATGATCACCTGATGAAGAGAACGAGGATTCAACTGAAAGTAAAGTTTTGCATTTCAAGCAACAATGGAGCCTTTGTTAACATGGGTATCCTGCCATGGGACAGGTGCGACATGTGAAAAGTATTCCTTGAAGATCTTCCTTATTTCCATGGCTTCTGTTCCAGCTCTGTTTCCAACGCTTTCATAGAGACCTTCTGTATGTTCGTCAGTCACATGTTTCTGGTAAAGCTGTCGCATAAGCTTTTGTGGTTTGCATCTGCATCATATTATGCAGAATGCAACAGGCCTTAATTATTTCATTCACCTTATTTGCTGTGCTGCCATTTTTGTGTGATATATTCTCCGTCTAGCTGCCTTAATGCCAAACGCATTTTTAACGATCCGACGTGCTCTTGAAAGTCGGTAATTACAAATATTCTCCTTCCAAGATAAGGCCGCATTATATGCTTCTGAAGTGGGAAAGCTTCGTCAGCCACGATAACGGAGGGTACAGGATATAAATGCTCAGCCTCAGGCAAAGGGCGTCATCTGTGAAATTCAGGCTATTCCTGGCCATAGATTTACTAAGGTTGGAGTGTGAAAATACTCCTCCATCCTTCATCGCTACTTCGGCAGTATGCACCAATGCATCAACCATGCAATGCCATCAGAACTGTGGAAAATGTCCTTATTTCATTATAATAATGTCAATCTGAGTTCCTGAGGGTTTCATCGCCACCTGCTGGCCTTCTATTGCCCCGAGACAGTGAGGGAACTTCCATTTCTAAGAAAAGTTTGTGGCTTTCAGTTTCCAATCTGGGTTGTCCGTTGAAAACGACATATATATGCCAACCAGTCAAGGAATCTGCAATGTAAAACAAAATGAATGAAAAACTAGACGACCATAGGTCGAACGCTTGCCGGAAATCGGAAGTGAAACACAGACGGACAGACAGAACATATTGTCGGTTTTATATTAATGGAATGACTCTCAGGGACATTGCTGAGAATATGTGGCCTGTAAAATGACATATGAGACAAAAGAACAGGCAAGCAGACAAAGCTGACAACAAAAAACGAACAGACAGACATACTGACTTTGTGAGACAAGATTGACACCAGATGACTTAACCTAGTTATGGAGAAGATTCAAAGGAAGAAAATGAGTTATAATTTATGTAATTTAGATTTTTAATTTCGGAGGTATGGCGAAATAATGATATACTTGGGAGGCTCGACTGTAGCGCCCTCTGGCGGACATATTCCGAAGACGACAAATGCGTTTCGTATTATTAGTGTATGACATGAGATGTCCCAGTTTCAAAAGGATTCCGTCAAAGCTGTGGCCTGTAGAATGCTATATGTAAGGCGTAAGAACCAGCAACCAGGCGACTTTGAGGATAACGGACAAACAGATGGACACACTGACAAAGTGACAGAAGATTGAAACCAGATGCCTTAATCAGGTTGTGGTGAAGACTCAAAGGAAGAAAATAAGCTATAGTTTATGTATCTGAGGCTTTGGGTTTAGAGATATGGCCAATACATTGGTATGTGTGTGAGGGTCGTGTGCAGCGCCCACTAGTGGCCATATCCCGATAATGAAAAATTTATTTCTAGATATTAGTGTAAGACATAAGATGTTATAGTTTCAAAGGATTCCGTCAAAACTGTGGCCTATAGAATGCTATATGTGAGACGCAAGAACCCGCAAGCAGGCGAATTTAAGGACAACTGACAAACAGACAGACACACTGACAAAGTGACTCAAGATTGAGTCCAGATGATTACTCCAGGTTATGGAGAAGACTCAAAGGAAGAAAAAAGCTACAGTTTATGTAACTGAGGTTTATAGTTTTGAAGATATTGCCGAAGCATGATATGTTGGGAGAGGTTCGAGTTCAGCGCCTCCTAGCGGCCAAATCCGGAAAATGAAAAATTGGTTTGAGTTATTAGTGTAAGACTTAAGATGTAATAAATTCAAAAGGATTCTTTCAAAACTGCGGCCTGTAGAATGCTATATGAGAGACCCAAGAGCAAGGCGAATTTGAGGACAACTGACAAACAGACAGACACACTGACAAAGTGACATAAGATTGAGACCAGATGACATTACTAGATCATGGAGAAGACTAAGGGAAAGAAAATAAGCCATAGTTTCTGTAATTGAGGCTTTGGGTTTTAGAGATATGGTCAATATAATGATATGTGTGTGAGGGTCATATGCAGCGCCACCTAGCGGCCATATCCGGAAAATGAAAAATATGTTTTGAGATATTTCTGTAAAACATAATATGCATCAGTTTTCAAATGCTTTTTTTAAAAACTGTGGCCTGTAGAATGCTATTGTGAGACGCAAGAACCAGCAAGCAGGCGAATTTCAGGACAACTGAGAAACAGCCAGACACACTGACAAAGTGACACAAGATTGAGACCAGATGACATTATTAGTTTATGGAGAAGACTCAGAGGAAAAAAATAAGCTATAGTTTATGTAATTGAGGCTTTGGGTTTTAGAGATATGGCCAATGTAATGATATATGTGTGAGGGTCATGTGCAGCGCCCCCTAGCAGCCATATTCAAAAAATGAAAAAATAATTTCGAGATACTAGTGTAGGACTTATGATATGTCAGTTTCAAAAAGATTCCTGAAATAATGTGGCTTTTGGCACAAGATGAATGAAATCTCGAAATATCTCTATTCCAAGATATTTTACGAGATACTGCAAGACTTGTATTAAAATCTTGTAGTACTAGTTGAATGCTACCTGATGCAAAAAACTAGGTCTCTCTAGCTTTAAAACTGACAAAGTTAGAAAAATAAGACCCCTTAATTTCGAATATCATGACTCTTCCCCCAAAATTTGTAACCATGGTTACGGCAAATTTGAGTCAGCTACACACCAGATGACAGGCCTTGGAATGACGATTAAAATGAGCTATTGTTGAAGTAGATACGACTAATAGTCACAAAGATATGAAGAAAAAACCGTTTTGAGAAGTTTTGATGACCTTGACCTTGACCTTTAACTTATTTTGACCAAAAACAATAGGGCACCTAGAATTTTGTTTGTCCATCAACCCTGAAAGTTTCAAGGTGATTGTGGCGAAATTGTGGCCAGGAGAGTGATGACAAACAAACAGACAGACAGACAGACTAGACGACCTGAGGTCGAACGCTTGCCGGAAGTGACCGGAAATAAGACAGCGAAATAGATGGACAGTTACTAGGCAGACAGACAGGGAACATTTGGATCTGATCAAATGAAAAACCTCTATCATGGGGAAAACAGTAGCACATATGAATAAGGTCTTGCTGATTTTCAAAAGTCAAAGAGGAGTAGACAGAGAGACAGACAGAGAGACAGACAGACAGACAGACGGATAGAGAGACATTAATAGTGTTGTTATTAGTAGCCATCCTATACAGGATAATCCATTTTTGGACAGAAATAAAAATAAAGGAAGTCCAACTGAATCCTTGGCAGTTCTCCTATTCTTGAGTGCTGGAAATAAGAAAAGCACTGAAAATGAAACTTGAAGAGTTGAACGTCCAGAATGCCGAAATGCAAGCGAAGCCGCGTTCGTGTTAGACAGAGACCCGACCTCTGGGTAAGGGAGACGTGACCTTTCATTCCTGGACAAATAGGTCAGCCTGAGGACATCTTCAAGTCTGATGATGGCTTAAATTAGGGCTGTCCTTGAAGAAAAAAGGCAGTCGGTCAGCCTGCGTCCGGGAATTATAAAATTCCAAGAAGTCCTGCCCATCACGGATTAACTGTAATGTCCCCTTGGTGTAGGTTATCTGTAATGTGAAATTTAATATATTTTAAAAATTGGAATCTTTGGTTAAAAAAGGAGAGACTTTTAAGGAGTCTGAAGTGGTAAGTAATAAGATAAAAAAATTTGAGGCCCTAGTTCCGTGGTGGGTTCGGACTTCATATATAAAAATATATTCTGGCATGAGAGAGGGGTGCTGTCAAATTATTTGGCGCCTGCCGCACGTTTGTGAATAAAACGGTACACTTGACACGGGCGCGATGGAAATTTAAGAGGAAAGGTAGTAATCCCAAGCCGTAGTTGAGTTGTTTTGACCCCAGAGTTTGCAGTCCTAGCTGAAATAGGCATGGGACGGGCTCTTTTTTAAACCCGGAACGCCAGAAGAGGCTGGAGATTGAATGAAGGATTGGGCCATTTTTTTATCCGAAAAACCTGGGAATTGACAATTAAAAAAATGACAGGGACCTTCTTAGCCCGTTCCAGCTCAGGGAACGGTCATTAGAATATTGTCGGGAATCCATATTATCCTACCTGTGGGCTGGGACGGTCCAGAAAACCGCAATTATACGGGTATCCATAAAATTGTATGTCAGTTTTTGTCATTAATAAATACATATACATCTATAACGCGGACAGCTGGAGAATTCGCGGAGAATTCATCATGATGATATTATTAAATGTGAGCAAAGGTACAATTTATGTTTTGTATCATATTTCCTTAAGAACCTTTAAATTTGATATCCTGCATGGTTTTGTTACGGTTTGCACAGTAAACTGTTGAAAAAATATATAGTGTTTAGCGTTTTCGTCTGATGTAAGATCGGTAGTCAATGTTAGCTGGTGATCCAGATTGGTGTTAGTGGCAGTCCCACATTGTTTGCGCTGGTTATTATTTCGGTAATTTAACAGTGAATAAATGTCTTTAGAGTAATATAGTGGTAGATTTTAAATGATTTTAACGTGTAATTAAAAGTATCATTGCATATAAAATCTCTCCGTGAATTGTCCGGGAATTCCCCGAGTTTACATATAAACGCATTTACCAGCCGTATGAAAGTTTTTGTCCGCTTTCATAATGTTTGCCGTGCCCCGGGCACAAATTTAAGACGAGATGGACTAAACCCCGCCCCTGTAGGATTGTTTGGACTCTGAAGAAACGAACCCTCGCAGGAAATGCGGTGGGACGGGCTCTTTCTTATTCGATGAACGCTCGAAAAGAGTGGTGAATGATTGAAAAAATAGGGTCATTTTCACTGTCATCTTGAATAACGGAATAAATATTTTTTTATAAATTCATAGAGACTTGGTCATCCAATAACAGCAGAAAAAAATGTTCTTTCAAATGTTGTGTGGTGTCCATTGTACCCTCGCCCACCGCCGGGATCCAAAGAGAAGGCTGGATTTTACTGCAAAAAAACACAAACACCCCCCCCCCCCAAAACAAAAACAAAAAAACTTTTATTCATTTTATTTTTATTTTTTATTACTGGATGTAATTGAATATCATGGTTTATTTATAAAAAAAAAATAAGATGCAATTCATTGGATGAAAAGAGATTTCATTAAATATATTGATACATGTTTATAACAGTTTGATATTTGATTTTTTTAAATTTATAGACAGACAATTTGTTACCTCAAATCTGTACTCATGGTCCAACATGCATGTATTTGGTGTTCTTAGACCCATTTTAGGGTGTATATCCATGATAACAAGATAATATTACCTTGTTCCCACCAGCAAACATTTCAAGCCCCCAGAAAGCTGATTTCAGCCGAGGACAGTACATGGCTTATTATACACAGGCAAATAGTGTTTTGGACCACCTCATCTCCACCAGACTCATCACACACACCTGGTTTGGCTATCATTGCAATCCATTTACACCCACTGGCTGGAATCTCAAAGCATTTGGTTCAAATCCCTCAGAAAAAAAATTTGGGCCAGTTTGAATTTCCAAATCTGGACACAGTGGACATAGTGATATACAGAAAAAATCCATTTTTTCCCCTCAAATCTGTACTGATGGTCCCACAAACCTGGTTTTGGTGTCATTAGGCCCAGTTTAGTGTGTATATACAGGGAAACAAGATAATATTACCCTGTTCCCACAAACAAAAATTTCATGCCCCCAGAAACCTGATTTCAGGCCAGTTTATGCTTATACACAGTCAAATAGGTTCTGGCCCCCCTCATCCCCACAAAACTCAACACACACTCCTGGTTTGGGTATCATTGCAATCCATTTACACCCACTGGCTGGCATCACCAAGCATTTGGCTCAACTCCCTCAGAAAAAAAATTAGGGCCAGTTTGAATTTCCAAATCTGGACACAGTGAACATAGTGATATACAGAGAAAATCCATTTCCCCCCTCAAATCTGTACTGATGGTCCCACTAACCTGGTTTTGGTGTCATTAGGCCCAGTTTAGGATGTATATACAGGGAAACAAGATAATATTACCCTGTTCCCACAAACAAAAATTTCATGCCCCCAGAAACCTGATTTCAGGCCAGTTTATGCTTATACACAGTCAAATAGGTTCTGGCCCCCTTCATATCCACAAAACTCAACACACACTCCTGGTTTGGGTATCATTGCAATCCATTTACACCCACTGGCTGGCATCACCAAGCATTTGGCTCAACTCCCTCAGAAAAAAAATTTGGGCCAGTTTGAATTCCCAAATCTGGACACAGTGAACATAGTGATATACAGGGAAAATCCATTTTTTTTTTACCTCAAATCTGTAATGATGGTCCCTAAAACATGGTTTAGGTGTCATTAGGCCCAATTCAAGGTGTATATACAGGGAAACAAGATAATATTACCCTGTTGACACAAACAAGAACTTCAAGCCCCCAGAAACCTGATTTCAGGCCAGTTTATGCTTATACACAGTCAGATAGGTTCTGGCCCCCCTCATCCCCACAAAACTCAACACACACACCTGGTTTGGTATCATTGCAATCCATTTACACCCACTGGCTGGTATCTCAAAGCATTTGGCTCAACTCCATCAGAAAAAAAATTAGGACCAGTTTGAATTTCCAAATCTGGACACAGTGAACATAGTGATATACAGAGAAAATCCATTTTTCCCCCTCAAATCTGTACTGATGGTCCCACAAACCTGGTTTTGGTGTCATTAGGCCCAGTTTAGGGTGTATATACAGGGAAACAAGAAAATATTACCCTGTTCCCACAAACAAAAATTTCATGCCCCCAGAAACCTGATTTCAGGCCAGTTTATGCTTATACACAGTCAAATAGGTTTTGGCCCCCTTCATCTCCACCAGACTCTTCACAAACACCTGGCTTGGGTTTCATTGCAATCCATTCACACCCACTGGCTGGCATCTCCAAGCATATAGCTCAACTTCTTCAGAAAAAAATATAGACCACTTTAAAGTTTATCAAATCTGGTCATAGTGGTTTATGCAGAAATCAATTGTTCTGATCTCAAATCTGAAATAGTGGTCATAGAACATTGGTTGGTTCTTGTATGATTTTATTCAATTTACAATCAATATGCAGGAAAACCTGGCATTTTATTTTACTTCAATACACCAACAATAAACAATCTAAGGACAAGTGAACAGGCTACCATACATATCTTAGGGAAAGGAAAACAGCAAAGGTTGTTTACATTGAGGACACATGGCAACCAGGTGGTTGGCGCTGGTCTGTGAAGCTTACGAAGCAGCAATCAAAGGAAGACGATAACAACACAATAGAAGTCTTCTTCATGGGCCATCGCACACCCATAGAACACGGCTCCAACTGTCAAGTGTAATGCCCCTGCCGACATTTACTATCACATACTGCCGCCACTTATGGTCACGGCAATAGGATGTACTTTTTTATTTGAAGAAAAAACGATCCCAGATTTGACGAAACTTACAATATAAACACATAATGTGACCGAGAGTGTTAGACGCTATCGAATGCTGAAAACTAAAGGTCTTCAGCATTAAAATAACAGAATTATAGGCGTATCTTTGAATGGTCCCATGTTCTCGTTTGACAAGAAATGATGCGAGATATGACGAGATATTCAATTTTGTCACTTCAAACTAGTCAAGTGAATCTTGAACAATAGAAAAATAAAATCTCTGGCATTCAAATGACAGAGATATAGACATTTGTTCGAATTCTCGAATATTCTCGTTTGGCGGGAGATGGTACGAGATGTGGCGAGATATAAGTTATTATCTTGTTAAGCTCCCAAAACGCAACAAAATGCTGAAAACTGCTCCTCTTTAGCCGAAAAGGTGACCAAGTTATATGCATTTCTGTGAAATCTCGTAATTTCTCGTTTGACGGAAAACAGAGCGAGATTCTACGAGACTTGCAATTAACTGCATTAGTGGCAAGGGAATGCTACCTCATGCAGAAAACTAGACACTTGTAGTATAAATATTAACAGAGATAGAAGCAAAAAACTTATTATTTTCAGATTGCCAAGTTTTACCCCAAAATTTGGTTACCATGGTAACAGCAGCGCAAAGCTACATGTACGCAGGAATAAGCCGACGATCCTAGTTTCAGATAAGACAGTAAACATTGTGCCACGTTTAATATTTTTTTTGGTATTGCAGAAAAATGGTAAGTTGCAGTGTTTCCAGTACCACGCCCCCTGGTGGCTAATTTCAAAAAATGAAAAAACAAGTTCGAGATAATACAGAAAAACAGAAAATATGTCACTTTTAGAACCTTAGCTGTAAAACTGCCACCTCTAAATCGTTTTTAATGAAATCTCGAAAAGTCTCATTTGACGACAAATGGCACGAGATTTTGCGAGACTCCCGTTAATTTTCCATAGAGCATATTAAATGCTACACAATGCAAAAAACTAGACCTCTCTAACTTAAAAAATGAAAAATTTTGAGTGAAATTTTCGAATTTTCTGATTTTCCCCCAAAAATACGTTACGATGGTAACAATAGACCAGAAAAATTTGCTAGCACTTGGAAAGCTAACATAAAGAGGAATAAAATGAGCTACAGATTATGCGGCTACGATTATTATTGACAAAGATATGAAGAAAGTAAAAATGTTAGGTTTTTTGGTGACCCTGACCTTGACCTTTGACCGATCATGACCAAAAACAATAGGCTCCGAGGAGAACCAATCTTACACTTAATGTATAAGTTTCAGAGCAATTGCTTAAAAACTGTGGCCTGTAGCGCGTGTACATACAGACAAACAGACAGACAAACAAACAAACAAACATACGCGGGTGACCAACATGCTTGCGAAAATCGAAGATTTCCGGCAAGCAACAAACAGACAAACAGACATACGCAACTGACCAATATGCTTGCCGAAATCTTTGATTCCGGCAAGCAATAAATTAGAAAACCAATATGTTTGTGTTGTGAAAGTACTCTACCGTGCAGAGGAGCAAAGGTAATACATGTGTACAGTTAGCTTGATTTCATAGTATGTACTGCAGAACGGTTTCGTAAGTACAGCTTATAAGCTATATCAACCCTCCCTATAGTACAAACGTTAAAACGAATATCGGAAAATAATTCCTGCAACTTCTAGACAAGTAGTTTCCCTCGGACTAAAGACTGCATAAAACCCTGAACCGAAATACAGTGAAACTCAGCTAATGCTGCATGCCAAACATGGAACAAATAATATCGGCACATAATCAAAAACTCCTCAGTCAAGTAAGAGAGAAAGAAAAAACAGAAGCTACAAACTCAAATTACAATTGTAGAAATTAAAATGAATGCCCGATCAAGGAAGGCTGTCGAACACGGAGTGCAATATATCAGGCCACAGTAACCAGACAAGACAATAACCACGTTGAAACCAACAGCTTTAAAAAGAGAAATACAGAAACAGCACCACATTAAGCTAGTTTGTATGGAAGTTGAAAATAAAAAAAAAAGAAATATACAATATGCCATCAGTTGGGAAACACTAGCGAAACGTTAGGCCTACTCTACCAAAACAATAAAATGTAATTTATGCAACACGGAAAAATATTTCATATGCAGACCAGAACAGGGCACATTAAATAATAACTGCAAGTTATTATGCGGCGTATGTATCCATTCCACGGATACCCGCCGCATATGAAACTTCAAGTAAACTGGAGAACGTCAATCCTGTACCGGACAATAATTCCTATAAAATCAAATATTGTGTGTATTGCAAGGAGACATGCGAGCCTTTTAAAGTTTCCGGTGATCTCGAGGGGCCGTATCAACATAGTTAGTATAAAGTGACATGATGTGTAGGTACACGTTTTCTATTCTTATATGTAAGACGGTCCCCTGAAGATGCATATCTTATCACGCAGAAACCAGGTGGCTTGTATGGCTTTATGACGTATTATGTGGGGAAACCCATGGAAATCCCCACCTGACAAGTTTTTCCAACCCGCTTCAGATGGAGTCCTTTATGAATCGACTGTCCAGAGGGACAGGCCGATGTTGACGTGGTGTTATATGTTACGAAATTGATCTAAAAATGTTTGTTTTCTTAAATATGACACTTTATTAGCCGAATATCATAGTTTTAATGTCCACTGGAATGTCTCCAGTCTGCAAACACCTCTTACAAGGGCTCTGTCTGGAGAAAGCACGGCCGCTCGGGCTTATATAATAACAGAAGCGAACTAACCAACACATGTAAACACATGGCCAAGCTGCATGTGTATCACCTAGTAATCCGACAAATCCAAATCAACACAATAGCCACCTGGACCTCGACAACCTCAACGAACCGAGTGACCAAAGATTAGTCCAGTATTAATAAACGAACAAAATACACATATGATCATATCATTTTGTACCTGATGAGTAAGTACAGCTGATAAGCTGTACTTACGAAACAGTTCTATTGTACATTCTATGAAATCAAGCTTACTTTAAACAATAAATTATATCTATATAAATATATTAACACGTTTGTGTGTATACATATGCGTATGTGTTGAACAAACTAAAGCAATTGTATTTTCAGGTCAAGGATCCTCTCTCCCGACGCATATGACCATGAACCCAGGACAGCATCATTATGACAAAATGGGTGACCCCGGTGTCATCGAGCAGTACTGAAAGTCGGGGAAAAAGAGGAAGCATTCCCGACGGAAAACAAGGTGACAAAATTGAATCAGCCTTTGTCGACCTTATCAAGGATCATCAAAGACGAAGAGACGATTCTTCCATCTTTTAAAGCTAACTAACTACGTATACATGCATCTTAGAATTCCAGGGCAGTATCAAAGGCTTCCTCTCATTTTATATCCTGGTTTCAACCAGTCCCGGTGACAACTGCATCTACGGGCACTGGGTGCGTAATCGTCTCTTTTGTTAGGTCATGCCACCGAGGAACCCCCGAAAGGCGTACTCGTCTCCCCATTAAGCCTACAGAGCGCTCAACCTCGGTGGGGGCCGACCGTGATAAATCTCGCCGCCTCGGCTAAGATCCGAAATCACGATCTCCCGGCTTTGAGTCCTACGGACTTCACAATTATTCAGAGAAACTAGATATGCCCGCAATGCCCATAACCCCGTTACCTGCAAGCCAACCAGTAATCTAAAGATATATGCCACTGCCGTATTTTAACACAAGTAGCTACGTTCAGCATATGCAACAACCCGCGGTTTATGCCTCTGCTGAATGCCTGCCTGAACAACATCAAACGCCAACAACAACCACAACGTCTCAACAACCTAATGCTTCTAATCTCATCTAAACTGACTTATATTTGACCTTTAATTTGAATGTTCAACAAGGTCGATTGGACTGATTTTTATAGTGTCCTGTTTTAAGGGTGGTGAACATCCAGAAGAGAAATATGCATGGTGAACATTATCATATTTTATGTTGAACATAAAAAAGAGCCATGTTTTGCATCAATAGTTAGTGAGTTTCTTAAAAAATAAAGATAAAACGTTTTTCATCTGTAACTTTACAAGTTGTAACATGAATAGATCGGGTAATAAATTGCCAGGCGCTGTTCTAGACAAATGGCTTCTCTACTCCGGCTGTGCCTCACGAGGTTTCCTGCCATGAGAAATAAAACTTTGCAAACTGCTCCCTGGATAACCTGTAGTAATTTTGAAACTTCTCCCCGTCCATTTGTAATTCTTGTTGAAGGATTTGGAATGCTCCCTGTTTATATCGTCTTTGAAGTGTCTGTTTGATATCCACTACCACCTGAAAGCTCGTCGTACCTTCTTTCATTTTTTTTTTCGGCATCTTGTATGCTCGCACGCGCTCTCGCGCTTATGGAAACGGAACTTTAGACTTAGAGAGTCTACACAGTTACACAATATGGCATACGTTACAGTCTATAAGCTCTCTTAAAAAGAAAAAAAGTCATTAGAATCCTCTTACAAACATATAAATTTGTTTGAGATCTCAAACGTAAAAGTTATTTATTCTATAAAAGCCTTATCCCCATAGTACAGCAGAATAAAAAAAAGTCGTTTATATCACCAAAAACAATTTTTGATATTGGTGCACCTCTAAAAAGGCGTCTCTAACGATATGAAACGAAATAACCTAACTTCTTTACGTTTTGGCTGACACTTTTTCACTTTATACAAAGGACAACGGTGCTTTGATGTAAAATATTTTTTTCTCCGCTACAGTGATTTTCTGACTTTTTAAAACTTATACATAGCCACCTCATATTTTCTATTATATTTCTCATATTTATATTTCCAGTATTCCTTCGATATTCTTTTTTTCTATTGTATATATGTTAACTTAGTTATTTCCTCACGGTTTCCATAGTTATTTCCTGAGAAGCAGAGCACCAGCTTAATAACTCAGGAGTCCTCTTAGAAAATAAAACTGACCTGGTCTGTCTGTTGTTCACAAATACCCTTTATATACATGAAATTTGAACGTTCTGTAATCAAAGAAAAATTTAGGGATACAAGGAAATGGTTTTTATTTCACAACTGGTGAAGATTAGTCAATGGTTTGCATTTGACTGTAGAAAATGGAAGATCTACCAAACTTCTGTTGTTTTTATAATGACTCACTTGTTACTGTTCTTCCTATGACTCAAGGTAAGTTAATACAATTATGAGGCTGCTGTCGATATTAGCAGCAATAGTGCTTTCAAAATTGGCGTATGGAAAAAGGACGCTTGCGAAAAAATCAGCGATTGATGTATCAGGAATTCTTAAGGTTTGAGCGACCTCTGGCGGTAAATAAAAGAACAAGTTTGATTTCTGTGCACAACAAGTTCATTATAAAAGCCATTGAATGTTAAAATAAAATATGAAGACGTGCAATAAAAACCGTGCTTGTTTTGTCCTGCAGATTTATATGCATGGAGATGTGTACATCATGATACAAGTAGTTTGTTCCGGTATTCACCTCGCCCATCGTAATGCTAATCATATCTTTTCTATTTCAGCCACTTGGTGTTAGTTTCTTATGGTTTTACCCCTTTGTTTTTCTGTTTAATACTCACATCTAAACGTATCGATTTGATCCTATTATCGCCTGAACGGAGATACAAGTCTACTCTTTTAATGTTTAGGATCTTTACATTATATTTATTCGGTGCAATGACTATTTTTGATATTGTCATTTGATTATAACATTTGATCTTGAATGAATAAATAACATTTTGAATAAAAATTTTATTCAGAAGTAAAAGCCCTAAGGCCCGTAGTTCCATATGTGCGATTATCATATAGAGTAAAATAAAAAATGAACAATATAACAAAATAACAGAAAAACAAACAAGTAAGTAAGCAAATGATGATATATCATATATGCATTCCAATATGCAAAACAAAAGAAAGAAAATCATCAGAGGTCATATCAACAACATACATACACATACAAAAGATAAGTTAACAAAAATATACATATATGCACACATACATACATACATACATACATATACAGACATATACATACATATATACGTACATTTAAAATGTACATATGCGTCTATATGAACAGATTCATGCGTATTTAACTCGCTTGGTGTTAAAGTAACCTAACATTTGATTAATGTATCTGATAACATTTAAACACTTATCTACTCATGACTACACCAGGAAACGCATCGAACAACACTTTCCGCAGATTGTCCGCCTGGTAAATGTAAATAAACAGTTAGTATAGAGCGTCCGAACGCCGTTTATCCGAAAAGTCGTTTCGAAAATCGTGAATCGAAATTTTGAATAAAGATAAATTAAAGGATCGTCTAAATACAGACAAATGTACAGGAAGTAGCAGAGATAAATAATGCAGGTTAATAAGTGCATTCGATCGAAGGTGGCAGGTGTAAAAATACAGTCCCACTGGTCCGTGTCTTCGGCTCACCTTTAATTAGGCTGCTGAGCATGGAGTAATTAACCAGATCAAACTCTATTGTATCGAATTAACAGAAATAATAATGTAATATATATATATATATATATATATATATTAATTTATCAAAGTATAAATAGTCATATAAAAATAATAAGTTTTGAGTTAAATCTAAGTTAAATTGTCCTTCCTTGATATCAAATTACAGTTGACATAGTTCTCGTTTTGAAAGTAGGTTTTTATTTGACATAAAGCTAAGATTCGCTATGTACGGAGTGCGTGATGCGGAATCAGGCATGCTGAATGCGTGTAGAGAAACTTCACATGTACCGGCACAGCGGCATGCATGTTTTCTATATGTTGCCCCTGGATACGATGGGGAACCGGCAAAAATCGCTTCATGTAACGATTTGTTTTTGCCAGATACGCATTCCGTATGCCAGATCCGCGCATGAGGAATCTCACCTTATTTATCAAGTCAATAGCGATTTCGTCCGCACCCCGTTTATAAGGAATCGGTTTATTAATTTTTTGTATCATTTCATTAATTGAATGTCTGTTTATTATTAATAATATACATTATTTATATAGCACCTTATTCAAAGAATTGCTTGAAGGTGCTTTATACTAAGGCAGCAGCATATTAAAACTGATTAAACATTACACATAAAAGTCCTTCCAATGCACACTTAAAACCATCACATTATTAAAATATACAATATTTAAACTGTTACATATAATGAATGATTCATATCAAAAATTATATGCTAATTTAAAAAGATGTGATTTCACTCTCTGGTTCAGCTGGCTTTCAGTCTTGCAAATCTATTACCGTTCAGATCTATTTAAGGTTTCTCGCAAATTCCAGTAAGCTTTACATTACAGTACATTACATCCCCTCAATTACCCCTGCAAAGCTTTTCGTGTTTTTCAAAATCTTTTCAACAATCAATAACTTAATTCAGAGGCTAGCTTTCACAAAACAGAAAGTATGTACCAATTTTGACCTAAGCGACGCTATCCAAATGAGGGAGACGCAGGTGCAATCTCAATTAAAAAGTCAGATAGTTGTATATATTTTAATTTTAATGCATTACCATTGCAAAATGGATGAGGTAGAATACTTTCATGTTTTATGTGAAGACAATTGCTTTCATTGCAGCTTCCTTGGTTACAAACTTAGGACCATTTTAGCAGCTATTGATTACATTTCCAATATCAACAGGGAAATATAACTTGATGCGGAACACTAAATGAGGTATAAACAATTTTACTTTCTCTCAATATTCGTCTCACAGTAATTGGTCTAGTGAACCATAAGCCAGGTTAATGAATCAAGACTAGTAATAAGATAAGCAAATATAAATCGTAAATCCTCTGTTTACGGCTGCACGTCTATTCAAAGACTCACCCTGAGTTTGCAAAACGCTTCTTGTATGCTTCAAAATACTTCTTTGCATGTACGTACAATTGTCGAATATGCTGAATTGAGATTTATATATACATTTATTGTAGCAAAAAGCCTGAATACTATCCACTATTAGGCACCGTCACGCATTAGCTTTCAGGAGGCGAGACGATGGATAAGACTGCTGAAACTGTTAGTTTTTCGACCTGCATTATCTTAATCATGGCTCGTGGTATAAATATGAAACTTAAATGTAGGACATTAAACTATCTTTAATTATTTCTCCTTCGTACGATGTGTTACTTGGTATAAAGAATCCTGGTATTGTCACCAAATAATACGTTAAAAACACTCCTTTTTTACCACATATGAAATAAATGCCTACTTTTAAACTCATTTGCATCATTATTTTGCAACGTTTATTTGCTTAGTAAGTGAAAATGAATAAAATGCTGATGACCGTTTTTAAATCGAGTTAGAGTGCCGCTATATGCTGAAATCTCCCGGTGTTCTGCTAAAAATATTTGAACCACTGTACGCAGTGGGTCAGGTGATAAACAGATAAGCCACCGATTCCGATCCAAGCCTGCCTTTCGCGAACGTTGTTTAGAAAGAAAAATAATTAAAAAAAACTGACATATTAAAGAGTCATACATGGATGAGGATCGTTTTTTAGTCCAGTTTGAGTGCAGCCATGTGCTGGAATGCCACGGTGTTCTAATAAGAATATTGTGAACAACTGTCCGCGGTAATAGCGAGTGACGTCGCAACCAGTCCTCACCATGAATAATCTACTTCATTTTAATCTTGTATTTTTATTGTTCAATGTTATTATTTTAAAATGAAAATTTATTTGAAAAAATATATATATTTATAAGAACATTTAGACTGAACATCTATCATATATAAACCATCTATTTATGGCCGTACGGCGAGTTAAGAAAAAAGTCCAGATTTTCAAATTTAAGATTCTTTTTAAGGCCGCGCCGTAAAAAGGGGATCTGAAGTACTCCATGATACAGATTTGATGTAAATGTGCTGTACTATTCAAAATTATAACTGAGATAAGTGATGATGAATGTGTCACTGTGCTATTGCTGTTTAATTCCCCTGAAAATAGATTCAATAGCATTGAAAATGGTTATTTTGGGTAACACCTACCAAATCCATTTCTTTCCACAGATATAAGCTTGTTCAAATAGTAATCCGTTAACTGATGCTTGTTCTCAAGCCAGTACATTGTTACATCTCAAGAAAACTTGCAAATAAAATAAACACTGTCTTCAGGAAATTATAAAAACAAAACTTATGTTCAACAGAAAGGTATGCCTTTGTGCCTAAACTGTCACGGCATAAATGTACTACCTAAATTGAATGATAAACTCCAGTTCTAAATGTTTATGGTGTATTATATAGTCTGAGTGAAAACATTTACATTAACATTGAATGCAGATTTCAAGCTTTGTACAGCAAGTGGTCCAAGAAGTAGACCCCATATCTAAGAAATGAGCCAAAGGAATATCAGTATATTCCTGCCTTACTGAAAAACGTATTGGAAGAAAGGAAATATTCTAATGACAAAACAAATGTGAAGGCGATAAAACTTCCGGGACCCGTGTGAAATTTGTCAAACATCTGCCAGGGTCCCACAGCCATCAAGGGAGGAATTGAAGGAACAACTGAAACTGAGGTTTTCTAAATAAATGCCCAAAATATGTTTTGTAAACTGTACAGTTAACTTCACTTGATATTGTCAGGTCTTCATTTGTCACACAGTCATAAATTATTATTAGAAAGTCTACCAACTCTAAGGAATCAACGACATTGACCAACTGGGAAAGGGAGGCGATCCCGGATACACCAAACCATGCAGCTTGCTATTACCCACTCGATTTCCAGTCCCAAGATGGCCAAACTTCCATAGAACATACTGCCTGTAAGCAGTACACCTAAATGTGATATTATGGTCCACCTGGTCGTTTAGTCCAAAGAGGTTGTCACGGTCCTGGATTGCCATGTTTGACATGTTAATGTCAGATAGATAGGCTTCTGGAATGTCAGGTCAGATGGTGACTGGATACAAACTACTTTAGACATACAAGAGTTATTAATTGAAGGGCTGTAATCAAAGAATGTTGAATGTTCATTATTAAAATCCAAGACTGTTATAAAGACTTTCTTACGAGAAGTTGCAATTTGTTTTTTTTCACAACTCTGTTACATTGAAAGAATTTCAGATGATCAAGAGTGTTAATAACATTTATAAATATATATTAAGGGAATTACGGAAAGTAATTGGTGTGACCAGTGTCTGTGTAGTATCTTATCTCTACAGTACACTTAGGAACAGAAGGATCAAGATTACATAAGCCCACAAGCTGCTAGATTAGGTGCTTGAGCTGCAGCAACAACATTCTCTGTCTCAGTATAGCGGTTGGACACAGATGGATCGACATTCTAATATCAGATAAGATGGCAGTGTTAACGTTCAGTGATTATAAATACAATATTAAATATATTCATCTATGAAGAGTTTGTATAAATCCTTACCATGTATTGTGTACTATTGGACAAATTAAAGTGTGCACATGCATCTTTGTTTGTTCGGTTAATTGATAAAATCCTATCAGATTCTCTTACTGGTACTGGTAATTATAGAAATAAAAATGTTTTGACCCTGGATTGCATAGTTTTTAATCATTAATGAACACCCCTGTCTTAGAATTTTTGTAATGTTATATAACATATACAAATAACTACAAAATTTAATTGGTAAAATCATTGGTCTTTCAGAGAAAGACATACTGTTACTGAGCAGTGTTTTAAATTCAATATACATGTATTTGTAAATATAATTTGAGAAAAAAGCAATACTGTTATCTCCATTAAGGACTGGTCATTAATAACAGAGAATTAAATACATGTTATATATGTTATATCTTTAAATGTATGTGTAAACTGGTCAAACATCATTTGGTTCATGGCAGATTTAATAATGTTGCATTTGTGAAGTGTCAGTGCCCTCTTGGATGAACATTAAGCACATAACACTGGTGATCAGTGTGGATTTCTGCATACTAGGTATACGTGTAAACTGGTCAGACATTATTTGGTTCATGGCAAAATTAATAATGTTGCATTTGTGAAGTGTCAGTACCCTCTTGGATGAACATTAAGCACATAACACTGGTGATCAGTGTTGATTTCTGCATACTTGGTATATGTGTAAACTGGTCTAACAGCATTTGGTTCATGGCAGAATTAATAATGTTGCATTTGTGAAGTGTCAGTACACTCTTGGATGAACATTAAGCACATAACACTGGTGATCAGTGTGGATTGAAGAACAGTTGGTATCTGTGTAAACTGGTCTAACAGCATTTGGTTTATGGTATAGCAGAATATATAATGGTGCATTTGTGAGGTGTCAGTAAACTCTTGGATGAACATTAAGCACATAACACTTGTGATCAGTGTGGATTTCTGCATACTTGGTATATGTGTAAACTGGTCTAACATCATTTGGTTCATGGCAGAATTAATAATGTTGCATTTGTGAAGTGTCAGTACACTCTTGGATGAACATTAAGCACATAACACTGGTGATCAGTGTGGACTGAAGAACAGTTGGTATCTGTGTAAACTGGTCTTACAGCATTTGGTTTATGGTATAGCAGAATATATAATGGTGCATTTGTGAGGTGTCAGTAAACTCTTGGATGAACATTAAGCACATAACACTTGTGATCAGTGTGGATTTCTGCATACTTGGTATAAGTGTAAACTGGTCTAACATCATTTGGTTCATGGCAGAATTAATTATGGTGCATTTGTGAGGTGTCAGTAAACTCATGGATGAACATTAAGCACATAACACTTGTTATCAGTATAGATTTAAGCATATTTGGCATATGTGTAAATTGGTCTAACAGCATTTGGTTCATGGCAGAATTTATAATGGTGCACTTGTAAAGTGTCAGTACCTTCCTAGATAAACATGTAGCACATAACACTGGTGATCAGATTGGATTTCTGCATACTTGGTATGTGTGTAAACTGGTCTATAGCATATGGTTCATGGCAGAATTTACCCGATAATGAAATATTTTCCTATGTACTTTACCTCATTATCTGATTGAGCCACATGCTCAGGTATGTCTTCTTCCTCAAAGGAAGCCTCAGCAACAAGCCTTGTAGACCTGTTGTAGTGAGGATTGCCTCCAACACCACTTCTGCAGAGACGTGAGCAGTCTGCATCTCTGTTAAGGCAAGGGCAGGCTCAGCTCGTTTCTTTACTTTCAGACAAGGAGTCATTGTAACTTTTTTATTGCACAGGTTTTAAAATGGAAGAAAGCATTGGGTAAACTAGGTGAATCCTTATAAATGAATCTGTTCTTGTTTTTGTTTTTAGAATGTTATATATATATATATATATATATATATATATATATAGGTACATATACTGGTTATCTGGCCTGTCGTTTGAATGTTGATCACAAGACGGAGTGCGAAGCATCTTAATTATATGAAATATTCAGTAATTAATTAAGAGAACAAGAACACCTTAGAACACAAATATGTACCAGTAATATAAAATATAGTAAACAATAGTAAAGGTATTCTAATAGTAATAGCAATAGGCAAGAAATTTCAACCTCTAATAGTAATATGACCCAAGGTATTAGTATAATAGATATTGCTTTTCTATAACAACACTTGACTTAAACCAGGTGAAGGAAGGAGTGTTTGTTTGTTTACTCTTAAACAGTAAAGGGCTAAAGTTGTTGTGTAATTATTCCATCACAGATACTTCTTTGGTCCAGTGAGCACTTGGCACCAGGCATTTGCTTGAGATGATAACCAATTTGATAAACCCTGGGCCTCATTGTAGGTTCAGTAACTTTGGTTTGTCAGTATACATTGCAGCAGTGCTTAGTCAGTTTACACACACACGCAGGATTAAGGGGTACACTAGTAGGATATTTGAACCAAATATGATATTTCAAATCAATTATGAGATTAATGACAGGTGGTTATCTTTACGATACAAGATATAGTGAACATGAAATAATTTGGTTTGTTGTATTAAACAAGAACTGATTGTATTGAATTATACTAAATTGCACCAAACATTAATTTAATATTCTTGTGTTTCTGGATTATTCAAACCCTACTATTTTTCTTTTAAAACTCTGCTCAATATGAAGTCCCTTATATAATTTTCTACTGAACATTGTCTGCAATAAATAATTAAATGTTAAAGATGCTTTCTTTTTCTGTGTCAAATATTTACCTACAAGAATTGGTTTATGTTGTGCTGATCATGTACTTTCTTGAAATAAATGATGTCGAACTTGCCTAATTATACACATTATTTGAGAGACAAAGCTCATTAACAATAAAAGATTTCAATTTATTTTGTTTCATATTGAATTTAGAAAATAAACTGTTTACATAATTTAAATATACAGGGGATGTGATAATGTCGAAGCTAATCTGAGCGTATGTTTATCCCACAATTTGATATTAAAATAATAGAAGCCAAGTAATATTAATAGATGAAAAATATAACAATAGTAGGAGTAATAACACACACATATACATACATACATACATACCTCTTCATAAAATCCATGGCCTGTTATAGTTAACTTGAATCCAGACTGCTTTTCCAAAGAGTTTATTGGTAAGTGTTGTTTTGGGCCAAACGTATGACTAGACTACAAAAGCATATTTTTTGGCAAGCTTAAAATAGTTCTGCTAAATCTTTGAAAAACACAGATGAATTCAGATTGGTATAAAAATAAAGTGAGCTATCAAGTTTATACATACAATAATACAGCTACTATCGCTATTTTTTGGTCTTATTATGAAAGTCATTTTTCTTTCTGAAACACACCCATATTAGTAATACAAAAAGATCCAGCCCCCCCCCCCCCCCCCCTCCTCCCAACTACAGAAAAACGAAAGTAAATAACTACGAATTTGACTTTTTGTAAATTTATTTATTATTTCACATTAAAAATTAAGTAAAATATTTGACAATTATGAACAGAGTTGGCATTCTTCCGGGAAGATAAGCATTTCTTCCTTTCCGAGGGAAGAATAGGAAGTTTCTGGGTGGAAAAAGAAGTCTCTGGGAGAAAAAAGAAGTTAGTGAAGAAACTCTTTGACTTTTACCCACAGGTTCCTTCAAACTTTTATTGAATATAGAAACATATACAACAGAGAACCACAATTATTCATTAAGCACACATTGTTATTCATTATTTACACACTCAGTCTAATATTTCATAGAACACAGTGAATTCAAGTCCAAAACATGGCTCCACGCAGCATCATTTATGCAAGCACAAGCTTGTTTGTATGTTCCACACCTAGCCTGTTTCGAAGTTTCGACAGAACCATACCCCTGATTGAGAACACCCGTTCTATGATATTCAGAGGATGCACATGCCGTATGGAGGTTCACCACTAACTCTGCAAACCCTTTAGGTAGAGTAGGGCCTGTACTCTTTATTCCCCTTCACCAGGTTACAGCAGGCAAAGACGTAACGGAGAAATAGAAAGCTGAAGGTGCAGACTTCGTCTGAAAGCTTATGGCAGCTGCCATGTCACGGGGTTATACCGCTGCGATTAATGTCACATTCATGGTCCTGGGTGATAAGTACCATAAAGGCTCGGTTGGTCAGGTAGGTGTCCTCAGAGTGAAGCTGACTTTTCCAGCAAGTGTCACCAAGAAGCTGAGGTCTTACACTACCTGAGTGCTCCTCCAACCAGGCTGACGTACGATGATGATTACGGAAGTATTTTTTTTTCTCTACAGTATGTTTAATGACAGCAGTAGGCGTTAGATCAGAGTCTAAATATGTTTAATCAATGAGCGGAGCAACCATAAACATTCAAATCAGGATCTTCTTGGTAAAGGGCATCCCTCATTCTTTCCATATTCTTTGCGCTGTCGGTTACTATATTTCTGACGAAACAGTCAAACCACTGTTCAGCATTCTTTATGCTCTGTTGACATAAATTCTTACAGTTTTAATACCTTCCAGTAAGTAGGTTTTAGAGTCTGTCTGTAGGCATGTCACAACCATAGGGTCATTATGTATATTGGACCATCCATCTTCCTCGAGAGAAACGACTTGGTCCTTCAGGTCCTTCTCCATTTCATTCTCCAATTCCATGCAAACTTGATCCAGAGGTTTTCTTGCCAGTGTCTTCATGTTTGGTGGTGTGTAACCTTGTCGTAGAGTGTCTACCAGTGTCAGGAAGGATGGTTGTTCCACAACTGAGAAGAGAATATTAAAGGCGAAGAAAAATCTTGCCATGTCCTGGTCAATCTTGTTCTTCACAGTATCTTATGTGCGCAACACGTACATCAAGGGCGGCTTGTTATTTTTTCTTGGCAGGTGGTTGTTTGCACACCTTTTGTTACCATTGGGCGCTTATTTCTAACAGTTGATGAAACACCCAAATCTCATACCAGTCACATCCAGAGGGTTTGTTTTCATGTCCTTTATAAAACAAAGGGTGTGAAAAAGCAACCACTATGATTTACACTGATTTGATAAGCCAACATGTCATTTGAACAACAAAAATTACAGGTATGTAGCACCCCTATTTCTTCCCTTCAGGGAAGCAAGTATTTCTTCAATTCCCTTCTCTCCGGGATGTTAGTGCCAACCCTTGTTATGCACAATATCAAATAATTAATTGATTTTTATGACAAGAGTTTTTACCCAAAATCAAAGGAATGATATACACGAATACCAAATAATCATCAACATCTATGACACATTCATCTATTATCATTCATCCGCCGCTTCAACAGTGGGCCAGCATATTTTTATATTGTAACATGAAACAAGGATAGAATATTTAATTTTAAGAAATATTATCATCTGGAACGGCACCAAATCTCTATTTTAACTTTCGTTACTGTCAGGCCGTTACCTGGTTACGTTTGACAGAGTAAGAGACCATTTGTTTGGGACTTATCCTGTGTTGAATTATCATGTATATGAATAACCTGATTGCAACAAGGAGTGATTTCCTTTAGTTTACATAAGGACGTGATTTTAAAAATATCTAAATGTATTCTCCATCGAACATGATTTTTGAATTGTACGATCTGCAAAATGCCAAGTGACATTGTCGTTGACAATACACGTTTTCCTGATCCAAACTAACGTTATGAAATGTCTGTTTCATTGCTAACCAAATGCATCGACACGTCTCTGTTGCACATATCTTGACAGGTGCAACCTGCTCCTTGGTCACTTGAAATCTGCTGACGTGCCTTTTGCATTGTGATAAGGAACACGAACACGGTGAACACAAAAGACGTGAGACGTTAACCGATACTGTTGCCACATGTAATTTCCCCTGTGCTCGCGGTAACCAGATTATGCGCATGCGCATAAAAGTGAATATCTCCCATATAATGGTATAACAGACATTTAATTACAAAGTGATATTCGTTTCAACCACAGATTCTCCAAGTTTGAAACAATAATTATAACCTACAACATACAACAATAATTATAACCAAGCTTGTATCAGATCCTGCAACCCGTACTGCACCCCGCATGGACCCTCGACCTACCCAGCAGATACAGCCACCACAGGTGGTACCACTGTTACTAGAGACAAGATCTAATTCGCCCTGCCAAGTATCTCCTCTACCCGAGCCGACGCATACATGAGGCTACCCAATTGGTAAATTCTGTAGCAGCACCATTGACAGCCATCAAGAAAGGTCACCTGCAGCCGCAATCAAGTGTCCGTAGAGTCCCCCTAGAATAGTCGCTGAGCGGCGTGCCGGAAACCATCATGATCAGTCCTTAAAGGATCCAAGAGACGGTGGTTCAGGCCAACCGAGGCCAATCTCACATGAAGATGATAGTGATAGTTTATGTCACTCTAGGGATCATCAAGGAGCAAGTGCCCATGCTACTCATTGGCCTAATGGCAATCAGGACAGACATTGGCCTAAGCGGAGGTCCAGGTGGAACCAGGACTATGGGCCGCTCACTAAGGAAGACAGTTATGAGAGAAGGGAAAGGAGGCATCAGCAGCGGCATGAACTGCCCGACAGCTCTGATGAGTCGTCATGCATTACCAGTAGGGAATCTAGTGTGTCGTCAGAGTATGACAGCGATTCTCATGTGGGTAACCATGTTCGGCACTCTGGGAATCGTGGATATCGAAATCACCAAAGATGCCACAGTAGAAGACGTAGGTCACCATTCTCTGCCAGGATGCCGACATTTAGTGGTGTGGAGGACTGGTACAAATTTATTTTCCAGTTCGAGAGACTAGGGAATGGGTATCGTTGGTCTGATAGTAAAAGTGTGGAGAAACTTATTGATTATCTGACAGGCCAAGCCCTAATGTTTGTCCGAGATATCGGAATTGATCATACTTATGCCAAACTTACCAAAAGCCTGGAAAGGAGATTCGGCGTTAAGGATGAGCCACGTACAGTGAGAGGACAGCTGTACCAGCTCCGCCAGCTAGACATTGAGAGCCTGGAGGAATTCTCCCAGAGAGTATTCTTGAGGTCAAAAATGGACTTTCGGCCAAGGCAATTGAGGAGGTTTGTGAGCAGTTGGCTATCAACTTTTTTAAGGGGATCCACGACAAGAATGCAGCGAAGGCAGTTTTAGATAAAAATCACAGGAGTGTAAGGAAAGCGGCCAAATATGTGAAAGAATACATCAACAATAAACGCAATAGTTTTGGGAATACCACAACCGATGTAGCTGTGAGACAAGTGCAGTTGTTGGATGGAGCTTGCAATGACGGCGAACCAGACCAAGCAGCTCAGCATCCACTGCCTAAGAAGGAACCACTGACAACAGTACACATTCTGACCAAACAAATGGAAGGAATGGGCAAGAAGATGAGTGGTTCCATTGAGAAATCTATGGAGGCCATGGCCGAGTCAATAGAGAAATTAACACGGAATATAGTCACAAGTCCGTCCACGCACAGAAGCGAAACCAGGCAGAGTGGTTAGCATTTCCAATAGAATGCTGGTAAAGGTGGCAACACTGGTCACTTTGCACGAGATTGTCCTACTCGGCAGCCGGGGGCTGCTGAAACAGTAGCTGGTACTGTAGGAACCGCTAGCGGTGCACAGTGCCCACCAGAAGGTCAGCAACAGCCTTTAAACTCGAAGGGGTCGAGGCAGGTGGCCATTGCTCGACAGAACAGACAGGCCAACAGGGAAAGGGTGAATTAGTGGTACATAATGTTAGTGTAAGTAATGAGAGTCAGCCATGTGTTTCTGATGAGTGTGGCTGCAATATTGTTCTAAGTAACTATGTACCAGATATGCAAGCGGATTTGGGTTTTTCCAGTATGCCTAGTCAAGAAACCGAAAACCAGAGATATATTGGAAGTGACAGTGTAGTAGAAAATTGCCAAATCATTTCTGGTTTGATTCCCGATGTCAAGGTACAATTAGCTCAAGGTGGAGCTATGTCAACAGATCAACAATTGATAAGTAGTTATCATTCTGAGAAGCCCCTGGTTCAGGAGGACAGTGACGTATAATACACATCAGGAGGTGCATGGGACTAAGTCTAGTGGTACCGATTGTCGTTATTGGTCGGGAGAGTGAAGCCTTTGTCGACAGTGCTGCTCAGGTAACAGTGGTGAGCCCAGGAGTATTAGGGGAATCTTTTGAAGAGCAGGAAGGCAAAAAGGTGACCCTCAAGGGTACGGGAACCAGGAAGAAAAAGTTCCAGCTGTACAAAGGAAGGAATTTTATTCAAGTTAGAAAATTTGGTACATACTTGGACGGTGTATGTGGCAGAAATCCCTGTTCCTGTTTACTATGGCTCGATTTTCTATGTGACAAGAAGTGTGTCATAGACTTTGCAACAGGTGAGATCAACATAGATGTTAACCGATTAATGCAACGTTCAAGAGAGGACTAGATGGTGTTAGCTTTCCTATTTATCAAATGGCGGTGGCTAAAAGAAGTCTTATTCCGGCCAGTTCGGTGGCAGCCGTTTCGGTGTCGGTACAAGATGCTACGGTGGTGAAACCAGGCTTTGTGATAGAGCCGTGATTAAGCCGAAGGGGATTGTTGGCGGCAGCTACAGGAACTTTGAGTACTGGGTATGTTAATGTGATTAACAGTCAGGAAAACGCTGTTATTCACAGGAAGAATGAAGTCTTCGGGCCAGCATCTGAGATGGATGCTGTGGTTGTACCCAAGGGACTTACTGAGGTGGCATCTCAGATGGGTGCCCAAAGCTTGTCTAACAGCACTTCAGGGGAAGCATCTGAGATGGATCCTGTGCCTTTTCTCAAGGAAGTGTGTGGTGCGTCATCTGAGATGGATGTCGTGGATTCCCCCCAAGCCGTTGTGTCACCTGTAGTGAGGCTATCTGTTGTCAAATGAAGACGTTGCAGGCCCAGTTGCGGGCGGCAATGGAGATCTACCCATAGAGCCATCAGGTTTCGGTTTAGTGAAGTCGTGCTCCTGCGAAGCATGTATAGGAGCTAACACAGAGAGTATTAGTTCACCGGTCGTTAACAGTTCTGGAGGTGAACTACAGGACATACTGTCCGAGGTAATGGCAGGAATGCCGCAACACCAATTTTCCTTGTTTGAAAACACAAGAAAAGAGGAGCTGACAGAGTCTCAATTGACGAGTCTTGGGGAGTTCCTGATGAGTTACCAATTTGTGTTTGCATCTAAGGATCTGGATTTGGGGGGCATGAAGGGAATACAGCATAGGATCGCCCGTACGGGAACGCATGAGAAGAACTCTGTTAGGTTTTGAGGGCGAGGAGAAAAAAACATCTGGACATGCTGTTGACTGCAGGTGTTATAAGGCCATCAGTTTCGGAGGGGTCATGCGCTGGGTACGGGCTCCACACAAAGCAGCGGGGACGGGGCTGTTCAGATGGACATGCTTTCAGTTGGTAAATCGTCAAGTATATTTGTGTATTCAGTGTGGGATATTCACTGGACGTGTGAAATCCCCTTTTAAGTGATTGAGGTCTGCACTGCTGGGCAGTGAGGCTTCCGCTACATTTTTTTATTTTTAAATTGAGTTTTGGAGACAGGGTCTCCTTTTAGAAAACAGGGGGGAGTGTTGGGGATTTGCATGTACGATGTGTTGGATGCCTGGGGCATCTTGTAACCCCTGGTTCCCATAGTGACCGTGGTCCGTGGATACGGACGCGAGGCAAGAAAGAGAAAGAGAGAAACGCTAGAAGATCCAAGTGTTCCCGAAGCAGATTACAGGAATCATAAGGTTACGGGCTGAGTTAGAGCGAGAAACAGGTCAGCAGCGAAGTGTTAACCGATACGTTACACAGCATTGTATAAATAGACGGAGATAAATCCTACATTAATATTTTTAATTTTTGTCGCCAATGTTTTCCTTACTAATACCCCTCTCCTACGGCAAATGCAAATCGGTTTCAAGCCGTTTTGAAAGCGTTTAAGAGCTTTCACACGACAATCCAAAGCGTTTTGAACCCGTTTTGGCCTAAGCGTTTTAGATCAAGCTCAGGAGAAGGTCTTAAACCGTTTTGAATGCGAATTAATTTATCTGCTTGGTTAATAAGTCGTGTGAATGATCAAGAACGGTGTGGACCAAGTTTTAAAGCAGCAACTGGTGGCTTCCATGGCGATCTCGATGGAACCTGCCCTCGACGTGGTCTAGTTTAGATCGATCTCTGTGAGCTGATAACCCAACGAAGCTACCGACTGAATGTTGTGCTGTGTGAACATAGCCGGCCTCGATAGAATCGATCTGACACTGCGAAACAATCGGACGTTAGGCGTTGGATGCCCGTGTGAACGCACTAAACTGGTTTGGCCAAAACGCTCTGCCAAAATCGGTTTGAAAACGTTTTATGTGTGAAAGGGGCACTTCAAGGCGATATAACATTTAACTGTTTTGGATATCTATTCTGCCATTATTAATAATTTTAGTCGTTTACTTAAATCTAAATAAAAAATTGGTTTCAATCAGCAAGTCCAGCAGCAGTTCGTGATGTAGAATGAACTTGAGAATATATTTACAAAATTTAGTTTGTTACGATTCAATGCTATCATATTTTTCATGTCTTCCCAATTCTCTGCCTTAACACTGCAGGATGGGTAAATTCATTCTACAAAAAAAGCGACTGATCTTCTGTTAAGAATTTATATTTACTGTTCACTTGTTCAATCACAAGACTGCTTTATTGGCTTAATCTACTAGTTTTTAACCATTTAGGAAAATACTGAAAATTCCAGTTAATAATAAAAGTAAATCTGTAACCGCTAATCACTTGAAGTTCCTTACCTTTATACTAGTTTTCTGCTTTTCATAATTTCTTAAAATGCCACTTTTTATCAAAACTACGATTTGTTTTATTGTCCTTTTCATATCTTCCCTTTTTACAGAAATATACTGTATATAATATAATTTATTAATTTGGGACTGTAACCTTCAAACTGTGTCTGCAAAACAAACATCTGCAAACATTAGCAATCACAGTGATTTTTGTTCAGGGTTTATATAAATATATATATATATATATATATATACACTTTGTTCTTCAGGATGTATACTTATTCATTCATAAAAAAATGTAAATAACAAAGGCCTGATCATCCAAGCCTGTCATGTTAATAAAGTACACGTAAAATGACCAGTTATACCATTATTAGTTAACACAAAGGACAATTTTGAATTAATAAATTTCAAGTTTAAAATGAAAGAAATGATGCTAAATACAATCGAAAGCTTTGTAGAAATCTATAAATAATCCATAAAATCTGCCCGGAGAAATCTATTAATATTGCATAAAATCTGTTTTCTTTGATAGTTAAGTAAACATTATCAAATGTGCTATAATTGCTTCGATAACCTGCTTGGTCTTTTATAAATCTGTTGTCAGTATCAGCACATAATATTTAATCTTTCATTCAAAATTTTTGTGAATAAATTGCCCATTGTCCATTAATGTTTGGATCATTAATAGCCTCTTTCTTGTAGAAAGGGAATTTTCATTTTAATTTGCTACAAAATTTTATCATAAACTCAGCGTTTTATCATTTTATAGCCTCCTTCTGTTTCCTAACAGTTTTGCCTCATTTTCTTTGTTGGTCAATAGGATAGATTCTAAATTACTTATTTTACCAATTATCCTATAATTGACTGAAAGACTTCATGTGCAACATTTTTCCTATATTTAATCAAAGTTCATACTTTCTACATCATTATGAATATTTTTTTCTGGTTTCAAATTTTGTTAGTGGAAGGTAGGCAGACAAGTTAGTCTTCATTAAGAACACAAATATCTCAGATTTTTTCACCTCAACAGTGTTGTGATGATTTATGAGGAAAAGGTTCCGCCTTGTTAGTTTAGCCAACTTCCTTTTAGAGAGATTTATTTAGCGAGTAGCCTTTTCAAATATCCCGGACAAAATCGGGGAAGAGCAATTAATTTAAGGACGCAGACAAATGACAAAAAGTAAAAGATTGCACCCGTAGGTGGTACTTTAACCTTACTTTGAGTGGGAAGTGTCTCGCGTCTATTTTCCGCAATTTACTCTGGGTTAATATTTATTGTTCATTCAGTCCCCCATTTGCCTCTAATTTTGGTGCATTTGCAAATATCCACTCCGTATTAAGGCTGATTTTTTCCATAGCACTCCACTTCCTAATGTAAATAAACATCCGGAAGTTTGTTATCCCGTCCTTAGGTATTTTTATAGGGACAGGCTAAGGTACTTATAAAACACTTTAACCTAAAGGTACAGCCACAAATATAAACATCTTTAACCAAGATACATATGTAAACAAAATTTTTGGACAATTCATGAGGCGTTTTGGAAATAAATGACTCCTTTTGCAGAATTGCCCCATGATGTTATACTTGTACATAAATTTCTGCTACTTTTCTTAACATTTTCTTAAAATTTAGATACTACTGAACCGGAAGGTCTGCTTGACTTGGTGCTTGACTTGCTGCACTAGCTATTCCCCAGTCCTCGTTCATATGGAATAAATTCCCGTTTACCTGAATACTATTACAGAACAACATTTATTAGATGCTGTAAACTTATTTAATGTAAATTTCAAATAAAATACTTTGTAAAATACCCCAAACATCTACATTCAGAATTAAATCTATGACTGTTCATTTGGTTACAGATCACTATTACTGTTCCGTCGTATATATATATGTGTGTGTGTGTGTGTGTGTGTATTTAAGAAGGGAGTAAATGAAGGAAACGTAAAGAAACGTTATTAACCCTTGCGTTTGGGAAACGTGTAATGCTTTGTTAACAAATATTTTACTGATTGATTTCATGTTTCATATTTTTGTAAAGAACGAGTGTATCGGCAATGTGAGCGGTAATAAGATAATATAGGCGTTGCAGTGTCAGTTATTGAGCTAATACATTGGCGAGTCAACCCCCTGTGGGAAGGTCCATAACTATAGGTTAGGTCAATGTAATAGTTCTATGTTGCAAGTTTTATACCGCCCCAGCATTGGGAACCCATCGTTTACAAATATTGATTGATTGATTATTCTTGTTTCATATTTTGGTAGAGAACGAGTATATCGTCAATGTGAGCGGTAATAAGAGACTATAGGCGTTGCAGTGTCAGTTATTGAGCTAGTACATTGGCAAGTCAAGCCCCTGTGGGGAGGTCCATAGGTAAGGTCAAAGTTATAGTACTATATTGTTAGTTATAGACCGCCCCAGCATTGGGAACCCATCGTTTTATTTGGTATTATTTATTTCAAAATTTATTTTGATAAATTACAAGTATCCCGGCAAGTATTTACAATTAAATCACCACTATACCTTACACAACTTTTGAGTGAATTACTTTCATATCTTATTTCATCTCCTCCAGTTTAACAGGGTTACCTTTCCAGGATGTCTGCCTCTTGGTGCCTTGTCCGACAGGAATACTGAAAAGAATAAACAGTAACAGTTTATACGAAAAGGTGCGTTAAGAACAACACAGTTGATTTTGACATTTATTTTTTGATAATAATCATTTTCTTCCAATTTCCTGGCTAGAGGCGAGAGCTCTACATGTCTTACAAGCCAGTTCCGCGTTGGTATTATAACAGTATACAATGTTGTTTAAGAAGTGTGTACAGCTACATGGGATACTACGCAGGAGATCTACATGGCTGCCCGCGACTCGCAAGAAGGGTGGAAGGAAATTTCTTTGAATTTTCGAAAGAAGTGGGACTATCCTACAAAGAACTAGGCCCTTTAGTTTTGTGCCAAAAGGCGATGAGGCTTTCCCTCACGAGGCCCTGAAGAAACTCATCATTCCTTACCCCGGAAGACGGTCATCAAAGAACCACGACGCGTTCAACTGAAGGCCTGTGCAAGTAGGCCCATTGTGGAATGTGCCTTCGGCATATTAGCAGCTAGGTGGTGGGTATTCCACAATAAGATCTCTGTCCAGCCCTCCATGTGAATTTGAGTGTGCAAGCAGCCTCTGTGAAAAGGCTAAAGAAGCATTTGATATCCGAATATATATGTGCAATTCAGGGGCGGATTCTGATTTAGGATAATGAGAGGACCAGCCCAGCTAGGAGGATTAATAACTAAAAAGGTCCACAGGTCCATTAAAGGGGGTATGTGTTTTGGTCTAAAACCTTTAAAAAAGGCTACGTCGGATAAAAAAGGGGGGGGGGGGGGGTGATAGGGCGGCGGTTCGGGGCCGGTCCTCCTGAACCACAATCTGGAGGGGCACGCATTGTAATATATACTAATGAGAAAATGCAGGACATCCATTTCAGTTTGGAAAAGCATTCGTATTGTCACAGTAATTATCATGGTCACTTACCCACAAGGCTTTAACTTGTGTAGCCATTTTGTTTTGTAGTGACTTGAATCCTAAGGTACATCACATAAGATATCTCATCTTGAGACGGGATTTAATACTTGTAGAAAAAGTTTTTCCAACCTATAAGATGTTTCCGCTGCAGGGGCGGATGAAGGATTCAAGAAAGGGGGGGGGGGGGTCCAACCCAGGAGGACTCATAAAATTCATAAAAAAGGTCCCAAGGTCTGGAAAGGGGGGGGGGGGAATTCCAGGCCGTAACATTTGGTCTGAAACCTACAAAAAAGGTTGTGGCGACAGGAAAGGGGGGGGGGGGGTAACATTAGCCATGACAACATGACACTCAGGCCTTCGGAAAAAAAAACTGATAGGGCCTGGAGTCATGATGGCAGTCACAACAGAACGCCCATTCTAAGGGTCGGATCAAAATATTTGCTGTCTGGTATTATTTGGCATCACAGGCTTATATAGTCGTATTATATGTGCTAAATATCGAAGAAAAAATGTTGTTACACAAAAATAATTACAATTATTACCTCCTTTCATCACTGTGGCACCGATTCACGTGAAGCGGTACTTCTCATTCAAAACTAAATGTGTCATGGCGCGGTCGTGTATGTTAACTTGGAAGTCGGAAGCCGGAAGCCGAAAACCAACGAAAGCAGTTTAAAGCATATACAAAATGCTAACGCTTCAATACCGTTTTGTTTTTTCCCCGATAGAATAAGATCTTTTTTTTTATCATTCTGTGAAGAATAATAGTTATCCATTGTTTAATCTGAACGTAATGGAAGATTTTGTGCTCGGAAGCCATCTCGGAAGTCAGTCAGAAGTGCTTGGATGTTATCCAATGTGTATAACTCGGAAATCACAGAGACGCACTGTGCCCAAAATGCAGTTTCATTATAATTATAGTTGCATGCATATATTAAAATTGCTTATGCATGATTCTGCTTATAATGAGTGTATGATGCAATACATGACACATAATCGGAAAACTATAAGTTCTTATTTTTTTATTTGTAAATTTAATATATATATATATATATATATATATATATATATATATATATATATATATATATATATCGTCGGTGTTATTATCGAGTAAAGTGTGATAACGGAAATACTTCCTATCTTATTATACTAGTACATATTTGTATGCTCTCTCAGTGGAGTAAATCACCAATTTATGAATTGGAAAGTAATAAATATAATAATGAAATTGCTAGGGGATAAAAAAAGTAATCTGGAAAAGAAATGAAAATTAAGAGATATTACGTCTGAACGGGCTTGCGCCCTCTATGGATGCACCACTGCATAATTAATATGGTATAATTAACCCTTGTACGGCATTAAAAATACAGTTATAAATTACGATGTCATTCAAAATAAAATATAGTAATATATTTTCCATACGTTGAACAAATATGAAAATTCAATATATCCCAGAAGGTCATCGCTGGAACAAACATACATGTATCATATGCAAAAACGAAATGTCTTTCAATATGTTAGAGTTCAACAATATTTAAAAAAAATGTTACAATTATATCTTAGAAAAGGGATACAAAAGTCCAGATAATATATAACATACTAATACATGTATTATTATATAATCTGATCGATTTACGAATTTAAGCAAATATTTTTTTAAAACTAAAATTAATTCTTTTTCAAGTTTTTGACTCTTTCTTTCAAACTTTATCAATCTCGATATTTATATTATATTAATTTCACTCCTGATGTTTCAACATCACATTTCAACTTCAAATATATGGATATTTATTAATATATTATAGTATGTTTGCAAATGATTGCATGATTAGGGCATATAACCAGAATGTGCACCCTTCAACTTCATATTACTGTACGATTACAAGGATCTCGATAAGAAATTACAATTTTGTTTATATAATATATATATAAATGCAACCTGACCATGAAATGTAAAATATAATTTGGCATAAAAAGTATTACATAATAGATAAGAGTCTAAGAGATTCATAATACTGATGAATTTTTTTTTTTGGGTCAATGGAAGAGGAAAATGTTTTTCAATTTATACATTAAAAATAAAATATTTTGTTCGAAACAACTTGTAAAAACATTAACTGGACGCTTTTTTGGTTCTGTCAAATTTTCTGTTTAAGTCTCTATGATATTATCAGGGTGATTTTTATAGGGGCACATGTATAAAATATTATCAAAACCTTTATTTTTTTCATGTTTCCATCAACATAAAATGCGGTAACAGCGTAAAATATTGATGAGTTAAAATAATCTTGTTTTACAAAATGAAATAAAATATCAATATAATATATTATTAAAAAAAAGCATCATGAATGTTACAAAACAGATTGAATTTATGAAAAATACATGATACTGAAGAAATTGAAAATGCTTGACACGTTTGCTGACGATATGATGACCAGTGCATTTGCCATTACTGGCTTCCGAGTTTTACACATTTGGACCATAACCGGGCATTTCCGAGCAAAAAATAGTCATTAACTTCGGGTGGATAACTTTGATTATTTTACATGATGATAAAAAAGACCTTATTCTATCAATAAAAATAAAAAGGTACTTTCCATTGATGTAGTAGCATTTTAATTATGCTTCGATCATTGCTTTAAAAAAAGTCCTTGCTTCCGACTTCGGACTTCCGAGTTTTACACATAGCCGTTTGGAAATCCCCTACCGGAAGTTATGATTCTCCCGCTGACAGACGTGGAGACGAGTTTTTCGAGTAAAACCAGCCTCGGAATTAAAAACTGCTGCACGTTTACACGTAAGTTAACCGTGGATGTAATAATTATTATTTTCCCCAACAGAATAACGTCACTTTTTGTCTTAACTCAGGAAAATGACAGTTCGAGAAGTGGATGAAAATGAAAAAGTAGTGTCAGAAATGGCGTGCACATCTGCACATACTAGAATTGATGCGAACCCAATAGCTTGTACTGTCACCCCATCGTCTTCAGTTCATCTAAATCGACGTTTGGGGTGACAAGCTGTCGCTAGGGTAACATTGAATCGCTATACTGGGTTGGAGACAGCTTAACTATGGCACCATTCCCGACAGGAAAGAGTCGAGCAAGGATGTGTTCATCTATGGCAAAAGCAAGAATAAATGTTACAAGGGGCAACGAGAGGATAAAAAACATTAGTGTTTATATTATTCCATTCACATTAAAACCCTTATCAACTAGGTTTTCAACTCCATTTCTGTCTAGTTGACTTTCAGGCACCTCTGTTGAAAAAATATCTAAGGATTACTTTTCTGATTATGTACATACATGTACTATACTGGCAAAACTGCAGTCACACCATTAACTGCTTTTGATATTAGCGAGTCTCAAACACCGGGGTTTGATAAATAAAAGTAACTATAACACAAACTATTTGAGCTGCTATTCCAGCCGAGGTCAGCACTGCATTACACACTTTTATACTTGACTTCTGCAGTTTGAACTCTGTATACACTATCAACAGTGTACTGGGCTGTTCTATTAATAATATGTGTGGCAGGGTGAAGACTTTCGTGCCAGTCTGCATTGTTTAGACTCCCCTGCATCAAGATCACATTACAGACAAACAACGACCCTACTGATCTGAAATATAGGAACATATATCAAAAGCTTTTTAAATAAAATTAAAAAAATATTTACAATAAACGTTTCAATGTATTCAATTAAATATTAAACGTTTATTTGTCATCAGACTCAAGCATGCAGGGATCACGATATGAAAGGGTCTTCCTCCTACTCTGAACCCTTAACAATCATACTTTCAAAGCTACATAGCAGATAATCATGAAACTATAGCTGGAAACAGATGAAATGGAAAACATAACTCTTTATGAAATTATCCTACACTAAAAGAGAAAAAAAAAACAAGTGACCCAGGGGTCATGACGCTCAGCTGACCAGGAAGACATTGACAAAAGTAGTTTTATCATCTGAATGTCAAATTTGAATGAAATACTTTTTCCAAACTTGACCTTTGTATAAAATCATCCAATATTCATTGGGGTACTATGGAGCTCTGTAGCATGAAGGATATGGGTAACAGACACCTATTTTCAAGGTTTACAAGGTGACTTTTCAGGGGTCTCCCAGCATGTCAAAAAATAAAATTCTAGGTCCAGTTATTATGATTTGTGCCCTGTTAACAAATCCAAATGTTTATTCTGGGGGGTATTTCAAAGCCGCATAGGATGAAGGATATGGGTAACAGAGATGTAATTTCAGGTGCACAAGGAGACTTTTCAGGGGCCTCCCAGCATATCAAGAAAGGAGATTCTAGGTCAAGTCATTATAATTTGTGCTCTGTTAACAGATGACCAAATCTTTATTCTGGGGAGTACTTCGGAGCCCCAGAGCATGAAGGATATGGGTAACAGGGACCTTATTTCGGGTTTCCATGTAGACCTTTAATGGGCTTCCCTGGAGGTGAGGACAGAAGATTCTAGGTCCAGTCATTATGATTTGTGCCCTGTTAATATATGACCAAATCTTTATTCTGGGGGGTACTTCAGAGCCCCATAGCTCACAGAATATGGGTAACAGGGACCTTATTTCGGGTTTCCATGTAGACCTTTTATAGGCTTCCCTGGAGGTGAGGACAGAAGATTCTAGGTCCAGTCATTATGATTTGTGCCCTGTTTACAGATGATCAAATGTTTAAAGATCACAAAAGTAGAGAAAAAAAATCGTAAAAAATAAAAAAAAATATAGGTGGCGCCACCAATCTCCAGAAATTGATGAAACACTCCATGATCAATATCCATGCAAAGAATCATGGTGATTAATGCATTAGTTGTTCAGATACTTGAGCTTTTGTATTAAATTTTGCATTATTCTGGGGGGGTACTTCAGAACCCCATAGCTCGAAGAATATAGGTCACAGTGACCTAATTTCAGGTTTACAAGGAGAATTTCCATAGACCTCCCAGGATTTCAAGTAAGAAGATTCCCGGTCTAGCGGTTACGATTTGTGCCCTGTTAACAGACAGACGCCTGGATGGCCGGATGGACGACGGACAAAAGGTGATCCCTACAGCTCAGATGACTTTCAGCCAGCTGAGCTAAAAATTGAAAAAATACAGGTGGCGCCACTAGAATGCAGAAACTGATGAAACATTTCATGATCAATATCCATGCAAAGAATCATGGTGATCAATATAATAATTGTTCAGATACTTGAGCTTTTGTATCAAATTTTCCATTATTCTGGGGGGTACTTCGGAGCCCCATAGCTCAGAGGTTATGGGTAACAGAGATCTAATTTCAAGTTTTTAAGGAAACTTTTCATGGGCCTCTCAGCATGTCAAGAGAGAAGGTTCTAGGTCCAGTTGTTACGATTTGTGCCATGTTAACAGATGACCGCATCTTATGAGGTCTCAAAAATAGAGAAAAAAAATCGTAAAAATAAAAAAATACAGGTGGCGCCACAAAACTGCAGAAACTGATGACACATTCGATGATCAATATCCATGCAAAGAATCATGGTGATCACTGCAATAGTTGTTTAGATACTTGAGCTTTTGTATCAAATTGTCCATTATTCTGAGGGATACTTCAGATGACTTACAGTCAGCTGAGCTAAAAACACTTAATGGTCAATATCCATGCAAAGAATCATGATGATCTCCGTATTAGTTGTTCAGATACTTCAGCTTTTGTATCAAATTGTCCATTATTCTGAGGGATACTTCAGAGTCCTATAGCTTGAAGGATATGGGTAACAGAGACCTAATTTCAAGTTTCCACAGGCACTCTTCATGGGCCTCCTTGCATGACAAGAATGAAGTTTCTAGGTCCAGTTGTTGCAATTTGTACCCTCTTGATAGATAACATAGGTGGCGCCACCAGTCTGCAGGAACTGATGGAACATATCATAATCAATATGTATGCCAAAAATCATGACCATCAGTAAAGTAGTTATTGAGATATTGAAGTTTTTGTATGAAATTTTTTACTTTTCTTAGGGGTACTTTGGGGCTCCATAGCTCGAAGAATATGGGTAACAGAGACCTAATTTCTGGTTTCCATGGAGACTTTTCATAGGTCTCTCAGTGTGTCAAGAATGAAGATTCTAGGTCCAGTCTTTACGATTTGTGCCTTGTTAACAGATGTTTACATTTTGAAAGGTCTCAAAAATAGAGAAAAAAATTCGTAAAAAATTGAACGATACAGGTGGCGCCACCAGTCGGCAGGAAGTGATGGAACATCTCATGATCAATATGTATGACAAAAATCATGACCATCAGTCAAGTATTTAATGAGATATTGAAGTTTTTGTATGAAATTTTGGACTTTTCTGGGGGGTACTTTGGGGCCCCATAGCTCGAAGGATATGGGTAACAGAGACCTTATTTCTGGTTTCCAAGGAGATTTTTCATGGACCTCCCAGGATGTCAAGTAAGAAGATTCCAGTTCTAGCGGTTACGATTTGTGCCTGGTTAACGGACAGAAAGACGGACAGACAGACGGACAGACAGACAGACAGACGGACGACGGACGAGTGATCGCTATAGCTCAGATGACTTTCAGTCAGCTGAGCTAAAAACAATTAATATAGTAAAATATATTATCAAGACATCTACTTGGCTACATTTTATAATCACTTACTAATGAAAACCCATTATAGTCCATAAGCCAGGCCCAAGAAAATGGGGTCGACTACCAAATCGGGAGTCTAAATGTTGTTATGTTTTTCAGTTACCGCAGCATCTGAACTGTATGAAAACATGTTAAGGACCTGCAGCTTGCCCTGCTAAATGTCTTTTTGGCGGCCATCTTTAAACATGTGCATTTTTTTGTATACAATTTAATTTTTGGTTATCATTTGGTTTGTTTCTAGGCAGGTGAATATGCAACTTTGTTGACTACCACACTAACACATAAATAATCCTATAAAATATTTCAGTGACCCCTAACCGCTCTAAAGTGCACAGGAATGTGTGAGGTACACTCCGGATTTCCAGTTAAAGGCCTGCTTTCAGCCACACCTACACACCCCTTGGGAAAATTATATGCAGGGGACATGATAAGACCTGAAAGCACAAAGACAGATTACTTATGATGGAGTCCAGGATATTCAACAAGTAACTTAACATCTTGAAAACAAACATTACACACACTAGCAGTGTTTTGGAGCATTCAATATGACTGCCAGTATTCGGTCAGAAATATCCCAAGAGAAAAAATGTTCACTCTTGTACACTAGCATATATATGCCAGTACATTTTCCCAAGATTTCACATATAAAACAGTCTCTGTGATGATAATAAAAACTACTTCACACCCATAAATAAAATACTCTACAAATAAATGAATAAGATTATTCAATGTCGTCAGTCAAAAGTTCCTTTAGAGTTTCTCTGACGCGAAGTGTAACTGAAATTATTTATTGCATTATAAATGAATATTAACCTGGGTTAAATTTTACGATATTATGCTTTATGATTTTGTTAAAGTGCTAGACAGTAGACGAATTGGATAAATTGTGATTTAGTTAATGATCATACAATAAATTGAAAACAAAAACATTACAAATTGGGCTTTTGATAATCAAGGTGTTTATTTTGTTTAGCTCATCTTACTTTTGGTTTTCATACTACATGTATATTGAGGACACATGGGTTATATGTACCTTCCCGGTCAAATCTCAACCTGGAAAAAAAACTGGGGGTTTGATAGTTATTGTACTGTATTACTGGCAGAGTGAATTTTTTATTGTTGTGAGAAAGTAATATTTTCACTATATTAGGGATTTCTGTACATATGTTGTTTCCGGAATAATTATGAAACTTATAGAATATTCTTATCTTTGTGTGCAGTGTCCCAGTGTATGCTGGGGTGAAGACATGGTCCAATACTTCTTGTAAATTACTGTAACATAACTCCCTTTAAACTATTTGTAGCAGGATTTTTGTCCTCAGAGATGTAAATTGAATCTTTTCATCCTCCGGACACAATTAACACATTCAAGGGTGTAACAGCATTATGGCCCCAAATCACAACCGGGTTCCCGCGACATACACATAAATTATTGACAAAATATGAACAATATCGAAAAAAATATAAATTCTATGATAAATAACATTAAATAAATCATATGAATTTATACTATATATAATAAAATATATTTAAAAAAATTATTTTTAAATATGAAATAACAAATATGAAATTATACTATACATAATAATAAATAACAATAAAATATATATTAAAATAATAATTTATATATTTTATATAAAATATAGGTTTTATAACTTGACGGACAGACATTTCTACCTACAACCTACTTCCAAGCTACATCCAAATTTCTATGTGATCATAAAAAATGTCAACTGTTGCATAATTTTACTGTATATATAGAACAATTGGGTTAACGTATGTTTACAGATGCCAGGCAAGGAATGTGCACAAGCTACGTGCCATGAAGTAGATGGCAAGGAAAGCAGAGACAATTACGAAGTCACTTTCAAGAAGTAGGTAAATTTTTACAAACAGAAAATAGCTAGACAAAGGGTAATTAACCTGTACAGTGGGTGGGCTTTACTGATTGGCAAATGAGCTAGGGGCAACATAGCTCAGTCTGTAGTGGTATAAAAATAGATTGAACAATTTTATATGTTATACTGAGCATTTCACATTTTTTATCTAATACACATTTTACTCATTTACAGCGCATGATTTCGCCAACTTATGATTTCCTATTAAAAACCTCGACTAATTCACACATAAAAGGCATATAGATGCTATAGTCAGGCATAACACAATATATAAAGTTGAAATTAAAGTGATGTCTTTAAACTCTTTTATTCTAGATATTAAAAAAAATTCCGGTCTAAAATCTACAAATCATGTTATACTGAATTTTGTGCGTAGGAAATAAATGGAGGAATCTATGCAAAATATGAACAAAAAAGACGACTTTAATTTTAATATTTGGCTGTCCTGAAGTATAACGATTGGCTTCTAGAGGAAAACTGCATGAGGTTTGTCATTAATTTCTTTAAGGAAAGAGAAAGCAGTGACTCAATTTCACGTTTTCTAGGAGAACTAAAGGACATTTAGCAATAAATGTATGTCGAAATTCTGATTTTTAGGTTCAAAGTTTCAAAACATGCCTTTCTAATGGACAAGGGCCCACTATAGCTCAGATGACTTACAATCACCTAAGCTAAAAATTCAAATTCCCAAAGAATCCAGAGAGAAGACGTCGATGGTCATAACACATGCCACGTGAAGAATCCTGGAATGATAAGGTTTGGAATGATGTTTGTAGCAAACACTTCCAGGTAAGGATTTAGATAGAACTAAAGTGTACGTCTGATATCAGACATAGAGCCCAGTGTGTTTGATCTTTATAATCACCTACAAAAAAAAGGTATTAAATAGTACAATTACAGGATGATGATTATTGTGGAGATTTGAACTGATTATTCTGATATTAACGAAAACAATCATACATATATTAGGGCATATGTTATGTTTTTTAGTATTTACAAAATAGGATGACAAGCATGTTCATTTTGTATTTACATGCTTCATCTGTATGCTGATTTGTAAATTGTTCAATATTGTATGATTTTCTTTTGATAGGATTTATTTATATCATGTATCTTAGCGAAGGTTTATACTAATAATAGTGCAACAAATGATCTAAAATTTACAGACTCATATTTAGTTGAACTGCAATTTTAATTTTATTTTATTTTTAAATTACTCCCAGACTGAGTGCCACGTCTCAGGCAACTGCATCAAGTCCTGGACAACTGGGAGCTGCTCTCAATGACACCACCAACAGTGCCATTACTGATAGCATCACCAAGGTACAAACTTACCCTCATTGACATGGCTTGTCTGCTGTTTCCATCCACTGCCTCAACATTTCCTGCCAGTCATATCTGAGAGAGACAGATTAGCATTGTACAAATAATGTTAAATATATACTTAATGGAAATTTTACTTATCAATCATGAGACATATATATATATATATATATATATATATATATATATATGCTTGTTACTAGTTATTAACAAGATAAACACCAAGATTGAATTATATGTCAGTTATGTTTTGTGCCGTCTGGCATCATTAAGTATGCAAGAATTTTGCCTAAATTGAACTTGGCGAGATAATAAATTGTTGATTTGTTATAGTGCATTAAGTGAAAATGAAAGCTCTGGTGAGGTATCATAAAATGTCACCTTAACGAGGGCATAACAAAACGATGACATTTACTTTTCCAGAACATACAAATGTATATAATGTGCTATTTTAAAAACAAGCTGCATGATATCAGCTAGCAATATATTTTATGTGCAAAAAAGCTTGCAGATCCTCAGCCATGCAGCAAGTTCTGAAAGAGACATCAAATATAGGCTGACCCAGTCAGAAAAACAAACATCAGACCTTATACGTCGCTACAAGATTACGTTAGCGGGAGAATGACGTACTAAGAAGGCAACGCCTGACCTACTGCATGGACTAGCTGAGAATGAACAACCTCATGACAGCTGATCTTCAGGAAAAAAATCAGAATGTATTCTGATAATTAATATATTATTATCACAATTTATAAAATAATTTTGTTTTGAGCATGTAATCTCTGTAGTTTGGATTATTCTAAACTTTCTCTAGTGAGGAAAGGTAATAAATAAATGAGACCCCTCCCCCCAATACACACAAACAAATAAATATATTTGGAGACAATTATCTAGATATGTAATGAATTTTGTCGATCTTTGTCAAACTACCCCTCTGTATTTTTTTTTTTTTTTTTTCATTTTTATGTACTCCAGGAACGGATATAAAAAACCATATACATACCTTTGTAATTATCAGATAAGGCTATGCCTGGCCTAGGTCTTCCAAAAGCTTTCCCGAGAACTTTAAAACCGAACATCTTGTTCCAATCGTTCTTTCAAGAGTTGAAAATGTTATATGCCGAATGGGGTGAATCATCAATTTGACGGCGCCTTGCCAAGACACTCCCATTTCTTGAATCGTGAATAGCAGTTTTTTGGTTTGTCCAGAACTGCCACTGCCTTACTTGGACTTGTGCCATCAGTCATCTGTAATGAGAATTTTTTCACTTGAAGAGCCACTCAAAGTCTGCGCGAATGTCCTTCTTTCCCCTGACCTCTGTGAGTTGGAGTTGTTGCGCTGGAAAGCCAGATATGAGAAGGTGTCGTAGGATGAAAGGCCCTCTAGTTGAGCTACAGCTGTAAAGGTCTGCGACAAGAAACTTTTTCCGAACATAAAAACTCTATTAAAAATTGCTTGCACCATACCAGAAACCTCACGTAAAAGTGAGCGGAGTGCAAGCTCCTTGCGAAGGTTGCATTTCTGTTTGAGAGCAACGATTACACAAGAGCGTTAGCAGCTCATGTCTTGATTAATATTCACTACAACAAATCCTTAGACTTGGATCGCGTTGTTGACATTATCGCCAAAATGTATTCAAGGCGGCTAGAACTGTTCTCAATTCTAGCTCCATAATATCATATTGAAAGTCATTCTGCCGTGCGCTGCTTTCACACATATTCCATGATACAACACAGGATTATATATTTTCTTTACAGTATAATGATTCCAATTTAAAAGTACTTTACCAGATTTTGGTCATGATAACTTTGGTCATGATAAATTTGGTTAAAAATAAGAAAATATTTATTAAAAGTACATCAGTCATCAAGATTTTGTTGGATATCATTCTAAACTATCCATGCATCCATATTTCTGAATCAGTGCCAATTCTGTCTGTTCTTGAAGACATTCATCAAGACAGGTGAAAGTCTTTTTCATGCAGATTTGTTTTTGTTATTGACAGAGGAATTTGTGTTCAGTAAATGAATCAACTTAACTACTATAAGTTTAAATCACCAATATAATATTATTCAATGTAAATTGGTGGAATAAGCTTAATTCCCAGTAAATGGATAGATTGGGACATGCACAAACGGAGTACTCCTTGTGTTTTAGGGAGATATATATCAATAATTTCAGGATCACATTTGGTCTTCCCTCTTGTTAGTGAAACTGAAATAGCGTCACAACATCAGCTTCTCTATATAAGAATAGACCAAGCTGGGCCCATGTTTTTCATACAAGATTTTCCATATAGAGGCACAGACCCAATATTATGTATGGTTAAAATATTTAAGAATCAATTAATACACATATATTGTTGTTGTAAAGTACCACATGTTTATGCTAATATGATTCAGTGTTCGGATAAAATATGCAAGAAATGGTGGTTTTTTCCCCTTGTGTAAAAAATAAAAATAATAAATATGGTATATAGGCCTACACTGGATTTTCCATAACCACAATTGAACAACTGCATTATGTATATGTGTATATATGTATATATATATATATATATATATATATATATACTTTCACACTCACAGAATATAAATATGCCATAGTCGGGTTTTTTTTCTAAACATGTTTTGATTAACATAGACACTATATACATACACTTGCAATGTATGTATAAATTAGTGTCATAGTGATATGTTTTTCAATACAATAAACATTATCTTGGTTCAAGTGTAGCTTGATTTCTTGTGAGTGCTGGTTTACAATGTTTGTGGAGCAGCCCTTTTCCCCAGATCCCCACCTCACCGGTTTACGCGAGGGGACAGTTGTGTGATATCTAGGTCTCCTTCGATAGTAAATATTTAAACTTGTGACTTTATTAAGTATTATTCATTTGTGGATATTCAATCAATAACCCTGCAAAGTTTAGCGGACTAAAGTAACTAAACTGACAAACAACTTGCACCGCGGGTATGGTCCGTGAGATCCGTCGGGGTCTGCCACGAACGAGACATATGAAATCTTAAGTAAAACGATAGATTGTAATATTTTTTCATCGTTTCAGTCAAATATAATAAATAATACATCCGTTGACACAAATCCACTTTACAGTCTTTAAGAATAACATGAACAATCGATAAATAATATATTTCTTTCCGGGGTTCGCGGGGTCCGGGTTTTACGCACTCATAACCCCCCCCCCCCCTTTAAACACACACACACACACACACACGGAGGTCACGCTACGTCCCTGTCTAAACTAAGGGAGTGTAATATGCATGTCTTAATTCGTTAGTCGTTACCATGGAATAGTTAAGGATTTATAAATTCCACGAGGGTACCTGTGTGCGGTACGTGACACCTAGCCATTTGCCTAACATAGCGAATACTGTTGTCAGTATTGATAATAAAAGATTTGCTGCTGCTGCCCCTACAGAGCACTGCTGTACAAGAAACCTCCCAGCCGATCAGTAATTTTGGGTGATCACATTTTGTCAAGCTTGTCGCCCTAGTACTTATGATAGGACTTAGCAAACCTAGGTGAACAGTGATTGATGGAACCTTTTTATACATGCCCGGGAAGGATTACATATACATTGTATCAAAAATGAAGGCTGCACTCGGAGCTCTGTTTGTAAACATTTCAATTTTGATACATTATAATTTATATGACAAACCACGTCACACGCCGCATCGACAGTCCAGCCGGGAGTCAGAGATATGTTTTGTCTTTCTTCCCTAAGATTTTCTAGTTTTGAATCATGCACAAACAGAACTGAATAGACCCATAATTTGATATTATACCAATTGTAACCCGTATATATGTATGATTTAACTGTTAGATAAACTAGCACCATATGAGAGATTGCTGTGCTGATGGATACTGTATAAACCATTTCAAAGATAGGCCATACAAAATGTCTAAACAGAATTATACCCCTCCATTTGAAGAGTATAGCTCCAATTGTCAAGTATGCTGTTTACCCGGAGAAGATGAAAGACACATGAACTTTATTAATGATTTTTTATGAATTTATCTTTTATGTTTTACAGGACATTTTATTTCAGTGCTCTGCAAATATGCCATCATTAAAATGTTTCGTATTATGTAACGAAAGAATAACACCAGACACAATGGAATGAATTTAAGAAGAAATCTTGTTATAATAAGAGTTTTACCAGATGGCAATAATTTTGGATTTATGCACGTTTCACGTACCGTTAAAATAATATTATTCATATATCATTTTATTACCTTCTATTTTATTAACATGATCCTTATTGTTTTAAATTATACGTTATATTATTTTTTTTAACTTCATTATTTCTTATTTATTTATATATATTTTTATATTTATTTTTTTCTTTATCTGCATGCCTGTTTGTATCTCTTTAGAGAATATATTTGATTTATATTAAAGTATTTAATATTGATATAACGATAACTTAATTATATTTTCTGGTACCAGCCTAGATATTGCCTTGTTCGGAGACCGCTGGGGATAATGGTTGGTGAAGGAATCAGCGAGGTCCTGAACGACTTATCCTTGTTACAGTATCACTATTGCTACGGAACTTTGAATCAACTATGCACAACCGTTGGCAGTTTTTACTGTCCAAATTTCAATTTTTTCTGGTTTCAGAAAGCAGTAGTGAATATGTAGAAGATGCAACATATATTATTATAATATCAAATGATCATTAAGATATAATAACAAAATCTCAAAGACAAATTTTTTATTTAAAATTAATAAATATATTTTGAAAAAAAAAATTGTGCGGTTATGTATCCTATTACATTATATATTTACCTCAAACTTAAAAAAATTAGCTTTTTGGTTCAGAAACTGCTCATAATCACTACCTACATTTCTTTCATATATATAAAAAAAAGAAATTCATCAATATATTCTGGAAGCTTATTGGTTATGATTTTCATTTATTTTTCAGATTGTGATCAGTTCACTCCACACACTTTAAAAATAATATATATATATATAAATATATATATATATATATATATATCACACTTTAAAAATTATATATATATATATATATATATATATATATATATATATATATATCCATCATCAGGTCCAAATTAGATTATAATTTCATGTTCATAACGGTAATTCACCTACCCTATTAAGGGTAAAATAAGGCCCGAATGTGTGTTTATATATGATATATCCTGGTACAGCTTTTTTGAAAAGAAAAGTATTTTTCACGTTTTGTGGTCCATTTTATAACAATATTTTAAAAAGTGAACACCTAAATGAACTATGTGTTAAAAGAATTGCAAACATTCCTCGAAATGAGCAATGCCTGTTAAGATTACTTGTAAAGTTGGGTACCATATTCTCCCCAGTTCGTTAAACAAGGTTATCCGGTAGAATCAGTCCTTCAGTGACAAAACTGTCATGTAGCTAGGTTATGGCATTATCTGCTAAAAGACATAACGTAGATCGGCATGTCATTTACATGGGTGAGGACCAAGCCAGGTGAAAGCACTCAACCCTGCGGTACCCCAGACCTGGCATTTATTGACTAAAGCAACTTTCGGTTGAATTGTTTACAATCCCAGTGACGCTAAAGCTTTATTTTTATATTTTTGGGTGGCGTACCTTATCGAATGCTTTAGAATAGTCTATTATAAAAATACATGTATTTTTTTTTTTGGTTGAAATGGCTTGTCGTATCACAAGCCTGATGAGCAGAATTATCTTGACTCAGTTTTGCAAGCTCCTTTTTCAAATTGTCTTGTATCTTTCAAGTCACATTGGTTATTTCTCTAAAACATTTACTTACATATAAAAAAAGTGACCTTTAAAGTGTCACTGGTTCCAAAAAATATTTTCACTACCAATATTTAATTTAAACCATATTTTAAAATATATCCCATTATCTCTAAAATACCAAGCCAATAAAATGCTAGAAGTTTCAAGAAAATTCAATTCTAGTAAAATGCTTGCCAATATGCAATTAGGAGAAATATCATGCAGGACAAAGATCTCAAAACAACGTATAACATAAATACGTGAATGGGCAGAGCCCATAAGTGTGTTCTTGGTTTACCCATAACTGAAATTTTACATAAAAAAATCTGAGTGCATCCAGGAAATCTGTTTCTAGTCCGCCTGATGCGTTGACTACTACCCCTTTGACCCTATTCTTTCACGCGTAATAAAATAACAGTTTCCAAACAATAAAAATTGTTTGAGCTAAATGTCTTTATTTATACAGATCAGGCTCATACCAAGTCATGTAGCGGGGCGGATTTAGGATGTAGGAAAAGAGGGGTGTGTGTGTGTGTGTGTGGGGGGGGGGGGGGGGTCCAACAAAGGAGGAACAGGCGTGTATGCTCCCTCTGTGCTTACTGGTTATCTAGTTGAAATTGTTAAGGGCATGGTCGGTATTTCCTGCCGTTATATAAACACATGCATTTGAAACAACAGCTCTGTGTATTGTCATGCATAGCATAAATCACCTTACTTTCTAAAATAATAAGGTATCCAAATACAGATGGGGGGGGGGGTTGTATAGTTTAAGTGAGCATTTAGTGCCGTTAAACATTTGTTAATTCATTTCTTTCTTTTCTTACTGTATACAGCCGTAGCCGTGAGTGCCATGAATGTAATAAATTGCCCAGTAAATAAGAAAACAATGTGGCATTCCCTTAAACTGATACACCTTTTTATTATAATCTTCACCTGTTTATTGTAATCTTCATCTTGAAAGCTTAGACTTCATTTCCAAACCTGATCATATTTTCCTGTAACTGTAAAACTAGGGCTGAAGGGCCACCTCTTGAAAGTTTTGTTGTTAACTTATTTATATTTGACCCTTACTGAAGGAACTGTTGCCACGTGTGAAGACAATTGAAACATCATTTATACATGGGCGTCAAAAGGAGTAAATTTATACGTGTTCTTATTATAGTGCAGCTTTTTGGATTGGAATCTTTTTGGGGGCACTTTGGATAGGTTCTGGTCTTTATTTGTTGATAAATATATTTCAGTGTTACGGAAGGTATATCAGGCTTTTGCTGTATCCCTTAGCAACTGATTTGCCAGCCAGGTTTAACTGTTTTGTTATCTAGATTGCAAATGTAAAATGTTGCAGCAGCTGGATGCATGTGCTTCTATTGGATGCAAATATATTAATAATGAAATGAATACAAAAAAAAATGTAAACTTTCAAGAACAAGCCTTTGACCACTTTGTGATCATGAACTACCTCACGTGAAAGGCAAAACATATGCCGTATTGCCCTTGCTTATAAATTTAATGTACATTATTAAGAAATTAGTTGCAGAACATGTGTTGTCGCCTCATCAGATATTTTTATCGGACACATTCGACAAGGAGGGCAATAAAATTTCAGCACTGGTTTCGATAAAAGAATTTCCGAGAAATCTTATTTGACTTAGGGTTAAATACACAAAGATTTGTGACTTATTTGTTTACGATTCTGTGATATATTTTCTTGTAGCATCAGTATTTATAAAAGCGGTTGTGTATGAACAAGATGGTACACATCTCATGAACGCTTTAGTACTTCGGTCTCTTACTGCTTGTAGGTTTCTACACCCCTGTCTGTTACAACTCAATGAGCATCGCTTCCGCTACCATAGCCACTAAACAACATTTCTTGAAGCCCATATCTTGCAGGTTAATATGTTCCAGCTTAGTGCCAAGAAGTCTTTCGGCTTTTTTGGTCTGCTGGTTCAGGCAGCTGTCGTGCAGATTCATTCTCCTAACGGCAAATACAACACGTAGCTTTGTGGTCACCCTGTAGCCCCCCTTAGATGCCATAAGAGTCTTTAAACCTCTTCACTTTTCATCACGGTTCCAAAGCCGACCATTAAATTAGATTATGATCCTCTTTACGTGGTATGCTATATTAATCAGGTTGATGGACTTTTGAGGTCGAAAACATCAATAATTTTGGATGATATGCTTACAGCTAGCTGTTTGCGCTAAAAGACCGAAACCCTATTGTCTGTTGTAATCTATCAGTACTGTTAGGTGCTCCACATTCTTAAAACTCCTTAGGCAGATTAAAAATCTTGCAGCGTGGTTTTGTATGAACACTTGCCAAACTCTATTTCATCAGAAAACAGAAATGTATAAGTCGTATGTTACTGCTAACCCCATAAATTTTGTGCATTACAGAGAACATCCCTTTATGAACATAATTTATTAAATAAATAAATAAATTAAAAATTCACACAAGGGCGCCTTTTTATATGACCTAAGATAACCACGAAAAGTGAAACCATAAATATTTTGTCACAGTTTTATGGCCTTATACACAACAAAGATAGGAAACCATATAGGATTTTAAATCTGGCGATATGACCTTTGACTTTTACATTGCCTTGAAACATAAATTCATGGTGAAAGATTTGTCCATCTTGTCAAAATATGATTTACACATCTAGCAAGTAGTGATTAAAGCGAATGTGTTCTTCGAAATTGCTGATGAATTGTTTGAATGTCTTCACCCAAGCAAATAAGGTGCCAAGCATTACAATACTACCAACAATTTGTCTGGGCAGAATATGTAAGGGCGATCATGAGCGCGATCCCTCCAGGTAGCCATTCAGAAGCTTGAAGCGCGGCATTCTTGTGGGAATTCCTTAAAATGAGATCGCGAATTTATTCAGAATATTCTAAATTTAGTTAAATATTTGCACTCCTATACACCATATAGCCAATTTACTCATTTTTTTTTCAAATGACACAATTTTATTGTCAAACAGAACATGAAATTTCATATATTTTACCAATAATCAGAGGTTACATTTTCTCATTGTAACAGGTTACTTTTGCTACAAATTGGATTGATATAGTTTAAATAATTTATCAGTGGACCAAATTTAGCGTTTACACTTCCTGTGACTGGACACAAGGCTCTACAGGGAGTCTTTTTCCAAACACAGGACTCCGGGGCGGGCGTTCCCAATTCTGTGAATCCACAGGGGCACACCGCGTTCGTCGATCCATCCCCTCGGATGTATACCAATCCCGGTGGTATAGTCTTTGGTTTGAAAATAAGCATTGGTTTCAGCTTGGTACCGTCTTCAAGGCTAGCGGCAGCCTGCCACTCGAACGTCTGTCTTGTATTCTGGAGACGTTGGGGTGGCAGTACAATTATAGGATTCGGATCAATTTAAGTATAAGTAGATGTACTCAACATTCTGACCCAATTTTGTCATGTTATTTATAGCGAACCTGTGAGCTTATGCGATTGCGCAGCGTCGTCCGTCCGTCGTCAGCCGTCCGCCATCAGCCGTCCGCCGTCCAGGGCTGGCTTTCCGCCGTCCATGGCTGTAAGTCAGAAACTGTCGGAGCTAGCAGCTCCAAATTACATGTAAAAATTCGTCACATGTGAAACTTAGTGCCCTGGAGCTTATTATTGGGTATCTGCATTAATTTAGATTTTATAGAGAAAAAGCTTAAAAACCTTTAAAATTCTTCTTCTATGAAAATGTCCAGCCAAATTGTCCAATATTTTACAAAAATGATCCCTGGAACAATCTCTCTCAAGTTTCTTCGAATGGTTTTAGTTCGGAGATTTTTAGCCGAGTTACAGGAGGTTGAACTTAGTCATCTGTCCAAAAAAGCACACTAAAATTAAAATATCAAAAACGGCTAGAGCTATAATGACCAAATTTTATACCAATGTTTGTCACATATGTCATATCTGATTTTGAGGTATTGGTGGCGCCACCTACATTGATGTGTTTTTTACAAGCGAAAACGTAATTTTAAACTCTTCTAACTTATACACTGATTTATGATGAAACTGTTCAGCTGATTGGTTTAAACTTTACAAGAATTATTCTATGGTAGGGTTCTGCCAGTTTTATAAGAATAGATTGGGTAAATACAGTTTTAAAAAAAGCATTGTAGCTAATTGAAAAAGGCTTTCTGTATTTGAAAACAGATTTGACTTCATACTGAGTTTCAGCAGCCAAGTCAAGAGGTCACTCAGTACAAACAGGTGGGGTCCAGACATCACCATGGCAACTGACCTGGCTCGGGGGGGGGGGTGTCTAGACAATGTGTCTAGACGTCTAGACACAGCGTCTAGACGTCTAGACACAAAATTTAGAAGCAGAATTCCCAGATTTTTGGAACTGTATCTTTCAACTGTTTGAAAAACCTTGGTTTGCATTTTAAGCGAATTGGTTTATCATCAGGTCACATGTGAACTGCTGCACCCTCATTTTTGGTTGACCTCTGACCTTTCCTTGCTGCCCAGCGTCCATTTGTGCCTCTGTTTCCACACATAAACCCACATATCTCATGAACCGTTTGACCGATCAGGCTATATATTTTGCACAAATGTAGCCCTTTGATAGCTCTATAACATACACTAAAAATGGTGGCGCCACCTGCAACCATTTTTGCACAGCGTACATCTGTTTATCTGCCTTTGGATAATATTACTCATATCTCTGCAGTGGTTTGACTTATCCACCTGAAATTTTGCAGGTTTATACATACTGGACAGCTTTCTCGATTTTATGACAGGTGGCGCCACCTACATTCACATTTACTCTGCAGACATCCAAGCTCATATCTTGGGAACCGTTTGACCGATTGGGCAATAAATTTTGCATGTGTATAGATCTTACATAGCTCTTCATCATAGACAAAACTGGTGGCGCCAACTGCAACCATTAAAGCACAGCGTCCATCTGTTCATCTGCCTTTGGATAAAATCACTCATATCTCAGCAGTGGTTTGACTTATCCACCTGAAATTGCAGGTTTATACATCATGGACAGCTTTCTCGATTTTATGACAGGTGGCGCCGTCTACATTCACATTTACTCTGCAGACATCCAAGCTCATATCTCGGGAACCGTTTGACTGATTAGGCCAAAATTTTGAATGTCATAGTCCGAAACTTGCAGTTCAGAAACATCCATTTTGCTGATATCATAATGACTAAGGTAGATATGCAGGACTTAGGAGGATCAATATTAAATTTTAAAAATAAACCTCCATTCATACTCCTAAACTTTGCACAGGTTCGCATTAGGCCTGTAGGCCTTGTTTTCTGGTGAAGTACGATTGTATTAATGGTGTTACTTTCGGTAATACTCTCTTTAGCACCGGAGTCGGAAAAGAGATATCCAGGTTTTAGTCAGTACCTGATGGGCACGTGATTAAAGAAGTTGGACTTACCTGGTGTTCCGTTGGTCTTATAATCCCGTTATACGCCCGGTTACACAATATTAGTTACATGCTGTCATATTGCTTGTTTCACAGGTTTGATAAATGATTTACCACATCCCGTATCGAGAACTAAAAATTTTCAGATTTGATGCAAACTTCCACATTATTTTGCCGTGACTTTTGATAGCAAAGGCCCTTTTCAACACCAAATTGCCCAAATATCACTCCGTTAAACAAATCCTTTTCGAAACGGCATGATAGACTGGCACAGACTTACAACAGGCACAGACGTACCCATTGTATGGCCGACGAAGAATAAATTGCCTATAAAAGCGCCGAGAACAAGTCTACAAGATTATAACTAACATTCTGTCCGTAAAATTCCTTGTAGCTTCGTTTCTTCATCGCTTTACCTGCACACTTTTACAGCATATGTGCGATGTATAGGTAGCCAGTACCCTGGATAAACACGGACAGTAATTTATCAAGTCCTTAATGTTTCATGTCACATTGTTATTCCCACAAATGTCACTTAGTCTTGACCTAAACTGGGGCGGTATATTAACTAATTAGAAGAATTACAGAGATGTCTTTTAAAAAAATGATTAAACTTAATACTATCGACATACCACTTAACATAAATGATCTGATAATTCAGAGCTGAACCTATAAAATATATCCCATTCAAAGCTTTTCTTTTTGCATGAACAGATGAGCTCATGATGAATTGACAGATGCAGATGCAGAGCTAAAGGAAGGCGGATCTGAATCAATTGTTTCATCTGTAAATTTTTCTTCAAATTCCCATCAAATCCAACCCCAGCCCAAATGCAACCGGGCAACGGAAATATAGCCTCCGATACTGAAATCTTCCTCTACGTTTGTGTGTTTGAAAACTTTACATTCCTTATCACACTAAAACCTCTCCATAGATACAAAGACCAATACATATGTTTCTTTATGATCTTTTACGCCTCCTGGGAGGATATTCAAGGGAGTCACGCTTGGAGCAGATGTTTCTTGTGTAGACGAATATGAACTAGCCGCTTTTGCATGATGTTTTCATCGTTTATAGCTTAGGCTCAGTTTTAACATTTGATAAGATGGCCGGTGATTCCATATAAGGATAGACGAAACTCTGTGCTCATAAGAGGAAGGCTTGTCGGTCAGAGAACGCTGAAATAGTTATACAATTTACCAGTAGATGGCAGTACCTGTCACAAGCTTATAAGCGTTCTGATACTAAATGATTATGGCTTAAGACGGCTTGCGAATACTTACTGCCTAAAAAGCACTCCCTTTTAGTCTGTAAGTTACTCACCGCGTACCCGACCCCATATTTTTCGTTCAAAGTTATCATGATAACAGCCATGATTAAAATCCTTAATATTGATAAATGGCCACACCGGAATTTCATATTATAAACTTTATTTGGCTGTCTTTCCTTGAGCGCTTTTTTTCATGATTTTTTTCCCGACATAACATACCTCTTTTTTTAAATTATAAATTTTTGTTGATGATCAAGAAATGTAATAAAACGGCTCGTCCAGCATCCTTATGTGTATTAACATGTTACAGGTAGAAGGTTCATATTAGATTCCTCGTTAGAGCTTGCTAAATGTTGTATTTCTTATTCCTGTATATCTTGTTCAAATATATGGTGTCTTTAAATCTCACTAACATAATTAGTTATCGGACCAAGAAAAGCAACAGTAACAGCTGGATTATTGTTTTGGACAAACAGGAGACGGAGTGTTCCTGGCTGGCACTAAACAACACTTCAAATATCTCTAAACTGACTGAGCCAGTAAAATATTTTATCAAATTAAATCCACAAGAATTATAATTAACAAGAAAAGTTAAAAGCAATAATATAAAATTCTGGTTAACTAACCGTCCGATGAAAGGCAGTAAACAATCGACGCAAACAATTTTTTCGTCTACTCAAGCAAAGTATTATATTACCCTTCTAGGTTTCGAAACTGTAGGATATAACAAAACACGGAAGGATAATTTTTTGTTTAGTTAAGTTAACAGAAAGGAATCTATTGGCAAGTATGCCGAACAAGTTGTCCAAAATATGCCTTCCTCTGGAAGGGCTACGGTCCATTAGCAGCGGTAACGCTCTGCTCAACTATTCGCTACACTACCCGCTGCAATGAACCGCGGTTGCCGGTCAGGTTTGGCCACCAGGCAGTGCTGTCTCAGTAGAATTCCCCCTGCGTAATATTAAACCACTCACATTGTATTACCAGCACAATCGGATGTTTTTCGAGGTACCGGCCACTTTGTACTGCGGTTGAAAACGCTTGGAAGCACAGACTTTTTCCAGCTCCCGTTTGAATACACACGATGCAATCGTCAACTTTCAACACAGTCTCAATACTGACTTGCTGGTGTGGCCTGAGGCCTGTTATCCCCCACGGTCTGCATTTTCCTCTCTTGCAGTGCTACATGATCTTGCCACGGGCGCAGCCATGTTTGTTAACATGCTTAGCCAATCAGATTTTTTCTATCAGTTCTGCAGATTTGTTTAAAAGCAGAGCCAAACAGATTTAAGTTTATCCAGCAAAACCCGACTGGTTGTTTGGCACCTTGTCAAACCTGAAGAATCCTGCTGAAAAATATCCAGACCAGGAGGTCACGCGCTGTGTTCAGTGCGTATGGAAAAGCAAGAACTGAAAAGTTCCTGTCCTGATATCATACGGTCGGGGGGGGGGGGGATTCATTAACAAGGCTCTCAGTGGTAAAGCGTCGTCGCCGACAAAGAAATGGGGCATATCTAGATCATGGAGCTGGATCTGGAGCTGGAAAGCCAATCTTCCATTTTTCTATGGAATCGCGTAGTTGTGATTTGCCAAATACGCCACCGTCTGATGGAGACGATTTGGATCCGGTTTCCACTAGCAGAACTGAGAAATTTCTCTCACAGACGATTGAGTACAAACATTTATAGTTGTTATTCAAAGAGCTAGGAAACTTGATGGCAATAAATTTGCCTTCTAGAAAGCCAACAGTGTGATGGATATTCCACCTTGTGCTGTAGCCCCTGACGAACCCTCACCGGTCAGCCAGGATTGTAGGGCAAGACAAAATTTCATTTAAAAAATCGACATACGCATGAACTATTGCCTAACCAGCTCCTGTGATAAACTTTGAGATCTTTAAAAGATCAAAGGTTTTGGATGAATGGTTTGGCTTAAAATGCACCCACAAGTTTTCAAAGAACTTGGTCCTGTGACCTTGACCATGTAACCTCAAAATAATTATGGTTCTTCTCCTGTTGACAGGCAACCATAAAGTGAAAGATGGAAAGATTGGGGTGAAAATATTGGCTACAAGAATTATTTCTAGGGAGTGCAAACACAACCTGTAACTCGGAGAATATAGGTCGTGGCGACCTAATTTCAGGTGTGCAAGAAGATCTTTTAAGGCCTTCTAAGACTATTTAGGGTTTATGATACTAGCCCTCCCGTTGTCTTACGATCCTACCAAGATGTATTGCGATTCTGCCAAGATCCACTCTGCTGTGCCACGATAAGCACAATCTATCACGATCTAATACGATTACATCCATTGCTATGGAAATTTTATCACTCTCACTGAGTCAGCTCCCTGCCCTAGTGTTCTGATGCTCTAATAATCAGGAGGCAACTGAATATCATTATTATGATTAAAAAGGCATTCAATTCATGTCTCCCTCTGGATATTCTGTAGTTGAAAATCTGTTCTTCTCTGGGCATAGATCACCTTGAGTATGACTTCATGAGAAATTTCTTGAGTGCAAAGGCATCATCACTCAAGATGAAGTAATGGACGTCTTTTTGTTGGTCTTCCTCTTGATCATCATTATGTCTCCCCCCCCCCCCCCCCCCCATGGGAGACATATAGTGTTTGGCCTGTCGTTGGCGTCGTCGTTTTCGTGAACCTCTAAACCTTCAAGGTATCACTTGCTGTTTTCACAAACTTTCAACACTAATTGTTTCAATCATGTTCTTTGACGATTTAAAAAAACGGTGACCTTCACCTTCATCTTCAAGGTCAAATCAACAGAAAAAGAAATATTTTGTAAACACTATAACTTTGGAAACACTTAATATATTTTTCATTTAATTTGATACGTGAAATGTTTCTAGAAGAATCTTCAAAGTGTTCTGAAACTTGTGACCATGATCTTCATCATCAAGGTCATATCAGCAAAAATATAAATTATTTGTGAATGCTGTGACTTTTGAAGTCTGTATTTTTGTCCTCAAATTTGGGGATGGGAGGCTCATAGGGAGAGGAGACATTTATCTGTTTTTGCATTGCAAAAACAACCTATTTTTCGTTGGGCTAAGGCTCTGGTGTTTGAAAGCCTATGCTGCCATCCTCTAGACAGTCAAACACTCCAGTGTCGTTAAATAATCATGCATCAGACATGTGACCTGCATCACCCAATTCTATCCAGATGAACTGTTAATCTGCAGCTACCAGTGATAATACTGGAATGGAGAAAACCCCTTGTAGCTGTAGTACGATCTGACTGTGTTTATCCCATCCAGAGCCCCTACTGCACGGGGGACTTTCTGTCTGTCCTCAAGCTCCTCGGCCTTGGCTTTCCATGCTGCAGGTGTGACAAGAATGTTGAAAACCTCATCTTTGTAGGACTGGACAATGGCTCTGCAAACAATGTTTTACTACATCTAAAGTTGTATGACAATGAGGGGTGCTGATCACCAGTGACCAGATGTCTAAGGGTGATGGCCAGCTTCAGTCCAGGTGATAGGGGTTTCCATATTCTGGTAAGTTGCCTCTCTATGATAGAGGTTATACTCTCCTGTATATAATCAGACAGGTCTGTAGGTGGTCTGAGATACTTTGTGAAGGAAGCACGGTCTTTACTTCGCCGTTCCTTGTTGAAAAGTTGAGAAATTGTCCAACCTCCCCCCCCCCCCCCCCCCCCGTCACCCATGGTCTCACCCATCACCTCCTAGCTCTTCTAGGTCTTTTCCAATCTTTCTTTTTCTAATCTTCTTCTAGTTTTGCTTGATGTTGTTCAAGAGCCAGTATATAGGCGTACACTAAAAGAGCAAGGAAACAAATGTCTTCATCCATAATATCCATGTTTCCTGTGTCACTGGCAATCTAATAAAATGCAAAATATACCACCATTTTACATCGATTTTGTCCGAGTCATGTTGAATCCCTCTCCTATATCAGAGGGTAACAAATCGTAATAGAACCTCATGAACGTAAGGGAACGTAAGCAAGGGTATAAGATCGTAGATCCAAATCGTCATGATTGTCATAGGATTGTAGCAGATGTTCATAGAATCGTAAAAATGTTCATAAAATGGTTAGGGATTGGTTATGTAATTGTGGTAGATCTTGTCCAGGTTTCCAACAAAACGTATTATATCGTATTAAAGCGTATGTAACCGGGAAAACATTAGACAAAATTTACTCTTGTACTTGAATGGTCCAGACGTGGGCTCAGTGGTCCACATCTGGTCGGCACTTGGTAATCCATTTTGACGTGTTAAGGGGCTAAACGTTAAGTGACATGAGGTGAAGTTCAGTAGCTTGTCGCAATTGTTCTAGGGTTTTTGGGGAGGGGGTTACCTTCCTCCCAGGTGTAGAACATTTTTTAAAATAAGTGTTATAATCGTGCATTCTGGGGTAGCTTAAATGCATTATAAAGCAAGACAGACATTGTAACTGGAACGTGACGGTGTATTATGAGGGGTTTTTTTGCCCAGATTTTTTTAGTTAAGTCGAAAATGGTCGCCCCTGTATAGGTCACAGTGACCTTATTTCAGATTTCCCAGGAGATTTTTATAAACATCCGTGCTAATGGACAATCAAACGGAAAGACGACCTACAGTGGGTAATCGCTAAAGCTCAGCATGACTGAAAGATATCTGAGCTAAAAATGGATAAACCCAATCCTTTTTAATCTGAGGATATAAGAAGAATTCATCTCTGGTTTAAGGTAATAAGCTCAACGGCCGGAAATCAAAATGGCTAATCCAACATTTTTCCTGAACTTCAATTAACTCTCTTGATGATATACATTATTACTGGCTACAGACATAATACATATATCACCCTTCTGAAGAAAATATACCATTATAATGTTCTGTATCATGTTCATCGTGTCTTCTAGCTAGCAAACAACAAGTGACCAATCGGACATGACGCTCATGACTGGAGGGTCAGTTGTGGCTTTGACACGAGGTGTTTATATGTTTGGCAATTGTTTTCTTTTGGGCACGTACTAAGCCTGTAATCTATGCAAATGAGGTCATAATGACTTTATTGTCCTAGTGGGAGTAGACATTGGGTAGGATTGTGCGATGTGTTAAGATTCAGAACCTGCTATTTGAGGAGACTAGATGAAACCACAGCTGAGAAAATGGTATGATTGTTGTCTCAAAAATAAAGGAAAAACAGTTCGGGAAATATAGAACAAATACAGATGGTGACACCTGTCATCAGCAACTGATTAAACAATTTATGGGTAATGAGCGCAGGAGGTTTTGAGACCCTGGATGAAAACACAGCAGAGCAACTGGAACCATTGCTGTAATTTTTTTGGCATTCTCAACAATGGGGGGGGGGGGGGGGGGTTGAGAAATTGGTGGAGCCACTAGCCTTTAGTAAATGATAAATTAGTCATGGTCAATAAACACATATGACTTTCCCATTGGGGTAAAAAACGCGAAAAATTAAAAGAAATGCGGTGACCCCACCAGTAACTGATGAAACTGTCCGTGCTTTATAAGCAAAGCAAAATTTATAGCAATCCACGCATTAATTATCGAAATACTGGAACTTTTATATCAATTTTTAAATTATTCTTGGGTGCGCAAAAAGAATAAATGTTGCTATGACTTAGTTTAAAAAGTTCCATATAGAGGTTTCTAGGTTCAATGCCTTGGTAATGAAAGACCAGGACGGAGGACAGAAAAAGAGTAAATGCTATAGCTCAGATGACTTACAGCCTGCTGAGATAAAAACAAGTGACCCATGGGTCATGACGCTCAGCTGACTGGGAAGAGATTTGCAAAAGGAAATTTATCATCTGAATGGTAGTATATAAAAATTCAACTAAAGCATCAAACAGATTAACCAACAGGCTGAGATTGTGTCTGTATTAATATATCTCAAAAATAGAGAAAAAATGCATAAACTTTAAAAAAATACAGGTGGCTCCACCAGTCTGCAGAAACTAATAAAAACACTTAATGGTCAATATCAATGCAAAGAAGCATGGTGGTCTCTGGATTAGTTGTTCAGATACTTCAGCTTTTGTATCAAATTTTTCATTATTCTGAGGGATACTTTGGAGTCCTATAGCTTGAAGGATATGGGTAACAGAGACTTAATTTCAGGTTTCCACAGACACTTTTCATGGGCCTCCTTGCATGACAAGAATGAAGATTCTAGGTCAAGTTGTTACAATTTGTACCCTGTTGACAGATAACCACATCTTTAAAGGTCTCAAAAATAGAGTAAATAATTAGTAAAAATTTGAAAAAATAGAGGTGGTGCACCCAGTCTGCTGAAACTGATGGAACATGTCATGATAAATATGTATGCCAAAAATCATGAGCATCAGTGTTGTAGTTATTGAGATACTGGAGTTTTTGTATCAAATTTTTCATTATTCTGGGGGGTATTTTGGAGCCATACAGCTTAATGGATATGGGTAACAGAGACCTAATTTCAGGTTTCCATGAAGATTTTTCATGGGTCTCCCTGTGTGTAAAGAATGAAGATTCTAGGTCCAGTTGTTATGATTTGTGCCATGTTAACAGATGTTCATATCTTTAAAGGTCTCAAAATAGAGAAAAAAATCGAAAAAAAAGCCTGAACAAATAGATGTGGTGCCACCAGGCTGCAGAAACTGATGAAACACTCCATGATCAATATCCATACAAACAATTATGGTGATCTCTGCATTAGTTGTTCAGATACTTCAGCTTTTGTATCAAATTTTTCATTATTCCGAGCTGTACTTTTGAGTGCCATAGCTCAAAGGATATGGGTAACAGAGACCATATTTCAGGTTTCTATGGATACTTTTTATGGGCCTCCTTGCATGACAAGAATGAAGATTCTAGGTCAAGTTGTTACAATTTGTACCCTGTTGACAGATAACCACATCTTTAAAGGTCTCAAAAATAGAGAAAAAAAAATTGTAAAAATTTGAAAAATACAAGTTGCGCCACCAGTCTGCAGAAACTGAGGAAACATCTCATGATTATTATGTATGCCAAAAATCATGACTATCAGTAATGTAGTTAATCAGATATTGAAGTTTTTTAATGAAATTTTTTACTATTCTTGGGGGTACTTTGGGGCCCCATAGCTCGAAGGATATGGGTAACAGAGACCTAATTTCTGGTTTCCATGGAGACTTTTCATAGGTCTCTCAGAAAATCAAGAATGAAGATTCTAGGTCCAGTCTATACAATTTGTGCCCTGTTGACAGATGTTCACATTTTTAAAAGTCTCAAAAATAGAGAAAACAATTCGTAAAAAATCAAAAAATACAGGTGGCGCCACCAGTCTGCAGAAACTGATGAAACATCTCATGGTCAATATGTATGCCAAAAATCAGGACCATCAGTGATGTAGTAAGTCAGATATTGAAGTTTTTGTATGAAATTTTTTACTATTCTGGGGGGTACTTTGGGGCCCCATAGCTCGAAGGATATGGGTAACAGAGACCTAATTTCTGGTTTCCATGGAGACTTTTCATAGGTCTCTCAGAATATTAAGAATGAAGATTCTAGGTCAAGTCTTTACGATTTGTGACCTGTTAACAGATTACCACATTTTTAAAGGTCTCAAAAATAGAGAAAAAATTCGTAAAAATTAAAAAAAATAGAGGTGGCGCACCATGGCTGCAGAAACTGATGAAACGCTCCATGATCAATATCCATGCAAACAATTATGTTGATCTCCGCATTAGTTGTTCAGATACTTCAGCTTTTGTATCAAATATTCCATTATTCTGAGCTATTCTTTGGAGTGCCACAGCTCAAACGATATGGGTAACAGAGACCTAATTTCAGGTTTCCATGGAGACTTTTCATGGGTCACCCTGTGTGTCAAGAATGAAGATTCTAGGTCCAGTCTTTACAATTTGAACCCAGTTGACAGATAACTACATCCTTGAAGGTCTCAAAAATAGAGAAAAAAATTGTAAAAATTTGAAAAATACAGGTTGCACCACCAGTCTGCAGAAACTGATGAAACATCTCATGATCATTATGTATGCCAAAAATCATGACTATCAGTGATGTACTTAATCAGATATTGAAGTTTTTTTAATGAAATTTTTTACTATTCTTGGGGGTACTTTGGGGCCCCATAGCTCAAAGGATATGGGTAACAGAGACCTTATTTCTGGTTTCCATGGAGACTTTTCATAGGTCTCTCAGAAAATCAAGAATGAAGATTCAAGATCCAGTCTATACGATTTGTGCCCTGTTTACAGATGTTCACATTTTTAAAAGTCTCAAAAATAGAGAAAACAATTCGTAAAAAATCAAAAAATACAGGTGGCGCCACCAGTCTGCAGGAACTGATGAAACATCCCATGGTCAATATGTATGCCAAAAATCAGGACCATCAGTGATGTAGTAAGTCAGATATTGAAGTTTTTGTATGAAATTTTTTACTATTCTGGGGGATACTTTGGGGCCCCATAGCTCGAAGGATATAGGTAACAGAGACCTAATTTCTGGTTTCCATGGAGACTTTTCATAGGTCTCTCAGAATATTAAGAATGAAGATTCTAGGTCAAGTCTTTACGATTTGTGACCTGTTAACAAATGTCCACATTTTTATAGGTCTCAAAAATAGAGAAAAAAATTTGTAAAAATTAAAAAAAATAGAGGTGGCGCACCACGGCTGCAGAAACTGATGAAACGCTCCATGATCAATATCCATGCAAACAATTATGTTGATCTCCGCATTAGTTGTTCAGATACTTCAGCTTTTGTATCAAATATTCCATTATTCTGAGCTATTTTTTGGAGTGCCACAGCTCAACTGATATGGGTAACAGAGACCTAATTTCAGGTTTCCATGGAGACTTTTCATGGGTCACCCTGTGTGTCAAGAATGAAGATTCTAGGTCCAGTCTTTACAATTTGAACCCTGTTGACAGATAACTACATCCTTGAAGGTCTCAAAAATAGAGAAAAAAAATTGTAAAAATTTGAAAAATACAGGTTGCACCACTAGTCTGCAGGAACTGATGGAACATCTCATGTTCAATAGGCATGCCAAATATCATGACCATCAGTGATGTAGTTAATCAGATACTGAAGTTTTTTTAAGGAAATTTTTGACTATTCTTGGGGGTACTTTGGGGCCCCATAGCTCGAAGGATATGGGTAACAGAGACCTAATTTCTGGTTTCCATGGAGACTTTTCATAAGTCTCTCGGAATGTCAAATATGTAGATTCTAGGTCCAGTCTTTACGATTTGAGCCCTGTTAACAGATGTTCACATTTTTAAAGGTCTCATAAATAGAGAAAACAATTCTTAAAAAATCGAAAAATACAGGTGGCGCAAACAGTCTGCAGACAGTGATGAAACATCTCATGTTCAATAGGTATGCCAAAAATCATGACCATCAGTGATGTAGTTAATGAGATATTGAAGTTTTTTTATGAAATTTTTCACTATTCAGGGGGGTACTTTGGGGCCCCATAGCTATAAGGATATGGGTAACAGAGACCTAATTTCTGGTTTCCATGGAGACTTTTCATAGGTCTCTCTGAATGTCAAGAATGAAGATTCTAGGTCCAGTCTATACGATTTGTGCCCTGTTAACAGATGTCCACATTTTTAAAGGTCTCAAAAATAGAGAAATAAAACCGTAAAAAATCTAAAAATACAGTTTGCACCTCTAGTCTGCAGGAACTGATGGAACATCTCATGTTCAATAGGTATGCCAAAAATCATGACCATCAGTGATGTAGTTAATCAGATACTGAACTTTTTTTAAGGAAATTTTTTACTATTCTTGGGGGTACTTTGGGGCCCCATATCTCTAGAAGTATATGGGTAACAGAGACCTAATTTCTGGTTTCCATGGAGACTTTTCATAAGTCTCTGGGAATGTCAAATATGAAGATTCTAGGTCCAGTCTTTACGATTTGTGCCCTGTTAACAGATGTTCACATTTTTAAAAGTCTCATAAATAGAGAAAACAATTCGTAAAAAATCGAAAAATACAGGTGGCGCAACCAGTCTGCAGACACTGATGAAACATCTCATGTTCAATAGGTATGCCAAAAATCATGACCATCAGTGATGTAGTTAATGAGATATTGAAGTTTTTTTATGAAATTTTTCACTATTCTGGGGGGTACTTTGGGGCCCCATAGCTATAAGGATATGGGTAACAGAGACCTAATTTCTGGTTTCCATGGAGACTTTTCATAGGTCTCTCTGAATGTAAAGAATGAAGATTCTAGGTCCAGTCTATACGATTTGTGCCCTGTTAACAGGTGTCCACATTTTTAAAGGTCTCAAAAATAGAGAAATAAAACCGTAAAAAATCTAAAAATACAGGTGGCGCCACCAGTCTGAAGGAACTGATGGAACATCTCATGTTTAATAGGTATGCCAAAAATCATGACCATCAGTGATGTAGTTAATCAGATATTGGAGTTTTTTTATGAAATTTTTCACTATTCTGGGGGGTACTTTGGGGCCCCATAGCTATAAGGATATGGGTAACAGAGACCTAATTTCTGGTTTCCATGGAGACTTTTCATAGGTCTCTCTGAATGTCAAGAATGAAGATTCTAGGTCCAGTCTTTACGATTTGTGCACTGTTAACAGATGTCCACATTTTTAAAGGTCTCAAAAATAGAGAAATAAAATCGTAAAAAATCTAAAAATACAGGTGGCGCCACCAGTCTGCAGGAACTGATGGAACATCTCATGATCAATAAGTATGCCAAAAATCATGACCATCAGTGATGTAGTTGATGAGATATTGAAGTTTTTGTATGAAATTTTTGACTATTCTGGGGGGGGGGGGTACTTTGGGGCCCCATAGCTCAAAGGATATGGGTAACAGAGACCTAATTTCTGGTTTCCATGGAGACTTTTCATAGGTCTCTCTGAATGTCAAGAATGAAGATTCTAGGTCCAGTCATAACGATTTGTGCCCTGTTAACAGATGTCCACATTTTTAAAGGTCTCAAAAATAGAGAAAAAAAATTGTAAAAAATCGAAAAATACAGCTGGCACCACCAGTCTGCAGGGACTGATGGAACATCTCATGATCAATATGTATGCCAAAAATCATGACCATCAGTGATGTAACTAATGAGATATTGAAGTTTTTGTATGAAATTTTTGACTATTCTGGGGGGTACTTTGGGGCCCCATAGCTCAAAGGATATGGGTAACAGAGACCTAATTTCAGGTTTCCAAGGAGATTTTTCATGGACCTCTCTGGATGTTAAGTAAGAAGATTCCAAGTCCAGTGGTTATGATTTGTGCCTTGTTAACAGACAGACGGCCGGACGGACGAAGGACAAAGAGTGATCGCTATAGCTCAGATGACTTACAGTCAGCTGAGCTAATAATACCAAAACGTTCTATCTCCAAATCGGACAAGGAACCCATTGGTCACAGTGCTCAGCTGAAGGTGACCAAGAGATGATGCATGTATTAATTACTAATGTTATGAAAAATACATGTAAAGGAACCCTGAATAATGCGTAGAATGACTCCCAGAGTGCTCAGAATTAGGTTTTTACCCATATTCCTTAGAAAATAGGTACAAACATTCTTATTTAAGGTTTCGAAGATTTTTTCCCTGATATGATTGGATGTTTGATCCTTAAGAAATTGTTACAAATAATACTTTGAGATCTGACCATGTTCTATTTTTTCTAATGTTGAAACCGTGCACAGTTTGTAAACTTAAGATCTATACTATTACCATATAAACCATCAAGATTAAGCGGGACCGTCAATAAACCATAGTATCCCCGACTTTGTCTGAGGAAACAATTATTGCATTACACACGGTGGGTGGGTGTTGATATGAGAATAACTGTACATCTGTGACAGCAGGGGTGCTCAACTTGTGATACATAATTTATCTGCTAAGCAGTTGTATTAAATGACATGCACAGGTGGACTGCTTGGAGCTTGACAATGCAAGTGAAGACATAACAGCCTCACAAAACTCAATAATTAGCCTAATTTGTAAGGTTTTACTTTCAACTTTCAGATTTTAACAGACAAAATCATAATGTGTACATGCTGTGAAAATTAAATCAACAGTACCTACAGTAAAAGATATGTGCCATGGTCAAAATGGAACTAAATTTTACATATTAATTTTATATTTATGCCAGTAACTTAAAAAAATTAGAAAATTCTGATCTAATTTCAATTGTACTGTATAATTTTGATGACATTTAGTAAAGTCCTTGGGAAAAAAGTCTCTAGCTTCTACAATTATCATGTAAAGTGAGTAAATATCTTTCCTGATTTTTTACAAAGTTCATTTATTTAGCCCATAAATTCAAGAAACTGCATAATATTGACCTAATTTCTGGCATGTGCATAGGAAATATATAGAGAAATACTTGTGCTAAATATGAACAAGACAACTACAATAATAGTCAGCTGAGCTAAAAACCGTCATGGCCATAGAAAGGTGTCATTACCTGGCTGGCCATATCACTTTGCTCTTCAAACCTTTCCATTAATGAAATACTGAGGTTGCACTCTGTGGCATTTGTATGAATTGGCAAATGTTATACAAGAGCAAATGTGGAGGCGAACATTTTCTAATACCAATGTTTACCATTAGTGTATACATTTTGTCATAGTCTGGTGAAACAAACAACCAATAAAAATAGAATTTATATCCCCTCTCAGAAGTATATTATAAACTATGTTTTAGAGCATATAGCCTTGCTATGATCTGCACATGCAGGCTTTCCTGGGGGAAAAAAAGCCCCACGTAAATAAAGCTTTACATCACCTTAATAGCCAAGGATCTGACCGAATATAGATTCATTATAATTAAATGCAAAAACAAGACCACACTGCTAGTCTTTGTCGTTCTCATTTCACTAAAGATACAGAGTTGCTGGCTACTTGGCTTTGCTTCATCAATCTCCTTATAACACCTGGACCCTCACTACTAAATAAGTGACTTGTCTAAGGGTCGTAGGATGGATCATAGATCCGTGATATAAAGAAGTGAAGTCTATCCCCCATTTACTTATCGTTCAGTCTACATTACCATAAGGAGGTAAATGGGTTATATAATTAGTCTATTTATACAGCGAAGGAAGAGTGTATACTGTAAGGCGAGATCTCTGGAACATACTACACAGAAACAAGTTCATGTATAAATGGCCTTCAACAGCATGTTGATTTCAGGGGTGGGTCCAGGATTTAGGAAAAGGGGGGGGGATTTAACCCAGGAGGACAAATGAAAACCCTTAAAAAAAGGTCCTCAGGTCTGAAAGGGGGGGGTCCAGGCAGCAAAATTTTGTCTGAAGCCCTTAAAAAAATGTTGTTTCTGATGATGAAGGGGGGGATCCGGACCCCCCCCCCCCGGATCTGCTTCTGGATTTTGCACTGGATCCTCCAGGTGGGTCACACAAGACATGACACAGGTTGAGCTAATGACAAGCTTTCTGTTTCAAGGTGTTAAAAGTGATAATACTTGAGATTTTTTTGGTCAGAGCTTGAGCAGGTTACTTTCCAGTGGGTAATCTCTGAAGCTGTGATATTCAAACAGAAGATGTAAGCTGAATCTGCAGCTGGAATTTATAACCTAAATGTTGACCTGGAGGCTGTAATATTGTGCACTACATTCCACTGGAATGAGTATCTCTGATGTACAGCCAGAATGTGAGCAATAATGTCACCAAGAACTGGTTTCTGTATTGTTCAACTGAGAATCTGAAAGCTTGATGTTCAACAAAATAAACGATATGTTAAAGTTTCAAGGTCTCTCTATAAGGTCAAAAAGATAATGCTACAGGGCATCTATCAGTTTATTTCAGAAGGCCTGTGTGTGATGTTGTCATGGCTACAATAATACCCATTTGTGTTACTTAACCCTTCATCCTGGCAAACCCGGCAGAATATGGTTAAAACAGGGCTCCTGCAAGGCTACAGCAGAAACAAAGGAAATACAGGAAAAATATAGGTTGTTTTCATTGCATGACTATCAGGACTCTAGGCGGCATCTGAAGGTCTGTTTAAATGGTTTTCATGCATGTACTTCTATGACTGCAACATTTAAAGTGCACAAATCTAAAAATAGAATCACATTTTGTTCAGTATTAATAACTGGTCTATATAACAATAATGATTTAATATCAGGTTATATTGGAAACATGAATGTGTAGTGAAAAAAATATACTTAAATATATGAGATTCAAGGACTAAATGATTCAAATCAAAGGAGACAAGTTTTTTCATAGGAAATTATAGGGAGTCAGTGGAAGTAGCTGTGTGATTCATTGGTTAATTAATTTGAAAACTTTGATAGACTATGATGGACTAACAACTTGAGCTAATTACAGCATTAATTTTTACAACTTATAGTTCCGCTTATAATGGGATGACCAGATAAAATGAATGAAAAAGGGGCACCCCTATTGCTGTCCAAAATTTATGAGGTGAGAATGTGGACTGATAAAAAGCCTTTATTATGACCACAGATTAAGAATAATAATTAATAGATGATATCAAGAAGGTTAATTTATGTGTACAGCAAACAAATAATGTATAGCAAGGATAATCTCCGTTGTTAACCTTAAACAATACTCCGACAAATTATTTTAAAACCTTTATTATTTCAGTAGCCTGCACCAAAACTAACAACAGTTATTGCTCTATTATTTATATTTAAAAAATAACACAAAAATATATTTGTAAACAAACAGACAGATTCCCTACATTAGGAAATTTCTTCACTATCTATATCTTCTAACTGTTCTTTCATTTTCTTAATTTTTTCTGGGTCTGTCCGTTTTGCAGTTTCTGATATTGTCTCTACTTCTAGGGATGCCATTTTCTTTTCAAGGTCACTGTTTTTCTTAGACAACTGTTCCAGTTCAAATGATAATATATCCATTGTCCCCATAGCTCTCTGCATGGCTGCCTCAGCACCTAATAACAATAAATAAACTTGAAACAAAACTTGTCAAAACATGGATAAAGCTATCAAAGATTAACATGCATAGCTAATCTCAAGGTCAAGATTTACATCTGACCCATCTGACCAGTCAGGCAAGCAGGAACCCATTTTTTGTTGCAAAACCACCATATTCTGGAACTTTTACTTGCTTTGATAAACTGGTTAATTGCAGGGCTGAGTGAAGCCAGGCCAAGCTGAGCCAACTCCCTAAACTGGCCAGTTGGCTTGATGTAAACATTTGACATGGTGTCTGAAAACATGAATAAAAGCTATTCCTTTCAATAAATTCCTTTGAAATTTCAGATTTTAAAAGACAAAATCCATATGCATACATACTGTGAAAATTAAATCAACAGTGCTTACTGGGAATAAATGTGCCATGGCCAAAGTTGGACAAAATTAAATATGATAAAGACCAGATCAATGGTTTTGATATCATGCAGTCTTTAAGTGAAACAATGGGTTTTTAATGGAAAATTGGGGTTTTTCCTTGATATCTTAATAGAACGAAGTCATAATGACCCAAAATTTGGTATGTAGGAGATTGTGGGGACATCTAACTGTATGCAGAATTTTGGATTCATAGGTCCAGTGGTTTCATGATGTTCCCTGTTAAATGCTGGCCTGCTTGACCATGGACAAAAGACCATGACTATAGCTCAGACGACTTATAGTCAACTGACCTAATAAAAAAAAATTCAGGACAGCCAATGAACCATAGATTCATTTTGGGTCTGGTAGATCTTCATCTCAGCTGAACCCCATACATGCCAGCACATCCAGCTGGAGTCTTTCACAACGTGTGAGCAACAAGGTGTTGTACCGGTGCTGTCAGTTTTTTTTAATGACTCATTTTAAGAAAAATAAATATTTTATGTTAGGACCTGAATGTTCATACTGAACCTGAAAATTGTAATCAGAATTGATAGAACCATTTCAACAATTAAAGTATCAAATATCAAATTACATACAGAAATTATGTAACAACATCTTTAAGATATTAAGAACAATTAGTTGTGTGTGCATTAAGACAAACATACATGTGTTATACAAGACTGAAACTTACCTGTAATAAAGGCTGCATCTGCAGCAGATCTTAATGTTTTCTCAGCAAAGTCTAGTGTCTGCTGCAGTGACTGAAACAGAACAAAAACATTAAGATAAGGGCTGTTGCAATAACCCAGAGCTCATATAAATTGTTATACAAAGCTGAACAGTGTATCAATATCATTAGGCAAAAAAACAGTATGGTTCTCCAGCACCTTTTTCAGAAATCAGTGTAGGCTGGCGATTTTTTTTTTCCCTTTTCTTGTGTTTTGATGAAAATGCCATATGATCAGGGAAAGCATGAAAATAACAGAATTATTTTTTGCTAAACAGGTAAAACCACTATATAAAAAAGGAAATCTGATCAAAATTGTATTATTTTATCTTCTTGAAAGATGATAATCAAAATAAAATATTTGATGCAGGGGGTTAAAATTGACACGGGTGGTGCCTGAGAACCAATTTTTTTTTTTTTGGCCTAAGGGTCCTCTACATTCAAGTTTATACACTAAAATGCGATCAACTGATGGAATATGCCAAGGTTCTGATATACAACTGAAAGGATTACTCAAGTCAGAGTAATTTTACCCGAGTACTAAGTCCTCAAGTAAGCCTGCATTGAGAGAAATTGAAGTAGTCATTAGGTTAGGTATCAATAATGCCTGTAAACCTATTTTATTGTTTTTACAAATATAGATAATACATGTATGTTCATATTAAGCTGTAAGAAAATCTACAAATCAACAGAAAAAGCTACAGGATTTAACATGCCTGAAACACAGTTGAATATGTGTGCATTTGTAAATCCCCATGCAGCTTACTAAAATTTCTTACATCTTATTAGGAATACCTTATTATGGCATGTACCATGCTGGAAAAAGAGTTGGTTAATTTTATTCCTTAGCAATCCCCCTCCCTACACCCAAGTGATTACTGTGGCATCGAACAACTCTGTATGGCTGATGTGTGTGTGCTTGTGTGTCTTACATGCCTATCCTGTTTAAGCACTGACAGCTGAGCTCTGGTGTCCAGCGTGGCATCCCACACCTTGTCCTCTCTGTATGACTGATGTATGTGTGTGTGTGTGTCTTATAAATTACCTGTCTCTCCTGTTTAAGCACTGACAGCTGAGCTCTTGTGTCCAGCATGGCGTCCCACACCTGGTCCTCTCTGTATGACTGTCCCATCACCTGTAGGTTCAGCTCCATCAGCTGTAACAGCCTCTCCATTACCTGTTCATCCAGCAAAAATTTTTAATTTTTAGAATAAAGGGACATTCTGATGCCTATTAACTTAAGATAATCACCTGAACCTTTTATAGAAAAAGGCCAGAAAACCACAAACAGATCACTGTTTTATTTCTATCCACTTAGTTTTAATTATAATATAAGGGGGGGGGGGGCATGCCAAATTAATCCAAACACAATTTACAAGGATCTCAATGTTCTGATGCAAATCAGATGAACAAGGGTTTTTGAAAGGACATCCATTAACTTCAGAACCTAAAAAGGGGCTTAGGTTACATTTTTTTCTCTCATTTTCTCCACACTGCTGTGTTTTTTAAAAGTTGTATGTAACAAGCTCATAAATCCATCACAGAGGTGTAATAAGAACCTTTCCCAATAAGAAATACCAAGAGTTAATTAATTTGTAGGCAAAGTAAGTGAGAAACCACATAAATTGTATAGAAAAGATATGCAAATAGCTGGCTTTAACATAGTTTGTTCTAATAGACAGCATTCAGACAGTAACTAAAAAGCATATATCTCAAGAAGCTTGACAGCTAAACCTATAACAAAGAATGTTAAAATAAGAAAACATCAGACTCTTAACAAATTCATTGTATATATGTGTTATAATAATAATGTTTGTTAGTATTTTCTGATGCTTCAAATCTTCATTAAAAGGAATTTCTTTTCTCAAAATAATTTTTGACTAAAAGTAAACATATTGTGTATGTATGTTTAAGTACAGTTTTTTTTCTGTGCATTTGGTTACACGTTTATGTCAGACATTAAATGACATAAAGATATGTAAATACAAATATTAATACAAAAGCTAACTAAACTTAACATTTATGGAACTGGCTAGCAATTAGATCCATTCATACCATAAGTTTTTCAATCATTTAATATATATTACCAGAATTTTTACTCACTTCAGCATATTTTTTATGTACATCCAGCAGACTGTACATCGTGTGCATGTACATAGTAGAAGCAGCTTCGACGGTGGAGTTGGCGGCATTCTTAATCAGTGACTGGTAAGACAAAGACGAGGGGTCTGGTGGCTGTATCAAAAATATTTTTTTATTGTAATACATTGCTACTGTTTGAGCAACTGATAAATTTTCACACAATATTGAAAATAAAACTTAGTATTTTATTGAGCATTTTCTTTAATAATTCACTAAACTGACATTGTTTTTGTTGGAGGTAACTGGCTCCACTTTTTTAATGCTAGCTTAGCTACGTCTACCAGTCATATACATCTGCAGAATTCCATTTCAGATTATGTGACAGGGCTTCACCTCGGCTGAGATTTGATATCAGAATTTCCTGGCTTTGAGTCCTATCTCAACCCCTGAGCCACAGAAGCCAGTGTTTGTTTTTTTAGCTCTATAATAATATGGTATTTCATGGTAATACATTACTACTATTTGTGGACCTGATACATTTTCAGAAAACACTGTAAACAGAAACTTATTTTTTCATTAATCAGCGATTAAGCAGATTCTTTTATATCACTAAATTGGTCAAATTTTTTGTGTTATTAGATGTATAGAAATCAAATTGTCTAGAAAATAATATTTATTTCAGCATGGCATGTACACATGCATTTTGTTAACAATGCTTTTTTTCTAAAATCTACCACGAGTCACTTGTTGTTACCTTTGTTAACATGATGTGTTGAGTCTTTACATGTATACTGACAAATGACAATGTTTAGGTATGAATCATCCGACTTATTAATTTAATTAAATTGATTAAACAGAAACACAGAAGGTGCATAAAATGATTCATTAATAAATCAAACATGATTTACAATTACTAAAAAAACATAAAACTCAATGTTTCATAATCTGTAAATGTGCAATATGGATAAAATAACCCCAAATATTTTTAATGTAGTAGATTCTTCATTACTTGTAATAGTTTTTAAATGAGCGTTTCAAGGATCATTTAAGACTTTCAAGTTCCATATATTGCTCCTGTGTACTAATGATATAAGGCCTATGGGATCTCAAGGTATTCAGTATGCGAGAACAATGAAACACCTGTAGGACAGGTTTCTTTGCTTCGTCTGGTTTTGCCTCCCCTGTCAGTGAGACTGCAGAGACAAGTCCCGGTCCAATCAGGAGCGCCTTTCTTCTCACGGCATGATAGGCACAGGACCGAAAGACCTGTCGCATGAACATCTTGAAGAGCTCTGACCTCAAGAACTTTATTTGGTCACTCTCCCATCAGTATAGAAATAACAATGAATGTTTCTTAAGAGAATACGGCTTAATTCTATTTACATAAGAATGACCATAGGTAAAGGAATTAAGTATAGATATTATTATCAGAGGGAGCCTTTTCTTTCAAAAAACCTTGTTAAAATGTCAACTAATATTTTGAATTCATTAATGAGCTATGACTGGAGACTGACAAAGATGGCTGCGTCCATAGGTCAGCTTATCGTCGCTTCCGGATTTCTGTCGTTCACATCAAATTACGTGGCAAGTCAAGCTGATACTGACACTCCAAGGATAGGTATAATGGCTTTGCATGTTGTACACGTCATCTATTGTATTACTCTGTTATGTTTTGCGTTTCTTTTGGTGATGTATCGTCAATTATCCTATTATCGCCCGGAAACGTCAAAGGAAAGATGAGGCTGTGTGTATGGTAAAAGCCGGACGTAGCCACCAAGGGTGACTATAACACAATCAAACATGCTGTGCAGATTTGCCAACACATAATCAGCCGTTTCAAACTTGTACCACTGGGCGGCGTGCATGTTGGCGAGGATCGCTTCAGTGTTAGAATGAGTATTAATCTTAATTAATTAAAGTTTTCTCATCAAGCTGTTACATTTAATGATGTCCTGAGTGGTTATTTACATGAAATGACCAGTAAGAGATCATAACTTGCGAAAAACAGTGAAGAATTCAACCCTTGTTCATGACGCCGCTTCATGTCAGAGTTGGCATGTCGGCATCAACAAGCTTAATTTCACTGATTAAAAACAGCCAATCCTGGTCACACCCGAAGAAAAAGTATAAATAATCGTATTCTAGAAGTGTTGTCCTTCACACAAGTATATGTTAATAGGTTGCCCATTGTTGCTGTTTAATTGTTTTTGTATGATTTATATGGCTTAAATAGGGTTTTGTCAAATGTGCAGGGTACCAGTCTAGTCCTGCCATATCCTTCTAGATTTAAGGGCTTTCAAGGTACATTTTCACATTTCATGTTAATTTAATTCATGCTTTTCAATGCTAAGAAATACTTATGCATATAAACAAATCAGTGTATATATGTATTGGTATATATAGTATTTTAATTCTTATATTTTATTATATTATTTCTTTATTATATTATTATAAGATACTAATGTATAATAATAATAATATATATATATATATATATATATATTAATATAAATATATAAAAATATGTAACTATAATATAATCTTAAAAATTAAAGATAAAATCATATATGATGAGTATTTCGCACTTCCATTATATAATACAGTAAATACTGCTATTGGAATTTAAGATTTTGATACTACACCTTTGATGCACTACTGAAAACTTACAGAAAGAATTATTTTAGTTGCAATAAAAAGACAACCTGCACATATTCCAAGCATGATATCAACTCAGCAAGTGTTTGCATATAGTAATAAATAGATCCTGGAAATACCTAAAAGGTTAAAACAAATGTTAAGTATATGAATGGGCATAATAAAAAGATATGAAAACATAGCCTGATATAAATTAAACATATACATATCAGCACACATACATATATATTTACTTAAGTGTTACAAAACAGAACCAGTTCAATCTAAGAGGTGATATATAAATATTAAAAAGAAAATAATTAAAAATGTACAAAAAATTGGTACACACACACAAGATATATGAAATATGTCAGATATTATTTAATAATAACACACACTAACACATAACACTCATGTTTTATATTTGTAAAAAAATATATGTTTGGCTGTATGAAACAATAATCATTTTTGTATTATTTTACCATTTGCTGAAACTATAAGAATAGAAATGTCATAAAATTATTCATATATATATATATATATATATATATATATATATATATATATACAAGACAAATGTAGTACAAAAATATCTGGTATTATTATTCCTAATATAAATAATTAATAGGCTTACATATCTGAAAGTTAGCTTTCATCATCACTGGTATATATGGTCATGCATAAAATTAAATCAATGTATACTTTAATATTTTTTTAAAAACACATATACACTCATAAAACTGAACATAATGAAGTGAAGTCAATCAAACAGCTGATATTTGAGTAAAGAAAAGAAAAGAAAAGAATTTAATAAATAATTAACATTATAAAAATAATAAAATTATAAAAAATTATATCTCAAAATTGCATATATATATATATATATATATATATATATACTTGAATTAACTTTTAGTATAGCAATACATATATAAAAATTTGAAAGCATGTTTAACTTTTCAAGTTATATATATATATATATATATATATATAATATATATATCTATATATATGTGTGATTAGAATATTGATATATGTGTAAATAAACTATGACAATAGATATAGATTTTTTCTAATTATTCACACAGAGATATGTACCTAAAACATTTTAAAAAATATTTTCAAATTCAGTTGAAATAAGTTGTATTTTAAACATAATAAAATAACATATAAACCCTAATAAAAAAAACTAATATTATTATTTCTTATTAAAATCATTTAAGAAAGTATTTGAACATATATTTTGTTAGGTTTGGTGAGCCAATTAGAAGTGTATAAGGGCTTAGGCCTTTTTATATGGGTTTACTTGAGGTGTCATGACAGCTGGTGATGTGCTCATGAGCAGGTTAAAAGTCCATGAGTGATGTCATTTGTCCTCATATCCTATTGGTTCCATGCTGGGTCATGCCGTATTTTCATTTTTTATAGACAAACTTCTGTTATGATAAGCTAATTGCATTAATACCCTGCTTAATTTAGTATATAACTCTTATAAAACTGGACCAGTACACAAAATATTGTCACCGCTACATATACATTCTAACTGCTTCTGTCATGGCGGTTATGAGCAGTACGACCTGTGTCTTCTGACCAAAATGCACAATAACTAAAGTAAAATGCACTTACAGTTGCCAGTATGTTGCAGTTGTATTGAAAATAAGATACTTTTGCCATAGTGAAGAAGTTTTAATGACACCCCATCTGTTAAACTGAAAATAAAACAGCCTTTTCGGGAAAATACGATCGTATCGTGGTCAAATACCACTTATCTCTATATGTGGAGAAGCGACGAAACAGTCGTCCGTTAACGGTGCAAGACGTTTCGTTAGCGCAGGCGGCTAACCCAGACGCTGGACGCCGATTTACAAAAATCGCCATATTTTAATAATTACTCATCAAATGCCTATTAAATTTTGCAGTTATTGTGAATTTAATCTGTGCAAATCGTGCTCCGATATACAGTTTGTGAATAAATGCTCAAGCACAGCAAATCCTAGGCTGAAATTATCTCCATTTATTTAGTAATCGCCGATTTTGTAATCAACCAGGCACATGGATGCTGGTAGTGATGTGAGGGCTGTTCCACAAAATGGGATGCCCTTCCTGCCACCTTTGTGACAAAAAAGGATGCTGGTGCCTGTTCCATGCGCATTCTTTAACTCTAGGTTTCTGTGTCATTTGAAATTTATACGTTTTATGGGTTCAATAATAATAATTAAAATAATAATAATATTGAAAATAACATTTAAAAGTTATAAATATTTTATGGGTTCAGTTATAATAATGATAATAATAGTAATAATAATAATAATAACAGTTATAATATGAAGAATAACAACTTTTAATAATAATAATTAGGCACAAGTATAGAATCCGGTCTGCATTTGCATCTGACAAGAATGGGTCTAAACTGGCTGAAACCATTTAATAATCGCCATAAGCCATCAGAGAATATTCAATAACTTAAACTTAAGTGTGATTCTCCTGTCCTTAATATATGAACTTCATATACTTGCTGTTTCTTGTCACCTCAACTAATGACGTAACATATCTATCCATCACTGTTTATGTCTCGCCATGTTGTGTTCCCTTGTGCACAAACTATGCTAACGTCATACACAACAATCCAAAGGGGGTGACTTCAGCAGGGGTGTGGGGGTGGCCAGCCCCCATTTCATTTATTCCTACTGTCTTTTACCACACATTCTGCTTTTTATTTTGCTTTGCATTCTCATTTATCATTTCAGATTTTTAGCGGGGGTGTGGGGGCAGCCAGCCCCCAAATGAAACACGTCATTACATTTACCATTATTCACCTTTGAGAATCCACCCCTGAAACACAGTGACATCTGGTGGACATTTGCAGAGTTAATCATTCACAATAGTTTGACAGTTCGGTCCGCCTTTATCCCAACCCGTAACACACCCCCTCTTAAGAGCATTCTGCTTTTCAGAAGAAGACTAATTATCCCAGGAGTCACACTTTCATGAGCTTATTCCCTGGGCCACAAAGTTATCGTCAAGTGGGATGAGCCCCCATTTTGTTAGGTCGACAAATTAGGGCCGATCTGGGATTTGAACCCATAACGGTGGCGCACAAGTCCGGCGTACCAACCGCTTTGCTAGGAAAGCAAGCTTCACTAGTGAGACAGTTCGGTCCGTCTTTATGTCACCCTGTAAACAGTATATATATAAATATAAAATAACAAATCAATTATTATCATCAAGTGGGATGAGCCCCCATTTTGTTAGGAAGACAAATTGTTGAGGGGAAAATATGGGGCCGATGTGGGATTTGAACCCATAACGGTGGCGCACAAGTCCGGCGTACCAACCGCTTTGCTAGCAAAGCAAGCTTCACTAGTGAGACAGTTCGGTCCGTCTTTATGTCACCCTGTAAACAGTATATATATAATTATAAAATAACAAATCAATTATTGGGCTTACCTTGGAGATGAATATCTATCAAATTAGAATAGTGACAACGGTCTTTACAGTACACTGTGTTACATTTGTAGTTATAATTTTTTGGTTTAATCAAATTTCTAGTAATTTTTGCCTTTTTTGACACCACAGTAACATCACTGAAAATGTTTAAGATGAATTCAGTTGTATTGTAGATTACGGAAACATTTAACAACCAATCACTTTTTTTTCAAGTACCAGGGTACAGGTGCCAGTCCAATTTAACTGTGTGGACTTTACCTGGTATTCTGAGCCTAGAGCTGATAGCACCAGTGTGATCTTTTGGACACAAAACCAGTGCTCACTAATGTGGTGCCACCAGCCTACTGATATGGACTCTTAGCCAGTTATCAAGTTTTGTGAAAATCTTTCTCACTGTTCATGTACATGTGCTACTTTAAGTTCTCATGATCCACACATAAATTATCAAAACGATTAAACAACTAGACCAACAATATTTATTTGGCACTGCAGGAAAATATAGATCTATCATGTTTTTGAAATTTTTTGGCAAATATAAATGTAGTATAATTGTCAGGGGTTATTATTTAAATCATTAATGTTTTAAACATTGAGGTTAAATGCATTAAAATGAAATGCATTTCATTATTAAAACTAAAAGACTTAATTGTTGAAAAAATTAGTTCTCAAAATGTGTAACTCTGCGTCCCTGTTAGTGTCTATAGAAGTACTTAAAATTGGATTTTGTAAAGAAAAGCAATTATTTAAGCTACCTTTATCACTGGAAAGAATGAACACCCAAGTTTTGGTCACTTAAACTGCCAAAATACTCATGACTTTACCAGATTTATCATAGGGGGGATTGGAAATAAGCAACCTGCTTACATAGGCAACAGGCCCAAAACCCTGCCAGCATAGAGCCTTGTGAAGGCACCTGGCAGAGTTGTCCCGTACCAAGATGCTTTATTCTGATTCACTCTGCTCTTCTCCATCATCGTCTTGAGTATGGCCCTACAGATTAAATGGTGTAATGACCCTTTGTTATTGTATAAGTTACCTTTTTCCCGGTGTCAACATAAAATAATTACCTGTTAGTGTCTTTGGGTATTGCATAAAACTTCTGAAAGGTTGTAGAACCAAAGTAATGCACAATTGCCTTACACATCCATAATTTTACAAGAGACCTAATGTTTACACTGATAGGAAGTTGCCATGATTGTATGAAGTATCCCACAGTCTTTTGTGATGGGATTTAGACTAGGACCCTACTCTGATAAATATTATAGCTGTTTGAATTGAAAAATGGGTTTTAATAGGGGATTGTTCATCAGCGTCCGCTTACAACAAATTCCTAAAGTTTGGTATTTTTAAATCGTGGGCTTTCAAGGATCTTTGGAGATATTGTTTCATTAAAATATTAAGGCAAGAATGTGGTAATGTTGCCAGAAAGACTCATTTACCACCAAAGAGATGATTGAATGTATTTTGATGTGTATATGTAGCACTTTTAGATTTTTTTGGTGCTGTCTACAATTTAACATTACATGGCCACCTTGTTTATGTCAGGGCCACAACTGTGATCTTATCACAGGTGTAGGTTCCACAACAACCAGTGGGGTGTGGGGCCAGTCTTTCTGAGCCTGTTGTTTCATTTGTTTTGATTAACAGCTACCCTGTCCAGTAACCCACATTCACAGGACTCTGTGATGGCTGGGTGCTTGGATTCTCTTTGTGAGCATGTGGCCATACACATGGGACATCAGGCTGGTTAGCTGTCAATCAAATTATATGTAACAACATTGGCTCTGGACATTTCTCGCTGGGCTGGTATGCATTTTTTGAAAACACATACATGGCTACGATAAAAAAAAAGTCTTAATGTCTTAAAAGTTTGACGAAGAGGGAACATGGTACTATTTTAGGGACCAGGCAGTAAATCTTATGCTTGGATTTCCATGATGAATAAGCCTGAAACCCAACAGCCCAAGAAAGACTTTGAAAACTGGCTGCTCCCTGTTACCTTTACCATAAAGCAACATGTCATATCTGGTTAGAAACTTTCCAGTATCACTTCTTTACTTTGCACCTGGAAAATATGTTTCATTTTCGTATTTGAGCAAGAAAACAAGTCAGGTGTCACAGTTAAGGGTCTGTTAGCTAGATTACGTTTGGAAATGTCACCAAAGGAGGGACATTTAGTAATATTAGACAGAGCACCACCAGAATACATGCAGTGCTCTCTGTCTCTGTATTAATAGACACTGATACTGCATCTAACAGGCCTTTGAAGCCAAAGACTCAAAGAAAGGCCTGACACCCCGCCAGCATACAGCCCATGTGTCCTGCCAATCAAAACGAAATGAAACAACATTGGCTCTACTCTGTACACAGAAAATCTTCCAGTACACACCATGGCACAAGTTCAGAATACAGTCAACAGGTGGCAAAGGGGTGTCGCAAAAATGTTTGTATCTTACAATTACTAAAATATTAATAAATTCCCCACAGGGATGGTATGATTTAAAACAAGTGGTTTAAATCAGAATTTAAATCACTAAAAAAATCATCAAAATTGATTTTTTTACAGTTAATTGACCAATTGTGATGGATATCACTGCATTATGGATTATATAATATTATAATATCATCAGGTGATGAGCATCTGTATCGAAAGTGAAAAATAATCTGAAATAATTTGTTGTAAGTTTTGTTTTCCAATGACCATGATACATACTTGTGGATGAACAAACCAGCAGTGGATGAACAAACCAGCAATGTTGCATAGGATTATCATTCCACATATTTTTGTAAACTAAAACTATATAGAAAAACTGACATTTCATTAAAACACTGTATTTTACAGGATTTTATCATTTCAATTTAGTTCGGTAAAAGGCCATAAAAATTAGTCTACTGGCATACAGCACACACTAAAGAGTTTTGATTCAGAGCTGTCAGGTGACATATAAGACATACATACGGTATCCATTGTTCGGCATTTCATCATAAAAGCTATTTCATATTGGATGACCTAAAGTAGGTCACAATTACGTCAGAGTTGGAAGTTTACTTTCTAACTTTCCTGTGATCTAAAAATCAAAAACCAAAGTTATCTGGAAAATCCCAAGTGCAACTCCATTTGAACTTTATTTATGAAACTAATATTCTTACCTATGATGTCACTGAAATAATCTATTTTGTATGAACTCTCGATCTAGCTGTTCTGGCAAATCTGAGTAAGCAGTAATTGTTGATCTAAGTAATAACTGTTTTTCTATCTCACAAAGTAATGTACAGTGAGCAATCGAAAATCCTTGCTGTAAATCCCTAAACCAGAACACAGAACTGTACCGAGATATCTAGAAGGAATCCTTTCAGACATTTTATGATGCATTTTAAATTTTACTTTAATTACCAACAATTTAAAGTTACCACTCCATAACAATATTAGCACTGTAGGCAGGTTCGGGGAATCCAAGTCCCATGTTAGAGTGGGGGTGTTTGGACAACAGCCGCCATGTACCATGATATATTAATGTAAAGTATCTGAAAAAGTTTCCTGTTAACTTGGTTGATGGCGCTTGACAACAACATAAACCTAAATCATCCAATTTGGTTTTGGTCTTCAATGACTCTGTTGAGAGCGTGTTTGAGACCTCATCATGAGATTCCTCAAAGGTACAGTGGTCCAATGTCAGCTTGGGCTCTTGCTTAAACACAGTCACTTGAACCCTTAATTAAGGTTAAATCGGAAGAAACAATATGACATAGGACTTAAGTGTGATGCCAACCACCTCCTTAGTTAAAGCACTACTATATAATCATTGAGTGCACAGTTTTGTCAATTTCTTGATAAAATCAGGCCCACGTAGAAGGATTTTGGTGCCTGTGACTAAAATAAGGCCACTTCTACCTTTTGACCTCAACCCAAACATGGGACTCCATTCCCAAGGAAAATTTGCCTGACTTTATAGAATACTTCATGGGCCTCATTTTGATCAAATTGTACATAAATCACACCCGTAAAAGCATAGTTCAGTAAAACTATGAACCAAGGAAATGTTTACTATACATGTTATAACCATATTACCATCATAACAAAATGGTAAAGTTTGTAACATCTTCCTCTTACTGCATGCCGTCCTAATACTTCATAAGATGTGGCATATATTGTAGCTTTTCTGATTTTTTCATCTTCTTAGAAAATTTAATATATAGATTTAGTACATGTATTAACTGGCTGTTTAGTTATGAGAATGATGGTCTTCAGATTGGGCTTCACCATAAGATTAACCTGCTGATTCACCTACCTTTTGAAAAGAATTTTATGTGATTTCTGGCTTTCTCTCTGTATATATTAATGATGGGTAATTTTGGTTGTGAAAAGTTCTTATATGGCCTACATGAAGGATGTATGAACTTGTTTATCAACAGGCTTGTAAACACAGCAGTGTCGACAAACTTGAAAAACATATAATCTAAGGTTGTAGGTAGATTATATGCGGAGGTAGAAAGGTCATTTGTTGCAAAACTCCATATACAAGGCTCTAGCTTATCTGACTTGCTGCCAGATGACCTTGTTCAATTTGTTTTGATTATTTTAGCTGGCCCCCACATATTGTAAACATGTTGATATAAACAAAAAAAGCAGCCTGTGTGCAGTGATATCCTTTTTTTCTGGCCTATTTTTATAAAGATCAGATAGGTGATTGGGCCGCTTTAACTTGAATACTGCAGTTAAGTATTATAGCCTGCAGTTTGCATAGCTGTGTATACACACCTCCCACAGCAGTTATACAGTGCTGTCGTTCCAGGTCTGCCTTTTTTTTTAACGACTGCTTTGTATAGCAAGACTCACACAGAGTCAGGGTGACACCACTAAGGCTTACACAGATTAAACAATTTTAATCAGTCAAATGAGAGCATGATTTAGCATTATGCTTCCAACTTCCAAAATTCAGTTGAGCCACATCCTGCTTTTATTGGTCTAATTCTTGGCCCTGTGCCAGATCTGGTGTTGACACCCAAAAAACCTGCTAAACAAAGCATGGTTTAAAAAGAAAGGAGATCATTAACAACTTTACTGTATGACTGCTGCATGAATAGTGTAGGTTCTGTAGGGTACAGGTATTGTTCTTTTTCATAAGATTTCAGCTTTGATTGAGTAAGGTTGTGATTAGTAAAATTCAACTCATTTCTCACATATCATGTATAACTAATGTCTAATGTCACTTGCAGGCATGCACATGCCGTAAATGTAATTCAGAGTGAGTAAATAAGTTAGGAATAAAGATTGAATGCAGCAGTTACTTTTTATTGGACAGCCTCAAAAGTGCATGAGGTATTCTATAACCACTCTAGAATCTCTGTAATTTATCCCTCTCCCTAGACATGAAATGCTAGTGCTTGTGGTGTGATAAAAACTTGTACTCATGTATGGAAAATACACTTGTTATGAATCAAATGGTATAAATAAATGCCTTTAAGTGAATCACTGCATGGATTTTTAGCTCAGCTGACTGAAAGTCATCTGAGCTATAGCGATCACTCTTTGTCCTCTGTCTATCCGTCTGTACGTCCGTCCATCTGTATGATAACAGGGCACAAATTGTAACCACTGGACCTGGAATCTTCTCACTTGACATCCAAGGAGATCCATAAAAAATGTCTCTGGAAACCTGAAGTTAGGTCTCTGTTACCCATATCCCGAGATATTAGCTCAGAAATAACCAACCCCCCAATAATTAAAAATTTGATACAAAATCTCCAGTATCTGAACAACTATTGTATTGATCACTATGATTATTTGCATGCATATTCATCCTGGAGTGTTTCAACAATTCTTGCAGACTGGTGGTGCCACTAAGTTTTTTTTTGTAATTATTAAGCATTTTTTTCTCCATTTTTGAGACCTTCAAATATTGTGGTTGTCTGTTAACAGGGCAAAAGTTGTAACCATTGGACTTAGAATTTTCTTACTTGACATCCATGGAGGTCCATAAAAAGTCTCTTTAGAAACCTGAAATTAGGTCTCTGTTACCCATTTCCTTTGAGCTTGTAAGTACCCCCTAGAATAATCAACAATATGTTACAAAAGCTCCAGTATCTGAACAACAAATACATTCTTCAATATCATTATTTGTATGCACATTCATCATGGAGTGTTTCATCAGTTCCTGCAGACTGGTGGCGCCATCTGGATTTTTTTTCAAGTATATAACATCTTTTTAAATTTTTTTATTTTTGACGCCTTCAAAGATGCTGTCATCAGTCAACAGGGCACAATTTGTAACCATTACACCTAGAATCTTCTTACTTGACATCCAGGGAAGTCCATTAAATTTCTACTTGGACACCTGAAATTAAGTCTCTGTTACCCATATCCTCTGAGCTATGCTTCAGATGATTTTGGATACCACCTATAAAATTTGGCATTCAGATGATAAAATTCCTTTTGTTAGTGTCTTCCCAGTCTACTTAGCATCATAAAGCCAAGTCACTTGTTTTTCACGTAGCCACTGCTTGCCCAGGATTTGATTGGTAGGCAGTTGACACAGATCCAAGATTCTCAGACCAATAAGAACAGGGCATCTCATTCAGGAGTTTGTTTTGGACCAAGGGCAGCACACAAAGTGTAAGGAATGTATTAATGTATAAATACTATTGAATCTGTAACTGGTATTTGTTTTTATTTTAACCTTCAGCAATCATTGGAGGGGGCATTGGTGGTGTGACGGCAGGCTACTACAGCAAGAAACTGTTTGGAGATGGTGTTCACATCGACTTATTTGAAAAGGATGATATTGGTGGGAGAATAGCATCTGTCAACTTGGGATTTCGTGATTATGAAGTGGGTGCTGCTATTTTTCACCCATCAAACCAGTACATGGTTAACTTTACCCGTTGGATGGGTAAGCAGGCACTTCAGTCACTCAAATCTCTTTTTCAAATCTTTCAGTCTCAGCAACACAGTTAATGGTGTGGCAATCATTAACTTCCAGTAAAAATTGGCTGTTCTTTCAGACTCAAGACTCAATTGCCAAAGGCAACTATATATTATATTTAAAGAAATTCTAATAAAGATAATGACAACCCCCCCAAAATATTTTTAATGCATAAGTATGATGCAGTGGTAGCCAGAAAAATAAAACTTACTAAACAGCAGAGAAATGGCTGCAAGTGGGAGAATTAGCGCAGAATTTTGGCAAGGTTTAGACTATAACAAAATATGGATATTGTAGCATTAAAAAGCTCCAAAATAAACAGATATTAGAATACTGTGGTTGCCTTTTTGTTGCGAGGGTTTTAAATTCACGATATTTGCGAATGGGAAATAATCGCGAAAATGACACACTCGGGGAAATATTGGCCAACTGAGTATGTCCTTCTTAAGGCAGCATTAAGTGTAGCCAATACTTGTATGGGTTAGAACAGTGGGAAATCTTAATATAAATTACATCCATGCAGGTAAAGGGAAAACGTTCCCTTAAATTTGAACTAAAGAACCTGTGCTGTGTGTACGGGCCCATCCTTATATGAGAAAAATATCACAAGATCATGAATTATTCTTATTTTATAATACACACAGGAATGGCTTTACCAAAGATTTGATATAGGTTCTGGTGAGATCGCGAAAATGAGACCCTCGCGAAACATTTAAAATGGAGAAATCGCGAAATTTCAGCCTCGTGAATATGAAGCCAACCACAGTATGTGTATTTGCTATACTGATTATTTAACCATTTGTTAAATTGGATTATTGATAATGATATAGATACCAACTTCTGCTACTAGCACCATTCAAGAAATTAAGAGCTCTTTGTTTACATACCATTGATAATTTTCAATTAATTTTGCATTTCATGTTATTTTCTTGAATATTTTAAAATTATATGAATGAATCTTAATTTTTTATCAACATCTTTGTATATAACAATCTAAGCCCAGCGTGGCATTACTATATATCACACAACAGTTATCTTACTGTGTGATTGAATTCGAATTGTCATGAACTGTTGAAATGTTAATTTTTAGGTCTAAAAACAAGAGAGAAGGTTCCTGAGTCAAAATTGGGACTGCACGATGGGGAGCAGTTTGTCTTTACTGAAGCACACTGGCAGGTGGCGACCTTAGGAAAGATTTTCTGGCGATATGGTTTTGATTTGTTTCAAGTCAGTAGTATTGTAGATGCCATGGCAGCCAACTTCTCAAGGTAAGTCCTGAGAAACTCCCTCTATTTTCAAAGTTAAGCATTAGGGACTCTCTTTGCAGAGAGAGACATGTGGGGTTCTGTATGTTAAAGTTGAGATAGAGCACCAGCCTTTGTGTTCTTCCATTAATTTCACTCCTTTGATAGGCCAGCATTGGATTTTCAGCTCTTATGGATCTGTTTGTATCAATGGCAATGTTAATTTTTAATCTGCTTATAAAGATAATGATATACTTTTATCCAATATTTGATCTCAAAGATTCAAGGATTCAGTATATTTATGATAAATGTTAATTGAAAAGCAAGTACAGTTAAACTTGTGTTTTGAGACCACCCATGGGACTGGCTAAAAGTGGTCTTAATTCACAGGTGGTGTTATTAGAGAGATAGTGTTTAAGAAAGGTTCAACTGTGACCAATAGCATCTGTGGAAATCCAATAAGCTTTTTAGCTAAATATAGCAAATAAAATTACATTTACGACTTGGCACATTTACTAAGGAAATTGACTCTAAAAGTCAGATTTGCCATGGTCAACTGGAAATTTAAACCTACACTTCCTAAGTGTAGGTTTGAATTTGACCATGGCAAATCTGACTTTAGACGTTAATGTAGTCATAGTAAATGGAGAATACTAAAACACAATCATACCCAGGGAATTGCATATGGAAACCTTGAAAAATATATGTGTTGAGGATAAACCTGTCATTACATCAGGTTCTAGATTTGCAAAGAGTGCAATGTCATGACTTGAATTTCTTATGAAAAGTGTTCTTTTGAACATACTGACAGGTTGGGTCACAGCTAATTACAGCTCATTATATCACAGTAATGATTCAGTTAATTGGTCTATAATCTTAAGAATAAATTATGTATAAATGTGTAACAGAGTTACCGTGTTCATATGTATGCAGGAGATCATTTGATTACCATGTACCAGCCTTCTATAGTAAGGGTGGGGTAATATTGCAATTTGGTTCCTCGTTCCTTTTTTGGACAGTAGGACAACATGGGAGGGCCTGGTATATATATATTGGATTATTTCCTTGAAACCTATGTGTGAATTAATTTAATCTGAGAAACAGCAGCAAAATCAAATCTTGAAATAGTCTTCTAATAAGCCTGTTTTATATCACATGGTAAAAAAAATAAAGATAAATTAAATTCCCTACCTACCTACTCTAAATTTTTCACCACTGTAATCAGAAACAAAGAACTCTTTTTTTAGGTCTAAGGGCATTGGAAAAATGGTTTTTGTCAATAAATTAGCCGGAGGGGATTTTGTTTCGCCAGATCTCCCCATTGCTAGCCATTGACGAATTGGCAGAATATGCATGGCCAGGCCTGGATTTATTTCATTTATTGCATTTACATTCAATATCATGCTTTTAATATCTCCAGCTCATACCAAGAAGAGACAAACAATAGATATAATGTAGGGAGCCCTGTTATTTAAGAAACAATAATTATACATCCTCTATCAGATGTTAGTGCAGTAATGTTTGTTCTGAAATGGATGATAAGATTCAAATAATTCATGTCCAAGTAAATGCTGAGGTATATAAAAGCAATCGTATGAGCATCATTTGGGAAGCATATGAGATTTACCACTCTGACATATTATAATTCTTTATAATAATCAATAATCAATCATTTAATTGGATCAAAGACCCTTTTAAATTCATAATCTGAGTTACGTGTAGCCAACAAATTCTAAATCTTAAGATTTATAGAGCTACAGCTACTTTGCTAAACCTGCAAAGCAGTCAGTAATTAAATGTTTTCTACTAAAATATGTGTAATCAACATTTTTCCATGCCTCGATGGATGTATAGTTCTGTGTGTGGAACTTCATTGCTTGCTCCTAAACAGGTAATCTGCGACAGCCAAAGAGCCGAACATTTGTTATAAAATTTACTGGCAGCATTTTTTTTCCATGAATAAAAAGTGTAACAAAGGAGTTTAATGTAATATATACATGTATTATCTGTGTTACAGGATATACAAGCATCAAGATGCCGGTTTTGCTTTCACCACTGTGGAGAAGTTGTTGAAATCCACGTCAGCAGAGTTTCCTGATCTCACTAAATACTCTCTGAAGGAGCATCTCTTGAAACAAGGGGTGTCAGAGATATTTATTGATGAGTTTGTGTCCGCTGCCATGAGGGCTAACTATGGCCAAGGAACAGATGCTCATGCTTTTGTGGGTATGTATAATTTTAGTTACAAATGCCCTAATAACAGTGGTACATGGAAATCCACTCACTTGCTGAGCTGCATTAAAATCTCAGAACTGTCTGAAGTGCAAGTTTAAACAATTTTAGCTCAGCTGTTAGTCATCTGAGCTGAAAGCCATCACCCTTTGTCTGTTGTCCGTCAGTTAACAGGGCACAAATCATAACTGTTCGACCTAGAAACTTCTACAAATTGTATCCATTAAGCCTAGAGTCATCTAATGTAAAATTCAGGGAACCCTTGGCAAATGTCCTTCGAAACATGAAATAAGGTCACAGTGATCTGTAATCTGTGAGCTATAGCAGGGTTCATACATCTTTGAAAAGTCATGATTTTGAGATTTTAAAAATCAGTACTTAAAAAGTCATGATTATTTTGAAATTTTCCAAAGTCATGAAAAGTCATCAACTAACGTTGGCACCCACTCTTCTCTATCTGGGTGGTCAACCCTCTATTGCTGTTATGCCATTCTTACAAATACTTTCGTAAAAAAATATGCCAGGGCAGTATTCATTCAGCTTAATGTGTTTCCAAGATACACATTTTCAAGATTTGAGTGTAGTTCTAGGATACCAAGCAAACTCAAAATCCAAACTTCTGTGTGGTGGAGTAATCACAGCAATGGTGAGCTTTGTGCAAATGCTGTTTGACATCACAGGGGAGAAGTTTAAAAATGTGCATCTATAAGACTTATAAAAATGGTAGGTATTTCACTGTCATTTGCAATAAACAGAAATAATAACTTAAGCCTTAGATGTTAAATCATAAAAAAAAATGCATTAAAGATATTTTTCAGTAATGAAAGACTGTTGTGTATTGAATATTGCAGTTTAAAAAAGAAAAGTTTTTAAAATGAAAGAAAAGTAGAATATGAAGAAATATTTAAATAACAGAATGTTGCTTTTATAGTCATTACAATGGCATCATTGTAATGAAGTAAGAGATTCAACAGGTCCCATTTTCTGGGAGTCTACTGAGTTTTAATACCAAATCCCTGCCCTCCCGAGCCTTCTATTCCATCGTGAATTATAATGCCCATATTCCAAGCACTCGTGTATTTTTTAAGTTCATTACTAGACAAATAAATATACTTGTAAGAACGTTTTAACCAAAATGCCAATGAGGCCTCATGTATGCATGTGTAACATTTCTCAGCCTGTGCATTCCATATGGTTTGGCTGGACACGGTTGCCGCCTACACCTGTATTCACTGATTCAGCCTGTACTCCTGTTAGTAGAACTGAAGAGACCTCATGAATACACGGACTGGTCTGATCAATATATCACAAAAACAAAGAGTTAAAATATTTAAGGTTTAAAAATCAAAATTTGAGGATTATCCAGACAGATATGGAAGAAAAAGAGCCACGGTCTACTTCAATGGAATGGGTGAACAAAACCAAGGGTGCAAAAATTTTCCCGCCTTATTAATCCCCGGTATAACTTTGATGGTGTTTTCTGGTGCAGATATTGTTGCATGCTTCTAAATGATATGTTTTATTTAACTATCTGAAATTTGCGCAGTGGTTCAAATTAACTTTAATATCCTATAATTTAAAAAAAAATCATCTTACAACTTGCAATAGCAGCATTATTTCAAGGCCATGGGCTGCACACAGCATGTAGATGTGCGCACTGGCTCAAAAGTGCCTCTAGCTGACGGCAAGGAATATTACAAGAGGACGTGAAGGCATAGGAACTGGCCTTATATAAATGAAGTTTTACTGTATTTTTATGAAACAATAATTGAGAACATATTATATTCCATGATTATGTAGATAGGAACATGATAAAGCGTTATGTGAGCGATAATTGGGGAATTTAAATTATTTTAATGTCGACATGAGTTCAGTTGAAAGTGATAGGTTCACAATCATCCTATTAGACCAATTAGTAGCTAATGTCACTCGATATCTTTAAGAAAGTAAAATTAATTACCTTAATCGTGATCTTCCTTTTTTTCTTCCATGTATCAAACTAATGACATTACATTGATTAATTTAAGATAGAAATATTTCAAAGTAATAAGTTCAAATTTAGCAACTGAAATAATCTTTATTTCTTACTCTTCTGAATGTAGTATTCAGATAAAGTAGTTTAATAGGCACGTGTGTGTATGAAATGGTCCGAACATAATACTTAAATAAGTATTAATTAAGCAACTGAAACCATCTTTATTTCTTACACTTTTGTAGTAATCAAATTTAGTAGTTAAATAGGCATGTGCGGACATGAAACAGTAACATTTATGTAAGTGGTGAAACATTGACATAAATGGTACAGTTAGTGCTAACCCCAACTAAACAGTGTTTGTCTTCTTATACCATATACCACCCTGATTGTACTCCTGGGTGGATGCATCTCTGTGTTTGAAAGTAATATAATTGACAGTTTTGAAAGCTTGTCAAGTGTAATATTTCACTCTCAATATGAAAAAAAATTTCATTTAAACACTGATGAATCTTAAAAATAAAAAAACTGCAAGACTGAATTGTTAAACCAGATTGTATTTAATGTTTCATTCCATGTGTTAGTTTTAATGGTTTTATATCCTAAACATGTAGCCTCTGCATATATATTTAAACAAATGAGAGGATAATTAAAAAAATCATCATTTTTTAAATAATGACTCTTAAATATATTTAACTATATATGTATTCTTTAGGCTATATTCTTCATATCTAAATGATAAAAGATGATCTGCATTGAAAGTTTCTAAAATATATCATTTATATTTCATAGTGATGAGGAATAGGTCACAATTTTTTTGTCACAGGTCCTGAAAAAGTTGTGAAAAAGTCGTGAAAATTTGATTTGCTCGAAGTGTATGAACCCTGTATTAAAAAAAAGATGTCATATGAGCACCCTGAATGTCAGATGTTCACACATCATTTCTTTTATTCCTAGAATCTTTTAATGCAACCTCCAGGGAGGTTATAGGAAACCAAAAATTAGGTCATGGTGACCTATATTGTGAGACCTAATGGTCGTAAACATATTTTTGAGTACCTTGAATGTCAGATGGGCACAAATCGTATTTGTTAGGCCTAGAATCTTCTAATGTAACATCCATGTAGATCTGAAAAAAATATCTGTAACATCAAACCAGGTCATCATGACCTAATAGGCTGTATTCTGTGAGATAGGAGCCAAAAATATGAATCAGACAGACAGGGTACAAAGTGTATCAATTTTCCTTGGAACCTTCTATTGGCAAGTCTCTTATGAATCCTGAAATAAGGTACTTAATTCTTATAATATATGTCAAATTCAGCAGAGGGAAATGACCAATGGGTGACCTGTTTTTCTATATTTCTTGACTTGTTTTGAGTTTGTTAGTTTCATCTGATTAATCTAGGTGTCTGCCTGGCAGAGCTATAGGTGTGGACTTTCAAAGTTCACACAGACCTTTTTTTAAATTCATTAATCATGAAATATATTTTTCAAATCACAGCACAGATTTTGATTTGGTTTTACTTTATCTCTTTTTTTCACAGGAATGGTTTGTGTAGCAGGGATTCAGCCAGGACTGTGGAGTGTTCACGGAGGGAACAAGATGATACCAATTAGACTGCTTGAAAAGTCAAAGGTCAACAGGGTCAAGGCTGAAGTGACAAAGGTCATCAAAATAAAAGGTACACAAGGAAAATACACCCTTGAGTATGTAACATCAGACATGGATGCAGAGGATAAGACTCCGGAGCAGCAAGATTACGACATTGTGATTATCGCTACTCCACTTACTAAAAAACTATCAGGTATTAAGTTTGAAGGGTTTGATGAACCATTACCAGACACTGAAATGCCATATCACAGAACCATTGCTTATATGTACCTTGGTGAACCGAACATGAGAACCTTCGGGTATTACGTGTATCAAAATTACTTGGAAAGGATCATATCAACAAAGCCAAATTTCTTTAGTTCCTTTGCCAGGCATTATCCTGTTGATTATAATCATATAATTGACAAGGAAAGATACAATGATAAAGTATTTAAAGTATTTGCCAACCAGGATTTGACTGATCAGCAGATAAGAGATCTGATGCAGTCAGTTAAAGATGAAGACGTCGTTTATTGGCAAGCATATCCACATTACAGTAGCTCAGTTACTTTACCATCTTTCGTGTTAAATCAAAATCTTTATTACGTAAATGCTATAGAAGCTGCTGCGTCGGCTGGAGAGATGTCTGCTATTGGAGCCCGAAATGTTGCTCTTTTGGCGTATCATAACTGGCATGGGAAAACTGGCAAGGTTGATGTGAACATGGGCTTGAAATCAAACCCTAAGAAATCAAAAGGTGAACTATAGAAATTTCTAGATGAGATAATTGGGACCAGTCAGAATCAAAACTCAAGAGTTAATATTTGACAAGCTCAAAAATTTTTTTATAGGAATCATATATATTTAGTATAACATTGTTAAATATATGTTTTGTTTATAAATTACTGTTGTCATCATTTTGTGAGTGAGGATTTCAAATTTGCAATATCCATGAAAGGGTAATATCACAAAGATAAAACCTTCATTTATGAGGCAAGTTGACAGGCAAAATATTTGTCTAAAAGATATATACCTTGAATGTTACCTGTAATCAAAGATTTACTAAATTTTATCTGATATTTCAACTTACAAAACTTAACAAATATCTTTATTTGTTTGATGGTCACTTAGGGCTCCTGTCCAATGATATGATTTTGCTCACATGTTTTTAATTAACATATTTATTTTTCATGTTATTATGTGTGGGAACTGTGCATGTTATTGTATGGTCAGATCATAATAATAGACCCCCGTGAAACAAAGTAAATGCGGAATTTAAAGCCTGTGAGGATGAACACAACACAGTACTGGTATTTGAATGGGTGGAACCATGAGCCACGTTAGCACTGAATGTAGTAATCCATGTCATATGACTGATGTGATTTTGCTGTTGACCCAGCAGCAACCCTGCTGTGTTTTGGGCTCTCCTCTGCTGTGTTTTGGGCTCTCCTCTGCTGTGTTCTGGGCTCTCTTCTTTAATGTGTTATGCTGTTTTGGTTGTTGAAACTGTTAATGTTTCATTGTTAAGAGTGTTTTATTGCAAAACATGTATGCTTGTTATTTATCAAGTTATATATTTGTGTGTTTTTTTTGTGTTTTTTATCTGATTGAAAAACATTGTTTTACCTTGTATTTTATGTTATGGTGCACAGTTCTTCCATGATTTAAGCAGCTGCAGGTTAACCATGCAATAATTCTATATTCTTCTGCCTTTACTGATGCTTACTTTAGCACAGTTTGCCAGGTTTCACCATCAGGCAGTGGCATAGGACAAAGAATTGTAATCAGACCAATTAGAATGGGTATTCCAGGTTTAAACTTTGATGCAAAGTGGAGTACCCCACTCTAATTAATCATGAATTTACGTTGTAAGTGTACATAATACAATGAATACACATGTACATATACAATTATTTGCAATATATATCACATAGAAGCTTATATAAAACAAATAAATTGTAAATATAATTTGCAATGTAAGTATGCATGATACAATACAAGCATTTACACATATGACCTACAGTCTATTCAAATTTGACACATATACACACTTGTTTAAAACAAATGCATTGCAACTCTAAATGTACATTGTGAATAAATGAACAATATAACAGTACATATTTTGTGCACATATCTAGTGTACATGTATACATGTATGTACCCGGTGAACAGCAGATGCCCTCCCTTGACATGATTAATACATTCTTCATTTATTTATTACTACACCCTCACCAGAAGGGCAATAGTATTATTGTTATGAAACTATCCATCCCAGCAAAGGACCAGAGCCATTTACTGGTATCAGGGCCTCTTCTCTTCTAGCTAGCAGAGCTCACCTATGATACAACCATGAAGATGGTGAACCAAACCTTGTTTTGGAATATCATTTAATTTTACCTTTGTGTGAAATGTATATAATATTTGCTGTACCAGTCCTCACAAATTATGATCTCGAGAGCCATGAAATAGAATTTCTACCTTCAAGTGTTTACTGATTGTATATTATATATGTAAATGCACAAATCAAACTACATGTGAATTTGTTTAATATTGATTTATGTTTAAGAAAAGGTATTAATTACTATGTTTAAAATGGATAAAAGCATAATTTCATGGAAAAAATGTTGATGCCTTGTTCTGGACTTGAACCGGGTTTCCTTTATTTGATGGCTCTGGAGACCAGTGTAGCATGCATTGTGCCACTCAGGCTGGTGTTTAAGAAGCTTGTTTAAAATTGAAATGAGGTTTATGTCAGAGGTCAGTGTCAACATTGGGGCACATGACATTGATGTCACTTCCTGTTTTGACCAGTGAACAGAATTGTAACATGTGGTGCAGTAAATTTGCCTTCTGGCCACACAGAGTTTTCAAACGGGATTGTTTGTGGTAAACGAGCAAGCAACGCAACAAGCAGTCTCAGTCTTGAGCTTTGTGAAAAATAAAAGAAGTGAAACGTATATTAGTCGTCACTTTATGAACTGCACCTACATTTAGTTTGAAAACTCTGTTGCCACTCATGTGGTCAGAACGGTCTCGGTTGAATGACCAGCATTGAACTGGCACTTAACGCTGATACACAGACCACAGGATTTACGACTGTGTAACTGGTGTCGCTTCGATAACTATATGTGTGTTTGTTCAAGTTGATTCTCATCAGATTGTGTCGTTTTCTACTTTTACGTGATAGTGACAATAAGATATATTGTGTACCTTTAAATTTTTATGTATCACTAATGTGTAAACATGAGTGATACTAAAAGTGACTGTGACTTAAGAGATAGTGTAACTGCAGTAACAGAGACAGAAACAGATATGCAGTCAGCAGTAAGCCACAGCTCTCGTCAAAGAACATTGACTGATAAAGGCCTTGTAGAAAAACAACGTGTTCTCAAGAACAAACAGACTGCAGCCTTATCCGCTTTAACTAAGAAGCGAACTGAACTTACAAAACTTATGCTGAACACAAATAATTTACACTTAGTGAAAACATGTCTTGATGGATTAAATGAATTGTTTGTGCATTATCAGCAGTGTTATTCAGCTCACTTTGATGTTCTTAGTTCCGAAACAGAGCAGGACATTGAAAGTAAGCGTTTTGATGATAAGGAACGCTCATTTCTTGAGTTTCAATGTTGTGTTAAAAAGTGGATAACAGAACGTGAATTGTCTGACCAGTTAGATGGGTCGATAGTGTCTTCTAGAAAATCCCATAGGTCCAGCAAACACTCTGGAGCATCGTCTAGATCTAGGGCCTCATCTACTTCCACTCGTGCTAAGGAGAAGGCTCATCTGGCAGCACTGATGGTAGAACGAGACAGATTAGCAGACAGAAATGGACTAGAGGCAAAAACAAGACAACTCGATCTTGACATAGAGATAGCCAAGGCGCAAGCAAGAGAGAAAGTATACGCGGAAGCTGAACAAGCTGAGATGCACCAGGATGATGATCAGCATCCACATGTATCAATTATCACTGCTAAGCCCAATGAGGTGGAGACATTGCCAAAATTCACCAAAATTGACCAAGAAGATGCTCCACAAAGAAATTATGGTGTGTCTATTACTGAGAATGTTGATATCATTCAATCTCACGCTGATAGCAAACCATTGCTGAAAACCCTTGATCCAACAGCCAGACCTTTCAATCCAGATTCCTTTGGTGCTGATCCGCCTGGCAGCTCTCCAGCTGAACATATTGGTAGCCAACAGCAGCATCAGAATCAACAAATAATGGCAACTTGTCAGCAACTGGCTACAACAATGGCATTACCTCAACCTGAAGTGCCAAAGTTTACAGGAGATGTTATGGAGTATAATACTTTCATGATGGCATTTGATGCAAGAATTGCATCGAGAACACTAAATAGTGCTGATAAACTGTATTTCCTTGACCAGCATCTTGATTGAGATGCCAAAGATTTAATTGGTGGTTGTTTATACATGGAGCCTAGTGCTGGTTACCAGAGAGCAAGATCATTAATTCAGAGAGAATATGGTGACCAATATAAGATTTCCATGGCTTATGTTAACAAACTTCTGAAGTGGCCTGTGATCATGTATGATGATAGTTCTTCTCTCAAGCATCTCTCATACTTCTTAGTTTAATGTCTTCATGCCATGTCAACCTTGTCTCATATGGACGTATTGAATCACTTACCAAATATGTAGGCTGTAGTGTGCAAGCTTCCTCCATATTTGCAAAACAAATGGCGTGACAAGATGACCAATCTTAGTAGAGAACAGATGAGAATGCCTTTCTTTGAGGACCTTGTCCAGTTTGTTCAGCAGGCATCAGAAGCTGCTAATGACCTGATATATAGCAAAGAGGCCTTAGAAAAGAACAATACACAGAGAACATACAGTGTCTCTAACCGTAAACAGTTTTCACCCAAACCAAAGAGTAGCAGCTTTACAACTGAAGTTAACTCAGGTTACAGGCGCCCAGGTGTAAAGCAGGGCAACAATTACAGCAGGTCCTGTATATTGTGCAAGAAATCACATGACCTTGACAACTGTGAAGAATTACTTAAGAAAACCCTGAATGACAGACGGGCTTTCCTGAAAGAAAAGCGGATGTGCTTCGGTTGTTATGGATATAATCACATTTCTAAAGGATGTACAAACAAACTGAAGTGTAGGCAATGTGGGAAAAGACATCCCACAGCTTTACATGATGATTCATTTCAAGCAAACAAAGTGCCATCCAATGATGCTTCTAATGAAGACACAAATGTGCAGGCCAATATTCAGACAAGTAGCTGCAGTGCCACTGATGATGGTTCCATTGTGTTGCATGCAATATTGCCTGTCAAAGTTCGACAAAATGGAAACGACAAGGTTGTCTCAACATATGCATTCTATGATAGTGGTAGTAGCGGATGTTTTATAACAGATGATCTTAGAACGAAGCTCTCTGCCACTGGTAAAGATGTTTAAAGATGTAAATTTTCAGCTACGTACCATTCATGGCTAGTCATGCATCAAAACAACCGCAGTAAGTGCAGTGCTGCCATTTTATACTTTTTTAAAAGTATTATACTTTTTTTTCTGAAAAGCTACTTTTTATACTTTTTTTATACTTTTTTCAGGTGTAAATACTTTTTTATACTTTTTTTAGCTCAGCTGACTATAAGTCATTTGAGCTATAGGCATGGTCATCCGTCCATTCGGATGTCAGTCCGTAAGACTGGCACGTTTCGACACCATTGGACCTACGAATCTGAAATTCGGCATACAGTTAGATGTCCCGAAATCTCCTACCATGCCGAAAATTGGGTCAATAGGACTTTGTTCCTTCAAGATATTTATGAAAAAAACTCAATTTTTTATTAAAAATCTATTTTCACACTTCAGGACTGCCTAATATCCAAACCACTCATCTGTTTTTTTTTCATATTTACCATAAACATTCCTCTATATAGTTCGTATGGACAAGCCAGAAATTAAGTCAATATTATATAACTAGCGGATAGACCCGGTATACCAGGCTTATTACCGGGGTTGGGGAGATTTATTAACTGAGATGTGAAATGTTGGCTCATATTTATTATAAAAGTTAACAGAAAATATAGGTTTTCAGTGGGAAACTGTTTCCATAAGATATGTATAAACATTTTGGCATGACTGCAGAATAACTCACGCACCTCTCTGAAGAACAACACTTCTGTGAACAGAAAACATTTCTATGTACAGCTGCTTGTATCTTAATTTTCCCACTTACTTTTAAATTACATGAATCCTTAACATCATACCGTCCGTCCGTATAAACTCATAATCTGGTGGAGACAGTGCGTGAGTGATCCTGCAGTCGCTCCAATATTTTTAACATTCATTCTGTGGTTCTGTCCTCGTGGCAAGAAATTTATACCCCGGTATGTTTACCTTGATGACCTGGCCAGTGATGGTGTTGACATTGCGAACCGGAATGAGACGCGAGGGCATTCAGGTTTTCGACGATATTTGACTGGATTCTATCGGTGGACGTATAAAGATTAGGTTGATGTTTGTTATGGGTTCATAACTGAAATGAGATTGTTATGGGTTCATAACTGAAATGAGATTTTTTTTATTGAGTATGGAGCCCGGGTCACCTGGTGTGTAATTCTCAGCCTTGCACCAAGGCAAGGTTGATGTGAGAACACATGAAAGATTTATTAAATGTATGTTGCAAGGAAACTGTTCCTGAAGAAAGAAACAGAAATATGCATACCTCGAAAGTAGCAGGAGCGGACCTAACGGAATTCCATGCAGAGGGTCCGTATTCATTTCAACTGCCGCAATGTTTTTTTTTTGTCATCGTATCAGACAAATTTTGAGGCCTGATCCCCAGACACCACCCCACCCCACCCCACGCATGTTCCTGAATTCGGGACCTTGAATTAGGTTTTGTCATTAATCCTCCTGGTTTTCATAAAGCAAGAAACATGTGTTTTTCTTTTTTACTGACCAGGCAGGTGGGTCAAATCCCTCATTGAAAGCAAGCGTTATTCATATGAACAAAAGTCCTTAGTGTTAGAGGTTAAGTGACCACGGTGCACGCATTCCGGTGATTGCCGAAGGCAATTCGGCTGTGCTCGGTAAAAAAACGGAAAAATCACTCAAAATTATGTGTATATTAAAAATTATTTATTTTCATATCACCTATGTCACTGCGGGGATAATAACCTTTTAAATGATGTATGGCACAATATTTTACACAACGCGGTTTTAGAGAACACCGCGAACAAACGTGAACTGAATTCCTTTTTTAGTATTAGATTTAAAAAAGTTATGGGCCCAAACATAATGGACTTTGTAAAAAAATCAGGAAAGATATTTGGTCACTTAAGAGAAAAAGTGTTAAAGCTAGGGACTTTTTTCAGTAATAGAACTTTAGTTAATCAAAATTTAATTGTATACCAAAAATTAGATCATATCTGTTAAATTTTTTAAAATATTGGCAAAAATATAAAATTGGTTCCTTAAATTTTGCCCAAGTTTGACCATGGCACGTTTTTTTCTTGTAAGAACATTTGATTTACGTTTCACAGTTGGTATATATATAGATTTAATCTGTTAAATTCTGAAATATGAAAATAAAAGCTTAAAAATTATTCTAGTTATTGAAATTTTTCTGAGGCTCTAATGTATTTACATTTTGAACCTCCAGACCAGCCATGTGTGGTCCCTACAGCCTTGTCTGGGTAAATGTATTAGTGATGCAACACTGCTTTTACAAATGTAGAATCACATGTGGCAACCCTGCCCTGCCCTCCCCCCCCCCCCCCCCCCCCAAAACCAAATATGTTGCATTACTTACTTTTCTTTAACCGATTGCTGTTTTTGATCCAATGTATACAACTTTTCCAATCCTTAATCAAGTGTTATTTTCAGATATATATTATTTTGCAAATTTAAAAAATATATTTTTAGAAAAAATAAATACATCTGTGTTTCTATTAAAAACTGTTTTCATACTTCAGGACTTAATATCAAAACCACTCATCTGGTTTTCTTCATATTTACCATAAATATTCCTCTATATAATTCCTGTGTACATGCCAGAAATTAAGTCTGTATTATATAATTTAAAAAAGTGAAGTTATGGGCCCAAACATAATGCACCTTGTAAAAAATCAGGAAATATATTTATTCACTTAACAAAAGAATTGCTGATGCTAGAGACTTTTTTCAGGGATATTACTTCATTTAATCAAGATTCAATTGTATACCAAAATTATAACTGAATTTTGCAATATTTTTAAGTTATTAGCATAAATAAAAAATCAGTACCTTAAATTTTGCCCAACTTTGCCCACGGCATGTTTTTTCCCTGTAAATACTGTGTATTTAATTTTCACAGCATGTACACATAAGGATTTAATCTGTTTAAATCTGAAATTTGAAAATAAAAGCTGCAAAATTAGGCTAGTTATTGAATTTTTTTTTTGGAGGCTCTTGTTGTATTCCCTTACATTTTCAAGCATTCCACTTTGGTCACTGTAGGTCATTAAGTGCAGCTCTCTATGCTCCCAAGGTTGTTGTTATGTAATCCCATCACTTGGGCAAGCCCTCTCTCTTGTTGAGCTTGATCAGGCTGTTTGCAGTTAATACCACAGGGAGCCTTTCTCTCCCCCCCCCCTCCCCTCCCCACCCCATTCTGTTGACAGACCTGTACTATAAACAAGATGAATCTTATAATTTCACATTTTATTCGGCTAGGAGCAGTAACAACAGAGACCGCTCCCCCCACCTACCCCTTCAATACACAGTATTAATAAACAAGAGGCAGCTTATAACTTTAATGTTAAATAAATTCTTTTTGTTGAGACATGGAAAAGACTTAAAAGAAAAAAATGTTCAGGAATTTAATTCTTATTTTCAAATTTGATAAAATATTAGGATTTAATGTAAGTGCTAACTGACAAGATTTAAGAAGATATAAATACTTTGTAGCATTTCATTCTTATCTCTTAAAGTTGGCCTAGGTGTGAATAACACTGTTAAATCAGGAATATTGGTCAAACTTTAGGATTGATTTATTACTAATATGGCCATATAATTAACTTTTGAAAACTTAATTCCCTTCACACACTATTTGTTTATGAAATGTAACTTTTAAATAACACTTACCGTAGGCCCATTTATTCCCTTGGTGTATCACTAAATGGTTTCAGGCCAAAGGTTTCATTTATTGTGCATATGCTTTAGCTCATGTCCATTATTCTATAATTTACAGAGTTTCATTTTAGCAGGGCCATTTTCTCTAAGCTTTCAAATGGTAATAAATATACATGAAAAACCAAAAGAATAAAAATATTTTCAGTTACTAATATTTTCCAAAATTCAGCTGAGCGATGTGACCCATGGGTCCCTTGTTTAACAAAATAGCATGGTGAGATTGGGCTATCCAGTGGTATATCTAAAGATAAAAAGAGTTAAAATGAGATCTGACAATGTGCTTTCCCAGTGTCTTTGCAGGAATGTGTGTTCTCTGTTGTGTGGAGTTTATGCTGAGCTGTTCATGGCTTACTGACAAAATTCCAGGTGCTGAAATGTCAGAAACTGGAGGCTCAACAAGAATAACTCCACACAACACTGTACACATAATTTCGAAAAAAAATCAAGGTAACAAATGCTTGCATATCCGGTAAGTTGTCGTGAATTTATACTTTTTTTAAACCTTTTTTTATCAATTTTGATACTTTTTTTGGTAACGAATGATACTTTTTTTTATAAATCTAGAGTGGCAGCACTGTAAGTGATTTGATTTTTTCCGATTGGTCTGACAGAAATCCCATACCGCTGCCAAAGACTTACCAGAGAGAAGAAATTCCAGTAGACCATCAGCACATCCCTAGGCCCGAAACACTTAGTAAGTGGCCTAACTTAAATTTTATGGCTAAGGACATTCCAGACTATAATCCTGACATGGATATTGGATTGCTCATTGGCAGTAATTGTCCCTTAGCACTCGAGCCTTTGAGAGTTGTTCCTACACATGGAGAAGGGCCATTTGCATCACAACTGCGTCACGGGTGGACAGTTAATGGTCCAGTGTGTGTGTCTTAAACAACTGATACTGTAAACTGTAGCCGAATCATCGTCAGAGAAATGGAACCCATGAAAGAGGTTATTTCACCAGAGTCTGTCCTTAAGATGTTTGAGCTCGACTTTAATGACAGGCCGACAACACTGCCTGGTGAACGCAGTCACTCACAGGAGGACAAGCTATTCTTAGAGAAAGCCAAAGAAGGAATATGTCTGACAGAAGGTCATTATGAAATACCATTACCATTCAGAAATTCTAACGTTACCATGCCTTGTAACCGACAGCAAGCTGTTAAGCGTGCCCAATGGCAGAAGAAGAAAATTTTGCGTGATGAAAAATCCGAGAGGACTACATCAATTTTGTAAATGCACTCTTAGACAAGGGATATGCACAAAGGATTGAAGAGAACTCCTTGTCTGCAGCATCAGGAAAAGTTTGGTATCTGCCTCATCACGGTGTCTATCACCCGAAAAAGCCAAACAAAATTTGTGTAGTCTTTGACTGCAGTGCTCGATATGAAGGAACATCGCTAAATGACAAACTGATTCCAGGTCCTGACCTAACCAATTCGTTAATAGGAGTTCTGACAAGATTTAGAGAAGAACGGATAGCCTTTATAGGTGACGTGGAAGCTATGTTTCACCAAGTGCGTGTTCCATCTGATCAGTGTAATTTTCTGCGCTTTCTGTGGTGGCCAGGTGGTGATCTTGATTCAGGCCTACATGAGTACCAGATGAAGGTGCACTTGTTTGGTGCCATTTCCTCTCCAAGTATTTGTAACTATGCACTGAGAAGGATAACAGAGGATAATGTTCTTCCACAACCTGTGTCTCACACAATCAACAGAAACTTTTATGTAGACGACTGTCTGAAATCAGTTGCTAGTGAGCATGAAGCTGTCAAATTGATCAATGACCTGTGCTCTGCTTGCTCAACATTGGGATTTCACTTGGCCAAATTTATCAGTAACAGCACAGCAGTGCTTGAATCCATTCCTGCAAAAGAGCGTGCAAAAGAAATACAGACTATCGAACTGGATTATGACAAATTGCCGATTGAACGTGCTTTGGGCTTTCAGTGGTGTATTTCTAAGGACACATTTGGGTTCTCGTTCATGACTAACTCTCAGCCAGAAACGACGAGGAATTCTGTCTACCGTGTCATCCATCTTTGATCCCTTAGGATTCCTAGCACCATTCATATTGCCTGCAAAGAAAATATTGCAAGATCTATGCAAAGAAACAGAATTAGATTGGGATGATGAAATTCCAGATCAGTACACAAAACAGTGGCAAAGGTGGCTGAATGATCTTCAACTGCTAAATGAAGTGTCTGTGAACAGATGCTTGAAACCGGAAGGATTTGGAACTGTCACATCAACTCAACTCCATTTGTTTTCTGATGCTAGTTCCATTGGTTATGCTTCTGCCGCATATTTACGCCTAAGCAACATGGAGGGCAAAATACACACTTCTTTTCTGAAAGGTAAGGCTAGACTGGCGCCCATAAAACCAACAACAATACCTCGTCTGGAGCTTACAGCGGCCACAATCTCGGTACACCTCGGCCAAATGATGCGCCAGGAACTAGACAACAAACCAGACTACATTGTGTATCACACAGATTCAACGACAGTCCTACATTACATATGTAGTGAGAAGAAGAGATTCCCTGTGTTCGTAGCAAACCGAGTTGGAACGATCCGCGAGTTCTCAACCCCAGAGCAGTGGCGATACGTCCCAACAACAGACAACCCAGCCGACTATGGCTCCAGGGGTCAAAATAGCATTCAGATGTTAAAGCACAAATGTTGGATTGAGGGACCAGAGGACGCATGGCCTAAACAACCAAATATTATTGAGGATACTTCTTCAGAGGCTGACAAAATTGAACATTCGCTCAGCACGGTTGTACCATATGTGGATCCACAAAGCAAGCCACTTGACCAACTGCTAGTCTATTATTCTAGCTGGCACCGTTTAAAGAAAGCAGTGGCATATCTTTTGCGGCTTCGTCACATATTACAGGAGCCAAACAAACCTCACTTGGGTCAAACAAAACCAGCAGAGAGTCATCCCTTGACTGTGGATGAGATGGATAATGCAGAGCTGTCCATTTTGAAATACATACAGCAACAGCATTTCCCTTCTGAGATTGAACATCTGAAGCAAAATAAGCTCCAGAGTCAACGAGGCCGAGCAAACAGAGCCTGTGTTTTGAACCAAAGCTCGATTTACCGACTGGACCCTTTCCTAGACCGTGATATCATTCGAGTAGGCGGACGCCTTACATAATCCATTCTGCCACGAAACATGAAACACCCTGTAATTCTACCACGCAAAAGTCACATCACAACATTGATCATCAGATCAGTGCATGAACAATAAGGACATTCTGGTCATAACCATGTACTTGCACGACTAAGGGAAAGGTACTGGGTGATCAATGGAAATGCAGCTGTGCGGCATGTCCTAACCCATTGTGTCTCCTGTCGTCGTCTAACAAAACCCGTCTGTGAGCACAAAATGGCAGATCTTCCCCCGGATCGACTAAGTCCTGCTCCACCATTCACCTACACCGGAGTTGACTTCTTCGGACCCTTCTTTATCTAAGAAGGCAGGAAAGAAGTCAAACGATATCGCGCACTGTTCACGTGCTTGGTGCGTAGAGCCATTCATATAGAATCGTCAAATTCCTTAGACACCGATTCCTTTATTCATGCACTCAGACGCTTCATTGCCAGGAGAGGAGCTGTCAAGGATATTCGATGTGACAACGGAACTAATTTTGTGGGAGCAGAGCAAGATTTACACAAAGCTATCATGAATATGGATCAAAATTCTCTCAGAGACCAGTTGCTACAGCAAAACATAAAATGGACATTCAATCCGCCTGCAGCAAGTCATATGGGAGGCGTCTGGGAAAGACAGGTGAAAACTGTGCGAAAAGTTCTGTCACATTTGTTCCGAGAATTTGGCAACCGTGTGGATGATGAATCCTTCAGAACTCTGCTTTGTGAGGTAGAATCAATTGTAAATTCTCGTCCACTGACCAGTGTCTCAACTGACTCGGATGACTTGAGTCCGCTCACGCCAAATCATCTCCTGAACCTCAAATCCGTCGTCATACCGCCTCCAGGACAATTCCAAAGAGAAGATGTTTACCCTCGGAAACGTTGGCGAAGGATTCAGTATTTAGCCAATCAGTTCTGGTACAGATGGCGAAGAGAATACCTGCTGACTTTACAGCAAAGACAGAAATGGAGCAAGTCTACCAGAAACCTAACAGCTGGAGACATTGTATTGCTGAGGGACGACAATATGCCCAGAAATCTTTGGCGTTTGGGTCGAATAACCAAAACGGAGCCCGACAGGAAAGGATACGTGAGAAGTGTGTTACTCAGAGCTCAGGGTTCTGATCTTCGTAGGCCAATTCATAAGCTCGTTTTGCTTCTGCCTATTGAAGAGCAGGGAAGCCACTCAGACTGAACTTTAATGTTTTAATATTGATGTTTTGCATTTGTCTTCATTCAATAAGTATTACATGTTAACAGATGAATCCATTATTCTAATAATGTGTAATAATGTTTATGTGCATTTGTAATCCGGGAATAGTTATGCATAGTTCCTATGCATAAGAGGCCGAGTGTGTAAATGCACAAATCAAACTACATGTGAATTTGTTTAATATTGATTTATGTTTAAGAAAAGGTATTAATTACTATGTTTAAAATGGATAAAAGCATAATTTCATGGAAAAAATGTTGATGCCTTGTTCTGGACTTGAACCGGGTTTCCTTTATTTGATGGCTCTTGAGACCAGTGTAGCATGCATTGTGCCACTCTGGCTGGTGTTTAAGAAGCTTGTTTAAAATTGAAATGAGGTTTATGTCAGAGGTCAGTGTCAACATTGGGGCACATGACATTGATGTCACTTCCTGTTTTGACCAGTGAACAGAATTGTAACATGTGGTGCAGTAAATTTGCCTTCTGGCCACACAGAGATTTTTTAAACGGGATTGTTTGTGGTAAACGAGCAAGCAACGCAACAAGCAGTCTCAGTCTTGAGCTTTGTGAAAAATAAAAGAAGTGAAACGTATATTAGTCGTCACTTTATGAACTGCACCTACAATATATATATATATATATATATATATATATATATATATATATATATATATATATATATATATATTTATACTGTACTGTTTTGCTTTGATATCATGGCCTTGTAGAAGATCAGACAAAGTCTGACCAAGACCGCCTGAGAAATGATTTACATTGTATAAATAAAATATTATTTAAAAATGTACAGTTTTCATCCTTTGCCTGGTGTTGAGATAAAAGATATGATTTTTAAAATCATCATTGAGATTGTGATTTCAACAATGTTATAATCGATTCGCGTCCCGTCGAGGTGAAGGCCGAGTCACGGCCTTCCGAGGCAAAGACCCGGTCCGAGTCACCACCTTCAGAGACCGAGGCAGACACCACCAATCATGCAACTAAGATTCAGTGTCTGAGTTCTAGCATAAGTTATAACTTTAAATGCATGTATACAAATAGGGCAGACTTAAGCGGCCTCGGGTCAGTAAGCCGGGGCTTTTTTCGAGGCTGGTGAGAAAATTTAAATGTTTGGTGTTTTTTGGCCGTGTCCCGCCGGGCACTGGAACTAGCCAAATAATTTTAGAACGATCTGTATAGAGGCAAGCTATACGCTGGAAGTAACCCAGATCTGTTGTTATGCTTTATTAGATCAGCGATCTTGAATTGTCAGTACGCCTTCGATAATCTGACAAGTCATGCAAAGGTGTGTATTTCAGGGCCACGTCTACGTTTACTGAAATCCCTAGGGGAGAACTAACCCCTGTCAGAAGACCAATGGCCGAATGACGAATTATGTTGCTCTTTCCTTAGAATGTATAAAAAAATTTGCCTCCTAAACTCTTAAATTCTCCAATTCATTGAAATTTTAACAGCCTTAAACAACCTGAAATGCCCTTTCCCATGAATATACCCATTCTCTTACAAAAGTCTCGTAAAAATACAAACGTTTACACTATCGTGTATATATTGAGTACTACCTAAACACTGTCTTTTAATTTACCACTGGTTCTAGAACTTAATCTTAAAATGACCTAGGCTAATCTTTTATGTGACGTGAATAATAAAAATCTTTCACACAGACCTATATCTAGGAGTTATTTTGTCTTTAAGGACGCATTTCAAGCAGTGGCGTCAATTTTTCTTCAAGGGTGGGGGGATGACTTTGTATATTTATACACACACACATACCTTTTTCAGCATCCCCCATCCCCCCCCCCCCCTATATTCACGCCCCTGATTTCAAGTATAAATTTATTATAATTGTCCTGCGGGATATATCCGACCGATATGCCACATTTTCAGTTTACGTATCAAGTCATATGCGATAACAAGAGGTGGAATTACACAAGTAACAAGGTATTTATATGCGCTGAGATATGAATAACACTGACCAAGTGAAGTTTTTTTCCACGTTGAGTAAAAGCTAATCATAAATCGCGTTTACATGAACAATATGTTACCACATTATTTGTGTATCCTGCACTGTAATATTTTTCTAGATTCAATTTATTCTTTTCTGTGCACTTCCTTATGAAATATACTAGTCTGTTGGTTTAGAGCGATATTGTGATTTACAATAGAAAAGAGATGACCATTCTTTAATGTGTGGTGAAGGAATTCCCTGCTAATGAATTCATCCATATAATTGTGTTGTTGTCAACTAAATCTAAAAGCCTTAATAAGGAAATTTGACATGATATGTTTTTATTTGTTGTCCAGTTTTGTCATGTTTGTAAGAGAACAACATAAAATTAAAAAAAATGGTAAAATATATATTTTAGTCAGATTCAATAGCAAAGCAGTGAAAAGCAATTTAAAATCACTTAAATGCTAAATATTCCCTGATGTCGATGACCCTGTATCCCTCAAAATACACATCATTCTTTATAATATCCCCTGCTTCTAATTCTATATGATTTATCCTGTATTTGATATTCCCTTGGGCTATCTCAAGGGCATGGTCTGATATATCGTAGGCCCAGCTGGCATCTTCCAGACAATGGGGCAAGTTATTCTCACGATTTTCCAACCCCGTGGGCAAGTGGGCAAGTATTATTTTCTAGCCCTGCCCTAATCAATATATACATAAATTCGTTATTATTGGTAAATTTACATCTTAATAAGATTCATCAGACAGGCAATGAAGAGATCTTTTAAATGAGTGGTCACTCATCGGGATGAAGACCAAATTTAATATGACAATGTGCAGATAAGTAAAGTAAAATTTAGTAGTTAATTAGCCTATCCGAAGAAAAATTAAACACAAAGTGGCCGGGGCATATAGTTTTACCCATGTCCGTCATTCCGTCCTTCCGTCCTTCCGTCATTCCGAAATCAAACAGTTGTACGCACTTTTTTTTCGCAATGCCTGCAGATATTGGCCTAATTTTTGGTGTGTGGGCAGATAATGACCAGATACAGATCGAGTTCGCGTTTCGTTTCAGTTGACCTATTTTGACCGTTTTACGCCTCCTTAACATAGAAAATTTCATGAAAAATAGAAATTTTCATGACAAATACACAAGTACAGACTGTTTTTCGCAATGCTTGCAGATATTGGCCTGATTCTTGCTTTGTGGGCAGATACAGACCAGTTACAGATCGAGTTCGCGTTTCGTCCCAGTTGACCTACTTTTGACTGTTTTACGGCTCCTGAACATAGAAAATTTCATGAAAAATATGAATTGCATGACAAATACACATGTACAGACTTTTTTTCGCAATGCTTGCAGATATTGGCCTGATTGCTTTGTGGGCAGATATAGACCATTTACAGATCGAGTTCGCGTTTCGTCCAAGTTGACCTACTTTTGACCGTTTTACGCCTCCTTAACATAGAAAATTTCATGAAAAATAGAAATTTTCATGACAAATACACAAGTACAAACTGTTTTTCGCAATGCTTGCAGATATTGGCCTGATTCTTGCTTTGTGGGCAGATACAGACCAGTTACAGATCGAGTTCGCGTTTCGTCCCAGTTGACCTACTTTTGACTGTTTTACGGCTCCTGAACATAGAAAATTTCATGAAAAATATGAATTGCATGACAAATACACATGTACAGACTTTTTTTCGCAATACCTGCAGATAGTGGCCAGATTTTTGGTGTGTGGACAGATAATGATCAGTTACAGATCGAGTTCACGTTTTATCCCAGTTGACCTACTTTTGACCGTTTGACGGCGCCCTAACATAGAAAATTTCATAAAAAAGTGCACATGTACGGACCTTTCTACGCAGTTCCTGCAGATATGGGCCTGGTTTTTGGTGTGTAGGCAGATAATAACCAGTTACAGATTGCGTTCTTGTTTTGTCCCAGCTGACCTACTTTTGATTGTTTTATGGCTCCTAAAAATAGAAAATTTCATTAAAGACAGAAATTTTTTTGGAAAAATGTACATGTATGGACTTTTTTTCACAATGCCTGCAGATACTGGCCTGATTTTTGGTGTGTTGCTTGATAATGACCCGTTACAGATCAAGTTTGCATTTTGCCCTTGTTGACCTACTTTTGACCATACGACACCTCCTGAACTTAAAAAATATAAAAATTTAACAAATGTTTCTAATTTGCCCCAGGCGGGAGCATTCGTGTCGTTCCGACACATCTAGTTGGGAATTTTTATATGTTATTTTGTAGGTTTTTTTTTTAGTATAATACAGTTGGTTTCATTTCTGTTGCAATTTGTTTCGGGTTATATCCTTTTTTAGCTCAGTTGACTATAAATCATCTGAGCTATAGTCGTGGTCCATTGTCCGTCGTCCGTCCGTCATTCTGTCCGTCCGTCCGTCCTTCCTTAGATGTGGCACGTTTTGAAACCGTAAGACCTAGGAATCCTAAATTCGGCTTAATGTAAGATGTCCCCAAGATCTCTTGCCAAGCTGAAAACTGGGTCTTTGCGACTTCGTTCCTTTGAGAAATTAAGGAAAACCCTCAATTTTTTATTAAAAACCTATTTTCACACTTCAGGACCGCCTTATATCAAAACCACTCATCTGTTTTTTCTCATATTTGTTATAAATATTCCTCTATACAGTTCCTATGTACATGCCAGAAAAAAGGTCTGTATTGTATAATTTAAAAAAGTTATGGGCTCAAACATAATGCATTTTGTAAAAAACCAGGAAAGATATTGATCACTTAACACAAAACATGCTAAAACTAAGGACTTTTTTCCAGTAATATAACTTAATTAATCAAAATTAAATTTTAGATCAAAATCTTTAAAATTTTTAAAAATATTAGCAAAAATAAAAAAAAAATTGGTACCTTAAATTTTGCCCAACTTTGGCCAAGGCACATTTTTTTTCCCCTGTAAGTACTGTGGATTTAATTTCCACAGCATGTACACGTAAGAACTTAATCTGTTAAAATCTGAAATTTGAAAATAAAAGCTGCAAAATTAGGCTAGTTATTGAATTTTTTTTTAGGCTCTTGTTGTATTCCCTTACATTGTCAAGCAGTTCACTTTAGTCACTGTAAGTCATTCAGTGCAGCTCTCTATGCTCCCCAGGCTGTTGGGATAATGTTATGCAATCCCTTCACTAGGGCAAGCCCTCTCTCCACTTAGTTGAGCTTGATCAGGCTGTCTGCAGTTAATACCATACCAGGGAGGACTAATAAACAAGATGAATCTTATAATTTTAATGTTAAATAAATTCTTTTTGATGAGACTTGGACATTTTTTTTTTTTTTAAGAAAAAAAAAATTCAGGAATTTAATCCTTATATTTAAATGTGATAAAATATTAGGATGTAATGTGAGTGGTAACTGACTATTTGTTCCCCTGGTGCATCACTAAATGGTTTAGCTCAAGTCCATTATTCTATAATTTACAGTTTCATTTTAGCAGGGCTATATTCTCATAGCTTTTCTAATGATAATATACATGAAAAACCAAAAGAAATAAAAATATTTTGCAGTTACTAATATTTTCCAAAATTCAGCTGAGCGATGTGACCCATGGGTCCCTTGTTACTAGACTATTGTCGTTTTCTTGTTTTCATGCCTTTTAGTATCCCCATCATTGCCACATGACAGTACTGTGAGCATTATAAGTAAAACACTTATAAACAGATTTCTTCCATATTATGCATATACATAGATATGGGTTATAGGATGAGGTACATAAAAATCCGGGTCATGACCTTTCCTATGAACATGGCCTTGATCTTGAACATTTCTATGTTTTGTGAAAAATATCATTTCTCAAGTGGATCGATGTATCTATCTGAAAATCAAAATGAAAGAAGTCAGATGATGGGTTGTTGAAAGAGTTTGAAAACCTGTGACCTTGCTTTTACCCTCAAGGTCATACAATTTTTGTGAACCTTATAACTTTGAAGCACCCTATCTTTTTTCTTCTAATATGACACACGATTTGTTTCAACCAAGATCTCCGACATGTTTGAAGACTGGTGACCTTGACCCCGTTTTTCAAGGTCAAATATGCTGAAACATAAGGTTTTTTTTTAACCCCAATAACTTTGCAGTACAGAATTTATTTTCATCAAATTTGATACACAAATTGTTTCCACCAGTATCTCAGATTTGTTCGAAGACTGGTAACTTTCAGCTTGATCTTCAAGGTCAAATCTGCAAATTTATAGGATATTAGTTTACCCCCTATCTTTTGAGGTACTGCTTCTGTTTCCTTCAATTTTGACACACACAAAAATATTTCCACCAATATCTCTAATTTTGTTTTTGACTGATAACCTTGACCCTGGTTTTGAAGGTCACACCTGGATCAACCTTGGTAACTAGTCAAGTGTCAGTATATGCTTCTGAAGATGGGGGTTAATTTTTGAAAGGGTAATGCATCAATTGTCTGGGGATATTATTTCTAGTTCAAATATATAATTCTTGTAACCCCTCACGGGTGAATTTTATTATGTAATCAGTATTTTTATAATAAGCATAGAAAGAAGAAACAGGCATTAAGTTTACTCAAAGGTAGCTGGTTACAATATCTGGCAATGGCTGTTTGTGAAACAAAAGACCATTTCATTTTGATTCAGTCAATGTGTTAAATAAACGGACTAATTTTATAGTCAATTTGTAAAATGCCTGAAAATTTCAGTCATTTTATAAACTGCCTGAGTGAACCATCAACTTTGTAAATTGACTGAAAATTTGAGGCAATTAACAAATTGGCTGACTTTACATATTCACTTTAATATATATATATATATATATATATATATATATATATATATATATTATATCAGGGTTCGTAAGTCCTTAAGTCAATTGTTTTCAATTTGAAAACTCAGATCTTAAAAAGTCATGAATTTTTAGGAAATTCTCAAGGTCATTAAAAGGTCTTGATTTTTCATTTTCATGCTGCCCAAAAATGTTCTGTATCAACTTTGTTATATTTATCAAACATTTAACGGCACTTGAAATCCGAGCCTTCACCTGGGTATTTCTCACCTTAGTTTCCTGTTCTATTTGGGTTGACATCCGCTCTTTCAAATCTGGGCTGTAAACCCGTCATTGTCGTCATGCCATTCTTACTAAAACTTTTGAAAAAAAAAAATGCCAAGGCAGTCTTTAGTTAGTTAAACATGCGCACAAGATGCAGTATGTCAAGATTTGTTCACAGGATACATAGCGAACCAAATTCCAAATTTGTCTGTAGTGGAATATTCATGGGAATGGCGAGCTTTGTGCAAATGCAAGTTCACATCACAGGGGAGGAGCTTAAAATAGTGCGCATGAGAATAAAAATGATAGATTTTTCAGTGTCATTTGCAACAAAGCGTTGTTTTATAAATAAAAGTGGTTTATCTTTTATTAATTTAAGCGCAGTGTTTTATTTAAACCTATTTCCCGGGGGGACAAAAAACGTTCACTACTTTTAAAAGTGGGGCCCGCGTTATTGGAATACATGTAGAAAGAACGTCATGTAGCACCAAGTTTAGAAACTTCACTGGACCTCAACAAACATTCAGGTAGCATAATATAATGAACGAATTACCGTCGCGAACCACATAGACGTAGCTCTTCGACACATACACACATAATATAATATTCTGCTATGTGCTTGCTTTTTGTGCCTTTTCTGGGATCGAATGTATTATACTTTCAAAGATGAGAGAATAAGCACATGTTTAAATACTCTATTGTTTTTCCGCATGGATGTTTAAAAAACAAGCCCTATTGTTAAACTAATTTCCCGCACGTAAGCCCATATACATCCACCGGGGCAGCTAATACATCAAAGCCGCGGGTTTCTAAAGCTAATTCGATAGCTGTACGCAACAACTTTGATCCCTACTATCAGAAACTTGAAAAGGTATACAATTAAGTATGGTCTAGATTTCTCCTGTATTACCGCCCATTGCGGCCCCGTGCCTGGCAACACAAGTCCATGGGCGTGTACAGGTGCGGAAAGCTCATTAGTGATAGCGGATTAGTACCTAGAGCCCGCGGTACTTACAAGTACTTGACGGAGTAGCCCGCACGCTAGAGTACACCCATTGACGATCTCGACTCCCTGTTTAGGGATTTGTATCTAACATATAGAGTGCTCAACAATGTGGCCAATAACTGCTGTTAGCTGGTAAGAAAACCACAGAAGTCTCTCGGTGCGTGACACTGAAAGCGCAGTTGGCGACTGCGTAAATCTAACTCGCTGGATTTGTTGTGTCACCTTAAATCGCTGTATACATGTATTTATGTAGCGACATGAAAGTTGAAATGCGGGAAAAAGAACGTAATTTTATCGGAGACATCATGTCGCGAGGATGAAGATCATTTTTTTAACTAGATTTGCTTGAGGGGTATGTGTTATAACAAACGTATGTGTTCATTCATTTGTGTGTTGCAAAAGCACTCCCAAATGAATACTCTGAAACGGGTATAGGCCAATTTTACCTGACGAAACGAACGGGACTTCAAATCGGATGAGTGGCATCTGCAGGATGTAGTTTGATTTGAAGCAGCCTGGAGTCTGATTTATCGTGTTGTCACAGCTGTTTCCGTGAAAAATTCCGTGAATACGGGGAGTCACTGGTGACATGAAGTCTAAGATGAGGTCATTTTGACGTAATGTGGCATACGTCCGACTCATCGTACCTCAGATGTGTTACAAACAGGAAATATGACTTCAGTTGATTATGAAACATGATGATGATTGTGGACTGATTGACTGTTTCGTAATATATCACATTAGAAATTACACAGGATGTTCGATGGATCGGATCAGTGGAGATATATATGTTTAGGGTGACAATTTTTACCAGCGGAGAATTATATGGTTAGGGTGACAATTTATTCAACGGAGAGATATATGGTTGCAAAAAATCATTTAAATATATTGATAGATTATAAGAAGACTGCAGATAAGAAAAACACTATTATATTTTGGTATATATAGCTTATATTTGGGGAAAATTCAATATGACTTTTTTGATGTACGTGACTTAGCAGCGGCATCTTTTTTTGCGTGGAGACCGACTCATGCGTGTTTATGCCATTCCCTGAGTTAGTAAATAGACAGGGGTATATTGTCAAAAGAGAAAAACGCAAGCCATTGTGCTTCAAGCGCCAAGTGACTCACAGAACCTGTAAGGCTCTACGGTTAATGCGAGATAACATATGACTGACATGACAACCTGTCTGTTACAAGTGGATGGTACACGGATGGTACACGTGTTCATGCGGTAGGTACAATTGTCTTTTAGTCGTTTTTGGTTGTGCTTCACATTATTAATTTATTATAATATGATGTATAGTTACAGAATGATATATAATAATGATAAATTATAATTATACATTTTAATATTATTGCATTACACAACATAACATGGTATTAAAACAATACATTGTATAATATAAATAATTTAATTAAATAATGTTATATTTTGATATTTTATGTTACAGTTTATTCTAATATCACAGCATATAACCATAAAGTGTATTATATTTGATCATATTATGCAATGGCGTATTATTAAAAAAATTGTGGTATTATGTTTAACTTAATTTGATTAAATTATATAATATTATATAATTATATTATGTTATGTTATTATATTATATCATATTATGTTAAATTATTTTATATTATTTTATATTAAGTTATATTATATTATTTGCCTTGCTAAAAGGGTTTATGGGATTTAATATTGTTAAAATATAAACACGATTACCTTTCAAACATAGACTTGACCATATGACCAAGTTTACAGTACTTCAAATAATACCATGATTGTTAATAATACAGTAAATAAAATAAAATAATAATAACTGTCAATAGGGTTAGTTTTCAATATCTGTTTAGACAATAAACTAATATATTTCTTTTTATTTAAGGTATTTCTATAGAAGTATCTGATATAATCTAAAAAATATATATTATAACATCATGTATTATCTGTTGTATAATATACATGGTAACTAAGTACAATATATAGATATATATATATATACATATATATATATATATATATATATGTATGTATATTTATATATAGTGAAACCCCTCTAGAGCGTACAGTCACGGGACCTGGGGTGTGTGATATGATATATCATATAACATAGATTGGAAATTTTTAATGATAAACCCCGATTTATTATGACAATCATCCCCTAAAATATAATGTACATATTCATGCTCTGACGATTTTCTACTCACACTGATCTGAAGAGGAATTATAATATTCATATTGGAAAGCATATTTGTTGTTTATTTCACCTCGGCTGCTTATTTTGCGGTAATCACCTATTTTCCTGTCCCGCAAAATAAATTAAGGCAATACACCCTAAAACATTTATTCATAACTTTACAATTATAATCAGGACTGGAACCATACATTTAATGAGAATTATTCATGTTAAATCTTGAAAAACTAGTATGAAATCCAAAGGTTTGATATTATTGAAAACATATTTTGAATTAAAATATTTATCGCTCAGTTTATATCTGATTTTTTGGGTTAAATTATAAGTTAAGAAAACTTCCAAAATATCTGATTTCACAGCAATTCATGATATTCTGAAACTTCATCTTAGAATGCAAATAAAAATAAAATGAAGGAAAAATATAAGAAAAACAGTTATTTTTGAAGTACTAAAATATAGGAGTGAGCGAGTAGGATCGTTGGGCAGCCTACATATATAAACTGCTCATGCACACAAATCTTGCGCATGGCATAGCATTCATCACCTCAGTCTTAAACGCATTGCTTTTGAGGTTACTTTTTGTCTGATAAATATAATTAAAAAGTATTAATTTGACAAAGAATGCTGTGGTTAAAAAGTACCAACCAAAGCCAGTTGGTACATTTACGTGAACACCGCAGGTATGGCTTTTCTTGGGGTATATTGGTTAATTAGCAGGTTGTTTGCAAATTATAGTACGTGACTTGGGAGTGGCACAGGGCGAGCTAAACGAAACCAGAGGCCCCGTAAGGTAATACATAACGCTGTAATTACATTACTCATGGGATTGATTAATACCACTAGGCGGCTTTCTTACGCTAATCACCCAAATCAGGTGTGACGCCAGGAACCTTTAATCAGTTAGATCTTTACAGAATTGGTGCTATTTCTTTGTGTTAAAAAATCGTCAAGGTGTGTTGGTAGGCAATAACCTGTGACCTAGATTGTTTATTATGTAATACAAAGCGCAAGGACAAATATATAAAACCAGACTGGCACCTAATCCGCCGTGTGCGGGACCATATAGTGTAATCTTAATGTGGGGACCATGCGATTTAATCATGATTCGACCTGTTCCCTTCCAACAGCGATATGCGAATCTCGAAAGCAACTCTTTCGCGTAAACAGTTTCCGGGAAAAATAAAAAAAATAAAATTACTGGCCCCTCATTCGTATACTGAGCCTGAAGTCATTCTGTTTTTTTTCCTGGTCAGCGGATCTTGAGTACACGTAATATCAGTGTATACGCGTGAAATATCATATGGATAATTTTATTGTTTTAAACATAGAATGTTTCGTTTTATCTGACATTTTTTATTTATTGCCACCCGCTTCCGCGGAACGGGGGTCATTGAAATGGGTTTGTCTCTCTGTCCCTCTGTCTCTCTGTGTGTCCGTCCGTCAGGTTCGTATCCGGGAAATAACTTTCCTTTATTTTATCCAGTTTCATTCAAATTTGGGTCAGTGATTGCATACCTTGGTTGGGATTGGTTTTGGATTGTCTATCTAAAAAAATAACTCTCTCCAGTTCAAAAAGAAAATTATCAAATTTTAGTCCAATATCTCAATGTGTTTAAGTTTGTATGTTCGCCTGCAGATGTCTCCACGTGTCATAGTGGATTTTGGTCCTATTCCTCAATGTGTTTTAGTTTTTATGTTCACCTGTAGAGGTCTCTACATGTCATTGTGCATCTGTTTAAGTTTTCATGTGCGTTCAAGATTTTCTCAACATGTTATAATTTTGGTTGTTTATCAAGCATGAAAGACAAAAGATCCCAAAGCGAAGGACATTAATTCCATGAATGCGCTTGTTATGTTTTTCGGTTTTTACAAAAGAATTAATATAAATATCAGTTTAATGTTACTAGGGAATTGCTTGTATAAAGCATAGTCGACACATATATCAGGACAATAACAAAAGTTTTTGTTATGGTTTACTTTATGAGACACAGTGACCCAGTCGTAATGTATGAAGAGATCTAATTCATTAACCATCCTTAAGCGGAGACATTAATTTTTGTCGCTATTAACCTTCTTCTTCTTATTTATCTTCTTCTTCTTTGTCTTCTAATTATTATTAGTAGTAGTGGTAGTACTTTCATTATTTTGCCAATTTTATTATCATATTTTATTGATTTTTTACTCAGGATGTACCTTCCTGTGGTCCAATCACTTTGATGCAGACTCGTGACCTTGACCTTTTTTTCAAAGTCACAGGGCTAATCGTGCGATTATTTTCGATTTTTAATAAAAGTAACCAAAGACTGCTGTAGGTCTGTAGCCAACATCACCTGCTTCATGAGACAAAATGATATTTTCCATATGTTCTTGAAGAAAATTGTCACTTCTGCTTTAATCGTCAAATAATGATCTTTGAAAGAGATGGATTGAATTAGTATAAACACAGGCGCTTGAACCGCTATTAGTCTAGATTTTGGTTAAATTTGTTCTTTTCTAGGTCATTTCCTTATAACTATTACTTAACTGACATTTTCTTAGCTTTTTTCACACTAAATGGCCCATCTCTTCATTATTTACTTAATATTTGAGATAGGCAGGCAAAAAGCCCCCGTGGTTAGGTCCGACAACCATGCCATAACAACCGAGGACGCGCTTTCTGATTGGTTGATATTTCTACTACTGGAGTCTTCAGATGGTGATACCGCTGACGTAACAATGGTTCAGCCAGTCACACGTGTACTTCAAATTTAGTCTGAAACCGATGTGCCATGGCTGTCAGGCCTAACAACGGGGGCTTCTTGCCTGCCTATCTCAGATATTAAGTAAATTATATAGAGATGGGCCATATAGTGCGAAAGACGCTGAAAATGTAAGATAAGTAATAGTAATAAGGAAATGACCCAGAAAAGTAACAAATTTAGCCGAAATCTACACTAATAGCAGTGCAAGCGCCTGTGGTATAAACAATATTTTCTTCGCAAAATTTTCGAATGACAAATCATTCACGTTTGAATGCATGATATAGATATGTCTTTTATATCTCAGGATATAATATTCTCAGAATAGAATAAATATCTCACGAATGGATGTAGTTGTCAGTACCAAATATCACAGCAGTGGGCATACGATTTTGTGAGAGGTATGAAATATTTAGCTGCAGTTGGCGCAATCTGTATTTCACTGCCTTCTGTGAGAATTTGTTTTCCCCATTATAGGCGATAAGGGATTTAAGTTTCACGTATTTCACCACGAGAAACAATACATAGTAAGGGAAATGAGTTGAGTTAAGATCCATTAATATAACGAATTTAATTAGACGGAAAGATGAAATATACACATCTTCTTCTGGTGGTTCATTAAAAGAAACATGATTGTCTTACAAATGTATGAGCATTCTGAGCAACACAGCATAACAGGTTCATATCAATTTTTAAAGTTTAACGTACAGAACATATAAAGTTGTCCAGTCCTAATATAGGCTGAAACAATGTTTTTTTTATACATATAAACCAGCAATCTGCATTCTAAGGGATGAATACCTCCTAAATATGTGCATTCACTTATTCGGTCCATATTCTCAGGTTCATTCGTGTATAAGTGCCTCTGCATATGTAAATATTCATGTATGCCGTTCTTGAAACCGGATCATGTTCAGGGCCTTACCAAAATTGATTCTTCCATAAAAACATTTCCGAAATGTCCTGAAAATTTCATGCGATTCCGTTCATGGTTGCATGAATTATATTGTGAACAAACACAGAAATGCACACACACGAACGAGAATGAAATGATGTACCCTCCCGGCGAAGGCAATGATAATTATATACTTTTAAGTGTATAAATTACAATTATAATCCCATCAAACCTAGAAGAAGAACGCAAATACAGAAATCTTTAAATGTTTAGGATTAAATATGACACACTTAAACGTTGGGTACAAAAACCTGACATTTATATAATATGTTAACAATATGTGTTAAGAGTTCCGCTACTGATAATTTCATTTCATTTCATTTCAGGTAACTATAATTTAGGAACAAGAAATTTGGCGTTGATTGACAATTTTATCACGTATGTTTTGACCTCATATGAGAGTGACGTCACTGTTCTTTAGTGACACATCCTGATAAGATGGAAGGCTTCCAGCAGATGAACAAACTTGTAGCCAACAAGAACAACTTGATAGACCTGCAGCTTCGCCGGACTCTGACACAGTTTGAGCGGGAAAAGACATTCAGCATCGCTCAGATCGACCAGGAAAGGCTGGACGTACACGATTTCCTGCGTGACCTTCGTCGGTGCGACTCTGACGGTACTCCAGAATCTAAAAAGTAAGGAACCGATCTCTGTTTCTGTTTCTCTGTTTCTCTGTCTGTCTCTCAATCTGTCTGTCTGTCTCTCTCTCCATACAATGTTTACATGATATATGAACCCAGGTTTTTATTTTTTTCAGAAATAAAGAAGGAGTTGATGCGGGACACTACGAATTGTTTCGACATTATAGTTAAACAGAAGCGGATCCAGAGGGGGTCCAGGGGGTTCGACCCCACCCCCCTTTTTGAGCCGCAACCGTTTGGAAGGGATTCAGACCCATTTGTGCAATCTGATTCCCCTTTTCCACACCTAGGGACCTCCTTTAGGTTTTGTGCTTAGTCCTCCTGGGTTGGACCTCTCCCTATCCTAAAATTTTGAAAACCCCTGTTAATCCATTTGGAGCGGTAGCAGCATATTTTAAGTAGATAGGCACTTACAATAATGAAGCCTGCTTTTATTAATTTTAATAAATCCTAAAACGACGTTCAGGGATGGGTCAACTGATTTTAGAAGTTGTTACAGATAAATGAACCAGAACATATATTTTAGTGGGTCCTGGGCTTTCTGACAAACCCCAAAAAAATGGGTAAATGTAGAAAAAGGTAGTTTCTTTATGCTGTAGTATCTGTACGGGTGCCCATCAAGGGTGTGGCTTGTAACAATAGTGACGGTTATTGCAATAGCGGTCACCGTGACTATTGTAATTACGGTCATTATTTTAATAAATGTTGTTATTGATATAAATAATGGCGTAGGGATGGATTGTTACGTTTTTTTTCAGAATAATAAAAGTCCCTAAATAGTTTACAAATAAAAACAAATATACTGAAATGATGAAATTTAAGCAAAACAATTTAGACGGACTCCTGAAGTAGTGAGACAAGGGGCCGCTGGTTATTATTATAATCTTGACGTTTATAACAATAGTGGTTGCTGGACGCAATAACTATTGTAATTAATGTCACAATTGTAATAACGTTACAAATTTCAAACAGATGCTTTTGCTGGGAGATTGGGGATGAATTGTGATTTTTTTTTCCGTCGACAATTTCAACCACTATTGTTATAAAAAATATTACAATAGTGGTTGCAACTGCAACCCCTGTTGTAATAAATATTACCATTGTGACCGTAAATACAATAGTGGCTGGCATAATCTGGCCCTCACCAACTACTATTTTAATAATTATTACAATAGTGAACTTTATTGCAATAGTGATTGCAACAGTGCAGGCTCCATCTTTACCAAGGAGTATTCGGGCCATGGATGCAGGCGACAGGCAAATGTATTACACCCCCAAAAAATATTTTTAGAGCTTATTGTGTCTACTCGGAAGTGACTGACATTATTTGATGAGAGCAGAAAAACGATTCGCAACTCTCAATAAATTTATTATAATTCATAATTATTACAAGTTTTCATCCCCGGATTTCCACGTTTTTTAAAATGTCTTTATTTCTGAGTTTATGCGTTTATTAAACGACACATAAATGAACTCTCAGCGAGAATGTAAAATAAATGTTACTGACAATATCAACATGGAAACAAAAAGCAAGGGGCAAGATATTTCACTGATATCAGATATTTGCATATTAATGTAATTTTGTTTAGTTGAGAAAATGTTTCTTTTTTATCTTTTATTTATGTATATGATCTTTCCATCCTCTTTTTTTATTTCTGTAGATGGCTAGGGGAGAGAACAGAGGGCATGCGTCTAGTAAGTCGCCGTATAAGCAGATTTAGCACGGTGAACCGTTCAGCGCCATCCTCAACCACATCAGACGTCACCAGTAACCTTGACCCTGATGAAGAAAATAATCTCGACTCCCGCTCGGTGAGCAAGTCTTTCACTTCAAGCACACAAGCTAAAACTACGCTTTCTGATACTCTTACCACAAGAACAGAACCCGTTGAGCAAAAAACATTTACAAAAACAGTCCCTCCGAGAACTGGTCCGGTCAAATTTCCAGGTTTACGTCACAGAAAGCCCCTGGTAACAATCAAACAAACGGACAATGGACATTCAGAAAACAACAGTGAAAAAGGTAAACCACTTAAAAATACGCCCAAACTTATTCCGATGGATTCGAATGCATACCGGCGGATTCCGATTCATTACTCACCGCGACAACCTCTATTCCTGCCACAACCAGACACAAAACTACGGATTCATATCGATGACATTGGCAATGTATCCCTAATGCGCGTTCCCGTGAACGAGGAGCGACCTTTGACTGCTCCACGATTGCTTGCGGGTCAGTATAACAGACTGCCCCAAACAGCATTTAGTAGTGGAAACACATTGAAAAGAGGAAATTCTTTCGTGAGAAAATTCCTACATAGTTCCCAAAATACAAGACCATCCCAGAAATCTGTCAACAGAAGACTGAAATCTTTTTACGACCAGCTGAAGGAGATGAAATTACAACAAGAAGCAGATCAAGAAGACAAAGAAGCCAAACGGAAGGAGGAACAATGGAAACTACTCGCTGGTGTTGTTTACAATGAGAAAAATAATAACAGTTAGAAATGTTTGTGTATGACATCTAAGACAATCACTTAAAGCCAGATATTCACCTACCTTTCCTGTAGAAGTTATGTGATTTCTGGCTTTTTTGCGTGCATATAAATGAACTGTAGTTTATTCATGTTCAGAAAAGTTCTTATAACGCCTCTGTGACGGATGTATGAACCTGTTTATCTGCAAGCTGTTACATGAGCTAATTTTGACAAACAGAAAAAAAAGTAACCTAGGATGGAAGGTTGCATATGAAGTTTAAAGGACACTCTAGTCCGTCCCACCACCCATGTCTACCAATTTTTTCGTGATTGTTTTTGTGTGCGTCAGAGAACGCCAAAACGTTTTGGCCTTAGGACAGAAAGAAGAAAATGCGTAATTAACTCTTATGGAAATAATAGCCTACCTTATGCCATTCACCTGTAAACAATTTAAAACTTAGCTCAGCTGACTGAAATCATCTGAGCTATAGCGATCACTCTTTGTCCAGCGTCCGTCATGGTGACCTATAGTCTGTGATCTATGGACCGAAAACATTATTTTGAGCACCCAGACAGTCAGATGAAGCACAAATTGTAACCATTAGGCCTAGAAACTTCTAACGTAAACTTGAGAGAGGTCCTGGGTTAATGTTCATGGAAACGTGATTTAGGTCACCGCGACCTATATTTTGCGAGTTATAGGAAAAAGATGTCATATGAGCAAATCTCCTTGGAAACCTGAAATTAGGTCATGGTGACCTATATCCTGCAACCTGCGGGCAAAAAACATGATTTTGAGCAGGCAGACAGTCGAAAGGGGCTCAAATTGTAACTATTAGACCTAGAATCTTTAATGTAGCATTCTTGGTGGTCCTGGGCAAATGTCCTTTGAAACATAAAATTAGGCAACCGTGACCTAAATTTTGTGATCTATAGAAAAAAAGTCATTTGAGCACCCTGAATGTCAGATCTGCACAAATCATTTCTCTCAGGCCTAGAATTTTCATAAGAAAATCCTGGGAGTTTCCAGGCCAATCTACTTGGAAACCTTAAATTAGATCATGATGACCTATTTTCTTTGACCTACTGGCCTAAACAAGATATTTGGCAAAAAGGCAGTCAGACGAACAATATTGCATCTCTTAAACCTAGAAACTTTTAATGTAAATTTAGGGAGATCCCGGGTCACTGTTCATGGAAACATGGAATGAAGTCACCTTGGCCTATATTCTTTGAATTACTAGCCGAAAACATGATTTTGAGCACGGAGACAGTCAGGGTACAAATTGTATCAATTTTCCTTGGAATTTTCTAACATCTCATCCAGGGAAGTCTAGGACGAATCTCCTTGAAAACCTGAAATTTGGTCTTGAGGACCTATATCCTGTGAGCTACTGGCTAACAACAGGATTCTAAGCAACCAGACAGTCACACAGGGCACAAAACTTAACTGTTGGACTCAGAACCTTCTATTGTAAAATCCAAGGGGGTTCTTGGCAAGTCTCCTGTGAATCTTGAATTTAAGTAACTGTGACATATATTCTGTAAGCTACAGAAAAAAAAAGATTTTTGTACTGTGAAAGTCAGATGGACACAAAAGTTAAGGGTTGAATCTTGAACCTTCTTACTTAAAATTCAAGGAGGTCGTAGGCAAATCTCCTTCAACACCTGAGAAAAGCTCATGAAACCCTCTATTGTAATGTAGTAAGAGCGGACAACCTTATTTTGAGCATCCAGAAAGTCAGACGGGGCCTTAATCTTATATGTTGGATCCAGAAAAGTGCTTGCAATTTCTCTTTGGACAACTAAAATAAGGTCACTTTAACTATTTCATGTTAGCTGTGAAAGAACATGATTTTAGAACCCTTTTAGTCAGACAGGAACAAATGGTAGCGGTTGGACCTTAAAACTTAAGGAATCCTAAATAAGGTCTCGGTGACCCATATTCTGTGAAAATTTAGCACCAGATAAGTTCCTTCTTGGAAACTCTTACAAAGGTTGTTGTACATCACATGTATTATATTTTTCAAGGCCTTTGGACAAATCGCTTTATTCTTAGCACTTTTGATGTCATTCCATCCATTCTAAATAATAAATGATAAAAACTGCTTCACCCATTTGTCAAATTCAGCTGAGCGTCATTGATTAGGGCCAATGGTATGAGTAACTAATCTATTCTGTAGCGACATCTTGCCACCAATCTATGAAATGTACATTGCAGGATACAGTGATGATGTCCTAATACACATGACGCACAGAGGAGGCACCCGTAGTCAGGGAACCAATAATCAAGAGCTGTCGACCCCTGTTTACAGCGAGACTTGTATTCTCCCCATGCACGCACTTTACTGTGTCGTCACATTTCTCCAAGGAGGATAAACGATGGCTTGACGCCATGAACCACGGATAAATATGAAACATGTTATAATCAGGCCGTAAAGGGAATAATACTGTATTCAGAAATATTAGTTGGGATTTTATTTTCGTGGTTTTCGTGGATCAAAGTAATCCACAAATTCATGATCCGAACGATAAAAAAAACACATGGTCAAAGAATATTTTATATATTTATAACGGCAGCTGGTGGTCGCCTTCATCTATATTTATTATCGCTGGATGACTTTTCAATAAAGGTACATAAATTATTATTACTATTTTATGATTGTCATTGATGTATATAATAAATGTGCTGAATAATTTTCGCTGTAAATTGCTATAAACAATACGTGTTATACATATTCTGTTGTCAATTCCGTAATTTCCCCTAATATCGCACAAATGCGGCTTCCATAAATGTTTAAAATGAAACAATATCAAACTTTACTTTAAACTGAATCCATATCCCCACATTTCCTTTTTTTCAACATTTCGAGTGAAATATTCCACAACAATAGCACAATTCTATCGCGCAAAGCGGTATAGTAGGCCTTATGGATACGACAAAAACGGTACACCTGTGCCAATGTTCGTTACCACGGTTACCGAGGCATGTCTATGTAAACTCCTTTGCATTTCCGCGGGATGCGAATGTAAAGTGTAAAGAACTCATATTTCGAATATTGCCGACTACAGCTGCGTGCATAAAAATGAGCCATAATCAGACAAGCGGTTCTTCTTCCTAATATTGCCGATAGTTGTGCATAAATGTTCGCGTAAGCAGGCCTAAGCGTCGCAGAATTCTAGTGTGCAAATTATATCACGCTATTTTTCAGACGAGTCAAATCTCTGTCTAGTCGACCCATTAAACCGATTACTATGTGTTTTAAAATATCGAAATAGTTGACACGTCGAATAACGAAGGAACCTCTTGTCTCAAGGCCGCGTCCAGGATTTACATGCAAGTTCCACATTCGAAAACCGCCATGATGAAAGAAAAGATTAAAAACCTTTTTGCGGACGGGCCCCGTTTCATTTTCCTCCGTTCAAGTGAGGGTTTACGTTTTCTGTGAACGTGATGTAAACGGGCGTTATAACTAAAAGGCAATGAAATGTGTGCCACGGGTCAATCACGGCTTATTAATTCCTTTGTTAGGCTCTGGTCGGGCGAGGCTTGTATGCGCAACTTTGACCCGACTGATCGCTGTACAGGAGCAACCGAGAGATAACATCTCAGTCGAACCTGCGGTGTATTACCTGCTATCGTCTTCCTTGCGTAACCCATATGGAGATATTTATTAAACCATGATTTCCTATCATTGTCTTTCCACGAATTCAAATACCACACGATATGCGTTTTGTACAAAAACCACGATGTTATCTGAATCTACGGTATTTATATCGTCAGCAGGTAGGGTAACAAAAATGACGCACTGTCCTCTTTCTGTCATTGTAGCAAGTTTTTGTTAAGCAAGTTTGTGTCGAGATAATCGCGAAAAAATAAGGAGGACAGGGGTATTGGGCAGACCATAGCTGCAAAATGCCCTTTGCAAAACCTATGACTTGCAGCCAGAAGGCCTTTTAAAAAACGCCTGCTTTTCAATATGCTTGAATTATTTTGGCGTGACGTCAACATATTATAAACACATGGATATAAACAAATTGAGCTGTCTGTGTACGGTTGGATCGGCGTTCTCTGGTCTATTTCTATAAAAGGTTAAATGGACTATATTTATAGTTAATAGGCATTAGATATCGGACGAGGCCCCTTTAATTCTGCGCCAGTTTATGATGTGTTAAGTTAACCTTTGTTTCCACGGTCTATCAAAGGACTGAAGCCATACTCGTACATGAAATTGACATCTTCGATAGTTTATCTATTTGTATATATTTTTATATGGGAATTCTGGTGTTATTGTGATAATGAATATGTATGGTACCTCAGAAAAATTACTTTGAATATTTGAAACCTGGTTCAGAAAAGGATCAAGAGGGGAAACCCGGGCAAGGGGTCTGAACGCCCATTTTTTCATCCACTGTAACATTTTTAAGGGTTAGCTGTAAAAAGGGTTTTTAACCATTTTAACCAAAAACATTTTAAAGTTATTTTTTCAGAAAAAAATCGTTGCGGACTAGACCCCCCCTTTCCGGACCTGTGTATTCTTTTCCCATTAATATTCCAGGGTTGGAATTTATGTATCATTAAATGTAATAACATTTTTAGGGGTAATACCTGAGTGTGTCGGATAAATTTTGTTTGCCACGGAGTTGTTCATTACATTGAAGCGTTTATAACAAACAGTCGTGTGATATATATAGTTGATATTTCAAAACCGATACACATTTATGTTTGATTATTTCATTTGTCCATAACTGACAGCACTTAGCTTTTTAATGTGATTTACGCCGACATGTAACATTTGTATTTACGTTCCCCAAGGAATTTCATATTGAAAATTCAGCTTTTCTTGTCATATAATAAAATCTTGTACAAGTGGCCTTGGATCCAAGCTGATAATGACATCAGAAAAGAAGCTCTGTCGCATTACACATTAGCTGAGACCATACAACCATAAACCAGTTAGATATGTATGATTAACGTATTAAAGAAGTTGAACTATTTTAAAAGTGATTGATGCATTTGAAAAAGTTTCTGTATATTTATAAAATTATTATAAATTTGGCTAAACGTAATTAAAGTGGACGTTAAGGCATAGCATTCAGACCTTAGGTATTACTTATTAGATAAGGAATATTTTATTTTCACTCATGGTGCTCCTTGATTGCAAGCTGATTTTTAATTATTTTGACCTGCTTTGACATCTCTACAGACTCTCTTATCTTTGACATCTCTATAGAGGCTGTTATCTCAGAGGACCAAAAGGTTCGATTTGACATACTTTGACTTATCTATACAGACTGTTATCTCAGAGGAGCAAAACAATAGAGTTGACCTCTTTTAACATCTCTATACAGACATTTATCTCAAAGGAGCGAAAGGTTCGATTTGACCTACTTTGACTTCTCTATACAGACTGTTATCTCAGAGGAGCAAAACAACAGAGTTGACCTACTTTGACATCTCTATACAGACATTTATCTCAGAGGAGCGAAAGGTTCGATTTGACCTACTTTGACTTCTCTAAACAGTTTATTATTTCAATGGAGCAAAACAACAGAGTTGACCTACTTTGACATCTCTATAAAGACATTTATCTCAGAGGAGCAAAAGGATCGATTTGACCTACTTTGACTTCTCTACACAGTTTATTATTTCAAAGGAGCAAAACAATAGAGTTGACATACTTTGACATCTCTATACAGACTGTTATCTCAGAGGAGCAAAATAATCGAATTGACCTATTTTGACATCTCTATGCAGAATGTTTTCACAGAGGAGCAAAAAGGATCGATTTGACCTACTTTGACATCTCTATACAGACTGTTATCTCAGGAAAGAAAAAAGGATCGATTTGACCTATTTTGACATCTCTATACAGTTAATTATTTCAAAGGAGCAAAACGATAGAGTTGAACTACTTTGACTTCTCTATACAGACTCTTTTCTCAGAGAAGCAAAAAGGATCGATTTGACCTATTTTGACATCTCTGTACAGTCTGTTATCTCAGGGGAGAAAAAGGATCGATTTGACCTTCTTTGACTTCACCGTACAGTTTATTATTTTAAAGGAGCAAAACGATAGAAATGACCTACTTTGACTTCTCTATACAGTTTATTATTTCAAAGGAGCAAAGCAACAGAGTTGACTTACTTTGACTTCTCCATTGAGTTTATTATTTCAAAGGAGCAAAACAATAGAGTTGACCTACTTTGACTTTTCTATAGAGTTTATTATTTCAAAGGAGCAAAACAATAGAGTTGACCTACTTTGACTTCTCTATACAGTTTATTATTCCAAAGGAGCAAAACAATAGAGTTGACCTACTTTGACTTCTCTTTACAGTTTATTACTTCAAAGAAGCAATACAATAGAGTTGACATACTTTGACTTCTCTATACAGTCTTTTATTTTAGAGGAGCAAAGGTTCGATTTGGCCTACTTTGACATCCCATACAGACTCTTTTCTCAGGGGAGCAAAAAGGAACGATTTATCCTACTCCTGCTATCTCTATACAGGCTGTTATCTTCGATGAGCAAAATTATCGATTTGACCTACTTTGACATCTCTATACAGACTGTTATCTGAGAGGAGCAAAATAAATCGATGTAGACACCCCTATTAACTAGCATGCTATACCCCTCAAAAAAGCATTGGACATAAAAAGGAATATGGTTTTGGTTATTAAAGTGGCAAAGAATTTAAAATATTTGGTCATCAGTGATTGATATTTGGTCATTAGGTCATATATTGATAGAGCAGCCCTATTTGAATAATATCTCAACACCATGCATTATACCGAAATATATTTTCACGGCGACTGTATGTCAAATATGAAACATAGATAACAAAAGCATGAAGCAAATGAGTGACCTCTTTGAACCAACAAACTGTATCCTGTTCGCTGGAGGGGGGGGGGGGGGGGGATACTGGGTTGGCGGGTGATGAGTATTATGAAAAATAAGTTCTTATATACATTACTCAATAGTAAGAAAAGGACAAGAAAAGTGGAAAGATAAACAAAACCGATTTTTCTGTGTATATATTTCTATCTATAAACAATGAACCAGATGGCTATTCATACACACACATATATATATATATATATATATATATATATATGCAGCACACCATATTAGGTCATTAGTTATCCCTGCTGCATGCAAAGTCGCCGTGCCGACACATGTAGTGGCTGAGACTATGACGTTACTACCGTGACGTCGCTTCGCTGGTTCCTATAAAAGTATGCAAATACACAGAGGAGAGGGCAATCTGGCGTAGGCAAGTGTAAGGCCCCCGACTCGAAATCAGAAGATCGTCGGTTCGATTCCCACAGTGAGTTAACCGACTTTTCTGTGTATACCATTTCCATCTATAAACAATGAACCAGCATGGCTATTCATACTTCTATATATATATATATATATATATATATATATATATATATATATATATATATATATATATATGCAGCACACCATATTAGGCCATTAGTTCTCCCTGCTGCATGCAAAGTCGCCGTGCCGACACATGTAGTGGGTGAGACTATGACGTTACTACCGTGACGTCACTTCGTTGGTTTCTATAAAAGTGTGCATATACACAGAGGGGAAGGGAACCTGGCGAAGCCAAGTGTAAGGCCCCCGACCGGAAATCGTTGATCGCATGGCAATTCATATATCCATATATATATATATATATATATATATATATATATATATATATAATATATATATATATATATATATATAATATATGAAGCACACCATATAAGGCCATTAGCTCTCCCTGCTGCATGCAAAGTCGCCGTGCAAACACATGTAGTGGGTGAGACTATGACTATATATATAAATATGTATATATATATATATATATATATATATATATACTTATCTGTGGACAAACGGAAAAAGTTTGTTGACATCATACCCAGTGGGCGAAGATTTGATCACGTGCTGTCAGGTCCAGATATGAGTTTAGCCTGTTAATATTGATTCATTAAATACATAGTATAATTAGTATAGTAATATATACTCATAACGTATGACAGTAAAGATCCATTGAAGATAAATTAAACCAACAGCAAGAACACATATTGCTAAATATGCAGACATAATTTACAGTTACTTCCATTCCGGAGATTATTTATACAATTTTGGTCATTACTGATTCAATCACCGAAAATTCTTAGTTTAAATTTTCTTAAAGACAACATTTTGAAAACGTTTAAATTTCATTCTTAGTCATTTAATATCGCATCCTGTACAAAATTTCTCACCATTATATGAAGACTCGAGTGTTAATATTTTGATCTTTATTCTGGGAAAAGTGGAAAATGTTACTTAAGTTCTGACATCTGAGTGGTAAATCGATCGCTCGGCCTTCTCCGCTGGCGACCCCGGTTCGATATGAACGCGGCGTGGCTATGAGAGTGGGTTGTAGTTGCCCGTCCAATTTCGGTGGATTTCTCTGGGTCCTCCGGTTTCCTCAACCCTTACTGACTACCGAGCACCAACATCCGAGCCATGGAGAGTTCCATGTATTGGTTATTATTATAGTCGTACATTCCATGTAAAATAAATAAAGTTTATTGTTACATATATCTGTTTGTTATGCGCGAGATATAACATAACTTGGCATGTGCTAGGCATTCTAGTTCTTGTTCAGCACAAACCCTGTGCGCTGCTATGGGAACCGCACTGGCTGAACTCTGGCGTGTAGAGTCACAACGCTCGTTGTAGTCTAGAATTTTCGGGTATGTTTATGCGCTATGGGCGCGTGTGTATTGTTGTGTTCTGTGAAGTGTTCGTGAATATGGAAGTTTCTGGGCTTCGGGTGAAAAAGCTATAAATAAGGAATGTGCTTAGAGCCGGCAGAGAGATAAATACTAGCGGACACGGAAGAGTGTGACTCTCTCGTCAGTGTTTTTTTCGACCTATTCCGATAATTGCAGAACTTACAGATATTCTACGGACTTTTACAGACTTAATACGGATTTTCTTCAGTTTGCCTTAGGGATTTTTACCAGAACTTCACTTTTGGATTACAACAGATTGTTTTGGGGATTAAATCGGACTATTCTCTAAGAAGATTTATTTTGAATTGTTTACGTTGATTGTTTGTATTAAAGGACTCTTGTTGAGCTATGACAGTGATGGTATCCAGAAATCAAAGCCTATGATCCGGACGCTATGGTGATGTACATTTTTTTATTGTTATACTGTGTAATTGTATTGATTTAGTGTATTGTAATGTTAGGATTGTTCTAAGAATAAATTATAATTATTTGTTAACAAAAAAAAACTTGTCTTCTTTATTCATTTCCTTAGACATTTCACGCTGCCTAGTGTTGCGGAATCTGATTTTTTTATCCCCGTAACAAAATTTATGCTCGTCACGATTAATTTAACAAGTAGACCTACCTGTAGCTTATAACAAAAGAGCAGTCAAATCATCAGTACCTCTATGATAATTTTGCAATAAACCAAATTAGAAAAAAATTGCTGTCACTTACTGATACTCTTCGGGTACATGTACCGCGTCATATTTTCATGACGAGGGAGGCCAGAGCGGTGAGCCAAGGCGTCCCTGATAGTCATCTTGGCCGTGAGATACGGATCCTTCATGTCAAACCAGTCACCCTGGATATGACGTATATAGGGGTGTCGTATGTCATCAGACGACATACGTCAATTTGACTATGGAATTTTAATTGTCAAGCCTTAGTCTCATTGATACAAACAATCCTTATCCAAACAAGAGCCTATCATTTCCACAGTCTGAACATCATTTATACCTGAGAAATGAATTCCAAAATATATACCGTGCACGTAACTAAGATACTTACTCTTGCCCAACACTTACGATGCGAGCGGCCCTCTGACTTCTTACAATTTCTAGGCACATGTAACTTTGGTTATCACATGGAACGTAGGTATTATTGGATAGGCATATAGGTTCTCTAGCAGGCCTGGAAAGGTTTAGGGGTTTCAGAAGCAGTTTCGGTTCAAAGCTCTCTATAAAAACTCCCAAATTTTATGTCTTGAATATGGTCGTAGTGAAACCTAGCATGAGGATCAACACAACTGTTTTAATTAGTGGCGTAATTTTTACACGTATTCATGACAAGTCGCGCAGTGCTCGGCCCTGACCCCAGAAAGTAGTGGTTTGGATGGTGATGTGGTGTTGTCAAATGTGACGTCGTCAAAAGTGGTTTAATGATATCTCACGACCTAATAATATTTACTCTCCAAAACATAATTACCAACATGATAGTATATGTCTATATTCATCTAGTATAAGCCGAATGCACCAAATAAATAAAAGTATTGAATTATAGAGAATAATAACAATGATGCCATCACTTTTCTTGTTTCAATGTTTTAGATTTGTGAGATCTTTTATGAATTAATTTGAGATCATATGTAATATATGTAATAACTTATAAATCAATACATTTCTAGTAAACGGCCTTTCATAATTGTCGACCAGAAACAAATGGGCTATACCATTCGCTTTAATTTTATAGATTCTGCATTTAGTATAATGTCTGTAGATTCGCTGATAACACTGTTTTGTTGAAGGTATGTTTGTGTTATTGAACTAACACATAGAGTTACAAAAGAACCTCGTTTATTCAGACATCAGGGGGACATTTATATTGTTCGATTGAAATGCATATTTACGAGTTTTGGGCAGTGTTTTGGTTCTACGAATTGTGGTTCACATAGACATGTTATATATGAAAAATGGTATCTTGGACTTCCATATTCAGCCCCAGGCAGACTTTCTAGCAACGGAGGACCAGATTGAAAGATACCTGTGATAAAAATATGAGGTAACTTGATGGGTACTCTTACTTGGGTTTTTTAAAAACCTGACCCACGACGGTAGACTCGAACTGCTAAGTGACTGACGCCAGGATAAACAGGGTTTGGTTTGTCACCGGTTCTAGGGTATCCAAATCCTTGTCCCATTACCCTTAGCCAGGAATGGCTGAAAAGCTACATCGACGGGAACGTCAGTGTATTTAATCTGTATATATTACATATTTGAAAGGTGGTCGGGGGGTAAACATAATTACAGATGTGATTGATTGAAGTCGAGAACATTTTTTAAGGTTGTCGTAAACTTAGTCCATTACAATTATTGAAATGTAATCAAAATCGGGATGGGATCATGTCACTACAAATTAAAGTCAATCGTTAACATGTTTAAGGTCCATGTATGTGTTTACAATCACATGGAGCAATCAGGATGACTTTTATAATGAAAAAGCGACAAATAAAAGTAATGACAAGGTAAAATCTAAAGTGATAAGTTTTTCAAACAGTGCTTAAGAATTACGGAAAGTTTTAAAAAAATAAACATAGATTTGACAGTTAATGGCATTTTCCATGTTTGCTGAGAAATATGGGGGAGACAAGAATACAGAAATATGCATAACCAACGACAACAGGCCCTTCCCTTCCTCCAACCACCACAAATAGGACTGACTCGCTCACATTATCATATGGACAATCCTCATACGACAAAGAACAGTATAGCCCTTCATTTGTACTGACTCATACCGTATATAATGGAATGTACATGTTGGTATTATAAAAGAAATTTATTTTTATTAAACTTGCAAAACCTTTTTTCATAATTTGATTAACCCCCATTCGCGAACATTCAACAACAATTTACTAAAAGCGTCCTTATGGTATCTTATGACCATTCGAATGTACCAGTACCTATTTGAGGGAATTTCAGTTTAAAATACTTAATAATTATTTACCTGTGAATGAACATTTATTCAAATGAAAGTTGAATGACACCCCACGGTGTTCATTTTGTTTCATTGAACATGAAACTATTATTTATTTATTTTTCCATTGCACAGTTAGTAAGAACTTTTATTTGAAATTACAAGCATGGTTACAGGAGTATGAATAATGCATCCCAAACATGTCTCTTTGTGGTATTATATATGGCATCATTCCACTAATTGAAACGAACATGCTGTTAAATCAGATTCTCCTTTTGTATAAATATGTCCTCTATAAACACAGAGAGGATCACCATTCATCTTTATTCGCAGCATTTAAAGGTAGATTAAAAGAAACAGAAAAAGAAGAAAGATACATGGCAGATTGTAAAGAAATATTGCATAAACATTACAAGAAATGGGGTTAACTAATTAGTATATGAGTTTAATACAATGTATTTCAAAGTACTTTACTTTTGTTTTGTAACAGAATGGCCTTGTAAATTTGCAAATAAATTGTCTTGTCAATGTTTGCATGTAAGTGGTTGTAACGCAGATTCATGTTTTGTTAGGTAAAGAGACGTTGCATGCTTATGAAATTAAGTGTAATGCCTAAGATTGTATCAGGTAATGTGAATAGCTGCATATACTGTCTTGTACATTATATTGCAAGTGCATGTTCTGACGTATGTCATTGTATGTGTTCCATGTATGTAAACATTATGCATGTATACATTTTCTGAATAAATATGATTAAAAAAAATGACTGTTCGTTTTACTTTGAATATATTGTCAAATTATATGTGCATGTACCACTATGTTACAGGTAGGATTAGGTATGAACTGCGTTTCGTTGACACTTACTCATGCATGTCTATTTGGCCGTGAGATACGGACTCTTCATGTAAAACCAGTCATCAAAGATGTTACGGAAAGGAGTGTCGTATGTCAGACTGAAATAAATAAAACAATATAAATGTCAATTGGAGCTTGGTTGTGAGACACAGGTTCTCCATGTAAAATCAGTTCACGAATATATTATTGACAGGAGTGTCGTATAAAGGGCAGGAAAAGCGAGTTAAAAAAAGGTGTGGATAGGTCGACACTATTGGGCTATAATCCATTTTTGAGACATATAGACCTGTTAGCGGACACAGCAATTAACTTTACATAATCATTGAACAAATGTTTGTATTATATCACACAAGGTGAACAGGCATCTTTGAAGAAGAAAGGAAAACTTTGAAGGAGCACCTCTTTTAAAGCTTAACTAATTTTGATTTGTCAACTTGCGCGTAACTGCTAGCAGGTCTGTTTATGTTATGCACCACCGATTATACCTGGTGCAAGCATATTCGCACTCGTGAATAGGAGAAGGTAAACGCTTTAAAACGAAATATTGGCAGATACCATAATATTGAAAGGAGACGACTCTATATTACATGTATATTCAACTGATCTGGTCAAAATATCCCTTTTAGGCATTGGACTCCTCGGTTTACCCTCCTCCCAGCATGTTTTTGAATGTGACATGTTATGCAAAAAAACCCTCTATCTATCGTTGAACATGCGGATATGCTAATTATGATAAATTAAGAAGAAATTACGTGATAATGCTTACTTGTGCTAGCCGGCACCTGACCCACTACGGTAGACACAAATTGTTTAGAGACTGACGCCAGAATGAACAAGGTCAGGTTTTTGGCTGAAAGAAGTACTCGAGTACTCGAGTCCGGGTAATACTTAGCGAGTACTCGAGTCCAAAAATTGGACTCGAGTACTCGTGCATGCACATACATATCTGCATATTATTGCAAATTTACGGGCAGTCTGGAGGCCTATTTATTCCTTATCATAACCTGGCATAGGGCTCTTAACATATGCTAGTCGACTTGTCCAATAACAGAGGTCTTGACTCTTGTTATGACATGTATCTATTCCTTCGTTCGGATAAAGTTAAGCCGTCACAAAGTCAAAGTTATGCATATTTTGCATGGGTAAACGGATGTCCGAGTCGGGTAATGCCTATCGGGTACTCGAGTCCAAAAGTTTGTACCCGTTTCAGCCCTAGACTCAGGTTCGTCCACATCCCTGACTCATCCAGGTCTCAAAGCATGAGGATCGTGAGCCGTGGAAGGGAAGATTTTGGGCACCAACGCAAAGTGAGCGCTCTGCAGACTACATGGAAAGGCAGTGTATCACCCACGAACGTGTTCGCCTTTGGTTTTCATTGGAGTTATGACGCAGCATCGCAAATGATAACACACACGGGATCCGAAAATACTGTATACCAAACCCCGTTGGTGGTACAAAAACTTGTGTAACCACCCTCCTGTAGTCCGTAACCAAACCTACACGCGCTTGAATCCCCGAAACTATTATACATTTGGTTCGGCTGGGCACATATTAGGAAATATGTAACCTGGGTTCAGACCTGCATGTGTGGATACATGCCCCCGTTTTCGGGGGCTGTCCAGCAAAACCAAAATATCATGGTCATAGGATAGAAGCTACTTTACCAAAACGGAATCCTACAGAAGAATATAATTGTTAAATTAGCATTTCACCTCAATCATGAAAAAAAAGATTTAGAATGCAAAATAAAAAGAAATATGGAAAACACCGACCATGCAGTCCAACCCACAGAAAGTCAATAAAAAGTTATTTGTTTTGTATAAGACTGCTGCCCTTGATTAATATATATTCACTTGTGGGTGGTGATCATGGTTGGTGTTTGATATAAAGAGCCAGGTGAAGGTCTGCTCGAACGGGACTTTCATCCAGAACATTAACAGTAGTGGACCTGTGGAGGCAAAGGCGACAAACCCTTGACTTCCCAAACTGTTGATCCCGTAAAGTTTAGTATAGGGTTATTTCAATACAAACTCCCCCATTATCATGAATCGCCCATCTGATTATCTGAAAAGTAAGCAGTATAGGTGTAATTGGGATGGCAAAAATATAATAAAAAGAAGAGATTTACACCCTTGGAATGCATTGGAATCACAACCTCAGAATAGGTCTTTCGATGTTTGCATTTATATGTGGATACTAACGAAAACAGATAATATGGTATTGTATCTTTTATTACCAATTCAAGAGATGTAAAGGCCTATGTCGAAGGACATGGCGCTTCTTCGGTAGGAGCTGGAGGCAGAGTCCGGTGAAAGGTCGGAGGCGACGCCGAATCAAAAGACATCTCTACACTCCCACATACCTCCCCATCACATTTGATGAATCAAATGTTATCAACAAAATACGCCCTGAATGGATCTTCTCCTAAAAAAATACCAAGGCTCACCGAGTACAAGCTAATTCATAGCTTACGTGACGAAAGGGCCGTAATGTAACCGCGTGATGTCAAAGGAATCCGTCGTAAGTTACACGGCCCGACTAATTTCTCTATGGGATAATCATTTTTGATGTCCACATCAATAGTTGGACCTCTCTTCCCCTTACTATTATCATCGTCATCACAGAAATATGATCATGAAATCTGGTCGCAAACGTCCTCTATGGTCAGCCAGGGTTATTTCCCAACCATGAGGTCCATAACGAATGCAGCGATTGGATTAAGGACTTAGTTCACGCATGGGGCCGTTGTTGTTGATGAACATACTAACTCCCATGTCGAGAAGAACAGTCAGAATACTCCTGAAACTGTGGTAGAGCCCCCGTTGGTTAGCATACTCTATCCTGCGAGAAGAGTGTCATCGGACAAAAAGGGATGGGTCATGCAATTGTCACGTTTGATCTGATAAACACAGTACATAAGAATGTTATGATTTCCCTGCGAGAAATCTGGCTCCGCAATGTTGGCGCAATGCTACGAAGGTATATAATGCTTATCTGTTACCTTATATTTGAAGTGTGTTGTACCGCCAATTGCCATGGCCTGCTCGTGGCTTTCTCCCAGGAGCTCTTCGTTAATCATGGGCACGTTAGCCTCGTTGTAACGTTGATTGACCTTTGCAACTAACCATTTTGTCATATCCGCTGCATTTGAGGTGACACCCTTTCGCAGTATAATGCCCTTCGTTTTAAAGTAAACTATGTACAACCTTTATTATATGTTTTATGCCTCCTAGTCTGACTCTCAAAATCAGCTGTTTGGACAACAACCTGGGAACTGCACATCCGGGAGAGCTGAATAATAAGGCATACATGCCATAAATCAAACCGAATTGGATAATCAAAGAGCGAAAATATGTTTCATAGGCTAGGTGCATTGTTTAGACCGCCCTGCTGCATTGTTCACAATGGTATCCCTGCTGTTAATGGCAGTATGTTTAAGACTTAAGGTTTCTAGTGCGATATGGTCGAAATGTCGGACGCGCGATTATATGTTTTAATCTAATTCTTGTAGTCTTCTTATGATGATGGGTCTCCGTGGCTCTCTGGTGACTATAGAGGTACGTTTTGTTATTAATTTACAGCTGCTTGCACTTTGCTCACGACTGCACGACGTGGTAACACTGGAAAAGGATATTCAGGCAAATCAACAAGTTAACACATGTAACACCGTATTAAGCATTACACTACCTATGTTCCCGGTTAGTGTAACTGGCATTGACCATTTTCGGCAATAGTCTGTTCCGGAATTTCATACTATACACTTGGAAGCGTATATTTCAATCCAACACTTGCTTGAGTTGCTTGCCAATTTTGTTTTTTTTTCATGGTTTTAATGTTAATTGAAAAAAAAGTAATGATGGAACATCCTAACAGAGACAATGTTATTCCTTCCCTGATTTATTACATGGTTGATCATATTACCTACGTAGGTACTTCCTCAGTTCAGGTGTCACTGCGCCTGAGGGGGTCTAGCTGGCATAACCTGACACAAGGGATTCATATACCTTGTATATTATAATACATACGTCACATAATAGTTAAAGAGTCATAGAAAGAGAATCTAATTCTGTTTAGTATAAACTATTCAAGTGAAGCAAAGGTCTCTTCTTTGCACAAAACCGCATATGATAGCTGGTACTAATGTTATAAAACGGTAAAAAATGCGACTCACACGGAAGAAAATACGTTAGATGCATTAAAACATATTGCACATGTTAATCAACGTAGTAATATAAACGGTGATGACATAAGCTGAGAGACATTTAGTCACACTATTTACATTTCGTATGCATCATTGAATGGTCGTAGAAGGTATTTCAATATGAAATACCCTTGCTTGAAATAACCCGACTTGAATTAGTACAAGGTCTTCCATTAGATGGAAGCAAATTGAGTTAAAGCCACGTGTTAGCAAGTTAAATATTTATTTGTGCTGCATACAAAACAGAACACACTACACGTTAATTTGTAGTTTAATCTGAAGCTAGTGCATGTCCGTTCTTTACAGACAGCAGCATGTTATCAATCACACCAAGGGTCACCACCAGACTAGATTTTTCTTACATGCAGAGCCATTATGGAGACTTGAAACTCATATAAATGTATTTCTAGACAAAAAACCACTCATAAATAATGCAATTGCAATGCATCATGAGACAAATATAAACGGATTCATTGTTACTTTAATTTAGGTGGCCATTCCGGCTGATATCTTGGATTTCGACAAGTATGGAGTGTACTTCGCCTTCATATATATCTGAAAATATTGAGTATGGTCTGGAGCACTTGTAGGTTGCATGATTCTTTCAGTTTCTGCAAACTTCTTTTTTTAAAAGCTAGACTACACCCTTAGAATTAGAACAAAAGATATGACAATTAGAATATATATATATATATATATATATATATATATATGAATAAAACACAAATGTCGTGCGTGCAAGTGCATTGTACGGACTGGTGCTTATGAAACAGATAAACAGTACGATTACATGATCGACATCGTCGATTCAACTAGAGTAATAATTAAAAATCAAGCAGGTGGCAATAAAACAAGGTTGCAGGCTGAATAAACAAGAAAATATAGGGACCAATAACCGGATGACAAACGGATAACAATAGGAAAATATAGGCATTTTGTGATGACATCTTCTGATGTGATGCATGTAAGCAAGGCAAAGGAAACATGTTTTGCATATTATAGCTTCACGGGTGAAAAAAAGGGAAAAAAAGAAAATTAAATATAACGTTCATTGAGTACGTGTTGGAGCATGATAATCAATCTCACCTCATTGAGTACGTGTTGGAGTATGATAATCAATCTCACCTCATTGAGTACGTGTTGGAGCATGATAATCAATCTCACCTCATTGAGTACGTGTTTGAGCATGATAATCAATCTCACCTCATTTAGTACGTGTTGGAGCATGATAATCAATCTCACCTCATTGAGTACGTGTTGGTGCATGATAATCAATCTCACCTCATTGAGTACGTGTTGGAGGATGACAATCAATCTCACCTCATTGAGTACGTGTTGGTGCATGATAATCAATCTCACCTCATTGAGTACGTGTTGGAGCATGATAATCAATCTAACCTCATTGAGTACGTGTTGGAGCATGATAATCAATCTCACCTCATTGAGTACGTGTTGGAGCATGATAATCAATCTCACCTCATTGAGTACTTGTACCTGTACCTGTACCTAGGTACACAATTCAGAGTACCTGTACCTGTACCTGGCTTTCATGAGTAGGAAGTACCTTGTACCTGTACCTGGAACTAAAGTACCTGTACCTGGTATAAGGTACTTCAGGTACAAATGTGATACTGGAAATGGACACCAGGCTTGGGTCAATTGCATGAACAAAGTTGTCACCCCTGTCAGGACAGTTACCTATCTCAGGCAGGGGTAATTACAAAGCATTCATCCCTGCTGCCTTTGTAGCTAGTGGGGCTAGCAAGCTGGTCAACCTCCAGCCTCTAAACAGGAAGTTCATCCTGACATTATCAGCACAAGTATCAGGCAACTAATATGACAAAGGATAGGAACAGGGCTGCCCTCATGCCCATGCAATGTAGAACAGGTTGGGGCCAGGTAATGGTACTTGTACCTAGGTTCACAATTTACAGTTATGAGGATTACAGGTAATGACACTGGAAATGGACATCAGGTTGGGTCAAGTAAGTGTACTGAGCTGTCACCCGTATCCAGGCAGGGATAATTACTAAACTTTTATCTAAGCAGCCTTTAAAGTTGACTGGGCTATGGCTAGGAGCATGGTGGCCTGGCTACCTCCAGCATCTACACAGGAAGTTCATTGTGGCATTATCAGATATAAAGGGTAGAAAGAAAAGGATATGGACAGTGTTGCTCACATGCCCCGTGTAGATACCTGTTGTCTAGTATACAAAGAACATTGGTGAAGGATAAACGAAGAAGTGAAGAAGGTACATATCCTGTAACTGAACTCTTAACATATTAAAAAAAACACATTTCACAGAAAAAAGTCCCAGCTCAAGCATCAAATGCAGGTGCTCTTAATTCTAAAAACGTTCCTCAGTGTGACTTACTGCAATGAACATGTTTATTGTTACTTCTAATTATGTATTTATTATTGTTCATGTCATGAAGTTAATCTATAAAAACTGATTATAAGATTTTCACTTTCAGTCAAGCTGTCAAGCCTATTCATTTTAAAGAGTGTGTGGTGCTACAAGACTTTTTTTACTTTAAAACATTACTCTAAAACTCAAAACTTGATTTGAAAAAGTGACATCTTATTTTAGTATATAAAATGAAAGTTTTATATTTCTGTATTACTAACTTTGTAAACGCCTTCATTAACTTATCACATTTACTAAAGGCGATCCTTTACATTTGCAGCTGGCTCATTTTTTTTTCATGATGACACAAAAAGCTATATATTAAAACTTTTTAATGATATATTCAGCCATTCTATTACAACTTATTATCGCATATCTACAAGAAATTTATGCAATTATCATTAGTTCAAATATCTTTAAAATGTACCTGTACCTAGGTACTTTCCTAAGTACTTGTACCTGTACTTAGGTACTCTACCATAATGCTGTACCTGTACCTGTACCTGACCATTTTGCAAGTACCTGTACCTGTACCTAGGTACTTTTGCATGTACCTGGCCCCAACCCTGATATTGATGGAAACATGCTTGGAAATATGTTCAGAAACAGAGTGAAAAATAACCCCTAAAAATATCGTAAAGCATCAAATGACATACCTGTCCAATATTAATAAATATTCCTTGTCTCTTATGAACAAAGTGTATATCGATTGTGGAATTCTTCTAGCTTATTATATTTGTCCAGAATGCGCGATTATAAAAGTATCAAATGCAGCAGAGATGTTAGCCTTTTTTTAAATATTTATTCTTATAAATTCTATAATCTTTTAAAAGCAATTTATAAAAGCGTCTTGCTACTAATAGGTTGCAATACATTACATCAAGAACAGATCAGACAGTTGATCAGAAAGCAGAAGACAGTTGGGTCTATAAAAAAGGAGATATGATGATATAAGACCAGGGAAGGCCTACGCACCAACAACCACATGTAGGTAGACACATCAAAGCTCCTATGGTAAGGCATATACTCTACTTTGAGCAAATGCTGCAACCTGGAAAACGCACTTTGGCGGTATGGTTTCTACCGGGACACACCAGATAGGAGGTTGTTGTGACTACCTTGTATATTTTATATTCTTTATATTCATTTAGTGAGGATGCTTCATACAGTAATCGTTATATCTTGTTTTATCGACTAACATACGCTTCTACATAGGAAAAGAGACCAGGGTACATGGTACGATCATTATTAGGCCCAATATGTTTAAACGAAACTGGTGTTGGTTAACGCGGAAATACATTCATTCAGGTTCCATTCAGGTTCAAAGAGATGTCCCCCGTGTGAGTTACCTTTCAAGTTCATTGGGTAGAGTTGGTAATTTTTCCTTGTCATTGTGGGATGAACATCACGAGTGCCTGGCTAGATGACAATGACGTCATAAAAACGTCTCGTGGGCACAAATTGTATATGGGGTTGGGGGGGGGGGGGGGTTGTTGCGCTCATATCAACCCCCTCTTCGTGACCTTACAGCTTAGCACATCGTCATTGAACTTTGATGAAGGATCGGTAACTTCAATTATTTGCAGTAATGTTACTTGTCGATATAACCTAATGGTTTGAATGTAATCCTGTAAATTAATATGGAATGGGGGATATGCGGATATATATATATATATATATATATATATATATATATATATATATATATATTTATAAATATATATATATGTATTGATACATGCTAAGTGTGCGTGCTGTGGTTGCTTTTATAAATTCTTTTCTTAACTCCAGAGGTTTTATTATACCTCAAATACAGGCGTTTTTTCATTTCTGCAATATGGACTCTAATATACAACTAAGGATAATTTCATAGTTAATCGGTAGCATTCTTGAAATAAAGTCATGTTGACTGCGTCTGTATGTCTAAAGTCAAACTTGTCGATCTTAACATTGCTTCTTTTACGCTGGAAACACTGAAACACTAACCACTCCATTTATAATAAAGATGTTTATTAAACCCTAAAATAATTATTAAGCCAGGGCATTGGTTCTTTGTCATTCTAAGCTCCTCATTTAGATATCCAGATGTCGTTGGAAAAGTCCCCTTCTTATAAATCGTTTATAATTATTCTTAGTCGTTGTGTGCTACAAAATTATTTTACTATTTTGTATAATCTCATAATCAATGTATGCTGACGGCAAACCATGCTGCCTGTCAGTTTGAACTGTTCCGTCCATATGTCCCTCTTTCACTGTAGATAAAGTGCTTGCTTTCATTTCCGTTAACAGGTTGATTTGCCCATTTTCAAGAGCAATATTAAATCTATAAATGGTCGTTTTCTCTTTTAAAAGAAGATGGTACAATTGTATAAAATAATAGTATTTGTTGTGCATTTTATTATTAATGCGTTCATTGTCGTAAAAACCATTATAGTTACAATAGTTTGAAGAGCTATAGAATAGACATAGAAAGCTCGGTATATGCATATCATGGCTTCTGTAGACGCCTTAATGGCACCGTGTACGTCTTGGCACAAATAAAATAAACTGAAAGCCCGACAAAACGTTTATATTAGGTGTTTAAAAGCACTAGGGAACGGTACTTTTAACACGTTTGGTTTCTCTTATCTTTTCAGCCGACGAGTGCGATACATTTAATCCTGTAAGCATAGTTGCCAATTCATGCCGATGTTAACCTAAAATATTTAAAAGAAACACGATTTTGTTAGTGATTTAGAAGGGATTTACAGAAAGTTCAACACCCGATGTGTTTTCAGAGTAACAACTAAAAATAATCATTTTAAATAAGGTTTAGGCTGAGCAAACACAAACTTGATTACGAAACTTCTTGTATTTTCTTAGCAATACGTGTCAGTGGTATTTTGATATCCGATCTGAACATTTACTGCTTTTTGAAATTCAACCAAGAAATGTAGAGTATTGTCTGTGGTGGACTGTATTGCAACATGCATGCTAACATTTGGATTCTTATCTTGTTGGCTAAAGGTATTGTTATGTTTTTATTAGTTTAAATACTGGATTAACAATATATTGGTAGTTTCCAAAACATACAATTTCACGTTCCAAAATTATTGGAATTTTCCTGTTTTATTAAATTCAAAATTTTATTTCAGAAGATTTGCAAATAGACATTATCTGGTAAACTACGTGATTATTTTGATTACTTGATTTATTTCGAAGATGAACGCTTTTAAATCTTATTTATGTTGAAAAACTCTAATAAACTATCAGTTGATAACTGTTGTGATATGAATCTATGTTTCTCACCTGATGAAACTATTCTTACCTCGCAGACTTTGGAAAGGCCTGGCTGAAGAACCAAAATCTGTCTTTACCAAAGAGCTGTGGTCTGTTACCATGTCTTCTTTTAGAAACAAAAGACGTTGTGAATATTGCAGTATATTGTCAGTTTGGCCTTGGTCACAGATTCTCAAAATCGTGACTGTGGTAAGTAATGATAATTATTGTCGGAATTTTTATGACTCAAATGCTTATATCCCGCGTTCTCAGATATACCAACTCTTTGCATTCAGATTGCAGATGCAACAGTGGATATGGATATTTATCTCCAGTGCACGGTTGTAATAAATCATGCTATCAGTTTCTTCCGAAACGCCTGGTGAATTATCGTCACGCTCAGTTTCGTTGTCACATTTATGACTCGCATGTTGTCAGTATCGAAACGAAGGAGGAGATGACACACATTGAAAATACAATAAGAAGAAACCAATCCCTCATTGTGGAAGGTATTATATCTATTTACATATACTTATATTTCATTGTTCTTTGGCAAAGTGTATTTGACACGTGTTTGAAACAGTTAAGCAACGTGTAAAATCAAATAGTTATTAAACACCACAGCAGTATCCTATTATCATTGCTTACTAATGAATGAGTTTCAATCCGAACAATTCTGACCAACATATCATATAATAGGTTCCCATGTTCCTGAATGGATTGGCTATTGGACATCTGCAACTGATGTAAAGGAAGAAGGGAAGTGGATCTGGGAAGACACTGAACAGGTCTTAGAATATACAAACTGGGAGGCAGAAGAACCAGACAATGAGCTCAACCAGAACAACATGTTCTTCGACACGACGGAGTTTCTGTGGTACGACGTGGAAGAAACACGCCTATATGGAACACTCTGTGAAAAAGATGCTATTTGTGAATAAATTAAGTGATGATCCCCCATGAATACTGAGAAGAGTGAGATAGACAGGAACTGCTATAGATTTCTCTCATGGAGAATTATACAAAAGATTTTTTTTTTCAAATTGAGATAAACAGTGAGAAGATGTTTGGATAAACACACAATTGCGCACATACAGAAGATATAAAATAAGTGTGCTTGTCACTCATATAATTTTATGTCAATTCTTCACTTATGTACTGATCATATGGATATTCAGTGAAACTGTCTAGACACGGTCAGTACGACACGCTCTATTCATTGACTATTGTTTGTTTGCTTCCTTGAGAAGCAAACACATTAGCACAACGTTTGCTATTGATTTTATCCATTTAAATGGTATGATAGGCTGCTTCAAACAGCTTTCTATATGGGTATGATCCCATGTGTCAATAGTATTTCCAACAAGAAGGAAATGACCCGAAGAGTAGTAACGGAAATGATAGAAACCCATTCACAACACATTGGTCTAAAATTTATCTTAATTGCTACAGATGCGACAGTATAGTCTATATCATTATTGAAATGTATTTTAGATTCCTCTTAAATTAACAATGCGAAACAGGAATAATTTATATAATCTTTGGTTTAATTCCCAGTCAGCTCACATATCTATAAATATTTTGGCATTCCATTATTAAGGAGTTTGTGTGGCATGTGATTTGTGGCATCAAAGCAATGAAAATTTTGTGTGCATAATTTCGCAATATTATCACCAATATTTATTTTTTGGGACAGTTTTTATTGTTAAATGATTTTTCTATTTTCACATATGACATATGACTCTGACAATATGGGGTTTATATGATGAAATCCCTCATTGAATAAATATGGGACAGGTTCTGTTCATGTTGTGTATGAGAAAATCTGCTGATATAATACATAATATTTACATGCAGAAGTATTATTCTCTTAAAATCATTACAAAGTGTTAAGTATTGGTGATAAAATGTTAAAGATAAACGCTAATTAACCTGTCTGTTCCCTCCATCAGAACACGATTTTTTGCGCTAGACGTGACAGATATCCATGGTCGTTTGTTTCTATTATTAGAAATTTGTACAGTTTGTAGATAAAAACATTCAAATGATATGACATAAAACGAGTATATTAAGCATTTATATATCTGACCTAAGATTATTGTGCCTATCCAGATGTTACACAAACTCCGAGTTTAAAATTGATTTTATTCTTGGCGATGCCGTTCAAATTTTTTGATTTTTTAAAAGTTAGACTTAAAACAGCAATTTCAGATGAAAAAAATAGCATCCACACATCTTCCCAAGTTATTGGTTAACCAGCTCCGTCCGATGTCTGTAAACGTATTTCCACAGAATAAATTAATAAATATACCATACAAGTTCTTCATTGTATTCCATCAAAATGTTCATAAATTTGAATATCGTACAGGTGATTGTTAAATTGTACAATTCCCTAATTAACAGCTTAGAAGAAAGTGGATTAAAAAATGTGTTGCTATTAATGACCTTGTATCTGTATATTTACCGTCTGTCTGACATTGGACCATGTGTAATTTCCCGGTGTTATTAAAATGCAAACACCACAAACAATATAAGTGAAATGCGATTTCTTTTCAACGTGGGAGTGAAATAAGATAATGAATTGTTAAACTGCATAACCGACAGATTGATGACCTCACACCTTTGCACATTGCCGCATTTCCTATTTCATCAAATGACATACGTGCAATTTCCGAGTTGCACATAAATGCATTGGCAAATACGATATGACAATTCATGGACACAGCATCCGCGTCAATAATTAGCCAACCAGGTAATGGTATTTTTATGTGGGTATAAACAATTTTGTCTAAAATATACGTGAACACCGATTATTGTGTTTATGAAAAAAATACTTTACTATATGTTTGAGTTTCTGTAGACATCTCTGTATACGATCAATAGTTCTCAATCTTTATTTTTATCCATTTACTTTATTTTCCGTATATGATATTTCAATGTACAAATACAATTACAAGTTCATCATTTAAAGAGGTATAAAGGTAAAATGGTATAACTAGTCAGAAATATGACGATAAACCTTGCCCTCTTTTCCAAGACCCTTTCCCATATGAAACATCCTGCGTCCAGTCTTCAACCTGCGACCCTCATTATTTATAATCTACTGCCTTCGGTCTCCAACATATAACCATCATACTGCATTATATACCGTGTTCGGTCTTCAAACTGCGACCCTCTCAATATATTATCTACTGCGTTCAGCCTTCAACCTGCGACCGCCTAAATTTTTTATATATTTGACATGTGTTTCCAGTCTATACCAAAATCGCAATGCATAATGTATAATATACATATACATGTATAATATACTCGTGGCTCCTGATTGGCCATGTCTGTCACAAAGGGGGGGGGGGGGGGGGGTTCTGTCTGTCTAAATAATTTTAGTTGACTTGAAGAGTGGCGGCGCCAGGTTCCATCCACATGTAGCAGAGGCAGCCTAATGACTTGCATCAGCTTTGTTTGATCAACTGTTCTGGGTAGTCTAGTCTGCGAGGACCTTTTTCTTCGATATTCTAGACTGTAAATTAATTGACTGCGTTTATTTCATCAAATTAATGAAATACAGGGAGAAAAACCTTGGGGAAAAGCATGTACAGTAAATTTATAACACACATGTACAGGGTACAAATGCAAGAACAGATCCTTTTTTTTATTGTTAATTTAAAATGTATTTATTTGGATGTTAAAATGGCATCAGATGGATAAATGGCATCAGGTGTTAAGAAGGCAGACCGGCCATCGAAGCTATACAGGAGCGCAGATGCAATCTGCTGCACCGAGTATCCATGCTTAAACATGACATCTGTTGTCCCTAAAACTTGTCTTACTATTTATGTTAGAACTCGGCTTGACTTTGAGTTTCGAATACTATACTAATGTTTATTGGTGTCTCTATGACAAAGGTGTAAAGTTTGGTTTTCTACTTCAGTTTAGTTGTGACGTGCTTAGCAAACTGTTTGACCAATAACGGCGGGTGAACATAGGGGGATCGTGTCGTAGGATGTATGGTAGTGTTTCAGTGTAGACCAATCAGAGTACAGTTGATAAAAATTATAAGTAACTTGGAATGCATCTCGGCCGAAAGTAAATCGTTTAAGTGGAAAAATTTATGAATTTAGAATTTTAGAGTACTTGCATAATGTAAGGAATATGGAATTTATGTATGAATATGAATCGTATCTAAGTATAATAAGTGTTTATGTATAATCAATATTGAATGCTGCTCCAGCTAAGACCAGGTGAAAGGTAGTCACACGCTGATTTGGTCACTCTTACAAGTTTCATGGCGTTTCCAGGGAATAAACCTTTTCTAGACAAGCAATTCCTCTTTATCCCAGGTCTTGTGCGTGTGTTTTGGTGTGTGTGTGTGTGAGTGAGAGAGAGAGAGAAGGAGCCAGCCGACAACCGACCCGATTTTCTTTATTTTCTGCTCATTGGTATGCTTAGTTTATAGACGTAGCATTTACCGTTAAAGATACGAAAGGAGAAACAGTTTTTAAATGCACTTGAAGGCCAATGAATATCGTTCCAAGCAACTCATATATGACCACCTCATGTGCTCTGTCAGCAACATAAAATTGAAATATATGAAGAGTGGTTAACCTGCATTTAAGAACTAGAATACAGGTAGTCGACAAGCGACTACGTGTATTCGCCGAAATCAAAATGGGACGGGTGAAGTGAGGCATTGGTTAAGTGGCAAGGGAAAATCGAGTCAGGTGTGGTGCATATTAGCATGGATGTCTGCAGCCGAAATGTGTATGCAGGTTGCGCCACCTACCACAAAATCCAGAAAGCTGTCCAAGTTATTTACATATGCAAAATTTTAGGCAGACAAGTCAAACCACCACTCGTATATGAGTAATTTTATCCAACAGCAGACAAACAGAAGGACGCTGTGCAAAAATGGTTGCAGGTGGCGCCTCAAGTTTTGTGTATGATAAAGAGCTATGCGAGATCTATACACATGAAAAATTTCAAGGAGGATAAAGGAAACCAGTCCTGAGATATAGGCCTCGATGTCTGCAGCGTAAACATAAATGTAGGTGGCGCCACCTGCCACAAAATCGGAAAAGCTATCCAAGATGTAAACACATGCAAAATTTTAGGCAGTTATGTCAAACCACTGCCGAGATATGAGTGATTTATTAACGGCAGACAAACAGACGGACGCTGTGCAAAAATGGTTGCAGGAAGCGCAAACAGTTTTAGCGTATATTATAAAGCTATCCAAAGGCTACATTTGTGCAAAATGTAAGCCTGATCGGTCAGACGGTTCCCGATATATGTGGGTATATGTGTGGAAACAGACGCACAAATGGACGCTACGCATAGAGGAAAGGTCAGAGGTCAACCAAAAATAAGGTCGCAGCAGTTCACATGTGACCCGATCATAATCCCGAATTTTAAAAATTCCGCCCATTGGTTACGGAGAAATCTCCGGAAACCTATGCGGCGGCGGCGCAGCCTCTGTTTTGACTCTCTCTGTTTTGGCGGATACAATGAGACCATTATCAAAATCAAAATGTATAATTGCCATGTACCGGCACATGCATGTCAAGGTTAGTTAAGAAATATAAGTCGGGTAACATTTAAGATTATATATCTTGACGTAATATGCTTATGTCTAAAGTGTATGATTAATGGTGAATGATTTGCCATTCCACTTAAGATTCAATTACTAGGTCAACCGGTATATATGTCGAACTAAGATAAAGGCTGGTAGCTCGTTTGTGATATATATTTATGCCCACCTGCTTCTTATCTGGTTAATCATTTATAACATACATAAAGTGTATGGTTAATGATTTGCCATTCTACAAATTCAATTACTAGGTCAACCGGTATATATGTAGGACTTAGATAAAGACTGGTAGCTCGTCTGTGATATTTTGCTATGCCCACCTGCTTTTTATCTGGTTTATCATTTAAAACATACTTAAAGTGCATGGTTAATGATTTGCCATTCCACATAAGACTCAATTGCTAGGTCAACCGATATATGTGTAGGACTCAGATAAAGGCTGTTGGCTGGTGGTCTGTGATATATTGCTATAACCTCCTGCTGTTTATCTGGTTTATCATTTATAACAACTTAAGCTTGGTCGTGACAACGCAAACTCCATTTTGTCCTTTGCACCAAAGCTTTCATCACAGGTAAGAGCATACTCGTGAAGTTTTTTTCTGAAAATTTAATATGCTTCTTGTGGATATAAGATAGTTTCGGTATGTCACACGAGATGTAACAAGAAAAGATTAAGCTTTTGTGCATGCTTATGCTGTGACAACGACGGTACCCTCATATCAGAATAGTGAATGCAATGTGGCAGAGATCGAACGCAAGCGTGAAAAGATAATATCTAACCTATAATATGGAACTGGTTGTATTGGTGTTGAGGGGTTAAGAAATGTCACCAAAATGAGCAGACCCTAAAGGCAAAACATAAGAATACATTCAACATTATTGAAGAAATCAGACGCCAACAAATGTTTTCTTTTAAAATAAATAATATACTTGCACTTAGAGTTACGTATATCTTAATAATTTAAAAAAGATAACTATATATACACATAGATTTGTGTGTGGAATCTGGAATCCGATCAATTTTTTACAGCTACTTGCACTCAGACATTGAATCGAAGGCCATGGACTTTGTGCAAGGGCTAATGAAAAGGTTTGTCACCATTTTTCAACTTGTGTTGCTAGTACAATGTTTGGCACAAGCATAGTTTAGCTCATTGCTATTTATATTATTTACATGGGCAATCACAATTTTCTCGGACAAGAGAGCGGACTGTGTATAATTTTATTTATTAACAATAATAATACAAATCAAATCACACGTACATTTATATTTCTAGTATTTATAGCATGTCTGAGTTGCGATAAGATAACCAAATTGGACAACAATTAATGGGGGGGGGGGGGGGGGGGGTAAAAAATGTAATAAAATGAATTTCTTCTAATTTTTCAGATCAGCAGATTTATCTTTCCTGAATAGAAATCGCACCCACGTTGCAAACGCGACCAACGACACTATTTTAGTCTCGGCTTCCACGCACTCAAACTCCTGGACAGAAAATAAAATTGCCTCTAAAAGCTTTGACGGCATTGATGGCGATAACCCTATTATCACAATTAGGTAAACTATTTTTATTAATTGTAATCTTATTTATTTCCTTTTAACTGTAAAACTATTTATACCATCTTAACGGGTTTTGTATTAAATTATTTCTTCTATACCAAAAAAAGCGCTTGTAACTGTCGGGTTTAAGATTGATTTATTCAATACACCACACAACTGTCGGTAATCCCCTTTTCATTGTCATTTAATTTTTCTTATTGTAATGTTTATATATTAAAAACACTATGCAATATAAAGATATTTTTGATTCGATTCTTGTTTCAGAGATACGACAGGAAATTTTATTGTTACAAATTACCGTCCTGGAACAGATCGATCTATTATCATCTCACCTGACGGGCGGGTTCTTATGACGAAGTACGGGAAAATCTGGTGGGATGAAGAGGGAAAGTATTATGGATAAGGACACAGTTCAGGATCGATCACGTTCAGGTTCCATGTCTGTTTGGGCAACATTTTATCTAGATATGTTCCATAGCAAGCATAATCCCTGACTTACATATATAGAATTTATGATTTTATCTGTTACCAATTATCACTACGTGTTTGCATACTGTTACGGAACCTAATGACAACAGATCACGTAGTTGTGACGAGCATTAATTTTGTTACGGAGACAAATAAAAATCAGATTCTGTAACACTAGGCAGCGTGAAATGTCTAGTGGAATGAATAGAGAAGTCAAGTGTTTTTTGTTAACAAATAATTATAATTCATTCCTAAAACAATCCTAACATTACAATACACAAAATCAATACAATCACACAGTAAAACAATAAAAATGTACCGTACCAGAGTGTCCGGATCCTAGTCTTTGATTCTGGATACCACCACTGTCGCAGGTCAACAAGTCCTTTAAAACATATAATCCAGATGAACAGTTCAAGTAAATCTTCTCAGAGAATAATAGTCCAATGTTATCTCAAAATCAATATGTTTTAAACCAAAAGTGAAGTTCTGGTAGTAATCGCAATGGCAAAGTGAAGACTATATAAAATCCGTTACAAAGTTCGAAGAAGATCTATAACTGCTGAAATTATCGGAAAGGTCCACAAACTGACTCACACTCTTCCGTGTCCGCTGGAATATTTCTCTCTCTCTTCCTCTCGGCTCTAAACACAGCCCCTTTTTATAATTTTTTCCCCTCAAGCCAAGAACTTTCCATTTCACGAACAATCCAAAGAACACAACAAGACACGCGCTCATAGAGCGCGAACAGCCCAGAAAATTCCAGATTATCACTAACGCTGTTTTTTGTCTGTATGTTTACAGTATGGTTGTCGTCTGGTAGCTGTTATTTTGCTTATAATGTATTTTATTTCATAATTTGTCATGTGAAAGAAATTTGGATCAGAAACTCGTTTCGAAAGAACTGGTCTTTTTATTTCTTTAAGCTTCGTTACTATATATATATGTGTGTGTGTGTGTGTGTGTGTGTGTGTGTGTAATCCGGGCTCATTAATAAATCACGGACAAATGGTGTAAAAGAACAGTTTTAATACTAGATTAAATTGTGATGGTAACACAAGCAGTGACATGTGGATGCTGAAACAAAAAGAAACGGGTCATCAGACTAACAATTGACTATGTCAAATATGCTTGAAAACTGTGAATCCGTTTAATCGATATATATTTGCTGGATACGTGCATATGTTGCAAGTGACCAAGACTCTAAGATATTTAAGTAATGACAAAAATGACTTCTGTTTACATAATGATATCAAAGCAACCATTACCGTAAGTATGCGGTGTTCAGGCGTCGAGTTGCTATAACGACAGGTGAGACATAATGACCTTTATGTGTCATAATCATCACCGTTATTCATCACATATAAATATAAATAAAGTCAGATAATAGAGCATGTCGACACGAACCTGCCCGATTTATGCAGTGATCTAGTTGATATGGCATCCTACACTAAGGTGTGCATCAAGATGATCGCCAAGATGGTCAAGATACACTGTATATAAATACCCTTGTTAAACCCTGGGTCAGTTTATAACGTTTAAGGAACAATATACATGTAATATACAACGTAATATATAATAAGTGAATGCCTATATCAATATCTAAGTTACATATTAATAAACAGTCATACAAGTGATGTTTGGTGTCCAGCCTATACACAAATACAACTCAATGAATACCGCATATACCATTATACAGTTAATACCTGATTAATATACATTATATATAGTTTTATTAAGCTCAAACTGCAAATCAATTCAAGATATCATATATAAGGCAGTCATGGTAAAAATTAACAATACACAGTCCTTGACTGCTAGTGATACTACAACAATATGTTCATAATGTTATTATTACAGTTACATTTTATAGGAGGAGAGGAGGGATAGTATAATGCACATACATAAAACTAAAAACTAACCTGTAAGCCACTCCTCGAGGAAAGAATTCACAATTAAAACTCCATGGGAAACTTCCTATCATATATATAAATATATATATATATATATATATATATATATATATATATATATATATATATATATTCTTGATGTATATACTCTTTATAGACTATTGGCTAATTGATTTAGGACTTGTCAGGAAGTTTTAAATATTTCTATATTTTTAATATAAAAGCATAGACCATGACGCTTATTTAAGACATTTAATCTGTAAGGAATATTTAGAAGTGTAGCAAGTGCCGTCCGCCAAACCTAATATAACTTTTGTATACAACAAATAATTGTCTGCTTCTATGACAAATTACACAGGTGGAATATTGCTGGAAAGATAGGATCGCTGATTGCTGATCAGTTAGAACTTAACTTCACGTTTTCTCGTCTTCAAAAGTGTAGAGACCATGAATCACATTAATATATATATATACTAAATATTATTAAGTATATTTATATTATACATATATATATATATATATATATATATATATATATATATATATATATATTCATTTATTACATGCACACATGTTAATATTCTCGGCCTATCGATCTCGTATGTGATATAAAATGTTAAAAATGTAGTCTGTTGTTATATTGTTAAAATGTGCATTATGTTTCAATGCTGCTGTTACAAACAAATTTGGGATTGTATAAACTAAATTAAATATAAAAAGTAATTATTTCAGGAAATCTTCAACATGGGTACAATGTGATGTTTAATTGATACGAGGAGTATGTTGTTATAGAAATCTCAGGGTCATAAGTGCGACCTTTATCCGAGGTGCTGTAATTTGTTTTGTATTGTTTGAGGCATCGATAGGGAACAGAGCAGAGAGCAGATAGAGTAACAGAACAGAGCGAGTAAAGTAAGAGAACAGAAGAGAACAGTGTTTCATGTCTTGAATATTTCCTTACAAATAAATTTATGAGTTATCGGACATACTAAAATATGACAAATTAGTAAATAATAATATTGTTTAAAATAAGCCAAACTCAAACACCAAGAGCATTTTTAATATGTCTGATTCCCTTGTGAAACTGGGTTTTGAATTCTTTATGGAAAAGGTAGTTATTTTGATATTCACGAGGTAGTCTTTAATGCGAATTTTGCAGAGCAGAGGAAGCATCCACAGTTCCAAGTTAAAGCCACCAGGTGTCGGGCCCTGCCACTCATTATCATAGGGCAGGAATATAGGGAAACATTATTAGAAGAAATGGGACTACATTTACACATGGCACCATTATTAAAAGCACATTTTCCCATATTAAGATATCTACAGACAAAATATACAGATGAACTATTAATATATATCGTTATATGTGGGGTTTTATTATTGAATACTGCTTGATGTAGGCTAATTTCTTACACACATAGTTGATAGTTTACTAATTTTGTTATCACTCAGTCACAATACCTGACAGGACAAATGTGCTCACTATGTACCGCTTGTGTTATATTGCCAGTCACGTGAAACCTTTTTTATATCTGGATAATCATTTACAACACTCCTCCTTAAGTTCGAATGTAATAACGCTATCACCATGTCGTTCTTTGGAGCATAATCTTAACCAGAGGTGAGATCTTTAATGTAATATTGTATTTAAACGTATAAGCATTATCGTTCTGGTCAAAAATAGTAATAATGTTATGATTATGTCATACAACATGTAACCCGAACGGTACGGGTTTTCAGTGGATATGCTCATACTACAGGAGGAATGGAATCCGACCTTGTCGACAGAGAAATGATAAACTGGTCATTTTTTGTAACCTATCGCATGTGGCAAGCATACATAAGGTTAGGGAAAGTAGATATTATCATAAATTAACATGTATAGAGACTAGTTATCTATTTCTTGGCTGTGGTATTTATTAATGAATGGATTAGGAGTATTTCAGTTACAGTAACGAACAATTCAACTATAATACGTTGTTATATGGTTATATCTTGTATTGAATGTTTAAGGTCTTGAGTACATTTTTAGGGACCTGGACTTGGACTCAGTCTCGAAATCTGAGGAAAAGAATCGAGTGATCTGACTTCGGTCATCACAATTTTTACCGGGAAAAATAGTTTCATCATGTAAGTTGTGCTCAGACTGGCAAATACACAGGGCTGATGTGTAAAATATGTTCGAGGGGAAATAAAAATGTGATTTGTGCAGGACACTTTATTGTATTAAACATATTTTTAGGCTAGTAAATTACCGTGAGTTGCATAAAATGATTGCTAAATGCTTGCAAATGGAGAGAAAGACTGTATTCCAGACAAATTAAATCAGTTCCAACATGCTTAATTTGGTATTCATTATAGACACAGAAAATTTACAGGAAAGGAAATTTTAGGTGAATAGTGTACCAGTACTTGTAATTTTGGTAAAAGGAGTTAAACAATACACTAACTATTTCATTGTTTATTAATTTATATATATATATATATATATATATATATATTTATATATATATATATATATATATATATATATATATATATATATATATAGAAATAAAAGGATACAGACGTATTTGTTTCTAATAAGAAAGGTGGGGTTATATTTAGTAAAAACAGGTACCTAGCCTCATGAAGCCCTGTAGCTCTCCTCCACTCTTACTGAGATTACTATAGGAGAGTAGCTTGGAATCATAGGGCGAGCTCCCCGAGGATAAAATAGGGGACTTGCGGGCTGCATGCAACAAAGAGCCCTAATTCCGGTGGGGCTTCGGACTCCTTCGCCCCAAACTAATAGAAGGATATAATTTATTTCGATTATTTTATCTATATAGAATATAGGCATTCCAATCCAAAATCCTGGGATACATTTATAGGTAACTTTTCTACTATCATGGAGTAGATATTGGAGATAAATTAAGTGGTCACGGCTCTCCTGATCAGATGCAATTGAATGTCCCAATCGAGGGACACCAGTTGATTTAATAAGGAAATATACATTGATGATATCGCCTTGACATCTTATATGTATTTTTAAAAAAATTAATGATTAATCTATAAAATTACTTTTATTTTGAATATTCACGTAAGGTGAACAATCCATGTATACTGTTGCTTTCTTTTTCAGGGTCTATCGTACCCACATCGCAAACGCAGCCAATCGCACTATTTTGGTCACTTGTTCAACATCCAACGGAACATGGAAGGACTTTGAAATTCCTCCGGGAGCCTATGACGTCCGTGATGGTGATTCACCTAAAGTCACAGTAAGGTAAAGGTTAATTTTATATTAAAATTTAAATTTCATATAAAAAATTTTTACTGGACTTATCATTGTCAATTTTTCAAAAAGTCTTAAAAATTTGAAAGAAGTATCTTAAGTCTAGAAATTTATCTCGGAAACCTGGTATTATGATGTATTACCAACAATTGTCCTTAACTTGTAACTTTCAGTTTAAGCCCTATCTGGACTTAGCATTGTCAATTTTTCAAAAAGTCTAAACATTTGAAAGAAGTATCTTAAGTCTAGAAATTTATCTCGGAAACCTGGTATTATGATGTATTACCAACAATTGTTCTTAACTTGTAACTTTCAGTTTAAGCCCTATCTAAGCATTGATCCACCATGAAAATATTCTTTATATTTATTTATTTATTTTCACTTTTTTATATTTATATAGAGTAAAATTTGCGATTTCTGTTTCAGAGATACCGAGGGATTTATATGTACTAATTTGCATCCGGGCAAAGATCGATCCATTATCATCACAGCTGACCGGAAAGTTCTATTGGCAGAGTACGGAACCATCTGGACCGATGAAAATGGAAAAACTCATATGTAAAGGGGCCAGTTCAGGATCGGTACATTTCTAGTTCCTATCATTTGGAAAACCATTTGTAAAGCTGTCTAATGAATATCCTTATTTTTTGGTCATGCAGGCTTTATATCTTGCATTGACTCTGCTCAATAGATACAAATCGAAATGGTATTTTTGTTCTAACCGATAGCTCTATTATTACAGAATTATTGGATTTGTTGATTATAAAAAGTGCATGATTGAATGGTTTGATAAAAAAAACAAATAAGAGGCCTCAAAAGGACAATTCAGAATTAAACAAGTTCTATATGTTGACAAGAAGAGGACACGATTAATTGCTTATAGTTATTTTGATTAAAAATTAGAAATAGAAAAAAACGGAGAAAAAGAAATATAAGAATTTTGTTTGATTACAAAATTACAAAATGTTAGCTGTCCTAGCAGTATTTTCCAGTACAAACTAAGTCCGTGATTTGTTTAATTGATTCAAAGATGATTAATCCTACTTGATCATGTAAAAAAATGTCAAATAATGTCAAAATGTCAAAAAAATGAATTGTTTCATATTTATTCTTTGGGCATTGTCTTTTGTTTTTGGAATCCTTCGGGAAATGCCAAAGTAACACTTTTGAGGTTCCTGCATGAGACTTGTCTTCCATTGTTCCTGCTTAAAGAATGGTAAAGTGGTAGTATAGAACATGTTTAAGAGGGCGAGGCCCTTAGTCTCTTGGAGAAAAGTAAATCATTGACCCTAGTTTCAAAGCTTTTGCTAATATCAGTTCTGAAGCTGGACCGTTATATTCGATATTCGCTTGTGAATGTCTCTTGTCTGCGTGGTTTTTGCATACGAATATCGAAGGTCAAATCCCATCATACCACAAAATAATGTATGGGTAATCACTGAAGGAACTATACCATGTGATTCCACGTTGACTTGAGGTCGAACTGGCCGAGCGCCCGCGGTTGACCGCGTGCAGGTTTATGTATAAGGATGACAAAAGACATTACGCAGCAGAGGGACATGTGCTGGTTTACTGTTTTTTTACAGTCCGGAGTTACAATCAGAAATTTTCAAGGCTACTGGTCAATTCGCTTTAATAATTTTCCCCAAATTTCGAAGTCGAATATTCAATGTGGCTGATATGTGTGATATTCGATATTTGCACGAGGATGTCGCTTTTGCGAATGTCGTGTTATTGGCACGCGATTATCTATTGTCCTAGCCCACCATTGCCCTGATATGTATGAATTATACCCTCACGTTGACCAGGTTGTCCAACTAGCGAAGCGCTGATAGTTTCCCCCCGAATCCCGCAGGCGATTGTCGTATGTTGCAAAATGGCGAGGTATTGAAATTCAAATGTCCTAATAATTGTCTTATCCGCAGAGCATATTATTGCCCTTACAGGAACGAAAATTTTCCACAGGAATATCCGAGGTGAGTCCCCGCTGTCCTGTCGTAATCCCCCCAGCCCCGGGTCGGCTTATCGGTACAGATATTCACAGTGCACTTGTTGTAACACAGGTATAAAGGCTGGTTTGCCGATTGTTATGCATGTGTAGTTCGAGGTTTCGGTGGAGGCCAGGCATATGGTATGAGAAGAAATCCTCAGTGTATCTTAGGCCCACTCGTCAAAGTGTATCGAATTTCCCTGAATTTCGCATGCGGATATCGAATATTAAATGCCCCATATTTATGTGATTTCTGTGATATTTCCATGCGAGTATCGAATATCGGTCCAACTTAAATCCCGTATAGTAGAATGTAAAACAACACAGCTTCCCCTGCTGCGCCGCATCTTGGATTCATTTATACTACATAGTGGGCTGTAGTGATGCGGCCTCGTCGGCGGTTTTCCTTAGGTCCTCTGGTCTTAGGGTTCATCAATATAGACTACTCAATGATATTTTTCTCATAGATGAAGATGAAAGCCAAAGACGCTAAAAACATCAAATGAACTGCGTCATGGACTCGACAGATGTGTAGAAATAATAGACAAATAGGAAAACACCTTTTACCATTGAAGCTCAAGAAATCTATAAACTTGAATGAGCTAAGGACTCGATAGGTGACCGAAAATTAAAAAGGAACACAAAAAAACACCATTTATCATATGAACAACTTACATGGTCGGAAAATGGTCCTTATAGGGCCCCGCATTTCTGGTATTGCTAGACTAGTTTACATATTGGTAAAAAGTTGAGTTTATAGTTTATAGCAGAAACAGGTTTTTATCTTGCTGGTTCAAATCATGTTAAATAAGATATGTCTGAAAGAATGTGTGCAATACAAAATCACCAATTGTACTCTGGCGGGCATATTTGGGAAGTATGTAATTCAACAGGAATTGAATCCTAATGGGCACCATTCATGGCGGTGTATCTGAAAAAGATCAAGGGTATTCTGTTTGTAAAAATGTTTGCAACAGAAAATAGCCGATTGTGGTCTGGCTGCCATATTGAATTTTTGGTGAGTGTGTAATTTAGCGGGATGGAGACCTCATAGGTACCAATCTTCCCTGTTAATATGAGAAACATCTAGGATGTTCTTGTTGATATATCAAGCGCGAAAGAAAATCACCAGTTGTGCGCTGGCAGCAATATTGGAATTCTGAAAGGGCTCGAATTCGTTAGGTCTTGTGCACTCATGGGCCCAAATGGTCCCTGTAAATTTGAGTAAGAGCATGTTCTTGTTAAAATATCGCATCGAAAGAAAATCAGCGAAAGTGCTCTGGTGGCCAAATTGGAATTCTGACACGCCTGAAATTCAATAGTTCTCTGGCCGTGATAGACCAACATGATCCCTGTGAATTTGAGAAGTATCAAGCATGTTTTTGTTGAGATATCACACGCAAAAGAAAATCATCGATTGTACTCTGGTGGTCATAAAAAATATACAAAACAATAAATTATATAAAAAATTTCAGGACTTATTTTTTGTGAAAACCCATCAACCGCAAACCCAGTATTAGCGCTACCCGCTCCCCTCCCCCGCTACGTTCTCGAATTTCTGGATCCGTCACTGTTTTGACAATGCTAATATCATTTATAGCCAACGATCAAAGAGGAAAGCCTATAGGAATTGATTGGTCTATATGGATCATTGGTTTGAAAAAAAATATAGGTGAGGCCTTCTTTTTACCAGTGGTTACAAAAGGGTTCACAAAGTCAACAAGTGACCAATGAGTCATGACGCTCAGCTGACTGAGAACACATTCACAAAACGAATTTTATCATCTGAATGCCACATTTTGCAGGTGGTATCTCCATTGAACTGAAGCTTAGCTCGAAGGATGTTGGTAACAGGGTCATAATTTAAGGTTTTTTAGGGGAATTTTCACCGACCTCCCTTGGATGTCAAATTCTAGGTGCACTGGTTAAGATGTGTGCCCTGTAAACAGACAACCACATCTTTGAAGGTCACACAAATAGAGAAAGAAAAATCGTAAAACTTTGAAAAAAAATCCGGGTGGCACCACCAGTCGGCAGAAAATGTTGAAACACTACATGATCAATACGCATGCACAAAATTATGGTGATCAATGCATTTATTATTAAGATACTGGAGCTTTTGTATCGAATTTTTAATTATTCTCGTGGGGGAGGGGGTTCTTTCCAGCCTAATAGCTCTCAGGACTTAATTTCAGGTTTCCATTGAGATTTTTTTTAGGGATTCCCCTGGATGTCAAGAAAGAAAATTCTAAGTCAAATGGTTACGATTTGTGGCCTGGTATCAGACTACAAAATCCTTGAAGGTCTTAAAAATTGAGAAAATTGCGTAAAATTTTAAAAAAGTGCAGGTGGGGCCACCAGTCTAAATGATGAAACACTCCACGATCAATATGCAAGCAAAGAATCATGGTGATCAATGCATTAGTTGTTCAGATACTGGAGCTATATATATACGACTTGCTAACTCAAATAATGAATCTAAGCTTTGTCACATAATTATGCGCTCAAAGGTGTAACCAATTGATAGCATTTTATAACTTTTATAAGTGCATGGGGTGAGCAATATGTGTATTAGGTACGCTGGCCTCTGACTGATGCCGCGTAATTGGTATACTTGTCAACATGGAAATTTTAGCCTTCGTTCTTTTTTTATTTGCCCCCGAGCGAACCTCCAGCCAACGATATTGGAAAAAGGTATTCACATATTGATGTTACACTCTGGTGCTTTTTCATCAGTGGATACAAAGTCTCAATTACAAGTCTGTATTACCATCATAATTCTAACCTTAAGGAAAATATTGATTATACTAATTATGATAAATTAAGCTTAGCATCTTTGGTCGTGTTGGTAATATGTGAGAGTAACCTGGTTCTTTGTTTCTTGAAATGGAAACGCAGTAAACTTATATCCTTGCCTAAAGATGAGTGTAATTTCACGTCGGCGATTATGTTTATATGTTTATTTTAACCTATTTAAAACTGATTTTTATTCTGAGGAGACATCGCTATGACACAGAGGACCTAGACTCTGATCGTTATTTTGGTTATGTGCCTCATCGTATGATCGCCTGCCAACACTGACCTGAGAGTAAGATAAGTATTTCAAGCCTCGAGACATTACGTGTAGCGTATATACTGCTAACATCGAAATCTTGCTCTTAAAAACATTTTGTGTATAATCTTTATCTTGGTTGAGATAACACTCCCCTGGTACATACTTAACACTATGCTAGTTTTGTGACAGATGTGTCACCATTATTATGTACATAACCCTAACATCCCTTGATGACATGACTATTCTAATCTCATATGATATATCAACAGTTTTTACAACTTCACCTCTCGAGTGCACAATGAATAACTAGAATACGGGAAGTCGACTACGTGTATACGTCAAAATCAAGAGTAAGACAGGTGAAGTGAGGCATAGATTGAGTGGCAAGAGGAAATAGAGTGAGATGTGCAGCATATAAGCATGGATGTGTGCCACGTACGTAAACATAACTGTAGGTAGCGCCACCTGTTATTTGAAAGACAAAGCTATCCCGTCCAGACTTCTATTGACCATTTCTGATAATACATGAATATAGACAATTTAGGTCAAAGGTTACCTTAACATAATTGCCTTATGTTTTATGACCAGACATTGTCGTTCAGTGTCAGATACACGTGTTACTTCCCGACGTGTTCATATCAGTCAGTGCTCCATGCTCCGTGAAATGGCGACAGTGATATGAAACATCTCCTCTATTATCAACGAGCGATCATAATAAACCATGCTACAGATATTTGTACCATACAGACATATTAAAATATAAATACTTTATGGTCGCTATATGGTCGCTTGCTTGTTCGCCATCAAAACAAAAGCATTAATCCTGTTACAAGCTAGTTCTCCTTTAAGGACCATCAATCTTCTATGGGACCTTTTGTGTGGCTTTACTGTCCAAGAATATGTTTGTGTATAAAATAAGTAAAAAACTTTTAGTATCAGATTTGTCTAGAAATATATAAAAAAGTAAACTTTGGTCGAAAAACATGTGATCTCAAATTACACATGGCACAATCCACAAATTTCAGATTTGTGATTAATCGAGCAATATAGTTATGTGTAGAACAAAATGTTTCTCTTATGAATGCATGGCATTTGTGATTAAAAGAAATAATTATGTTTATCTATTTAGTTCCTGCATATGAATTAATCATCGTTACGTTCTTAACATTCACTGATCGTCTAGTGAGGAGCACATTTAATGAAAACGTGATTATTTGTCATGCTTATAGTATTGCTTATGCTCAGGTTATTACAGTATGAAATTATAAAGTTACGAAATAAATTCTTTTGAAAAAAGAATTTACGCTCTATTAGCAGGAACTGAGACTGAGCTCTGAAGAAGAAAATCTAAAGAACATTGCTTACTTAATTTTTTTCAACTCCTGAGAAACATACGTCTTAGGAACAGCCTAAGAATATGTAAAATAGTATGGTTTACAGTAAGAGTACACTCTAAGAAAGAAGGGTTCTTGATGTTCTTCAAAGAACCCATATGGTTCTGGGTAGAACCATGGTCCCATCTAGAACTCTTTTCTCCATAAAGAGGTTCCATCTGGCACTTGGAGGTTCGTGCCCTGACGATAACTTGATACAAGGTTCCAGATGGAACCTGTGTTAACTGGATATCCCGATGATTAGGACGCGCATGCGCAAGCTATTTGAACTAATAAGGTCAACTGTTCACGGTCGGATGTTTTGGTCAGTTGGAAGAGGGAATTATTATGAGGTAAGACCTATGTTTATATACATGTATATTTTCATGTGAAGAATGTTGAACTTATGGCTAGAGATTAAATGTCCAGTGACTAAATTAATCAAGTTATAGTCCCCGTATACAAAAGAAGCTACCGGTACGTTTACTTAATCTAAACGTGGATCAAGGCCGATGATAAACATGCTGTGCGTGCACGAATTGTTGCAGTCTATACCAGTTCATAGTAATACCAGTCATGTAGAATTGAAACAGTTATAGCAATGTAAAAGGAAAATGACCGCTTTTTAACAGCATATACCAAACAAAATAATAATTCGGCTTCAGTAACTGAAACTAAACAAACCAGGCAACTGTACATGGAATACTTTCATAACATATTGTATAGTGTTTACAGTATTACTCTATCCTTAATCGTTAAATTGTCCTATGGACCATTTATCATACAAAGAGTGTAAGAACGCATCGCCAAACCAATTTTGAGCATAACCAGTATATCGGACTGAATGGAGCGCTATTTTGAAAACTGGTTAATTGGGGTGTTCAACAATGGGGCCTAAGGAACGAAACTACATCTCCCAATGTTTGGTCACGCTTAATTACACATTCACTGAAGGTGTTCTCTAATTAATGTGGTGTTATATTGCCTAATTGTTAACGAGAGTAGACTTTACAAAGGTCGCTTATCCATTCTTTCTCTTTGCAGTGACCAGATACATCTGCCTGGAAAGGATTTTCATTTGAAAAGGCTGATGATGCTTATAACATGGTAAGTTATTTCAGAGTTATTCCTAAATTGTATCGTGTCACGTGTTAATAATGCACATGGAATTGTGTATCGCAATGTAGAAAATCTAAGTTTGTTATGTCTGTATTTACATCTGATCATAAGGAACCTACAGTACATTTAAGTAAATTAGATAAGGTTACTTACTATATGTTGAAATATCTTTGTAAACAAATGCACACATATACACTATATTTGTATAATGTTTATATTATGTTTTGGAAACTTTCACCTGAGTCTCTTTAGGTGTGGTCACGCTTTATCACACATTCACTGAAGAAGTTCTTTAATTAATTTTAGAAAGTGTAAATATATTAAAGTCACCATCCATTCTTTTTCTTTGTAGGAACCAGATACATCTGCCTGGCTAGCGAGGAGCAAATGAAAAATAGAAGAGAGTATTGTTGTAACAAGGGCTGGCGATTATAACATGGTAGGTTATCCCATAGATATTTCTAAATCATAACACGTGTTAATAATGCACATGGAATCGTGTATCACAAAGTAGAGAAAAACGATATTTTGTTGTGTCAATCATGTCTATGTTAACCACATAATTAAAAAAAAAGCTACAAATAATTCGAAACAATGCTAATAAATATTTTGAGGTAAATAAGGAAAATTACGTATTCCATAAAATACATGTATATTATGTTTATAATATTTAACGTGTTAATGCTGTTTCGAAAAACTTCACAAAATATTAGAAGGTTGTCAACATTAACATTCCCAATATGATTCCTCTCAGAGAGAGAATTACCGAATTCCAAGAGAGAAATGTAATCTATTTGAATGAACTCTCAACAACTAGTGGTAAGATACCCATACTGTTTGCATACCCTAAAGACTGCATAATTTCCTCCACTGTGTTTAGGTGAGAGCAATTGTGTGACAGGAATTAACGGTATATATATATATATATATATATATATACGTGTGAATATTTATTTATCATTTTTATTTGTGTATCTCATCTCTTTTTTTCCAGATTGAGGCTACGTCCCGTAACCGCTCCATACCCAGAACGCATCACGCAGTCAACGGATATGTTGACACGGAACACTGATTATTTCGACCGTCGCGATGTTTTGGAGTTAATCGTTGATCACACAGAGCATCGATTGTACCCAAAAATAGTTTTGGTTGGAAGATTTGTATACATAGACACATTTGCCCATGGGACCCGTGCACGTTTGAAACACACTAAAACGTATCAGCTGTACAAGCCATACAAATATCGTATAAGACACTTAGCATCACCAGCCGTTTGTCGATTATATGCTGCCTCGACTTTTTAATTTTTTCTTGTAACACAGAGAAGTATTAAATTTATAATACAGATTTGCTACACAAGAGGACCCTGAGCCACAAGAGGTAATCATGTACCTAAGAACACGTAAACAATCGGAAGTGTATTTGGCCGTTGCACTTTTTTTCACAAAATGATTTTTACACTTAAATAAAAGATGTGTTTCTTAAAAAACTTGTTTTTATTTCAACTGGAAGGATTTATAATATTTTCAGGACAGTCACACGTATAAATATAACTTTTCAGCTATGATCCTTGCAGTTACTCACTTTCTTTGAGATACATTTTAATATCATCTATCTAAAATGTTTCCTTTAAATAATGACATATGACGTGTGATTAATTTACCCTAAACGTATGATATGACATCCTATATTGTTTATTAAAATAAACCTGCATTGAAGGTTCTGTTAAGAACCCTACACATTAGGTTCCACCCAGAACCTTTAAAGGTTCCCCACTCAGTCCATCGTGAAGAACCTTGGGTTCCTCACAAAACCTTTGACGAGGTTCCACCTGGAACCTATAAGGTTCCAGAAAAAGAACCTTCGGGAGGTTCTTAAAAGAACCCCACCTTTAAGGTTCCAGCTGGAACCTTAAAGGGTTCCCCAGTCAGTCCACTCTTAAGAACCCTTTTTGGGTTCTACCTGGAACCCTTTTTTCTTAGAGTGTATGGATTGCAACGGGTTTCGGGGGAGGGGGGGGGGGGAGGGGTCCCATGTCTCTACTATCTTTTCCCATGAACAAGAACGGCTGAAACAAAACGCCAAGGTCCGTATATTTTACGAATCTAATATATCATTCTTCACATGGGTTACATCAAAGAGCGGTCTTGTCCTCGAACTTGTTTACGATCAAAGTGATTTAGTACATTCCCCCTCGCTTTGTACTTATATTGCCTCAGTATTCATTCAACTTAGGCCTTTGCATGTGTAAACTTAATCGTCATAATTATTTGTAAATCTACATTATACGGCAATAAAAGGTTTCTGAGGTTCCGCGCGTGTTAATTGCGACCCCCAGCATCAGATTTTTTATTATTATTGTCAATAAAAATGTCGGGACTTTGAACTCCAGTCGCTACGCTTAACTTGGAATTAGTTTTATATTTATATAATATATCCTTTTGTTATGTTGTATTTTAACCTGTTTGTAAAACCAGTTCTGTTATTCTCTTGTTGTCTTCTCTTCATACGGCATATTTGTGATACAGTTATCAAGAGGTAATCAAATACAATTATCAAAAGGTTAACTAAAGAAAGTGCCTTAGGAATCAACCCCATTTCTGGTATATAAGCTAATATAGGCATACATATTACTGCTTTTTTGCATTCACAGCGCAACTTACAAGAAGCAGGAATCATTATATAACATCATTTATTCCCCCGTCGAGGGAGAGGACTGCTGTCCGTTCGTGCGTCCGTTTCGCCTTCCTTTACCTTAAATTTCTGATTCCCTACAACGTTCTTTATCAAATTGTGCAGACATATTGACGATATAACTGGCATATGGGGTTATAAACTGTAGGTGGTACATCTCTGTTAAAGTATATTGTGTGATGCAAAACGTTCTTTTTCACTTTTCTTCTGTCAAGTCATTATTTAAGAACACCTATTTTTTTTTCTCATTAGTAGGCGCAGTGTTCACAGTACACAAGTCCATGTTTAAGCCCATGGGTTAAAATCTTTACTGCACTCAGTTAAAAAATAGGTTATCTGGATTACTTAAAACCTGTTCTATTTTTTTTAATCGGTGGATGTATAAGAATATATTTTACAGTTAACAGGGTTTTGGGAAATTGTGGCTGCAAAGTGTTATAAACACGTGACATATATAGCCGCCGTCTATTTGTGCCTGTAGGCTTTTGTATACAAATATTCTTTTTTTTTATTTTAATCGACCTATGCTGACTTGTATCTGTGTAACACAGCATTGTTGTCCAACGGAAAATACATGTAACCTAAGGTTGTTGGTTGCATATGTGTGGAAGCTGAAAAGTCACTAGTTGCAAAATGCCCTTTGCAAAACACCTGGTGGGTCTGGCTCACCGCCTGATGTCCTTGTGGAGTGGATTTGGATAATTTCGCGAACCCTCACTTGTAATAAACACTCTGATATAAACATAACAATCATCCTGAGTGTGGCGGGGTTGGTTTTTCCTGGCCTACGTGTGTAAAACGTTCAAGGGATTGCCTTTAGTTAAGAAAGATAAATCTAGTTGGGTAAAGATTTTCCCATGTACGAAGCTGTCACGAAACGCTTGAGATCTAAGAAATAATCCCTTCGCCCAACCTCTTTGGGCCCCGAGTGCTCAGCTGGCCAAATAATGCACGGGTATGGTACGTCCGTGCATTGGATGCAAGCAATCTGTTGTTTACTCACGCAGCAGCACCTCGGGGTCAGCTAGCTACGTCATGGGTCTTACAGACGCACTTTAAAACGACGAAATAGCCGTTGAAAATGACGACGTATTATACCGAAATAACTTATCTTGTTGCCCTACCAGCTTATAAAATTAGCGGTAAGGTTGAACCGTCATGACTTATATTTCATATACAAGGTTTACTAGAGGATATGAAGGAAATAAGATAAAAAAAAACAAAACAAAAAACACGCACGTGATAGGTACAGTTGATTTTTATGCAATAGAGAATGCTTCTTAATTACATGTCAAATATCGGAAAAGCTCAATTTAACTAAAATTGATGTATTGTATATTCACTGATACGATCGCGTCAGGCATCATCATGGGTCAATCTTAATTATAGATACCTTCTCTTGTTCATGAATATAATTAACACTAGATGGGGTTGTTGAGGGCCAAAATGAGGCAGAGTGCCATCATCCAAATTTTAAGGAAATAAGTGTCACTAAGCAGTGGCGTGAGGTGTGTAAAATACACTTATAGATAATACTTAATACTTATATTACTAAATTACTTAATACTCAATACTTAATACTTAATACTTACATATATACTTAGATATTCTTTGTCCTCCAGGTATAGGTCTGTAAGCCGTGTTCATTACAAGTCACAAGTAATCTTATTACTAATTCTACAAATAATTATTATGGCACTTTATTCACAATAATGGAACCTTTTCGAATTTTTTTTACGAATAACGGTTCACATAATCTTATTGTAATTGATTATTAGTTGACTCTAGTAATTGTAAACAATGTAGACCTTTAATTAGAACATGTTTAAAAAACGTTTCACTAACTTTCCGCTGTTCAAATCTGATACTTGTTACTAATTTATAACTAGTTTTCCTAGACAGTTATTGTTCAATAATATTTTAATTTTAGCTAAATTAGAATCAGGATTTTATATGTGTTGTTTAGTAATGAAATATACGTTAATATCTCGTTTTCATTGTTTAAATTCACAGACAGCCTTGAAAAGCAACCAAAATATATACATGAAATTACTGTATTTACATATTACCACTGTGTCTGGGCACAATGGCAAAGACGGAATTAAGCATCGATTTTATTTATTGTGTCGGTTCTGTTGGAAAACGATTCAAATTTTCAATAAATACTAAATTACTGCAAGTAACGACAGCTTAGTGACAACAAACCCCACGCCACAGTATTTATTAAAACAAAATTATAGGATAAAATTATATTACAGAAAATATGGATATGTGCCTTTCATTCTTAATTTTTTATTTTTGCATTTCGACAGCACGGTGTCGTATATAGAATCTTCATAGAAAAGCATCTTATCATTAAGTTTTAAACATATTTAATTTTTTAATTAATGGTATAATCCATGACGCTTATCTGAGAAAACATGTAAGGATTATTAGAGGTTGTAGCCACGTCTTCCGTTGCTTTCGCCTTACTTTTGGTGAAGTTTATGATAAATTACAAGGGTGGAATATAGCTGGAAAACAGGATCAATCTTTGCCAAATCAATAAGAACCTAACGGCATATCACGGAAAGAAAAATAATCATCATCTTATTTTCCTCTGCATCATTGTCTGATTTTTAACGGATACAACTAAGTTTGCAGGTTAGCGCCATCTTGTTCTCTTTCTAAGAAACAATGAAAGTGACCAACAATTTGATACCAAACGGATCCGATTTAATATTATCATGCAGTGATAAGTAAAGTGTTAATCCCATGTGCGCATAATTGAATATATGCGTAAATGAGTTAAACGAATGTTTAAAAAGTCTTGTGTGCGAATAAATATGAGTGAACTGGCAAAAGTTGTTTTGGTAATTAGCAGGCCTAGTTGGCCTTCCCCGAATTGTCGGACTGATGTTATTCTGTCGGGAAAGTTCAATTCACACAGACCCTAGGAGTGACGTCGCTCTCTTGACACCTTTCACACGTATACTCTGTGATTCAAGCGCTTACTCTTGTTTCGGCGAGGAGCCTAGAGCTTGCTGTGACCTTTTTGCCCTCAACAAAGAATATGAAAATTTAACATTTGGGTGACAGCGAAATATGTAGCTATGATGGGGGTAAAATATAGACAAAATCACACTTTATATATTACCATATCACCATATCATATCCCTCTAACGATATATGTTGCGGTAAAGTTTCTTCATGCAGTTGCCATGTATGCAAAACGCCGAAATAACACAATATCCTTATAGATCTCAATATCCTTATAGATTTTACTTAACTGTTGTCACCGGAAAATCTGAGCAAATTTTCCATGGATCGACGGTAGGCCTTAACAGGCCAGCTTGTTTAGATTCAGTATTTACTTAGCACATAATTTTGAATGATCCGCAGGCACCATGTTTGGAGGAGGGATTGGCAATATTGAAAAATGACACCCGGACATAACTTAAGAACAAAGAATTTCACAATGGAAAAGTTTAAAGAACCTGAAAATGTTATAAATATATTATTGGTTTTCAATATCTCAAAGGAAAAATGCACTCAACAAAGGCAATACCTAGAAAATACGGAGACGGGGATATATTAACGCTGTCCTATTTTATTTGTTTAAATGATGGTTTAATTTTTGGTATAATTTTCGAGACGGTTACAATGACTTGTCAGAGAAAAATTAATCTGTTTAAAGAATAACAATTCTCATTCAATTGCAGAAACACATACATAGACGAGCTAGCCGGACACGAAAACATTTTTGTTGCTGTAAACACAATGGCAACTCTATCGCTGTAAATTGTTTTTAATAAAAGACAATACTTAGCTCTCAAGAATTTATTTTAGCTGAAGCAATAACAGAGACGCATAGCATTTTTCTAATAGCTAAGTTCTGAGCCAAGCTCCGTCGTGAGGCACCTTGCAATGCAAGCCACTCTGCCAGCTATTTGTTGGGACAAGGGGGCTCTGGTGGCGGTGCTGGGGACAGCGTTCTGTGGAAAGTAACAGTTGGTGACAGGAGCGTGAATTCAACGTCTACTCTTTCACAAACGCCTCCGTCACAGTCACCAAAGTCTATGCTTGAGACAGACGAGTCCCAGTAAGGGTCCTCTCCCTCACCTTCATACCGTGGCTCCCCTGGTTCGGTTTGGGTTAAGCTCCACGATATTTGAGGACCGTACTCCATCCGCAGCACATCAAAAAGATCATCATAAGACACGTGAAGCTCTGCGTAAGCGTGGTTGAAGTAGCTCCCAACCAGCCGCTCAACAGGGTAGTCATTTCTGATTCCGCCATGGGTGACGGTGCCACCTCTTGGCGCTTGCGCTTGGTCGTGTAACTTGCGAAGAGTAGGGTCCTCGCATACAGATTCTGCACTCAGCCATGGTTCCTTGCCTAACATTAAGTCCATCATGAATGCTCCGATTGGGTCGAGGACGTAGATCATAGGGCCGCTTATGCTTATGAAAACACCAACATCCATATCAGGAAGAACAAATAACTGACTCCGGAACCCACCAGCTAAGCCTGTATGACCGAGAAGGCTGAACCCTGGATCAATATGCAAAATTATCTTAATTAAATATAGTATTTTGGAATAAGGTATACGTTTGCGGAAATATGTTATGTGGAAGTTTCTGAAATAAGATATTAAATATGAAATAATACTATGCTATAACCATAGCACTGATCTATGAAACAAATAATTTTAGAATATCTGATCTGCTAATTATTTTAAACAATTGATCGACAAAACGACTTTTTTAAAACACGAAAACTTTTTTGTATACCTGTTATATATATATATATATTCTTATGTTATGAATATGATGCAAATGAGGGATCATTTTCTAAAATCATTTTCATATATATATATATTATGTCTATATATATATATATATATATATATATATATATATATATATATATATATATATAAAGCTAGCTCATTATCTGAAATATATAAAACAATGTTAAAATTATTTAACCTTATATTTTAAATAAAACTAGTGGCCAATGGCCATGACGCTAAGCTGATTTGAAGTAAGGAGAAGGCGTATTTGCATAGAAAAACAAATTATATCTTTATATTGGAACCAAGGTGGGACTACAGGTAGAGTACTGTTCTAAACATGCAACATTTTCCTTAAGCAGGTGCAGCCATTTGTTAATCTATCTTGAACTGAAACATTACAATTTGTGTCAGATCGCAATCCAGTAGCTTTGTCATGTATTTAACATGTGAACCCTGAAGTTTCTGAGTCTTTAGGTTACAAATTGTGCCTTGTTACCATATTGATTGATGGCTTCTTAAGATTTTGATGCATAACTTCGAGAATATAGGTCACAGGTAAAAATATTTTGATTTTAACAGAGAAACAGTAGCATCGGAAGATTGAACTTACTGGGTGTTGCGGTTACGTTTTTTTCCTGTTTAAGTGATTTCAAGTAATCTTTATGACGAGAATCATGGTGATCCATGGATTATTTATTGAGATACTTGAGCTTTTGTATCAAATTTTAGATTATTCCGGGGCGCTCAAACACGTCCAATAACTGGGAGGATATAGGTCACAGTGACCTTATTTCAGTTTTCAAGAAGACTTTTCAAGAACCTCAATAGATCTCACGTAAGAAGTTTCTAGATCAAACGTTGTGCCCTGGTAATGGACAACCAGACAGACGGCACGTCAGGCAAAAAGGACGATGGACATAGTATAGCTAAAAACACAGTATAACAAAAAAAAACAATCTTCTATAGCTTCAACTTTCGTAATAGGCCTACGTTATCAAGTTAATGGTGACACCTAAAATGATGCTCGCCGATCACAAACTCACCCCTATAATATCCTTTGTCGAAGCCAAGGCCGTAACTGTCGGCAGTAGTAAATGTTACAGGTTCTGGCGGTTTCAGATATCTTTGAGGGTCCCCAGCGATCATTGCGGGTTCACGGGTTTCACTCAAAACCCATTGGCTGATGACGGATACGTTGGCCTCGCTATAGCCATCGTTCAATTGGACTGACAGCCATTTCGTCATATCTACTGCATTGGACGAAATGCCCCCTGGCGCAGACATTGCGCTATACCATGTACTGTAGGGACATAAAACAATGGAAACTTACTCATCACATTTTTACAGATACCATATCGATGCTGCATTTAAAAATTTTTCAAGGATTATACTTTTTTAATAACTTCTTTAATACTTTTCAATATTTGTGTTAAGATTTTAAAACATTTTAATGCATTTTTTGCTAAAATCATAAGTTTTAAAATAATAATTTTGGGTATTTCAATATTTGGGTATTTCTCTATTAATGACTGCTTAAGAACAAATTCGTTCTGATCGGGCAACAGGTATACTGTTAATTACCACCTCACCATGACAAATTAATGATAAGTGTCCCCACCTGGAGGTCATCGGAAAATGTTTAATATTTCTCAAATTGGGTCGATTTTTTCGTAAACAATGTGAAAGATAACCTGACCAGCCACTATATTATAATATTTTCCAATAAAGTATCATCAACAATACGTAATGATAAAGTAGTATGTTTCCTAAAAAAATTCATACAGTAAGTGAAATGTGAGAGAAATAAAGGTGTCACATGACCTTATTGTCTCAAATTCGATTGGTCGGAGCAGTGGTCAGTCATATTCGTAGGAGGTGGCGTACTCACTCAGTCTATCACTCGACTGGTGAGCAAAAGTTGTTGACGTCATACCAAGAGGGGTAAAGACCTGATCACGTGCTAAATCCTCCCAATCACGACCTTCCAGTGTCTCCGCCACGTACGATGCTAATCCGTACATAAGGTTGTTGTACATGAAGTCGCTCCTAGGTGGCGCTGTCGTATCCAGGTGACGAAGCCGTCTTAAATATAACACTCAAGTTACTATACTATGTAACTATATAATAAGATTTATATATATATATATATATATATATATATATATATATATATATATATATATATATATATATATTATATATATATATATATATTATATATATATATATTGTATTAATTGACTTTAACTTTTGTGTTAGTTAACCGGTTGTCTCTTATTAGACAGTTAAGTGATAACCAATGTAAGTGCTTTCGGTTCACTTAAGGGTGTTCTTATTAGACAGGTGGTCTTATTAGACACATGGTCTTTAATACAGGTTCTACTTAGTGGTGGGAGTCGGTTCCTTTTTGTATAATCGATCATCGCTTTGGGCAAACCGATCGATGATCGATTATTAATCGGTTCAGAAAATATAAAGAAATATGCAATTATCTGTGAAACTCTCTTAATTCAGCCCGCATGTCTAAGTAATTCTACCGTAAGAAAAGAAGTGTTTCCCTTATTTTAAATTTTCCTATTATTCGTAATATATGCTTTAATTATTTATAATAATCAAGAATTAAACCACAATCCAGGACATCTACTTGCTGCATAGACCTGGAGAATTTATGTAGCATTATAACGCTATACCGCCCATATTGTGCAATGTACATCTCGTTACAAAACTCCCCGCTAATTCTGCAGCTCCCTGCCAGTTCACAGAGGTTTATTAAGTCCTCCGTTTTCGCATCTACCGTGTTAAATTCAGTTACATACGGAAGTTATTTGGTAATAAAGACTCATTTTTTGAAGCGCAGAATGTAGTAAAAAATGGGAAAATAATTTAAGCCTATAACACAAAGGCATTCGGGAAAAAAAAACAATCATTCTTATCATGTAATCGATAGTTGCCTTTGGTAATCAAGCGCTTGAAAGTGGCAGCAAACCGACTGACTTTCGATAAAACTCGATGATCGGCCCACCACTAGTTCTACTCTATATTATTTTTATAGTTATGACTACAGTAAATATTATAATATTAATATTACAGTAAATTATAATTTTTCATAAATCCATGAAAAATGATATTTGTTACGACAAAATATACGGAACCCCAACGACTTGATTATTTTCTATATTTATATGTACATAATTTGTTTGAAACGGTCTTACATATGTTCATTTGCATCTGTCGTCAACTCATGTTCTAAGTATAGGGATGTATCTGTGAAATACTGACTCGTATATCTCTCTCTTCGGGAACATGTATCTTCTCATCATATTGTGACCAGGTAGCCCCACCCTGTGTGCAAGAGCGTCCGTGACTGAGAGCTTGGCCGTGAGGTACGGATCTTTCATGTAAAACCAGTCACCAAGGACGTTACGGACAGGAGTGTCGTACGTCAAACTGAAATGGATGAGATAATGTATAGATGTACGTGGCTGAGAGCTTGGAAGTAAATTTGGCCCGAGATTTGAGCATCAGAGTTGTAAGACTGAAACGGAGAATTATCAGCCTGAGTCAAGAATGAAAAGCTCAGCTCATCCGGCAGATATTTTCACATTAATGAAAAGTGATATAAAGGACTGCAATTGACTTAATATAAAAAAGATAACATTGGCTATTTTACACTAAAGTGTTATATATTATAGTAGGGCTGGCTAAAGCTTATAATTTTCGTATTGCAATATATCGCGATGTGTGATAACGTATTATTATACGTATTACAATATTTTCAGGGCATTAAATTCTTTATAGGAAATGATTATGTTTTCTATATTATATATAAATTATTAAATTTATTATTATGCATTATTCCTTATCATGTTAAATAATAATGGGACAACAAAATGTTTATGCAGATCAGTTTATTTCAAACACGAAATATGACAATATTACTTACTAATGTACTTGGTAATGGGCTTACTGACAATGCTTTAAGAAACCTATAAAATCAAAGTTTTTTAAGGCCTTACATTTCAATTAAAGGTGCCAATTTACCTACATATTGAAAAAAGAATTTATGTGATTTCTGGCTTCCTCTGTGTATATATATTAATGATCTAAGGATAATTCTGGTAATGGAAGTTCTTATAACGCCTCCCTGAAGGATGTATCATCTTGTATATCAACAACGTGTTTGTAATACCCCTTTTGTTGACCAACGGGAAAACATGTAACCTAAGGTGGTAGGTTGCATATATGCGGAGGAAGAATGGTTACCGTTGCAAAACGCCATTTTCAAAGCTCTGGCTTATCTGACTTGCCACCAAATGCCCTTTTTGAATTTGTTATGTGGTATAATATTATTATAGTGAGACTGGAACTTCTCCCTGACGTCAGATTCGAGCAGTTGCGCAGTACAGAACTTTACTCAAGTTCATACGAACAAACTTCGGTAAAGGCATGACAGTACATGGACCTATCGAATTCATTAAGGGATGTAATGACCCATCCAGTTCTTTTCTGCAAAATCCTCTGATGGTAATGCAGATTACTTGTAACATAAAAAAATTCTCATGATCTCTTCAGTTCCTGCTTATGTGCCTATCAGTGTCACGTCATTAAAATTTCACTTACAAGAGTAATCACTTATGAGGATACTTTTTTGGTCCATTTGGTTGTAATGTTCAATCATACTAGTATTCATACTTCTATTTATGCTTGTACAAACATAGCTAAAGAGTTAAGTGCAACCACAATAGGATATAATTTTTTAAAAATCTTGTCATTGGGCTAATACTTCATGTGATCAAGTAGCGGTAGTAATGACATTTGCACGATTGGTTGGATGAGTCGATAAGAAGTGATTTATTTAATAAACACAATTTGTTCACTATAAAACAATACTGTGCCTGTTACAAAATATTTTACCAACAGCAACAATATAGTAAACGACATCTTAGGTCTGGGCAGTTCCTAATTATGTATGTAAAAAGCTACCATACTTTAGATTATTTAATGATTAAAAAAAATTACTAAAAAGTAGAATATAAAATACGGATAAATATGGTTTAAAATCTGATATTTCTACAGAACATATGAAGTGGCAGCATTTGGTTTTTAACCAGGAAGCAAAGATAACGAGTAGAAGCGCAATCTAGGTGACAGCATGCTTACTTATGCTTCTCCAGAACCTGCCCGACGACGGTGCCAACAAACTGCTTTGTGACAGACGCTATGACGAACAAAGTCTCGTTAGTGACGGGTTCCTGGGTATCCAGGTCCTTCAAACCGTAACCCTTGGCCATGAATGGCTGGAAAAATAAAATATGTGGTCAGTCATGCTTAATATGGCCCCCCTCTACACAGTATTACAACCATGTAACACAATAAATTTTTCTGTATCATATCTTCTATAAGTTTTTTTTTGTGTCGTAGGAATCTCATACTATTCATCATACAGGTGCCAGAGCGGCTCGTTGAATCAAGTTATCTGAACATATAGCTGCCAGAGGCTTAATAGTAACGAAAGATTTAATTGTAGTTTTTCCACTAACTAAAACCGAAATGTTATGACATAATTAATCATAATTGACTGACATAATTCAAAGTACAACTGATTCAATATTCATATGTGGTCATAACCACACACATGCGACTTCCGTTGTTGCACCGTTCAGGTCTCCAATCGTAGTATATTATCTTGTTTATAACTGCCTTGCAGTTGTTTCGCTGCTCTACAGGAAGCCAGTTTAAGGGTCACCTATATATGTAAAGGTCTGATTTTCATAATACCCCGCAGATACAGTCATACTTTAAATTCTAGGGTAACGTCCGAATCTAAACAGTAAACGGGGAAAAATGTATCCAGAGCAAGCAGTGAAATAGCAATCAGAAGTAAGGTCATGAGACAAATTTTTATCTGACCGAAAGTTCGAAATTTTTGAGCATATAAAAACAGCAACAAATATAAATTCATTGTAATAGGATCTATATTTGCCGAAAAAATTTACAATACAGTTAACGGCCACCTGGCCACCTACGATCAGCGGAATGGCTGTTATTTTAATGCCCACTAAAAAGCTAAAATACACTCTTGCCCCAACCCCCACCCCCCCCCCCCCCACCCCCCCCCCCCCAAAAAAAACAAAAAAAAAAAACTGACCACTTTGTTCCTGACTAGACTGAGCGTAAGCCCTGGAATGTCGTAACACGCCATGACGCCATTGATAAAGTCATCAATTCTTCCGATGACTTCTGCATCTTGTGCCGCCTGAGTAGACGAACCTATCACGTGACCGGTCAGTAATACTAAACCGAGTAGTAGCTTTGCCTCCATGTTGAATTTTGTGCCCGGCTGCTACATTTCTGATACCACCTGAATGTAGTTTACTTCAAACTTCGGTATGGTGGAGTGCATACTCTGTCATCTGCCTTGTTCCCATCATTAAAAGCCCGTCTTTCAAAGATAAGTGTTGTAAATCAGCTCATGTATGGCTTGGTAAGGCGGGGGCGGATCTAGGATTTAGTAAAAAGAGGGGGGGGGGGGTGTTTCCAACCCAGGAGGACTAATGAAAACCCTTAAAAAAAGGTCTTCAGGCCCGGAAAAGGGGCGGTCAAGGCCGAAAAATTTTGTATTAATTGAATTAACTCTTAGAAAAGGTTGCGGTGAATAAAAAAAAAAGGGGGGGGGGGGGGTCCGGGCCCCCTGGACCCCGCCCCACCGGATCCGCTCCTGTAAGGTATATATTCATGAAAACAATATCACTGTTGATATGCAGCTGGATATTTTGTCTCTGTTAGCTACTCTTGGGGTCTATTTCATAAATAATGAACAAGACAATTGGCCCAATAAAATGACCCCCGTACACTTGTTTTTCGTGGTCCTCGAAACAAGTAAAATCAAATGAAGCCTTGTAAAGGTGTGTTTCCATGTGCACGTATATGCGTATTTGCGTGAAAAATAAGTGTGTTTCCATGTGCGCGTATATTCGTGAACTGGCAGACTAAAATATTTGTACATGGTATCGAGCAGGCCCTCCGCAAAAAGATGGTGAAGTGACGCCTTTTTACCCCGAATCACCGTGTTCACGCAGACCCTATGGGTAAAAATCGCTCCTGTGGCGATATTCACGCATAAACGCACGTATACGCACAGACACGGATACATCCCAGTTACATTTACGTGCACATGTAAAACACCCCTTTAGCATATCATGTTTCTGATGCAAGTGTTCTTGTGTTTGTGAAACGTGTTGTGAAGCGTGCCGGCTTGTGAATTTATCAAAGAACAGATGTCAGTACAAACCGATTCACTATTAAAGTTCGTACTTTCGATTCGATCATCATATATCGACTGCCTATCGATACAGGGACATTTGACGACACCGACACGATATTTTACCCTTTAGCCATCAGTACCGTAGCCTCCGGAGGAGGGGGGCTGGGGTTGGGCGAAGCAGATCTAAGCATTCTTAGGCAAAAAAAAAAAAATTGTAAGCAGTATTTGCAAGAAAGTTCAATTTGACTCGTGACTACTACTCAGTTACCCTTAAGCCACGTAATAAAAAGCATTTAAAACAAAGTATTTAAAAAAAACACACCGTGGGTGGGGGAATCCATATCCGACACCCCCTCCCCCCGCCTGGGACTACGATCCCTCGTTATGCTTCGCTCTGAAAAAGCATTTACTTACCCCTCAGGCTGTTGTCAGGATTCAGCCCTGGCCATTTTCTCACCATTTTGGACTAATCAGAAACATTAATTAGTATTCCGCAATCTCACTTTGTATAATCACATGTTCTCGCTTTCTCTCTCTCTCTCCCCCCTCCTCTCTCTCTCTCTCTCTCTCTCTCTCTCTCTCTCTCTCTCTCTCTGTTTATATATATATATATATATATATATATATTTATATATATATATGCCTGTTTACTTCGATGATACTTAATAAGTTACTTTTTTGTAATTATCGGTCACAATAAGGCAGTTCAATGTAGGACTCAAGAACTAAAAAGACCCATTTATCAGAGTCAGCCATTCGTTTTGCTGACAAATTTTGTAGCACAAAGCTTTTATTAGTCATAAGGCAAAAACCAAAAAAATTACTTTTACTAAATTTTCTGAGTAGATTTTGGAAACAAGTCTTATTTACTAATTTAAGACGCGGAGAAAAACAAAATTTTTCGATCCTGGTATTTGGATGTATGGCACCCATCTTGGGTTTAAAAATGGCCGCCATACTGAACCTAATTTTCTCCAATATCTCAGCACTTAAACAAGCTAGAACCATGGGAAAAAATTCCAAAAAAACATTTTTGGGGCCAAGGAATTTAAATTTGACAATTAAAAAAAAATACATGGCAGCCATCTTGGTTTTCAAAATTGCCGCCACGAAAAACAGCTTTTTATCCTGAAAATTTAGCCCTCGGGGATGCTGAAATAGTGGTTTAGGGGTAATCGAAAATCCCTTTTTTTAAACGGCCCCAGTTAAATTCCCTTTTCTGTTAGTGCTGAGGACCCACGCATACCGAAGACGCAGAATAATTATCGGGGCCACACTTTTAGGGCAGAGGAAATTTAACCTGCCGAATGAACCTGTGGCAGGTGACCGAGATTTCAAATTTTCTCACGCTTAGCTTAAAAAAAATAATATTGTCTCCAATGATGCACATATACTGAACATGAAACGGAGTACTATAGAGGAGATTTTAATTAATTTTACCAATATTGTAAACATGATGAACACTTTTCCATAATAATTTCTTTAAAGCTGTGTCCAGAAGTAATATCCATTTGGCATTTTGCATAATTACGGATAAACAAAAAAAAGTAAATATTCTTTAGAAAATATCACGTATTACCGTTACTCAAAGACCAATCATTAAATTGTGAAAAAAAAAATGAATAAAAGTTATAAAAAAGCCTTTGTATTTTCCACTACACGAATGTAATAAAGCAGTTCAGTTATTGTATGTTTCTCACCTTTATGTGAATAAAAATTAACTGAATAATGGTTTAGATTGTTGTACTGAATTTTGCAAACATGTATTTAGGACATTAAGGAATAAATATCCTAAATATGAGTTCATTTATGGCTTTTTTACTGTGCTGGCCATTTTGAAATCAAAGATGACTCCCACGGAATTATATTTTAAAAGGCATAAATTGCGTCATTTGACCCTTGAAATAAGGGTTTCTCTTAAACTAATAGGGCTAATTGGAAATGCAAATGTCGATATACCGTATTAAGACATAACGTCTCAGAGCTGATATCATACGAAAACACAAATACTGAGTATCAGCCTAAGTGATGACCAAGATACAGGTTCAGAAAAGGGGATAGGGTTTAAAACATGCATATGAAAATTAAACTGCTGCCGTCTTTATATTGGTGTATTTTTGTTGTGCGAAACATTCGAATCTCTCTTTAGCAAAAGCAAAAAAAAAAAGGATTTCCGATTACCCCTAAGCCACTATTTTAGAATCCCTGTGGGCTACATTTTCAGGATAAATAGGTGTTTTTTGTGGCGGCATTTTGAAAACCAAGTTGACTGCCATGGTGGAATGCCTAAATGCCAGGATGGAAACAGCTTTTTCTTTTACTCCACGTATTGTATCAGTAACTTATACTTGTTTCCAAATTCTACTCAAAAAGTTTAGCAAAGTCACTAAACATGTATTACATACTGCCCCCTTACTATATGGTCTGAGGGGTTTATTTTTGAAGCAGAGGGACTATTTGAAAGGGTATGGTCTTGTCCAAATAGCGAAACATCGAAATTTGATCCCCTCTCACCTGTGGAGTGCGTGTAGTAAAGTTGATGTAATGTTACACGTAAGACTGATATCAAATTAGAGATGGGCAAACTCAAATAGCTTATTCGTTCGTGTATGTCACGATGCATGGAAAGTGACCACCCAACAGTCAAATTCTGACATCAATGAGCTATTTTACTGTCCTCACAGATGTTAAAAAAGAATATTCAAGCATCAACACATTAACCTTTACCAATTTAACTTATTTTATGTCTTTGCTTATAGACAGCTCCCATGTAAAAATACTAGTGTTTATACAATTACAAACTGTTGTAATATGTAATAATAAATGATATAATAATGAAGTACTTATAAGCATGATGTATCATGGTTAAAGAAAAAAAAAACCAGAACAACTTTCACTCATTATCAGTGTAATATATTATGATTTGAACTTGACGTCAGCAGGAGGCGTCATGGCGTCTACGAGGCAGGACATGGCGGCTCGGGAGGAGGTGCCGGAGACAAAGTCCTGTAGAAGGTCGGTGGGGATTCCCAATCAAAGGTCACTTCCACTCTCTCACACACAGCGCCATCACAGTCAGCAAAGTCGACCCTGGAGACAGATGAACTCCAGAAGGGGTCGTCTCCTCGTCCACTATACCATGGAAACCCGGGTACTGCCTGGGTCAGCGTAAATGATATATGAGGCCCGTACTCCAGCCGGAGTGTGTTTCGGGGAACGTCATATGAGATCCTGATTTCGGCGTAGGCGTGGTTGTAGTAGCTCCCTATCAGCTTCTCTACAGGGTAGTCATTCCGGACTTCTTTGATTGGTGTGTTCTGTGGTTCTTCCTCCTCCTCATCATCCGTGATGGACTGGACGTAGAGAGGGTTACACACGTTGTCCACGGTGAGCCATGGCTCCTCCCCCAACATCAGGTCCATGACGAATGTGTTGATTGGAGCATTGACTTGAGCCATAGGGCCGTTGATGTTGACGAACACGCCGACTCCCATGTCAGGAAGAGCATACAATTGACTCCTGAACCCCCCGATCACTCCTCCATGCCCGATTAGACTGTACCCTGCAAGTACCCTGCATTTTTTTTCAATAATTTAACCAACGAAACATTCCAAGTGGAACAGATGAAACTCTCACAAAATGGCTAATTAATACTGATTGAAGTTTCTATATAGTTTATATAGTAATATATAGTTTTTTTTGTCCGTAATAAAAGGTATCCCTGTCGGAGAAATTGTAGGCCCGTGGGACCGACACAAGTGTCCAAAATAGAGAAGTGTCCGCAGGAGAAAGCAGCCCGTAAAGAGAGGTTTCCTTGGATTAAAACTAAAATATATAAATTATTTCCTAATGATCAAATCTTATGGGTATCGCTGAATCTGATACACATTTAGTTCATGGAAGCTATAGATTTATATCATATCTATTCACTAGTTAATTAATGTCATAACAGATCTAACAGTAGATGCCACCTAGTAATAAATGTCACTTGCATCTTCTCCGGTTTTCAGTGTGAATCCACATTTAAATCTTAGGTCGGATGGTAAAAGATTTGAAATGTATTGTTCATACCGAAGTACATAATATATTCAGCTTCTCAATCAACACTAAAACACCCATCGTCTAACTCAGATGCACCTACTACTTTTTTGCGACATATGCTTTAAATCCAACTATTTGCCTTATTTTTCTTTTGAATTTATGTGCTTTCTGGCTTACTCTGGCATATTAATAAACTGAAGGTATTTCCTTATAAGAAAAATTCTCATAACGCCTCTACGACAATTTATTTTTAATCGGCAGTTTTGCATTTAATGGGAGCGGGGGAGTAGATCCCCCAACAAAAAAATAATACCTATATATGGAAATAGAAATTGATCAACCTCCTCTAAGCCTATGAGGCTTATACAAGGTAACATTACCGGACTCACGTACCCCTGTAATATCCCTTGCTGAAGCCGAGTCCGTAACTGTCACCTGTGGCTAATGTAACGGGCTCTCGTGGCTTCATGTATAGTGGTGCGCCACCTGTAGACATGGCAGGGTCCCGGGTTTCACTCAATACTGCGTCGCTGATGACGGACACGTTAGCCTCGTTGTAGCCTCCATTGACCTGGGCAGAAAGCCATTTCGTCATATCAGCAGAATTAGATGAAATGCCACCTGGAGCCGACATTGCAGCGTAGTATGTACTGAAACAGTTGGAAACACAATGTTTCCATTAATCATAAACTGAAATTAGTTATGCAGATACCGGAGCTTTTGTAACAAATTTTTAATTATTCTTGGGGGTATTTAAAAGCCCCATTGCTCCGAGGATATGGGTAACAGAGACCAAATTTTAATTTTCCCAAGATGTTTCTCATGGACCTCCATCGATGGGAAGCTAGACGATTCTAGGTCCAACGATTACGATTTGTGCACTGTTAACGGGCGACGGCTTCTTTAAAGGTCTTAAAAAAAGAGAAGAAATGCTTGAAAATTATATGTATATGTATATATATATATATATATATATATATATATATATATATATATATGGCGCCACCAGTCTGCAGGAACGGCATTCGGAACTTCTCGGCCGAATTTTTTGGCTTCTACCCTCGGATGTACTTAGGGGGCCTGCAAAGTATACCTGCAAGGTCAAGGCTATTGCAGGTCAACCGCACATGTGTTGTCCGCTTTGCAAGAGCAAAATAATATATTTTGTATACATATGCTGCCAATCCTCACAAATGCTACCTTTAAAGCACTATGACAACACCGCTCCAAGAAACAGATGGGAAAATCCACTGTATACTGATCTGGACCGCTCGAGGATACAGTTCACGCCAGGAAGTCCATCTCGATTGGGCGATGTATGAGGAATTTGTTATGAACTTAACTTTCTAGTTAAATTACTCTCGAAATCTGGTGATATATCTTTGTGAAAACTGTGATCTTTATTTAACGAGTCAGCAGAAATGGCAACCCGGTGGATTTCCGGCGATCTTCTTAAAAAAATGGTGGAGTACCATTAGGCCATACATACATCCGAGGCTAGAAGCCACCGGATTCGGCCGAAGAGTTCCGAATGCAGGAACTCATAAAACACTTCATGATCAATATGCATGCAAAGAATCATGGCAATCAAATGGCATAATAATATATTTTTAATAATTCGGGGGGGGGGGGGGGGGGGTATTACCGAGCTCCATAGCTCGGAGGATATGTGTAACAGAGACCTTATTTCAGGTTTTCAGGGATTCACATGGACTTCTTTGGATGTCTAGTTAAAGAATCTAGGTCCGATGGATACGATTTCTGCCCTTTTAACGGACGAGCGGACGGACGGCCGGACAGACGACGGACAAAGAGTGATCGCTATAGCTCTGTTTCAGCAGTGCTAAAAGCTGAAAGTAACACAATTACGTCACCTGATTGTCTCAAAAGCGATTTCTCGAAGGTCAGGCCCTTCAAATCCATAAGATGTGGCGAACTCTCTCAACCTGTCATTGGCCTGGTGAGCGAATGTCGTTGACGTCATACCAAGGGGATTGAAGATTTGATCACGTGCTAAATCCTCCCAATCGCGGCCTTCCAGAGTTTCAGCGACGTATGACGCGAGGCCGTACATTATGTTGTTGTATTTGTATCGAGTCCTAGGTGGCGCTGTTGCGTCCAGATGCCTGAATCGCCTGAATATATCGTAACATTATTCCGTTAGTACAATGACTAGTTCATGAAAGTCTCTTAATATTGACCACTTTATTGAAGGCTAGAACCATTTAGCAGACTAAAAAAAAAATATTTTGTACACAGCAAGGTACCGAACTTAAATGAAAGAATATTAATTTTGATTTTGGCATGACATCATCTTTCTACACACCAACTACCAACAACTTATATGTAAATTGTACAGTTTATTTACCTCTAAGCTCCGGACTTTTTTTTCTGAATCTCCCGTTTTATATATATATATATATATATGTGTGTGTGTGTGTGTTTGCATATAGAACATTGTCAGATCAGGTGCTGTGACAGGTTTGCCTTTTTTCACACTTGTCAAAACTTGGGCAGGTTTATATGAAACAAAGCTTTATTGACAATGATAACATATAGTAAAAATAACACGTCAGTCTAACCTATATTGTCATGCGCCTGTGCGATAAACCTGGGTCACAACGGCAACGGTCATTAAACAGAAGAATATATAACTTACTGTGGACATAAACCACACAGTGTTTATTGGTAAAAAAAACTTATGATTTCCATGCGAATGATAATAAACAATCCCCGCTTTTCCTTAATGAAATCCGTCACCCCTCCAAGTAAACCAGAATAGCCATATTAAATACCGCCAAGTGATCAGTTCAGTAAAGCACAGAGTTTATTTATAAGATTTTAACTTATTGGCCTAATATGTCATCCGTACCTATCATTTATTGGTAGAATTTTACCATAGAAACCATATTAGGCCAAAAAAGGTAAGGTTTTCAGGCACCGCCCGCGTCAATTTTAACCCCCGGATCAAAAATTTATATTTTGATTTTCATCTTAAAAAAAGATAAATATACAAATAACAATTTTTTTTATAAGATTTCTTTTGTTATGTAGTGTTTTTACCTGTTTAGGGAAAATATTCTGTTATTTACATGCTTTTCCCTGTATCATATTACATTTTTATCGAAACATACCAAAAAAGGTAAAAAAATAAAAAAAAAATCGCCCGCCCGCACTGTTTTCTGAAAAAAAGGTACCTGAAAACCAAACCTTTTTTTGGCTTTAGATAATGTTTTTAAAGTTTGTTCAATAGAGCGATGCTGGGGCACTGGACACGGGGTAAACGGAGGACAACTTGAAACCTTCATGTCGCGTCTTAGGTATAACTGTAGGCTATATGTGTGGTCCCCTATGCAGAATGAGTTCAATTTTCAGCGTCCTGAGGGTGGCAGACAGAGCCAGTACTGGCAGTCCAGTCGGAACACATACACAGACCAGAATCAGTTCATCTGCCGGGGCTTTCAGGAGGGTAAGGGGTTACGCTCGAAATCTCTCCTCGACTCTCAGATCTAGATATCCCAACGTCCGATGATACGTGCAAATTTCAGTTTTGAAGATTGTGGACAAGAAGTCAAATCTGGCTGAGAACTAAAAACTGACCCTTAAATTTAACTATAATCACATACTGACCCAATGAAACCATTAACTGATAAATGATGACGTGGAATAATTAAACGATAAAATAATCAGGTATAACATAACTATACTAAATTGGACAGAGCTTCTATCCCCTTTGGACGCTCAAAAATCACTTTTGGTCTGAGCGTACCGTACTCTGCAATGTATCTTTCTGTGGAAAGATTCTCTCTTGAACCTTTCTTCAATATCGGCCAGAAAATACAATTGCCCCATTCAAGCACTTTCAACATGGACAAATGGCGGCAATTCAGACGACCCGGAGTTTTGCATATGGCGTTTAGTAACAAGTGACTTATAAACATTTCCAACATATGCATCAACAACTTTCAGTTACATGTCAGCATTGGCGCATGTGCCGTGTTTTACTAACAGCTTGTAGATAAACAATAAGGCACTACATCTGTCACAGAAGCCATGTCAGTACATTTTCTTAGCGGGAATCACCTACAGGTCATTAACATGTACATAGATTAAGCCAGAAATGATGTAAACTAAAGGAATGTTAGGTGAACCGATTGCATTAATAAACGTGTTTGCGTTTGAAAACCAAAGAAGGGCAGGGAAATGTCCCCTTACAGATACATAAGGGATCACTTTCCTATTGCAATGTACGGGGGGGGGGGGTACGGGAACTTTTACCTCCCCCCCCCCCCCCCACACACACACACCCACTCTAACATACACAAGTCCTAGTAGCGGCATATATCATATAAGTCGAAAAAACATAAGCCTATTGAGGGGGTGTATTGGCCAAAAGGGATGGGTGTGGGAGGGATATACCCCTCGTGCAATGTGAAAAAATAGCAATTTTCAATGAAAGTACAAGCCCTTTTCAAGCAATTTGGGTATCAATGACACGAAATAGTCCCGCTTCAGAATCCCAAAACAATTACAAATCTTTGTCTTATTAATTCTAGGGGTGTGTGGGTGAATGCCTCCTGTACTCCTTAGGATTTGCTTCTATTAATTTATGGTTGAAATTTGAGGCTTTTATGGTAAAATGGCATTCAACTGGCATAATGTGGGTTGATATAATATTTCCCTCGCTCTGGTTGAAAAGTGGAAGACATGTCCCCGCCCCATACCCAACCACATTGTGCCCGTGCAGATACAACGTATAAACAACATGTAAATATTGCGTTCATATTATGTTACTCACTCATACAAGTCCCTCTTCTGGAACATGTATCTCCTCAGCATGTTATGTCCCGGGAGTCCAGAGCGATGAGCCAGAGTATCCTTCAAATTCATTTTGGCCGTGAGGTACGGATCCTTCATGTTAAACCAGTCACCGAGGATGTTACGGACAGGCGTGTCGTACGTCAGACTGAAATAAATGAGATAATGTGAATGAGACTGAGAATTCTGACGTGAGGTTCGAATCCTTCATGTAGAACCAGTCACCGAGGATGTCACGAACAGGACTGAAAATATAAAACAGTGGCATTCATGAATGATACGTTATCTTAAGGGAGAGGATGCCAATAAGACATATATACAAAGGTTATTTCATTGGTCATGTTATTTATGGCATGTGTATTAGTAGCTAAAACTAACCTTTCGAGGGCTTTTGTGTTTTTCAAACGACGGATGCAAACACACATCTTAAAATGTATATACATTTACACTTAATTCGTATTCTCTAAAAACCATCCTAGAAATATCTGGTTATTTTGTATATGATTTTTTTTATTTATAGTGTAATTCTGGTGTCAGACTTATCTTACCATCTGTAAAGAACAATAACGTTTCTCTGGCTTTAAGGTTGAGTTCCATGCAAAAATACAAATGTGTTCACCAAGCAGTAATTATATCCTATAAACCCTCTTTTCCGTATGTCCCTGGCATATCAACCCGAGGCCCATAGGCCCGAGGGACAAAACGTAAATACGAAGGCAATACTCATCAAGCCAATAAAAGGCCACGCATGTTAGCAACATAATTAACCGTGTATAGTCATTAAATGTTCACGATGAACTCAAGTGAACACTAAAGAAGCGCACCCGGACCGGTAACTTCACATATTCAGGGACCTGCTTTGTTGTCAGTTTCATTCCCGGGCGATGCGTCACATAGCATTGTGACATCACACACCTGCTGAAGCTTGTTGATTTCATTAAGGACGATGGGTCACTGAGTATATTCAGTGCCAGGATGGTATACACCCGTTGTATTAAATAAAGTGTAAGCCGTATCTTCCACGGGCATTGATACGAATCTTCAATCAAGTCACTTGTACCAAAACGCATGGTATTCAGGTGAAAACATTTGTCTTCGGTATATAGTATAAAATATCATTGTTCTTTCCATTCTCAAGAGGTAATGTAAAAATGAGTTCTCAGTTTAACTCTGTAACTGCAGGAGTGAGAGGATCGTGAAAGTGGTTTCAAAAGAGCTCTCGTTTTTACACTACACTTAAGTCTGTCTTGCGCAGTGACCACATACTGGTGTTCTTGGTTCTCTTTACCATATACTAACTTCTCCTACCCGTTCATTATTTTGCATTTAAAGTCCAATTTCCTTTCATCCAAATCACAACAGAGGGTGCTTTAAATATAATATAAACTGGTTGGACTACTTAAATTTTATTAAATAATTCAAAAACACACTCATGGCAGATAAAAATCCTTTTGCACCAGACTTAGAGAAAACAAATATATATAACTATATACATGTATATGTATATATATTTATATATGTCGCAAGTGTAAAGTGTTATCGAACCTAATATCAACAGATCACGTAGTCGTGACGAGCATAAATTTTGTTGTGGAGATAAAAAAATCAAGATTTTGTTACACTGGTCAGCGTGAAATGTCTAGGGGAATGAAGAAAGAAGTCAGTGGGTTTTTGTTAACAGATAATTATAATTTCTTCTTACAACAATCCTAACATTGTAATACACTCAATCAAGACAATTACACAGTATAACAACAGTACAACAGTCAATCAATAGAAGTATATACATGAAGTGTACAGTACCTTGATACTACCACTGTCACAGCGACAACAAGACCTTTAAAGCATATAATCCAGATGAACAGTTCACATAAATCTTCTCAGAGAATAACAGTCAGGTTCAATCACAAAATCAGTTTGTTGTAATCCGAAAGTGAAGTTTAGATAGTGATCCAAAAGGCAAACTGAAGACTATATAAAATCTGTTACACATTCGAAGAAAACTATAACTGCCGCAATTATCGAAAAAGGTCCACAAACTGACTTACACTCTTCTGTGTCCCCTGGAATATATCTCTCCTCTCTCCCTGCTCTAAAACACAGCCCCTTATTTATAACTTTTCACCTCAAGCCGAGAACTATCCATTTCCCGAACAATCCAAATAACCCAACAAATACACACGTTACAGGAAACAACTCGAACAAAGAACGCTGTGTTTTTACATATAAGGGTTCACACGTGGGCCGGCAAGGCGAGAAAACCCTAGACTAGCATGACCGCTCTGTTTACACGTCAGACCCCACGCGTGGGTCAGGCTATGCCACCATAGCAACGGACAACGCTACCGCTGGACATACACATGTAAGACTGGTGCACACAACAAAAGAGACATCTGTAAAAAAAGTCGGGAGAATAGCCGGCTTGTCTCTCCTGCGTAATATTTCTTCTCTTTCCTTTACTATGGAATTGTTGGCATTGTCGTCTTGGTGACGCTGTCACCGGAAATTGTTTCGATCGCAGAGTCAGTGATTTACTCCCATGAAAAGAAATAAATCTTTCAGATAATTTAGTTCTATATTAACATTTAGATTTTTTTATAGTGGCCGGACTAAAAGCGATATAAATGCAATTTTTATGTATATAGATCCTCACCATCCCAAGGATTGCCGAAGGTTTCCGATACAGAACGGCTATGGGGCATAAAACCTTCCGTGAGATGTTTTTGGGAAACATAAAAGCAACAATAGGACAGGTCGCATGGCATGGGTACTTGGACGTGACTTGCCCCTACTGACGATCCCGTTAGGGACATCACGTCAGTCCAGCCTCATGTCATGCTATCGACAACACGTCGTATCAAATCTTGTCTGCTTTGTTGCACGTAGGCACGTATTCAAAATACTGTAGATAGATGCCAAAGTGTAAATTGAATGTCAAAATAAAAATCCTTTATTAATAATATTAATATTTTTCCATCTGGTCGCTCAAATTATATATCTTTATTACTGCGGGACCCCCGAACCTTCGACCCCGGGGTCTTTGATTGCACTGGAAACCGCCAGAATATATTCCTTTAAAGCTTTTAAAAGGGACCTACGCCACAACCCAATATGCCATATTATTGCTGCCCTCCAGAAGAGCATTTCCACGTGTCCAGATAATTTCCACGTGTCTAGATAATCTCCATGTGTCCAGACAGAATTCCATGTGGGGCTGGAAAGAGGACCAATCAACGAATTATTTTTGTACCGGGACATCTAACCTCCGTTATTTCCATCTTTCCATCCTCTATTTTCCTTCCCATTCCTAAGCTATATTTAAAAATTAGCTTGAAAAGGAAAGAATGTATAAAGAGAGAATTAATAAATAACAGAATTTAATGTAAAACTTGTATTGAATCATTATATAAAATTATATTTTCTTTTATGGAATAATATAATAATGAGTAAAGAGAAAGATGGTTATACAGCAACAGCTTTCTCTCTCTCTCTCAAACAAACGCAGATGTTATGACTATAACTGTGCTGCCATCTATCAGTGTATGCATGCACTAAATCGAGCTTACCCATAACCCCTACCCCTTCTCTTTTATTTTTAACAACTTGAATTACCACAAAATGCTAGCGAGATGAACCAGAAATTCCTAATAACGTTCATAAACCTCCCGTAAACGTATTTAAAATTTAAACTAGTTAGGCCAAATAAAAAAATAAATGTTTGGTTCTCAGGCACCGCCCGCATCAATTTAAACCCCCGCATCAAAAATTTTCATTCTAATTTTCAAAAGAAACATACCAATTTTGAGCTGCAAACGCTCGGACATTTCTTGCAAGAAGATAAAATCTGTCCTTTGTTGTGTTCTGCTTTTACTTGTTTAGCAAAATAAACCTGTTATTATCATACTTTTTCCTTATCATTTAACATTTTATCGAAACATACAAAAAAATAAAAACCGCCCGCCCGAATTAATTTCTGAAAAAAAGTGCCTGGGAACTATACCTTTTTTTTTATTTTTTCCCTTCGCATTGTAGCACAACTCACTGTGGAAATATGCCAAATTACTTTCAACTTTAAATATCTGATCCTTTGCATTAAAAGTACGATCCTATGCATTAAAAGTACCGGTTCCACTGATCATGTACCATTGAGTGACTCCCAGTAACCTTAAACTTAATTATTGATTTTGAACCTCGCCTGTGACAGTCCTGCTGCAAAATTCCCGTTAAATTCATACACAACGTTCACCAAACGTTCTGCGGCTGTCCATGTTAATGATTCGTCAGCGGGAACTAGAGCCCTGCGCGGGCCGAAAATAGAGCCTGCACCCGCCCCGCAAAACAAACCTTCAGCCCGCAACCGCCCCGCCCCGCATTTGTTAAAACCCGCCCCGCATCGCCCCGCACCTATAAAGAAAAAAATCGACCCGCACCCTCCCCGCATATTTAGCTTTTAGTCCCAACCCTCCCCGCCCTGCATTTTTACCAAAAGTCAGCGCGCATTCAACCCGCAAATAGACGTAAGGGAAAACCAAAAAGATTAGCTTAACTAAAAGTTAACTAAATTTATAAAAACAATATGATTTATTTTCAGATATATATAATGAATGACCATTGAGTAGATAGCGTTGCATGTTAAGTTGATGGTTGGATATTTTCCAGTTTTTTTTTTCACAGGGAAGGACGAGTGTCATAGAATTATAATGCATTATTATTTTTTTAAAGAATTACCACTTACCAAAATGCAATTATTTACTGCCATATCACTGGAAATGTCACTGCAGTAACTGGGACACACTAATCAAATATTGCCATTGTGTCTCCTTAAAATATTTAAAATAATTATAAATTCAATATATTCAGATATTTAGCTAACAACATAATTGCAGTTGAAAGGGAAAGGGTATGGAACTGTACAGAGGGAGTCAGCTCTACATCATGGTTGTGTACACAAGAATAGATATCAAATGAGACCCATGGCATGCTCCTTATCTCATTTTGCTTTGTTTATTCAGTCCTCCAAACAACCAGGGCTCATTTGCTCATCCATGATTAGCACACCTCAGTCTTTGCAGTTATGTAAAGCTATACCCAGCTGGTGACAAAGCCAGATGCACCCATACTGTGACAAATATAACATCACAGGTATAATCCCGGTTCTCTACCCCAGCCATGTTACGTAATATCTGAGACTGGCCACAAATAAAGGCCTTCAGTGCTTAACAGTCTATAATTATACAATGCTATTCCCAGGTACATTTGCATTATTGTGAAAAGTGGTCTCTGAAAAGATAAATCTGTCTCAAAACTCAGGGAATTTATATTTCGCAAGTGCTATATAGTAATTCATAGTATTTAATAACCGAAGGGACATAAAAAGACCTTCACTGATTAACATTTAAGTAATGTGATCATCTTGCTATTTAACCATGTTTTTGGCCCGCAGAAACCCGCACTTAATATCATGTAACCCGCCCCGCATATCCCATCCAATAGCCCGTACCACCTCCGCCCCGTAGAGATTTTTTTCGGCCCGCCCCGCCCCACAAAATCCTGAAAAAGTCAGCCCGCGGTGCCCGCGGGGCGGGGCGGTTGCGGGCCCCCACAGCCCGCGGGGCGGGTTTTGGCCCGCGCAGGGCTCTACCGGGAACCACCTGTTTACGCGCGGCGGCCTCGTTGTTCTGACTCGCTGTTCCATTTATAAACCATTCCCCTTTTTTTATAACACACATTATTCCTTCTATTTATTATGTTACAAAGTAATGTAAATTTATGTGATCAACCAAAGATATCCAATTCCTACAATTAAGTAATTAATATATACCGAGGTACATTTCCTGAGTTTCCAAGGGGAGATAAACAATCATTATTCGTCCCGCCAAATATAGTGGGGGTACCCCCTTTGCTCTTCCATCGGCTCACAGAAAATAACCACCCCGAAAAGTTTAACTTAGACATTTACTGCACTCATTGGTCATACTGAAATTTATTGACGTGTAATAACTCGTAAGTATAACAGAAATACTTTGTATGATAACAATATGAAACATTATGTACTGAAGAATGATACTTAGCCTAGATGTTTCACATATCAGTATTTTCTTAATGTATGTTATTATAGATCGGATATATAAACGAAGTGAAATATTAGGTGTATTGTTTGTGTTTTGTTAAGATATGAACAGTGTTACGGAACCTAATATCAACAGATCACGTATGCGTGATGAACATAAATTCTGTCAAGGAGATAAAACAAGTGACCCATGGGTCATGACGCTCAGCTGACTGGGAAGAGATTTGCAAAAGGAAATTTTATCATCTGAATGGTAGTATATAACTATTCAACTGAAGCATCAAACAGATTAACCAACAGGCTGATATTGTTTTTGTATTAATATATCTCAAAAAAAGAGAAAAAATGCGTAAACTTTAAAAAAAATACAGGTGGCTCCACCAGTCTGCAGAAACTAATAAAAACACTTAATGGTCAATATACATGCAAAGAAGCATGGTGGTCTCTGGATTAGTTGTTCAGATACTTCAGCTTTTGTATCAAATTTTCCATTATTCTGAGGGATACTTTGGAGTCCTATAGCTTGAAGAATATGGGTAACAGAGACCTAATTTCAGGTTTCCATAGACACTTTTCATGGGCCTCCTTGCATGACAAGAATGAAGATTCTAGGTCCAGTTGTTACAATTTGTACCCTGTTGACAGATAACCACATCTTTAAAGGTCTCAAAAATAGAGAAAATAATTCTTAAAAATTTGAAAAAAATAGAGGTGGCACACCCAGTCTGCTAAAACTGATGGAACACATCATGATCAATATGTATATGCCAAAAATCATGAGCATCAGTGTTGTAGTTATTGAGATACTGGAGTTTTTGTATAAATTTTTTTCATTATTCTGGGGGGGGGGGTATTTTGGAGCCATACAGCTTAATGGATATGGGTAACAGAGACCTAATTTCAGGTTTCCATGGAATTTTTTTTCATGGGTCTCCCTGTGTGTAAAGAATGAAGATTCTAGGTCCAGCCGTATGATTTGTGCCATGTTAACATATGTTCATATCTTTAAAGGTCTCAAAAATAGAGAAAAAATTCGAAAAAAGCCCGAACAAATATATGTGGTGCCACCAGGCTGCAGAAACTGATGAAACACTCCATGATCAATATCCATACAAACAATTATGGTGATCTCTGCATTAGTTGTTCAGATACTTCAGCTTTTGTATCAAATTTTCCATTATTCTGAGCTGTACCTTGGAGTGCCATAGCTCTAAGGATATGGGTAACAGAGACATAATTTCAGGTTTGCATGGAGACTTTTCATAGGTCTCCCTGTGTGTCAAGAATGAAGATTCTAGGTCCAATTTGAACCCTGTTGACAGATAACAACATCCTTAAAGGTCTCAGAAATAGAGAAAACAATTAATAAAAATTGAAAAATAAAGGTGGCTCCACCAGTCTGCAGAAACTGATGAAACATCTCCTGATCAATATGTATGCCAAAAATCATGACCATCAGTGATGTAGTTAATGAGATGTTGAAGTTTTTGTATGAAATTTTTGACTATTCTGGGGGGTACTTTGGGGCCTCATAGCTCGAAGGATATGGGTAAGAGAGACCTAATTTCTGGTTTCCATGGAGACTTTTCATAGTCCTCTCAGAATGTCATGAATGAAGATTCTAGGTCCAGTCTTACGATTTGTGCCCTGTTAACAGATGTTCACATTTTTTAAGGTCTCAAAAATAGAGAAAAAAAATCGTAAAAAATAAAAAAAATAGAGGTGGCGCACCCAGGCTGCGGAAACTCATGAAACACTCCATGATCAATATCCATGCAAACAATTATGGTGATCTCTGCATTAGTTGTTCAGATACGTCAGCTTTTGTATCAAATTTTCCATTATTCTGAGCTGCACTTTGGAGTGCCACTGCTCAAAGGATATGGGTAACAGAAACCTAATTTCTGGTTTCCATGGAGACTTTTTATAGGTCTCTCAGAATGTCAAGAATGAAGATTCTAGGTCCAGTCTTTACGATTTGTGCCCTTTTAACAGATGTTCACATTTTTAAAGGTCTCAGAAATAGAGAAAACAATTAATAAAAAATTGAAAAATAAAGGTGGCTCCACCAGTCTGCAGAAACTGATGAAACATCTCCTGATCAATATGTATGCCAAAAATCATGACCATCAGTAATGTAGTTAATGAGATGTTGAAGTTTTTGTATGAAATTTTTGACTATTCTGGGGGGTACTTTGGGGCCTCATAGCTCAAAGGATATGGGTAAGAGAGACCTAATTTCTGGTTTCCATGGAGACTTTTCATAGTCCTCTCAGAATGTCAAGAATGAAGATTCTAGGTCCAGTCTTTACGATTTGTGCCCTGTTAACAGATGTTCACATTTTTTAAGGTCTCAAAAATAGAGAAAAAAAATCGTAAAAAATAAAAAAATTGAGGTGGCGCACCCAGGCTGCGGAAACTCATGAAACACTCCATGATCAATATCCATGCAAACAATTATGGTGATCTCTGCATTAGTTGTTCAGATACGTCAGCTTTTGTATCAAATTTTCCATTATTCTGAGCTGCACTTTGGAGTGCCACTGCTCAAATGATATAGGTAACAGAAACCTAATTTCAGGTTTCCATGGAGACTTTTCATAGGTCACCCTGTGTGTCAAGGAAGAAGATTCTAGGTCCAGTCGTTACAATTTGAACCCTGTTGACAGATAACTACATCCTCAAAGGTCTCAAAAATAGAGAAAAAATTGTAAAAATTTGAAAAATACAGGTGGCACCACCAGTCTGCAGGAACTGATGGAACATCTCATGATCAATATGTATGCCAAAAATCATGACCATCAGTGATGTAGTTAATGAGATATTTTTTTAATGAAATTTTTGACAATTCTGGGGGGTACTTTGGGGCCCCATAGCTCGAGGGATATGGGTAACAGAGACCTAATTCCAGGTTTCCAAGGAGATTTTTCATGGACCTCTCCGGATGTAAAGTAAGAAGATTCCAGGTCCAGTGGTTACGATTTGTGCCTTGTTAACGTACAGACGGCCGGATGGCCGGACGGTCGGACTGACGACGGACAAAGATTGATCGCTATAGCTCAGATGACTTACAGTCAGCTGAGCTAAAAAAATCAGATTCTCTAACACTAGGCAGCGTGAAATGTCTAGGTGAATGAATAAAGAAGTCAGTGTTTTTTTGTTGACAAATAATTATAATTTATTCTTAAAATAACCTTAACATTACAATATACTAAATCATTACAATGACACAGTATAACAACAGTATAACAGCAAATCAATACAATTACACAGTTAAAAAAAAACAAAGTTCACAGAACCTGGATACCACCACTGTCACAGCGACAAGTTCTTTAAAATGTATAAGCCGGATGAAAAGTTCACAAAAATTTTCTCGGAGAATAACAGTCCAATGTAAAGCTCTTGTAACTATCCAGAAAGTAAACTTGAGACAGGCAGCACTAAACTGTAAAGTGTTAGTTATAGTAGAATCCCTGAAATGACTGGATAATCGGATAGGTCTAACACACTGAGTAACACGCTTCCGTGTCCGCTGGAATATTCTCTCACCTCTCTCCCGGCTCTAAAACACAGCCGCCTATTTATAACTTTTTACCTCCAGCCGAGAACCTTACATTGCTCGAACATTCTAAAGAATCTAACACAGTACACACGTTCAAAGAACATACCAGAACAAAGAACGCTGTGTCTCAACATATTAGGGTTCACACCTAAGCTCGCCCCAGCTCGGCCAGGCGAGAAAGCCCCAAGCTAGCATGACAACGAGAGTTCAACCAGTACGGATTAAACTGAGAATGCAAAACGCGGCCAAGCGAGGTCGCTGCAACACGAGTTACGCCCGTGTCATACTATAAAAAGGGTACCTGTAACACTCCCACTCCTGTAACAAAAAAGAAAGTTTTCTCGGAAAACTTTCTTTTTACGATCACAAACACTAAATGTTTACAACACCTCAAAAATCATCTTATTTACAACATTACATAAACATCTCGTTTACAACATTTCATAATCATCTCGATAAGCAATCAGCAAGTACATTGTCTTTCACTTTAATGTGTATGATTTCAAGATGTTAATCCTGTAAAAACAAACTCCATCTCAACATCTTTGATTTTTACACTTCAACTTGTTCATTAACGTGAGGGGATGGATCACTGAAGACAATGATAGGCTTGACTGATGAAGTAACATAAACTTCAAAATGTTGCAAGTGGAGTAGTTTTTCTAGTATGCAATAAACTTTCTTGAGAAATAACAAATTGGTTGATCAATGCCATCATTGCCTTCCTGTAAAAACACAGCACCAGCAGCAGTATCACTAGCATCTACAGCTAACTTAAAAGGTACAGAAAAGTCTGGAGCTGCTAAAACTGATGAACTTTGCACAATTGCTTTCAAATTCTGATATGCATTTCCACACTGAACATTCCATACAAACTTTTGTTTCTTCTTTAACAAATTAGTCAAAGGTTCAGCTACATCAGAAAAATTTGGACAAAACTTCCTGTAGTATCCAACCATACCAAGAAAACTCATTTTTGCTTAATGTTTTCTGGTCTAGGAAATGCAGAAATAGCACTTATTTTATCATCAACAGGTTTTACTTGACCCTGCCCTACAATATGACCCAAAATGTTACTTTTGCATGACAAAACTCACATTTTACTAAGTTGACGGTCAGACGTGCTTCACTGAGTCTTTCGAAGAGGTTCCGAAGAGTTTGCAGATGTTTCTCCCAAGTGTCGCTGTACACGATGAGGTCATCAATATATGCGTTGCAGCCCTGAATGTCCTGGACAACCATATGGATGAGGCACTGGAACGTGGCTGGCGAGTTCTTCATGCCAAACGGCAAAATTTTATACTGGTACAGTCCTTGCGGCGTCACATATACGGACACTTCTTTCGCTCGTTCTGTCAGCGGAACTTGCCAGAATCCTTTTAGCAAGTCAAACTTGGAGATATATCTGGAGCTACCGACTCTATCAATACAATCATCGATCCTCGGGATCGGGAACGTGTCAATCTTGGTGACAGAGTTCAGTTTTCAATAATCTGTGCACATACGGTAACTTCTATCAGGTTTTGGCACAAGAATACATGGTGAACTCTAGTTACTGTTATTAGGTTCAATAACAGTTGGGCATCCAGGTTGTCAAGCACGTCTGAGTTTTTAGTGGTACTGTTCCACACTGAATGTCTACATCACACTTACAATCAGTATCTACTTTAACTGGGTAAGGGTCAATGTTTACACAATTTACAGCAGTAACATTATGTACAACATATGATGTGCTATTTCTGTTATAATATGGTTTCAACATTTTAACATGGAACAGTTGTTTCTTCTTACGTCTATCTGGTGTCAACAGTATCTAATTTAAATCACTGACTTTCTTGTCAACAATGTAAGGACCAAAATACCTAGCTTGCAGAGGTCTGCCAGGGATGGGAAGTAGGGCATGGACCTTTTCCCCAGGCTCAAACGTCTTACTTACAGTGTGCTTGTCATTCTGTTTTCATTTTACTTTGTGCAGATTTTAGATTTGACTTTGCAATCTCACAAGCATTGTGTAGTTTAGTGCGAAAGTCTGAGACATACTGCAGAAAACTAAGAGAATCAAGTTTTTCACACAAAAGTTTTTCTTTAAGCAGTTTCAATGAAAGTTCAGTTCGCTGTCCATGTCCGAAAACTAGTTCAAAGGGACTGAAACCCAAGGACTTTTGAAAGGATTCTCTGACAGCAAACAGCAAAAGGTGGATTCCTTCATTTCAATCTTTCTATGTGTCATAGCAATAGGTCCTAATCATGTTTTTTATTGTCTGGTGAAAACGCTAGAGGGCGCCCTGACTTTTAGGATGGTATGGCAAAGAGCTGTACTGTTTTATACCTAGCTCAAGCATAACTTGCTGGAATAAGCCAGACATAAAATTAGACCCTTGGTCAGACTGGATGGAATGTGGTAATCCAAACGTTGTAAATAACTTGGTCAGAGCTTTGAAAACACTTTCGGCATTAATTTTGCGTAATGGTATTGCCTGAGGGAACCTGGTAGATGCGCACATAATTGTCAGCAAGTATTCATGTCCAGATTTTGTTCTTGGTAGTGGTCCAACACAATCAACAATAATCTTACTGAATGGTTCTTTGAAAGCAGGAATAGGCCTAAGAGGGCCTTAGGAGGATTCTGATTGGGCTTGCCTACCATCTGGCATGTATGGCATGATTTACAATATTGTTCAACATCTTTCCTGAGGTAAGGCCAATAGAAGTGTGTACTAACTTTCTGATAAGTTTGATTTATAACTAAATGGCCAGAAAAAAGAGCCTCATGTGGCATGCTTAGAATCTCATTGCGAAGGCTTTTGGGCATTACTATTTGCTGTTTGATCATCCACTCATCATCAGCGCATACATCAGGTGGTCGCCATTTACGCATAAGCACTCCATTTTAAACAAAGAAACAAACCGGGTTCTGTGACAGTTCATCTTTAGAAACTGCCGTGGGAAACAAACATGAAATATCATGGTCCTTATGCTGTTCCGCGATAAGTTCTGACATTGAAAATGCTGTATCCTGTACGGGCGAGTCGTTAGACTCGCAGAGTGTTATTATCTGGACCATTATCCTCATGTGTGTTTTTCTTGGCCATAGATATAGTTACAGCACATGAAGGATACAAACCAGGAATTTCCTGACTTTCCGGATCAGTGTCCTGATCAAGTGACGGCTTTTCTGTCACTATTGGTACAGGCTGTACTTTGTCACCTGCAACATCACTGCCTAGTAGCAACTGATTTCCCTTAAGGGGTAAAGTAGTTCTTATGCCCACAGTAATATTCCCAGAAAACAAATCTGACTTTAAATGTATACTGTGAAGCGGACTGAAGTGTCCTTGTCTGAAAACACACCATTAACAAGTGCATGTGCACCAGTAAAAGACCTATTAGAAAATGGCAAAGTGTTTGGTAACATGAGAGTCTGGCCTGAACCAGAGTCCCTCAAAATTCTAATAGGGTGCGGTCTGAAAAATCACTTGAAAGTAATAAAAAACCATCATGTATGAATGGCTCAAATAACTCCATTTCAGAGTCAGGAGAGGAATCTACTACCGCAGCTTCATCAAACAAAGAACTGACATTGACAGTGTCAGTCATAAACTCTTTTTCTGAGTCATTTAAGGAATCTACATCCTTTTTATCATCAACTCCTGATGGGAGTCAACGGAGGAATTTTCCTCAGCAGAAACAAACCTCCGTTTGTCATATGAGGACCTGGCCTCATTTAAAATACTCTCGCAAGGACTTAGCATTATTTAAAGAATACTCCTCGCAGGAGTCTCCAAAGGACCTATCCTTATTAAATTCCTCGCAGGAATCAACTGAGGTTTTTACCCCGCAAGCTACGGATTCTTCTTTGGATTCGGACGGCACGTTGGCCTCCGTAGCATCAATCTCTTTTTAAGAGTCCATAAAGGAGTTATACCCCTTATTTACATGAAAAGAACCTGGCTCTTGTACTATGCTATGCACAGATTTTGAAACAAAACCAGAAGGTTTATTCGTAAGTTTCCAGCAGTCAGATATTAGATGACCTGCCTTCTTGCAGTAATTACAGATTTTCTTTGAAAATGATTGGCCTTGGCTGGACTTAGACACAATGGACGTGGACTCAGATGTAGCAATGGACTTTCATTAACTATCAGGACTACTAATACTGGGTGACTGCGCTTTGAACTTCTTTTGATCATACTGATTTACATTCTTGTTTGTGAATGACTGGTTTGATTTGCTAGTAAAGGACATTTTGTGTGTTAATGAATAATCATCAGCTAATTGAGCAGCAATGTCAAGTGTTTCAGGACTTTTCTCATCAAGAAAAGTTTAAACGTTTGCGTTAATGCAGCGCTTGAATTCTTCAAGCAAAATCAACTGGCGCAAATTGTCATAATCTTTCTTTACATTTTTAGAACTACACCAGCGATCAAACAACTGCTCTTTAGTTCTAGCAAATTCGACGTAGGTTTGAATTTTGCGCTTTTCCCAATTTCTGAATTTCTGGCGGTAAGCCTCCGGAACTAACTCATAACCTTTTATGATTAACCGTCTTACCAGGTCATAGTCAGCAGCAGCTTCTACTGAAAGCTCTGTATAAATTTCTCTGGCCTTGGCAGTCAATATACTTTGTAACAGCATAGTCCAATTTTACTTAGGCCATTTTAAATTTTCAGCTACTTTCTCAAAGTGTAAGAAATATTAGACTATATACTAGTTTAAGTACTTCTAATTCCAGTCGTTATAACTCAATTTCTTTTTCTTTTTCTTTCTCTTTTAATGCTAGCTCATGTTGCATTTATAACTTTTTTTATAAAGTTTAACTTTAAATTCCAACTGCACAGCAAGGCTTTCATTTCTTGATGTTTCCACTTTACTCTCTTCAACTAAACCTTTGCTAACTAGATCTTGCATGATTTTTCCAATGATATTAGGATTTCTTAAAGCTTTTTTTCACACTTAGCCCCAAGTGTTGTCCCAAACGGAACAACTGTTCCTTTGTCAAATGTTCAATTTGATCAGGGTCGGAATCGTCAACAAATGTCTCAGGTTTGAAATCAGCCATGTTAAGATGTTAAAACAACCTTAACATTACAATACACTAAGTCAATACAATGACACAGTATAACAGCAGTATAATAGTAAATCAATACAAGCACACAGTAAAAAAAAACAGGAGTTGGGAGTTGATGGACATGCATAAACAAGATGTATGATAGTATGTGATTAGGAGTTGTGTAAAAGACGTTAAATGAAATATTGATATAATAACATGAAGATTTCAGTTAAACATACATATATTGTATTTGAGTACATTTGTATACCTTATAAGCAGTCCAATATTTGTTAACACTATGATTACGCGAGTCAAGCCCCATGTCATGCTATCGACAACACGTCGTATCAGATCTTGTCTACTTTGTTGCAGAATAAACCAGTGTCAGTGTCATCAGCTTATCGTTAATACCATTTGTGTGTGCGTGTGGACTACGGCCCCTGCCTTACCGCCCGCTACACACACACACACACACACACACATATATATATATATATATTCGAGCCGTTTATACAGAGGAGTTCCGAGACAAAAGTCCAGTGCGACCACCGTCAATTAAATAATAATGGAACCTGTCTGATAGACCATCTGTCTGATAAAACCACGTAGCAAATTAAGACCACTGTCGCAGAGGTGGTCTTAGTACACAGGTGTCAGTGTAAGGATTTTTCGACACATACAGAGATGCCTTGTGATTAGAAATATGAAGGTTCAGCAAATGATAAGAGACAATTACAATGAGAAAACGCCTGCTGTATCTCGATTCGGGCCATGGACATTGATAACATTCATATATAGTTGCATGTAACAACTCCGAAAGAAGTTTGGTCCAGTGAATATTCCATAACGCCTATTATCACAATAAAACAAATGTTACACTATTCAGTGAACCAAAGAACCGTACAAACAAGTAGAGATATTAGAAATAAATGAACAATTGAAATATAATATCTTTCAATAGATCAGTTATTACCTATTATTCAATTACCAATACTGCATGTTAGTTCAATGTCAAGGTATTGATGCCATGTAACATTAAATAATAACAATTAAATGTTTGCTATACTTTGATTTGACGTTATTGTACGTTTTCATCAAAAAATTTACTTATGTTTCTCCAGGACCTGTCCGACCACGGTGCCAACAAACTGTTTAGTAACGGACGCTACGACGAACAGCGTCTGGTTGGTGACTGGCTCCCGGGTATCCAGGTCCTTGACACCGTAACCCTTGGCCAAGAACGGCTAAAAAGCAAACGAATCGTTCAATGTATTTTTAAATACTAGTGTAACATTATTCATCCCGATATGCCTCATGCTACATCATGGTTTTAGGCTGTATGAAAGATAGACTTAACTGTTTATCTATGCCAGGATGCTGACCCTCTTCCCAAACACTTTCAAAGATCCTGTACCCGCCATTCCTGGTAAATTAATGTCAGATTATTGATTTCATTATCGATAAAATATAAATTTGATAATGTTTCATATTGACGAAAACATAAAACCAAAGAGGAATTATTGAGAACTATCGTTATTCCTTGATGTATCAACCACATATATATATATATATATATATATATATATATATATATATATGAGAAAAAAACTATTTAGATATCTGACGTTAATGTAGTTAAGTTAATGCCTTAAACCTTTAATAAAAATAGGCCAGAAAAAAAAACTGATCCTACGGAGCACCGGCTCTTCGTTTTGTATATATCAATGTGTTTGTAACATGTGGGGGCCCACCAAAACAGCTACCCGTCATATTCCAAACATATTTAACGAGAATATCTGGCACCAATTCAGAAGAACCAGAGTTTTGAAAATGACGTTTTGCGACTAGCGATCTTTCATTTTTTGGTTTAATTTCTTTGACATTTTCAGAACAGAAATGTGGAAAAGCGAAAGATCTCAGGAATTCTTAACAAATATGTCCAATGACCAAATTTGTGGATTGATTGTAGAAAAAAAGAGGATTAGAGCTTACCAATAGAGTAGTTGAATGAAAAACAATAATATGCTCATCCAAGCAGCAAATGAAACATATGGTGAAGAAAGAAAAATAAAAGTGCCCAGTACAATTAATGTAAACAAGGCCCAAAAAGTCCCAAATTAGTGAAGAAACCAAAGCTTATCGACACGCTTATCATAGGGTGAAAAGAATAAACAACACATTTAAAACTGAAATTACCAAGAGAAAGCTAAAAGAAACAAGCAAGCATTATGAGAAACTCATTAACAAGGACATGTTAATGAGTTATAGGGAACAGATTGCAAAACTCAGAACTGGCTAAGTTGAAAATCCTAAGTGTAACTCGCCAGTCTTGAATAAAAACAGGCTAAAATACAGATAAATCATCAAAGTTTAGAGGAATTCTACACACCATTCAAGAATCTAGCAGATTCTCTGGGCAGACCAAGGAACGAGATTAACTTAATATCTATTAGAGCATCGGGAGAAATAAATCATCAAGATGACCATGATGTAACAGCAGATGAGATTGAAAAATGTATAAAGAATTTAAAATATGGATAAGCATGTGGACATGATAACATTTTAAATGAATGTATTTAGACCTCCCCTAAAAATCTTCTGCAGGTGCTGGTAAAACTCTATAACAAAGTGTTGGATGATGGGCACATTCCTGAAAAATGGCTTGTCGGTATGATAATACCAATCTATAAGAATAAAGGGGCCCCGACTGCTTGTGATAATTATAGTAGCCGTGACAATCACGATTCAGTAGCCTCATACTGACAGAGTAATGTCAGAGGGCCGATCTGGCGCTATAATTATAGGAGTACCCTAGTGAGCTGTACGGGGAAGCTTTTTACAAGCATACCAAACAATAGACTTACTTAATATGCAGAAGAATCAGAGCTTACTAAAGAAAACCAAGCTGTTTTAGGAAAGGTTATAGCACCACTGATCAAATATTCTTACTGAAAAATATAACAGATCTGTTTATAGGAAACGGTAAAACCCTTATTTGTGCCTTTATTGATTATCGTAAAGCAATTGATACCGTGTGGCGATATGCATTTTGGTGGAAATTAAAACGAACAGGTGTTAATGGATAAATATACAGTGTCATCGTTAATATGTACAGTAACTTACTAAAGAAAACCAAGCTGTTTTAGGAAAGGTTATAGCACCACTGATCAAATATTCTTACTGAAAAATATAACAGATCTGTTTATAGGAAAAGGTAAAACCCTTATTTGTGCCTTTATTGATTATCGTAAAGCAATTGATACCGTGTGGCGATATGCATTTTGATGGAAATTAAAACGAACAGGTGTTAATGGATAAATATACAGTGTCATCGTTAATATGTACAGTAACTTACTTAAGAAAACCAAGCTGTTTTAGGAAAGGTTATAGCACCACTGATCAAATATTCTAACTGAAAAATATAACAGATCTGTTTATAGGAAAAGGTAAAACCCTTATTTGTGCCTTTATTGATTATCGTAAAGCAATTGATACCGTGTGGCGATATGCATTTTGGTGGAAATTAAAACGAACAGGTGTTAATGGATAAATATACAGTGTCATCGTTAATATGTACAGTAACTTACTAAAGAAAACCAAGCTGTTTTAGGAAAGGTTATAGCACCACTGATCAAATATTCTTACTGAAAAATATAACAGATCTGTTTATAGGAAAAGGTAAAACCCTTATTTGTGCCTTTATTGATTATCGTAAAGCAATTGATACCGTGTGGCGATATGCATTTTGATGGAAATTAAAACGAACAGGTGTTAATGGATAAATATACAGTGTCATCGTTAATATGTACAGTAACTTGCAAAAGGAAACCAAGCTGTTTTAGGAAAGTTTATAGCACCACTGATCAAATATTCTAACTGAAAAATATAACAGATCTGTTTATAGGAAAAGGTAAAACCCTTATTTGTGCCTTTATTGATTATCGTAAAGCAATTGATACGGTGTGGCGATATGCATTTTGGTGGAAATTAAAACGAACAGGTGTTAATGGATTAATATATACAGAGTCATCGTTAATATGTACAGTAACATAAAGTCTCCCATGATTGCACAAGGGAATACATCTGATTATTTCAGTAGTCATACTTCGGTAATTAAGATGAAATCCTGTCGCCTGTACACTTTTCGATTTTTATATACGATTTAGGAGATTTTCTACTTAAAAAAGGATGCGACCCTGTATATATCGCTGATGAAACAAATGAGATGTGGATGAGATTAATTGTGACACTGTATGCTGATGGTACAGTAGTACTAGCAGACTCCCCTGTAAATTGCAAAAAGAGTATTGTGATCAATGGAAATTTTCAATAAATAGTGATAAATCAAAAATAGTAATTATCCACCAAGAATAAAATCAACAAAGGACTCCATCAGTTCAAAACAGGAAATGACATAATTCAAATCGAGAACCACTTTAAATACTGGGGGTTACCTTAAGTTCTAATGGTAAGTTCACAAAAGCAGTCAAGGAGGCGCCTGACCTAGCAAATCGAGCTATGTATGGTATGTATAAATAAGTGTCGGTCAATAAACTAACCGGATGACCTTCAAATAGACATGTTTGACAAAATAGTGATCCCAGTACTTCTCTATGGATGTGATTTCTGGGATTTGACAATATAGCAATTTTGGAATAACTTCACTTAACATTTTGTAAAATAGTTCTTAAAACTAATAAATCAACACAGAGTGCAATGGTGTATGGAGAATTACGTAGATACAATATTGATGTATATGTAAAGAAAATAAAGGTACATTTTAGGTTCACGGTTATCACTGGGAAACAAGAGAAACTGAGTCTCAATGTGCACAATATGCCTGTCAAAACTCATAAAAATACAAAGTCAACCGAATGGATTACAGGTATTAGTTATATTCAATGACTCTGGTCTTGGTGACTGTAGCGAATGGACTCAAGCCCTCTTACGTAAAGGCTGTAATATAAAGAAGAACTTTGAAGATCAATTCCAACAGGACTTGTCCTCAAAAATACAGAACAACTCAAACTCTTGCTCACTATACAAACATTTCAAAACTTCTTTTGGATTTTAGGAATATCTATTAAACCTACGAATAAAGTTAAGACTTGCTTTAAGTAAATTAAGAATATATTATCATAAACGTCCAATGCAGATAAGTTAGGTCCATAGTTAAAGGCTAACGGCAAGGAAGAGGTTATGTAAAATACAATATGATACTATACTGTACAGAAGAACAGATAGATACATAAAATACTTCAATGAATTATGTGTATAGGTCAGCTTAATGTTTACCTGTAGGACTTAACACTTTATGGATGGTATAGATATGAAGCTCTAAGTCGTCAAATCTCACTATAAGCAAACTATGGAGTACAAAGTTGGTGCCATTAATAGAGTTAACATGCCGCTTATTATAACAAATGAGTCCAGTGACGAACCAATGGATATCAAACATACACCTCACCAAAAAAAAACCACCCTTTTATATGGATAAAATATACTGCAGAATTTATCTCAAGGAAAATTTATATAGAATATATATATATATATATATATATATATATATACATACATGTTATTCACAAAAAGGAATTGCTAAAACGTATCATGTTATACAGTGCGACGTTATATTAAAATGAAACTGAAACGGACAGAATACTGACAAAATATAAAAACAACTGACCGTTCCATTCCTGACAGCGGCCAACGTCAGACCAGGGACGCCATAACATGACATAACACCATTCACAAATTCATCGATCTTGAAAATAATGGCCGCATCTTGTGTCGTCTGATCTGGCAAGCTGGTCACGTGACCAACCAACAGCAGGAACAGCGGTATCAGCTTTTTCATCAGCTTGGTCTATACGTCAGCTCTACTAATGTTAGGCTTCTTGGAAACAGTGTACACATATGGAATAAGCGTAAAGCTAATCATAGACCAAAGTGAACACCTGTTCAAATCTCATCCTTGACGACCTCGTTGTACATTGGCAATATAACTATATATGAACCTGTGAATATGTATGTTTGACTGTTACTTAGTGTGTGTATATATTGTATATATATAAATATATATATATGTATATATATATATATATATATGGTTTACTTACATAATGGTCCGCATCGTTACCCAAGGTAGCGATGCGTATCATTATGTAAGTAAACCGTAACATGCTCTTCAATAGTATCGTGCACTTAGCGTGAATCGATATAAGAACATAGTTATAATATGTATATGTGTGTGTATGTGTGTTGATCAAAGGATGTAGTTCTGAGGCACTTATTTAGGAATATATGCTATAAAGGTCAAGGTCAGTCCATGCACTCATATAGATACCATTCTATATATTTGATTCAATTTCTCAACAACCATTTTAGGTACACGCACACTAAAACGAACACTCAAGGTATAATAGTTCTGCAGTCAAATGATAACACAATTTTACTGTGTTATAACTGTCCTTTTATTGATTAACAGACTCTACTCATGCACTGACTTTCTTTCTTATAAGCAGGTATCTCGCTCCCTCCCTTAGATAATTTGTATCGTCACCTATACCTAAGGGTTTTTTACATAGTAAGCTCTCTTTAATACAGCACGTATATACGTCGTGGTTTTTTTTTTCACTAGAAATTCTACGGGTGTAAATATATTAATTTAAACCCAAAAATAATGTAAATATTTTTTGTTCATTAAGGAGAGCGGTAGATGTAAATATCCTTATATAAACCTAAACCATAAATATTTTCCCGTTGATAGCTATCAGAATATGGTCCACTCAGGATCCAGTCTTAATGATACTTAAAACCATTAAAACTGATCCCTTTCTGCAGAGTTTAAATGAATGAAGTCCTGTGTTTAAACAGATGGCGTCTCTTAAAATTAACCTTATTTTGGCATCACACAGACCTGACTACAAACAATACATACCCCCAGATAAACACCATTTACACCAATTAATTTGTAAAATAATTTCTCATCTGAACACGGGTAATGTAAGGGCGTTTAGTAGCGACTAGGCTATTCTTTGAAATAAGCGCTTTTATAAACTCTATTTCATGTAGTATGTTAGAGCATTCTAGATTTATTTTTAGAAGCAACAATGGCGCAGAATTAAATAACATGAAACCACAATCTTTGTGTGTGGATTCGCAAGTCCAGGCTGGTGTGGATCGGCAGAGTGCACAGATATACCTCAGAAACAGGGTTCTGTTGATAAACGCATTGAGGCACTAGAACGGCAACTGCTGGGCGTGACCTAGAGGGTAGAAAAACTGGAACAGGAGAATCGGCAGCTGAGAAAGCATTGCAGCAAGCTGAATGACCAGTCAAGGAGACAAAATGTCATCATCCATGGTATACCTGAAAGTGAGTGGAAAGAATCCTGGGAGGGTTGTGACCAGAAAATCAGGAAATTGTTAAAAAAAGATTGGGATAGACTGTGAGACTGATTAGGAATTGAAAGAGCACATAGACTGCCAATAATACAAAAAAAAACACAACAAAACGAACCAAAACCTTTCATTGTTAAGCTGGTAAATATTAACAAAATAATTTGGTCATAGAACAGGCTTGAGTAAAGTTGAGAAATTCAGATATAAGGGTTGCCCATGACTTAAGTGAAGCAGTAAGGGGATCCAGAGGGTATCTAATTTCTCACATTATTGAAACCAAGGAAGAGAGTTATGCATATCTGTCTTATGACAAGTTGATCATTGATAATCAAATATAAATCTTGGATTATTTTGTAAATGATAAGAAACTTCTTGAAGAAAGGAAATGAGAAAAAGCCAGGGTCAATGTCAGTGAAAAGCGTGTGTGAATCATTTGATGACGTGACATCTGTTATGCAGGAACAGAATGAGGAACAGAATGTTCACTTAACTAAAGATAACCCAACAGCTCCATCTGCACTTGCTAACATAGAGGATAAGACAGCACATTATGTACAGGTTAGAAGTGAATATAACACACACACTAATTATATTAATAATTCTTATGATGATGAAAACTGTCAGATAGATGTTATAACACTGGCAACATGAAATGCACATGGACTTTAGAACAAGTGACCGATAGGTCATGACGCTCAGCCGACTTACATGTTGACAAAATGTCCTTGCACAGGCAACTAATTAAGATAATGTAGGTGGCATCATAGTTTATGCATATTAGCTCAAGTTCATCAAGACCCATAAGCACATCAAATTTGATGATTACCATCTAGCCGTTCCTGCGAAATCTGGCAATTTTTGTGCATTTTGCATTTTTTTCTGGGGTGCTCAAAAATGCCGGGTTCCTCAAAGAATATACGTCACAGTGACCTAATTTCAGGTTTCTGAGGAGAACTTTTAAGAAAATGTCAGGATGTCAAGTTTAAATATTCTAGGTCCAATGGATATGATTTGTGCGTTGCTTTGGTATCAAATTTTCAATTATTCTGGAGGGAGCTTATAAGCCCCATAGCTTGCAGAATATGGGTAACAGAGACCTAATTTCGGGTTTCCAAGAAGGCTTTTCATGGACCTCCCTTGATGTTAGGCAAGAAGATTCTAGTAACAGTGGTTATGATTTGTGCCCTGTTAACAGGCGACTGCATCTTTAAAGGTTTCAAAAGGATAGAAAAAATCATTCTTAACAATTTTTAAAAGTTCAGATGGTACCACAAGTCTGCAAAAAAAATGAATATATAATCAATGATCAATATGCATGCAAAGAATGATGGTGATCAATGCATTAGTTGTTCAGAAAATTGAGCTTTTGTATCAAATTCTTAATTTTTTTGCCACAAATTCTACGCCGAATAGCTTCGAGGATATGGGTTACAGAGACCTAGTTTCTGGTTTCTTTGAAGACTTTTCAAGGACCTCCCTTGATGTCAAGCTGGAAGATCCGAGTTCAAGTGAGAACGATCTGTGCCCTGTTAACAGAAGACCACATTAATAAAGGTCTCAAGAATAAAGGAAAAAATCTGTAAAAATTTAAAAAAAAAATCCATATAGTGCCACCAGTCTGCAGGAACTGATGAAACACTCCATGATCAATAGGCATGCAGAGAATCATGGCGATCAATGCATTAGTTGTTCAGATAATTGAGCTTGTATTAAATTTTGCATTATTCTGGGGGCTCTTTTGGAGCACCAGAGCTAAAAGGATATGTGTAACAGAGACCTAATCTCAGGTTCCTTGGATACTTTTCATGGACCTTCTAGAATATAAAGTTGAGAGATTCTAGGTCCAATGATAACGATTTGTGCCTTGTTAACAGATGGCCACATCTTTAAAATTCTAAAAAAAAAACAGAGAAAACAAAATAGTTAAAAATCGAAGAAATACAGATGGCGCCACCAGTCTGCAAAAACTGATGAAACACTCCATGATCAATATGCATGCAAAGAATCATGGTGATCAATGCATTAGTTGTTCAGATAATTGAGCTTTTGTATTAAATTTTGCATTATTCTGGGGGCTACTTTGGAGCACCAGAGCTGAGAGGATATGGGTAAGAGAGACCTAATTTCGGATTTCTTTGGAGACTTTTCATGGACCTTTCAGGATATTAAGTTGTAAGATTCTAGGTCCAGTGATAGCGATTTGGGCCCTGTTAAAAGATGTACACATCTTTAAAGGTCTCAAAAACAGAGAAAACAAAATCGTAAATAATCGAAAAAAATACAGGAAGCGCCACCAGTCTCAGAAACTGATGAAACATTCCATGACCAATATCCATGCAAAAATCATCGTGATCAATGCATTAGTTGTTCAGATAGTTGAGCTTTTGTATCAAATTTTCCATTATTTTGACGGGTACTTCGAAGCCCCATAGCTCAGAGGTTTTGGGTAACAGAGACCTAATTTTAGGTTTCCAAGGAAACTTTTTGTCGGCCTCCCTGCATTTCAAAAATGAGGATTCTTGGTTAAGCCCTTACGATGTGTGCCTTGTTAACAAATGAAGGCATCTTTTAAGGTCTCAAAAATAGAGAAAAAAGTCGTAAAAAATAAAAAAAACCAGGTGGCGCCACCAATCTGCAGAAACTGATGAAACATTCCATGACCGATATCCATGCAAAGATAATAGTGATCAATGCATTAGTTTTTCAGATACTTGGGCTTTTGTATAAAATTTTTCATTATTCTTCGGGGTACTTTGGAGCCCCATAGTTCTAAGAATATGGGTTACAGAGACCTAATTTCAGGTTTCCAAGGAGATTTTTCATGGACCTCGGTTACAATTTGTGCCTGGTTAACGGACGGAAAGACGGACAGACGCCGGACAAAGGGTGATCGCTATAGCTCAGATGACTTTCAGTCAGCTGAGCTTAAAAAAATTAAATCAGTTAAAGAAATGAAAAATAATCACAGTATTCTATATATCACTGAGAGATGGGCAACCACAGATAATGAATTTTCTGAGGAATTCCACGGGTACTTTGGTTATTGAATATACAGGAAGAGTACAGGGAGAGGAGGGGTCTAAGTTACGTGCAACAGAAATTAAAAGGTATAATAAAGAATATTATTAAGTACTAGCTGATAAACCCGGTATACCGGGTTGGGGAGATGTATTAATTGACAGTATTGTTGGATCCTTTTTTTTCAAAATTAAAAGAAAATAAAGAGTTTCATTGATTTTCAGTCTCAATAAGATGTGTACAAATATTTTGTTAACATTTATTTTGTGGCGCTGTGCTCGTGGCAAGAAATGCATACACCGGTATGTTGACCTGAAAGACCTGGTCAGTGCTAATTTTTACATTTTTTTGGACGTTTTAAGTGCAGGTTAATGTGAGGAAGACATTAATGCAACATAGCTTAAGTCAACCTCTAATTTAATCGGAGTAGGAAGACATGAAAGATGAATTAAATATACGTTTTAAGGCAAGGAAACTGTTCCTGAAGAGAAAAACGAAAATATGCATACCTCGTTCAGCCTCGGTCACAACCCGCTGCGGTCACCGCAAACCGTAGAGTACCGTGCGGTCATAGGGGCCGCAGGAATACTTAGAAGCATAAGCGGACCAAAGGGGAATCCAGGGGGTCGGTCCCCCTTTTCAGCTGCAACCTTTATAATCATATCAGACGAATTTTGGGGCCTGTAACGTTCGCCCCCATCCCACCCCGACCCTTTTCCGGAAATGGGGACATTGGGTTTTGGCATCAATCCTCATGGGTTGGACCTGTCCATTTTGTAGAGAGAGCCAGAGTCAAGTGTTTTTCACATTGACTGAACACACACGTGGGTCAGAGCCTTTGTCAAATGTCAGCCCAAACATGCATAAATCCGTCACTGAGTGCAAAGTTATTCATATGCACGGTAGTCCTTAAATCGGATTAATTTTGGGCTAGGGGTGACCACAAAGAAAATACGTTTGCCGAAGGCAGTTCGGCTGTTTTCGGTGATAGCCTCCGCTCATATCAGAAAACACGCAAAATCACTTAAAATGATGTGTACATTAAAAATTATTTATTCTAATATCGGCCATGTCATTGAGGGAACAATAACATTTAAAATAAGGTAAGGCATAGTATCATACGCACCGCGGTTTCAGAGAACATTGCTAACAGAGGTGGACCGAATTCCTTTTATTAATATTAAAAGATGCAGATTTTATCATATTGAATACGGATGGTACTTTAAATAATGAGAAACAGATTTAGCCATAGTTTAGCAGAGTTTGATGAAGTTTGAATTTAATTCTCTTTGGTGATTTAATGCTAGAACTGCAAGTATAACATATTTTGAGGAAGTCAATGCAAATATTATTGGATATGCATACCTTCATACAAACACATCAGAAGAAATAACGCACAAGTCAAAGAATAGTAAAGTTAATGCTTTCGGAAGGAGTCTGATTCAGCTACCTTATTCCTTTAAAGTACATATTTTCAATGGGATAATTGAACCAGATATACCAGGAGACTTTACGTGTTTACTTCTTCTGGTAGATAGATGCTGTGTATTATCAGATGATCTGTACGTTCACTTCCTTTAAGCTGGTCATTTAATATTATCAAACCAAGGAAAGAGTTTTCGGATGAACGTATATGCGACCTGACAAAACGGGTAAAATTTTATCAGACTTATGAAGGTAAAACAAATATTTCAAATTGTTTAGAAAAAATTGAATTTGCATTATTTTTCAAAACATTTAATAAAGCCTTATAAACATATCCCGACAAAGCTACTGAGGCATTTGTTAGTATTTATCAAAATATTTCTTCCAGATATAAAACTTCCGAGAAAACATGAAACCAAAGGAACCAAAAATAGTTGGACAAAGAATGTGGATTGTAAAAAAAAAATGAAACGTATATAGCTTTGAATAAGTAAAGATGTACAATATCAGATGAGAACTTACTTAATTACCAACAAACAAAACAAGATTTGAAAAAAGTTATGTGAAGAAAAAAAAGGCAATTATCCAAGCCTCGGAGGTGCAAAAGATGATTGTTAAGAAAGTAGAACTGGAACATTTATACAAACTTTTTAAAGAACTTTCGAATTCATCAAAACATGAAATTAATAAAGAGTTCAAGAATAATAAACCGGTTATATAAAATATATAAGAAATTGAAAATGACAGAGAGCTTGATGACTCATAACACCATATGAATTACAGAAAGCCAAATATTAAATGAAAAGAGGAAAGACCCCAGGGCCTGACGGGATAACGGTTGATATATTGAAAGATACATAGAGTTACTTGTCGTCTCGTGTATTACAGTTATTTAATAGTATATTAGGAACCCTCATCCACACAAGGCTTAATACAAGTTAATTTACACAAGGGGGGTCTTTTTAAACCCCCTTACAACAAAACAAATTTTAAGGCATATAGTCATCAAAATAAGGTTTTATTTCCAAATAAAACGGAATGAGACACATAAATGTTACCAAAGTAACTTATTCAAACAGACTTTCAGCACAAAATTACATTTTAAAACTTAATAAAAACAACAAATTTCTTATTTTTGACAGTATCAAAGAACTTTTTTTTCATTCATGGTCCATTATAGTTAACACATGATTGTTACTCTGAATCATGGCCCACAACTTGTGTTCTCCGAAATTGCTCTAACTACAAACTAGAAAAAAATAAATAGAGCTCCCTGCATTTTCTAGCTGCCTTTTACAAACTTCAGTCCGTTTGGAACACCTTTATGTATGATGTGAACTTGTCACGTATACTCAGAACTACTCACCCATGCTCAGAACTTAGTCACTTTCACATTCCTTATGGCATCTAATGCATGTGAGCTTTGTTTTTACTACAGCAGGCTCTTTGCATATTGACCTCTTAACATTCTGTACATCGATGAGGTGGTTTTCTGTCTTTCTTCTTTCCGCAAACATGGCAGCGGCGTTTTGTACCAGGAGTTTCTGGTTTGGGTTATGATTGGAAAACCTGCTGTGGTGATAGACGTCGGACACAACCCAACTTGGGTTGGCTGGCTCTGGAGGTTATCACTTGAGTTACTAAGGCCCTTGCCAATTCTTTCAATAAAAGCCTCCTTTTAAATCTCTTCTTGACATTTCACTCGGGAATGTTTATTGTCCAGATGATCAAGGCATTCAGACAAGCAATATCAAGAAGAGTGAAGAAGCAAGTGACTGGCCAACGGTTGACTTTACGTCTCACAGAGTAGTTTCCAACTAACTGGTAAGCAGTGGCAACACCACCTTTTGCCGAGGTGTAGTCCAGAATGATCTGTGGCTTTTTATACTTATCATTGTTAATGGATGCACGGTGGTGCATGGATGAAAGGAGAATGACGGCTTTGTTCTTCTTTGGAACATAAGAGGCTAGAGTGAGATTCTCGTCAAAACCAATCATTGACGACTCAACTAGTCTCTCCCGTGATGGCAAAAAGTTCTTTGGGATCTCAGTTTTGCTTTTCCTCATTGTAGCAACAACTGTCAGATTCTTCTGAAGCAGTCGTGCAAGAGGGACACTCGTGAAAAAAAGTTGTACATGGTAATTTTGCGTCCAGAGCCTTGGTAGGACTGTGTTAGGTCTTCAACAACTTTTGCACCATCATTTTTTTGTTGCTCGCTGACCTTCTTGCTTGCCAAGATAAATGTCCAGACTGCAGACATATGCGTTTTCTGATCCACAACAAAGCCACCATTTCATACCATACTTTGCTGGTTTTGATTGCATGTATTGTCTGAAAGGACAACGACCACGAAATGGTGCGAGCTGTTCGTCAGCTATGAGGTTTACCCAAGCTTTGTAAGGTCTCTGTAATGTAGCTTGAAATTTACTGAGCATACCTCTGAATGGTGCCAGCTTGTCTTTCTTTCTACGTTCGGGTCTGGTTTGCAAATCATCAAACGCAGGAACCGCAGGATATTTTGAAAGCGACCTAGTCCCATCGTTGCTCTGAATATTGCTTGAACACAATCCTCCATCTTCCAAATCTCCCTGAGATCTTCCTTTGATGAAAGCAAATCCCCTGCATATATGAGCAATCCAATAAATGCATCAAGTTTTGTTTGATCTATTTCTCTCCATTTTCCGTTTTCATTATGTTCACGATTCCATTTCTCATAGCTTTCTGGTTGGTGAATCGGACAATGATTTTTTTCATCTCCGTGGTGAGGAAAATACATAGAGACTCCTGTGTGGTTCCCACCTTACCTTCACCGTTTAGTCTTATTCTCTTTAGACTTGAACATCCGTTGGTCAGTAGAATTGCCATCATCCTCAGTTCTAGATTCATCACTACTCTCATTGTCTCTTGACTCATCTTGTGTTCTTTCTTCGGCAGAATAATCTGAATTAGCCTCTACATTGTCTTCAGGTTCAGAATTCATTTCTCGCATTACCATTTCTTCATCATCATCCTTCTTCTCTGTCTCACTGTCATTGTCCTCAGACATATCACTTTCAGAATCGAATCCTTCTCTAAGTATTGCCTTCAGTGCCTCTTCAGCTGACATACGTCGGGGTCTCTTTGATGCACTCATCTTTGCGTCTAGGTATCACCAGCAAAGTCATGAAAGGTTATACCTGAAAAGTCAAATATTGCTGAATGCCGTCGAAAGTATAGTAGGGGGGTCTTAACCCCCCCCCCCCCCCCCTTGTGCGGATGAGGGTTAGGAAATGGAGTTTTCCCAGCCTCTTGGAGTAAAGCAAATGCCAATTTACACAAAGGGTTCCATCATATATAAATCTTATAAAAAAGGTATTTCATTACTGAATACTGTGGGTAAACTATTTACAAAAATATTGGCAAACAGAATTCAAAATTATGTCGATCAAGTTGAATTATTATTAAAGCACAAACTGGCTATAGGTAAGATTATTCCACAGCAGACCTTACATTTTCTTTAATTGGGTGTGTGCAGGAATATTTAACCGAAAAAGAAAAGAAGGTTTTATTGTACTTTTATTGATTTTTTTCAACTGCTTCTGATAGAGTACAACATGTTTTATTGTGGTATGTACAATAATATCACTCATATCTCGGCAATGCGTGACTTATCCACCATGTGTATACATCCTGGACAGCTTTCTTGATTTTATGGTATTCACGTTTACGCTGCAGACATCCAAGCTCATATCTTGGGAACCGTTGACCGATTCGGCCAAAATTTTGCATGTGTATAGATCTGACATAGATCTTTATCATACGCAAACTGGAGGCGCCACCTGCAACCATTTCTACACAGCGTCCGTCTGTTTGTCTGCCGTGGGATAAAATCACTCATATCTCGGCAGTGGTTTTACATATCTGCCTAAAATTTTGCAGGTTTGTACTTCTTGGATAGTTTTCTGGATTTTGTGGCAGGTAGCGCCACCTACATTTATGTTTACGCTGCAGACATCCAGGTTTATATCTCAGGACTGGTTTGCTGTATCCTCCTGAAATGTTGCATGTGTATAGATCTCACATAGCTCTTAATCATACACAAATTTGGTGGTGCCACCTGCCACCGTTTCTCCACAGCGTCCTTCTGTTTGTCTGCTGTGGAATAAAATCACTCATAATATACAAGTACTGGTTCGACTTCTCTGCCTAAAATTTTGCATATGTTTACATATTAAACAGCTTACTGGATTTTGTGGTAGGTGGCGCAACCTACATACACTTTTCGGCTGCGGACATCCATGCTAATATGCAACACAAATCACTCTATTTCCCCTTGCTACTCAATCCATGCCTCACTTAACCCTTCCCACTCGGCGGATACACGTAGTCGCTTGTCGACTAACGTATTCTGGTTCATAAATGAATTTTATGAACAAATCAATGAAAAATATTGTCAATTTATAGTATTGATGAATATTTGCCAAACTTAATGACAATTCTGTACGTTAATGTTTTAGCATGCTTCTTTATTACAATAGGACGTCTCCAAAAACAAATCAACCAGTTGCAAGTTTTTTAATTCAATTATGGTTTAAAAGTTAATATAGGGTAGACGAAAATTATGGCTTTTAGACACGGGGGTTCATTAAAAAGAATAGAGTAATGGTCCCATCAAAATACTCAAAATGAAACGGTAAAATACTGTAGATACTTAGGGGAAATACATACTTACAAGTACATTGCCATTGTATAAAACAAAGAAAGCGCAGGTGATGCAGGCTGTAAGAGCAGTGACTCTCATAAAAAAAAATAAAAAAAAACTTTTGTAGGAAATATAGTTGTTTATCAGTGAGCCAGCTTTTTTTATCTATTTGATTGTATGGTCACACCGGTATTATTATATGGTTCAGAACTGTGGGGCTATGAAAGATGTAAAATAAATGAAGAGGTGAAATATAGATTTTGCAAGTACATTCTAAAAATTAGCTCTTCAGCTCCGAACGAAGAATCATTTGGAAAATTTAGAAGGCATCAAATGTATGTCAGTCAGTTATAATTGGAAAAAATTTTCATTTCACCACATCATGTACTATTGAACAACAAAACATAATAAAAGGAGCAACAGGAAGCATTTGTTTTATTAAGACCACAATACCCAGTCTTGATATAGGTAGTACCTAAGTTATTAAGCCTCGTCAGCTTTTTTATTTCGAATGGCAAACATTATCACTAGGTCTGCAAATGCTACTTTGGTTTTCCAGTACACACTTACCATTAGCCTTGTATAAGAATCTTTTTTCAAAGCAGTTTTACTTTTATTAACACTAATGATAGTTGATATTCAAACTTATTTATTTACCAAAGTTGTACTGTGAGGCACTGTCCATGGATAAGGTGAAGGTGCTTGGTAGTCTCTAGGTTTTAGGAAAACCGGATGACCCGAAGAAAACCAACCACCACTAACTGGCAAAAAAAAACACCCACTCTCAAAGCCACGCCAGGAATCAAATCCGGGTCACCAGCGGAGAGCTAAGCGTATTACCACTTGATTATCAGACATACATATTGTTATCAGAATATGCCGTGACCACACTTTTAGTGAAAACCTTTGGCCCCGAAATAACCCACCGTTAAAACTTCTTAATCTTTTAGTAATTTAATAGAATGCCCTTGCTTGCCAGAAGATATTAAATGGTCAATCGGGGTTAAAATAGCGTTCGGTACAAGTCAGTAAGAAACTGGGCATGGCGTCGCTGGTGGCGGACTCGGTCCGAGAGTTCTGTAAAAAGTTGGGGGCGACTCCTCATCAAATGCGACCTCGACACTCTCACAACCCGTCACTCCCAGGCAGTCCCGAAAACTGACGGAACTGACTGTGAACGTCCAGAGTGGTTCTTCTGCGCGACCATCGTACAAAGGTTCACCCGGGACCAGCTGACGCAACCGGAAGGACAGGTACGGGCCATAAATGAGTCGCAGGACGTCTTCTGTGGCGTCATAGGTGACACTTATTTTATCGTAGGCGTGATTGAAATATTCACCAACAAGCCTCTCCGTAGGATAATCATTTAAAACATTATTTGTGGAGTCAGAGATGTCGAAATCGTCATCTGTGACGTCATCAGCCTCGTTTCCATAAAGAATGTAGTCGCACGCATCTGAGACGTTTAAAAATGGTGTTTCGCCCAGAACGATATCCATTACAAATGGGTGGAGCGAGTCAAAGATTGGCCACATGGGTCCATTGATACTGGTGTACACCCCCACCCCGACAAAAGGCAGGATCGTCAAATGGCTCCGATACCCTAGAACCGTGCCGCTGTGCCCCAAAAGTGAATGGCCTGGAATGAGTTCAGATTTTTTTTTAATATTTTATACACGCTGATTTTATATATAATGAATAAAAGTCTTATTAGCTCACAGACTGAAAATTAAATGACCGGAAGTGTCATAAATCAACCTTTCTTCTCATGAACTACTTCACCAATCATTACCAAATATTTTAGGCATATTGATCACATGGCTTGCATGTGTTTAAAAATGCAGGTCACCACTGTTTAAAGATTTCCGCGAAAACAGGTTTTTCCACTCTTCATAATACTACTACTACTGCTACTACTACCACTACTAATACTACTACTACCACTACTACTACTGCTTATAACAACAGAAGCAGATCCGGAGGGGGCAGTGGTTCCGGACTCCCCCTTTTTCATCAGAAACGTTTATTAAGGGCTTCGGACAAATTTTTTTCCGCCTGGACCCCCCCCCCCTTTTTCAGACCTGGGGACCTTTTTTTTAGGGTTTCCATTTGTCCTCCTCGGTTGGACCCCCCCCCCCTTTTTTTCCTAAATCCTGGATATTATAGTATTAATATGATATATGTTGGATTACCTCGGTAGTATCCTTTTCTCAAGCCAATGGTATACGTATCAAAGTCAGCATACGTCACTGGGTCGATGGGTTTCTCGAAGATCGGGATTCGATCATTGGTCATGGCTTGGGCGTGGGTTTGTCGGATGATCTCATTGTCTAACACAGGGGTGCCGACTTCGTCCCTCCCCTCGTTTATCTGGGCAGCCATCCATTTCGCCATGTCTATCGCGTTGGAGGCAATGCCCCCTGGTGACGATACTGTGCCGTAACGGACTCTTGAGTAACAAAAAAAACATTATGATGATCATATTACACAACATATGTCAGGTTTCAATGGTGCTAGTTGTACTGAAATAACAATTCCAACCTTCCTAATCAAGGCAACAAAGAAAGCATGTTGTTGGCGTACTTCGCCAGTAATAACCAATGTTTTGAAACTTTCAAAAACAGATTACTGTCATCTCAACACTATTCCTCTAATAATTTCACCGATATTTTATTTCTTCATCTCCAAATTTGATTGTCCTACATTGTAAAACTGACAGATGTACACATAAACGTCTTAAACCTACTTCCGAAGTTGAATCATGCCCAAAGTTTATTCGACCTTTATCATAATTAAACCATTACCCTCTTATGTAAACAAATCAATACTTCTTATTTATATCAAAGGCAAATAAAAATCTTAATAGACAGGGCTTTCAACAGGAAGTAAACTGGACAATCCCGGACGCTCAAGCCAAAATATTCTGTTTAGGTCATTGGCTAAATGTACCTTTAAGCGCCAAAAGCTTCAGCCAATAATATAACATGTCATTGTCTTGAAAGGATATTGTGTTCTGAACATGCAGGAGGGGCCAGCAGTGGCGAATGCTGCCTACGAATGCTGCCTATGCTAATGCCAGGAGTTCAATTTAAGGCCTGAGCTGTTACGTATTATTGAATTTAGCTAACCTGTTGTGCTATATTGCAGACAATCAAGCAGATACACAAAATAGGAATTTTAGAAGTAAAAACATAAATTGATGAATCTTACTCCAATCCTTCAAGTGGTACGGGCCAGAGAAGCCCGGATAATCTGGAGTATGACGTAGCAAACTCATCCCACCTATCAGAGGCGAGATGAGAAAATGTTGTAAACGTCATTCCTAGTGGATCAAAGATGAGGTCACGTGCAACCTGCTCCCACGCCTTGCCCTCCACGGTCTCTGCCGCTAACTCCGCCAGTCCATACATCACGTTTTGGTACTTGTATTGAGCCCGAGGGGGCGCTGTAGTGTTCAGATGGCATAATGGCCCTACTCAAAATAGTATTAACACTGTTTGATTAATCTTATACTTATAACAAAAACACGACAGATAAAGAACATGTTATAAACAAACATAATGGCCTTAATAAAAAATATGAATATTTAAGTCGGCAGTTTCGGATTTGAAGAAAAATAATGAATAACATCGTTAATTAATGTATTTAATAAAATAATGATGAAAACACTGTGAAGTGTTAGAGATCCATGTCTGGGCAGCCTGAAATGTGGCCATTTCATTATTAATTTTGACTGACCGAGTTTTGTTGATATTATGATGACAATAGAAGGTTTCTCCGTGCCCCATAACACATCCGCGTATCCCGCAAAGAAAGGACCTAGCTGTCTCATGTATAACTATACAGGGCTATAGTGGGGGATATTGAATTCAAAATACTAGCTAACAACTGTTTATTTAAGTTTTTAACGCTAACTATAACAAAAAAGATCAATTAGTAAAAAAATGAACAAATTTACCCTACTTTTATTCCAATATCAATATCACGCCAGTATACATATCGAGTGGAAGTTTTTTTTTTTAATCAGAAAACAAAACTTGCTCCTATAATGGTTCCGCAGATTTTCCAAAACCAGTTTTGGTTCCGCTATAATGAAGTGAACGGTTTGCAGAAATTTGAACCGGTTTCGTATCCCGAGTGGTCTTATATGTTCTCCTAAACTGTAGTCATGACCACCATGAATGGTATCGTTGAAGCTTAAAACTGTGCAAAATATTATTTTTTCCCCACAGACAAATTTAAACTTTTACGAAAGCTCATAACTACTATCCCCCCCCCCCCCCCCGTCCGTTATGTGTTTTATATCGTTGCTGCCATCTGGCGGCAATTTAAATAACGAAATGTGTGCTATACTCGAAACTGGCTAAAATTATTAGCCTTAACGTTTTAGGAACGATGTCAAATGTGTACCAAGGAGGGGGTTTGGGGGGTTGGGTCATTTTCCATATTTCAACATAAAACTTTAGAAATTTAATATCATTTCGTGCAGGGGCTATATTATGTCATCGCACATAAATTGTGACAATGTATTCAACTTGGTTCTTAAAAATTCGCCTGGGTTGAACTCGAAACATAATAAACCCGTCTACGACGAAGGTGCTATTGTATATTAATTTACCTACTCAAACAATTCTCGTTTGGTGAAGATGTTCATGCGTAAATAATCATGACGGGGGAGTCCGGTGCGATGAGCAAGAGCGTCCTTGATATTCAAGTTAGAGGTAAGGTACGGATCCTTCATGTAGAACCAGTCACCGAGGATGTTACGGACAGGCGTGACGTACGTGAGACTGAAATAGATGAGATAATGAAGACATGACTGAGAGCTTGGCCGTGAGGTACGGATCCTTCATGTAAATCAAGTCACCAAAGATTACACGTACAGGTGTGTCGTACGTCAAACTTAAATAGATCAAATAATGTAGACATGACTGAGAACTTGTCCGTGAGGTACGGATCCTTCATGTAAAATCAGTCACCAAGGACGTTACGGACAGGAGTGTCGTACGTCAGACTGAAAAGCAAATAACTTGCGGTTCAATCCGGTCAAATCTAGTTTATTTCGCATAATTTCTTTACCAAATTTTAATTTTACAAGTCTTCATGGCATTTTTTTAATATGAAAGGATATAATAAATACGGTTTCAATGAAAAAGAATATATATAGAACGTACAATCATAACATGGTTGAGACCAAATTTTTTTATAATATACTTGATCCCATTCCCATTTCAATTTTAATTGAAAAAACTATCATAATTTCTAAGTATTCTTTGCGTCAGGATATCAACAGTCTCAAGTAAGTTTTTACAAAAAATCAAGACTTTCGATTAGGATGATCATCTGGGGTTCTTAAACGCCTCAATCAAGGTACTTCCATCATAATAATAGTAAATACATCCTAATGAGGCACATTTTATTCGTTTGATTAAACACGTAGCTGAAATAAAGGAATATACTATCATAATGATATATATGAACGTCATGTGATTTTTCTTATGTTCATAATCAAATTTCTCTTTTAGTAAGAATGGCTCAAAATCTTTTTATTCTATTATTTATATAAAAGTTTAAGACCGAACAACAAAAATTTCTTTTAAATAATTTATTGAGTTTAAAGATAATTCAGCAAAGAATTAAGGCTTGACTATTATAACCGTCTTCAATATAACTCACTTGTGTTTCTTAAGCATGTGACCAATTGTGACAGCGGCGATGTGTTTGGAGACTGAGGCCAGGGCGAACAAGGTCTGGCCTGTCACGGGTTCCTCAGTGTCCAGATTCTTAACGCCGTAACCTTTAGTAAGAAATGGCTGCAGGAAAAAAATAGATAAAAGTGCTTAAAACCCTGTTCCCCCTTCAATCACCCATTTCTCTTTTTAGTGTATTTTTTCTTTTTATTTCAAAGACCAATAATGCGCATTGACTGTAATGTTCAGATGTGAGCGCTGGTAATAAATGAAGATGATGATTATGAAATCATCTATATATTTTCAATCTAATTATTTAAATACATGATGATGCACGACAAAATAACTAAAAATGTTCGTAGATATTTTCATTAGATTTACTTTTTTAACCCTGTATCTTCTGTTGGAACCCTTTTCATTATTCTAACCAATTGCAATGTTACCTATGACGTCATAAAGATCGCTATATAGTTGTCTTGCGCACGACCTTTTGTTTCCTCGACTTTGAACAGTAATAGCATTATCAGTTTAAGGTATCTGATATAAGATATGATCAAACACATGGATTTCTCAATGACATTTCTTACATTTACATTATAACACACATATCTATAATAGTTTTTATTCTCACGCCTTTTCATTCATTAAACCATGTGTATTACACGAATCGTGTGCTAATGCGGAAAGAATTTACTATTCTCTCATATTCATAGAGCGAGACATTACAATGTATAACCTTACAAGTAAACTACACCGCTTTTTCGTCTTGCCTTTGTTTCAATATGCTTTATGCCATGTTCTATTAGGGAAACATTATAACTACTGATAAGTGGTGTAAACTATGCACTTAGGCCTTTATTAAAAAAAAATAAATCTGCCTCGATATATATTTGGCAAGGATATTAATTCTGACGTCACAATGTACGACTTAATGATCCTATTTAAACCTACTCCCGATCTCACACCTGAAGTTTTGCGCCAGCATCTATCCTTCAGAGGAAGAGAAAATTAAGCAGCACGCCCGCGAGTTAAGGTAACGTAATTCATAACCTGATCATGCCTTAGCTAGACAGTTTTCTAAATTATTGGAGACTTACGAAATATTTATTTAATAAAATACAGTAGCTAGGTTTTGTTGACTGACAGCTAGAGAATGATCATGCAATTATAATGGCAATTTAAAGCGGAGGAGCTCCTTGGCATTTGCCACTGCATGACACATATGATATATTATCACCATATTTTATAGGTGTTGAATCATCTTTTGGGATGAAATATTGTTATGCCGTGTTTCCAGATAAATTGTCTCAATTTGATGGCATATCGCTCGGAAAGAAGTCATTCTTAGTGTATGTTCTGCCTGAGATGTAGTTGAACTCACCGCGAGGGTGGCGCGCAGACTGTCGTCTAAGTGAAATGCCAAAGTACCAAGACACTCCCTGAATTAATATTTTATCAATACCTGTTATGTAATTTTAGTGCAAAGAGAAATAAGTTGGCAGGATAGACTATCATTTTGGTATTATCACGGAACACACTTTTTGCTTTTAGTCGATGATATAATGTAAAAAAAAAAAGCATACAGATGACAAAACCAAGGCAGGGCGTAAGACTTCGGAACTAAACATTTGTGGTTCGATACCAGTCACAGTACCGGATTCCAACGTCCTTATAGAGGTAAAGTACGTTTATTAAAACCGGGAGATCGTATGCTCAGATATCAGAGGTGTTGTTTTTCATAAACAAGTGCGACTTTTGGGGTTCCTTGGTGTTATGACCGGGCACTCTTCATGATTACACAAACTGGGCCTGCAGGTGCGGTCCATCGAATCTGATTGACGCCAGTATAATCGCGGGCCAATGTTGTATAGTCCTAAATCGAAACTGATTTTGCTGTTCTACTTATTGAAGCTGTCATAATAAAGCAGGAACCTACACGAACAAAAGTGTGTGTATTGTATATAAGTATTGACAATATTGCTTACCACCCCATCCTTCACCACGCCCAAAGTCAAGCCAGGTACGCCACTGCACTCAATAACCCCTTCAACAAAATCGTCGATACGCCTAATCATCTCCTCATCTGTCGGCTCTTGCTGGTACGTGATGGTCACGTGACCCAGCAGCAGCAACGCCATCATGTTGAATGCTTCCATGTTTGGAGCACTGTTAAATGTTCGCCTGGAGCAATGTTGAGAGTGTCTTACGAAATTATAGTTTCAAATCAACAGATGGACGATTCTCATAGTATTTACGACGGGGCCACGCGACTCCAGATAGTTCCTAAGGTGCAAGGTCAGTCACCTGTCTTGTGTTAATTTCTCCGTATAACTGCGTATTTTGTACTTAACTATACTCTGCCTGCCCATACCTGTATATATATTTTGTGTGGAGGTGACCTCCTCCATTTTTAATGTGTCTAATCTAATTTTTTATCTGAGTAGTGTCTGGACAGTTCCATTTCGGTTTAGGACTCCAAGTGACATGACGTTTGCAATCGTCTCATTTCATGTTATTTTCTATCCTGGTGTCACCCATGCCCAGTGTTTATGGCACCTGCGGGTCTTGGCGGTATAGTCATTCCCGTTGCTAGGTCGTAACACTAAAGAACCCCCCCCCTCCCCCTTTCAAAAAAGGACACACTGGTCTTTGAATGATACACGACTGCGGGCACAACCACCCATCAGGCCTGTAGATGCTCACCCCGGGTTTTGGCCGATCTAAGGAAAATTCCGCCCTTCTACCGCTAAGAATCGAACTCAAGACTTCTCGGATTTGTGCCTGTCCATCAGGGCTCGCAGTTTATCTTCTGTGCTACAGACTTGGTTCAGATACTTCCGAGGTCATCTGTTTTATGTATTATGATCGGGACTGATGCGCTAACGTTATACAGCCTATAGTTCTGGTACCCGTCCGTGTACCTATCCCAAGGCAAATACTGCATCTGAATCATGAGGAGTCCCTTCCTAGATATGTTTACAATATTTGGGATCTAATTTAAAGTAATCTCCGATATTTAATCAGAGTCTCTCAACTCCAACTTTACGGCAATCTACTATAATTTGAGGATTGGTGTGTGGTCCGACATAGTTATTCTACTCTATACTTTGCCGATCTACATCCCCCAATGGCAAAGAACACGCCCCGCACATAGACTCTCTCTGGACTCTGCCCTCGGAGCCTTTGTGTCGCAACCTCCGCCGCTATTGAAATCTAGCAGGTTTATTTCTCCAAATTTCTCGAAACCACTCAGGGCGGCTGCAATTTTGCGTGCACATTAAATCCCCGAATGTCGTAGGTCCAAGTCGAAATTATGGGTGTGTCGCTAGTTCTTTGGTAACAAACTGGTTTCAAGGCAAGTGAATGAGATCTTTATTTTTTTGGTAGAAATATTACTGATTTATGGTTTTTGATTGAAATAAAAAAGAATAACTGACTTCAGATCAAAACCATGATGAGATTTATACAGGGATCGAAGCCGGCATGATTTTCTACCGGACAGTGGTTTCAGGGCCTTACATTATAAAAACATTTGTTCAGGATTATGCTTGAAAACAGTAGTTTATTGTACACATTTCACTATTTTATTAAGTTAAGGAAGGGGCGCTCATATGGGAATTATCTAGATGCCACGATCATTTTTTTCTTTGCACAGCAAATAATATATTACCGTCAGTTTCACAAAAAGGCGATCTGGACCAGACTATGTAATATTAATTACCGACCAAGGGGGCTAGAGCTAACCAAAATTGCTAACCAATTTCGATCCCTGCTTTCTGTAGCGCATCTGGCATTGTATCGACAGCAAAGAATCGCAATCCATATCGTTTCATGAGATCATGTATTGTTACACCCTGATGAAGCGGGCGGGCAAGGACTAAACTCACGTGGTCTTCCGAGACTGTGTATAAATTTTTACTGAAGAAAACACTGAAGGAATTATACACTGCGGGTACATATATTCTGAAATTATTTAGGGATATATGAGGACATAAAAGACAATCAAAGTCTCATCACAGCTTCCGAATAGGACCCCCTGCTAACACTGTAAGGAGTTAAAAGCGTTCAGTTTCAAGTTAGAGTCCTCTTTGTATAATTAATTAAGATCGAATATTTCGAAACTGCTAATTTTATTTTCGTTCTGTCACGTGATCCATGTTTTTATTAAAACAGATTCTGTTAACCATCAGCACTATTTTTATTTTGCACTGCAAAACCAACAAGCCATACGGGGCAATGTTCTGCAACGACCATCCATCCTGTTGTAACGATATCATGGTAAACAACCGATAATCTAAACATTGGGATACGAATGATAAATTAAAGATTTACCAATGTGCCGAGTCACAAGGGAATCTGTCTCGCACGAGGTAGGTGCTGTAAGAAAGTATAAAATTACAATTTAACGATTAGTCTGGTTCATGTCAAGTTTTAGTGTGTCTGTAGGCTATGAGGCGTTGTATAAGAATATATGGTTTAATCGACAAATGCGATGCGCTGTCAAACTCTCCTGTGTCAGAGGGCCGACAATATGACCCTCAACGTGATGAAAGAAATAGCGAAACAGATAAACAGACCGGTGATTACCTAATATCGACTCTATATAATTTGTGAATTTTTTTAAGTTGACAATGTAAAAACAAGAGATCGCCTTTGCTTCCATTAGTTTCACTTAGGATGTCCTGACAACGGATGTCCTGGGGAATGTAACAATATACTTCTATTACCAAAAAAATTCTGAAAAAAAGTACCGCGTGCTCTTAAAAGTTGAATTTTTAAATTTGGTGGAATGTGACCAACCAAGTCAGTTAGCAGGAAGGAATTTGTGTCAAGTAAATCTTCCTGTCCTCCAATATTCCATTAACCCATTAGATGGGTTTCTGATGTAATAGAGGCTCTTAAAACCCTTTTACTGCGTCCCTGCTTTAACTATTTATTGTAGTGTAATGGGTCTACTGTCGCTAATTAAGTTATACTGGACCAAGACATTTATTTTTAATGAAAAGTAATACATTTTGGACGATGAGGACTTGACCATGATTATAGTAAATAACGTGACCATGAGCCAATGTAATGGCATTTGAAATACTGATCCTGATTCAGTTACATGTCAGTGTTTACTTTAATAGCACTAATTCAGAAGTAGGTTTGGCAAAAGAATGTCTTTTTTTTCATTTTTGTGCATTATATTACAAATATTGCATCCATTTATTATCAGAATCTATCAGAAAAATGGTCACTTCAAGAGATATTCGAGGACACTGAAATTGGAAGTGAATTGCTTTCGTTTTTACAATTTAGATGTCAATATATCACGTCCATATTTTTTATTTATGTTAAATGTTTATATTTTTACCAGATTGGACGTTTTGTTTACACTTGCATATTTATAGGATAGGATATATTTATTGAGTATATATAATTACAGGAATTGTTTTGCTGAAAACATTCAAAATATACTAAAACACAAAACACGGAAAGATTTACAGGCTTCTGTGGCTCAGGTGTAGAGCACAGGGCTGAAAGCCGGGAGATCGTGAGTTCGTATCTCAGCCGAGATAATATGCCCAACAGTCGTGGTTCACTCACAAACGAGTGCGCCTTTTCTGGGGTTCCTCGGCGTTATGACCTAGCAATGGGGATGACACACACTCAGGACCCACAGGAGTGATACACCGAGCCTGCATGGTTCACGCCAGATTATCGTGTGTAAGCCCCTGTCACGTAGTTCGAAAAAATGAATGGAATTATGCAGATGTACATAATACTTTAGATAAGCAAGCATTTAAAAATTGAAGGCTTCTACCTCCACCATAAAATTAAAAAAAAACATGGCTAGATTTTAAGTACTTGCACTCATAGCCCTGAAATTACTTTTACACAATGTAATAGAAAAGGGTACCAGTCTCTTGCCAGATGGCAGCATTTCATAATAAACATGCAAAAGATGAGCGGCATCATTCAGTAAAGCTTTTTTAAGCATCAGTTGCTCGTATACTTCAATATATCAAGAGGAGAGCCAATAACCCTCTGAGCTGTCTGTTTCACTCAAGCTAGGTGAGACCTGTCAACAGAGGATGAACTTTTGTCACACAATGATACCAAATACAGCAAGATTTCCAATGACAGAAGATGGTTCTTTACATCGACAGATTTCACCCTTCTTAAGAAAAGAGCCTTTTATTTGCCTTCTTAACATGTTCATCAATATTATCAGACCATTTGGGATCATCCTGAATAATTGTACCAAGTTATTTATAATTATAAACAATCTGAACTCCAATTTTGTAAATACATACTTGGTTGACTACAGTACATCCTTTCCTAAAAGCGATAAAACTTCCTTGTTTTTTCAATATTTAAAAGGAGATTGAGATTGACTCACCTTTCAGTCAACTGTAAGATCTCTTGATTCATCAGAAATGTATCATCTGCATATTTAATCATTTTATAACCTTCATTCACTGCCTGACAACCGTTGATGTAAACAGTTAATAGGAAAGTCTGAGATCTAGGTACAAAGATGCGAGGAAACGCCCAGCATCACAAGCTGATCCAACAGGAGTACTTGAGCCGAACTCCAGAATTTGGCTCATTTACATAATCTCTTTCATACCTAGGGGCTGGCTAGGACACAGGGTGCTTTGATTGCTTTGATGGTTTAGGATCTGAGTGGAACTCTACAGTGCAAGTACTTTGTCCAAGGCGATCAACGTATGTCTTCCGGTAAAGTAAGTTTACGCCGGACGGCGGTTTTTGTTTGTGATATACTCCCTGAACTCCCAAGTCCAAGTAAACTTCGATTTGTTTAGCAACTGATTTCGTTCATTGGGCTTATCACTAGCCTTTTTAATATTTGCGTTACCAGACTTGCTTTAACAATAGCTGGAACAGGAACAATCAGTGCACTCACTTGCCAAACTGATATCTATTCATGTTAAATAAAATCATCTCTATTTATCCAATCTAGTAAGTCCGCCACAGATAGTGCAATTTATTTAAAAATTCCGTGAGAAATTATAACAGTATAAATAGAGGTAACTCAGAATAACTTGCAGCACTGCTTCACAATTAGTCCTGAAACCAAGGCAAACTGCAGTATCTATCAGTTTTTAATGATGCAACCGAGGTTAACTGTAGTACGTACCTTTACGGCTCTTGCCTTGATTTTATATTGTAATTTTTTTTGCAGATATTGCGAAACAAAAAAAAATCACTTTGAGATATTTAGGCTTAACAATATACCCTTTCAACCTGAAACAACCGTTCTTTATATTTCGTGCATGTTGGCTAATTTGGCCAAAAAGTGCAGAAACGGCGGCTCAGTTTGAAGGTATCAAATGTTATATAGGCACAAATACAACAAACTTACAAATAAATAACACGCTGCTTAATTCTTTACTTGTCGCCGTTCCCATGTATCAATTTGAGACATGAATAAAATAAACATTCAAACAAGTAGCGGGGTACCCGTGCTTGCATCCGTGTCATGTGTGACACTCGGCTTGTGGCATCCGGATTTTAGTCTGTATTGAAATGACAGTCTCGATAGCAGCCACGTTGAATGATTGCGAGGATTAACCAGTCAGGGTTCGATATGGGCGCTAGAATGCGACACGGGAGTACCCAGGAGACATCGTTTAGGCGTAAATGTTTCTGCGTTTTTCGGCAATAGAACATGTAAAGGCTGCTCTATGAACATAATAACGCCTTTTAGCGACCACGCTCAAATTCGCAAATATAAGTTTGATACCACACATTTTTTTCCAACTTCAGATTTCATCAATAACTTTTCAACAGCCAAAACGTCACGACTGGTCTTACCATCGGTTGGTGTTATTTGTTTTTAATAAAACTATGCTGAAATATATGCAAATTACCACGGGACACGGTGAGGAGAAGAATTAATATCATATGAATTGGTAAAGCTATAACAATAAATAACACATTAGATGAAAGCTATAGGTGTCATTTAACATGCGAACAAAATTGTTTTTTTAAAATAGACAACACACAAGATAGTAAATATAAACAACAGTATGTGCCGCAAAATTCCAATTTTCTTGCAAGTACATTTTAAAACAGGCTGATATTTTACATAAGCTACCATTCTGGCACTGCTATCAGGCGTTTTTATTATCCACATACACAGACCTTTCGAAAATACATTGACAGCAATTGTCACCTTTTTGATATCGGTTATCCTTCTGGCTGATGTACTGTCCAAGAATTCCTGAATTAAATGTGGAACTTAAATATACAAATAGAGCTCTTACGTAAGTTCTAGATTTGTCAATGTGTTCATATATGTAATTCATGACAGTTATTGTAGCGTCTTTTACACTCCTATTTACACAACAAGCAAACTGCAGTTTGTCCTTCGTTGATGAAAAAGCCGGCAGTTGTTTGCTCAAAACATTTTTTCACCAGACACGTCATCACGACAGGCGTCTAGGCCACAGGTCAGTAACCGTTCATTACAGCAGGTTTGAGTTACTTTGGAACAGCTATGATTGTGGTTGTCTTCCATAACACAAGATCATTTCCCAGTCAGAAGCGACTCGTTTTAGATACTCTGAAATACCTAACACGGTTCTAGATGACAAGACTTTAACACCAAGGAGAAAAGTCCATCTGGACCTGCAGCTTTCCAAACATTGATCTGTCTGAAGGCTTGCCTAACATCCTCTTCACTGGCTTTATAAGGTATATCCTGATTCGTATTATGCACGATAGATGGTATATCTGTATTATTATTAGCGTTGTCAAACTTTCCATAAAACTGGTTTAAAACATGAGATAACAAGAGTTAATTCAGTGCACTATCAGGGAAGTTTCAGACAAAAAATATATACATATAGTGAGTATCTCCATCTGAATAAAGCAGCTACTGAGTTTAAAATAACAGAACGACCAATCTAGCGTTTTTCTTTTTATTTCTTAGTATCTCATTGTGCATACAAATCACAAAATTTTAAATGCGAGGTACCATACTGTCAATGGTTTGATTCAAATTGCGAGACCGCGCTCTCAAATTGAATTTAAATCCGTTTCTCCATTCCGTGTTAAAGTATATTATCATTTTAAATTAAACTGCATATGAAAAGGGTTTCATGACCAAAAACAATGTATTTTTTCCTCGCTCTCCTTCGGCAATGAAAACATGCATTTGCTATCGTTTAATCAATTAAAACCAGCTGCAGTCAGTTGCGTCAGAATATTGTAAAGAGATTTTAGATTGCACAAACTTGTAATCAAGCGTTCACCGTCAGCGAAGAGACAATGGCTGAAGGAGAGACCCAAAATCAGAAGAATGTCAAGGGACCAGGGCCATTGAAGACGATCCCTTTTAATTTTAAGGCGGAAACTTGTTCAGTATCGAGTTTCTCTCTCTCTCTCTCCCTCTCTCTCTCTCTCTCTCTCTCTCTCTCTCCAATGAACCAGCATGGCTATTCCCACCTTTCACTGTTGAAACTGTTGTTGTAGATGTCGATTCCCACCTTTACTGAACCGACTTTTCTGTGCATACCATTTTCATCTATATACAATTGCAATGAGTAAATGATAAGATATGATTAAACATATTTCGTCATATTTCTATCCTAATTTATTCATAGATATAATAATTATCTTATATCCATAAACATTTCAGAAACATAACCGATTGTCTGCAAACTCACATCAGTGGCAATTATATAGTGCAGATATATGTGTTCGATGAAATTCAGTTATTTAAAGTGGGGTTTCAGTCTGTGAGGGGAACAAGCATGTTCATCACAATTTAAGAATTACAACGGCAAGTTTTCCTTTTACAATTGCATAAACAGGTGTCAACTGTACCCTGGAGGGTTGAGTGCATGTTGATAATAATATTTGAATCTAACCTTGGTATACAATCATACATCTGAAGCTGTGTATTAGCTTTCATCATCGGCTTCTTATGAGACATCTGATCGCTCATGATGCTCGGTGACACATAAAGTGACACCCGTCGTTTTCTAGTGGCAAAACGGAATAAACTTATTCATAATAACGTATATCGATACATAAGATGCGAGCCCATAATCAAACCAGTGTTGGTGACTTTATCTGATTTAATTCGAATATCTAAAGATAATTGTATATTTTTAGGTTATAAACATGTATGAAGTCACACGAGGCCGAGTTTTACGGTGTTTCATCTATATGCAAAGCATTCACGCTCAAGTAAAGCACAAAATTCTATACCTTCAGGCTAAACTAAAGCCATAAATGCTTATACCCTGGAGTAAAATGAGCTATTTCACGACATGTTTCAGATTAAAAAACAACTGTATAAAGTTTCAACTTGCCTAAGATTTAATTTAACTGTCATTTTGCATCAAACCAGGCACCGCTGAGATCAGCTGCTGAAGTAATTGAAACGGTATAGACTTGCTAGCTTTCTCGCATCAATTTCACAAAAGCGCGAAAGAAATCTGTCTCAGTTTCACTTTCTACCAAATGCAACTGCTCTTTCTGCTGGCGACCCAGGTTCGATCCCCGGGATGTCTATGGGATTTTGTTGTCGTTGCCTGTCTACCGTTTTCTGCAGCCCTACAGACCACCTAACGCCAGCATCTGGACCGTGGAGAGTGCCTCGATTAGTTATATCTAGTTTTACAATCCGTGTAAAATACACTTAAATCTGAGGAGGCAAAACTTTAAAAAAAAACCTTTTGCCACATGGTGATTTGAAACTTTGATATATTCACACAGATTTGCATTCGGAATAAATGTTGAAAACAAACATGCATAACTTTAATACAACGTCATCAATCAGTTATTGTATGTTAAAGTTTATTACCTACATTCTTTGGTAATAAATGCGTGACGTTTATCATATAGCATATGACATTTCGGCGGTATAAGAGGCAACACTATATATTTCAATATTCATTTCTCGAATTTAATTTAGTCTGTGTTTCCTCCGTAAGTCTGTATATCAACGGTGAGTTAAAAAATACCGGTAGTATAGCTCATTACATATTTGAATTCAAGCCCCGACTAAGGTCATCATCTACGTAAGCTGCAGACAAAACTTGATGTGTTAAGATTATAGCTTAATAACTACAGGTTTGTTGTATAATATCTACGCTCTTTACACAGCGCTTTATCTATAGGCCTACTACCTATATCGTAAGCGCTGTATGTTTTGATCTCGGTCAAACCAGCAGCGGGAAAACCAGTAGCTTCTATAGAAGCGCAAGGTTTCTGCTGCCTCGGGAGCGTAGACAAATACCAGAGAGCAATTATGTTTTTGAAAATGTTTTGTTCCTTAAGAGGAGAAACCCAACGTCAATTTAGAAATAGTCTAGTTACTGATCTAGTTATAAGGTCAGTTTACTTTCAGCAGACTTGATTCGGTTAATGAGATTTATATCATCTGAAAACCTAGAGCCATGAGCATTAACAAATGTAGATTAGACTGTTTTGTTTTTACTACCTATACCAATTAATTTACAGTGGTCACCTGAGACTATGTATGTGGGATAAAATTAAATATTTGGGGATTTTCTTAGCAAAAAGGAAACTACAAAATTGCCTCCTCTTTTCGCCAAAAAATATGTGGGTTTATACATTCATTCACACCGAACTTTTTCCTGTCGCTGAAATACACACCTGGACTACATAAGTTCCCACCAAGAATATTTTAAGTACTTTAAAGACAAAAGTTTAAAAATGATTGCCTTTAGGAAGATAACTCGGGGGAATTCGTGGTCCTTTGGGTTATAACGCGCAGCTCTATTTGCATAATGCTACGGTAGATTCAGGCTAGATAAATATAAGCCACATTGACATTCTGATTATTCATGAGATCCTACCTGTAGCTATCTATATGTAAAGTGTGATTATTATTATGTAAATTTTTCATTGGAAGTCTGATATTCACAAAAAAAGACAAGACAATTGTCACAACATAGAGACTTTGTATATATGGCGCCAAATGTTTTTGTATCAGTTAACGTTTATTTAGATCAAAAAGACAATTTATGCAGTCTTTCTTTAGATATCTGTACAAAGAGATTAATTAATGTCTAGTAATGAGACTCAACTTCATGTCTTACATATGATGCATTAACAAGTCTTCGAATCTGTGATGCTCAAACACTATCTTTGTCCAGAAGCTTGACGCTGGCCTAATTATGATCTTATAAAATTTGCTTTTATGAAATCAAGTTTTAACTCGGTGTGTCTATCTGTTACAATTTAATCGGACAACTGGACGGGCACTGGACAGACAAACGACACACTAAGACCCCACATATAGCTCAGTTGAATTCAGTCATCTAAGTGAAAAAAAAGCGAGGCGTGGGCGTTGTCCTCTGCATGTTATCCATTTCGTCTTGGCCCAATTAAGCAAGGTGTTTTTGTCAATCTTCCTGTCCGGGTTGGATCTTAGACACGTAATTTTTGACACCCCGCCTCTTGAAAACAGCAGTCTAGAACACTTTGCAGGCGTTTTTACCAGACAACACTAATTAATTAGCCATGCAGTCATCCCGTGGAGCCAGGATGAAATGAAGTGAGTTAAATATAGACTTGCTGCAGTCTTTGTCTCCGAATGGTATCCAGAACTTTCATGACCTTATTATGGCTAAGATCCTATCAGCAGTTCCTATATAGAATCATTTCCTGATATAATTCCTAAAAGAAATTATGGTAAGAAATGAACGAGTTATACATCTCGTTTAAACACCATTCTGGCAAGTTTAAAATGAGGTCCACATGGGACAGAGCGTATAGCTTTCTGGTTAATACCCTTGCCATTGGGACTGACGATCCTCCATTTGGTCCCACTAATCAAAGCAATAATTTTCTTATTGGGCAGTTCCAAAAGAAACGTAGTAAAACTTGAAACAATGAAAAACCCGAAAGTTCCACCAAACTATATATATATATATATATATATATATATATATATATATATATATATATGTGTGTGTGTGTGTGTGTGTGTGTGTGTGTGTGTATTTATATTTACCCTTCGAAACAATGTCCCGTTGTGCAGAAATAGTATAGTGTAACAAGAACTCTCCATCACTAAAATTATGAGAGAAAAGAAAAAAAAATCTTTACATATTTCTACTGTCCAACATTATTTAATTAAAATCAGTAATAGTAATACACACACGTGTATATATATATATATATATATATATATATATATATATATATATAATCCTGCGGGAGGTGCACAGAGCGGTCTCTGAGTGTAAACGTGTTACTTACAGTTGATCAAGCGCAAACCAAGTACACCTATGGTCCCCAGTATATTTTTCTTCTCTAAATGCAATAGGATTCAATTAAATGCACAAGAATTCGATTATTGCACAATCTGTTTCTTTTTTCATTTCAAATTGAAAATGGTGACCTGTATAATAGACAGGGGAACATTTTACTTCATACTATTCTGGTAAAGTTTTTATTTTTCAATTAGATAGTTCATTTAAAAGATGACCCACGTTGTAGCATCTTATTATTTACCAGCTGTCACCGAGATTTGTTGTGATTAACTTCCTGAAAAAAATTAGCCAAGCAAATCATATTGGCTGGGGTTGTTGGAACGAACAGCAAAACAAACAAACGTTTCAGAATTATTTAGAATGCGCAAAAATGTTTTGATTATTAATACTGAAAACAGCATAACTTGCACTCCGATATATAAGCTCAATCATGTAATAAAAAATTTTAATTTCACTACCATGTGCACCATATATTTACATTAAAAATAAACTTAATTTGTAACTGCGCAAAATGTGTAAGTTTCTCTTCAGGTGTACATATTCTGATATTATAAACCACCTGAGTCGGCGACCATGACAAGTAGTAATTGGAAAGAAGCTTGGCTCGACACCTGGTTCCCGTCAGCGTGATTTTGGTATGAATAGTAATTCTCCATGGGTTGATCTCAATGACGCACAGACTGACGGAGCCAATTATAACCTCTCCTCTGGGCTGGTACCCGCTCCGCCAACAATATCCCCTTCCTCTTAATTATCTGGCAGCACCGGTTGGCGCTATAAACATCAGTTGTCGTATTTTATTACATCACGCCAAGGTTGTTGGTCAGTGATTTATACCAGGAATCCCAAAAGGACTGTGGATACACTGATCCTCTCAGCAAAACTTCCGGTATACATCATATTCAGGAAATAAAAAAAGTGTTAATCCATCATGACGTGAAGCACGGGAAATATAATAATGTTGTTCGTTAAAATAATTATAATTTTATGATAATTGTTTATTGAGTTTTAGACCGACTTTATCCGTGACGAGTGTTTTTTTTATTAAAACCGCTGTAACATTGTCCTTAACTGCATACAGCTGTTCGGTGTGTTTGTATGTGTGCGGGAGGGGGGGGGGGGAATAAATGCTGTAAGAACATAATATTTTCATCGACGTCGAAAGGAGAGAACCAAAATCATTGGTCACGAGTGCATTTTATTAAAAATGTTAGGAGTTTATGCATAACTTTATGCCGATATTAGATACGAACATCAAAGTAATTAGCTATATACAAAATCGAGGGTATTTTTAAAAGTTAATTTTTTGATAATGTAATGATTTCAATCTGACCACAATATACTTAAACCATTAAAAAATTATACAATTTCCGATATTACTATTTAATCGATACTTGTATAGGTTAAAGCAAACTATCCACCCGTCTCATCTCTAGAATTTTTTATTGATGGCCTGCTCTCCTTTTCTTATCAATATAGGTAATTCTTGTCAAGAGAGGTTGATATAATACCCCAGTCACGGACATATGACCATTCGATCTATTAGTAAAGGGTTTATATGCACCCATGTTGACAAAAAATAAATGTAGCTGTAGGCGTTTTTGTATATATGCGGAAGCTGAAAGATCCCAAGTTACAAAATATAATTTGAAAACTTTGGCTCGTCTTGATTGATTTCCCTGCTAAATGTATTTGCATTGTTTTAGCGGAACCCCTATAAATGTTTTAAACTTGTGGATATAAAAAATAGGAACAGCAAGTGTGCCATTGAATTTTCATAAAAGGTTCAAGAATGATATTAGTTATTAGACATCAGATATTAGAATAGGCCCCTTTAATCTGTTTAATGTCGTCTTTTCTCGATCTTTGGGATAGAGCTCATTGTAGATACAATACAATCGCTAAAGCAACTTCATGCTCTCAGTTTCACATATAGTTGGCATTCGGTATGCGATATACAACTCAGGCAACGAAAAGCTTTATGCAGAATGCGGTATCAATTCAAGAGGGGGAACTATTGAGAATAAAAACTAATATAAGATTAATGTAATATATGTATTCGAAGCGAGAGAGAAGATAAAAAAGACTAGTCAAACTCACATTTGACAGCGAAGCCCTTTACGACTCTGCGCTTCAGACGCCTTTCAGACTGGCTCTGACAATTGTCAAGTTAGAGTCATACGGAGACCTTAAGACTGCTGACCAACGTTTTAAGTGTCAACACTTTAGACATACAGCCAGACAATGTCAGAACACATTCCAGTGTCTTAGGTGCGGAGAGACTGACATGGAACACGTGCCTGTTCCATGAACAAAGCCCACGCGAGATGCGCCAATTGTAGACTGGCCCAGTCAATGAAATGGCTCTGACAGAGAAATCAAACATTCTCTCACTGTGTCGCACTTAGTGTCGGTAGTGCTACCTCGTGGCAACTTACACAACTAATTACTACTCTCCGACCCTCTTATTACATCGACTGGTAAACTTAAGCCGTTCCTGACAGTCACCGCCTCGCCGAACTAAGTTTTTTTCCACTGACGTAAGGAGTAATTACAGTGACCTTGCCCAGAATCTTTTTCAAAACCAACATGGTTAATTCAGTAACCGCCTATTGTGGGCTTCCAGCTTGCTATATATATACATATATATATATACCCGTTTATCAGACCATCGCTTATCGAAGCAGGCCGGTTTCAAAATGTGTCTCTAGCTCAGCCAATCGGCGTGAGATATTCAGGTCCACACGCGACTAACGCAGTCAAACTGTAATTCATGTATCGGCTGACTGAAACGATCACGGCGTTCAGCGTGTTGGCAATTTAACAGTAGCAAGAATTTCATGTGTAATTTGAATTCACTAACAAATACACTGTACAAAATCTATGGACCGTAGGTTCAAACAGCAGAGATATATCAGAGGACACGAAGGTCAATGTATGGACTTTCTAAAAACCTGCATGATTTGAGTGCGAATGTTACTAAGCGGGTTGAGCTGTCTGTTGCCGATGGGACGCTGTTAGCCTCCTCATAGCAACGATGCCATTCACTGGAGGCCATGCGGCCTGATATGCAAATGCGAGGGAACCGTCAGGAGCCTTGTGACGCCCTAATATGCAAATATCAGGGATTCACCCTATGGACCTTACAGGACTTAGTGATAAGAGCTAGAACTGAGTTACGTTTGTCGGTACATGGAATCACGTTTCATTTTAAGCATTTTAGCAGTAAACATTAATACAGTCAAGCCCAGGCGAGGCTACGCCAATTGTTCAACTGCACATATCGCAACCTATCGCGGTTGCCCCGCATTTAAAGAGACAAATCGTAAGTTTAGACAGGACAGCCAGACCAACACCAGCACAGCCAATACGGCAAACCAGGTGCTTGTGCAGCCTGCTCCATCCCCACAGATAAACGCCTGAACAGTGCCGAAACCCATGGCCATTCCGACAAGGCACACCGTGTATTTCATCACCGACCTGGTGTACAACTTAAACCCAGGTGTTAAACTTAATCAGATGTACGAGGCATCTGCTGGATTGATCTGGAGGTATATCCACCAAAAGGTAGAACACGCAGCCATTAGATCGGACATTTACAGGTGGAAGAAGTGGTCAGTGATGACCAATGGCCATCCTTTGCCTAAACATGAACCTTCAAACACCGTGTACATAGTGTTAATTATTATGTTCAACAGTATTCATATTGCACATGTAAACACTAACGGCTTAAACGCGCGTAAACTCGACTGATAACATTATCTAGATAAAAATAATAATAATACAGACATTGCTTTATGATCTGAGACTAAACTATAATGCCAGGTAAACATTTCACGCTAGGTAACTATGACCTGATTCGCTCAGATAGAGAGATAGCCCATGGAGGGGGTGTGGGTATCGCTGTTCATAGAAAATTTAATTATTCTGTCAATAGGTAGTTTGGTGATTTTAAAGCCCTGAAGCCCTCTCAATTAATAATAAAAGAAGCGGATTTAAAAGTTGATTATAATCCCCAAACATGAAAATTGAAGAAACCGATTTTTAGAAAAATTATATAAAAAAGTATGGTCATGCCCCTGGTAAATACTTATGGATGAACTTGCAGATGAAAATTAACTTTTGTTAAACGATGATATAAGCCAACGTTCCACAGGGCGACTAACGTGCGCTAGGAACATTTTAGATCTCGCTCTCGCCACTTCAAACATCGCGGTCTCTTCTGAGTTCTATATAGCGGAGTGTATCGGATCAGACCATATCCTGATTCATGTAGACATTGGTTGGATACGACAGCCCCGCAAACAATTATTTCGGAATCTAGCTCAAGCTGATTAGCGTCGTTTTCCAAAAAAGAAACTCGTAAATAATATGGTATATCCATCTAAAATTGACATAATCTCACATTTATAGTTACATTGCATCGCAACAGACCTTGCACGTAGTACCACTCAGGCCGTAAATGCGGTCGCTCCAGAGAAAGATGGTAAAAATGAAAACTGGTGGATCTTCACCTCAGAAATAAAAGAGACTGTAGCCTTTAGGCGACGAGTCAGGCACTACCTACGTCTCTCACGTACCACGGAGAACAAAGCTTTGTTTAATAGAGTAAAGATGTTAGTAGATCGGACTATCTTGGCGAAAAAGCAATCAATGATCAGAAAACATGTACAGTCTCGATCATGCAAGTAAATGTTGGAAACCATTCAAACATTTCCAAATTAAACCCAAATACAGGACAGGCTAACCCCCTATAAGGCCCTGACGGCGCAGTCACTGCTTCAGCAAATAAAGTGTCGTGCATTTCTATTAACGAATATTTAAAAACAAATATAAAAAACCCCGACTTCAAGAATGATTTCTTAAAAACAACTAATCAAGTAACTGATGAAAACAAAAGACTATTTAACCCTCTAGAAAACCCAACCACGGAAGACAGTGACGACGACGCAGCAGTAAAACCAGTGGGAATTCTAGAGCTTAGTTAGTCCTTGCTAAATCCAACAGCAAATCAGCCCCTGGTCTGGACAAACTCACCTACAAAATACGAAAGAAAATCCCAGACTCCTGTCTAGGGACAATTGCTAACCTTACACGCTGTGCCTTGGAATTATTACGTTCTTAGATTCTAGACCTGCCGAGCCAGGTGGCCTAATATTTAAAGACGAGCTATCAGGCTTTCGCTAAACAGCCATCATTATGCCATCATTTGGTATGAAGCGAAGACGGCACATCTTAGCCACATTTCTCGACGTGGAAAGGCCTTTGATGCAGTATGGTCTGAAGGTCTCCGCATTAAAGTTATGAGGTCCCATCTGACACATAATCTGGTGATATTAATCCCCTCATTCCTGACAGATAGGTCCCATACGGTTAATCATACAATTTCTAGATCCGAGGAGATTACGCTTGAAACTGGGAATCCCCAGGGTTAAGTGCTGAGCCGTTTACTCTTTATCATGTATGTGTTAACGATCTTCCGAAGACGGGACAAATGGTCATTGTTTCACATGACGCTGACAACATAGCCATCTTGGCCATCGGTTCCAACGTTTAATATTCACGCAAAGCAGTCCAAGCCCAGCTCGACCGCATAAGCAACTGGTACAACACCTGGAGAATCAAACTAAATCCAACTAAAACATATACGATTTTGTTTATTAAAGCGTACAAACCAAAATATTTTTGACCAGAAAGGCCACTGGCGCCCACACATATACAGCTTATTAGTCAGCGAACGTGGAGTAGGATTACTGCTCTAAAGGTTGTGTGCTATAAGAAGGACGGACCTAACCTGGAGACAGCCACACCTATATAAACAATGGATCCGCCCTTTGGGCATGTACGGATCCATAGCTTTCTTAGGTGCAGCTAAGACACACATATAAACTAATAGTACAACAAAAGAAAGCCAAGGGCGGGGGTTCCTGACTTCCTCAACTACGGCGCTGGAGCGCCACCTTTTCCTTTTCAAAAAACAAAAAGTTGAAAAGCAAAATCATCACCTCGTAAGATAGTAGTAAATATTGTTTGTTTAGATAAATTGTAAATTGCATATTGACAGGCAAGTATAAGAAGGACTGCATGTGGTTGGCCACGTCATGAAAAGGTTGGATGCGCCTTTGGTCCGAGGCTTTGCTTCAACTTCTAAGTTAAAAAAACATCGGACTCTAATAAATACTAAGCATTCTGAATAGGCTCTTTTTGACATAATTCACATGTATCAAGGGGAGAATACGTGATTTGAGAACAGAGGAAGCTGAACACCCTGGCCAACTTAAAACTGGTGTACTCGATCATCTCGAGTGCTTTGCGCATACATATGTAGGCGGAAAACGTGCTAAACACAAAATCCGGCGCTGGTTTTGGTGCTAATTATTATTCTATTACCTAGATATTTAAGGTCGAACAACAGGTGTGGTTAATAATCAGTAATTAATTATATATATTAATGTTCATCCTTATACGAAAAACAGTACAAACACAAAACAAACGCACTCAACGTGATAATCTAAATTTCCTGTTGGAACAAATGCTCTGTAATATAATAAGATTAACTTAACATCACTTGGAGAAATTAATACAGAGGAACAGGTGCATTTTCTAAAATGGGCTTTCCGTGTGTCTGAGACGCCTTTTTGAAAAATCTTTTTTACTATAAGTTTCATCCGGTGCCATTATGTGTTCAGGAGTTCCTTTACATTCACTAAACCGTTTTTAGTTTTCTTTCTTAACGCCCATTTATGAATGGATTTCTCAACAAAAACACTGCTTATATCATTAAAATAAGCTAGATAAAAACCGGTGCAGCGATTTCAGATTCCCCCGCTTCAGATTATCCGTGGTTTAGGAATTGATTTAAGAGTTCCCGTTAACTTGAAATACATTTCAGATTAACCCCGGGGATAAATCTGTAATGGGGGGTAAACGGAAGTCTGTACACCGGTTATTGGTGCCTAAAGTTCGTGGAATTTTATAGATTATAGCTCAGCATTTAACACCATTCAGCCTCACCTCATGATTAATAAGTTACAGCTGTTGAATTCAACATGATCTATGTTAGCGGGTACTGGAATTTCTCACTATAGTAGAAAGCAGTATGCAAAGATTGCTAAAAGCAATTCATCAGTTTCAGGGTTGAATACAGGGGCTCCGCAAGGACGCGTGCTTTCCCCATGTCTTTTCATAATTTATACCAATGATTTCCAGGCTCGCAACAAGGATGTTTAATTTTGAAATATGCAGATGACACCGTAGTTATTATAATAATTTCTAGTTGTGTTGAAAATTAATTTTGAAAGGAAATTGGACAAGTAGTTACTAGGTGCAAGCATAATCATTTGTTACTAAATCTTTCAAAAACAAAGGAATTGATAATTGATTTAAGACAAGGACCAACCTGTCAATATCCGGTATCCATTGATGGAAGAAATTAAATATTGCGCAACAGTATAAATACCTAGGGGCAGTATTTGACGACAGGCTTAAATAGGATAATATTGTAAACATATTATACCATAAAGGGCAGCAGCGTTAATACTTTCTAAGGAAACTGAATCGTTTAATATGGATAGTGAACTACTTGGTTTATTCTATTCTTCAATGATCCAGAGTGTCATATCATATGCTTTGATATGCTGGTGGGGAAATCTGACCATTAAAAACAATACGAAAATTGAATGGATAAGAATAATAGTAGAAAAAGTTATTGGTCTTAATTAAGAGGACATAAATATTATTTATGAAAAAAATGTTATGAAAATGTTGAAAAAATGGTTGAAGGTAAAAGCTTGCTTTGTGATTATGGTGTCTGGCTGAAATCAGGCCGAAGGCTGCAGTCTCTGAAATGCAGAACAAACTGGTATTTCGATTCATTTGTACCGAAGGAGATTAGATTGTTTAATGGATAGATAAATCATAATTTAATATTACTATTTTTTAAATACTGTACTACTATGTCTTTGTTTTTCACTCAGCACTATGTCTTACATATGATAACACCCGCAAAGCAAATTTCTGTATTGGTTTGGAATAAATTTTGTATCTTGTATCTTGCTGTCACCAGGTGTTTTTAAAAGATCCTACGTTTTTATTATTATAAAAAATGTAAATTGGTCTGAGTTGGGTCCAAAAGTACTCGTACTCATAGTACTCGTACTCATAAGTACTTTTTTGAGTACTCAGTACTCGTACTCGAGTACTTTTTAAAAATCACAAAAGTACTCGTACTTGTACTCGAGTACTTTGAAAGTACTCGGTACTCATATAAGTATTTTATGAGTACTTTTGGGTATTTAATATTTCTAAATAAACTTCAATATCAATTTGATATATTAGTAATAGTTTTTTATAGTAAGATATTATATATAATATATAACATATATAATATCATATATAATAGTACTTAATCCATCTGTTCCTATAACTGAAACTATTACAGCAATTTAGCATCGATAACAACTACTATCACTGTGACTTGGCAGCTATAACTTATACTATTACTTTTATTTAATTATAATGTAAATAAATTTGACTATTTTATTATTAATTCATTCACGCAGTTCATGTGTACATGTATATAGCATTATATATTTCCAGCAAGATGAGTACAACATAGTGTTCAATGAAACATTAAATCAGCAAATTTATACAGAGTAATATTTTAAGAGGAAAATTCTAATTTTTGAAAGATCCCAAAATGAAAAAGTTAAGGTTTTCCACAATTCAATACAATTAAAGATACTCAGTACCTGTTCATCATAACATAAACTCAGCAGTGCTCTGGGGCGTGAGCTAATCAAGCTTGAATTAATTTATATACGAAACTAAATGTGATTGCAGGTTTAGCAGATTTTAAGTGGGAATTGCAGTCTTTGATGAGCTCTGCACACAGTCTGTGGCACAACTAAGCTTAACCCAATTGTTTACTGTCAACTGATTAACCCATGAAATGCTGTGACTATCAGACCATACACCATGTAGCTACAACAACATAGGCTGCAGCATCACATTCTACTATCAGCTGACAATAACTTGCCCAACGTACTGTTTAAGCTAACAAGGGACTTCTCCAATGTTTAATGACCAAGCCTACTTAATGAATCAATAAAAAGAACTGGGGATTAACCTCAAGCGAAAGCCTTCTGTCTAGTGCCCACAGTACTATGAAAGCACCCAGCATTAATTAAACACACTACACTAGGCCCTTTACTGTGCTCTGTCAACCTAATCAAACAAACACTCAATTCTTCAGATGTGTTACCCGAGGGTTGTAATAGAAAATAATAGCTATTATTCTATTACTGATAGCTTATATTCTATTAGTTGGGGTACTATTACCATTACTAGTTCAAATTTCTTTTATACAACATTAAGTAAACTGTATATCTTGTCCTGGCTAAGAAATATATTTTTGAGAACCTACGAGACCAGATGTTTATTCAATGCAAACCCTCTACTATAAGAAGTTAATGCTTTGATATATTTCAACTGTATATGGCCTGTTTATATGCCCTAGAGTTTGCAATTCGCCTCTGTATTTTGATTATGCATAACACAACATTGTATATATTTTTATTTTTGTCCGGGGTTTTCATTAATAAAAATATTTTAAAGTTTGTGAGTATATATTAAATTTAATAACATCATTAAACAAGTTTGGTTACAAAAAGTACTCATTAAAGTACTCATGAGTACATTTTGAGTACTCGGTACTCGTACTGGAGTACTTTTGAAAAAAGTGCAAAAGTACTCGCACTTGTACTCGAGTACTTTTAAAGTACTCGGTACTCGTACTCGAGTACTTTAAAAGTCCTCGGACCCAACTCTGGATGAATTTAACTATTTTTAGGGTAAAAACAGTGGCTAACACTCTTCAAGCGCGACAGCAACCCTCAATGTAATAAACCAGCGTGCAGCCACACACACACACACACACACATATATATATATAAATTACTTGTTATACCATTCACGACACAGATTCCCAAATGCAACCCTTCAGTTAATTAACACAGGGAGATCCTATCGGGGCTAATTATACATGTATTGAAGACGGCGGACAGACAGGTATCTTCGGGTGAACAGTCGCGGCTGCAGTGGCTAGTTTGATCATTGGGTGTAGAGGTAATTTCTTATTATTCTGTTTCATATTCACCTTACCATACCACTGGAGGGCAGGCAATATTGGTTAGTTATAGGTTGCATTCATAATGGCTCTCAATATACATTAGCGAACGGTGGTAGCTTCAAATTTTGTATGTTTTCTCTGACATAAGTACATGAAAATAGGAATTACTGGCGTCATAATAGACCAAATCTTTCAGGATATTTTTATAAAATATCACTAGTGGACTGAGTGTCACTTGTAGCATTAACTGTAAAGACATTGACACAAAACGTTTGGGCGGATCGAAGAATCGGGGAACATGGTGATGTTTGCTGAGACTTCTGGTATGGTAAGCCATCACTTTTTATCTCGTTTAATTACATTATTACCAGCTTGAAACACGTGCCGAATTGGACCAGGTTCAAGCGGCAGTAGCTTGGTTCATGTACTAGATAACAAGGTCCATTCCGGTTAAAAATGTTCAGAAGTGTAATTTAGTACAAGTCAAAGTATACCTGACAGTTCTTGGCTATGTACAGGCACAGATAATTGAGGTTCAGTCCATAGATATATATTAGCCAATAATAATTGCATACCTTTCATAAATAGCAACACGTCAATATTTTCCATATCATTAATTGTACCTGGAATACACTATAAATGGTACAGGTATTATCTACATAATATTTTTTTCAGAATATTTTTATTTTATTTATTTCCGTGAGTGAGTACAAACAGTGGTTATGTATTCTTTTGTTTCTATTTGTTCCTCTGTTTCTCTGTCTTTGTCGTAGGTATGTCATAATGCTATGAATCGATTTTAATAATACTTTGTAGAGTCGTGCTTGAAAGTAGACATAAGGATTTTTTAAAAGGATTTTTAGTCGGTAATATTAGTCCATGTGTTGTTCGGTTTGCTAGTTAGTACGTTTAATTGTTGCGTATGACTAGCAAATCTAGACAAATTCTCATCATAAAGTGAATAACGTCTCCACGGACATAGATACACAGTAGATTCTAAATCAGCTACAGAGCCAGTTATATCTTGGGTAGCCTCGTCCTCAAGGTTATGTCAGTAACCACGCTATAAATAAACTGACTTTCCAGAGTGTGGCAGTTTTGCGATATCTATCCCAACTTCTTCTAGCTACAAAAATAAATAGACCGCACTTGTGTGGCTGCAAAGGGACGAATAAGAATGCAATGAAAACATTATTTTACGCATAAACTCGAAGTAGAAAAGCTTGTTGATAGCCCTTGACGCCTGATATATGAATGGAAATTATTTACACTGTTTTGATCCTATATCAACAGGATTTGCTGATACAAAGTGTTTACTTTATCTTTCAGCATGACTGGGTACTCAAGCAGCAATCGTCTTGAAAGCATTGAAAGTGACTGAAGGGTTTACAATGTTTACAATAAGGCTTTTTCAATTCATCCTACTGGTGGCAGTTTTGATGTATCTGTTCATCCGACCAGGTAAGTGTATTTTGAAACAAAATTAATGTTTCCCCCTTTGAATATATTTCATGTGTGATAAGCAGATTAGCACTTTTGAAATAGAATCACTGTGGTACACAAATAAAGCACATGAAGCTTCTGAAATCTGACAGTATGTGTGAACGAACTTTTGCTAATATATTTATGATGAAAATACATAGGTTTTTTTATCTCTTTTTATACCTGCTAATTGCTATAAGCCTGAAATTCATGAACATATATAGACAATAAATGTATTTTCTATCTTTATTGCCATCTTTTTCTTACTCCTTACATTGCAAAATAGATAAAATAAAATGAATTACTGATATATCTTACCTGACTATTGTTTACGGCCTGTATGTTGAAAATTATTAAAGCTGACGTATAAGTTTGCGTGCTCTTAATATTGTAATGGCAGCCTTGACATACGTACGCTTAAAAGTCGGACGCCCTTGCCATTTCACCACGCTCAAAAATGTTACCATAACAGTTACATACAAATATTCACAAGTCAAGAGTCATTCATACAGAGATTTCTTCATTTATCTGTTTACCATCAGAGACAGACGACAAGTCATACCCCATAACCTTTTCACGGGCAGCAGGTTCAAATTAAAATAGTTTAACATAGAGATAGAGATATTAATATAAGTTTTTTTTATCTGAGAGGGGGGTCCTGGTTTCTTCTTGTGTGTGTGTGTGTGTGTGTGTGTGTGTGTGTGTGTGTGTGTGTGGAAACTGTTCGGAGCGTGCTAAAATGGTAAGAATGTTGGACTTCCCCCAAGGTTTTGGGATTCGTGCTGTTCGTTCCAGACCAATGACCAAAGTCTTTGCAATGGTCAAAGTTATTTATAACAATAACGTATAATACTTGGGGATTGCTGATCTTGCTTCTCGGAAAAATGTAAATATATAAACTTTCTTGTGCCTATTTATGGCTGCATGCTTTCAAGAAGGCTCGAGAAAAACTACAAGAATTAACAGGTCCGAAAGATATGTAAGGCAATGTGACTTTTAGTTGTATAAACCCTAAAAACGAAACCTGCCATTATGGCTCAAAATTAGCTCTCTCTGGGCAGTTTTGAATACCTACTGGGTGTGTTGATACAAATTCAGTGCGATACCTACTGCGACCTTAGAATAGCATTAGTTGCAGGAAAAATATCAAGAAGTAATGATGGACTACGGGAACTGCGACAGGCTGTCATTTTACAAGGGCATATGATAGGTTCACTCCCCGAGTAACGTGATAGAATGGCAGTAGTTCATTATTCCATTTTTAGGATATCCTTTCAAGTTTTCTTTCACACACATTTCACGTGGACTTATTTCCTGTCGCGGAATTCGAATCTTCAGAAAGGCCTAAGAACTTTCCTGGGCTGATGGGCCGATTTTACCCAGGGGGATACAGGCTTCGTGGGAACGCAGAAAGATTCATTGTGGCAAACTCGGTGTCAATTTTATGCGTCACAGCCGCGAATGCTGAAATGAATGTTTCTGTTGTAATATCAGATGGCGGTGCTCTTAACATGTAGACAGGTCACGTGACTTGGGTGGATTAACCTTGCTTGAAAACGTCTTCGGACCATCTTTGCATTTCATGACTCAAAAGATGACAGGCATAGCATGATTACTTTTGAATAACTTCTCTTAAATGTCGGCGCTTCTCGAAGAAACAAGTTAATTAATTCATTGGAAATGGCACCTCTCTCTCTGGCACGGATCATGCCATGACTTTGATATGATGCTCGCCATCTCTTGATTACTTGCAGAGGTGACAATAATAATAATAATAATAATAATAATAATAATAATAATAATAATAATAATAATAATAATAATACTACAAAAATAACAATGCTAATATTATAATACCAATACTTATAATAGTAAGAATAATAAAATAAAAATTAGTTATAATTTTACAATGATAATAATATAATAATATAGTAATAATAATGATAAAAATAATAAAATATTATTATTATTATTATTATTATTATTATTAAATTTATTAAATTAAATTTTTATTTCGTCTTGGAATTCAATGCGTTTCATGACGATTGAATGCAACGCCTAAACGTACGCCCGTGCGGTAGGACGCGGAGTCTAGTATAGTTAAGAAGTGAGACAGTAGAGCCGCAGGTCCCCGGTTCGAATTCCACCCCGGACTCAAAAGGTAAAATGGTAAAATCTCGATATAAACCTAAGAGTTTCGCTCCAGTATCGTATTGACATATTATGATTTCTGATTTATTCCTAGTTCCGTGCATATTAAACCATGATTCCAGAAGGCATAACAATAATGCATATTATTATCGCTTAGATGTGCTCAGGTTCATTCAACAGACATTGCCACCGACCGGCCATGGACCTATTTAAAAAAGAAGGTTGTTTATGATGTAGAAAACATTCTTTAAACCAGATTCTGAAATTGTTTTACTAGCGGACACTACCCGTGCTCCATACGTGCCATTTCTAGTCGATGCTATTCGACCTCCGTCACCCGGCTTGTGACATCAGGATTTTAGTCTGAATGGCTATGTTGAATAATGAGAAGGATCAACCTACGGGGGTACCGAAAAACTATTTGAGATCCAACACGAAAGTACCTTAAGGACATCGCTCAGGCAGGAACATATCTTCGGAGAGAATCTTCGGGCAAAGAGACGTGTATCGGCTGAATTTAGAGGGGGTTTGTTTTTTTTATCGCCACGCCAAAATCCACAAATCATAGTAAGATTAAGGAGCCACGTGATACTGACGTCCTCTCTTCCCTCAGTTTATCTGCCGTTCAAAATATGTTTCGAAAGTTTCACATGTCTCATTATTTGCGATCTCATGAAATTTCGGTATAATTTATCAATCGTGGTTCACGCGATTTATGATAGATGGCACTGCAATTTCCCCTTCGCGAAATAATGTGAAATTTCTCAGAATATATTGGGTAAAGATGGGATATGGCCCACCCGCATCGTTCATGATAGTTCAAGAACAGAAACGGGCATTTCCGGGGCGTGGCCACAAAGGAGTTACTTTACAAAATGGTAGAATAAGAGCGCCGATTATGATAAATAAAGCAATGTACGCTCCTTATACAGTCCTAACACCCGTTCTGGCATACGGCTAAGAATTAGAGCTTGTGTCCAGTTATATTCTAACCAACTAGAGCGGGTGTTGCATGTTTTTGAGCCTGAAGGACAATGCAATACCACGCTCTCATTGGTCCGATTACAATTTTTGCTCTGTGCTCACGCCCCCTGGTATTCGAACCCAGAGAACATTTGTACAAAGCAGCGGTTACACTAAAGGATGTCTGGGACGACTGCAGTGTATAACCACTGCGTGAGGAGATATAAAGCAATGTGATCTTATTGCCACACTGCACGGAAAGAACAGGTGCGTTGCTTGTTTGTAATGACGTCATTTATAGGAGATGCAAAAAAAGTACTACTACAGGTTAAGTGCGTTCTTCAGACCGATTTCTAGATCGCTGCATAGTCTCATCGCGTTGTCGGTGCCGTGCTATGTATATATGTTTACATCAATGCTATTTTATACAACCGAGTCTTCTTTTTTCCTTGCCTCGTTTTCGTTTTCGGCTTTTCTTCACTGGATAAACGCGTTAATAACTATAAAGCCTTATTCAGAATAGAATATAGTTACTATTTAGTTCAAAAGATTTCTACTTTTAGATGTCAGAAAGTGCAAATTATTGTAAGGTGAAAAAATCCTTGGATTAGTAATTCCTGTTTGAAAAAATCATGCATGTAAGGACATTTTGATTGATGTTTCAGAAACTATTCCTGGCATCGTCTCTCAATCAAAAATATCTACATTCTTTTATTGTTTTGGTCACATAATACCACAAAAAATCATTCCTATTATTTTACCTATTTGAATCAGCCAGGTCTTTATGATTTCATGAACCAATTATAGTAACTGGAAGGCAATATGAGAATTTTAAATCTGTAAAGTCACAGATAAACACCACTATGCTTCGAAAAATAATGGGCCAGATTTCCACTGTAAAAAGCGCATAATATCTGGGCTGCCATGTATATGAATGCCGTCTTTTCAAATGTTGAACATGAGCTAGGCTGCTGTTCGCGTGCCTTATTACATGTGACCGACTCTTTTTCGTTATTTTAATAGTCATAGTGCAATAAGCAAAACAACACTTTTAATATACTGTTGTTCAAGTTTATATTTACACTGGTAAAAAAAAAATAAATTGGTTAAGTTTTCAAATTGTCCCACAAAAAATTAAAAAGTCACATTCTATTCGTACAATCTACATTCGTTGTGAACAAATTCTAAATGATTATAGTACATGATGCATATCAAATCAGTATATTTTATGTGCGTTAAAGCTTATTTGCATTTTACAGATTTTAAAGAATTCCAACTGCAAATGTTCCTGTGTCATTTTATGTGGATTTTTAATAGTTACAACATCCAGTCTGATTTGCTAAGCATAATCTTATATATAAAAATCATATGTAAAAGCAAGTTCAATAAGGTCTGGTAAATTTAATTCTAAAAGTACTTCCAAAACATGCCACTGAACGGTAATTAATAATTGTTAAACAATTAATTTCGTTCATCCGGTATCCGACGATGGTGACAATAACGGCGACTATAAATGAGGAATGATATTTATTGTAATAGCAATTCAAGTTAATGTGTTGAGTAAGTATGATATCGTCGTTCTCGCGTTTCGTCGTGATTAATACGATTTTGTGTCCGTTTATTAAAGTATATACCTGAAACGCATTGGGTTATTGTCGCAATTGTCGGATAACGGACGTACGGAATTTATTGTTATAGCAATTAAAGTGCCTATGCAGAACAAAAGGCCTAGCGAGGCGCTGACGAGGCCGAGAGATTCGGGAACAGATGAAAAAATCCAGAATGACATTCCCTCTTCGCACAGTTCCTGTCATAAATTTGATTGTGTTAAATAAAACGGATCGTACAAATACTTTTCCGTACATCCTTTTAGTGCGTTACGTACGCCTAGGACCATAATAACAGGGATATCATCGTTCTCGCGGCACATCGGGATTAAGAAACAAGTACGATTTGGTCTCCGGGGTGGGGGGGGGGGGGGGGGGGTGGGCATGTTGTTTTCAGTGCCGTCGTCTGTGAGATATCCTTTTGAAGGGCTACATATTTTCCTCCGAAATTTAAAGCACTGATGGTTCTTAACAAAGTCTCCGACGAGTTCAAAACCGGTCGACCTTGACTTTCATCTTCAAATCTGCCGAAATGTTAAATATTTGGAGGATATCTTGTGAACGCGTTAACTTTTGATGGGCTGCATATTTTCCTCCGAAATTTAACGCTGATTGTTCCGACGAAAATCTCGGAACAGTTTGAAACCGGGTGACCTTGATCTTCATCTTCAAGGTAAAATCTGCCGAAACGTAAATTTTTTGTGAAGCCCATAACTTTTGAAGTTTTTCACATCAAATGTTGTACACTTATTGTCCCTACATCGTTCTCGAAGGAGTTTGAAAACTGGTGACTATGACCTTCATCTTCAAGGTCAAATCTGTAATTTGTTTGTAATGTAATTTGTTTTGGTTAATTTGTGAACACGATAACTTTTGAAGGGCTGGCTGCAAATTTTCCGCCGAAATTTGACACATTAATAGTTCCTACTGAACGGACGACTTCAAAGCCCAGTGACCTTGTCCTTCATCTTCAAGTTCGATTCTGCCAAAATGGAAAATTATTGTGAAGCCCATTAATTTTGACGTATTTTAAATTTTGTCCTCAAATTTGGTACACCGATTGTTCTACAAAGTTCTCGAAAGAGTTCGAAAGCTGGTGACCTTGACCAATATCTTCAAGGTCAAATCAGCCAAATTATAGTTATTGTCTTGTGAACGCGATAAATTTTTAAGGGTTGGATACTCTCCTCCTTAATTTTAAACTCTGGTTGTTCCTACATAAATCTTGGATGAGTTTGAAACCTAGTGACCTCACAAGGCCAGATCTCTCACCATGTCTTCATTGATATAACCTAAATGCAAACGGGGGGTGGGGACATCTGTTTATGCAAGTGGGAAAACAAGCCATTTTAGCTGAAATGTGTAACCGAAACGCGTTGGGTTTGCTGGTGCCGTAATATTATGTCGCTATTGTCGGATAACGGATGAAGGTGTAAACAGAGATATAATTGTATTCATTCATTTATTCATTACTTTGATATTTCTTTCATACTTTTCTCTGTCTTTTCTCTCAGCTCTATGTCTGATGTGTTATAAGTGCCTGAGTACCGTTCAGCCTAGCTGCTCCGCTCACTTCGACGCCTTCGGATTGCGGCCTCATCCTTGCCTGAAGGGCCAGATTTGCGCATTACAAAGACAGTACTCTGAAAGAAGTACAGGTAAGTTAAGTCTAATCAAAATTATACTGACAAGATTCGATTAAAGGTTTTACATCTTCACTCAAAAGTTTCTAAATTATTCCATTGATATTAAGGTTAACAATAATGGGATTCCTTCAATGTCATTATGGTCAGTGTGCGGCGATAGGGTTTCATCCATCGGGAAAAAGGTGTCATGGAGTACCACCAGTATCCATAGTATTTTAAATACACGTTTTTCGACCTAGTTTAAAAGATGATCAAGAGATTATCTTTAGTTAATAGATGTCAGCTATCGGAATAAGCCCCTTGAAGCAAAACTTCACGAACTGATTTTGATGAAATTATGAGAACAATAAGGGTAGCGCTCTAAGAAGAGTTAATTAAATTTTGGAGGTGATCTGGACGGCTATATATGTATTGAATTCCCATGATTCTATACATTTGTCATAAAAAGGTATTTGCTTTGTCTCCGCCGAGGGCCGGCCACTCTTTGGTATTATGGACAACCTTTGAACTAGAGCGGATATTCACTACATCTATAATCACAACATACTGTATCAATGCCCTTGTATTGCCTCTGAACCCATGTTCTGTTCACAATAAACCCTATTCATACGCGATTCGATCAACATAGGTGAATCAAATAAAGAGGTTTCGATACCGGATTCATATACTATATTCGTACCAACGCACTGTGAACATGTATCAAAAGTGTGTGTGTGTGTAAGTGTGTGTGTCGAACACCGTTTCTGCAATACATACACAAGGGGAAGAATATTTACGCGCATGCGCTGTAACTGCAAAAAAATGGTATGATTATAAATGAATCGTTTGCTTTAATAAATATGGTAATGAATAAAGTTTTGCTTGTGCAGTGTGGACACGAATTTTAACAGGTGCCGTACTGAGAAAACTGTTTTCGGTAAGATTTTAGTGCACAAACAGCTTAACAGGTCAAAGCGTGGAGTTCGTGAACAATGACACTATGTAGCACCCAGCAAAGTTTTATTATAACTTGGCGGAGGTTTGTGTAGGCTCAAACTAACTTTCTTGTTTGACCTGCTTTATTTACAGGCCAGGTGGAGGCTGTACTACGGGTCTGCTACATGCCTGGGGAGATCAGAGGATTGAATTCTTCCAATGGGTGTCGCTGGCACACAAATGACAATTACAGAGCGCTGTATTGTTTCTGTGACACGGATGCCTGTAATACATCCAGTCGAGCAAGCGGAAACCTCCCAATCATCTTGTTGGGTGGCGGACTATTGGTTTCCCTGATTGGCGACAGGTAGCAGCCCTTGCGATTTATTTTATTTTATGTGTCCCTAAATGACTATCGAGTACCTATGATACCTGAGTACCAATTGGTAGCTCTAAAACTCTTCCGATAAGCTTACTTTTTTGTCAATTAAGGCAGGCACCTAGACATGGACAATTTACCAATAAAAAGCATAAACGAGTTGATCATTAAGTCATATTTCAGAATTCTACTAATTGATTAGGTCTTTCTTTTAGCAAAAATTATAAGCTTAAAAACTGTGTCGAACCTGTAATTTCACTGATATTTTTTGCTTGACATGCTTTCTATGAAAACTAATAAAGTCTTGTGCTGTGTGAGTTTGGTTTCTGGACGTAATGTAAAGACCGTGCATGGTTTGGCGTTACCCTAAAAACCGTTCTTAAGAGCCCTACATACTACAGGTAGGTTAGGTGTACATACAACACAAATTTGGACCCCCTTCGCCCAAGGAGAGAGCAGGCACAGGCAGTGGTACGCTCTGTACACAGCACTTTCCTTATAGGCCCTCCACCTTTATCCCAAGCGCTGTTTGTTTTTGCTTGGTTTTCTGGATCCCTGCACGAGAGGGAAGCATTGTCTGTTGGACCAATCTAATTAGACCCGTTGTCTGAAATTGGCTGAAATTGTCACATGATTTATACCAAACATAAAGCTGTTGGCAAGATCATTTCAGGAGTGGAAGAAGCCATTAAGTATGAGCTAGACCATAAGCATAATCGATCGATGATGCGAGAACGCAAAGGCTGCAAAATTTGACCTATTATTTACAAAGAGTAACCAGGAAACTGTCATCAAGCGGCGCTTGATGCGCAGCTATAAGCGGAGTCATGGTGCCTGTCGAGTGTTTGTTAACAGGCATTTGGTTGGCTGATAGTCACATCATACCCACAATGTTTTTCAGCAGACACCGACCCGCCACCTGGTGTATAAGCTTATTTTACCGGTCATACCAGGCAGCAGTTAAATTAGTAGCAAGATTTCCGCTGCCTCGGAGCGCAAGGCAGTGGCGTCAATTTGTGGCGTCAATTTATGTTCCATGGGGGGGGGGGGGGGGGGGGGGCTATCGGCCCGCTGACATTAAACTCCATGGGCCAGAAAGTGAACCCCCCCCCCCCCAGTGAATTTTCGTAACCCCCCCCCTAGTTTTCTTTCTTTGAGGTGTCCTTTACTCATTTCCAGGTGTTTCCAAACATATAAATACTGCAAAGACCTCGAAAATCAACTTTTTATAAACCGCGACTTCCAATTGGTTTGTAGACCCGAACTTTCTTATTATACGTCATAATATAATATTATATATATTATAATATATTGCATATTAGCATGGATGTCTGCAGCCGAAATGTGTATGTAGGTTGCGCCACCTACCACAAAATCCAGAAAGCTGTCCAAGTTGTCTTGACAAGTTGTCCAAGATATGCTCAATTTTAGGCAGATAAGTAAAACCACTACTTGTATATGACTGATTTAATCCCATAGCAGACAAACAGAAGGACTCTGTGCAAAAATGGTGGCAGGTGGCGTTTTGTGTATGATTAAGAGCTATATGAGATCTGTACCTATGCAAAATTTAGGCCCAATCGGTCAAAGGGTATCCGTGATATGAGCTTGGATGTCTGCAGCGTAAATGTGACTGAAGATAGCGCCACTTGTCACAGAACCAATGATGTATAAATTTGCAAAATTTCAGGTGGATAAGTCAAGCCACTGCCGAGATATGAGTGATTTTATCCCAAGGCAGATGAACAGATGGACGCTTTGCGAAAATGGTTGCAGGTATTGCCACCAGTATTGCGTAAGATAAAGAGCTATGTGAGATCTATACTCATGCAAAATGTTGGGATATGAGCTTGGATGTCTGCAGCGTTAACCTGAATATAGGTGGCGCCACCTGTCATAATATGAAGAAAGCTGTCCAGGATGTAAACACATGCAAAATTTCAGGTGGATAAGTCTAACCAATTCAGAGATATGTCTGATATCACCCCAAGGCAGATGAACAGATGGACGCTGTGCAAAAAAAATGGTTGCAGGTGGCGCCATCATTTTTAGTATATGTTATAAAGCTTTCCAAGGGCTACATTTGTGCAAAATTTCTAGCCTGATCGGTCAAACCGTTCCCGAGATATGTGGGTTTATGTGTGGAAACAGACGCACAAATGGACGCTAGGCAGAGAGGAAAAGTCAGAGGTCAACCAAAAATGAGGGCGCAGAAGTTCACATGTGACCCAATCATAATTCCGAATAAAAAAAAAATCCGCCCAGTGGTTACGGAGGAGTTCTCCGGAAACCTAAGCGGCGGCGGCAGCGGCGTCCGACTGAAAACATAGTATCCGCAAAACTCTGCTTTGGCAGATATAATCAATATGATCATATGCATGAAAAAACGAGGAGCTATGTGCATATCTGTTACCATCTACCCCTCTTATATCAGACCAGTTGAACAATGAAATTACAAGGCCTACAGCCCTCCGGAAATTCCATGATCTCACTAGCTGGTTGCCAAAAGGGGGATTTTAGGGTGACTGCTAATTAAATTTTTGAAACACCATGACCCGGGAAAGGATACCTTTAAACAGCCAGCTAGTGGGATCATGATAATTCCTAAGCGCTGTATAGGCTTCTCTGGCCCAAGGCCTAGCAAGCTCATGGTTCACACCGCCTCATGTTTTAGGGGTAGGCGGAAACAGAAATGTACATAGCTCCTTGTTGTTCTCATACATATGGTCATATTTATTATCACTGCAATAAGAATGTGCCTACAAATCCTTTGATACCAAGATCTTGCCGATATGGTGAGATTTGCAAATACTATGAAGCAAAACACAGTTTGAGGAGTATATTTCTGCAAATATTTGACTTGCTTGGTAAAATAACTCTTTACCATAGAGACGGGGTTTCAGATTGGGTTGTCATCTCACATGTTTTCTCTTGTGTTGATTCCTCGTTCGTAGCATTGATGTTTAGATTATGGGCTGTTTACCACATAATGAATGCAACATGATGGAAGACCACTGCGATGCATTCCTCGATATTGCTTGTAACACGACTCAAGTAGACTTACCAGCCCAAATAATATTACCTGCTGAGTCGGGTTGTCATATCTAGAGGGGGGTGGGGGGGGGGGAGGATGACCGCACACTCATGCGCGCATTCACACACACAAAAACAAACTCCCGCACATACATATAAATATATATATATATACATATATATATATATATAAATATATATCTTTACCTTTTTAGCGTCTGTATGACACATTTTAAATATATTATATATTAGTATTTGTATGAAATATTTCCAATATATATATCTAATCACTTTTCAAATATATTACAATTAAGTATAAGGTTTTTGAAAACATGTGAAAATATGATTTTTCAGTGTAAGTTAATTCTAAATCAGGTTCAGTTAATTCATAAATGGAACCAAAGTCTATAAATCTATTTATTAATACATTTTATTTGAAATAAATAAATATTATTATCTAGATTGTGGTGGGATGTTTACATTGACCATCCCACCTTGCCAAGAAATGGAGGGATAAATACATCCCCCCCCCCCTTTATTAACGCCCCTGGGCACAGGCACATGTATAAAGAACGACTTTAGTGCCTGTAATCAGTCTCGGATCTGGCCTCCGGGGATATATATAATATCTGCAGGATCGAGGAGGCCTGGTAAATAAGGACGCGTACTTGTACTTGTCAGGTTAGAAGAGAATGGAGTCATCGAGGACATAAACATTAAACCAAGAAGCTTTAAATGTCATAATGATTCTGTGAAACAGTAAATTACCAATTATCAATATCATTAAACCATTCAATGATAATGTAATAGTTGGTCATCAATCATATTAAACAAGTGAGCTAGTGTAACAGTTAATCAATAATTATGTAAAACAAGTGATTTTGTGTAACAGTAAGTCATTACTTACATGAAACAAGTGAGTTAGTTTTACAGTGAGTCATTAATTATATGAAACAAGTAAGTTAAAGTAACAGTAATTTAAGTCATTAATTACAGTAAACCACTACCTAGGAGACTTTTCGCCGTTAGTGTCACAGTAAGAAATTAATTACATTAACCCTTACCGGAACGCTTTTATACATTCCACGTGCACTAGTGTGACAGTTTTTAACAGTGCATGACAAGTCATCATCTAAGAGTATTTCCATTTTGCCGTGAGTGAGTGTATTAGTAAGGGCTTATAGGCGCATCCGGGGGAGAGGGGGGACAAACCCCGCTCTCAACCAACGACCATTTTTTTTTAGACAAATCTGATGCATGACGGGGGTTTTGGGGGTCGAGACCCCTTCCTGCTCTTAACCAACGACCTTTTTTTAGACAATTATTAAGCATGACACCCGTTGACCCCTGCCTGCAAAAAATCCTGCATCCGCGCCTGGCTTACATTCATCATTTCCACTATAAACCATTTACTAAGAACCGTTACATTTTACCAGGAGTTAGTGTAAAAGTAAGTCATCATATTCATTAAGCTATTAACAGAAGCATTTCTTTTCACCGCCAGGTATCAACACAGCGTTGCATCAACCGTTGCCCCTATAACAACCGGGGCCAATGATGTGTCAAAACACATTTATATCTATCACTAGTGTTAAACACATAAAATGCTCTGAATAAATGATAAACATACTTCTATTTTTCAACATAAAAATGAGTACCTCATCAGCGATTTGACTTTTTTTTAATTGAAATCATAATCTGATAAAGTTTAATGAAACACATACAGCAATGACACATTATTACTGAGTGGAAATAATATTTTTCATATGTTCACTGTGTTTATGACAACGTTACCATGGTCACTGAATACGTGTGACAGTTACGCTGATGGTCTCGCAAAGTGTTCATAAAAAAATTTTCAAACAAATATCCAAGTCACGTGTTTTGCTATGTTCCCTGAAAACAATTTGATTTAAACCTAGATATCTGCATTCCAACGATCTTTTAAGCCTCCGCCTTGTGAGGAACGCTGTTGTTGGATGCTCCTACAGCCGCGTTTGGATTAAGTTACGTTATACCATATTTTCCGGTTCAATCGTTCATAGGTGACACCATATATGCGAATATTCCTTGATCACGTTCCGGATCATGTGCCAGAATCACACCAAAATCTAATCGATTCGTCATGGGCCCGGTCCCATATTTCCCTGAAACTTTCATTAAATATCGTTCATGAATGCATGAGTTATGCTGCAGACAATCACACAAACACAAACGGGAATGGACGGACGAGGCAATAGAAAAGCATAAATATATCACATCACTATCGTCTTTTGACATTTTTGCTTACAATGATGTTTTATTGGGCTGTAACGATCCACCAACACATCGAGTCAAATGTCATTAAGGTACCGTCCCTGTATCATCGCGTTGCCGAAGTTTGGCCATCCAACCGAAAACCCGATATATAATGACATCGGCCATTGTCTAATAGTAGGCGGCCCGGCGCATGTAAGTCAAAACATCATTGGCTAGAAATCATTTAATCGGCATCAGATTGGCTGCACGATTAAACCAAATGAAGGGATGTTTAATGAAGGACAAAAGCTCCCTCTGTGGTACGGACAGGGTTATAAAGGAGTGATTAGTTTAGTTATGTATTCATACCTTGGTAAACATTTATTAAGATGGACTCAAATGGAATTTAATTCTAGACCATTCCCTGACAGCGCCGGATAATAGAGGAAGCATTACAATTCCTTTATGGAATTACTTTTCAATTATTGTGAAGCCACGTAGGTAACAGCATGTATTTGAACAAAACCGGCTGGTCCATCATCTGTATGGTTTATCTGTTATCTTGATGGCATTCCTTGGTCACTGTCCCCCGTCGTGGAAATCAAGACTGTAGTGCAGCTAATGTTATATCTTCATTTACTAAACTATATGTTAATTTTGTTAGGTGTCAATGAGATAGGATTAACAATGATATCCGATAACATTTGGTCGATTGATTCATTTATAGTAGACTGGCACTATTGGTAAAGCTAAAAAGACCTACCACTACTCCAATAACCTGTGCTGCCACCTGGCGGCAAATTATATAACTAATTTATGGTTCTTTGATCGTCATTTCGTCACGAAATGTACGTCACACTGAACTTGACGGTCACAAAACTAATCCCAGATACTAAGGCAAATCTTATTTTTTACTATTTTTCTGACATCCTGCTAACATGCAGATGATTTGTACAGAGAGGGCTAACGCTGCTGTAATAAGGATAAAGGACGACTTGCACATCCCTGGAACTCTTATTTTGCAAAGACACATAAAACATTACGGATATTATTGTCAGTAATGATATATTTCCTTGTTTATTTCAGTCACAGTTTATTTTTTTTTTACTTTTTTTAATTATCACAGCAATTCAGAAGTGACAAGGATAGTTTGATTTTAAGGATACGATTTTGAATGATTTGTTTTCTGAATTATAAACCATTAATATGCTAACATGAATATGAAGATGAAAATATGTTTTTGAGACCAAAGATTTGGTACGATGCTTAAAACTGCTCTAAAGGAACATTTGTCAAATTTCTCATCCCTGGAACAGGCTTTCCGTCAAAAAACCTCCCCTTCTTGAACGTTCCGTTCCCTGTCGTGTAAGTTTCATTTAGACTTGTGTCTTAACTAATTAGCCCTCCCTAAAAAGAAAAATCCGCGGTGCGCCTGATGGGAAAAACGAATTAATGAAAATTATTGATTATACTAGCTCTCGATTATTATTTGCTGTCATATTTCCAATGTTATATCAAATAAATCCACTTACCGAAGTTAATTAGCCGAATTTGCAAATTGTACTGTTAGCGTTCCTCACTTAATCAAAACTGTAATCGGACCGAAGTTAATAATTTGCCAATAAAACGGGAGTTGTGTCCTACAGCCTACTTTAATAAACTGATGCGATACATAAATCGAGCTAGAAAAGTCAAACTGTCCACGGAGTTTTGGCCCCATTATAGCGATGTCCAAGATGAAGGTTAAGGCACTAATTGGATACTTCATAAATGTGTTTTTATATATGATAGACAGAAAGGTACACAACTAATTTTGTAATATGGTCCCTTGCTCAATGACAAGAGTTCAAAACATATTTATATACTTTTTGTCATTATAACAAATAAACTGTTTAGCAATGAACCACTTCAGCCTATAGGTCACACTGTCACGGACACACCACGGATTATCACGGATTGGCCGCTAAGGACCATCCCTGGTGATTCGTTAATAATTCCCGGTGAACCGTCATCATCCGTCATGATCCCTGCTGACTGTTCTCCGTCCATCAAACTCCACGGAGGTTTTGACATGTTCAGATCTTCCGTGGTGCTGGCACGGATGAGCGCGGATGAGCCAATCCGTGTATTAACCGCGACGCAACCGCCATTGGCCGTAACGCCACCGTGCTTATCCGTGCATGCCCCTACTACTTCCGTACATGCGTACGTCGTTGGCCGCTGTCTTTTAATGAAACCACTCAGACCGCCCAAAACCGTGGGAATCCGTACTACCTCCGTCATTTTCCGTATATTGTCCGTGACTGACCGTAGAACTCCCTCCCATTACCTAATCCTGTGGGAGTGAAACCGTATCAAAGCCGTGCAGACGCACTCCAGACATTGGTAATCTGGCCTACAAGTACACTCACCGCACTTAAACCATGGGAATCTTCCCTGACTGCAGGATTGTGCTCGAAAAAAAAATGCGCGGTTTCCCGCGGTTCACGTATGGTCCTCGAACAGTCCAAGTGGGACCATCCGTTGAAGTCCGTACCCTCATCAGTTAGGTTGTGATCTAGGGATAGGTGTGTATCAATAAAGACCCCATGACTCGTTTTTCATGTAAAATTGACTCGTTACACTGTAAACCTGAAAACTAAAAGTATCTTATACATAGCGGCGTACATATAACATTTTTTTATTGCAATCTGTTATTTTACAAGCATATAAGCAATTCACAGTTAAGCTGCATATACCACGAAATTAAATCACAGATATACCCTATCTGCGTATGTATATAAAACATGATAACAGCACACAGGTTACTTTACCAAGCAGGATTCCTCTTATGTCCTGTAAAGCACCTATCACACTGGAAAAGCGAATAAAAAGCGGATCAATAGCTTAAATCCGTTTTTATGTCACTTCCCTTGCGCCAATGTCGAAATTGATTTGTTGACTTCGGTTTTCAAACAGCCAAAGACAAAAACGAACCTATACCGACACGAGTGAATGAAAAGCTATATGACCGAATGAATACCGAAACCATACTGTAGTAAGCGAACTAAAAACGAAATAGAATCAAATGTTCATTTCTGAAAGTTGGGCGACCAAAAAGCGACATTATTCCCTCGTCCGAAAAACGGATTTAAGCTGTCCATTCGCTTTCTCGGTGTGAACGGTGCTTTAGTGCAAGGTTAAGCGGGTGGTACCCACGTAAGACACCTCCAGCTGATGATGTATTTGACGTCGAAGGGCCCAGGAGCCCATGTCTTGAAATATATATCACATTCCAACCGTTCTATTAGCACACGCTGAAAACCGCAAGAAATCCTGCCGTCTGAATGAATAATTATCCTCCAGAACACTGCCGTGGGAGAGGATAATTGGCCTAATCATGACGCCCTGTCCTGGTTACCGTCTCCCATTATTCATACAAAAAAATAGATTGTCACTCTCCTCATTATATCTGAAGTAAACTTTTTTTAATGGGCTAACTGCCCAAAGACTGAACCCTCTTTATCTGATGAATAGTTTTGTGTGAAACAGATATTAAAGAGGATCCTTGAAGAGATTGTATACCGATCACGTTCTAGAAAGGCAGTATTAAAAAGAGGGATTCAGTAGTATCTGCATACCCTCGAGGAATATTTCTTCATAATTATTAGACGGGATTGTGGAAACCCACGATGGCTTTTTAGAACCACAGTTATAGTGTCGATAAGTGGTCGGTGATTTTTCCTCTTGATAATTTACTGTAGTGATATTGGAAACAAGTAATCCACCTTCTCCCATATGTACAAGAGAGCCATTAAACATGCCCTTTATCTTTCCATTAAAGACCAGGAATGGGGATAGCCTGATACCATATAAGCCATGGTATTTACAGCGGATCCGTTGCATCTTCTTTGTCTGCCTGTTTAATGCCTAACAACAAGACACAGGATTACACTTTTTGACACCAATAAGTATGTGTTTCATGGTTACAGTATCTGTACAAATAGGGATTAAAGCGCCTGTGGTGGTCTGAGGCTTTTATTGTATAAATTCTTGCTGTATGGCTATGGGACTCAATATTTGGCAGGGCCTAATAAAATTGAGTCCTATTAACTCGGGCTAGAATTGGTGAAATACTCTCAGTCGAGCCGCAGGGTATCAGGCCGTTACGTTACTAAGGCTGGGTCTCACCTCTGAGATATGTGGGATTTTCACCAAAAATAGACGCACAGATGTACAGGCATAACGTAATATTGAGGGTTTAGCTTGAATGCATTTGAAACGTCCATTGAGACGCTTGTTGGATTTCAAGGCCAATAGATCAATACAATCAGACTAATGTGATAAAAGTATGTTTGATGATAAAATTATAGGCAATGCTGAAGTTCCATAAACTTTACATCACACGTACAACCGTAGTTTGTAGTTTTTACGAGCAGCAACTGTCCAGTTTAGTGCGAACCTCAACAACACCACTCAAGCAGTAGAGCACTGCATTAAACAATATCAGCCTTGAAAACTGACTTGCCACTTACACCTTTCTTCGTTGTTTTCGCAGCCTTAAAGGACAGGGTATATTTTAACTTTCAGTTGACCCTGATTTGTGCAGTTGTAAATGGAGATCGGCAGTTGTGATACTGGATTTGTGCAGTTCTACTAAAAAAACTCCTTTTATGTCCATGAATTGAACACATAGATAACTCTTATCAAGAGAATATAAGTAATATATATATATATTAAAATTATTATTATAACCGGTTATTATTCAACTTCAAAATTAAAAGGAGTTTATCTTCTAATCATGGTCCCTTGGATGTCAACTGTTGATGATCTCCATAGCCACAATTTATGCTGATTGGGAACGCTTGGTATAAAATTTTCTTAAAATATACACTATTCTACAAAAACACAGGTCATCGAATCGGGTTTGGTCTTCAGATGATTACAAATTTTGCCAATTAGAATTGATTACCACAGCCCGACATAAGCTTATTCAAAGCGAAAAAGCAACACCAATGTGACATTTCTGTCCCCAGGAACACGTGGGGAGCAACTATAAATAGCGGGCTGTCACACGAATATACTTAACAATGACTTCACGTCGGCCGGGTCGGTTGATATAACACGCTTCGTTCCCTTTTTCTTGGGTAATCATCAACATTCATGTGCCTGTAGCAGATATCCTATTAAATCCTTCTTCATGTATCCTAGAAATCTCAACTTCAATGTCAATGCGCGATGTTTCCTACCTGGAAAGTGGCTTACTAGATAAAAAATGCCTATAAGGCCATAGTCCGTAGTCCTTTTAGATATATTTTGTTGTAAATGAGGCAGACTAAAATAGTGTACATGTAAAATAATAAAGTGTTGCTCGCGGTACCTCTTATAACCCCTCCCCCGTCCTCCGGCTGGGTCCGCTACTGTGAACTTTCAACAGTTACATTGCGGCTTACCTAGCATTTGTCACACCATTTTTCAGATTGCTAAATATTGTTTACATGAAGAGGTTGACATTCGATAAAAAAACTCTAACGAAAATTAATATGTCCGTGTGTGACAATATCCGGTGAAACCTTTAAAGTAAAGAAATAAGCCATAAATTCACAATGGCAATTACATCTTAAAAGTGGGCTGTCTGACATTTCTACCTTTCAGCGTCAGTGCAGGTTTGTCCTATTTTTCGTGCAATCAACTCCGTCTTAATTGTGTTATTGTACATTTGCGAAATATAGTTTAAAATGAATTCAAAGTTGTTGGTTTTAAAAAAAAATGAGTGAATGCATGTAGTAAGTGTTGTAATAGGTGTCTCTTTTATTGTGCGCTGTTGACATTCTGATTCATGTTAGGCAGGCCCTGGTTTATTGTGCGCAGTAATCGTTCATGTGTCTGTTTGGCCGGCATTGTTCGTTGCCATGGGAGACGTGCGAGTTGGCCTGGGTCGCGTGTTGGGTCTGAAGTGTAGAAACACAGCGTTCTTTGTTCTAGATGTTTCAGGTCTGTTCCTGTAACGTGTGTATTGTTCTTTGGGATTTTCCATTTTCTTGTATATTCGGATGAAAAGGTTATAAATAGGGGCCTTGTTTAGAGCCGGGAGAGGAGGAGAGAGAAAAATTCCAGCGGACACGAAAGAGTGTGAGTCAGTTTTGGGACCTATCCGATAACTGCAGAACTTATAGATATTCTTCGAAATATGTTACATATTTTATACAGTCTTTAGTTTGCCTTTTTGATTATAAGCAGAACTTCACTTTTGGATTACAAAAGATTGTTTTCGAGATTACATAGGATTATTCTCTGAGACGATTTACGTGAACTGTTTATATGTTTATATGTTTTAAAGGACTTGTTGAGCTGTGACGGTGGTGATATCCAGAATCAAAGCCTGGTTCTGTACATCAGATTTTTTATTTGTCTCCGTAACAAAATATATGCTCGGTACGACTACGTGATCTGTTGTAATTAGGTTCCGTAACATTAAAATGGGGGCTCGTCCGGGATGCTTAATAGTTTTGAAAATTTATTAAACCTAAACCAAGACACATTGTTTACAATACATTGTTTACAAGATTACATATTGTTTGCAATACATTGTTTACAAGATTTATCTCAGTAGCTTTTTGTTATTGTTGCAACATCTTATCATGGCAGATTACAAACCTGAGACATTTGTTGAAGATCCCGACCATGATCAACTTGAACAGTTGACAAAAGATCAGTTGTTGGGTTTGGGACAACACTTAGGGCTAGGTGTGAAAAAAAAAACACTGAGAAAGCCTGATATCATTGCTAAAATCATGCAAGATCAAGTTAGCAAAGGTTTAATTGAAGAGAGTGAAGTGGAAACATCAACAATTGGTCCATTGGCCACGACGCTCAGCTGAATTCAAGGAGCCTTGAAAAATGGGCAAAAGACTCCCAGAGTGCTCAAAATCATGCATTTTGCCAATAGCCCTTAAATATAGGTTACAGTGACCTTATTCTACATGCAGCTGCTACCATTTGTGCCTACCAGACTAATTAAGTATAAAAATCAAGTTCTTATACACAGCTTGTAGAAAATGGGACAGAGTTACAGTTCAGGTTTCCAAGGAGATTTTTAGGGACCTCCCCGACACTCATGTACGAGGAGTTTAGGCCAAATGGATAAAATTTGTGCCCAATCTGACTCACTTGGTGTTTAAAAATCTTTTCTCCCCTAATTTGCAAAATATAATTAACCATGACCTAGTTTTAAGTTTCCAAGGATATTTTTATGGAACTCCAAGGATTTCAAGTTAGAAGATTCAAGGTCCAACACTCATGATTTGTGCCCTGTTAATGGACAACTGCTTCATTTGAAGTTCTCACAAAAAGATATAAAAATGTGTAAAAAATTTGAAACTAGAATGGCTTTGTTTCTTCAGTGAAAAACTGTTCTATGTCTCCCCCTTAGGGCCATCCCAAAACATAAGGGGTAAAATATGCAATATCTCAAAACAATGAATCTAGATTTCAGCAAAGTAGACATTGAAGGTCAAGGTCACCGCTTTTCGAACTCTGATGACATTTTGGCAGAAAGAACTGTTGTGTCAAATTTGAAGAAAGAGTCTTCAGTACTTCCAAAGTTATGGGGGTCACGATAAGCCTAGAATTGCATAAATTTGACCTTGAAGATCATGGTCAAGGTCACAGAATTTCAAACACATTCAAGATTTCGGAAGGAACAATAAGTGTTTCAAATAAAAAAAAAATCGGAGGAAAATTTGCAGCCCTTCAAAGTTATCACATCCACAAGACAATAACTATAATTCGGCTGATTTGACCTTGAAGATCCTTATCAGGGTCACCAGGTTTGATACACGTCTGAGAACTTGGTAGTAACAATTGATTGGTGTACCAGATTGGAGGACAAAATGTGAAATACTTCAAATGATATCGTGTTCACAAGACAACTATAATTCAGCTGCTTTGACCTTGATTTTCCTGGTCAAGGTCACCAGGATTTAAACTTGTCAGAGAACTTGTTAGGGGCAATTGGTGAACCAAATTGAGGACAGATTGTGGAATACTTCAAAATTTATCGGGTTCACAAAATTTCACACTTGTGCAGATTTGACCTTGAACATGAAGGTCAAGGTCACATATTTTCGAACTCTGTTGGGGGGGGGGCATAAAGATACAGAAGGCATCACCAGTTTGCAGGAACTAATGTAACCCCTAATTAGGCAAAGAATCATGGCAATCAATGCATTAGATATTCATATACTGAAGCTTTAGTATCAAACTTTTCATTATTCTGGGGGGTTATTACAAGCCCCAAAGCTTAGAGGATATGGTAACAGAAACCTAATTTCATGTTTCCAGGGAGACTTTTCATTGACTTTCCAGGATGTAACGTAAGAAGCTTTTAGGTGCAACGGTTACAATTTGTGCTTCTTTGCCGGAAGTCCATTTCATTTGAAGGTGTCAAACAGAGAAAAAAAAACATATAATTTTGAAGAATTACAGGTGGCGCCACCAATGTAACGGAACTGATAAAACAGTCCATGATCAATATGCATGCAAAAAATTATTGCCATCAGTGCAATAGTTATTCAGATTTTTGCATCAAATTTTTAATTATTCTTGGGGGTACTTTCAAGCACCGTAGCTCAGAGGATACGGGAAACAGAGACCTAATTTCACGTTTCCATGAAAACTTCATGGACCGCTTTAGATGATAAGTTAGTAGATTCTAGGTCAAACAGTGATGATTTGTGCCCTGTAAACAGATGAGGCTCCATTTGAAGGTCTAAAAAATAGAGAGAAAAATGCGTAAAAATTAAAAAAAAAATTCAAGATGGGGCCGCCAGTCTGCATGAACTTAAATCACACTCCATGATCTATATGCGTTCAAAATATCATGGCAATCAATGCATCAGTTGTTCAGATACCGGAGATTAAGTATCAAATTTTTTATTTTTCTGGGAAGTACTTCGAAACCCCATAGCTCAGAGCACTGGGTAACAGAGACCTAATTTTAGGTTTCCAAGAAGACATTTCATAGGCCTCCATGCATGTTAAGAAAGAAGATTCTAGGTCCAGTCGTTACGATTTGCGCCGTTTTAATAGATGACCGCATCTTTTTAGGTCTCAAAAGTAGAGAAAAAAATCTTTAAAAAAATCGAAAAAATAAAGGTAGCGCCACCAGTCTGCAGAAACTGATTAAACACTCCATGATGAATATGCATGCAAAGATTTATGGTGATCAATGCATTAGTTGTGCAGATATCTGAGCTTTTGTATCAAATTTTCCATTATTCTGGGAAGTACTACGAAGCCCCATACTCAGAGGATTTGGGTAACAGAGACTTAATTTTAGGTTTCCAAAAAGACATTTGATGGGCCTCCATGCATGTTCAGAAAGAAAATTATAGGTTTAGTCGTTACGATTTGTGCCCTGTTAGCAGATGACCGCATCTTTTTAGGTCTCAAAAATAGAGAAAAAAAAATCGTAAAAAAAAAATCGAAAAAATACAAGTGGCGCCACCAGTCTGCACAAACTGATGAAACACTCAATGATCAATATCCATGCAAAAGACCATGGTGATCAATGCATTAGTTGTTCAGATACTTGAGCTTTTGTATCAAATTTTACATTATTCTGGGGGGTACTTCGGAGCCCCATAGCTCAAAGAATTTTGGTAACAGAGACCTAATTTCAGGTTTCCAAGGAGATCTTTCATGGACCTCTCTGGATGTCAAGTAAGAAGATTCCAGGTCCAGCGGTTACGAATTGTGCCTGGTTAACGGACGGACAGACGAATAGACGGACGACGGACAAAGAGTGATTGCTAAAGCTCAGATGACTTACAGTCAGCTGAGCTAAAAAAAATGACAGCCTTGTTATGCAGTTAGAATTAAGAAAGTTAGAAATGCAACATGAGCTAGCATTAAAAGAGAGAAAAGAACATAAAAGATTAGAAAGAGAAAGACTAGAAAAATAAATAAAAAGAGAAAGACTAGAAGAAGAAAAAGAAATTGAGTTAAAACGACTGGAGTAAGAAAGACTTAAACCAGAGCATAGTCACAAACAAATATGTAAATCAGTAGGGTCAAAAGAAGTTTAAAGCGCAGTCACCTAGTACTAGTAGTCTTGATAGTTCAATACTTTCCACTGCTACACCTCAGTCCACGTCCACCTGCCTGATTCAAACAAAGACCAGTCATTTTCAAATAAAATCTGTAAATACTGCAAAAACGAAGGTTATCTAATATCTGACTGCTGCAAACTTACAAATACACCGAAGATCAAACCTGGTTTTGTTTCAAAATCTATGCATAGCTTAGTACAAAAGCTAACTCTTTTCATTTAAATAAGGGGGACATCTCCTTCATTGACTCTAATAAAGTGTTTGATGCTACTGACTCCAAAGAAGAATCCGTAGCTTGCGGGGTAGAAATCTCATTTGATTCCTGAAAGGCTTGGTCCTTTCAGACTCCTGCGAGGAGTATCCTCTAAATAAACTTAGGTCCTTTTATGACTCTTGCGAGAGTATTTAAAATGAGGCCAGGTCATCTTTTGACAAACAGAAGTTTGTTTCTGCTGAGGAAAATTCCTCTGTTGACTCCTATGAGGAGTTTGATTGTAAAAAGTATATAGATTGCTTTAGTGGCCCTTAAAAAGAGTTTATGACTGACAATGTGAGTGTCAGTTCTTTGTTTGATGAAATCAAGGTAGATTCCTCTCCTGACTCTGAAGTTATTTGAGCCATTCATACATATTGGTTTTGAATCACTTTCAAGTGATTTTTCAGATTCTACCCCTATTAGAATTTTGAGAGACACTGGTTCAGGCCAAACTCTCATGTTAGCAAACACTTTGCCATTTTCTAATAGGTCCTTTACTGACGTGCACACTTCAGTTCCACTTCACCGTGTACATATAAAGTCAGATTTGATTTCTGGGAATATTACCGTGGGCACAAGAAGTACTTTACCCCTTAAAGGAATTCAGGTGCTCTAGGCAATGATGTTGCAGGTGACAGAGTACAGCCTGTACCAATAATGACAGAAACGCCGTCCCTTGTTCAGGACACAGATCCTGAAAATCAGAAAATTCCTGGTTGATATCCTTCATATGCTGCAACTAGATCTATGGCCAAAAAAACACACATGGGGATAATGGTCCAGATAATAACACTCTGGGAGTCACTAGTAACTCGTCTAATGACTCGTCCGTACAGGATGCAGCATTTTCAAGGCCAGAACTTATCTCGGACCAGCATAAGGACCCTGATATTTCATGTTTGTTTCCCCAGCGCAGTTTCTAAAGATGAACTGTCACAGAACCCAGTTTGTTTTTATGTTAACAATGTAGTGCTTATGCGTAAATGGCGACCACCTGATGTAAGCGCTGATGGTGTGTGGGCCATCAAACATCAAATAGTAGTGCCCAAAAGTTATGAAATTCTAAGCATGGCACATGAGGCGCCTTTGTCTGGCCATTTATGTAAAAATAAATCTTATCAGAGAGTTAGTACACACTTCTATTGGCCTAACCTCAGGACAGATGTTGTACAATATTTTAAATCTTGCCACACATGCCAGATGGTAGGCATGCCAAATCAGAATCCTCCTAAAGCCCCACTTAGGCATATTCCTGCTTTGGAGGAACCATTTAGTTGGATTATTGTTGATTGTGTTGGTCTACTGCCCAAAACAAAATCTGGACATGAATATTTGCTGACAATTATGTGTGCAGCTACCAGGTTCCCTGAGGCCATACCATTGCGCAAAATTAATGCCAAAAGTATTATCAAGGCTCGGGCCAAGTTTTTTACAATGTTTGGATTACCAAAATCCGTCCAGTCTGACCAAGGGTCTAATTTTATGCCTGGCTTTTCCAGCAAGTTATGCTCGAGCTAGGTATAAAACAGTACAGCTCTTCGCAATACAATCCTGAGAGTCAGGGCGCCCTCGAGCGTTTTCACCAGACAATAAAAAACATGATTAGGACATATTGCTATGGCACACAGATAGACTCGGATGAAGGAATCCACCTATTGCTGTTTGCTCTCAGAGAATCTTTTCAATTCCTCCGATTTCAGTCCCTTTGAACTAGTTTTCGGACACTCAGTTCGAGGTCCATTCAAACTGCTCAAAGAGTAATTCTTGTATGAAAATCCTGATTCTCCTAGTTTATTGCAGTAAGTCTCAGACTTTCGCACTAAACTACACAATGCTTGTGAGATTGCAAAGTCTAATCTAAAATCTGCTCCAAGTTAATTGAAAACAAAGTATGACAAGCACACTGTAAGTAGGACGTTTGAACCTGGTGAAAAGGTCCTTGCCTTACTACCCATCCCTGGCATACCTCTCCATGCTAGGTATTTTGGTCCTTACATTGTTGACAAGAAAGTCAGTGATTTAAATTACATAATTTTAACACCAGATATGCGTAAGAAAAAACAACTGTGCCATGTTAACATGTTAAAACCATATTATGACAGAAATTGCACATCAGATGTTGCACATAATGTTACAGCTGTTAATTGTGTAAAAACTGACCCTGACCCAGTTAAAGTAGATACTGTAAGTGTGATGTAGACATTGTAGACATTCAGTGTGGAATAGTACCACTAAAAAACTCAGACGTGCTTAACAATCTGGATTCCAAACTGTCTCACCTTACCGCATAACAACAAAAAGACCTCGGTAACCTTCTGCAGAATTATGAACATTTGTTTAGTGACATTCCATCGCGAACTAACTTATTGTACAATGACGTCGATGTTGGCGAGGCAAGCGCAATCAAGCAGCATCTTTATAGACTGAATCCAGAAACGCAAAAGTATCTACAACATGAGGTTCAATATTTGCTGGACAATGATTTGTTTAACCTAGTAACAGTAACTAGAGTTCACCATGTATTCTTGTGCCAAAACCTGATGGAAGTTACCGTATATGCACAGATTACCGAAAACTGAACTCTGTCACCAGGACTGACACGCTCCCGATTCCGAGGATCGATGATTGCATTGATAGAGTCGGTAGCTCCAGATATGTCTCCACGTTTGACTTGCTAAAAGGATTCTGGCAAGTTCCGCTGAGAGAATGAGCGAAAAAAGTGTCCGCATTTGTGACGCTACAAGGACAGTTCTAATTATGCCGTTTGGCATGAAGAACTCGCCAGCCACGTTGTAGCGCCTCATCCATATGGTTGTCTAGGACATTCAGGGCTGCAATGAATATATTGATGACCTTATCGTGTACAGCGACACCTGGTAGAAACATCTGCAAAATCTTCGCGACCTTTTCGAAAGACTCAGCGAAGCACGTCTGACCGTCAACTTAGTCAATTCTGAGTTTTGTCATGCACAAGTGACATTTTGGGTCATATTGTAAGGCAGGGTCAAGTATAACCTGTTGATACTAAAATAAGTGCTATTTCTGCATTCCTAAACTAGACACCAAAAAGCAAATAATGCGTTTTCTTGGTGTGGTTGGACACTACAGGAAGTTTTGTCCAAATTTTTCAGCTGTAGCTGAACCATTGACTAATTTGTTAAAGAAGAAACAAAATTTTGTATGGAATGTTCAGTGTGAAAATGCATTTCAGAATTTGAAAGCAGTTCTGCGAAGTTCAACATTTTTATCAGCTCCAGATTTTTCTGTACCTTTAACGTTAGCTGTAGATGCTAGTGATACTGCTGCTGGTGTTGTGTTGTTACAAGAAGGCAGTGATGGCATAGATCATCAATTTTGTTATTTTTCAAGAAAGTGAAATGCAAACCAGAAAAAATTACTCCACTATTGCCTTTGGGATTATTAGCAGAACTTCACTTTTGGATTACAACAGATTGTTTTTGAGATTACATTGGATTATTCTCTGAGAACATTTACCTGAACTGTTCATCTGGATTATATGTTTAAAAGGACTTGTTGAGTTGTGTCAGTGGTGGTATCCAGAATCAAAGCCTAGGATCCTGACACTCCGGTACTGTACATTTTATTGTTTTACTGTTTAATTGTATTGATCAAGTGTATTTTTCTGTTAGGATTGTTTTAAGAATAAATTATAATTATTTGTCAACAAAAAAAGACTCACTCGTCACGACTACGTGATCTGTTGTTATAAGGTTCTGGAACAGTGTCAACAAGCGTCTCGCAGAAGTTTAAAATCTGGCTCACAGCACTGATGTTGTTTTGATGCTAACTTTTGAAACAGAGTAAGGTCTGGAATGACACTGACAGCAATCTGAATGTTCATTTTTATTATTAATAATTTCTGTTTTATCCCCCAATATTAGTTACAAACGTATACCCACACATAGTTAAAAACTCCAGCTCGCCTGCATGTTATATCTTGCTTTGGGCCTATGTCTGAGTAAACGAGGTCTACGTGTGTATCTGCTCCTTTTACGGGTTGTCAATTCAGTGATCGCGTACATCACATAGTGAGGCCTTGCGTCACCTGTGGCAGTTACCATATAACTCGTACAAGAATTTGTACATCGATTGGCGGATTCTCCGGTTTTGATAGATATGATCAGCTCTTGCATCAAATTTCATCTCTCTCTCTCTCTTTAAATATATATATATATATATATATATATATATATATATATATATATAATCAAAATAATATATTACGGTTCAATACATCGCAGTGAAAGTGCTCTACCGTACGGGAGCATTAATAATATTATACTATGTGTATGGTTAGCTCGATTTCTTAAGCAGATGCGTGGCTCTTTGTTTACATGTGGAGGTCAGCTACGGACACACCAGCAGCTTTAAAAACGAGAAATACAGAAACAGCACCACGTTAAGCCAGTATGTATGGACCCTGAAAGACGAATAAACACCATATGCCATCAGTTGGAAAATACTCGCGAAACGCAGGGCATACTCAACCGCAACAAAAAAATGCAATTTATGCAACACGGAGAAATATTTCATCATCTGCTGACCGGAACAGAGCACATTAAATAATAGAAGCGAACTGACCTCCACATGTAAACACAGGGCCAAGCACCTGCAGTGAAAGATCAAGTTTTCCTACAAATCCCCACCACATAAACACAATAGATACCTGTACAACGAAAATCTCAACGAACCCAGTAACCCAAGCTTAATCCAGCTAATTTAAACGGACTAAATTCACAGTTGATCATTTCAGTTTGTACCTGAGGAGTGGCCCGGCTGGCAAGCTAAACTCACGAAACAGTACTGAAGTGCATTATGAAATCAAGCTAACCATATACATAGTAAAATATTATATATATATATATATATATATATATATATATATATATATATATATATATATATATATATATATGTGCTTCCATAATTTCTTCGCAATACATGTGTTCAGACAACCGGCAGGACAGACACGCACATATGATAAAAAAAATTATTCATCAAAAGTGGGAAACTCGTTGGTCAACCAAATTTCATGCTCATATCTATGTATAAAATAACGGGCAAGAAAACGTACGTTGGGGGTATATATTTTTGAAGTTTCATTTGGAAAGCAAAGGTAATATCATCCTATGTCAGATAAATTTGACACCGACAGTCATAAGCGGTAATCCATTTTGATTCACTGGTCATGGTGAGGACCATTTTGAAAATGAAATTGACACCAGCGAGAGACGGGTACTTGGTGTGGCCTTGGAAACAGGTCGCCTGATTTCATTTGACAAATCGAACTCGAGAATGTGTTGAACGGCATGGAGACCGGTAACATTAGCCGATGTGCAGGCGGAAACCAGTGAAAGCTGAGTAAATCAAACCATGTCGCGTCTCAGCACGCGGTAATTTTGTAATGCTGTTTCTGCAATCCCTCGCCTTAATATTATAAAAGACCATGGTGTATCTATTTACACAAAATTAAAAACATGAAACCTTAAATGATTGTATAAACAGAGGCATATTATTCTGCCATCGAACCATTTGACAAATAGAGATATGTAACATAGTTACAAGAGACAATTAATACTATAATGGATACCTGAACTTTTTGTAATACGTTGTTTGTGTATGTATATCTTATGACTAGGTTTTGGAAGGGCAAACACCGCAGAAGCGGATCCGGGGGGTGGGGGGGGGGGGGGGGGGGGGGTCCAGGGGGTCCGGACCCCCCTTTTTATCAGAAACGTTTACTAAGGGGCTTCAGACAAAATTTTGCCGCCTGGACTCCCCCCCCCCCCCCTTTCAGACCTGAGGACCTTTTTTTAGCGTTTTCATTTGTCCTCCTGGGTTGGACTCCCCCCCTTTCCTAAATCCTGGATCCGCCCCTGCACCGTAAGAAATAAATCCTGTTGACAGGTTAAATAATCAATGCTCATAGTTGTTATATACACGGGATTTGACATACAATTTTTGTTGGAGGTAAGCGCCTCCATTATGTTAATGCTGGTTATTAACTCTTTCAAAAGGGTATATCTCGCCCTTCAGGAACCTTGTCATTGTCACACCTCCGAAGGAATGGTCTTTCAAGGTTCTTTTAAACGGTGGACTAAACCGGCTAAAAGTCACACATACACTCAGAGAGATGAGAAAGAGGTGTGTAAAAAGGTGGTCTATCACTGTATACACACGCACAAGCGCTTCGCGCTTCAAACTTTAGCTTGACACAGTTAGCACTCCTGAAGTACTCGCTCTCAATTCAAGGCGAAATCCTGAATCACTGGTAGATAGGCTCACAGCCTTCTCTGTAACATCAGTCAGACAATGTCTGTCACTGCAGTATTATACCCGAATATGCCACCAACAACATGCGGTACCATTCACAATGATCAGCGTATCAATTATTCTGGCTGTTTGCTTAGCTTCACCACGCTAGAAAAAAATAACGCAGAATCTGACGCACTATTCACCGGGAAATCGTCCCTCAGCTGTTCAGAGAATCTCTGACCCTCTTCTGGACCTACAAATTGTCAATATATACGACTGCTTACGTCACAAATCCAGACCATTCTTGGCCTATAACCTTTCAATATTACGCGGCCTGTCATTAATTGCATAAATACTCAAATGGAAACGCCTTCAGAGACAAAAGCATGGGAAAAATCAAGTATGCAGGTCGTTGCTTTTGACAGTAAACAATGCTACTAAGGGAAACCGACCAATTCTCACGGAATTACAACTGTACTGACACCAACATCAAATAAAACACCTGGGTTCTCTTAACCTACGTCACCACACTATGATCGATAGATGATACTGCATAATGATAATGTACAACAAATTATAAAATCAATCATGTGGTAATACTATCCATACTTGAATGTGCAATACAATAACTAAGTCATAGGATTATCTATTTGTCTTTCATAATATAAGGCTCGGGTTGCAGAACTTCGTAGCGTATTGAGACGCAATTATTTGTAATGAGCCCATTTACAATGCCTTTCTAACCAATATACACATTCAGTCTTGTTCGCATTTTTTAATATATATATATGACCAGTGTGCATGTTTAAACTTTGCATTTGTTAGTTAACCTATTGCTATAATGTAGGAAAACGCAAATTCGAAACATTACCGGAGGCAGTTTCAACGGTAATTTTGCACGTGCACAGCAGCATTAATTGACCCACAGAACCAGTATATGAAGGAATTAACAAAATATCTTTGCTTGACGCCTTCTTGTCGTAATGATTATTCAGAATTTGGCGAAAGCCAAGGCTGTTAAAGAGATTGTGCCATATATCCGTTTGGGTTGGCTACTATAAAGTAACGTTTTAGGAAATCGGATTCTGGGGATAGACATGGGCCGTAACTTCTCAAAAATCAAAACCACAAATCATTAACTTCACCTGTATTTCTGCTTCCAAGCACACTTGCTAAGGCAATTTTTTCTGTTGGTGTCTGATCAGTTATAAAACACGCTTATATAGGTTTCCTTTTAAATTTTAAGGAACCGAATTTATATGTTATTTCCTGTATGTCGGCAGAGTAACATGTTTCTCTCTGTCATAAAATAAATATATTAATTTTGTTGTTGTTGAGTTACCCTTATCCCTGTAACAATTGTTTATCAGATTAAGCCTACTGTACGTACTCATGGCATCTAAACCAATTGTATTTTACTCGTGCTTGCAGAGGCATATTAGTGAGTTTTGGGCAATAGTCCTTATAGCTCGATCTATCTAAAAGACGCAACATGAACCCTCGTTTTTAATGACCAACCTTAGCGGATTAGTTTAGTTTAGAAGGAAGACTTACTTGATGAAGTACGGATGATATTGGGAAAATGAATTTTAATGAACGTTCGACTATTATAGATATTAATAAGATACATTATGAAAAAGGACAGTATATGCACATGAAGAATACATTTGAAATGATATTTATGATATTATCAATTTATAATTTTCCGGTTTGTATATTCCATTTTACACAAATATGGTAAAAGTACATGTGTATTCACTGAGCAACATCGTCGTTATTATTGTCGTTTCTTCCATTACGGTTTCGGACTAGGGGACAAGGCATGCAGTATCGCATTCATCCTCTCATGTTATACACATGGCCCGGTGACTGCAGCGCCTGTGGGATCTTGGTGTGTAATCGTCCCCATAGCTGGGAAATACTGCCGAGGAACCCCAGTAAGGTTCACAGGTTTTAGAATTTAACACGGCCGTTAGGCACGGCTTACCCACTAAACCTGCAGTGTGCTCATCCTGGGGCGGGGTCGACCGTGAAAAATCTCGCCGCCACGGCTGAGATTTGCACTCATGGTCTCCCGGCTTTGAGTCCTGTGCTCTACACCTGAGGCACAGAAGGCGGTTTGACATATCTTAGAGCGCTGACAAAAGTTTCTCTACTCTATTTCATTTGACACTGGTTCCCTTCCCCTAGCCCCAAACTTATTCAAATACCCTTTATTATATCGTTATAATTCACTTGCTCAGTTGAGGAAAATCACTAACCGGTGATTTGTTGTATTGTCAAGATTTATTTTACTTGGATCGTGCGGGCGGCACATGTTTGAAAATTGACATGAAAAAAAAATATGTGTCAAGTAGAAAATATATACACTTACGGGTGTGAAAAAATCAAAGTTACCCCAAATTAAGGTTACCTAAGCTGAAATCGATTTTAAATTACCCCGGGTAGTTTGAATCTATATTCAAGTTTCTCCCGCTCTGTTAAGACTTCCAGCTTCCTGATTCAACTCATGATAATTCTTATGCTTAAAACTCATGATATAATTTTTTCTATAAAAAAATCCATATAAAAAACACATGAAATATATTGGATTCAAAAGATTATGATAATTCAAATTATTGCAAAATGTTAATTATATTGTTAATTATTTATTCACACACTTCATCAAGGTGTATGGTACCTAACATGCAAACAAAAATATTAAGCAATTAAAATAAAAACAACTATTTTTGAGCGGATAATCTGAAACCGTATCGGATGATCGTAAATTGGTTTTAGGTCAGACCCAGTGTTGATCTTTGATCGAGTTCAAGTAACCGGGGTTGGGAAAAGTCCAAAATTGATTTTAGAAAACCTTCCGGGTATCTGAAGCGGGCGTAATCTGAAATCGCCAAACCCTATTTTATATCTTCTCAGAAGCTTCCCAGCACACCTTCAAGAAAATGTAGGATAAATAAGAATGAAACAACAGACATAACAAATTATTTACCCTTAGTGATGAGGTAGGGGGTTCTATGGTTTGGCTTCTCGGCAAGCAGTTTCTATTTTTATGTAAACCATGATTCCTTTTCATATTCTTGAAGGCAATTTTTCACTTAAAATCCCGCAAGATCACTGCAACTGCTCCCTGAAATACCGCCCCCCCCCCCCCAACCGGACAATTACCCTGGGACATTTCCCCCTGGACATTTACCCCCGGGCAAATACCTGCCGAGACAATTACCCCAGTGACATCCCGCCAATAATCCCAAGGAAAATGACCCAAGACCCAATAATCACCGAACAATCTGATGTCAAGGGAGAGATTACCTAAAATCGGACTTCAAACAATTCAAGAAATGCAAAAAACGTTCTTTATCTTCCATACAAGCCTCTTATATTGGGTGAAACTAGTCCTCTATTATACAGGGCTCTGTTAGTTTCGGCGAAAACAAACTGCTAGGATTACCCGTTCCTGTGACCAATTAAAATTCAGTAAGCCACGCTCAATCCATTCAATATTGTAGCTTTCTTTCTAATTGCATCTCTATTACTAACTCCCGGGCGAATGTCATTTAACAATAAAGCCACGAGCTGTGTAGCCTGAGTCAAGGAAAATCCATATCCTGTGTCCATTTGGAAAATAAATATCTGAAAAGCTTGACAAAGTGGCTGATGTTTTTTTTTCACGAACAGAGTTTTCTTATTGCATAATGCAGAACCTGAGTAGACCGCTTTGTTTAAAGACGTATTTTTTCTTTTACCTCCTTTTAAAGATCTCAGTCTAAGCTTTCCCCCTCGACTGCAGTCTGCAAGTGGCTAGATTTATAACCAGTGCTGTCACAAAGGATGTAACAATACACTCGTTTAACGCGGTACAAATTCAATGTCCTAGTGCGAGTCCAATACAAAGCAATATATATATATATATATACATATATATATATATATATATATATATATATATATATATATATATATGGACATTTGAGATTTAATGTGTGTTGTTTGTCAACACACGCTTTTTACTTGAAACGTTTAATAAAATTTATCTCCAAGTGCTGAACTGAGGTCACATACTTTTCTTGTTAGATTTTTGCCGATTAGTAGTTCGAGCATGGGTATGTTTATACCGAGCAGGGGTATATATGACAAGCTTTTACCCACTTGACCCAAGATGGATTCCATCTTTGAACTTGACCGAGATTTTATCGATATACATCTTCACTGATGAAATAAAATTCCAACGGTGAATCCTTTAGAGATATCCCGCTCACAAGGTAAAAGTTAACAGACGCGGAACGGACGGACGGACACCCGACAGATGGACGGATAGACAGACAGCTTGGGTGACGACAATAGCCCATCAACCTATGAGCTGAGGGCTAAAAACGGCTGTACATGTACATTTGTCATGAAAATTTATATTTTTCATGAAATTTTCTATGTTTAGGAGCCGTAAAACAATCAAAAGTAGGTCAACCGGGACGAAACGCGAACTTGATCTGTAACTGGTCATTATCTGCATACACACCAAAAATCAGGCCAATATCTGCAGGTATTGTGAAAAAAAGTCCGTACATGTGTATTTGTCATGAAAATTTCTATTTTTCATGAAATTTTCTAAGTTAAGGTGCCGTAAATGGTCAAAAGTAGGTCAACGGGGAGGAAACGCGAACTCGATCTGTAACTGGTCAATATCTGCATACACACCAAAAATCGGGCCAATATCTGCAGGCATTGCGAAAAAAAGTCTGTACATGTGTATTTGTCATGAAAATTTCTAAGTTAAGGAGTGTAAAACGGTCAAAAGTAGGTCAACCGGGACGAAACGCGAACTCGAACTGTAACTGGTCATTATCTGCCATCACACCAAAAATCAGGCCAATATCTGCAGGCATTGCAAAAAAAAGTCCGTACATGTGTATTTGTCATGAAAATTTCTATTTTTCATGAAATTTTCTAAGTTAAGGAGCCGTAAAACGGTCAAAAGTAGGTCAACCGGGAGGAAATGCAAACTCGATCTGTAACTGGTCAATATCTGCATACACACCAAAAATCAGGCCAATATCTGCAAGCATTGCGAAAAAAAGTCCGTACATGTGTATTTGTCATGAAATTTTCTAAGTTAAGAGCCGTAAAACGGTCAAAAGTAGGTCAACCGGGAGGAAACGCGAACTTGATCTGTAACTGGTCATTATCTGCATACACACCAAAAATCAGGCCAATATCTGCAGGTATTGTGAAAAAAAGTCCGTACATGTGTATTTGTCATGAAAATTTCTATTTTTCATGAAATTTTCTAAGTTAAGGTGCCGTAAATGGTCAAAAGTAGGTCAACGGGGAGGAAACGCGAACTCGATCTGTTAGTGGTCAATATCTGCATACACACCAAAAATCAGGCCAATATCTGCAGGCATTGCGAAAAAAAGTCTGTACATGTGTATTTGTCATGAATATTTCTAAGTTAAGGGGCTGTAAAACGGTCAAAAGTAGGTCAACCGGGACGAAACGCGAACTCGAACTGTAACTGGTCATTATCTGTCATCACACCAAAAATCAGGCCAATATCTGCAGGCATTGCAAAAAAAAGTCCGTACATGTGTATTTGTCATGAAAATTTCTATTTTTCATGAAATTTTCTAAGTTAAGGAGCCGTAAAACGGTCAAAAGTAGGTCAACCGGGAGGAAATGCGAACTCGATCTGTAACTGGTCAATATCTGCATACACACCAAAAATCAGGCCAATATCTGCAAGCATTGCGAAAAAAAGTCCGTACATGTGTATTTGTCATGAAAATTTCTATTTTTCATGAAATTTTCTAAGTTAAGAGCCGTAAAACGGTCAAAAGTAGGTCAACCGGGAGGAAATGCAAACTCGATCTGTAACTGGTCAATATCTGCATACACACCAAAAATCAGGCCAATATCTGCAGGTATTGTGAAAAAAAGTCCGTACCTATTTTTCATGAAATTTTCTAAGTTAAGGAGCCGTAAATGGTCAAAAGTAGGTCAACGGGGAGGAAACGCGAACTCGATCTGTTACTGGTCAATATCTGCATACACACCAAAAATCAGGCCAATATCTGCAGGCATTGCGAAAAAAAAGTCTGTACATGTGTATTTGTCATGAACATTTCTAAGTTAAGGAGCTGTAAAACGGTCAAAAGTTGGTCAACCAGGACGAAACGCGAACTCGAACTGTAACTGGTCATTATCTGCCATCACACCAAAAATCAGGCCAATATCTGCAGGCATTGCAAAAAAAAGTCCGTACATGTGTATTTGTCATGAAAATATCTATTTTTCATGAAATTTTCTAAGTTAAGGAGCCGTAAAACGGTCAAAAGTAGGTCAACCGGGAGGAAATGCAAACTCGATCTGTAACTGGTCAATATCTGCATACACACCAAAAATCAGGCCAATATCTGCAAGCATTGCGAAAAAAAGTCCGTACATGTGTATTTGTCATGAAAATTTCTATTTTTCATGAAATGTTCTAAGTTAAGAGCCGTAAAACGGTCAAAAGTAGGTCATCCGGGAGGAAATGCAAACTCGATCTGTAACTGGTCAATATCTGCATACACACCAACAATCAGGCCAATATCTGCAAGCATTGCGAAAAAAAGTCCGTACATGTGTATTTGTCATGAAAATTTCTATTTTTCATGAAATTTTTCTAAGTTAAGGAGCCGTAAAACGGTCAAAAGTAGGTCAACCGGGACGAAACGCAAACTCGATCTGTAACTGGTCATTATCTGCATACACACCAAAAATCAGGCCAATATCTGTAGGCATTGCGAAAAAAAGTCTGTACATGTGTATTTGTCATGAAAATTTCTATTTTTCATGAAATTTTCTAAGTTAAGGAGCCGTAAAACGATCAAAAGTAGGTCAACCGGGACGAAACGCTAACTAGATCTAAAACTGGTCAATATCTGCATACACACCAAAATTCAGGCCAATATCTGCAAGCATGCGAAAAAAATTCCGTACATGTGTATTTGTCATGCAAATTTCTATTTTTCATGAATTTTTCGAAGTTAAGGAGCCGTAAAACGGTCAAAAGTGAGTCAACCGGGACGAAACGCAAACTCGATCTGTAACTGGTCATTATCTGCCTACACACATAAAATCAGGCCAATATCTGCAGGCATTGCGAAAAAAAGTCCGTACAACTGTTTGATTTCGGAAGGACGGAATGACGGACATGGGTAAAACTATATGCCCCGGCCACTTTGTGGCGGGGGCATAAAAAAGACAACTCAGTGGCTTTTCTTTCCAATATTTTGTTGAAAATGTGACATTTATGAGAATTATATATATATATATATATATATATATATATATATTTATATATATATATATATATATATATAAGAGAGTTCCGCTGTGATAGTAAGCTTGTACACAGGAGATTTTCAAAGTATATAGGTCCCAGTGGAGGACTTTTTAGGCCTTGTAAGGGAAGAGAAGAAATATTCAATTTCGCTAGAGAAAATTAATGGCTTACGACAATGTGATATACTGTGTAAGTTTTTTTTTTTTTTAACTGGTATGACTGATATTTGGTGTTTTTACGTTAACAGATGAAGTGGATGCTGCTCACTAAATAAACATGTTACTTTACCATATATGTGTTAAGCGTAATGAACAAACCCGGAATATATGTCAATATGATAATTTAATGACATGGACATACATGTTTTTCAAATGTATTCATATGTGCATATACTGTCCTTTTTTTCAATGTATCTTTTTCAACCTATAATAATCTATTATAATCGAACGTTAATTAAAGATTCACTTTTTACAAGGCACCCGCACTTCATCATGTATTTCGTCTTTCTTAACTAAACAAATCCGCTAAGGTTGGTCAATAAAAACGAGGGTTCATGTTGTGTCTTTCAGACAGATTGAACTATAATGACTATCGCCCGACACCCACTAATATGGCTCTGCAAGCTCCAGTAAAATACAATTAGCTCAGCTGCTATGAATACGGTTCGTCGGTAAAAAGAACAGACCTTATCTTATAAACAATTGCTACAGGGATAAACGTAAGTCAACGAAAAAGAAACAAGATTAAAAAAAAATATATGACAGGGAGGTACATGTTATTTTGCCGACATACAGGAAATACATATAAATTCGGTTCCTCATAATGGCAAAAGGAGCCCATATAAGCGTGTTTTATAGCTGATCAGAACAACAGAAGAAATTGCTGTCCAAGGTATTCTTGGAAGAGGAAACACAACTGAGGTTAACGTCTTATGGTTATGATAATTGAGAAGTTACAGCCCATGTCTATCCCTAGAATCCGATCTCCTAAAAAATTACTTTAGTAGCCAACCTAAAGGAATATATGATACAATCTCTTAAACGGCCTTTGCCATCGCTAAATTCCTTCAATCAATAATCAGTTACTCTATAAACCGATTTTGTAGGTCATATTATGTTGCTGTGCACGTGAACAATCACCGTTGAGTTTGCTTTTGGGTAGAGTTTCGAATTTGAGTTTTCCTACATAATAGCAATTGGTAAACTAACAAATGCAAAGTGAAAACCATAGGGAACAGTAATAACACGCACACACATATTTACATATACAAAGAACATAAATTCTGGTCATATATATATATTTACCTTGCTGGAAATTAGGCCCTTTAACTACACTATTTTTTCCTCTTGAAATATAACTGATAAAAATTTTTATAACAAACAACAGGTGGATATGAAGAGAAAGTAAACTATAGATATTATATTTTCCCTTGGCCACATTGGTTTTTATGACGTCCCATGTTACCGACTTTACTCACAAAGTCAAGAACGGGCTTAGATAAATTTTTGTTGAAGGCTCGGGTACACACAGGGAGCAGAAAATTCTCGATGGCGGGGGTACCAGAATAGGACAGGACTATATATAATTATCTGAAAAATCATTAAAATAGTTTTATCAATCAAACAAAGTAATCTATAGAAACGACTACGAATCTGAAACGTTTTATTTCATTCGTCTAGAGAAATGAGCTCCAAATGAAACGATCAATCACTAAATATATTAGGTCAGTCAGTTTTTTAGGCCCTGTTTATTTTAGGTCCTGTGGCATGGATGACAAAGTTGCGATTAAGGAGTTTCAAACCACGTGACAAACACAGAATTCGTATTTTTGACTGGCAGGCTTGGCCTATTAGGTACTGAGACCATATATTTGAATAACAAATCCCAAAACATGGTGTGTCTTAAAAGCTGACCTATAAACTTAGGGTCAATAAGTTCACTCACTTTTTTTATCTATATTTTTATGTACCAGCAGGTCACTCGCTTGGGGTTAGGCTGAATTAACGTAGCTGTTAATAAATTGCGCCGTGATAGCCGCTTAGGGGCTATAGCCAGGGGCGTAGCCAGGATTGAGGGAGGGGAGGGGGCCATGATATGATCAGTGGCAGATTCAGAAATTCGAGAACGGGGGGTGGGGGGGGGGGGGGGGCGCGAATATGTATGGGTATTATGAAAACTATAAGTGTTATATATGTGTGTATATGTATGTATACTATACGTCATATATTTTAGTATAGATGTTTTTATAGATTATTTTTTATTTGTTATGAACAATGGTTTTCATGTTAATTACAGGTACATGGGAAGGGTATGGGAGGGGGTATTCCCACATTGGGAAATTATTTGAATATGCAATTTAAAGAGGACATTTTGAAGCAATTTCCCCCCCCCCCCCCAAATATGAAGATTTTCTTTTATTGAAAAATAAAATGTTCCCTTATGTCTTTGCGTTATATAGTCAAACTGTAGAGAGGTTCAATATTTTACATTTATATTTTTTTTCAAAATTAGGATGTAGAATTTCAGTCGTTTTTAACATGTTAAAGTCAATGGCGCAAAGACGCATTTACGTTTATAACTTGCAAAATATTATCTTATAAATGTAATGCTTTGAGTAAATAACTGATATGGTGAAGTCTTAGTCTTGTTTTAAACTTTGCATTTTACTGGGGCCGTGGTCTCGACAGCACACAGGTTTCATAAGAGTACAGATCGCGAGTCTGAGTACCGGTACCACCTGAGGAGCCGTAAGATGGTTCACGGTCGACCCCAACCAGGGTTTGCTGCTCTGCAGAACAATAAATATCCTGTTAATAAATATCCTCATCCTCAATTAATGAATTTGAAAGTAATAAACTGCAAATAACTTTAAAAAAATCTAATTTTTAATTAATAAAAAGAAATGTGAAAAATAAAAATTAATCACAAAAATTGGGTAATTAGATAAAATGAGAAAAATTGCAGATCAACGGGGGCGGCATGCCTAAAGCGCCTCCTCTGGATCCACCACTAATAGCAAAGGCAACTTAATGCATATATATATATATATATATATATATATATATATATATATATATATATATGCACATATATATAGTATTAGACTAAGTGAAATAACAAAAGGACGTTCAGTACTGGGTGCGACCCGGGGGGGGGGGGGGGTTGGGGCATGGCCCCCTGCGGCCCCCCTCTGGCTACGCCCCTGGCTTCGTCAAATAATGTCGAACTTTTCAGGATTTATTGTAAATATGGCAAATCGAAGCTCTTTTGTTAACGTTACTCATGGAATAAACATTACTTAAGTTGCGTGCGGGCTTATATGTGTGAAAGGAGTGAACGGGGTAAATTTCGGGGCGGCACTTGTCCGGAGGAATTGTCCTGTTGGCGTCCAGACTACACTCAAGAATAAAGACGTTGGGTCATTAGTCACTGAGGGTATATTTTCACGGTGTTATGTACTGTGCTTGCGACGCTTCAGACAAAAAACATACTGTTTTTGGCTTTGTTGTTCGCGAGAGTTTCAAAATCGCGATATTTGCGATAGTAAATTATCGCGAAAATAAAACCTTCGTGAAGATGCTCTATCATCGAGGGAATGTCAAAATATGCCTATTATAAATAACATAAGAACTTATATATATTGTTACGGTTCTCTTTTACACGGCAAATCTGACAGGCCGAACTATAACACAAAACCTCAGACACATATTCTCAAATAAAGGCAACAAAGGTTTAAGTGCAAAAATGGTGCTATATTATATACAATATTTACAACAACAAATATATTATAAGAATTAATACAAAACGAATATTAAACAAAGTCTCTCGAAAGGGCTGCAACTAAATAAATACTTCACTGAAGTCCAAATGTACAACTGAAGATTATCAGGTCCATAGTAACACAACACAGAAATAAAAGTCCTTCCTCTTCACAAATCAAAGTCCATGGTTTCTCGTGGGGGAGACGACCCACAAATAAAGAAGCTCCTTTTCCCAGGGGTTGTCACGTTAACGTGAAAAATTCATGACCGAGTCCTCGCTGAAGGGCGGTGACGAGTCCTCTTAAAGCGGTAAAAGGCGTCAAAGTGGTTTTATTTCAATGAGGCAGCTAGTCAGCGACTGTACTCAATAGTTATCATTGTTCTGAAGTTGGAGTCCTCAATAGAGTCCACAATAGAGCGAATCCCATTGCAGGGAGAAAATTAGTTGATTGTCAAAAGGGCGAATTCCGTGCCTGCGACAAAAATAACAGTTGATTATTCAGCGGACGACGTTCTAAACAGCAGGGGGCGATCAAGAAGAACATTACAGGTGCGGCTGCAGAGGTTCACAACACTCCGGCGTCCACACAGAAGAGGAAAAGTCGTGTGATACAAAGGGGTCCACAACAATATATATAACTGTTTTCTATATGTTTGGTTCCCATTCATCTTTATAACAATTCTGCACAAATATGATTTAATCCTAATCCTACTCACGGAGCACCTGCACGGGATTAAACATCCCCCTCAAATATAGGAATAATCTAGATTCTAGATTCTATTATTTGTATGAAATAATGGGCAATAGGTCCAGAATATATGTGGGTTTGCATTTGTTGCAACCTTTTAAGGAACATTTTCCGAGACCCAATCCTTCTTTTAATGGTCACCTTGTGCAGTGTGCTTTAATCGACTGTTTTGTTTTTTTTTACTATAGTTAATTACAATGAGTAACTGAGCTTTTTTAAAGAGAGTCATACATTATCTGGGTTCACGTGAAGTAAAATAGCACTTTTGAAAGAAACCTATAAGGATTTAAATGCTGGCTTATCTAACTGAAGTCTAAAAATGGTGTATAAGCAGGGACAATCTCCCAACAGCAAAATACATGTTATCATTTGCTTCAATGTAGAAAAAAGCTGAACAATAAATCTCGGCAGCTTATGGATATTAAGGTGAGGGATCTTTGGATAGTTGATTCAGTATTAACACATTTCCATTGGTTTTCAATATACTGAATGTGCTAACATTGAATTAACAGGGCTTTGAAGAGCGGAATCTTTCCATAATCTACATTCGTGCTTCCCTTCACAGGTGTCTGTATGGTTTGGGCTGTCATGAACAATAATAAGAAATTCAAAACAGTCACCCTCTTTAAATAACTCTCCACCTCAGAGGGAACCAAATAGGGTATATCTGAGCAAAATTCAGAGTACACAGCAATGAATCACATGAGAAAATATCGTTTCCAACCTTACACAGGATCGGATACAGGGTTTTGGATAAGGGGTAAAACCTAGGAAGACAAAAATAACGTCAGGTCCGTGAAAGGTGGGGGGGGGGGGTAAGGTTTGAAAGCTACACACTTGGTTTGATATCATTGAATAATGCTGCCGCGAATGTTAAAAAGATTACATTAGTTCAGACTTTCGATAACGTTTAATTAAAATCCGATATATCATATAACGTTGGGACATATACACACACGGGGCGGACAGAAATGGGTATAAACAGGTTCCCTCTGAGTTAGCAGGCTATATATCCTTTCAGGGAAACACTGCAGACTGTTCATCACTGAGGAAAACACTCCAGACTCTTCATCGCTGATGGAAAACACTTGTTACAGATGCTCCTTTCATGGTGTGCAGCGGTCTTACAGATGATTGTTTTATTGTGCACACGGATATTCCATGTGTTGTTGGCATTTGGTTCGTGTAGCACGCGTAGCTCGTTGCCGTGGCAGCATCGCCCGGCCGGGCCGGGCTGGCCCACGTGTGAACCCTGACACGGCGTTCTCTGTTCGAGATGTTTCCTGTAGCGTATGTACTCTGTATTATGTATTATTCTTTTCGATTGTTCGTGAAAGGGAATTTTCTAGAGTTTTCGGATGAGAAGCTATAAATAGGGGCTGTGGTTTTAGAGCCGAGAGGGAGGTGAGAGAATATTCCAGCGGACAGAGAAGTATGTCAGTTTGTGGGACCCGTTCCGATATGTGCGGCAATTATAGATTTTCTTCTGGATTTGTGACGGATCTTGTTTTCTCTTCAGTTTACTCTCGGGATTGTTACAAGAGCTTTACATTGGACTGTTATTCTCTGAGAAGATTTGTGTGAACTAGCTGTTCATCTGAATTACATGCTTTAAAGGACTTTTCGCTGTGACAGTGGTGGTATCCAGGTACTGTGCACTTCGTTTAAAAGGCTTTGTGATAATATTGATTTGCTGTTATACTGTTATTGTACTGTGTAATTGTATTGATTTAGTGTACTGTAATGTTAGGGTTGTTTTAAGAATAAATTATAATTATTTGTTAAAAAAAAACACTGACTTCTTTATTCATGTTCATCACTGATGGTAGAAAAATTTATCCCTATAGAAGATCCGCAAGCATGCGACTGTGGGTGCATTAACTTCAAATGTATTACTGTCACATGACTAACATCATGCACTATCGATCAAAACCAATCAACAAAACTGTTGCACAACTTTAAATAATAACAACATAACGATAAGTTGGGGGTAATTAATGTCACATTTAATGAGACAAACATCCTCCAAACCTCCAACCAGGCTGAGCGAATTCTTTACATAACTGCCGCTGCCAACACTTTCGACAATTTTATCTTGTTCTTGACCATGGGACCATAAATATATCGTTCATACGCCGATGATTTCCAGTCCCCTTGCATCTTAATGAGGTGAGGAGGGACCCCAGAGGCGAACGCGAATGAACTTCCTCCCCTGCGGAAGCTGTTGCCAGAGTACTCCGATTTTCTCAAACCACATGCTGAAATGACAACTGATAAAGCCTTTACAAAAGCACAATAGGTCATTGGAACATAACAGGATTTAGACATGTATCCAAACAGTGGGTCACGGTCACATGCACACGGTGTTGCTGCAATCATCAGCCTAATTGCTTGCACATGGTACAGTAGGGAATTCGGAACCGCCACCAATGGTATTTTCACGTTCACAACACTGTAATGTTTTTGTATGTTTCACATGTAAAATAACACCCGCCTCCCCGAGCACTAAATCTCTCCTGCATAAATGTTTGTTTGGGTCATGCAAGGCTTGAGATTTACACAACAGTGTAGACTTGAGGCAAAAACTGAAGAAGGCCACTAATCACACAGCCCATAGCGCTCTGTCAAAACTGGAACTCATATCTAATTGTTTACCAATTAATTTTAAAATTTCTATGGTCATTGGTAACTTTTGGTTTGGTGGCGGGGCTGTTAGCCGTGAAATGCCTCGCTTGATCATGCGCAGTCGCCAAATATCTAGCGGCGATGGGAATCCTGCATCCAGATGTACGTGCGAGGAATGTTGCGCACCTACAAATATTTGTAGGAGAACACGGTACAGGTGTCAGATTGAAATAAATGCAGAACCTCAGGTAAGCTCTTAACTAAGATGTATACGTCCTCTTAGTGGATTCGGCGAAAGCGGACTGTTCATATGTTTTTCGCGCATTGTCCAGCATTTTAAGTTGCCTTGAAATTCCACCTTCAAAGATAATGCCTTGAATTTATTGTCATATGAGGTAAGGTTCTGTTTGTTTCGGCACTATAATCTTGTTTCCACTGTGAAAGCCACTCACGGGTTACTTGTTGACCTTTGTATGTATGCAGCCTATTGAAAGCGTCTGCCAAAGTGTTTTCCACGCCCGGAATGTGTTTCGCTTTGAAGTAACAATTATAATGCACATATATCCAAAACAGTTACTGTTGACAATTTTGGGCCATCGTATTTTTTACATGCCTTTGTTAACGGTATTAACCACAACGGAGTTATCACAGTAGAACACTATATGTTTGTTGCGCCAATGTTCTTTCCAGCGCCTAGCCGACAGTAACAGCGTGAAAAGTTCCTTTATATTAATGTGCTCCTCTGCCACTTCTGAGAAATCGGCTTCCCAGGCACAATAAAACCAGTCGGTAAAAAAAACACCTGCACCCGCCTCATTACATGCGTCTGTTGACAAACACGTTACTGGCCATCTATGAAAAATGCGGTGATGTTGAAATTTCTGCTAAAATTTGCCCAGAAGTCTGTATCTGTGCGCGCCTGTTTTGTAAACCTAATGTAGTGATAAGGCCGTTTCACGCGTTTTCAAAGGTCAGTTAAATGACGCACGTGTGTCCGGCCATCGCGCACAATTTTAGCTGCCCACTGCAGTTTGCCGACCAAAGACTGTAATTGACGCTTCGTAGCCTTCCGCAAGTTTTGCCACTTTCCGAATATTGCAACAAGATCTTTAAGTTTACAGCTCGGAAGACACAATTTTCTGGTTTTACTGTTCACTTCAACTCCTAAAAAGGTAATGCGCTGTGTTGGGCCAAACACTTCACTGAAATTTATTGTGAAACCAAGTTGTTGTAATAAGTCTTGTAGACATTCGTACGCTTCCCAGCAGCGGTGGCGTGAATGTTCTATAAGGATGAAATCATCCAAGTATGCGCATGTATTGCAAAACCCCGCCTGTGCATCATTCGGACAACAGTTTGCGATAGTATGTTAAAAATACATGGACTCGTAGATGTACCGAACGGCAACTTACTATCAAACATGTAAACGGTATTATTCGTCGCTTTAAAAGTCCACATTAGACCAGTAAAGGGGTAGCATTCTGAGTGTATCGGCACAGATCTATATGTCGACTGAAGGTCTATCTTTGCCATAAAAGCATTGGGTTCTATCAAACTGACAATATTATCTAGTGTTTCATAAGTAAAGGTATCGGGGTGCGAATAATTGTTAAGGGCCGTGTCCACTGGTCTGGAACAATCATGTATCAGTCTCACTTGACCTGGCTTTTCCTTTGGTATGGCGCCTAATGCTGACACTATACGTGGTTTAAAATCTGTCATAATGTAATTTACCCTGATGTATTTCCTTTAAAATTTGTTGTTCAACTATTTTTACATTACGTGGGTCTACAGCCGATTTATAATTTCTGCATTCTACATCTTTGACATCAGTAACATTTCCAACTATACGGAACCCATTTAAAATGCCATCTAACAAATAATCTTGATCTACATCACCTTTCAGATCTCGTTTCCAAACATGTATATGTTGACACAACGGACTTGCATGAACGTGCGCGAACTGCTGTTCCCAGGACGGTGGGAAGGGACGGTTTTGGTTTCCTGCATATTCACTCCTGGGGTTATTACCAATCATGGGATCTCTCTGCCAGAAGAATCAACGGAACGACGTTTTGTGTTCACACGAACACCACTGCTAGTTTTTTTGCTTTCATATTTGGATGTTTTTTTGTCCTACATTACTGAAATGAGGTGTATTTTATCTGTTCCTCACTTGAACCCTTCTTTTGCCTGATATTTACGGTATTCATTGTCAAACTGCATAACTGACGGGGTAGTGTTCTGTTGTGCATACTCGCCAAGCTTCTCATTATATCGCAAATATGCAAGTATGTCGGTTACATTTGACAGCCGCCCGGACTGTATTAAACTTTTTTTTTTATATTTTTTTTTTTGGTTGAGGTAACCGCCTCCATTTTATTAATGCTGACTTGTCTAAATCTTAACCTTAGTATGTACATCTGCAGGGTTTCCATTTCGGTTTGGGACTACTTGAAGGGGCGGTAGCACTCGCTTCCTATCATTTTTTTATCCTGGTGTCACCCAGGACCCGCAGGTGCGGTAGACTGCTGCGCCTGAGGGATCTTGGCGTGTAATCATACCCATTTGATACACGGCATTGGGGCACAGCCTTCCCATTAAGCCTGCAGAGCGCTCACCCTGGGTAGGGGCCGACCGTGAAAAACCTCACCGCCTCAGCTGAGATTCCAACCCACGATCTCCCGGCTTTGAGTCCTGCGCTCTAACCCTGAGCCACAGAAGCCGGTTGACTGTATTAAACTTTGCATAATACGTGAGTTAGCCCAAATCCATTGGGCTAAAGTTACATATTCTACTTTTGATTTACCCCTCTGTGTTCTAATGAAAAGTTGAGCAGAACCGGCGGTAGCCAGTTCTTGTTCCTCCGACACATCTACACTTCCCCTTATAGCAGAGACAAAGTCTGGGAAAAGTAATGGTTTTAGCTCACCCGATTTTTACCAGCTTGGAGCAGTTGGTCAAGTTCACAAGTGTCACGATCGTCCAACGAGGCAAGCGCAGCAGGTAGTGCGTCATCTCCGAGTGACTTCATCAACTCGTTCAAAACCTTTTCCTTTGCCAGTGATTTTGTTGTTACTGGTTGCTGGCCCTTACTTTCTTCCGGCATGGCAGACTTTGTGTTTAGTTCTTTAATACCGAGTTTAAAGGCAGTTCGTTGTCCAATGTTTAAATTCATTTCTAAAATATCTTGGTTTGTGTTTAATTCTTTAATACCGAGTTTAAGGCCAGTTCGTTGTCCAATGTCAAATTAATTTCTAAAATATCTTGGTCCGTTAACGACAACAGAATTCTTTCGTTCCAAATACTATTTTCTTTTAATTTTGCGACAGTTGATGCTTCCAAAACGACAGTTTCTGCCCATTTTTCTAATTCAATTTTTATGTCTGCCATGCCGGCGGTCTGTACACGTCGACGTGCCTGAAGAAACCAGCGCAATTCTGTTACAGGGCATGCCACAGACACGCCTGTATGAAGGCAATGAACCGTGACAAGACTAAGCCGCCCATTGTTAGAGTCCGGCCCGAGGTCTCCCGTTTGATAAAATTGCAAATAATATCTTCAATTATTTTTCACGTTAATGCAAATGCTTTCATGTTGTTTTTAATGAAAGCTGACACCTAAGTTTATGTTAACCATAGGAAACTTCAAAGGAAATAACCTGGGATCCAATACCAAAATATTCCGCCGTTTAAAGAATAATAGTGTTGTTCATAAGCGTGCTTTATCCTTTAAGCATGGACAAGCGTGGTGCTGAAGCTGGCATATAAAACAATAGCAATCGGTGTCTCTTTAAGAAAAGATATTACATTAATCTTCCTTTTTTATCGTATTAATCAGCTTTAATCAAGTTGGTCCATTAACAAGAACACATCAACAAAAGCAGATTTAAAACTTTCGAAGCAGTAGGGGTATAAAGATCGAACGGTATAATAATTTCAATTATAACATTGGAACGGTGTGAAAGGTAGTAATGAGACGTCTTATCAAATTACATGGCCAGCTGGAGAGATAAATTAGAACCAGATCTACGTAGAAGCAAACTAGGCGTGCTTTCTATTGTTTTTTTTTTTAGTATTTAAATATTCTCTTTACAATAATACATCCGGGATACGGGTAATTCAGGGTAATGAATACTGTTACTACCCTTGAATAACCATTGTTATCTATATTGAATATCTTATTTCTTTTGATGAATTATAGGTTAGGTTTAAGAAAAGAATATTGTTTTTTTTGCAATGTACACGTCAGTTTCAAGTTACATTAAGAGCAGCTGACGTTTCTGCGCTTCCCATGTAATTTTTCAACACACACAAACAAGGAACGAACGCGGCTTCATTTGCGCGCACTGGAATATGTGTACTTATATCAAGAAAATCAGTAGATTGTTAAAGATATGTATTAATCACCCGGTGTCACCAAAAAAATGTTACCAATGCACATCCTGTTTCACGAATCATACTGATAAAATGGCATAAACTTCAATCGGAGGAGACTAAGACCTATACAATTAATGTGTCCATAAAATGTCTAGGTAATTTTATATCCGATTGTTACCATCAGTTTACATTGCACTGTCATATACTGAAGACTGTCTATTTTATTCATAAAGTGCCTAAGTTCTTTTATATTGAATGGTTCCCATTAACTCGCGTTGAATTTTAATATATAAAAGTCGTAATTTAATTTGCAAAACGTAAATGTGTCATTTTCTATAAAGATTGTACTGGAAAATGTCCCCAAGTTATACTTCAAAACAGTCCTTCGATATATAAAAGACATACTCATTTTGTCAGAAAAACTTCAGTGGTTACTGGAATTCCACTCGTGTTTTCTTATCCCTCCTGTGCGCAAACTATGCATAACTTTCTCAAAATTTTTATTGTTATATAATATACAGTCTTTAAAGGTGCTCTGGGAAAATGCACAGTCCTAAACACACATCATAAAGGCTAACTTTTTCATTTTTTTTTCTAATTTAATCTTCAAAAGCTAAATCAGCAGCTTTGTCTGGATGATAGAAGAAAATATGTCAAGTACCTTCCCAGCTAGCCTTAACAGTTACTTCAACGTTGTAATGAAATTTCGTGTTTCAGCCCGGGTAACGATTTCCAATAATAGTAAAGTGACGTGATTCAGGAATGTTTTCCTGTAGTAATATTCAACTTTTTTCCACAAGAAACGTTGCAAAAAGGTTAACCCAACCTAACAAAAACGTGTAAAATGTTATCAGAACGGTTTGTTAACATTTAAATAAGGTTAATTGTTTCCACAGTTATCTGACAGCGTGACAGTATCGCCGCGAAATGGTGATCTAACTGTGTCTCGACGACGTTCTCACAACGCCTTTATCAACACACTTAAATGTCTGGTTTTAACATCTATGCAACGCTTTAGGGACATGTAAAAGGATCTGATATATTTATATAGATCAGAGATCATTTCATGTATAAGGGTCTTTCTAACATATGCTTGAGCCTGCTGGCGAGGTAAAATATTTTCGCCTATGTCAGTTAAGTTGGAATACGTGTAAACTACTTTACGCAATCAAGGTAAGAATAGATGTTGATGGAATTTTTTAGAGAGATAAGGTAACGTCCAAAGAACAAAGTTATCTAGGACACAAACTGTTACACTTTAGAAATAATCAGGGTCACATTAAGACAGATGTGTTTCAAAGTGTAATTTTCCATTGTGATTCAGGCCGGTTCCTTATCCCGGGTAGAATACGACCATTCTTTGGTATTAGACTTGCAAGGTTTGTCTTACTACTATAATACTGACCCCTTGCCAATATGTACAATATTTGGGACTTTTGATACGGGAAATCGAGTGAGGTATCCATGTAGGCCTCGAATACAATCAAGTTACAACTTTTAAAATCCTGCAGTACTCGTGAAAAGTTTGAGCAAGCAAACGGATTATTTACAGAAAGGATACTAATCACCTGAAACATTTCATTCGTCTTGTGAACGGATCAATCACTAAAATTATAAAGAATACATTTCGCCAGGTGCTCGTGAACCAGTTTATAATGAGTCTTGTGGTAGCTTTATGTGTAACTGATGACAGCGCTGAAGGCGAAGGAGTTCCAAAACACGATACGCAGTCAGAATGCACACTTTTGACCGGCGGGCTTGAGCATTAAGGTTCAGAGGCCATGTGTCTTAATTAAGAACCTCGATTTAGCGATTGATTTCGTGAACTTTTCGGATATAGAAGCAAGGATATTATAAATCTACTACAGCAACTTGTCTTTAAGAAAACTCGTTGGTGTGGGATACAGTATCGGGATGAGGTATCTCCGCACAATATTTATTTCAGGGGGTATTGCCGTTTTAAGAGGCTTTATCCAATTATTTATTGAGTCTGATATTTAGACATCCAGAATCGGATATTAAGACTGTTCTGAAATGATAAAATGTCTTTGGGATTAAGCAGATGTCAAGGTTAATAATAATCATTTAAAAAATGTCCAATCTATTATTTAACTCACGGTTGTGTAGAATTGTTTTAAAAATCTAAATTCACTCATTCCTTTTGCTGGTGGGAAGAGAACAGATATGTCTGCCGTGCATACCTGATAACATAAACATGGTGACATTTTTTCTACATAATCAGTTATGAGTATTAGATCATGATCGGGGTTTTGCGATTTGTACATATTGATGCTTTGAAGGCAGGGAGAGACTCAGGATGGGACTGATAATCACAGGTCACAGTGGACGCTCCTGATGCTTTTCAGGAGCTTTCAGGATAACTCGGAGTTAAGAGGTTCTTATGAAGTATTACGATGTTGTATAGAGACCAAACAGGTAAAAAAAATAGTTGAAGCCCAAGACCCTAAAGTGATGCCATACATCCGAGAAAGTATGCAAATTCTAGTCATATGCAAATCTTAAAGTTCACCGAGTCCAGAGTGCTTTAAGTGACTTATTGAGATGTAAAATAAACACATGTATGAGTTCAGCATCACGTAGACTGGTGGTGCTATAAATGATTGTTACTAATAAATTCGGTCTATTGCTGAGGCTAACTTAGACAACTTCACCTGACAGAGCGGTCTCCAGAATGTGTAATCCATTGTGTGTTTATTGTTTACATATGAAAGTACCGTTGCATAGTTTAGCAAATTGGAAATAAAATCGGAGTCTCGACAAAACTTTTGCATGTTTTGTTTACCTAGAAATAAGATGTAGTTTACTTATTCTAATAACTGATTACCCCTTCCGCTGGGCGCTATCGGACTTTGGTGTCTACAGTGTGTGTCGTTTAGTAACTCAGCTTGGAAAGAAGGTCTTTTCTAATGATTCATCACGGTTCACGTAAAAGAAAAAGATACCTTTTAAAAGAATATTTTCATGTAATGTTTAAAGTTGACCAACCCAGTTAGAGTATACAATAGTTCATATGCATCAACAACTTCTCAACGGAATCAAGAATGTTATTGGTTGCTTCCATGTAGACAATATTAAATAATAAATTACCTTGGAGGCTGGCGGATACTGAGGCGTTAGATCGTTGATTCATAGTAAATTGATTTCCATTTGGTGAATATAATATTGTACGTATTTACACTTATTTGTAAGACTTGGGAGCGAGATAACACACTGTGTCTTCATGTTTCACTTCAGTTCAGTCTGTTTGTTTGGGGCTGTAAGGAACATGGATGCGATTTTAAAAACAGTCATCCTTTGGAAAGGGAACTGACTCTTTGGTTCAGCTTGTATTTAATCACCTATCCGCTGTCTCAGAATATGTGGCCAAGTGATCACTGTCAAAATGTGTTCAGGTTCCGGCCTACCAGTAAACTGTCACTGCAATCCTTATATTCTATTTCATTGTGACATTTACACAGACAAGGCTTATAAACATATATAAACTCTTTTCCCTTTGATATATTATTTTATGTCATTTGAGGAAGACAAATAAAGCTGCCTGTTACGGATATGCTTCATGTATTCCTACATGTACGTATGAGTCTTGAATAAATGTTCAAATAATTGTTACATGTTTATTTGTACCTATATTTATTACAATATAAATGAAACAAATAATAGAGGAGCACTATTTTTCCTAAATTCATGTTCTAATTTTACATATCTTCATAAAAGCCATATTTTTGTTTCTTCTAAATATTCCGCTTGTAACTTTAAAATATAAAACTGGACGCTTATGCAAAAATTACGTTCTTAGTTTGCAATACTTTTGAATGTATTTACATTATCGGTAATAGACCGCCAAACGAGATGTGTTCAATGCTGCGCCTAAATACAGTGTTATTAAACGCGTTATTTTTGTATCTATGTTGTTACAGGTGCTCTTTTTATTGTATGGCGCCCTCGCCGGGCCGTTTGTTACATTCTATGTTTAATCCGTACTGGTTAAACTCTCGTTGTCATGTTAGCCTTGGGTTTTCACACCTGGCCGAGGTCACGCGATGAGCCTGGTATGTAGAGATACACAGCGCTGTTTTTCTTGAGAATTCCTGAATCGCGTGTTTACTGTGTTGTGCAAGATCTTATAGACTGTTCGAGAAGTGGAAAATTCTCGCCTTGGGGTGTGAAGGTATATAAAGGGGCTAAATCTTTGAAAGGGCAGAGTGAGCAGCAGAGCAGATTTCAGCGGACGCAGAAGCGTGTGTCAGTTTCTAAGACCTTATCCGACGAATGCGGCAATTATAGATTTTCTAAGACTTTCTCCTGGATTTTATGCATTTGGGCTTCAGTTTACTTTCTGGATTGTTACAAGAGCTTTACACTGGACTGTCATTCTCCGAGAGTATACATTTAAAGAACTTTTATACATTTGGACTTCAGTTTACTTTCTGGGTTGTTGCAAGAACTTTCCACTGTACTGTCATTCTCCGAGAGTTTACATTTTAAGAACTTATCCTTGTGGCGGTGTTGGTATCCAGGAACTGTACACATTATTTTTCTGTGTGATTGTATTGAGTTGTTGTTATACCGCTGTTTTACTGTATAATTGTATTGATTTAATGTATTGTAATGTTAGGGTTGTTTTAAGAATAAATTATGGTTATTTGTTAACTAAAAACACTGAATTCTTTATTCATTCCCCTAGACACACTGCCTAGTGTTACAAAATCTGATTTATTATCTCCATTACTAAATTTGTGTTCATCACGCATACGTTATCTGTTTATATTAGGTTCCGTAACAATGTTTATATGTCAAACTTTTCAGGATAAAAGAAAAATATGACATTGATGTAGCTTGATGAACATTTCTCATGGAATAAACATTGTTTAAATTACGAATGGGCTTTTTACCTCCTATGTTTGGAACGGAGTGTACGTACCCGGTGTATTTATGTCAATTTGAGGATTTTGTTACATCGGTGTATTTCTTATTTCTGTTTCATGTTCGTTTATTGTAATGAACTATATAACTTTTAATATCTAAATTAATTTGACGTTCTGAAAGAAAATCCATCTTGCCAATGGCAAGTATTTACGGAAGCAGGCCTAAACGTAACATGGTGGCATATAAAAACGAGTGTTCATGTTGCGTCTATACAGAAAAAGGACATCCCTTTCAGACAGATGGGGCTATAAAAATTGCCAGACCCCACCCGATGTAGCGCTGCTAGTTCAAGTAAAATACTATTGATTCATCTGCACTGAGTATTGTCCAAACAATGCCAGCGAGGAAACAACAGAATTGTGTTCCTGTTAAGAAGTCTTAAGGGATACACGTTTGTCAACATAAAAAACAAGATTTTTGTAATCATTTTATTTCATAATGGAAATGAACATGTCAATATGCTGAGATACGGGACATGACATATGCATTCGCGTCTTTGTGACTTAGAAAGGGAAAATATATTGATTAGAAACTGATATTGAAATTGCCATCCAAATCAAGTTTTCTCGGAAGTAGGAACACAAATGAAGCTGGCGTCATTAGTCCTGATACTGAAGAAATTACCACCGAGGGCTTCCCACGGAATACGAGACTGGTTTCGGTTTCTTCAACGAACCATTCATAATAGCGAACCCAAGCGAACCTTCAAAACAATCTCTTCTACAGTTTTTGATTTCGGCTAAACCATGCAGTCAATAATTATTCAGACAAGAAGGCCTCAAGCAAAGTGATTTTATTCATTTCTCCATAACATGTTGCTGTGTACGTGTACAAATATAGTTGATTTCGCCAAATACAGTTTGATATATCCTACAATATAGCACTGTAAATGTTAAACTAACAACTGCAAAGAAAGCCACAGGAAACAGTATTCACTCACATATGTCGAGGCCTAAATCTGGTCGAACTTAAAACTGGGCCATCCAAGATAAAAATATGATGGAGGTTAGTCCCCATATCAGTCCTGATTTTGAAGTCAATCATGCATTTATTATTGTTTTTCTTTGTGAAAACCCATTTAAAATGTCCCATCAGATTTTCAAGAACAATAGGAAGATGGATGGTCCTGATGTTTGGTTCAACGAATAATGCTAAAATTAAGTAAGACGACAAGGGAAATATACTTAGTAAAAACAATTTTGTTAGAAAATTGCGTAATTGGGTCCATCAAGCAAGTCTCAAAACCTTGTGCATACTGATTTAGGAGATGTTATTGTTTATTCAGTATGAATACGTTTCAGTTGGTTAATCCATTTACAGAATGTGCTAACACTGATTTGATAGAACTTTGAAGAGCGATACCATTTCACAATCAGCGTTTGTGCTTAATTTCAGTGGTATATATGTATCGGGCTTTCATGAACAAGAATAAGAAATTCAAATTAATCAACCTCAGTAAATCGGCTTTACTTCTTTAGCGCAGCTCGTTTTCAAACATAAATCAACCGTCTTGAGTCGGGTTGCATGCCAGGCCACATTTTCGGACTACACAAACAGTCACATAAGAATATGCATTTCTTACCCTGAACAGAAGTGGATTCAGGATTTTGGGCAGGGGGTGAAACTAAGAAGACTTATAAGAAAACCTCGGGTCTGAAAAGGGCGTTTTGTTTCTAGGAGACACAAATTCATTTGATATTTGTTGCAGCAAATCAAAATAATTGTGAAAGTTCAGGCCTTTTGATAAAACGCCATTTAAATCCGTAAATCATATAATATCATGAGATATACACAGGGTGGACAAAATGCTTATAAACGTTTTCCATTGAAATAAAATCTTACACATATTACGTATATAAGAAAAATACTGTAAACTATGCAGTCTAATGGAAGCCTAAAGATTGTACCAATCATATTGTAGATGTCATACTCAACTAACATTAATGCTAGGAAGGTGTGTACGCGAAAAATGTGCTTATAATTAGTATATTTCACAGGATTCTTTTAATTTGTGTGGCGTATATCAGGATGTCCGAGATGTAGTCTTATACAACACCAAAGTCCATTTACCCCTCCTCCATGTTATTTGGTTAATCAAGAAAATTATTAATGCCCCAGGAATAAAATGTAAATTTTCTTTTGATTCAGGTTTTATTTGTTTCCATGCCAAAAGCGTAAAGAAAACTGTCAGGGCATAATGGCAGACAAAAAATGAAGGAAAAAGAAAAAGCATTCTGGGTTTTTCACTGAAATTTTTCAAAGCAAAAATCATTTATCTCTTTCATAATGTCATGTATGAAAGCTGACATGTTAATTAGTGTAAACCACAGAACTCTTTAAAAGAAATTGAATCTGCAACTAAACCTAAAAATTAGAACGTCAATTCTAATGGGGAAATAGATTAAACACTTTAAACGCCCTGAGTATGATCTAACGGTAAGATGTCTTTGTATTACAACATGAGCATTGTCTGAAAGGTAAATTCAGGAATAATAAGACTTCTTATCAAAATACGTGGCCAATATCCGGAGTGATTTAGGGGAAAAGGGAACCGACCTAGACCTAAAGCAAACATAGCTTTATCTAGGTATCCGTATTTAAAACAACTCTTTCTATTTAAATCTGCTTATAGCTCAAGAAAAATATACTATTGCTTTAACTACTGTTGTCCATTCGTGGCCGGTAAAGTGAAAAAGAAGAAAGATTTGGTGACTTCTTCTCATTAACTATTGAACTGTTAAATTGACACGTGAATCAACAAAAGAAAGACACTATAAAATAATTTTATTTTATGACAAAAAGGTAGAATTTTCTTTGCAAACATACGGGAAATAACATAAAAATGCAGTTTTTTTACAGCGTGTATAAGATATATGTGTTTTAAAACTGATATAACTTAGCTTTGATAACCTCCGAAAAAATAGTCATCCAAACCAAGTTTCGGGAAAGCAGGAGCATGCACGAAACATTCGTCAAATGGTCTTGACAGTTTAACAGTTACCATTCGGGCCTACCTCCCCCCCCCCCCCCTCCGCAAAAAACAAAAGTGGTCTCGGTTTCTTTAAAAAAAGACCCTTAACAAAACATTTTCTTCAGCATCGTTTTATTCTCATTCTTGCAATTATTATTCGGACAAGGTGGTTGAGTGATTTTCTGAATTCCAGTAGGTCACAATGTTGTATGCTGGAGTACAAATATCGGTGAAACTGACATGTTATAATAATTTCCATGCTGGTTGCTATTTCTTTCACTTCTTTGATACCACTCATTATTTTTTTTTTCCTTAACAGATAAAACAAGTGCCTTTATCTTCCCGGTATATTACTCACCACAGGTTTGCCTTAATCTTTTACAATGAGTACCTGAACCGGATTAAAAGTCATTAAAAAAATTAGGACGACTTTTGATCAAAAGATTTATATGCCAATCCAAGAATTTACAAGACCGCTGTAATATGTGTTGGCTTGCACTTGCAAAATATTTTAACACAGTTTAGAACGATAGAGATGATATTGTGTGAAAGGTTAGGATATCACCAAGGAAACAAGGTATTTTAAATAGACCATGACCACACGTATTCATGATACACAATACCATTGCCAGTTCGTGTATTTAGATTGGTCTGACATGAAGGAAGTGTTGTTTTTAAACGATTCTGAAAGCGTTTGCATAAAATTGTAAACGTTACTACTTCTTATGGCCAATCAAGCTGTATTTGTACATAAATCCGCCTTCTCGAGGTAAGCCTCAAGCGGCGGTCCTGGCGTGGCGGCGGAGGAGGGCGTTTAGGACGTTTGATACCATTGAAAAATGTTACCGCAACGAAAAGGATGATGGAAGTTCAAACTTTTGATAAAATGTCACTGAAATCCGAGTTATGATATGAACTTGGATAAAATGAAAGGAAAAGAACACACACCGTCGGCTATTCAGTGAACGTTTTGATGGCAGAATAAAAAAAAAACATTAAGGTTAAATCCTTAATTTTTTGCCCTTCATAAAAGTTGACACGTTAATTTACGTAAGCCAAAGAAAACGAAAGCAATACAAATGGGTATCATTACCTTATATCATACATTAAAATGAATAATGAAGATTATAAGCGTGCTTTTTGTGAATGTTTTATTCTCCGAGCTTAGGACAGGAGTCTCAATTAAGCTGGCATGCGACATGAAAGCAATCGGTATATCTTACAGATTAACAAGTCCCGTCAACCTTCCATTATTAATCGAATCATCAAGCTTTGAGTAGGTCCATTCCTAAATCGACAACTCTAATCGAAACATAAACAAAGATTAAACAGTTTTGGAGCAGTGAGTAGAATAATACAACGATACGATATGATCAATTACAATATAAGCATGGTATGAAGTCTCTTTCCTATATTAAAGGAGTTTGTGAGCCCCTCATCCATTAGTACTGAGCCGTCGTATCCAATTACATGGCCAATTTTAAGTGAGATAAACAAAGAAATGGGTTTCTTCAGGTCTCTGCTAAAGCAAACCAGGTCCATAGGTATCCTTTTTTACACAACACTTTGTCTTTAAATATATTCTTACAGGTTTCGATGGTGGATATTTGATTTCAAGAATAATGTTATTTATATAAGCCAGTTTTATTTGTATACTTACTACTTTTGGTAGATAACACCCCTTATACATTTCCGAGTATATTCTTTCAATGATTACATTAAGAACTGAAATTTGTTTGTTTTTTACGGTCGCAATTTTGATCTCTCAAAGCGGTCCCTGTTTAATACCATCATTATAGCTAATATGATTTGTTACATTAGTGGCCCATGATGAAAATGGACATAAAAAGGCTTAGAAATACCAGGTCTAGAATTACATTCACACTATGTCCGCTATATGTGAACTTCTCACCTGTGTAACCTGATTGAGTCAGATTTGGAGAAGCAGTTATTATAAACATTATTCCTAAAGAAAGGACGATTTGCAGTAAAACAGCAGAATAGCCGCATTTGATCGCGTTTGATAATACATAAAAAGAAATTAAAGCACAATAGTGCCATTTAATAATATATTTACCAACAACTATATACTAACTGTATAAAACAACTAACTACTTGAAAATGAACTTAGTACATTATAATCTACCTTGTATCCGACACATTTTTTCTGAATGGTTCATTTCTCTCGTCTATGTAACTGTTTGAAACAATAAAATCAATCACTTAATATATTAAGGATCTGTTCAGGCAGTTTGATATAGGCGATATTAACTTAATGTGTAATGCGTGACAAATATGGAAGGTCCTAAACCACGTCACGAAGATAGAATTCACACCTTTGACAGGCGGCTTGACCGATAGGGCTCTAAGGCCACGTGTCTTAACTAAGAACCATGATTTAGCGTTTGGTTTCGTATTCTGCACGGTTATAGAAGCTCTAGTAATATAAATTTACTTATTAATACTACTTGTCTTTTATAGACTGGCGCACAGTATAGGAAAAAGACTTTTCTGCCTAATATTTATTTCGGATAGAATTATCATTTCCATATGCTTTATCAAATCTTACAGAATTGGATATTCAGATTGTTCTGACATGATAGAAAAATGTCAAGGGGATAAAGAAAATGGCCCCGGTAACAATTATTTAGTGTTTTCTATTTTTGTTAAACAACGGTTGTGCAAAGGTTACCATAAAATCTAAATGCACTCATAAATGCGTTGTCGGGAAGAGTAGAAATATATGTCTGCTACGTATAGTTGATTATATAAACTTAGTGACATTAATGGAGATAATCATTTGTGAGTATTAGATCAGGATCAGAGGGTCTTGGGAGGCGGAAAGAAACTCGGGAAGATGCTCTGGTCTTCACAGTGTTTATTGGTGATGGTTTTCCGCGCTTTCGGGACAACACGTTAAGAGCTCGTTGGCTTTTCATGAAGCCCTACAAAAAGATCTGCATAGAGATAAAAACATATTTGAAGCCAAGGATCCAACTGGACATTATATACTGTTACTAGTATGCAAATTCTGGTCAAATGCAGACGTTAAACTCGCCGAGTGCTTTGAGCTACTTGTATTTACTGAGATAAAATATAGTTCAGCATGTTTGTATTTTTGTGCTGCAATAACTTAATGTCACTCACAGATTCGGTCCACCATTGAAGATAACACTGACAGCTATACCTGACGAAGCGAAAGCATCTGTGTTCGGCGATACGTTATCAAATGTGTGGGGTTTTTTTTTCATTATTTATACATGATAGTACCGTACCCCTATATATTAATATTTTTCGAATAGATATGAACTAGGAATAAAGGCAAAGCCTGTTCCTAAATGTTAAGTTGCAGCCACAACATAAATTGTACACAACATAAATTGTGCTCCTTGTTGCTGCTGAAAGGGACACAAGACTTCAGCAGAAGGCAAAGTATCCCAAGGCCCAACTATAAAGTATTGACACTGTCAGGGCAGTTTTATGTGATTTGTAGTACAATGAAGAAATGTATCAGGGCTGATGTCTTGTTAGGTATATCAACACTTGTAGGAAGATTGGACTGCGCATGTCAGTGCGCACTAGCAAGGTCGAAGATGGTGGCGTTCGATAGGCAGTGAAAAAATTCGACAAATCGTAAGGATAATAATTGGAAAATTTAATTACTGTTTTTTTGTAACATGTTGTGTATGTCATCATCTACGTACTTTAGATTGACAAAACTGGTAAATGAATGGTAAATGTATTATTAATTTGTGTACAATATATTAGGATGTCTGATGTACATGTATACAACGCCGAGCACAATCCATTCTCCTCTATTGGCTTTAATGCTGCATGGTTAAATATTAGACTTGACCGATTGATTCTAGTGCGTGATCGGGGGACGTTTCATTAATATCGTTAACTGAGAAAAGAAACCTGAAAGAGCATAACAATAGAACAAAAAACAAGAGGAAGAAAAGGAACAAAGCGGAGGTTATTTAGGCGACTATTTGAAAGCAGAAAACAGTGTATGTAACTCCTTATATGTTGTACTTAATGAAAGCTGACAGGGTAATTATTGTTAATCATAGTAAACTACAAAGAAAATAGAACTGGCACAATACATGATTATGTCGGTCTTTCAAAAACAATTCTTCAGTTTATTAGCGTGCTTATATGTGAATGTTTTATACTTTAACTCGGGACATGTGCGGTGCTGAACCTCGCATGAAACACCGCTATTTTTTATATTCAAATGTAAAGTCTTGTTTAAACATGGATGCCTAAGGACAAGCACCGCAGCAAGCGGTTCTCGTTTGCTTAAGCGGAGGCATGGTTCCGTTGTCTCATTTATCTTGTCGCAGAACTGCCCTGTTCTTTAATAAATTGTCCGATTGCTTCTGGGTTCGTGGCTCAGAAACCCCTTTCATCTAGGCAGCCCCTCCCCCTCTCCTTTTACACAGTTCATTTATTGTAATTGAACAAATCTTGATGTTAGATCCATATTCTAAGTGTTTTTTTTAGTAAAAAATGGGAAAGGTGTGGGTTTATAGTCTGATATCACCTACGATGTCAGGCTACATTACTCATTGTATTCCGTGTCTTTCGGGCCTGTTTATTCTTGTAGCTTTTCTCGGCGCCCTGGGGACCATACAACCCAAGCAGCCATATCAGGCGATAGGAGGGAATTTCGTTCTACAATTGCCTAACATTTTTGAGGAAATTTATTTTATTTAAAAAAAATGGAGCTTTTAGTATTGGGCTTAATATTACTATAAACTTAGCAAATATTAATAATGGGTGGTTTTCAAGATTTCAAGTAACTAGGGGGTAGACAAGGATGTCCAATATCGCCCTATTTTTCATATTGGCAATAAAAAATTTAGCAGAAAATTAACGACAAAATACAAACATTTTAGGTTTCACGCAATTTGAAAAAATATAAGATTACACAGTTTGCTGATGATATATCAATATTTATAACTAGGGTTATTAGTTCAGTTAAAGCACTGCTGACAGAATATGAAGAATTTCTTAGAATATCAACCTTCAGTTAAACAGTAATATTTGTTGAAGGCTAAATAATAATGCAAAATGCAATTTTCAGACCTAGTATATATATTTTATACAAGAGAACCGATCGCAGGGATAGCAATAAGTAAAGATTGTAAAGAAATGATAGAAGTAACTAATCATAAACAATAAAAAAAGATTGAAAACCTGTTAAACCTCAGCTAGTTTACATAATGACTGTCCTTCCAATCCCCTCAAAACTATTTTATTCCAATCTTAAATCTAAATTCTTCAAATTATTTTGGAATAGAGGGGCTGATAAAATTTATAAGAATAAAATGTATTTTTCAGAAGATGAGGGTGGACTGGCTATGGTTCACCTTGAGAGTAACAAAATCTTGCTGAAAACAGATTAGATAAAAAGGTTGTTTGAAGAAAACAAACTGAACCGTTGGAAAGAATAAGTTTTACATGGTATGAAGGATAAAATTGTGTATATACTAGAAGGGAATATTAATGCCAAGGAATTTCAGAAACTTATATTAACATGTAAACTAAGTTCTTTTTGGTCTGAGGTTTTATCAAGTTGGGCAATGTACCATTTTGAAGCCGAGGATAAAATAACCAACATTTTAGATCAGCCATTACGTTCAATTTTAATATTTAAGTTGAAGGGAAAAATGGTCTTCATAAGCACAATGGCAGAGGTAGGAATAAAATTTAACAGGGATATTGTAATTCAGGATAAGCATAAAACTAGATTTGCAGATTTGATGAATGTTGCAAAATATTTGATCGTAAACCAAACATTTTAGAGTATAATGGATAAGTGTGCTCAATACCACCAGCCTGGAAAGAACATATTCAAAAGATTGAAAATACAAAAGATTCAGAAAAAGTATTTTTACAAATATTAAATGAACAAAAATTTTCAAAGCAGGTTTATGAAAAGATTCTGAAAGATATATCTGCCGAACTAGGTAATAAATGGAAAGCAGAACTAAATGTGATAGATGAATATATAATGCAGTCAATTGAAGAGATATATACATTTACAATCAATAGTAAGCTCAGGTACTTTAAGTTCAGAGTTCTACATAGAGTATTTACTCTAAATCCTTTCCTGGTTAAAAATAAAAAAAAAATAGACAGATGCCTCATGTTCATTCTGTTAAACAGAGCCTGAAACAAATGGTCATTCCTTCAGGCATTGCAAAAAAAAGTCGAGGTTTATGGAAGAGTATGATTTAGATTTTAGCAGGAGAAAAAGAATATTATGAAGAAAAGAATGAAATTTTATAGAAATTATACTTAATCAATATGAATCAAAAGGTGAAAATATGGTATTTTTGTCAGTTTAAAGATAAGTATATTTTTGCAGGTACCAGCATCTGCAATCAAAAATATTAAACTGTTAAAATGAAAAAAAAAAGATATAGAAAAAAGGATAGCAAAGAGTCGGGTATATAAGAGAAATGGGGTAACATAATACAAAGAGGTGATACTCACATTGATGAAGCAGTTTAAACCTTTAAAAACAGCTTGCAAGCATGAATTAGCACTAGATCTGTATATACATGTATATTATTTATCCCCTTTATACTCCTACATACCCTTTGTGTTATGGTTATGTGTAGTTGTGAGACTGACTTGATGTCTTGTCTGTAATGTATTATGTTGTTTGTAAGTATAATTTGCTTTGTTAAAAATAAAAGAAAAAAAAAGTTGTTACCTGCTGAAACTCTGAATGGTGAAAGAGTTTTTATTTAAATTTATGTCAACGAAGAGAAAAAAAAACTGATAGAACATAACAATAGAAATAAAAAGAGTGAAAGGAAAGTGAACTTTTTGAAAACAGAAAGCATTTATTTACTCCTTCCATGTTGTTCGTAATGAAAGCTGGCAAGTTTATTATTGTAAATCATAACAACTTCAAAGAAAATAGACTATGTGACAATACGTAATTATGTCTTTCTGCAATTTATAAGCGTGCTTTTATTTGAATATTTATACTTCAGATTGAAACTGATGTGTTCCCGAAGCTGGCATGCAACATCGGTATCGCTTAATTATAATAAAATATAAAGCGTTGTTTAACTGTAGATGCATACAGTTAAGCACAACAGCAAGCGGACCTCATATGCTTTAGCGGAGACCTGGTTCTCATTTTTCTGCCCTCAAACTAGCCATGTATTTAATCACGTCTCATTGGTCAAGGATTTATGGCTCAGAAACCCCTTTCATCAAGACAGCCCAACTTTTACATAAAGCTAAAATTGAAATTGAAGTCTTGTAATATTAGATCCCTACACTCACTGCTTTTAAAGTCTTTAATATTTGCTTTGTTTTGCGATTAAAGTTGACGTTTCAGTCAATGGGCCTACTGAATAAAAGCTGAATAATACGAAAAGAAGGGAAGATTAAAAATACTTTTTTTAATCTTAAAGATATACCGATTGCTTTCATGTTGCATGCCGGCTTCAGTATCACGAAGGTTCAGAGCTAAACAGCAACATAATTTTAAAAACGGCGCATTATTTAGGCATTGTTAATATTTGTTACCTAATCTATTTCCTTTGAAGTATTCGGTGGTTTGAAAGGAGGTTTAAATTAAATGGTCTCAAACTGTTGATAAGACAAACTTGGCACCAACGTTTTACTGGCCTCCATATCACACAAAACAGTCCCGCCAGAGTCAAAACGTTAGAATTTAGGCCTTGGGGAAAAGGTTCTTGCGCTCTAGTCCTGTGTTTCAGTTGGTAGCTAGAGGACAGTAGACAGGTAAACAAATCTGCAAAATATACAGCAGAATGTATTTTAAATACCTAAAAAGGTCCAGTCTTATCGCTATTCCCTCTCCAAAATTCTAAATCCGCATCTGCTAAAGGCTAGAAAGAATATCCTTTGTTTAAGTGACGCCTAAGGAAATCCCTGGATGTGTGAAGACTTATACCGGGATATACTGTATTTTTTTCCGTGACTACATGGCGTGAAGTCATAGTGATGGTACGCCGCACAATTTAAGACGAGGCATTTATGGTAAAATACGAGTTGAGGCAACAGAAGTAGTGCCTTTATTAATTTTGCATTTAATTTCATGACAGTCCCAATGATACAGACCCATCTGAAGCGAAACACGAGGGCAGAGTGCGGAAATGTATCACTCTTCAAAGTCCTGCGAAATACGTGTAAGAATATTCAGTATCTGATTCACCAATGGAACTAATGAATCAACTATCCTAAATTTTTATCCCAAAGTCTCCAGGGTTTATTGTTTCACTTTTTCTAAATGAAAGCAACCAATATCTTGATCATGTTGAGAAGTCGTTCATGCGTATACACTTAGATAAACTCTAGATAGATTAGCCAACTTGAAATGTTGCATTCAAAGGAATCTTTCATGAAGTATCATCAAGTAACACTTTACATACCTTTCTCAGGTCATGTACATGGAACCCCATCATGTCTTAGGCTTAACAATTTTGTTACCTATGTGATCTCTGTGCAGCATGTCCTTTGAGGTGCTTCATGAGACTCTCTCAAGCAACGAGCGAAATATTATGACAGGCATCACCACTTTCCTCTGAGATATGTAATCACCAGGCCCATTCCGATTCTCTTTATGCCTAAAAAGAATATTTATGTTAATATAACACGCAAATCCTGAAAAAAACATGACCTATGACTCGTAATTGATTATCTGCATTGATAATATGAATTTTATATTTCTTCTTCAAATATGCGTGACACACACATCTTAACTCTTCATAGCAGCAAAATCAAAACGGAACTTACATGTTTTACATTGTTTAAATAACCATGATTAAAGAAGGTTAAAAATATGTGCCTGTAGCACTTTCCTCTTACCCGCAATATTTTAAAATGTAACAACGATTTGAATACCCGATTTACATTTGCAAAGTTAATAAAAGACTGGATAAAACATCCTCAAATTACTATTGCCTCCAATGTAAATAGTGTGCAGAGAATCCTTTTTATTCCACTAATGCGTGCCACAGAAACGATCTTTCTAAAAGGCAACTAGTACTAATAATTAGATTTATATAAGCACTGCTTCTATATCCTTACAATATACAGAAGCAATCACAAAACACGGGTTCTTAATTAAGGCACATGGCCTCAGAAGTCAAGCCTTCCGTTCAGAGTGAGATCTCTCTTCAGTACGTGGTTTGGAACTCCTTCATCTTTATTTATTTAATGATTGATCAATTCGTTAGTAGCTTATTTCCCTAAACGAAATATAAACATTTCAGCAGCGTACAGTCATTTATGTAAATACTATTCCGTTCACTTGTTGAAAACGTTCGTTTTAAGGGTATTTCAGGTTTTGAGTTGTAACTAAGAATTTGTCGAGACCTACATGGATAACCCGCCAGATTTTAAAAATTCCCATGTTGTTGATTGCTATGGGGGAGTGACAAGAATGCACAAACAAGAAAAACGGTTCAAAGCTAATACCATTGAATTGTCATCACCTAACTGGGGGAAAAGGAATCGCTATGCGCCACAATAGTAAATAATGCGTTGAAATTAAGCTGCATTATGGTGACCCAGAAAAAAATGTAACGGTGTCACTTTGACCCGCTACAAAATTTCATCACAATCCGTTACTTTGTTGTGTTAATTGAGTAAGAGAAGAAGAAGCTGATGTGACAAACGGGAATGTTATGAAAAACAGCTAATGCGTGTATAATAGTATATTATAAATTATATTTTTCCTGACCGAATCAAGCTTAAGTTGCCTCATTTGACAGACTTTGGTTCGTCCTTCGAATTTCAGTAAAGGATTGTTAAACACTGGTGCACATTGTACTCGGTGACTTTTAAAGTGTGCAGCTGAGTAGATTTGGTGATATGTGAAGTGAAACTATATACGGACGAACCTGTACACAAAATATAAGGAATAGAAAAACGGTCCTTTTTAGGCTGCAACAAAATATACCTTAGAGCTATTGCTCATTCGTTCTTGCATAAAAGCAGGTTTACAGTCTGATATCACAGTGCAAGAGTCATACGAGTTTCCCTTCTTACTCTTGTCATTTCACCGTTCAAGTATTTTTCTTTGGCTCCTCGTGGTGTATCCCTTCATTCGGGGATTTTTAATAACGTCAAGTGCCCAATGTCAGGCTTTCCCAAACGTCAATCGTCGGTGAGTAATTAACCTTGCAAATCGAAGGGATACCTTCTTTGAACGTGTACGAATAATACTTTTCTTTTGTTATTTTAGAAAGTGGCATGTGATGCTTTTCTGGTCCCATCTAATTACCCCCGGTATTTTTATGCCAATATTTATATTTACATATATATGGTCCAATCTTGGGTAGGGCCGAACTCGCATAGCCATATACCATATATTAGTAAATGTATATATCAGCACAAAATTACCAGGAGTAACCAAATTTACATTTTATGAGTTAACAGATCAGCAGTATATAAAAACCTTCTTTTAAGATTTGTTGTCGATAAAGTAAAGAAATTCGAATGTATGGCAACCATAATGTGTAATTTCTGTTTTCATGTCCCAGTATGTATCCCAGTGTAACTTGTCGAAAGAAGTGACTGTGTAGGCTCCTTTGGTATACATTCAGTAAAAAAACCCTAGGATAATTTTTCAAACGGTTTCCAGTACCTGCTTAACGGGTTGCAAAATAGTCACTGTACAGATACGTATTATTAGATGCACCAACCTGTCAGTCTGGCTCACATTGTGTGATAGAAGATAGACATTCTTCCAATTGATTACACATTTCCATCATTCAGATTAATACGGAATACTACTATTGTTAAAAGGCTCAGACCGTTTTTGGTGATTGGAGTTGCATTGTGATCCTCGAGATGTTTATTACAAATATCGATCATCGGAATCGGATAAATAAGACCCATTAAATACAAAAAAAGTGTAACACGTAGTCATTATTCCCTGTCTTTTAACACCGCGTACTTCCCATTTGTATACAGAACTATACCTGAACAAATTCCTTGGCCGGCCTGAGTATGTCGATGTACTATACGAAAAAAAAAATAATTTGTGTGGAGGCGTCACATTTACAGTTTCAGTAAAACAAACCACAATATACGAGTATAGGACAACTCGCGTGGCATTCTAGCACATATACTCGAAATTATGGTTGTTTTATTTGTATCAGATGATTACATTGGAGTGCTATGCGCAAAGGAAGTGAAGTGTCTCTAAAACAGTCTTGGTAAGTGTTGATACATTTCACGTTTTCTAAATTAAATCTTTCAATATTACATTTCTACGAAACCTAAAGGGGAGCATATAGAACGAAAGTGCTTATAGACACTAAATGATTTCATTACACAGACTTTATATGTCTACAAACTGTCTGAATACAATTTGTGTATTTCTATTATTAACGTTAGTGTAACAGGATATGGAATGGTAACATTATTTTAAAACGCCGGTGACTAATTAACATATGTTACGATTTAGTTTTCTACATACATAGTACACGTTTTTGTGTATGTGAATGGAACCACGATCGTTCATTTCTCTCTGGTTTTATAGAAATGCGGAAGAGAAAAACGCAGAAAAGTCACTTTCCCGACCGGGAAGACCAATTTTTCAATTAGAAGTTCTTAACTGTGTGTAACAGGATACGGAATGGTAACATTATTTTAAACGCCGGTGACTGATTAATATAGGTTACGATTTAGATTTCTACATACATAGTACACGTTTTTGTGTGAATGTGAATGGAACTACAATCGTTCATTTCTCTCTGGTTTTATAGAAATGCGGAGCAGAAAAAGCAGAAAAGTCAGTTTCTAAACCGGGAGACTAATTTTCAATTAGAAGTTCTGTATTGTTATCTTCTGTATATAATTAATACGGAGTTGGGTGTTTTCTAAACCACGGTTTACCTGCTTCCGTTCTGATTTGATTTCCGAATTCGGCACACGTATCGGTGGTGCGCTCTTCTAGGACAAGTTTGCAGGATTATGCCCTATTAAGCTGAATAAATAATAATTTTATTATTTACCCATTAGGCGCCCCTATTTCTTTTGTGCTGCAAGGTCCTCCACGCATATGACGCTTTTCAGGAGGAGCCTCGGGGATTTCCACTGGCCTGTTAAGACCGTGGCCAGAGCGCAAGCCCTGCCCAAAAGGCATTTCCGTGCAATATGCGGTCACGCGGGTCCACAATAATCCCTATTGATCCCCCATATCCATTGTAACGCCTCTAAAGAAATTTTCTCTCTCAAAAGGAAGTAAAGGTTTTAATCCAAAGACCACATGGCTCGAGAGCTTTTCCGTTTGGTCAACAATGGGCACTGAGTCCAGTGATGTGACCACCGTTTGACAAACTTTTAATGGGTTACAGGTATTTTAATTTTTATACATTCAAAAATATCTTTCCATGATAACCATGGTTTCAAAAGTTCGGCCAAGTCACGTGTTTTATGATTTTTTTTTCAAAAAGAAGCCCCACAACTTAAATTATCATTCGGATTGGGTGGGGGGTGGATGGGGGGTGGGGGTTCACATAAATCTGTTCACCTTGCGACTGGCAGAACAAAAAATTACGAATGGGTGGCTTCCACACGGGGACAAAGGAATGCTCCTTTGTCATAATGGTTTATAAGAAAATAAATATTGTGGTAATTAGTATTACCTCCAAAATGAAATTGACTATTGATATGTCTTTATCCTAACCCTCTACAAATGTTCAGCAAAACATTTTTCGCCTGTCACGCTTTTTCAGGAGGCGACCTGTAATCCCCACTGAACCCCATTTCCATTATATCGCCTGTTAAGGAATTTTACTTTGCCAAAAGGAAGTAAAGATTTTAAATTTAAGCGCGGAACACATGTCCACATGAATCTTTTAATAGTGAGCACTTTTCCGGTGAGTGGACACAAAGAGCCGAGACCCTTTACACGATCACCGTTTCGTAGGTTTACAGGTATGTTAATTTTTATACATTCAGAAGTATCTTTCCATGATAACCATGGTTTTAATAGTTCGGCCGATTTATGGGTTGCTTTGAAAAAAAGTCCTTTTAAAAGGAAGCCCTGGGGGTGGGGGTGGGGGGGGGGGGGGATGGTGGTGGGGGTGGATGCACACACTTCTAAGGGCCGTCAGAATCTACTAATCAGTCGTTCGTTCATACTTGCACGTTTTATGTAAAACATTGTCATGGTTCATAAACACGGGTTCACCAGGCGAGTGGCAGAACAACTGCATACGAATTGCATACTCTTGGACAAAGGTATAGCCCCTTATAATTATTCCTCTGTGGAATTGTGATTATGGCACTTATAAAAATATATTATGGTGATTCCGATTACCTCCAAAAATGTAATCGATTACGGATAGTTTTACTCTTCCCCTCTACAAATTTCAGCAAAATCTATAAATTACATTTTGCGTTAATTTACTGAAAGACAATGCAACGAACCAAAGCTGAACTGGTTTCTTTGCTTAATGCTTTCATAGAAATATATCAACGTGTTTTCTTTTTATCTGGGACAGTTTTCAATTTTGCATCAGACCTGCTTATTCCATGCCAATTTACAGCACTTAAACCTAAAAATTAATACTGTTGGAATGTATTTTTCTCATTGGCAGCTATACGTTTCGCGTACAAGAGACTTCAACGAAATATGCAAAGCTCTTTCATATAATTTCACGGTAGAATGCTTCTTTATACAATCGTTAAATCTACAATTTCACCCAAGCTGTTACCCAAACAACGGACCTATGTTGTTTATCGAAAAAAAAACTTCTCACTTAAAGATTCGTAAATGCCTGTATACTTTTTTAGTATGCCTCACGTCTCATTCCAAAATTTATTTTTTTGGGTGAGATTTCTGGAATAGAATAAATTTTCTTTCCATGTTGATTTTTTTTGGGTGGGGGGGAGGGGTGTTCCTGGAGAATTCTAGCAGAAGTAATCTTTATATCATAAACACGAAACACATGAAAAGGTTCCTGCAAAAACCTTAGTATTAAAATATGCGTCGTTTAATTCCCATCAGCTTACTACAAAAATATGCATCAGATAGAGCCGTGGATTTTCCACGGGTGCAGCTAGTTATAGAATATTACCCCCCACCCCACCCCCCCACCCCTCTCTCTCTCTCTCTCTCTCTCTCTCTCTCTCGCTTGCTCTCAAAATACTTTCTTAGAATGAAACATACTGGAAACACTTAGTTTATGATGTAATGACATTTTAACATAACTCTTGATGCATATTTCATCAGGGTTAAACAGACCTGTAGATCGATTAAGGCAGCCAAATTATCACTATGAACTTTATTCGCGACACGGTTGCAGTTTTTTTCAATTTAGAAAGTTAATTTTCAACATATTGCATTTTCACGCACTTTGGCACTCCGCAAATTTTAACCGTTCCCACTTTCCCATGCACAGCTGGCTTGCTCAGCTCTGCTTTGCTCAGCTCTGCTGTTGTGTTCTCTGGTAGCCGTGTCGTCACATGGTGTCTGTAATATGTTACGTTTCTATATCATTTCCGCTAAAAGTAAAACTTGACACATATTGTATATGTCAGTGTATTCCAATATGGCCGCCACAGCCCAATCGCTGATTTTCTTTCAGGCGCGATAACTCAACAACAACATACTCCAATATGGCCGCCACAGCCCAATCGCTGATTTTTTTCACGCGCGATAACTCAACAACAACATACTGCAGCTTTCCCAAATTCACAGGGTTCATTGGTACCTATGGGTGCTCCAGACCTATCAAATTACAGACTTGTCGGAATTCCAATATGGCCGCCACAGCCCAATCGCTGATTTTCTTTCACGCGCGATAACTCAACAACAACATACTGCAGCTTTCCCAAATTCACAGGGTTCATTGGTACCTATGGGTGCTCCAGACCTATCAAATTACAGACTTGTCGGAATTCCAATATGGCCGCCACAGCCCAATCGCTGATTTTCTTTCACGCGCGATAACTCAACAACAACATTCTGCAGCTTTCCCAAATCACAGGGATAAATGGTACCTATGAGAGCTCCAGATTTATCGAATAACAGACTTGTCGGAATTCCAATATGGCCCCCACATCCCAATCGCTGATTTTCTTTCGCGCGCGATAACTCAACAATATATACTGCAGCTTTCCCAAATTCACAGGGATGATTGGTAACATACGTTTCACCGCTCAGGCAATAACTAGGGTTTTTACGCCGCAGTTTCGCCTCTTCGGGTACCCCTCTCTTTGCACTGAGGTCGCCAGAACTGACACGCCAGCCAGCCAGGTCCGGCCCGCCCTCGCTGACAGTCTACCACCGGGGAATCCCCCAGGTGTTCCCGGGAGCCTGTGCCTAGCAACCTGCCAGTAATGTCCTAGCGCCACCGGACTACCCCTGGACTACCGGTTTTAACGTCTTGGAGCCTTGTCCCTGATCCTTTCGGGATCCACACAACTTTTATCCACCAAACGGCTGGCTCTACAGGGCCGGGTTCCATACTGCCGGCAACAGGCTGGCCTACTCTTCTATCGAAAAACAGTATAGGGTCTTTTACGTGCCCATCCCCTTCTGGACACGGGACCGCCATTTTACGTCCTCATCCGATGGACGGCCCGTATTTTACTTTTGCAGTCGGGCGCTGCAGAGCTCCGGAGCCTTTCTACCCCTCCCCCACTTTCTCTAGTGGGGTGATGATACTGGGGTTCCGCTTACCACTGATCTTTTGCCAGTCGAGCCACATTTTGAGGTCTGTATAGAACTTCTCTTGCTTCACCTTTTCGACATAGCTTTTGCTCAACCTTAGAATGTGATCGCTCACATATTCTATTTCTGCCTTCTTGTGAAGCACAGACACTCGGGTTCGAGGCGGGAGTCTCAAGGCCGTCCTTAAGGCTCTGTTTTGAAGCTGTTTTGATGATTGGTAACTATGATGGCTCCAGACCTATCAAATTACAGACTTGTCGGAATTCCAATATGGCCGCCACAGCCCAATCGCTGATTTTCTTTTGCGCGCGATAACTCAACAACAACATACTGCAGCTTTCCCAAATTCACAGGGTTGATTGGTACCTATAGGTGCTCCAGACCTATTAAATTACAGACTTGTCGGAATTCCAATATGGCCGCCACAGCCCAATCGCTGATTTTCTTTCACGCGCGATAACTCAACAACAACATACTGCAGCTTTCCCAAATCACAGGGATAAATGGTACCTATGAGAGCTCCAGATCTATCGAATAACAGACTTGTCGGAATTCCAATATGTCCCCAACAGCCTAATCGCTGATTTTCTTTCGCGCGCGATAACTCAACAATATATACTGCAGCTTTCCCAAATTCACAGGGATGATTGGTAACATACATACATGCCAGTTTCACCGCTCAGACAATAACTGGGGTTTTTACGCCGCAGTGTTGCCTCTTCGGGTACCCTCTCTTTGCACTAAGGTCGCCAGAACTGACACGCCAGCCAGCCAGGTCCGGCCCGCCCTCGCTGACAGTCTACCACCGGGGAATCCCCCAGGTGTTCCCGGGAGCCTGAGCCTAGCAACCTGCCAGTAACGTCCTAGCGCCACCAGACTACCCCTGGACTACCGTAAGTCCCGCCCTGAGCCTTGTCCCTTTCGACCAGGTACAGTTTTCGTTCGATCGGAGCCTTCTCGGGAGCCTTCTCTGGTGCTTGTGCCATCATGCTTTTGAGCCTTGTCCCTGCTGGTCCTAACCGCACCCCCGGTTTTTACGTCTCGGAGCCTTGTCCCTGATCCTTTCGGGATCCCCACAATTTTTATCCACCAAACGGCTGGCTCTACAGGGCCGGGTTCCATACTGCCGGCAACAGGCTGGCCTACCCTTCTATCGAAAAACAGTATAGGGTCTTTTACGTGCCCATCCCCTTCTGGACACGGGACCGCCATTTTACGTCCTCATCCGATGGACGGCCCGTATTTTACTTTTGCAGTCGGGCGCTGCAGAGCTCCGGAGCCTTTTTGCCCCTCCCCCACTTTCTCTAGTGGGGTGATGATACTGGGGTTCCGCTTACCACTGATCTTTTGCCAGTCGAGCCACATTTTGAGGTCTGTATAGAACTTCTCTTGCTTCACCTTTTCGACATAGCTTTTGCTCAACCTTAGAATGTAATCGCTCACATATTCTATTTCTGCCTTCTTGTGAAGCACAGACACTCGGGTTCGAGGCGGGAGTCTCAAGGCCGTCCTTAAGGCTCTGTTTTGAAGCTGTTTTGATGATTGGTAACTATGATGGCTCCAGACCTATCAAATTACAGACTTGTCGGAATTCCAATATGGCAACCACAGCCCAATCGCTTATTTTCTTTTGCGCGCGATAAATCAACAACAACCTACTGCAGCTTTCCCAAATTCACAGGGATGATTGGTACCTATAAGGGATCCAGACCTATTGAATTACAGACCTGTTGGAATTCCAATATGGCCACCACAGCTTGATGGCTGATTTTCTTTCGCACACAATAACATAACAACAACCTTCTGCAGCTTTCCCAATTTCACAGGGATCATTGGTGCCTATGAGGGCTCCAGACCTATTGAATTTCAGACTGGCTCAAAATCAAATATGGCTTACAGCTTACATTCGATGATTTTCTAGTGCACACATTTATTCAGACATGTCTTCTGTAATATCACTTGATCCGGTACGATTTTTTCCCTCATGCACATGGATACAAACCTGTTTCTATTTGTCATATTTTTCAAATTTTACTTAATTTTTCACCCATATGTTAACTAGTCCAGCACTTGCAGAAACGCGGGGCCCTCTATAAGGACCATTTTCCGACCACATCTAGTTAGGTGTTTATTTATGGATATTATTTTATTTTATTTTTATAATATCAAATATATTCAAACGCAGATGGGCCTGATTTAAAAAAAAATGAAGTTTTTTTTTCTAAATGCTTTACAAATGATCTATATTGCTAATAAGAATAAAATAAAGCCATGAGAAACAAAGATATTTTAGTGTTACCACTGTAACTAATGTTCACGATGCAGAATACAGGAAGGATCCTGTTTTTAAACCTCGGATGTAATTCATTGAAAACAATTAGTAATTAAATATACCTGGCTTTAAAAATGTTTTAGGTTACAATATTCTTGACCCTGGAACAAAAATATCCGTAATTTGACATAAAATTTAATTGTTGTTTAAATCTGGACAAGCACAACAGCAAGCGGACCTTGTTTGCTCTAGCGGAGGCCTAATTCTTTTTACTTATTCATCTATCCGCAAATTGGCCAAGTAATTTGAAGAGACGTCTCGTTACTCCTGGATTTGTGTCTCAGAAACCCCATCATCCAAGCAGCCCATCTTTCACACAGTGCTAATAGAGACATTGAAGATCAAGTGCATGTTAGATGCATATACACCCTTTTAAGTGCATACATGCTTTTTAGTGTTTTTAGCTGAATAAACATCAACAGCTTACCTGTTGCTTGCTAGCTCCAGTACCACGCTTTTCAAACACCTGAAGAATAAAACATTCATATAAAAGCACACTTAAAAACTGCAACATTCACTTTAAAAACGGCGGCATATATAAGAATCATTACCTAGTCTATTTCCTTTGAAGTTTTCTGTAGTTTACATTAATTAACGTGCCAGTCTCCATAAAGGACAACATGAAAGGATTTAAATTAAATGTACTTCTGCCAACGAATCCTTCACTGAACATCTCGATCGAGGTGCGTGTTCCGTTCCCTACATTTTATCCATCTGTTGTGATGCTCTGGTAGGTTTGTTTTCTCTTTTGTTATGAACATATATAAACTTTTGTCGATCAGTCACAAGATAAAGTTCCATTGGTGTCTAACTTTTAATCATGGATTAGCCAGATTTACCAGACAACACAGGAGAGTGATTGGACTTGTGTACATATGCAAGATCTAATCATCTTAATATATACAGTACACACATTAAACATCACCAACACATTAAGTAAAAACTGACGAATAAACATTTACCACTACTAACGATGGGCCTGGACAGTTGAGGGATAAAATGCTCGGCTCACGGGAGACCCAGGTTCGAACCCAAGCGTTGGTGTGATAGTAGGTTGTAGTTGTCCGTAGGAGGCCTGTAGTTTTCTCTGGTTTCTTCGGGTTCCTAAAACTGTAGACAATACCGAACATTACAACCAGAGCCATGGAGAGCGCCCTGTAGTATTTGTTATAACTATATGTGCAATCCATGTTAAATAAATAAAGTTAAAAGTCTGAGGTTAGGCTGTAGTAAGAAGACAAACACAATAACCTTTAAGGGCAGCGAGAGGATCTAAAGCTACAATATCGAGTAAATGAACACTTTACTACATACAGATGAATATCATTAACCACTTTGTGTATGACTGAATATTGGTGGAAATGACAGTTAATAACGGATTTCTTTATCAGGATATTATAAAAAACTGGAATACTTCACATGCTTGAAATGTGTTGAGCTGTGCGGATATAAAGAAGAAACGTGAAGTGAGCCATCATTTGCCGCACAGAAGGACTATGCAAGCAGTGTGAAAAAGGAATCAGTCATACGTAATGTTCCGTGGCTTCTGCGTAAGCAATGTAGTGTGGACCATACTTACATGCATTTACTCAAGTAGTAGAGACTTTGGCCAGTAGAATGCCAACGTATTTCGCAATGTCACAAATACTACGAACTAGAAATTAAATTGCCAAACTAAAAACCGGCTTGTATGGCTCAGGGAGAGCATTGGACTTAACAGTCCCAAACCGTAATGGAATCCAGCAGATGTACATACATAGTTGAGTTAGCATTAAGAAAAGGAGGCGGTTGCCTCCACCAAAGTAATTAAAAACAAGTTACCAAACTGAAAATGCTGCGTCTGTGAAACTGTAATTTATATCGAATAATGGTTTCCCTTACCGATCTAAATATTTGTTTAATTCTGATCAACTGTGGTAATATTTCTTTACGTTGTAAAGTTGGTAAGCATAATAAGTAAACAATATCATAAAGGTATAAAGAGAGAGAGAGAGAGTGTGTGTGAGAGAGAGAGAGGAAAAACTCACAGAAATAAAAAAAATCATATGGCAGGACAATTGAGACCCTCAGATCAATACATCTCCGTTTTGTTATTAAAAAATAACGAACCATCGTGGTTCCACATAAGTCCACAAAAAATGTCTATTCCTCTATGTCTCAGGCTACGTTGGATTAGGAAAAAGTGAGACCACACAAACAAAATAATTTTACTCCGGTTTTTGTTACTTCATGTTTTTTTTTAATGTAAGTGAAGTTCAGGTTATTTTTTACTAATTTTTGCGATGACTAATATTCCTTCTTAATGGTATGAGCAATTGGCTAGATTTTTTCTTGGCAAGTCGGTCAAATCCCATCGCTGGGTCTTGACGAGTAACCATAAAATAACCATAACCATAAGATGCCATTTTCTAACAGAATATTAAGACCTGCGAAAATGCATATATATAGAGTGTCTATATGTTTTACATTTAATGACACTCATTATCTTGGGTAAAACTGATATATACATATAAAATATAAAGGACATAATATAATGTGCAGTTGTTTGAATTTGTATCTTACAGAAGAAATGACATAAGGAATCAACTCCCACGAAAACTCTCGAAAATTATCATCCTATATTGTACAAAAAAAAAATATTTGGCCCGTGACCTGTTCATAGGAAATAAAAGTAATTAATACAATGCACCTTAGTTTCACTTTTCCCTTTACTGAAAACTAGGGATGTAACCCTCGCCATGTGAGCCATCAAATATATGCGTATCATATTGCTTTTATTTTTGTGTAATGCATGAAAGGAAAACCTAGGTTCGCTATGGAACACTTATTCATGGACCTTTAGAAAATAATGGCTATGTTTTAATAAGCCTGTACATGTCTATTGTTACGAGATGGATTCATAAACGAAGCCCAGGGCAATATTGGTACAATAATTAGTTGGAATGAGATCGTTCAGAAAGGGTTTCTTAAAGTATAAATATGATTCCGGAGACCGTTATATTTCTTTTGTAATAAAAACTCTTTTCAACGCTCCTAATACAACTGTCCCCGTTTAAAGAAACACGGTGTTACCTCTGAAACCAAATACCATTCCATACTAACGTATTAGTGTACATGTTGCAATCCATTTTTTTCCTTCTTTCTTGCCAAAGACCTTAATGTTCAGTGCGTTTCATAAGGTGAGCAGAAGGTATAAATAATCTCGTAGCCACTGCCTTTCTAGTCCAACAGTCATTAATGCTGAATATGGCAAAACAGTATAAAACGCTTTTCAATTCCAGCAAGATTAAAGTGCGAAATTATCTGAACATAAAAATCCTTTACTACAATTTTTTAAGAAAAAATATGTGATATTTATCTTTTTTTTAAACAACTCTTGTTGGGAAAATAACTTTCGTAATAATTTATTTGTTAATGTTGGGGTTGGAGCGAAATATCATTATTTGGGCCGATACACTTGTCGATCTCTTTGATAGAGCAATGTACGAGACTGGCGCCGCCGGTAAAGCGAAAGGACTTACAGATTCATTAGCCAAATTACAACGCTAGCACAGGTGCTGTGATAAATAACCCATTCGGGATTCATTCATTCTCAGGATTATGTGATAAATAACGCTACAATAACCCATTCGCGATTCATTCATTCTCAGGATTTGTGGGAAAATATGGAAAGCCCATATATATAATTCTTTATATATAATAATAATATAAAGATAATTCGTTAATAAGGCTTAATTAAAAATCCATGAAAATTCAGTGGATACTATCTAAATTAATGATTACTTATCATAGTTTCACTTTCCAGGCTCAGTTGACATGTACATATGTGTAATGTTCAATGTACCTAGATTGTCCATGTGGTCCCGTTTCTTTGTGTTGATCTAGAAGTTTATGATGAAATAAATTTAACACGAATTCCAACAGCGTGACCCCTCGGGCTCTATGCAGACTACCATATACTCATTACCCGTGATACCCCCGGCTGCTTAAATTTGTTGAGTCTCTCGTAGAGCGACAGTAAGAAGCAGGGGGTCCCTAGACCATGTTAACTGGGATTATCGGCTGATAATGCATACGGATTATCCCCTTTGGTATCGGAGGTGATGTCTTTGGGACAAATACTCGTTAAGGTTGTCTGATTTCCGAGGCGCCAGGTCCCTGTGGTTTTAATGTTGGATAGTTCGGGTTCTCGATAATCCCCAATCTGCGAGCGACGTTTCTGTGGTTTTCCACGAAAATAATATTGCTGTCTTAATAGATGAATACTTGTGTTCGACGGTGATGGGGATTAGTTACTAGGTAGCCCTCTAGAGGAAAATGTCTTTTACGAGGACGACAGCTCTCGGTGGCAAGAATGACAAGAGAGTGATTGCTCAGTGGTTTTCCTGCAAACAGTCATCATGCCTGAATAATCACGCTAGTCCCCAACCAGGTCTTGCTTTCTTTGATGAAGTTCGTCTCTCCTCCAGAGGAATTAGTCACACGAATATTTTCATTCGACCCCATTAGCTGATTACAGTAATTGTATGCTGAAGCATTCATTGTACAAACTAAAGAAAACGATTTTAAATTGTTAATTGAAAATTTCTCAAACTCAGTCCTTCCTCTTTTCGGAAAAATTATTGACACAAATATCTTCCTTTTTTCGCAGGAATATATTACTCCTTATTAACCAGAGACTCCTTATTACAGGAATTTGTTTATTGTGATATATATATATATATATATATATATATATATATATGTAATACATATAAAAGTTAAATAAATCACAGTGAAAGTGCTCTACCATGGAGTGGAGCATTAATAATGCACCACATATCACTACAGTCTGTACCTTAAATACGTGTGCATGAAAACTATGCATTATAAATAAAACAACGTTATTATTCAACAAAGACTGTGTCGATCTGCATCTGCTAATGGGTCAAAACGTTAAACTAATTTGGTCATATAGTAATTTGACACATAGGTTCTCTTTAATAAACCATCAGATCTAATTCTTTTTAACTGGCCGGACCGGCAATACTTTACTTAGCCTTTCCTTGTAAGATTGGGAGGCGTATAGGGGATGATAAGTTTATATACTTTATATATTCTATACAGGGCAATTCAAGGGACTTAAATAATATATCCGTAATAGCCAGTTGTCCGACTTAGAGAGGTGTCCGCAAGACCAGGTTTCACTATTTATATATATATATATATATATATATATATATATATATATATATATATATAAACAGTAATTGGTAATTGGATCTCAGTAATTGGTAATTTCAGCTAAAGTGCCCAAAAGTAGAGCAAGTTATAAGTACTACTCATAATTGCCCTACACAAGAACAACACTCTCAACAGAAGAGAACTTATCAAAAAATGCCGCCACAACAATAGCAAATCCAAACCACCTGACCGCAGCAAGAGGAAATGATACATACAGTACAGCAAGTGTGTGTCCATTCGCCTGATGAATGCCCAGTAGGAATAGGTGGAGGCCCTGACTGTCGTTTCAAAGTTAAAAGAAGTCTTGTTTTCTTCTTCTTTTCATTTTAGCTGAAAGTTATCATAGCTATAGCGATCACTGTTCGTCCATCATCCGTCCGGCCGTCTGTCCGGCCTACCGTCCGTCCGTCCGTATACAGGGCACAAATGATAACCAGTGGACCTGGAATATTCTAACTTGACATCAAGGGAGGTCCATGAAAAATCTCCCTGGAAACCTGATTTAGGTCTTTCTTATCCATATCCTCCGTGCTTTGGGCCTTGTAAGTACCCCTCAGAATAATTTTAAAAGTTGATACAATCCAGTATCTGAATAACTATTGCATTTTTCAGCATGATTCTTTGCAAACATACTGATCATGGACTGTTTCTTCAGTTCCTGTAGACGCTACCTGTATCTTTTTCGAATTTTTACGCATTTTTATCCATTTTTGAGACCTTCAAAAAAACCTCATCTTGTAACAGGGCAAAAACCCCTGGACCTCAAATCTTATTACTTGAAATCTAGGGAGTTCCAAAAAAATCTCCTTGGAAACTTAAAATTTGGTCTTTGTTACTTATACCCGTCATGCTATGGGGCTCAGAAATACCCCCTCCCCAGAATAATTAAAAATTTGATACTAAAGCTCTAGCTATGATTCTTGGCATGCATATTGGTCATGGAGTGTTTCATCAATTCCTATGGACTGGTGGCTTGTAAGTACCCAAGAATAATTGAAAATTTGATATAAAAATTCCACTATCTGAATAACTAATACATGGTGGCCATGATTTTTTGCATGCATATTGATCATGGAGTACTATATCAGTTCCTGTGCACTGGTGGCGCCACCTGGATTTCTTAGAATGTGTATTCATTTTTTCTCTGTATGATACCTTCAAATGCAATGGACTTCTGTTAACAGGCAACAGTTGTAACAATTGCACCTAAAATCTTCTTACTTCTCGTCCTGGAAGATCAACGAAAAATCTCCATGATCGAAACATGAAACTAGGTCACTGTTACCCATATCCTCCAAGCTTGTAATTACATGAAAAATGAAATGTTTGATACAAAAGCTCCAGTATCTGAATAACAAATCAGCAGATTTCATTTATGCTTTAAAGGGTTATAGTTCTTCAAAAACATATATAAAGGATGAAAGATAAGAGGAGGAATCGGGGCATGTAGTGGTGGTATAGGAAGAGATCCGTGACTGTCGCATGGCAGTCACTAACAGGAAGTCTAGTTATTAGTTGCAGTTGACGATCGAGGGTTCTCCGCAGTATGGATCCGACAGAAAAAAATATGAAATGAGAACAGATAGTACCACTCTACCTAAATGTACCACCGGGCACATAATCCTCAATTACTGTTGTACTTGTATCTCGGCTGGTCAAATGACACACCAGAAACGTAAAACGCATGGTGGGTGTCAGGCAGCCAGTTAAACAAATAATTCAAATGGGAATAAATTCGACAGGACATCACGTGGTAGGTAGGGCGGGTGAGAAAATCAAGAGGTAAGCTTACGAGGCTATAGCCATGGATGCTGGCGATAGACATGTAACTTTGTCCGTATCATCGCAAGGGAAGCTACCATACGCACATTACATCTCGAAGACATACATACCCTCTGTGACCTATGAGGAAATGTCTTTGTTACTGGTTGACAAAGTGTAGTTTGGAAGGCGCAGAACAATTAACCTCAAACAGTTATCGCCCCGATATTCACCCGAAAACAATCACCCTCAACGAATAATAGTTATATATGTCCAGTGAACTACATCAGGGCAATTTAGATACAGAATATATGACCGCCATGTGTTAACAGCGGATCGCGGTAGAATTACGATAAAAGCTGGGGTAAACCTGGAGCCTTCGTGCTACGTCATCCCATGGTATAAATACACACCATATGAGACCCCACTGCGTCTATGTGGTATTTTTATTAATAGGGCATTTCGTCTCGAATGTACACTAAATCACAAAATTATCGCGATTTTCTTTTTCATGAACGGTCGAATTCTCGCATAAAATTACTTTGATCAATACCCTTTTCGAAAATGTGTAATATATGCACTGTCAAGGGCCTTCAGTTCTTTTTGGTTTCTATATTTGTTCATTCGGGCTCCATTTATCAAGGCAGGCTACAATATTATGCCAAGCATGCACTTACAGACCAATAACTATTCACTATTGACCTGATATTGTTATTAATCTAAAAAAATTATCTACATTTTAACTTATCCTTGCATTTCGCACATATATTATGAATCTCTGTTGGTTAAAGGGGATGAAGACATTAAAATTCAGGGGGGGAGGGTTCTGTGCATATTTTGGGCACGCGTCCGCGTTCTGAATTTCGAGGCGAATGATTGCTCGCTCTGTAGAAAGGGTCGTAAATTGCATTGATTCGAACTCAGAAAAGAAAAAAAAAAGAATTCAATGAATATTTCAAAACCTCAATTTTATTTTAATATTCAGAAATTTACATAGAGATATTAAATTCTTTAGTCAACGAGGCTGATTTTTACGGTACTTTGTTGTACAGTTTCGACGACTTTTTTTAAAGGAAAGCGGTATTGTAGCTTATGCTTAAAATAAAATTATTTGTTTTACATAAAACGGCCACTTCTAATAAAAAAATTCTCCGTGTATTTAAGCGACAGGGGTAATTTAATATAACACATGTATGCTAACAATATACGCAGAAGACCCCCGGATAACCTTTGTGGTCTAAAGTATTTCCACCAGACGATGGCATTAGATATGAAATTTCCAAATGCAGACTTTAAAACCGAAAACCGTGAACTCGATTAATCTCTTAACCAGAGAGCGACATCATCACACGTATTTCTGGTATGCCATTCTAAAACTTTATTGATGAACAAGAAAACTGTCTAAAAAAAATGATGGACAGAAAATATATTGCAGAAAGATAACCTCTCCCAAGGATGTAACAATATTTTCCACAAAGACTGTAGGCACTCTTATAATGTGCACCACAAGTCAAGGGTTATACTTCTTGGTCATTGTAAAAGTTCCGGGGAAAGCAATCAGAAAACATTCGTTCTGAGCACGGAAATGAAGGAACAGTTATTTGGGGTCGCAAATTACTTGCTTGAAAAATATCAATACTAATTCTTGAACAGAATAATCCAGATTTTTTAATTCGTCTGAATTGTTTTACTTGAGCTCATGAATTAACTAAAATCTTTAATGTCTATTGTGGTTTAGTCGCGGAGCACGGATCTCGAAGGAGTATCATGGTGAGTTTGAATACCCAGGAGGTTTTGTCACCGTGGGTTTCTTAATGTAATGAGTGAGATGAGGCGAGATGGGAAGGCTGTCACCCACCGCCGCGCGTCACTCCCAAACTTGTTATTGCAAATCCATGAAGGTTAGTACCGTACACACAAATAACCAGTAGGTGCGGTAGTTACCAGGCGACACCGGGATACATTATTAGATCCAGGGTGTATTACACCTGAGACCCATCCCCCTTTTTCATCCTCGGATATGAGGATATGTCTTAAGCCAGCTATTCACCTGCCTTATATGTAGAATAAACACGTTGGGTATACAAACGTCCTGAGCACCCTGAGCACCATGCTTCAGTTTTCGGCGTATTTTTATTAAAATGTTTTATGTTAAGTTTACAGACTGAGATATCAGAATGGGCCCCTTTAAGATTTCTTATCAGTAACCTTGAATTGGACCCCATCCCCCTTTTACAAAATCTTCTGTCCGGCCCTAGGATATAGATGAGAGAAGGGTGTGCTGTCACTCTGATGCGAAGAGTGACAAGGAACTCCGTCAAGACAGGTCGGTCACACTTATCATCAATTCACAACCAAAACAACTGCAACCGCAAAATTGTTGTGCAAAAATGTATAGAAATATATGGAGGGAAAAGCTAACGTTATGACATATGACAAAACTGTCAATAAGTTTTACGTGTACCATGCAAGGTTCTCAGGTAATTTGTCAAAACCTAAACATCCACACAAAGAATAGCATTTTAAACTGTTCTTGTACTCTAGTCACCTCATATTTCTAACTTACTAATTATCTTAACATTTGAACATAATGAGTGGTGGAAAAAAGTAACAATACGACCGTTGACATGTGAAAGCCAGGACCTTTTGCGCACATTCCCTTCGCTTTTGCGGTCTTTGTCAATACTCCGTCGTTAATTTATAAAAACTGATGACAAAAACGTATTTTTTAGGTATTCTTCTACTGATTAATTATCTGTGGGACGATTTACATGAGAAGCAACTAATCATATTAAGAGAGTAGATACAAAGAATGTATTTCAATCCATTGTGCTATGGTATAAAACGCCAATGAAGTGTCTCTTTCTACCTGGAATGAACCGGGTGTAAAATTATGTAGAAAACTTTCCTTTTTAGAAGCATTCACCTCAGGCTTTTATACTGGAAACACAACAAACAAATTGCTCAACGCAGCCTTAAGAGTTTAAGAGTGGTCAGATTCTACAGAACAACAAACCTAACAGAACGTTCAAAAACAAAGAATGATAAATCTATATGAAAGAATAATCCACTCACACTATAACAAACTAAATACAAAAGGGTCGGATGGAGGAGGGGGTTACTTGCAGGGGGCGCACAGGCATCCTATTTCGATCTACTAATTCTGAAAAAAATAAGAGATTGATATATAAAAAAGCAGCAGGATTTCGCATCATGACGCCTTTCAACTGTTCCAAATTGCACCACAGCTGCCTTAAATTTCTCAATGTTTCTACACCTGTGTAGGGGAGAACCCCCCCCCCCCCCTTCCCCCTCCCCTTTTTCGTGCGCCTTATCCTGTACCCGCCACATATTGACAAATGAACACAAAACGCAACATCTATACACGAACAATTTGTTTAATCTCAAGACAAAGTTTTTGTCAAATCCAACGTGAAATAAGACCAAGATATTTATGATTAACAAGTCATCACGAATGAAAAATACTCAGCAGTTTTCATTTAATTAAGCCTATTAGAAATCTGATTGCTAATTAAGTCCGGTGGTTCTGTGTCACAGATGTGCCAGTGATCCAGCCAACAAAGTAACTGTTAGATGAAATATAGAAAAAACATGACACAGTCGCTTTAAAATACATTAATACTTACACGAAATAAATACCGGTTACTCTGTCTTTCACATATGTGTGCCAGTGATCTTAGAAGCTTATTAAATTAAATTTAGACATTATATAATGTGTATGATGGTATTATCGTGGCATTAATACAAAATTTGCAGATTTCAGCTAGTCGTCTATGTGTACTCTAGCTTTCTTCTAATCTTGGGGCCTCATAGTGGAAACTGCCCTTGGCTGCAAACCGGAATCTCTGCTGAACATGCATACAGGGCGGGAACTCGACTCCGACTAGCGTCCTTCAGCATTTAGCATATGAGAACAGATACGTGGTTACGTGGCTTGAGCTAATATTTGCAAAATAAGAATTGTTGTCAGAAGAAGGTCGCTTAAAAAGGTCTGCTATCATATAATACATGTGGGAATGCTTACCTAAGAGTATTATTTTGGTTTCCTCCCGTTGGACACGGGTTCAATCGATTCCAAGATCTATTTTCTCTCCTTTAGATTCCCGTCGGAGTATCTTTGTGTCGTATTCTCGCACGTCCTTTATCGAACCCTTACTGATAAATTACTTGCAACTGTTTCAAACATTTCAGATTCCGCCAATTTTCTTACAAACTAAAATCTTGGATGTGAGAGGATAAAATAAAAAAAGGAAATCACGAAACTTGACCTTACACATCCATCAACGACACCTACCGGCAATGATTGACAATGGGTTTCAAATCTGATGTATGTAGAAACAAAGCTAATCTTTAGCGACGGCTCTAAATAAATTTAAATGAAATTTTAAAAAAATTAGGACCAGATATCTAATGGACTGTAACTGGACCACCTGGCTAAGCCTAAAGAACAGGGTCAATCTACAAAAACATATTGTTTCTTAGTTACCGTTTCTCTTTGAACATAATGAGTAGTGGAAAAAAGTAACAATACGACCGTTGACATGTGAAAGCCAGGACCTTTTGCGCACATTCCCTTCGCTTTTGCGGTCTTTGTCAATACTCCGTCGTTAATTTATAAAAACTGATGACAAAAACGTATTTTTTAGGTATTCTTCTACTGATTAATTATCTGTGGGACGATTTACATGAGAAGCAACTAATCATATTAAGAGAGTAGATACAAAGAATGTATTTCAATCCATTGTGCTATGGTATAAAACGCCAATGAAGTGTCTCTTTCTACCTGGAATGAACCGGGTGTAAAATTATGTAGAAAACTTTCCTTTTTAGAAGCATTCACCTCAGGCTTTTATACTGGAAACACAACAAACAAATTGCTCAACGCAGGCTTAAGAGTTTAAGAGTGGTCAGATTCTACAGAACAACAAACCTAACAGAACGTTCAAAAACAAAGAATGATAAATCTATATGAAAGAATAATCCACTCACACTATAACAAACTAAATACAAAAGGGTCGGATGGAGGAGGGGGTTACTTGCAGGGGGCGCACAGGCATCCTATTTCGATCTACTAATTCTGAAAAAAATAAGAGATTGATATATAAAAAAGCAGCAGGATTTCGCATCATGACGCCTTTCAACTGTTCCAAATTGCACCACAGCTGCCTTAAATTTCTCAATGTTTCTACACCTGTGTAGGGGAGAACCCCCCCCCCCCCCCTTCCCCCTCCCCTTTTTCGTGCGCCTTATCCTGTACCCGCCACATATTGACAAATGAACACAAAACGCAACATCTATACACGAACAATTTGTTTAATCTCAAGACAAAGTTTTTGTCAAATCCAACGTGAAATAAGACCAAGATATTTATGATTAACAAGTCATCACGAATGAAAAATACTCAGCAGTTTTCATTTAATTAAGCCTATTAGAAATCTGATTGCTAATTAAGTCCGGTGGTTCTGTGTCACAGATGTGCCAGTGATCCAGCCAACAAAGTAACTGTTAGATGAAATATAGAAAAAACATGACACAGTCGCTTTAAAATACATTAATACTTACACGAAATAAATACCGGTTACTCTGTCTTTCACATATGTGTGCCAGTGATCTTAGAAACTTATTAAATTAAATTTAGACATTATATAATGTGTATGATGGTATTATCGTGGCATTAATACAAAATTTGCAGATTTCAGCTAGTCGTCTATGTGTACTCTAGCTTTCTTCTAATCTTGGGGCCTCATAGTGGAAACTGCCCTTGGCTGCAAACCGGAATCTCTGCTGAACATGCATACAGGGCGGGAACTCGACTCCGACTAGCGTCCTTCAGCATTTAGCATATGAGAACAGATACGTGGTTACGTGGCTTGAGCTAATATTTGCAAAATAAGAATTGTTGTCAGAAGAAGGTCGCTTAAAAAGGTCTGCTATCATATAATACATGTGGGAATGCTCACCTAAGAGTATTATTTTGGTTTCCTCCCGTTGGACACGGGTTCAATCGATTCCAAGATCTATTTTCTCTCCTTTAGATTCCCGTCGGAGTATCTTTGTGTCGTATTCTCGAACGTCCTTTATCGAACCCTTACTGATAAATTACTTGCAACTGTTTCAAACATTTCAGATTCCGCCAATTTTCTTACAAACTAAAATCTTGGATGTGAGAGGATAAAATAAAAAAAGGAAATCACGAAACTTGACCTTACACATCCATCAACGACACCTACCGGCAATGATTGACAATGGGTTTCAAATCTGATGTATGTAGAAACAAAGCTAATCTTTAGCGAGGGCTCTAAATAAATATAAATGAAATTTTAAAAAACATTAGGACCAGATATCTAATGGACTGTAACTGGACCACCTGGCTAAGCCTAAAGAACAGGGTCAATCTACAAGAACATATTGTTTCTTAGTTACCGTTTCTCTTTAGAGAATTGGATGAATTCCTAGAAATTGATCTTGTCCATTTGTCAGAAATACTTTAAACGTCACGCCTTCTCATAGAACATGACACTTATTATATGATATGTCGTATTACGCTCTCACTTAGTTCCCGCTCAATCGACAAACCGGGAACAATATTTTCAATTAAAAGACAATTTAAAAAATCTTGAAACATAATTTACAAAATATGTTTTGCTCGTTACAATGACTATTATTAAGAGACAACACGATGGCATTTAGATTGAATTTACGAAGTGGTTTGGCGTTGATAATTTTTCATAAATTATTGAGGGTATCTTCTTCAATAATATTCATTACACTTTCCAGACGATCGAGCCAAAACCTAATAATCATGCTTGCCTCATGTAGTAGGAGTATTAGTAGTATGTCAAGGCTTGAAATTTCAATAGGCTGCCATAAACACAATATCTATTTTTATATGATTTTTGTCTGGCAAGGGTTTAAGTTCTTTTGTTTTCATGAAGCTTTTCTGGCGATGGTACCTAGGATATTTATACGTACGCCGCATTTGTGCATTTATAGTACAGTCATTTTGTAACATGACCTCACACAAATTGCAACAAAAGCTATCTCATTTGTTTTGTATCCCAGAAGGTATCCTTTTGAACATATAAAAAGTCCTAAGATATTCTCCTGGGGGAAAGTAGTATATTTGGGAATATCCAAAATGGCCGCCAGAAGGCCTAGAATCCATCAAATTTAATTGATCAAAAGGGTATAAATATGTAATACGGCATTTTCAGTTGTTTGTTTTTTTTTTTTTGGGGGGGGGGGGGTCGCAGAATCCAATTCTGGTCTTTATTTGTTAATTTAAAAATTCCCAAGACTCATATGAAGGGGTCGATGTGGAAACGGTCTGAAGCCTGGGGTGCGGTAGGGGTGGGGGTTGTAGCACGACTCAGTTGGCATTTATATTGAGCAGGTAACCCTAATTTGGTAATGTGCAGCGCTCACCTAACCTGTTGCAACGATATTGTAGTAATTAGATTTTCAACAAACATGAAGAGGGCTTGACCGATATGCTGGGTTAAAACGGAATTGTTCTCGCCAGGTAGGGGTTGTTAGAAAGTATACTAAAACAGTCACGATTGGTCTGGTTTATGTCAAATGACGAGTCGCCTGCTTTTGAAACGCTCCAAGAGGTTATTAGATGCAACTGTCAGAGTAACTGCAGCACCATCAGATGCACGTGCAAAAATAATCACATAGCGTGTACCCTGGCTATGGCGACTGTGGTTGATTATCAGGTAGGAAGCCTTTTTTTCATGTCATGAGCCAGCATTCAATAATTTCATACTACATTTTTCTTTTCCTTTTAATTAAAGTTTTGTTATGTCAGTAGGTAAAATCTTATTTCCTTTAGATTATTGTAAACACATGTAAGTTGACAATGCATAGCATTGATATATAAAATGTATACATGTAGCACCAACCATTAATGCAAGGCCACCTGTTTCTTAACGGTAATACATAACTAATATATAGTACAAGTAAAACATTCTACACAAGGACATGAATCTGCACAGATCACAAAGTACAAAGGCAAAACAGAGTGCAGTTACTTTGATCCACTGAAGTCATTTTTTTGTTATTGTGGGATAAATTTATACACATGTTATATGCTTGATAACAGAGTGCATGGATCTTGAATATTATTAATAATTAATTTTGAATTGTCAATTCCAAATTTCTAGTTTCATTTTGCTTTGCTTTTCAGTTACAACTTAAATCGGTTTGCAGGAGAATGACGTTTTTGAGAAGAAATTGAATTTGGTGGCTTAGTTTTTTTTTCCCAAGAAAACCAGCTGAAAGTCCGGGAATAGTCTAACAAAACGTTTGCTGATCGGGTATTTTCAACATTTGGATGATCTCTTTGGATTGAACTTTCTAATGATGTTAAATGGAGCGAAAATATTGACGACTTTAAAAGAAAATTGAAAACGTACCTTTTTTCGACTTAGATTTTTATTAAATTTTGATTCTTGTGTCATAATATAATTTAGTACTTTTGTAAAGCGCCACTGAATAAAAATATAAAATAGGCGCTATATTAAATAAATAAAGTTTAAATTTAAATGTCAGAGATTTTTTTCTGAGTTGACTGCTGGAAACCCTGTGTGTAACTGACAACAGACACTTTGTGATAAGAATGGACAAGATGACGTCTGATTTAACATGTGCTCATCAGATATCTACATGATTTTATTGATATGGTGATTAAAAAATATAAAATATAAACTAATAAAGATAACGTCTGAGCGGAATAGGTAGTATAAGCTAGATATTGGTTGATATGGTTGATCTGAAATGATAAGTAAGAAAATTGTTGCAAATAATACTTTGTGATCTAACCATGTGTTTTCTAATGGTGAAACAGGAGCATGTGAGAAATTTGTAAACATGAGATCTATACCATTTCCATGATCTGTGGTTGACATTTTGATAAGTTGTTGACAGCTCAGTAGTTGGAACGTTTGTTCAATTAAATCCAAATATTTTTTTTCATACCATTTTATAACCTTATAATTAACGTCCCCAGTCCACAGGTACAAGGACTTATGGTGGGGGAGGGATTTTGAGGCGCTGAATAGTGGGAGTTTCAACATCTCTGCATTTACATATGGGATATGAAACTTAATTCAACAGTTCGTACAGGAAAAACAGTAGATGCATAATTACTGAATATTTATAAATCAACAGACAGAAAGGTAGACGAACAAATCTGATCACATTATTTCCCATTCTCCTTGGGCAGGAAATTGATGAATTAAAGTTTGCATTTGTTCCTCACTTTTTATTTTATCATTTTTTTAAGTTTATAATTTTCATACATTTGAAATATCATATATATTTGGATAAAAATATAAGTCAATTCGAAATTCTAAATATCATCATCATTTATCGCTAAATTTGCTCATATAACATCACATTATGCAAACTGATGGATTTAAACTTATTTCGAAATTATTCAAAAGGAATTAAGAGCCACAATACCACAACATGGCATCTTGTAGATTACATTGGAGAGAAAACAGCGTTTCAGTTTTGGAAATACAGTTCCCTTACACTTTATGCATATTGCTGTGGGGGTAATGGGAGTGATTTGAGAATAACTGTGCACCTTCGACAGTTGGGGGCGGGGGGGGGGGGGAATTATTGACAATGCAAGTGGATCTTGGCAATGCAAGTGAATACAATAGACCCCCCCCCCCCCCAAGTCAAATTTTACCTCGCCTTGTTTGTGAGCTTTGATTTCAAATTTCATATTTTAACCGATTAAATCCTTATGTGTATATGCTGTGAAAATCAAATCAGCAGTGCTTACTAGAATATAATGTGCCATGGTCAAAGTTTGGCAAAATTTAAGTTACTAATTAAACACTCATGCTAATAATTTTAAGAATTTACAAAAAGTTGATCTTATTTCTTTCATACAATTAAATCTTGATTAAATAGTTGTTAACTTGAAAAAAATCTCCAACTATAGCAGTTACCATGTTAAGACAAAAAAATATATTTCTTTATATTTTGATAAGGGATAATGCATTGGTCCATAATTTTTTAAAATTATGTAATATTGACCTAATTTTTGGCCCGTTCATAGGAAATATATAGCGGAAATTTATAAATGTTTATAAATATGAACAAACACAGACGAGGGGTTTTGATTTTAGGCAGTCATGAAGTGTAACAACAGGTTTCTCCTTAAATTCTCGAAGGACCGAAGTCGCATTAGCCCAATTTTGGGCTTGGTAGGAGAAGTAAGGGAACTTATGGTCATCGAATTGTATGTCATATTTTAGATTTGTCGGTCTAATCGTTCCAAAACGTGCCAGTCAAACGGACAGACAGACGGACGGACGGATGACAGACAATGGATCATAACTATAGCTCAAATGACTTATAAGCGGCTGAACTAAAAATTGTAATGTATGTCAACACTTTGAGATTGATAAGGTTTTCCGGAGATCTTTGGTTATTGTTGCCATTTTCAGATAGTGTTGCTCATGTCATGATGTCCCTTTAATTCACAGATTGCTGATTTAATATCTGTACCATAATGTCTTAAAGTTCATGAAATACACTTTATTTCAAAACTACTTGAACAAGAATAAGCAAGAGCTTATAAGACGAAAACCAAGAGATTATTCATACAACACCGTTTGAACGCTGATGTATATATGATGAAATAAAAGGTATTTTCTACTGAGCAAATTTGACGATTTTCAAACTCTCCCCACACACAATTGCTTAGGACTTTTTTTCTTACATTAAGGCCATACTAAGGAATCAAAATCAGTTGCGTTTGCTTTTGTTGCAATTTGTGTGAGGTTGACCACTTATTTCGGGTAAAATGCCTGTATTAGTTTGAATGGTTACACGGCTCCTGGCCTTGTCTCACCGTCAAACAGACTCAGCGCCGACTCTCCGGTCTTTAAAAATAGATATCCTGTATGGATACGTTAGATGAAATCCAGTGTCTGATAGATTACGCCAATAATTTATCTGAAAGCCGTGGCATAAAATCGATACAACAGGCAGAGCCGGATGGGAAAGGTTCGCCTCGGGATTCGGAAGAAAAATAAAACCTGTTCAATTATTCCGACATTAAACACAGATCAAACGAAGGGCACTGGAGGGAATGTAATTTTAATCTGTAGAAATGAGACAACCCTTTGTATATAACGGGTTTGCTTACACAAGTCTTGCTTTGCTTTTCGAATCTTTCACACTAATCAGAACACACAAGGCAGCATGTATGAACTTCACAGAAGCATGTAAAAAATCAAATTTAACTTGACAGTTGTCGGTCAAATATTTGGAAATTATAATTTGTATTCGGGATTTCATACTGTCTTCATGCCACTGAATATCTTTTGGAAATAATAAAACATCTTATGTTTAAGTTCGCAAGTTTGTGTATTGTTGCAGATGTCTCTTTTATTGTACGCAGCAGTCTTACATGTGTATGTGCAGCGCTAGCATTGTCCGTTGCTATGGCGATAGCCCGGCCCAGGCGTGATGTCTGACGTGTAAACACAGCAGTCATGCTAGTCTTGGGCTTTCTCGCCTGGCCGAGCCGGGCCGGCCCTTGTGTGAACCCTGATATGTAGAAACACAGCGTTCGTTGTTCTAGATGTTTCCTGTTATGTGTGTATTATTGGGTTCTTGAGATTGTTCGGGAAATGGAAAGTTCTCGGCTTGAGGTAAAAAGTCATTAATAAGAGGCTGTGTAATTAGAGCCGAGAGGAGAGGGGAGATATTTTCCAGCGGACACAAGAGTGTAAGTCAGTTTGTGGACCTTTTCCGATGGAATTGATGAACTTGACTGTTATTCCCTGAGAAGATTTATGTGAACTGTTCAACTGGATTATATGCTTTAAAGGACTTTTTTGTTGCTGTGACAGTGGTGGTATCCAGGTACTGTACACTTTATTTATATACTTGTATTGATTTACTGATGTACTATTGTTATACTGTGAAATTGTATTGATTTAGTGTATTGTAATGTTAGGGTTGATTTAAGAGTAAATAATAATTATTTGTTAACAAAAAGCCATTGACTTCTTTATTCATTCCCCTAGGGATTTCACATTGCCTAGTGTTACAGAATCTGATTTTTTTTCTCCATGACAAAATTTATGCTCGTCACGACTACGCGACCTGTTTATATTAGGTTTCGTAACTTAAAATTGTGGGCTCGTCTTTTATTAAGCCCCGACCTAGCAACATTGTTTACAATACATTGTTTACACGATTACATATTGTTTCCAATACATTGTTTACAGGATTTATCTCAGTGGTTTTTTGTTGTAACATATTAACATAGGCAGAATTCAATCCTTAGACATTTGTTGAAGATCCCGACCCTGGTCAAATTATACAGTTGACAAAGGAACAATTGTTGCGTTGGAACAACACTTAGGGCCTCAAGTGTAAAAAAAAAACTTTGAGAAAGCCTCATATCATTACTAAAATCGTGCAAGTTCTAGTTAGCAAAGGTTTCATTGAAGAGAGTGAAGTGGAAACATAATAAAATGACAGCCTTGCTATGCAGTTGGAATTAAAAAAAGTTAGAAATGCAACATGAGCTAGCATTAAAACAATTAGAATTATAAAAACAAAGAGAAGAGAGGGAAGAACATGAAAGATTAGAAAGAGAAAGACTACAAAAAAAAAAAAGAAATTGAGTTAAAACGGCTGGAGTTAGAAAGACTTAAATTAGAACATGGTCTACATGCTGCGCAAACTCACAGTTTTGATGTTACTAAACACATTAGATTCGTCACACCTTTTCAAGAAAAAGAGGTTGATCAATAATTCTAACACTCTGAGAAGGTAGCTGAAAATTTAAAATAGCCCAAGGAAAATTGGACCATGCTATTACAAAGTGTATTGACTAACAAGGCCAGAGAAATGTATACAGAGCTTTCAGTAGAAGTCGCTGCTGACTATGACAAGGTTAAACGGTTAATCTTAAAAGGTAATGAGTTAGTTCATGAGGCTTACCGACAGAAATTCAGAAATTGGGAAAAGCGCAAAGAACAGACCAATGTCGAATTTGCTAGGACAAAAGGGGCAATTGTTTGATCGCTGGTGTAGTTATAAAAATGTATTGAAAGATTATGACAATTATGAAAATTTGCGCGGGTTGATTTTCCTTGAAGAATTTAAGCGCTGCATTAACGAAGATGTTAAAACTTTTCTTGATGAGAAAAGTCCAGAAACACTTGACATTGCTGCTCAATTAGCTGATGATTATTCATTAACACACAAAATGTCCTTTACTAGCAAATCAAACCAGTCATTCACAAACAAGAATGTAGATCAGATTGGTCAAAAGAAGTTTAAAGCGCTGTCGCCCAGTACTAGTAGTTTGTTTGTTCAGCAAAGTCCATTGCCACACCTCAGTCCACGTCCACTGTGTCTGAATCCAACCAAGGCCAGTCATTTTCAAAGAAAATATGTAATTACTGCAAAAAGGAAGGTCATCCAATATCTTGGTAAACCTTCTGGTTTCGTTTCAAAATCTTTGCATATCATAGTGCAGGAGCCAGTTTTTTTTTTCATGCAAATAAGGAGTACAACTCCTTTATTGACTCTAAAAAGAGTTTGATGCTACAGAAGCCAACTTGCCGTCTGAATCTGAAGAAGAATCCGTAGCTTGCGGGGTAAAAACCTCAGTTGATTTCTGCGAGGAATTTAATAAGGCTAGGTCCTTTCAAGACTCCTGCGAGGAGTATCCTTTAAATAAGGCTAAGTCCTTTTATGACTTGCGAGAGTATTACAAATGAGGCCAGGTCCTCTAATGACAAACAGAAGATTGTTTCTGCTGAGGAAAATTCCTCTGTTGACTCTCATGAGGAGTTTGATTGTAATAAGGATGTAGATTCCTTTAACGGTTCTGAAAAAGAGTTTATGACTGACACTGTCAGTGTCAGTTCTTTGTTTGATGAAACTAAGGTAGTAGATTCCTCTGCTGACTCTAAAATGGAGTTATTTGAGCCATTCATACAGGATGGTTTGTATCATTTTTAAGTGATTTTTTCATACTCTACCCCTATTAGAATACTGAGGGACTCTTATGTTAGCAAACCCTTTGCCATATTCTAATAGGTCCTTTACTGGTGCACATGCACTTGGTAATGGTGTGTTTTCAGACAAGCACACTTCAGTTCCGCTTCACAGTATACATTTAAAGTCAGATTTTATTTCTGGGAATATTACTCTGGGAATCAGAACTACTTTACTCTTTAAGGGAATTCAGTTGCTGCTAGGCAATGATGTTGTAGGTGACACAGTACAGCCTGTACCAATAGTGACAGAAAGTCGTCAATTGATCAGGACACTCCTGGTTTGTATCCTTCATGTGCTGTAACTAGATCTATGGCCAAAAATCTCACATGAGGATAATGGTCCGTATAATAACACTCTCGGAGTCACTAGTTACTCTTCTAACGACTCGCCCGTACAGGATGCAGCATTTTCAAGGTCAGAACTTATCGCGAAACAGCAAAAGGACCCTGATATTTCATGTTTGTCGACCAGGGCAGTTTCTAAAGATGAACTGTCACAAAACCCAGTTTGTTTCTATGTTAAAAATGGAGTGCTTATGCGTAAATTGCGAACACCTGATCTACGTTGTGATGATGATTGGACCATCAAACATCAAATAGTAATGCCCAAAAGTTATCGCAATGAAATTCTAAGCATGGAACATGAGGCTCCTTTGTCTGGCCATATATGTATAAATAAAATTTATCGGAAAGTTAGTACACACTTCTATTGGCCTAACCTCAGGACTGGTGTTGTACAATATTGTAAATCATGCCATGCAAGCCAAATCAGAATCCTCATAAGGCCCCACTTCTGCCTATTTCTGCTTTCGATGAACCATTTAGTAGGATTATTGTTGATCGTGTTGGACCACTGCCCAAAACAAAATCTGGACATGAATACTTGCTGACAATTATGTGCGCAGCTACCAGACTACTCAGTTTCCCTGAGGCAATACCATTGCGCAAAATTAATGCTAAAGTATTGCAAAGGCTCTGACCAGGTTTTTCACATCTTTTGGATTACCAAATTCCATCAAGACTGACCAAGGGTCTAATTTTATGTCTGGCTTATTCCAACAAGTTATGCTTGGGCTAGGTATAAAACAGTACAGCTCTTCGCCATACCATCCTGAAAGTCAGGGCGCCCTCGAGCGTTTTCACCAGACAATAAAAAATGATTAGGACGTATTGCTATGACACACAGAAAGACAGGGATGAAGGAATCCACTTATTGCTGTTTGCTGTGAGAGAATCCTTTCAAGAGTCCTTGGGTTTCAGTCCCTTTGAACTAGTTTTTCGACACTCAGTTCGCGGTCCCTTAAAACTGCTTAAAGAAAAGCTCTTGCGTAAAAATCCTGATTCTCTTAGTTTACTGCAGTATGTCTCAGACGTTCGCACTAAACTACACCAGCAGGTGAGATTGCAAAGTCTTATCTAAAATCTGCACAAAGTAAAATGAAAACAAAATATGACAAGCACACTGTAAGCAGGACGTTTGAGCCTGGTGAAAAGGTCCTTGCCTTACTTCCAATCCCTGGCAGACCTCTGCAAGCTAGGTAATTTGGTCCTTACATTGTTGATAAGAAAGTCCGTGATCTAGATTACATATTAATGACACCAGATAGGCGTAAGAAGAAATTACTGTGCCATGTTAACATGTTGAATCCACATTATGACAGAAATAGCACAACATAATTGTTATTTGTGTAAAAAATGACCCTGACTCAGTTAAAGTAGATACTGATTGTAAGTGAGATGTAGACATGCAGTGTGGAAAAGTACCACTGAAAAACTCAGACATGCTTAACAACCTGGATGCCAAACTTTCACAACTTACCGCACAACAACAACAAGACCTCAAGCACCTGCTGCGGAATTATGAACATTTGTTTAGTGACATTCTAACGCGAACTAACATATTGTGCCATGACGTCGATGTTGGCGAGGCAAGCGCAGTCAAGCAGCATCCTTATTGACTATATCCAAAAAAGCGAAAGTATCTACAGGATAAGATTCAATATTTGCTGGACGATGATTTTGTTTAACCTAGTAACAGTAACTTGAGTTTACCATGTATTCTTGTGCCAAAACCTGATTGAAGTTACCGTATGTGCACAGATTATCGAAAACTGAACTCTGTCACCAACACTGACACGTTCCCGATTCCGAGGATCGATGATTGTATTGATAGAGTCGGTAGCTCCAGAAATGTCTCTAAGTTTGACTTGCTAAAAGAATTCTGGCAAGTTCCGCTGACAGAACGAGCGAAAGAAGTGTCCGCATTCTTGACGCCGCAAGGACTGTACCAGTTTACAGTTATGCCGCTATGCATGAAGAACTCGCTAGCCACGTTCCAACGGCTCATCTAAATGGTTGCCAAGGACATTCAGGGCTGCGACGCATATATTTATGGCCTTTTCGTGAACAGCGACACCTGGGAAAAACATCTGCAAATTCTTCGCGACCTTTTCGAAAGACTCAGTGAAGCACGTCTGACCATGAACTAAGTAAAATCTGAGTTTTGTCATGCACAAGTAACATTTTTTGGTCATATTGTAGGGCAATGTCAAGTAAAACCTGCTGATGCTAAAATAAGTGCTATTTCTGCATTTCCTAGAGCGGAAAACAAAAAGCAAATAATGCGTTTTCTTGGTATTGTTGGATACTGCAGGAAGTTTTGTCCAAATTTTTCTGCTGTAGCTGAACCTTTGACTAATTTGTTAAGAAGATACAAAAATTTGTAATGCATGTTCAGTGTGAATATGCATTTCAGATTGAAAGCAATTCTCCAAAGTTCCCCAGTTTTGGTAGCTCCAGATACGGAACCTAATATCAACAGATCATGTATGCGTGATGAACATAAATTTTGTTATGGAGAAAAAAAAATCAGATTCTGTAACACTAGGCAGCGTGAAATGTATAGGGGAATGATTAAAGAGGTCAGTGGTTTTTTGTTAACAAATAACCATAATTTATTCTTAAAACAACCCTAACATAACAGTACACTAAATCAATACAATTACACAGTACAACAACAGTATAACAGCAAATCAATATAATCACACAGCCTAATACACAAAATGCACAGTACCTGGATACCACCACTGCCACAGCGACAAGTCCTTTAAAGCATACAACTCAGATGAACAGCTCACACAAATCTTCTCAGAGAATGGCAGTCCAATGTAAAGCTCTTGTAACAATCCTGAAAGTAAACTGGAGACCAAACAAGATCCGTCACAAATCCAGAAGAAAATGTATAATTGCCGCACTTATCAGAATAGGTCCCACAATCTGACTTACACGCTTCTGTGTCCGCTGGAATATTCTCTCGCCCCTCACCCGGCTTTAAAACACCGCCTCTTTATATAACTTTTCACCTCAAGCCGAAATATTTCCATTTCTTGAACAATATAAAGAACCTAACATAATAAACACGCTCAAAGAACATACTAGAAAAAAGAACACTGTGTATCTCCTCGACAGGATTCAATCGTGAGCCGGCCTGCCCGGCCAGGCGAGCAAACCCCAGACTAACATGAAAAAGAGAGTTCAACCTATACGGATTTAACTGAGAGTGCAACAGGCGGCCAGGCGAGGCCGCTGCAACACGTGTTACGCCCGTGTCACACAATAAAAAGGGCACCTGTAACAATGTGCAGCGCTAGAATTGTCCGTTGCTATGGCAGCATAGCCCGGCCCACGCGTGGGGTCTGACGTGTAAACAGAGGATTCATGCTAGTCTGTGGCTTTCTCGCCTGGCCGAACCGGGCCGGCCCACGTGTAAATCCTGATATGTAGAAACACAGCGTTCGTTGTTTTAGATGTTTTCTGTAACGTGTGAAGTAGAAATACCGAAAGCATACGGTTAAAGCAGCGGTTTAAGCGAATGAGACCTTAAAGACAGGCAGTGTATAATAATGTATTGGATTTACAAGGGGACATGTAGCAACAGACGGAAGAGCGAAATAATTTTTTAACCACGCTAAATATCCTTTAATAATTGTAGGATACAAATTTTTTTTCAGATGCAGGCTAAGCGTTGATGAACTGGGAGCTGCCCGGCTATTAAGCTTTCCGTCTATTTAAGGTACGGCTTGGCTGCATGACAACTCAAGAAAATGAAGTGTTCATTAATGGTCTGATCGGGCCGGATATCGCTACCACGCACGTCCTGAGACTGTGTCACGATCGACTCTTTGCCAAGAGGCTTTGCACGTGCTAATCATGGTTACGGGTATGGTAAATTTCAGTCTTTAAATAAAAAAAAAACAAAACAGAACACAAATACGATATATTGACTTTATCCTAATTGTTAGGTATGACTTGCTTTGTTTCAGAATTTGCTTATTTCACGAGCCTCCTCTTGATGACGTCTATTACGATTTATGGGGTGCTCCAGTAATATACGTGGTTGCTCAACAGACACCGAAACGTTAACTTGTAGTTATGTGATCACCTTCCCTAAAATGGATATGAGAACTCTACCTACGGTTAATCATCATGTACAAAAGGTGTCTGTATTAATACATAATAAAAAAAAACAATTAAAAAAACCTGGCAAGGTAAAACTTACAAAAGTTGTTACTTGTCTTAAAATTGAAGAATAAAAAGTAGTTTCGCGAATTTTAATGGCAGGAGGGTTTGTGTACTTTCCCGTCTGTTTGTATGTTTGTGTGGGATTTAATTCACTACATGACTCATGCAGTCAAGAAAGGAATCTCATAAAATGTCTATTTTGGAAAGTGTCCGATGAAGAATTGTTTATATTTGGTGTGGAGCCCAACACTGGATTAAGGAAAGTCATCAAGAAGTGTTCCCGAATGTAAAGTGACTAATGCACGACTGAACCTAGAAATATGGGCCGAATAAGTGAACGCAAACGCGGTTTTGGGAGTATCGTGGAGGACTGAATTTCTTAGAATGAAGATTTCTAGTTTCAGATTCTAATGTCGTTACGGTTCTTGTGTCCCAGAAAAATAAATGACGGACTCACTGTTCTTATTTCTTAGGGTAATTTTTACTTGGTCATGTTACTAATTACTGTTTGTGCCTTAATTCCTGTTATTATATCGGTACGTGTATTTTTATGGCATGATTTCGATTCATATATGTATTTGATTCCGTGCTGCACAATGTCAAGTTTTACATCGTGAAAAGATGGATGGATAGGTTGATGGATGGATGGACGGCCCGACGGACGTACGGTACCACAGACATACAGACAGACGACCATTCAATGGCTGTCGTAAGTATAGACCGAAATTGTAACAACAACCGGAAGTGATTACAAGGTCTTTATTGTCCAATTTCCTTTGAGTACAGACGATGTCTGGCATAAAATATGATATAAAATAGGCTAAATAATGTTAAACAGCTGACTTATTGCGGCGTAAGGAACACAAACTGGCGTGGTGTCTGGGCCATTAGGTAGCGTCATATATCGACCCTCTGACATTACGACCAGATCATGCACTTGTCTGTCACAGTGTCTTTACCACTAGGTCGGAGGAACGCATTATAAAGCCTCATGAGGATGCAAATATTTTCGGCATTTTAGACAATGCCTCATGGCCTACAGGTGACTTACCAGCCCAAGTATCATTGCCTACTGTGTCGGGTTGTCACGGCTAGGGCAATAGGTTAACCACTGGAGCGGTAGGCAGTACCAAACTGTTATTGTTGTATAAATGGAGCTTCTTTCCTGTTGTTTTTGGCATCTGCGATCAGAGGCTGGGTCTTCTATGATAATCACTGTGACTAGTCGTTATCCCCGGCTTAGCAAAACCATATTATCCCCTTTTTTTAAATTACTCCGGGGGAGTAAAATTACAAAAGCACACAGATTATCATATACGATTTAAGATTACCGCTTCACAACAGTTATTTCATGATTATTTACTGAAAATTCTTATAGTCTTTCTTCAGGTTTTCTCGAATTAGGTTCAATCTTTGCATTTTTCAGGCATTTACTATGTCATGTACATGGATGTAAAGCTATATACTTTAGATACCGTCTGTGTAGACAATGTCTATATACTTTTCATTTTCCCGGTGTACTTAATTTGGTAAAATAGTTTTCCATCTTGAAAACATGCACCTACCATTGTGTCCGCAGCAACGGCCCTTTACTTGGCAAACAGCATCCATCGGACAATTCGCCAAATTTTCCTTTATTTTCTTGTGTTTCTTTATGGTCAGGCTCATAAGAGGGATTTTGGAATTATATTTTTGAAATCTGAGGAAAATATGGACATGCTGACTAGGGTGTTTCGTCATAAAAGTGATTGAATGTACAGCGCCAGACGATGGCATCTCTTGGATGCCCACACAGAATGGTAATTGGTCTTTACACACCGATGATCTTATCAGACAAAACGGATTTACAGGATTATAGTCTAGACGTGAGAAAACAAAGAATGCTCTTTATCTAATTTACCATGGTCTTAAGTGCCATCTGCCGACTAACAGACATTCTATCTATAGCGTACATATGTATAGGGTTTAAGGGACGAAACAACTTGCAATTACATTGTTTTAAAAATGGCCGGTATATGTGAACTAAGGAGGTTTTTATGTGTCTCGCTTTTTTGTACAACGAAACTTACTGCTATTAAATAACAGTGTTGTCTATTATTGGTGTAAGTACTGATTCGTTTTATGTTTTCTTGCTTGATAGCATTAATTCCCCTTTTACTTTCGGTTTCATGCTGCAAAAGTCAAGATTCTAAAAGAGTTTACACAAGAGACATTCACTGTGTTAATCTGAAAGAGTTTGGACAGGATACCTTTATTTTGTACATCTAAAAGAGTTTTCTCGAGGGACCTTTATTTTTATACATTTTCAAATTAAATTTCTGGAGTGATGGATATATATGCTAATTTTTCCAAAACCATGCAGGTTTCATGCAGTGAAAATCCCAAGCCTGACCAGTTGTATAGCTAGGAACATTAAAGGAGATCGTGTAGAGTATTGTCAACTGCTGAGCCAAAAGTAAATACTGATATTAAAAATGAATTAAATATAAGGGAATATAGAGAGCCCCGCTTACTAAGAAGCTTTCATCATGCATTGATAATTATAATGAAATATGTGAGTGCGTGCTTTTTGACAATCCAAGTTCACAGACACCTGAAATGTTCCAAAAAAGTTCTAATGGAAGATGTCGGACATAATTTTAGATCAGAACTGACTGGATGCAGATGATTTATATCGAGGTGTCTGTGGCCTATCACGCTAACTATTTAAAGCTGCTTGTACAAATATCCATATTTCAGCATTACACCTATATTGCGAATTTCAGTCAGGCCACGCATAAAAATATATTGTTCTTCGCAGTCTGGGTACTATAAATATGGTGCGAGCGGTCGAATTCATTTTTTTTTTACTGGTCGAGGAAAAAAACATGGAATTTTGCAAGGCTAAATAAAATAAAAATTTATAAATATATGTATATATAATAAATAAAAACCTAAAATTTAGTTTTTTTCTCTATAACCTTCAAGGATTCTAGTATGGACAATAGGAAAAAACATTTGCCAAAAAAGTGATGCGCGAAAAATAGGAGCAGTTAATCCGTAGAACATCATTACTGTTGTATGGACTTACACGGGGCAAACGCATACGAGGCGTTGTTGTGTATCCGAGAAGTTAAGATGCTTTTTATGTTCTTTCATTTTTTTGTCGTGACGCAGACGTAAAAACTAGAAACTTGTATTCTAAGGAATGCAAGCCTCCTCGACTTATTCGTGGATAAGGGACTCTACCTTTGTGGATACCCCTTGATGACATTCCTTAATCCGGTATATTAGTTGCCAGGTCCACACCGCTGTCAAATCTGTCACCTTTTTTCGGCCCACATTCCCAGGTTCATTCGTGCATCAGTGACTTTAAATATTTGAATATTAATTATGTTCCTGAATCGGGATAATTTGACGGATTCAGATTGAAGTATTATGGGCTCTTCAAAGGCCAATTCCCAAAATTTCCTGAAAATTTCATGATAGTCTATTCAAAATGACAAGAGTTATGTTGTGAAAATAAATACACACCCCAGTACAACAACAAACGGACTGGGATGAACGCATACCCTCGAGGCGGAGGCAATAAGGCCATGTTGACCGCTGATATATCTCAAATGGACAGATGTGATCACAGTCGTATCTCAGGTTAAGTATGTGTACACCATCATAGTCAGGTTATTTTCACATTGTTAAGGTTAACGGCATAATAGCACAGACCAATAAGCCCTAGTGATCGTTTTTCCTATTCTGTTTATAAAATTTCTAATGATTCTGTTAAATTATAATTCCAAATCATGTAACTGATTAAATGGAATTTGAAGCGGAATCAATAAAATGTTATTATCCTTGAAACAGAATATGTATATATGTTAAAAAAAGTTTGTTCCAAAAATATGTAGGTTCAGTTTGTTTTAAATATAAATAACATGTGAAAACAACATCAGCAATAATAATTCTAATAATAATAACGATTATTATTATTGTCATTATTCTTGTTTTTGTCACTAAAATTATTATTATTAATTCATATAATACCAATAGTGTGATGCAACAAAACCAGCTACTTAATGAAAAACAATTAGTTTTATTGATAATAGAAATAACTTACTGGCAGTCATAATGATTGAGAATTTGCAAGTACACCAATAACAGTGAAAACTATTATGATAACTATGATGTTGTTTTCTGTAATAATAACAATAATAATACTAATAATAATAAATATGACCTACATATATCCTTGTCTTGATGTTGTGCATTGTCACTAACTTAAAAACTTATAATAAAAATAATGACATCGAGGAACATATTGACGGAGCAGAAGTAAACCTCGGTTGTTTATATAGACTTTAATCAGCCAATGACTGTATAAAAGAGGAAAAACTTAGATAAACTGCGTTGTAAATTGGCGGTCTCCATTCAGCTGGAAAATTCCTGCCACACTTGGTTCCTTATCACTCTTTACCACGCGTTTATATAATCGTTCCTCACTGTTTGGGTCACTTACCCAGCGGTTTACGGTCTCTCCTACCTCCCTAACGACGGTTTGTCCTCTCCAGTAATAGAGAGTTCAATGATAAATGACTCCATCGTTGGAGAAAAAAAAATCCCAGGGCGTCTGAACCAGCCTATAGGAATGATGACGTGTACTTCGCTTCCTGACTTTCGAGTTTTCTTTTAATTGCTCATCCACAGAGAGACTTTGTAATATTTAAGCTTTAAAAATTGCTCGGCTGGTCAACCATAGCGTCATTTTGTCCCTTTGACATTAGCAGTTTACCAACAGCCCAGTACAAATGCCTACAGAGTCGTGTACTAAGGGCTAGGTGTCAAACGATGCATACAGTGATACACATTTTACAGGGTTAACTGGTTACAAATCAAACAGTAATTTTTATGTTCAATGCTCGCAGATGGGAGAGATCCCCACAGTTAGAAAAGAAGAACTCGAAGAAAAATAAGTATCAATTTTGATCTTTTGTGATGGCCACTGCGTGGCATGGTCGTATGGAATTCTGGGAGGAAGAAAGACTTTACTAACAAATTCATAAAATAACTATTCTTGGTTTTTCTCTATAAAATAATCATATAATGATATGTTTCGTCAATTTATCTTGACACACGATCTGAATTTGCAGAAAAACGCTTGAACCTCGACAGCACAAGAAAGCAACACCTAACAATCACGCACCCTTGAACCAGACTTCGGACTGCGTAAAAACAAAACATGCGTAACAAGAGAGTGACCTTTCAATTTACCAGAAGAGACAAAATAAATGAAATTTGGAGAAAAGAAACATAATTGAGCTTCACTTCTTAAGATGCCCCCCCCCTTTTCCTAAACCCTGTATCCGTACCTGATAAGCAAAGCTATCAAACAATGAAATAACCTCGAGCGAGAATAATCGAGCTTTACATCTTAAGATGGCGCATGAGCACAACATAACCATTTCATCTTTTTTTTGCATCTGTTTTTTAAGGAATTTTAATGTGAAAAGTATGGTCATAGTATGAAAATCATGCTAACATGAGATTTAGCATAGCTTAACACGGAGTTTGATTGGCAAAAAACGCTTAAACCTTTAGCAAGCAGTAGAAGCCGATCCTGGAACGGTGGGGGGGGGGGGGGATTAGGGCTAATGGGTTTGAACCTTCATTTTCCTTAACCCAGGATCCGTCCCTGAAAAGCAAAGCTATCAAACATTCAAACAACCTCGAGCGAAGTATTGTACTCGGGAGCTTGAAGCCCAAAATATATGAAACGAGAAGAAGAGTCATATTTTTTTTTTGCCTTTAATATACAAAATAGACAAAATACACAGAATATAGCAAACTTGCGTGAAAGACAAAAGTTATCTTGATTTCTTGTAACAGTGCATATAAACAACACAATCGCTTCAATTACGTATGCAATCTTTCAAGGGAAAGCCCCTGTTAGCAACATTGTTGAGGACACATACGACAAAACTGGTCAGTTAAACAACCCCAGCCATGGTTTCATGGAGAATTTTTGTCTTTTTTGGGTTGCATTAAACCTCCCCATAAGCTTTATTAGTAAGCAAATGGTGCTGTCACTGCTTCTTTTTTGATAATGCAGCCCGTTTGTGTTGTCCATTCATGCTCTCGCATCACTCATAATTTGCTAAAACATTTTTGCTGACTGCAAATTTGAAAGAAACTATCCTAGGTGCCTGAGGTGGAGTGATATTTCTCAGAGCACGACTGACCTTTTCACTTTTAACGGTTATTGAAAGTCAGTACTAAATATCATGTATCGGTGATACTCTGGCGTCAGGACTTCAAAACCCATTGCCAATACATATCATCAAACTATATATATCCAGCCAAGCATTACATCATTCTAATACGTTAGGCCCGGTTTTTATCGAACATGCGGGTTTTGCGTCTGTAGTCATCCATTCCTAGTGTTTGATCATACAAAAGAGGAATAACCGAAAGGCGCACTCGTTTCGTCAATGGTCAGTGACTACTACAAGAGCCAACTTTGATTCCCTCGATTCAAACCCTTTTTTTCTTCATATATTATATTGATTTTATTGCATTTTTGCTAGGAAATGCTTTGGTTTCCTGCTAGTAAATAATGCCTATGTCTCATTCCCTCAGGTACCTGGACAGCTGAACGGTAAAACGCTCGGCCCTCTCCGCTGGCGATCCGGGTTCGATCCCAAATGTTGCCATGAGAATGGTTTGTAGTGCCCCGTTATAGGTCGGTGGTTATCTCCGAGTTCTCCGGCTTCCTCAACCCTCTCAATACGATCCTCAACTCTATCATTATATTCTTTTTTTTGCCTTAAATAGCTCGGATCAACCAAAAACCGACTCAATCGGTCCATCTTTCTCGTTGCTAAGGGAGCCAGTGCGGGCTGGATTTTCCGGAGACCTTGGACTGGCTCGAACGCCGACCTCACTTTCAATCCGTAAGCCTCATTCCCTCATTGCAAGTTCCTTTGTTAAAATAGATCTCTCTCTCTCTCTCTCTCTCTCTCTCTCTATATATATATATATATATATATATATATATATATAAACAGTCACCAAGCCTCCACCTGGAAGGAACGATTATTTCGAATCGGCCAGTGTACATCAGTGTTTGACCTTAGGGACACGAGAAGGTTCAAAATAAATATCCGATGCAAAGCTCTGACCAAGGACTAATATTGTGCCTAGATTTCAGCTTTTCTCAGCTTTTCTGTGTTTCTTCGTTCAGTGTTTTGACAATATTTGTGGGTTGTCACGCATGCACACTATCGGACATCTTGTTACGTGGTCTTTGTATACTTAACAGATAAATTAATAATTTATCGATTACATTCAGAGCCAACAATACTTAGATTTATTCTGAATTCTTCCTTCGGATTAATTATTACCTTACGAAAGCACCTGGTAAAATAAATTTAAATTATTTATCTCGTACGTACGACAAATTATCTCGTACGTAGGACATACTATCCCGTACGTACGACATAATAAATCTTACGGATCCGATTCCCAAACTAGACATCAGGCCAACTGATATATGGATAAACATAATACATAATGTGTATGTTAAATAATATATGTTCTCCACCTCCTTGCAAACCGCTGGAAAACACCGTTGAAAAGAACACACGCACATGTATATATATATATGTGTATATTTATATATATATATATATATATATATATATATATTTCTCTTTTATATTCATATACTATATATTTAAATGCTAATAGATTATATATTTTTTCTGTGTCTAGGTTTCTGAAATATTTCAAGGAAGCGAAATAAATTATTGAGAATGGGGCACAGTGTATATATATAGTTTATATAAATAAATAAATATACATATCTGTGTGTGTGTTCTTTTCAACGACGTTTCAGCAGTTTGCAAGGAGGTAAAAACATTCATTATTATTATTGTATATATATATATATATATATATATATATAAGTTGTATTATATATGGGTAGTCTGTGAATCAGATCCGTAAGACTTATTATATCGTACTTACGAGATAATATAACTTACGAGATAGTATGTCGTACGTACGAGATAAATACTTTATTGTTCTTTTATCAGGTGGCAGCAATCGTTTCCGTGTTAATTATTGATTCGGATTAATTCTTAATTCGATAATCGTATACTGGACTATATGCATCGATCGGTCTATCGGTGAGTTGATGGATAAAAGGAGTGGATGAATAATTTAAAGACCGATAGACAATCTGACATATACCTGGATATATTGGATAGATAAAAGATTGTATTCACCAGATATATTACAGATATATATATATATATATATATATATATATATATATATATATATATATATATAATCACTATTTATATGGTATATAAATAATAAGATAGAAGGACTAGACTCATAAATAAAAGTAGAAAGACATAATAGCAGGTAGATGGGTATATTGCGTCATTAAACATAGACTGTATTCAATAGAACGATAGACTTAACACATTTATAGCCAGATCAGTGAATATATATATATATATATATATATATATATATATATATATATATATATATATATGATAAATTATTACATTAGACGAATTTGGAAAATAGTATAGGCAATTGTACATGCATGTGCTTTGGGGAACGTATGCGCCAGACATACTGCAAACTGTGTGGGCCCTTGCAAGCTCGCCTGACCTTATTTCGCAGTTTGTGTCTGTGAAGTAATGGCGTGCTATTTATAAGCAAAGAAACGCTTAAATGGCAACTCCTCGGTGAATCCATTGATACTCACGACTGTGCTGATGGCTCCCCCGCTTCGAGGAGAAAAGACTATTGGATACTCTCCATTATCAAAACTTGGCCGAATCGAGCCTTATTTTATAGGACCCTTCTTAGCCCATTATTTAAACTATTTTTTTCAGCGGAAACACAAAAGACTTATATCTGTGGAGAACACTGCGGCAATTCCTGCGCCCCGCCTGCGTTAATATATCTCTCTACCTTTCCCTTTAAAGTAGGGACGGTGATCGTCAGTTTATTTTTACGACGCACTTATCTTACATCAACAAGGGAGATTGCGGACATGGGGATTTACATGTTAAGAGCACTTTGGTCCGTAAAAGATGCTGCTCATGTCCCGGACTCCCGTTGCCAACAGCTTCGGACAGAGCAAGCCCTCTTTATGGTTAATACAGGCATGGACCCGTCACTCTACGAGTCTTTTATGAGTTTTTACATCGACAAAGATATGTTTCCCTTTCTATCTTTGTTACTTGTGAGGACAAGAAATATCCCACAAATAAACTTTCATATTTCATACAATTCTCCCCATGAGCTCTCATCAGACTGTGAAGTCTTTCATCCGGATTCTATTGTGGGAAACCATATCCATATTTTAACGACTAAATGAATGTCTACATAGTGATACAGCATTCTTAATATATCAATTTTAATTCTCATCTACCAACAGCAAGTATTGAAACTGATATTATTTAACTGTTGAAACATACATGAACTGAGAGAAAATGAAAACATATGTGTCATGCTGGACTCATCAACGACGACTCATGGGTGCAGAAACGACGTAATTCTCTCTTTCGATCTTGCATCTGTTTGTTCTAGAATGAGCCATTTTGCTCGGAAAAAAGATGAGAGGTATTGATAGAAGACTAACCCCCTCCCCCTGAAATAGGGACAGTCACTTAAAATCAACACCCCATGACACTCAGTATAAAATTCCTCTCTCAGAATATCACATTTTTGTCATTCCGAACACGTGTTATAATGTATACTCATTTCATTGTACTAAAATACTTTTTATGCCACGCTAAGTAGCCATTATTTTGGAAGATCTTGTATACGTCCATTGAACACTAGCGTTAACAGGCGAAATACCTTCGGCAAAGACCGGAATGTCTGCGGTGTCGCTTGGTGATCTGTTTTCAGCGTAGAATCAAGGTCTATTGTGCATTTTGATATCCCCTGTTGTCATTGACTAATTTAAGCGTGTTTTTCCTGCCATATTAGCCCTGTCACTGACACACATGCATGGTCAGTAATTGTATCATTTTGCATAATGTAGAAATGACCACAACATATGTCGCTACGTGTTAATCTTTATATTTACATCTTCAACAATTCTGGAAATATTGTTGATTATATTTGCAAGGGTGCAAACTTTATATTTGCTGCATTTACCTTTTTTGCTATTTACACTTTCCAAGTGAAATAGCTCGATTTCTGTAAAAGCATCTGCTGCGTGAATGAATTTGGGCATGAGGTTTATCCTTGACATTCATAGATAAACCGTCTGCTTGGAGAATGTGACACAAAATGTCAACAAGGACATTACTAGGCCAATAAACAAGGGGGGGGGGGGGGGGGGAGGCAGTGTTCCGATACGCAGGCCTTCCATCAAGATATCTCATATTGAACTCTGTCCTTGCATTTAGTAGTTTTTCACTTAAAATACATCATTTATAGTCCTTACAAGACACATTATTCCTAGAATATAACTTCTAGTGGTTCCATCTTAAGTACATCATTTAGTCCATTCAAAACACATTATTCCTAGAATCTAACTTCTAGTGGTTCCATCTTAAGTACATCATTTAGTCCATTCAAAACACATTATTCCTAGGATCTAACTTTGAGTGGTTCCATCTTAAATACATCATTTAGTCCTTACAAAACACATTATTTCTATGATCTAACTTCTAGTGGTTCCATCTTAAGTACATCATTTAGTCCTCACAAAACACATTATTCCTAGAATCTAACTTTGAGTGGTTCCATCTTAAGTACATCATTTAGTCCTTACAAAACACATTATTCCTATGATCTAACTTTGCGTGGTTCCATCTTAAGTACATCATTTAGTCCTTACAAAACACATTATTCCTATGATCTAACTTTGAGTGGTTCCATCTTAAGTACATCATTTAGTCCTTACAAAACACATTATTCCTAGGATCTAACTTTGAGTGGTTCCATCTTAAGTACATCATTTAGTCCTTACAAAACACATTATTCCTAGAATCTAACTTTGAGTGGTTCCATCTTAAGTACATCATTTAGTCCTTACAAAACACATTATTCCTAGAATCTAACTTTGAGTGGTTCCATCTTAAGTACATCATTTAGTTCTTACAAAACACAGTATTCCTAGGATCTAACTTTGAGTGGTTCCATCTTAAGTACATCATTTAGTCCTTACAAAACACATTATTCCTAGGACCTAACTTTGAGTGGTTCCATCTTAAGTACATCATTTAGTCCTTACAAAACACATTATTCCTAGGATCTAACTTTGAGTGGTTCCATCTTAAGTACATCATTTAGTTCTTACAAAACACATTATTCCTAGGATCTAACTTTGAGTGGTTCCATCTTAAGTACATCATTTAGTCCTTACAAAACACATTATTCCTAGGATCTAACTTTGAGTGGTTCCATCTTAAGTACATCATTTTGTCCTTACAAAACACATTATTCCTAGGATCTAACTTTAGGTGGTTTCACCTTAAGTACATCATTTTGTCCTTACAAAACACATTATTCCTAGGATCTAACTTTGAGTGGTTCCATCTTAAGTACAACATTTTGTCCTTACAAAACACATTGTTCCTAGGATCTAACTTTGGGTAGTTCCATCTTAAGTACATCATTTAGTCCTTACAAAACACATTATTCCTAGGATCTAACTTTGGGTGGTTCCATCTTAAGTACATCATTTTTTCCTTACAAAACACATTATTCCTACGATCTAACTTTGGGTGGTTCCATCTTAAGTACATCATTTTGTCCTTACAAAACACATTATTCCTAGGATCTTACCTTTTGTGGTTCCATCTTAAGTACATCATTTAGTCCTTACAAAACACATTATTCCTAGGATCTAACTTTGAGTGGTTCCATCTTTAGTACATCATTTAGTCCTTACAAAACACATTATTCCTAGGATCTAACTTTGAGTGGTTCCATCTTAAGTACATCATTTAGTCCTTAAAAAAACACATTATTCCTAGGATCTAACTTTGAGTGGTTCCATCTTAAGTACATCATTTAGTCCTTACAAAACTTATTATTTGGTATTTATAATCATTTTTACATCTACCGTCTACCTACCGACAACTGATGTCATGTCACCGCACACTGTCAGGATGATTGATAGGCCTGCTAAAGGGGTATGCATATTCCCGTTTCTTTCTTTTTAAGAGCATCTTCCTTGCCTTTAAGAAAAGTTTCCCTGCCTTTGAGCATACATTAAATCTTTCATTACTTCCTTACATCGATCAATCCTTTATACGTCTATCAATAATAATATATAATGAAACCAGTCAAAGATCTTTGAAAATCGGAAATAGACATAGATATCTATATCTTAATTCAATTTATGGGTATATCTATATGAACTTTTGTAAACAAGGTGTTTACCGTTTATGGGAACTGATATAGTTGCGACAAGTATTTTTAAAATGTTTATACATTATATACACTCCGAAAAGTCTTCATTTTTCTTTTTATACATATTTTTTTTTAAGATCGGGAAAAATTATATCTGTCTCACAGGAAAGCATTAAACTTGGGTACCAAATGTATTTTAACTAATAATATATAGATTGATAATACCTGGGCCACATAAACAGAAAGTAAACAATCGACGTGGAAAGAAAACCGACAGAGTGAAAAATATATGCATTTATTTGCGTAAGAAATACTGCAAGTAAAACAATGTTCCTCAATTGAATCTTACAAGTTCATGGCTTGTACTATATACCTGGTATACATTTTCTCTGTCACTTTAAAGGGTTAAGATATCTTACGTACTGTGAACTTAAGATAATCCCTTAAACCCTTCACAAATATAGACCAAACATGGTCGGTTTCATTGTTCATAGGGTGTTTGGTTTGTTTATTTATGTCATTCAATAATGCTGTCTTATGAAGTCAGACAAGTCAGACTTTTGCAAATGGCGTTTTGTAACCAACAACATTTCAACATCCACACATGCAACCAACCACCTTCAGTAATTTTTTTTTATGTTTCTCAATACTGGGCGGATTTAATTTAGCGTGTTTACTGACAGTTTGTAGATAAACAAGGTCATGCTGCACCGAGGTTTCATAAGTACTGGGGCAGTGTATCGCCTACACATTTCGTATAGCAATATATTGCGATATTTGGTAGGGTATTGCGATACATATTGCGATATTTTCACCGTATATAATTTAAAGGAAATAAGTGTTTTCTATATTATACGTATAAATTATCAATACTACAATAATTAATTATTCTTGATCATATTAATTATAATGACGCAATAACAGTTTATGCTGGTGAGTTTATGTCAGACACTAAATAAGGCTATATTACATACTAATGTATACTCAGCATAGTACTTGCCAGTCGTTGGCATACTCAAAGAAACATTTAAATTAAATTTTTCTTTCGGCCTTACATGGGTAAATAACTCATCAACAGGAGGATTCTCGACTGCGGTTAAGCCGAGAAAGGGATACATGAAGTGCACAATGACAGTCATTTGCTACATTGTAAGCCTGCTGTTCTTAAACCATAGTAGTGTTAACTTGACACTTTATGTTCAAGCAGTTAACTTAAGATGTGAGGACAGAATATCAACGAATGATTACTTTAGATGACTGTATTCAGCGGTTTATTCTTTCTGCTGTATGGTAAAATATACTCGTAAAACATGATGTCATTGAGCAGACATAAACGTTTCCTTGGACGGATCTTTGGCCATTGGAATATCAGACCTACTTGAACATGTCCTACTCAACGTCTGATGAAACAGTAGCAACTTCTACTTTAACCCTGCGATTAAAACTAGTCCATTGAAACGATTAAAAATGTAACATATTGTTTTTTATTACAATTTTACTTCATTCAAGTTTGACAAAATATCGATAAATATCGATATTTGAAAACTGTTTTTGCGATATGCGAATCACCGGACCGCGATATACCGATATATCAAGAATATCGCACAACCCTAATAAGAACCTTTCTTAGCAGGGGTTACCTACAATTCATTAATGTGTAAGTGAGAAATTACCAAACTTCTAAACATAAGGCAGGAAAAAGACTGGCTTAAACCTGACACCAAAAATGATGTATATTTCTTTTAGCGGGAGCATGTGCAAATACTGGTTTAAAAAATTTTCCATTTTTCCATTTGCCTCTCCGATATCAACAAGTGGATGACATATCACCCTAGAAACCATGTCATTCCGGGCATTATCGTTTTATACATCTCATTAATAATCTGTAAAATATTCGATATGTGGAACCAAAATTGAAATGTCTTTTACATGTAAAACAAATCTTTAAATGTTTTTGAAAAGTTTGACATTTCAACAGATGCCTTAAAGAGGCAAATTTTGTTCGGGACACAGGTGGGTTAATGTATATTAATAATAATAATGATACTAAAAACAAAGATTGAAGCTAACTGTTTCTAATTAACGAAAGAACATTCTTTAACAAACTCTTTATCCGCTGGACAACCCCCTCCCCCCAAAAAAACGAAACCAATCTTAAAATGTTCTTAAATGGATTGACAATTCAACAGATGCCTATAAATGATTCAAAATCTTGTTCGGGCCACAGGTGGTTTAATATTGCAAATAATACTCAAAAACAAAGATTGAAGCTGTATTTTTCTGATTAACTATAGAAATTAAAAAAACTCTTTATCCGCTGGACAACCCAAAAATCCAGGTTCACAATCCAGGACGTTTCACAGAAAACAAGATGCAATTTTAACCGAAAGAGAAGCGACTCGTTCAACTTTTATAATGAAACATTCGAGTTTAATCCGGAAGGAGTTGATATAATAGTCCATTCTCATCAAATGAATGCCGCCTACTGATACCATATTTGATCAAGGTCCATAGATATTTTTTACATAGATTAAGAAATAAACTTATATTTGGGTATAGTTATATAACTTTAGTATAATACATTTAACATATAACCAAAGGAAAAAGGTAGTAAAATTTATTTCTTACGCCGCATGAACAAGAACATAGGACTGGGGACTCAATAGGTCTACATCCTTTTATGATTTGTTACACTTTGAAAGGGCGTTGATCTAAAAATAAATAAAACAGATTTACTTTGTTTGCTGCGTAAAGTTAGCATGTGCGTGTCGCATAATTAGGTAAATCGCCTTTCATATAATGGTACGGTCCTTGCCTGCAAATATACAAAACAGGCGTCCAAGGTTTCCATTTTGATTTAACCGCTGCCTTTTTATTGCAAGGTTCTCTGAGTCAGAACGCCAGGGTGAGCACAGAGCAAAGAATCGTATTCAGACCAATGAGAGCGTGGTATCACATTGTGAATCCAGCTCAAAATTGTACATGTGCGGCACTCTCACTCAGCGGCCTGATAACACCGAGACGCCCGCTCTCGTTGGGCTATTTCTTGGTCCTGTGCCGGAAACAGTGGAAATGGCAATAAAAAGGGGGCTAAGGCCTGTTTTTTCAACCAGAATTGCTTAATTTTTAAGGAGAACATGAAACCTTGCAAAGGGATATTACTGTCCCTAGGCATCTTATAAAAAACAGACCCTAAACAATTACGCCCGCAGGTGGCAAACATCTTGATTTTAATTATGGCTACCAAAATATGCATTTTCCCGTATCTATTTAACTCTTTCGCAATCAAGCAGACCTGGAAACATGGCCGGTCAGCACAAAAAGAGGGGTAAATACTGAAGATTACATTCATTCATCAACATATATAACTGCAATCACTTGTAATGAGTCCGTTTCAGCGAATGGACCTCAGTGAGTCTGAATCAAATTTGACTCGGTTAAATCATTGGGAGTTCCAGAAGGATAATTTTGACCATGTGGTACGAACGTTCGAGAAACTATTGATAGTTCCAGCCAAAGGAGCTTGATTTATACGGCGGACGCTCTGTTAACGCTAAAGCAGTTATATTGCTCATTGTAGATGAAACATGAATTTGACTTCGTATGTCATCACCGTGATTTTTATTCTGCGTCATTTAACAGTGTTGGAGGACTCGAATTCGGACTTTGACTTTTATAGAGACTTAGAATCGGACTTAAAAGGACTCGATAGTCCTGTACTCGGAATTGTACTCGGGCATCAGGACTCGAGAGATCAGGACGAGTCCGACTAAAGTCCAGTAGATGGAAGTCTCTTTTACACATTAAAGTCATTTATATAAAGGTGTTAAATATGAATATAACAAATAATATAACAAGCTTTTGTTCTGCATAAGAAGCAGAAAGCAAATAACAGTCCAACCTCTATAATGTGGGCACCGTTTGGACTGGACCAAAAATTTAGTCATTTTCTGATTAAAAGAATACACAAGTAAAAAAGCAAAGACAGTACGTCACTTATCTAAATACTATCATCTTAAGAAAACCTTCTATATCAAGGTGACAAGTTAGTAAAACAAAAACATTAATCCAGTCACTAATAGTCCATAACATATTTGAAGTGTGTAAAAAAACTATGAATGAATGTGTAAAATTGTCACAATTCTTATTTCTTGGTGAAAATGTCTGTGAGTTTAGATTGTTTGGAGCAAAGTGCACGTTGTAGCTTTGCATTTGCTATTAGAGAGTTCAGGTTGAACACCATTTTAACAGTATGAATCGTTATGTAACATCTGTTAAATAAACACTGCCCTGGTCTAGTTGGCATGTGTTCTGACTACCTGTGATGGGCCAGAGGGGCATATAGCTGTGTCACCTCATCACAGGGTATTAACTGGGTGAATAAGCAGGGCTTCCTTCCACTCTTGGTAGCCAAACAAACAAATATTAATTAATAAGAACAGGTTATCTAGTCTTGGGTGATCTCTGACCCGAGCCTATGCAGGCATATTAATCTAATTAGTATGCATGCATCCCAAGCTAAGTCTTCAGTCGCGCAGAGTATAATCATTATTATGCAATGTTCACTTGTACACCTCTAATTTTGGTTCATTTGTTTTGATTCTTATTATTAAAATTTATGATTATTATTAATACATAATTAAGAATTAATATTATCTGAATAACATAGCACTATAAAGAAGGCTTACAAAGTTGATATAATGATAGATAGTTGAACCTTGAAAATCTGTGAAGTCCCATTAGCTCTCGAAAACTGCCCACTTTACAGAATATAGAGGTGTCCACTTTATAGAGGTGCCCACTTTATAGAGGTGCCCACTTAGAGAGGTTCCACTGTAGCTTAAAAATACAAGTCAATCTCAAAATTTCATTTAATACTTAATTTCTTTTAATACGGAAATTTTATCGGACCCGAACTTGGACACGGGTTCTAGATGACTCGCACTCGAACAAGGTGGATTTGGACTCGAACCTCAAGAACTTGGACCTGGACTCGGATGGTGTGCACTCGACTACATCACTCTCATTTAATTCAGTTAATCATGTAAAACAGACAGGTAAGGCGAAGGTGGGCGGAGTATTACAATGCGCTCCAATACTCATATTTATTTATTCTAATCGGAGGTAGGTTTTGACGAGTAATATACAATTTTCAGAAAAAAAAAGAAAAAAAAACTTAAGGGAGACATGGTTTGTCCATATTCAGATAAGATTTTCGTAATTGATAGAAATGTGATAGGTATCCGGTAGGAGTCGTGGTTATCTGCCAGATGAACATTTCCCTTATCACATTGGTTATGGATTCTGATGATCATCAAAACAAGTAAAAAACTGCCTACTTATAAACTGACGTAACAGATCATTTAAAGAATAAGACAAACATATGATCACATTTAATAACCAAGTTTCCCAGTGTAGGCCGTGTAAATCTATTTTATTGTATATATAAAATATGTCATGAAATGTCATTATCTCAAATTCTCGACGGAAGGAAGAATAGGTAAATTGTCCATATTGGAATTAAAAGTTTGGTATAGCATATCACAGGAACAAACATTTGTTCTTTTCTTTAGCAGATTTTGAAGCCCAAGAAGAAATCAGTTGGATTACTGTAAATTTAATGTATAACCATGGTAGTTTCAGGTTATGAGTGACGTAAATAGTATACTAAGACAGTAATAGGATCTGTGGATAAACTATAAGAGAGAATGTATTTGCTTAGTAATTAAGACACTAAAGTCAAAACCCATTAACGGAAATAATGAAATTGTAGTCGAATATGTATATATTTAATGCATTAAACCTGACAAATAATTTTATCTCAGTATTCGTCAAGAATGTTTTATTTCCGATTTGCGTGATAGTGTTAGACTTTTCCACTTTAGTTTTTATAAATTGTAATTGTCTTATTACCAGAACTAAGATAGCAGACAACTTTCTGAGAAACATACCACCGAAAGTCATAAATGAAACCCAACAAATCATTATTAACAAAATCTTTACTCATAGTCTTCAAGGATTCATTTGCTACACAAAACAACATTTTATTTAGCTTTTATATAAAACTTTTAGTCACCTGAGCTAAAAACATGTGAATTTACAAATCAAAGTGAAAAGTCTTATGGAAATAAGTCATTTTCTGTGTCGAGTAAAGGTTGACTATCTTTAGGGACATTTACTAAAATGCTCGGAAAATTGTTCTCGCACTTGGAAAGTGATAAAACGAATGATGTGATTTGTGACAGCGTTGTCCCGCACGACGTAAATATCTGCATTCTCACCGAGCCCAGCTCTATTGAATGACTGGTCGGAATATCCCCGAAGTAGGATCAATGATTAATAATTTGTGAGTAAAGTCAGTCTGTGTTTCTAGTTAAGCGCGAAACACAGCTTGTGTCAGTTTTTGAATATAGTTGATATATATAGATTGGAAGCATCTAAGACTGCGGAAGACTCTTGACGTGAAAAAATGGTACAAAAAAGGCCCTGTACCTCTACTAAAATATTACCGAGATAATATTGACATCTCAAGGTTGCATGGGTTCATTGTGACATGATTAATTTTTTAGAGCGAAAATTAAACATTTCTTGCTGCAGATATAACTATTACTATTATAATTATTGTTATTATTATTATTATTGTTATTATTATTATTATTATTATTGATAAAATACCAGGAGGGTCAATAAACCAGTACACTTCACATACCATTCCAAACAGAGACTTAAGTATCCAAATAAATATCAATCACCCACCAAGTTTAACAAGCATAATCTAACATACCCCTGGCTAAGTATCAACAATTTCGTTCAGAGCGTAAACTTTAACACATTTCTGTCCTTGTATCAAATTTACATTCGTGGTCTTCACAAAAATCAATTGTTAATAGTTTATTCATGCAGAAAGGATGTAAAATACACACACAAACACACGCGCATACACATTCCCCCCCCCCACACACACACATACAAACAACAGTTCGTGCGCTACTTGATAAAACTTCATCATTCCTATCACAACAATACGACAAACGTCACATATGGAACATATCATGGTTTCAGGAAAATGGCAACTTACAAGTATCAAGGGTATGATAAGCCGTTACCGTATCAAATTCATAATAATGTTACCGACTGAAGTGTCCCATTAGTATGTACATATTGTGAGTCATTTGTCTTACGAATCATATATCTGTATATCACTAGACACCTTATTATAAATACTTCTCTCTGCGTTGTGACGGAATAACCCCAGACACATATGCCTAATCGGATCATATACACATCTTTTATAAATGAACGATGCGTCATCACTGAATAATGCTACCTGGATGTTTCTGAAACTAATTACTTTAACAAAAAATCTGCATTCTAAGGAATGCAAGCCCCCACCATGTGTGGTACCTATTGTTGGATGCTCCCCAACTCGTGTTCGCAGTCACTTATTCGGTTCAGTGTCCGAGGTTCTTTCTTGCACAAGTGACTTAACATTTGTGAATAATACTTTATGTCGTTCCTGAATCTGGATAATGTGCCAGATCCACATGAAAATCTGATCTATTCTTCATTGACCCATTCCTGGCGGAGGCACTAAGTGCACATTCACCTATAATTGGTTACCTGGCTTGACTTTCACTACATTATCTCTGGCGGCCTCATTTACAGTATTGCCATATAATTTTATTTTAATTAGTGGGCGCGCATCACGTGAAATACACGTTTATAAGCTTTCTTTGCTTCTAAATTGTTAAGAGATGAGACAATCTTAAAAATATTTTATTCGTCATTTTTTTTTCATCAAATTATTTATTCAGAATAATAAAATCGGCCATTTACATCAGTTTACTTTACGAAATATCAATAAAATGTAAAGTTATCTCAATGACTCGTTCTCGGACTCCCTTAATGGGGACTCAGTAACAAAACTGAACTCCCCAAGTTCTCTAAAATTTTGTTTTATTTATATTTTTTTGGTAAATGTAACGGCCTCCAATTTTAACGGTCTCTTATCTTATTTTTAATTTAAGTAGATGCATCTGCAGAGTCCATTTTGGTTTGAGACTACGTGACAGGGCGGTCGAACTCGCTTCCAATCATTATAGTTTGTATCCTGGTGTCACCCATGCCTGGTGTCTACCGCACCTGCGGATTCCAGGGTGTGCTATCATCCCCACTGCTGGGTCATAACACTGTGGGACCTCTCAAAGACACACTCGGTTGTGAGTTATACAGGGCTCTGGGGCACAGACTTCCCTACTGAGCGCTCGACTTTGGTGGGGGCCGACCGTGAGGTTCCACCGCCTCGACTGAGAAATGAACTCGCAACTACTCGGCTTTTAAGTCCTTTCTTCCACCACTGAGCCACCGAAGCCGGTATTAGGTCTAAGGCAGTATATACTTTATACGTGCGCTAACGATATTAAATAACACATGGATAAGTGCACAACCAATGGGCTCTAAAATTTAATTTACCGCATACGCTCCTGCCCATCTGCTAATCATTTTTAACAAATGCATATAACCTTGCTCGAGTTATCCTCTTCTTTTAAATATCGTTCGCATATTTGTCGTCCTTCACTTCTCGTCCCTGCCATTTGCTGAAAGGTTCAAAAACAGATAAAATATTTATCCTGTGCATCTACTCTTAAGATTTTACCTAACGAAGATCTTAAATAACCCTGTTAGGCTCGTGTGCTCTAACCCTTTGACAAAATATACTAATGTGTTCCCATATGCCTTAGTATTGCAATAACTTGTCCAATCTGCTGCAATTGTATGATATCACCTGCATTTTATCATGGTAACATGAATTAATTAATTATAGAAATAAAGCTGGTATGACAGTTGATGCACGGATGTATAATAAATATTGGTATTTGAAATTATCTTGCGGTCTCCGTCGGAAATTTCAGACGACCTTCCAAACTAACAAATACTTCACCAAAATACCAAACGTTAATTAATGGTTAGGCCTTTGTGTGGTCTCCCGAACACTTGATTTATAGGTAATGCAGACGGAACAATCAGACAATAGAAATGATCATAAATAGTCATTAAGGATTTGATGTTCATGTTAGAACCCCGGCCTTCTCCTTGATGACTTTTTAATGTTGACATTATTGGTTTGGTATTCATTAATGCTTACCATAAGACTTAATCGAATAAAGCATAAATTTCCCCACGTTGTTTATTGATAACGTAATAGGGACACGATTGCCGTAATAATACGGTCTAATCCCACACTAGAACTCTAGCAATATACATACATCACAATTTGAGTTCTGCGTCTGGATCGTATTTAATAAAATAAATTCTTCTAAGGTTAACTGATTGCATGCCTTACCAAACATTATGGCCATCCTAAAAACATAAATTTTTACGCGGACCCCAATCGACATGATTTTGCCAGCATATTTTGTAACTAATGTGTAACAATTTAACATGAGTGGTGCAGATGGACCCAAAAGGTTTACTCCACTTTATTTGATACGAATGATATATTTTACATTATTTAAACACATAGTGTTTTTACTATAGAGGTCGAGGCAAGAGTGCCAATTAGCTAAAATGCTAATAAATATTTGAATACTTTGAATAAAATTAAAAAGATGTGCTTCATTTTTTAAAATGGTATATATGGCCAACACTGAGTTTAGTTCAATATCTATAACCTTGAAGCATTCTATTAAGACATAAGAAAAAAGACTTTATTTTGCAAAAAATAAATCACAAAAAAATATAAGAGCAGCGAATCAAAAGAAAATATATTCCTGAACGTGTACTGGTTTACCGCACATGGGAGACATTGTGGGTATGAGAAATTAAGGTGCGCTCCTTATCAGTGAACCATTATTTTTTCATGTGGCATTATATTTCACGACACTGGACATTTGATGATACATTGCCCGCTGATATAATTTTTATGCAAGGCTTGGTTAATACTGCTTTTTGGATGTTATAGTGCGAATAATTGAGTTTTATTCTACAGCTGTCCAGTTTATCATCCCAAGAAAGGGAATAGATGAATAATGACGTATATAGAACAATATATGAATTTAATGCAGTTACATACTAGGGGCATTCCTAAAACCAGGGACAATACTAATTAAAACAACGAGAATTTCTTTTCTTTCAGAATGGCTCCTCTTTTGATTTTTTTTTCTTTATATTTTAACGGGCGAATATTTTTATTCACAAATTTAAACAGGGTTTAGATATAATATTTCATGGTAAACTCATTTACGGAACAAAAGCCTATAATTCTAATTATTTATAAATTTCATTTGCAATATATCAATATATTTCTCTTAATAGCCGGGGGGGGGGGGTTGTTGATTACATGGACCATCCCATATTTCTAAAAAGTTGCGGAGGGATCTGTACCCCCCCCCCCCTCCCATCATCCCTTTCTTGAAGCACTATGCGGCCTTAAGCCTGGGTCTCATAAATTCATAATGGAATCGGCAACCATACTTGACCTCTAAGCGGCATTTTTTTTTCCAGATGTTAGATTTCTGATTCTCATATTTACCAAGTGAACAAATGACCTAAGGTTATGACACTCAGCTGATCTGTGCTGATCTATCAACTTAGATTGATGTCATTTTAGCACTTTAGCAGTTGAGTCTGCAGCAGTTGACTTTTTTTTTCAAAATGTGAATGGTGATAGAAACAAAATGTCAAGAAATTGTTTGCGTGACACCGATGGTGACATCCACCTTAATATCTGAAAAATATTACAAATGCGTAAAAATTTAAAGAATGAAGATGTTGCCCCCAGTCGCACAGGAACGGGACTGCTTACCAAATTTCTGGATGATTAATGTAATCATCACTTAGATTTCTTATCTAAAGTAGGAATGAAACACGTATAAATCCAGATCTTTTAAGATTTGGCAGTTACGTCTGCAATAGTTCTGAAGAACGGGTTGGACAGATTTTCCTCATGTTTGCATTGTTACAAGGAATATGTTCAGCTGATGCACACTATTGTATTTTTAGGGGGTTGAATGAATTGAAATGTTGTTTGCGGCCTAACCCAAGTCTGGTTTTCTAAATGCTCAAGACACACAAAAACAGGATTAATTTTCGGAATATAGATAACTATAACCTATTTTTTTCACCATTTATTATTCAAGATACATGATACATCATAAATGATGTATAAGCACATTTTTTTTTCTTTCCAGAGTTACTAACACGTTCACCTAAATAATATTATATTATTACGTTTTCACATGTAGAATAGATATCTCCTTTCTAACTAACATCATATGAACATCTGCTCATGCATGGTTCTCTGTTTCGTAATTCGTATTCCCATAAGTATTTTAGACTAGCACGATTCCCATATTTATGTTTACTGATGCACATTTTTCCTATTATTAAGTATTTGTTAATAATCCTGAGGTCATGATCACTAAAGTTTTCATGACAACCTAATATTACATGTGCTTCTCTTATTTTAAAGCATTTTAAAATTAATTGCCTCTTCCACCTCTTTCCAGAATTTGGAGAGTTTATTACATGTAAAAAAGAAGTGCGCTATATAGTCCGTCTCCTGACAATATGGACATGTTTTACTATCTGATATCTTCACTTTTTCCCAATAATATTTGTGTTGGGTAAATGTTATGTAGAATTTTCCAGTGAAGCGACTGTAATCTTACTTCTTTGGTGCATTGTCTTGCCAGCAACCAAGTGTTCTGATTTACTAGTGTGTGAGGATATTTCCTTAACCAAAAATTCTCGATATGGGGTCTCTTGGTATTTTCTTCCTGTAAGGCTAATCGAATAGATTTTGTTGACCAGTAATCCAATGTTTTATAACGGAAATAAATGTCTCCAGGTTGTTTACCTGTTAAATCAGTTGATTTGTTCAGTTTTTGTATAGCTTTTACTATAACATTATGTTGAAGTACATATGCCTCTGGGTTATGCTTTCCAATCAAAGTGGTGGGATGGTTAAATGTTATTAAGGTTCCATCCTCTTGTGTCATATCATGTAAATACGTAATTCCTACATTTATCAAGCTTTTATGAAATAGAACATTACCATTAAATGTGATGTGTTTATTATTCCATAAAACTGACGAGCAGTGATTTTCTGTTGAAGAATTTGAGTCGAGCCAAGTTTTTAAAATGTGTTTATAAAAAGGGTGATTCAAGTGTTCTAATCCTTTACAATGTTGTGATTTAACCTCACTTTCAAAGACGCTTAAAGATTTGCCTAATTTGTTATAATAATATAAAGGTATGTATTTCCAGGTTTCTGGGGTATTTTCAAGCAGTCGCATGGCTAACTTAATATGCAGAGCGGCTTGCATAATTTTAATATCTATCAAGTTAAGACCACGACAGATCTGCTGTTATTGTGTTTCTTTTTACTTTTTCAAACGCTTTTTTATTATTATATTTTTTGTTCCAAAGAAATTTATATATTATGCGATTAAGATTCGCGAAAAATGATTCCGGGGCCCGTAACTGATATATAATTTGAGAAACAATGAAAGAATTAACAACAAGTACCTTTCCCATAAGTGAGAGATTTCGTTTCTCCCATTTTTTTATGAGGTCGATTATTTTGTCAAGTTTATTTTCCCAGTTGTCCGATATCTGATGCTGATCTTGTACTACTAAATTTGATTCCGAGAATTTTTATTGTGTTTTCTGGGTGAAGATTCCATTTAACACTGTTTATTTTGTCTTGTTTATATTTCTTGCTGCCCAGCCAAAGTCCTTCCGTCTTAGATTTATTTAATTCCAGGCCCGACACTATGGTAAAATCGTCTATTATATTTATAGCATTAATTACGTCTTGCGCATGTTTATCGGCCAGAAAAAGTGTTTTGTCGTCCGCGTATTGTCCTATTTTCAAAATCCTACGTTCATGGTTTGAACTGGGAAGATGTATTCCTTTTATGAGAGGTTAATATTTCCACTGCAATAATGAAGGTAAGTGGAGATAGGGGGCAGCCCAATTTAGGGGAATCCATTTGCTTAGCCAGCCATTTTGCTGTATGCAGTTTTGTGCATCCGCATTTACCACCTCAAGCCAACTCACAAACCCTTCCCCGAAATAAAAAATTTTGAATGCTTTGCTTACATATGTTTTTGACAGACTGTCAAGGCCTTTTTTCAAATCTAGTACCAGAATAGCCCCCTCTGTGTTTTCTAAATCTGTATATATTGTTGTGTCATCAATAAGTCTAATTATATTGGCAATATTCCGGCCTTTTATAAATCCCTCTTAGTCAGAATTCACCACCGTTTTAATGATTGTTTGTAACCTGAGTGCCAGTGTTTTCGCAAGAATCTTGTAATCAGTGTTAGTTATTGTAATAGGTCTATGGTTTTCTAACTTAGCTTTATGTAATTCTTTTCCTTTATGAATTAATGTCATCACCCCTCGCCTCTGAGAGGTCGAAAGACACCCTTTCTGAAAAGCGTAGTTATATGAATCGATTAAAATTTTTAGATTTTATTCCAGAAAAGCTTAAAAAATTCGGTTGTTAGGCCATCCAGTCCTGGACTAGATCCATTTTTCATGCCTTTCAGTGCTATGCTAGCTTCTTCAATCGATATAAGGCCTTCACAAGAAAGTTTTTCGTGTTGATTTAGTTTGGGTGATTTGGTGTTTTTTAGGAATTCATTTAACGATTCATCGCATACTTTTTTTCTTTTATATAGTTCAGCGTAATACTTTTGTTGTATATTTAGAATTTCCTTTGGCTCTGTAATTAATTCCCCATTATTCAATCTTATTTCATTTATTTGTTATATCGCTCCCCGATTCTTCTCCAACGCAAGGAAGTATTTAGTGGTTCGTTCGCCTTTTTCCCGCCAATTAGCTTTAGATCGTATATATGCCCCTTTTGCTTTATGTATTGATAATAACGTAAGCTGCTGTTGCATATGTGACATTTTATTAATCAGGTTCATATTTTTGGGATTATCAATAAGTTTTTGTTCTATTTGTTTCAACCTTAATGTAAATTCTTTTTCTTTGTTACTTCTAATTGTTGCTTTTTCATTACTATAGGCGGCACTAAAGGCCTTTATGTCAGCTTTGCACATTTCCCAACGGATTTACGGGTTATATTTGATCGTCTTACTTGCGGATAAGTATGATTCAATAATTTCCGAATTTTTTTAATATAAAATGTATCTTTTAATTAAATGTTTCCGATATGATGGGCCTCTGCGGGGTTCATTCGTTGTATAAAATATTGAAACTGCCTTATGATCTGTACATTGTTACGTTTGGAGATAAACTTCCTTAATTTTGTTTTTCAAGGTTAGATTAACAAATATAAAATCGAGCCGCCTGGCCGTAAAATGGTTAACCCTGCTCCATGTGAATTCCTTCCTAGATGGGTTATATTTCCGCCAGGCGTCTTTTAAATCTAAATCACTAATAACTTCCTGAAATTTCTTTGTTTCTCTGATAGGATGGTCCTTGCCTGATAATATGTCTAGTTTCTGGTCTAAAACAGCATTAAAATCACCTGCCATTTGTGTAAAATCTGACTTATCTATCCTGGTTAGTGCGAAAGTTTTAACTGTACTAAGAAAAGACAATTTTTCCGTTACACAACATGGTGCATATACATTAATAATAGTATAGGTATTTCCACTGAACTTGGAATCAATTGCTAAAATTCTATCTGATTCCTTACTTGTATGTTCAGTTATTACGTCAGATATTTTAACTGACAAGTATTGCGAGACCCTTACTGTGATTAGTGCCATTGAGATAAAAAACTTTATCTCTCCATTCCTTTTTCACAATATCTACTATTTTTTCATACCAGTAAGTCTCTTGTAAACAGACCAAGTCTACTTTATCTGATTTAACACAATTTATAGTTTCATTTCTTTTAATTTTATTTCCTAATCCGCGACAGTTCAGACCTATCAGTTTTAGTGTGAAATTAAAATTAAAGGTAAGTCTGTGTTCCTTTTTCATAAATCCTGCTACACAGTCCAGGTCGAACTCCCTAAAAAAAACAGTCCGTCATTTGGCCACTAGGTGGCCGCCACAGTTAAGTCACGTGAACACGACAGTTACTTGGCGTTTCTCCAATTCAGCATTAAGGGGTGACTGCGCCTTGCGTTTGTCGCTGGTGTTCTGTCGTTCGTGTTGCTTTGGGGACATCTTTCCTTTGGTAATGTATTTCGTAGTACACTGGTAAGGTTTGGAATTATATCTTCCTCTTCGCTGTACGGCTTTCCTGACGGTGTTTTTGTTTTTCTTTGGGCTCACAGGTTGGTCGACCACAAGAAAGGCTTCACCCGTGTCCAGTGCGGGGTTCAAATCCGGATTATTCGCCGCTGCTGGCTCGTTGACGTCGGACTTGTTCAGGTTGCATTGAATGTCACCCGACTTAGGGCCTTCAGCCTTACACACTCGGCACCGTATTTGGTTTTGGCATTCTCTTTTGTTATGTCCCATGTGTAACAGTTTCCGCATATGCTATTAGCCTTTTTATTCTCATATGTCTGTTCCTTGTGATAAATTTGAGCCATAAAAACTCCAACTGATAAATTCTTTGGGAGGGCTTTAGATGGTACAATGATATATCCAAACCGTCTTCCCGTTTTCCAGTGGGTCAGTTCTCCCTTATCATTTCTGTCAATCTCGTACTTCAGTTCTGATACGCAATGACAGCCAAGACTTTCTAATGCAGATTTGATTTCACTGTTAGCATATGAAAGTGGTACGTTGCTGATTATCACTTTTGTATTTGGTTGATCATCCTGGTTTCTGATGATAAAGGGGTTGTTTGCATATTACATTATCATAGCATCTCTCACCTCAAGGCCGTCGAGGAGAATGCTTGTTCTCGTCACATCTGATGAAGGGTAGAGTCTCCATAGCCCTCTTATGCGTTGAGCCCCTTCCATGGATTTATAACCTGCTACTTTTTCTGCAGCAGTACAAAGTTCAGTGGTGGTAAGTGGTTTCTCTTTACCATCTGGGATGTCGCGCACTTTTATGAACAGGGTTTGCACTAATGTTGGCTCAGGTCCTCCCGAGTGCAGTTGTTGTGTAACGGTGTGACTGGCATCCCATGCGGAGGCTATCTTGCCCCACCGTTATCCTTTGTTGTTTGTTTCAGGTATCAGAGTAGCTTAAGTTCGCTAAAGTGTTTGTTATTGTCGTTTACCTGACAGCACATGATGCATCCGTCTATGGGTTATGTTTGTTACAACAAACGACAGTTGGTGTATCTAATAAAGTACAAAAAGTCTGCACAAAATCAACAGCTCTGTGAAGAAACGTCCAATCGACACCGACCGGAACCGGAATTGGTCAAATATAACCAATCGTTTATAAGCTTAAGTGTACCTGAATAATCAATGAGAAGGTCTACGTTAAACAACTATTATTTGTACCATGTTAACGGCCGACCGGACGGACAATGGACAAAACGATGATCGCTATAACGGGAAGGAAATGGATACATTTCATTAGGATGTTTGTGGATGCTTTTATCTATTATTCACCGGCATTGTAGGAGGTTTGCGCTCTTTTAGAGCTCTCTAATATTTAGCGACAGGTCTGGGCTCTTTAGTTATATTTTTACGATAAAGGGTATATATTTTCGTCCAACCGTCCAGCAATATTTGCTACGAAACATGCACATCATAACGAAACTTTATCCTGACTTTGAAAATAGTAAAGTACCCATATTTTGAAACTTGTTTTGTGCCCCTCAATCCTGGCTAACGTCAGAGCTCAGTAAGCTTTCAAAGTTCAAAATTACAGCCAAAGTGAGCGAACCTTTTATGTTAGCCCTAAACACGCTAACCTAATTACTTTATCGCAGGGGTCTAGACATAGATAATTTGTTTTTCACAAATGCAATGCTCCGGATCTAAACGACGTAAAGCACCAGAAACGACTACTTACTGCTAAGAAAATATTGATTTTTTTCTGTAACCCAACTGCGGTGCAATGCCTTCTTGTTCAAATCCTCAAATTTTCTTATAAGATTAATACCAATCCACAATCCAGCTAGAAATCTTCCAAATTATTTCCACCTATGGCACGGTCATATATATAACTACTTTTTTTGCAGAATTTGTCAGTATCTGGTGTAAATAATAAAACAAAATCACCATTTCATGCTAATTGTGAATTATAAATTTAAGATTGTGGCAATATGTGATTAGTTCAGTATATTATGCAAGAATATATATGACCTGCAATATAAGAGAAAAAAGATTCGAGGCTGTAATCAAAATTATACGCGAAAATGTATGATTTTTTGGTTCTATTTCTCATAATGTTTTAACTTTAATGCGAGGTTTGTTGGACAGTAGGACGCCGGGTTAAGTGTAATAGAGGATAGAGTTTCACCTGTAAGTAATATCGAGTAAGCGTTATTGTAGGTGCTACTGATGGAGGATTCGTTTATTCGAGACCGATTAATTCTAAGTCGAGTACTCTTTAAGGCTTGCGTTTAAGGATTGAGCGGTTGTTCATATTTTTATCACCAACATAAATATACAGTAAAACCTAGGCTAAAGCCATCTCTACTAGGCGACCTCCTCAAATAACGACCCCTTGTTCACGGTCCCTTTTCTCTTTTGCTCTAAATATATTTTTAAGACTCGCTTAGACGACCACATCGCAAGTGTGACCATTTTATCGAGGTCCGGTTGTTGGTCGAAATTTCGAGGTTTTAAATTAAGAGACTTTTAACACGTCAATATAAAATCATCCTAAATTATTCATATATAGTTACGGCACTTAGGTCATACTGGAGAAGACCATAACATTTTGTGATTTTATAACTTTACAATGTGTCATTATAGACATACGAAAAAATAGCACTCTTTATGTTAACATCACAGATTAATATATATATATATATATATTTATATATATATATAAATATATATATATATATATATATATATATATAGAGAGAGAGAGAGAGAGAGAGAGGGGGGGGGGGGGCTCCGCTTTCGCTCCATCTTTTTTGAAATTTCAACAGAATGTGTTTCAGCATGGTTTATAAAAACAGAATTGAATTTTAATGTGCGATACGTTTGACCCATTTCACACGACCGGCGGTATCATTTCGCTAAAGAATACACTATAGCTTTTTTCATCAAATGGTTTAAATGGTTTAGGAAAATGACATAAGGTACGTAACTAATTCAAAAGTGTTAACAGGGAAATAATCAGGAGCAATATTATGCTTATTCTTTAACACTAACAGTTCAGTTTTGCTTTATACAAAAGTTTCCCAGTCAAACCAACCTAGCACACAGTCTCAGTACCTCTCACACGGCTGTTTAACTCCTTGTTATGGCTCTGCGTGCTGGTAAACACAGTCCACCTGTGTCTTTTACCATGACAAGGCCGTGTGATATGAGGTCTAACTGTGAGCCGCAACACGCGATGTTTTAGCCAGCGGGAACATGTACAGTCAGGCAGCTTAGGTCATCTGATCAAGGGCTTTTAGTGATTCCTTAAGCACGAAGTGAGATGTGTCGTTCGAAAGCTTTCTCAGCTGTGGCACCAAGGTTGTGGAATGAACTTCCGCACTCAATCAGATTTTCACCATCTTTAGCTTCTTTTAAAAGAAATCTTAAAACTTACTTTTCTATATTAGCTTTTTGTAGTTCTTAAAAATTATGGTTTTCTTTTAGGAATATTTGCTTCAGTAGGAATTTGCATTTTATGTTTTAGTAAAACTGTGTTTCGTGTCTTGTAAAGCGCCATTGATAATATTTTTTTTAATTGGCGCTATATAAATTAAATATATTTATTATTATTATTATTATTATTATTATTATTATTATTATTATTATTTATCACCTGTGATGGCGCCTGGTCCACTGGTTTTAACACTCGTTTACTGGAGTAAGTAAAAGGTTTCAGGGTAATATTTTTGCAGGTAAAAATTTATTTAAAATTGAAGAATTTATTTTTCGTGTAAATTCAACATGCTTTATCGGTGATTAGGCCCCTTTAATTAAGCATTTTCCTTTTTCTGTCCTTGATGGAGGGGGGTTTCGGGCGGAACAACTTTACCGGGGTTGCATTTGCATGTTAGTGACGATTTAACATTTAACCAAACACATTGTCATATAAATTTTATTAGAAGGGGTCATATGGAATAGGTTGATCTTGACATTTCTTTATTTTTATTTTATTTTCAAATATGCTTTACCACGATCGCCTATTCAGCTAATTTGCTGTTTTTCAATAGGGTCCTGGGTAGAGTTGATTACCCACATAAAATAAATAAGACATGCATAATACAGATTGCATATGACATAATACTATATCGAATACATATATCCTCATAGACATATAGTCGTCAATTAAAAGACATTGAAAATATAAACAGTACACATCTTAATCTCATGTAATTGATAAAAAAAGGTATGTTTAAGGTAAATATACAGGAATAATATAAAATTGTGCTATCGCATCAAACATCTATATAAACGAAGCTTACCCATAGATATGGACCAGCATAGCTACAGCTGGAGTTAAAACGTTAACGCCTGGGTATGGCTAATATCAAATTATGGCTGCAAGAAAAGCTTCGTATAGCATTCGTTCAACCTAAGAACGGTTTTAAAATAAGCTTGTACGTCATCAGACAAACTTTACAGACAAGTGAACACAGAAAATACCGATACCATATTCCAAAGTTATCTAACCTACACTCTAAGAAAAAAGGGTTATTAATGGTTCTTTTAAGAACCCACCTGCTTCTGGATAAAACCATGGTACTTTCTGAACCCTTTTTCTCATTGAATGTGTTTTGACCGGATGTCCCGATGATTACGACGCGCATGCGCAATTATTTGAACAGGTGAGGTCAACTGTACAACGGTCAGATTTTTTGGTCTCCGAGATTTCAGAAGAGGAAATAGTGTTAGGTAAGACCAATGTTTATATATATATATATATATATATATATATATATATTGATACGAAGACAAATAAATAGGGAAAATCCTGGGCCGATCCGGGAGTTGAACCCAGGTCGGTGGCGCACAAGGCCGGCGTACCAACCGCTTTGCTAGGAAAGCAAGCTTCACTAGAGAGTCAGTTCGGTCCGCTTTTTATGTCACCCCGTAACACACCCCCTCTTAAGAGCGTTCTGTTATCAGAACAAGACTAATTATCCCAGGAGTCACACTTTGGTGAGCATATTCCCTTGGCCACAAAGTTAACCGTCACGTTAGACGAGCCCCCATTTGTTACGAAGGCAAATTGTTGAGGGAAAAATCCTGGGCCGATCCCAGTTTCGAACCCAGGTCGGGGGCGTACAAGTCCGGCGAACCAACCGCTTCGCTAAAAAAGCAAACTTCACCAGCGAGACAGTTCGGTCTTTACGATTTGTGCCCTGTTAACAGATGTTCACATTTTTAAAGGTCTCAAAAATAGAGAAAACAATTCGTAAAAAATCGATAAAAAAGGTGGCGCCACCAGTCTGCAGAAACTAATGAAACATCTCATGATGAATATGTATGCCAAAAATCATGACCATCAGTGTTGTAGTTAATGAGATATTGAAGTTTTTGTATGAAATTTTTGACTATTCTGGGGGGGGGGTATTTTGGGGCCCCATAGCTCAAAGGATATGGGTAACAGAGACCTAATTCCAGGTTTCCAAGGAGATTTTTCATGGACCTCTCTGGATGTAAAGTTAGAAGATTCCAGGTCCTGTGGTTACGATTTGTGCCTTGTGAACGGACAGACGGCCGGATGGCCGGACGGACGACGGACAAAGAGTGATTGCTATAGCTCAGATGACTTACAGTCAGCTGAGCTAAAAAACCGTAACTTTTTGTATTAAGGCCATCTTTAAGGACCCGCTATGCAGAGCTAGGTGATGTTTATTTCACCGGTTCCTTTTTTTTTGTAAATAACAGATTATGTTTTATTAGTATGTATATCATGTATCTTTTGGAAACAATTACTTATGCGCGACAATATATGTAAAAATATACTAAAGTCTTTGTAAGTAACAATACATTGTTAACTTGTTTGACATAATACTTTTCAATATACTAATGCACATACGACCGGATGTACGATTCTCGTCTGACAACCCTTCTTTTAAAATAAAAATAAAATATTATTGTATTATATGTACCACATAACTGTGATTGAAATAAAACTCAGGAATGCTTTTCGATTATTTTTACACATCATATTTGCGTTTATTTGATTCTTCCATTTAGATAATGGACGTTACGGCCATTTTCTCGTTTGGCTAACCACTGCACGAATTAAAAATAAGGCAGCATGTTTATATTTTAAGTATAGCTTAACGGGAAGTAACTGTCATTTTAAAATATTTTATACAATATAATGGACAGAATTTTATTCCTTCATTAAGATAATGTCCAAGCCGACAGTTGTATCAGTTTACTGGTTCTCCATTCATCTGTTAAAAGTCAAGATAAAAAATAATAAAGGCATATGTATCACATTCTAGCTCGTCTTAGTCATAGCGGTCACCTTTTTCAAACGGCCACAAGGTTATCATCCTGCAACATGCAGAGACCTTCTGGGCAAATCTCCTTGGAAACCTGACATCATTGAGTCCACGATGACCTATATTCTGCTAGCTACAGTAAAAAAGAATGTCTTTGAGTACCCACCCTGAATGTCCTCTGAGTGTTAAAGAGTACTGAACAAATATTTTGTTTTAGGTTATAAATGTTAAGCCTATTCAAACTTAAGGCAGGCAAATATTTGGAGCAGAATCAAACCTGTTTCGCAGATAACACGTTTGGATACCTCATCAGTTTTGGCGCTGGACTTTTTAGTTCGCATCCCGTTCTGACCTCATGGCTGAAGTGTTAACCATAAGGGTGACCCAGGAGTGAATGAGTATGAGTACCGGTCATGGCAACAGGCGAAGGTAGAAAGAAAAATTGGATTGTATATGCGCCCAAGGGAGCCGAGAAAGCCTACGAGAATTAACAGTCTCGAAAGACCAGGAAACATGGTGTTACGTTGGTTGACATAGACAGCGTCGGTGATATGAATTCCCACCTTTACCCTTTACCTTTCAGAAGTTAAGGGTCTTAGCAATAAAATACACACGTTAATATTATTTTTAAGAAAGACCTTAGCTATAATCACAAAATTTTACTTACATAGTTATCATTTGACCGATATGTAAAAATATATATTTTTTTCCTCCCGCCAACTGTTTCAACCTCAATCTTGGACTTCCGGTTTTTTTTTCCTACACATTTCGGTTTACATAAAGGCCTAAACCTTTAAGTGATGTTTTATTAAGGCTCAACGAATGTGGGTACCTAAGTCTTTGATTATCAGTTTTTCTGTCTTTTTATTTGTCCTGCAGTCCAGCCTGTAGGCTGTGTCTCTTTCTGTTCTCCAACTGGCTGCCTGGCAGCAACTTGGTAACATGGGGTAACCTCCGCACTTACCTAGGAGCTTGGCAGTTACATGCATCACATCTATTTTTATACGCTCGTCTATGACGGGACGTATTTTAGTATTCCCACCTTCCGTCCTTCCGCCGGGCCGTCCGTCCGTTCAATTTTAGTATTGTATAAGTTGCCAGTTGAAAAAACTCAAAAGAAATATTAATCAATAAAATAACTCGGCTAGGTTGATTTCCAGAAAATCCAAGCAAATTTAATGAGGTCAGAGGTCGCCACAGTTTGGTGGCACCGTGATGACTTCCCGAAACTCTGAGTGATTTTTAATGGATTTATGAGTAAAAACCAATACAGTTTCTCACCGGAATTACATTCTTTGCAAAATCCATGCACATCTAATGTGGTCAGAGGTCATAGGATATGCGAGTATTAAGCATCATTTGCGGTGCTCTTGTTTTATTTTTGGCTAGGTTTCTTGTTTCAGACTTATGGATATCAGTAATATCACATTACTGTCCAAGGAATCATATATCTTGCCCTTGGTTACCAAGTAATGTTCTTTATTTCCTTGAAATATTCCAGTCCTTCCAGTTTTATCACAATTATAATTGAGTTTAAAAGTTTTGATTATCAGGTTTCAATATCATTCCATTCAGCTGAGCGTAATGTTCCATTGGCCATTTAGTTTCCTGTCATTTTCCGTCTAATAGTTATACACCTTTGATTCTGTATGGATTATTCTTCCTGTTCATAAGTATAAAACACAGTAAATATTTAAAAAATAAAATGTTCCATTCTTATATTTATTACAGGAAATTGTAAACTATATGCGTGAATTTCAAGTACTTCTTTTAATATATAAATTTATTGTGGAATATCTGGCTTAACTTATTCCCAGATTTAAGCTTAATATTGGTAGTCATTTAAGTTATACGTTAATAATTATTCTCGAATAGGAAACGTATTTCAAAGAAGCACTTGAGAAGCAATTAATCATTCGTAAGATATTAGCCATATCTTAAAACGTACCACACTGAATAATCGACAGCTATTCCACAGAATCCTAAGTTACCAAACATAACTTTTTTCAATAAAAATCTTTATGAATTTACCATTTAAAAAAATGTAATTGTAATAAAAAAATCGCAGGACATGTGATCAAATTTTCTCAGGTTTATTTCCTCAAGATTTAAAGTTGAAGAGTTCATCTTAAATCATTTCACAAATTCAAGGGTCTTTTTTGGAGGTAACCGCCTCAGTTTTAAATGCTCTCTTATCTAATTAATATTCTAAGTATATACATCTCCTTCCGGTTTCTACCGCACATGGGTGTGTACTCTCCCCATTACTGGCTCATAACAAAGACCACTCGTTTGTGGGATACACAGCTGTGGGGCACAAGCTTCCAATTGACCTGCTCACGCTGGATGGGGTCCGAACGTGAAAATATGACCGCCTTGGCATAGATTTGAATTCACGACCTCGCCGCCTCGAGTCCTGTGCTCTACCCCTGAGCAAAGAAGCTGGTGTTTAACGGGTCTATAGAAAGTATATAGTTCTTAAAAAAATAATGTAGTCGCAAAAAGATACAGTTTCACAGTTCATATTATAAATTGCACGAAGGGGTCGTTCAGGAGTAGACATTTTAAGATAGTTGAAATTTTTTCCATTTAACAAAACAGTTACTATTTCATGGGTCAGTTTTGAAGATATCACGAATTTAAGGAATTGTTACATTAAATTCCTGCCTCCATCTGAAGTTACAGAGATCTGCTTTTTTTTCGCTTAGAAAGTAGGCGCCGTGTGAAGTGTCTATAAAGTTCTGATATATTGAAAAGACGGAGCCGTATGAGAGTAGATAACTAGGAAAGAGGAGTAACATTAACGTAGGATGCTCTTGTGTACTGAAGATATACGACACCTAGAGCCGGTGGGATTCCCTAGAACCGCCCAAAGTCCTCCGCTCCCCTCTCTTGTGTTCATTCTTCCCCTTTGTCAACGTTAAATTGTGACACAACATGCGAAAGAAAAGGATTGAGCGACATGAACTGCCAGCTTTAATACAGTTTACGGTTTCAGAACTATTCTTCGCTGATGGATAATAATGCTGCCAAAGACCTTGGGAGGTCAAAACTCCAGACTAGATATGAAGAGGTTTGGATATCTCACGCTTATGCGAATAGAAAAAAGGGAGAGAAAGATTAATGGGAATACAATTAGACAATGAAATTCCTCTTCACATTTTGATGGGAGGCATATTACTGTTGGTATTTTGTTGCCTCCCATTTTTCCTTGTCTGTCGGTGATTATCTCTCATTCTCTGTTCATCGTAGGATGAAAAGTAAATGGTTCCTTTATTTTAGTTAATTTCTTCCTCTCTCTGTCTCTGTTTCGCTGTCTGTCCCTCTCCCCCCTCCCTCTCTCTCCCTCTGCAAGTAAAATGCTTCAACGCTAATCCGCTTCATTCACTAGGTCCTTCCCCGTGTCAGAAATTCAGGATTAGCGATTTCCGATTAAAACCACTTTAGATTACCCACTGTATCTTGAAACCGACGTTATATTTACCCCCCCCCCCCCTCCCCCCTTTACATTTCAGATTATTCCTTCAAAACAGTTATTTCTTTATGTGTATTTACTTAAAAGGCAGGTATATTCTTTCTTTTTATTTCATCATATACTTGTTACTTGTTACGCTATTGTGAAATGTATATGAGGCAATTTATGTATTTCATCTTTAACATCTTTTCAAATATGAGTTTAAAGCGACTGATTTATGTTTTTTTAATCCACTAGGGGGTAATTTGAACTGTGCGGGGTAACCTGAAATGGGGGTTATCTGAAAAAGCTTCACACCTGTTTTATGGTGATTCTGTAATTTACAACGTCCAACAAATAACTCAATGTAACACAGTACATTAATGCATGTTCTTCTAGAGATTACAATTACATCCTATATATATAATTTTATCGGTTTTAGACCAAGTTTACAATAACTTGGTGCAGTGTTTGGATTTTAAATTGATTACATCCTTTTACCAGAAGATGACGCATTTTATATGTTTTAGCACTTAGCGGGCTTTGTCTAAATAACGTTTTATGGAATTTGTCTCTCACACCTGTGTCTCACACAGGTTAATAAATTTAATTTGATCCAATATTTGCCATTAGCTCAAAGCAAGATAAGCTTTAGTGCTGCAGATTGTACGGGAAAAATCGAGTTATAGCAGCAATTAGCAAATGCCGTGATCTCATGTTGCGTATAACAGTGTCACGTCGGGGTGCAGCTGGTGTTCCGTTTAAACTATGTACCTGAATGTCTCCACAGTGACTATACATTTCTTAAGGCGCAAAATATTTGAGGCGAGATATACACTTACGTACAAAATTGAATGTTCTATCATAACAATGAAATGTTCATAATTTAATTCTCATCACTCCTGCTGTGACTGTTTTATCTTTTATGATAATCTGGCAGTCAGCCCTTATCTTCACCTTTGTTACTCTTTACCCGGCATCTATCTTATTCTTTTATTTCACCTCAATAATCCATCTAAAATATTTCCTTTTATCATCGTTTGTGAGACGTAAGAACCTAAGAAAACACAGATTTAAAATATTCTCTCTCTTTCTCTCTCTCTCTCTCTCCCCAGTGATTTTTGACATCTGGTTTATTTTCATCAAAGAAGACCTACGAATTTCATGTTTTCTTCTTTAATTTTATATGTGAACGAAATTAGAAATGGCGTTGCCCAACTATATCGCCATGTACCGGTCTGAGCAATTCAACAGTAACTGGGGAAAATGATCTTATTATTCATTTAAAAAAAGGAACCAGTCTACTATTACGGCCAGGTGATCTTAAAAGCCGTTAAAATTTAAGGAATTGAAGCACTTGCTCAATCCGTCCTTGTTGGTCGAAGTGAAGAATTTTTCCCCGAGAAAAACGCGGACTGTTTTACGGCTCTTTAGCATAATATTGTCAAAGGAACACTTGAACAAACATGTAAGATTATGTACAGGAAAACACAATGATTACCATATTACCAACATTCGGTTTGTCCAACGATAACTGTCTTGAAATGAAGGATATAATATTATACAACTACTCAGTATAATTCTCGGTATGTCGCCTATCTCAACAGTCCTTTGATGCGTCGTTTTAACAGTAAATTGGCGCTCCTGCACAGATAGATGAGATTTTTTTTTCATGGGAACTGTCATCTGACTTTTATCGTTCCCAAGTGCTCAAACATCGTGTAAGATGTGCAATTTTCCGGTTGTATTCACACTAAATGAACAAGCTAGTTTAAATGAAACCCGAGAAACCTTTCTGGTTTTATGAATGGCATTATCCGTCTTTTTCTTTATCCGACTGTCTTTGATGATGAGACTAAGGGACATTTGAAGAAGCTTAATTTGTAGGGTTTTATACATGGATTCTGTAAAGTAAACAATCGTAGACTGCCGGCTTCTGTGGTCTTTAGGACAGAGCACATATGACTCAAAGCCGTGAGACTGTTAGTTCAAACCTAAGTCTGGGAGCGGTGACATTTATAAAGATCGGTCCTTGTGCAGGGTACGCAATTTGCAGGCTAGATGGGTTGACTGTGCCCAAAAGGCTTGTTTCATTCAAACACGAATACAACTTTATAGGTTTTGCGGTGTTATATCCCAAGAATGGGGACGCTTACTTACCCAGGACACATGCGGTTAACTGCGCCTGGTTGAAACCAAGATAATGGTGTCCTGTCATGGAGTCGGAGACCAAAATGGAAAATGTTAACTCTCTCTACCCCCTAAAACAGCATCAAATTCAGATTGCCAGTCACCTAACACTATTTCACACCATAAACCGCTAGATAGTATGATATTAATCCACTCAATTAGATTAAGAAAAATCGCTATTTGTGATCATTTTATATATGAATGGCTTCTTTTCTGTTTACAAAAACTCAACGTGGCAATAACTAATACAAAAACAGAAGTTTGTGTCTGAGTTTTATAAAACCTAGCTAATACCTTGGTCCGCATTTCAGACATTCTAGAACCGGCAGGAATTTCTCACTCAAAACAAACCTGTTCCAGTTTGGCACTGTTGACGGTAGGGTCCAGTTGTCTCACTATTCAAACTATAATATGAAAACATTCTTTTTTCCATTTCTTATGCGCATATTTGCAAAATATAAAATTCCGTGAAGCCCGTACCACAAAAAAAAACACCAATGTTTATGTAATTTGCTTTAAAACAATTCTAATCTAACGTATTTGAACGGACTACATTAAGCACTTCTCTGAAGTTATATCTACAACGCAAGATTCTTTAGTTTGAATTGCGGTTTTTAAATTTCAATGCCCATCAATGCTAACCAGAAGAGTTGACTCTTGTAAGTCGGAACCTGCGCAGTGTTTTCGTATTACGTATGAACAGTTTTACAAATTTTTGTGTACAGACATTGAAAAGGGCCGACTAAAAAAGAGCATATGAATTCTTATTTTCATATGAATTTTCTTTTAAGCTGGCACATAAGACGACTAGACCGATATCGTCGGTTGATACCATATATAACAACGCTATACACAATGCAACGTTTCCTTTTCGGTCGATCCGCACGGACAAGTCGTGCCTCGAACAAGCCCAGAAAGCAGCACGTACGTCACAATGATTTTTTTTTGTAGTCAGCAGCTTTCACCTGTTGTCGTCTTTAATGACATCTAATCGATGCCGCTATACAAATAGAAATTCTGTTCTCAAATCACTCGTGCATACGGGCGTATGGAATGTCCTAGGTTGAAGGGAAGGAGGAGATGATTTGTTCGACGTTCTTCTTCCATGTACTTTATAGAAAGGTTCGAGCTTCTTATAAAAAAAGACTATTTGGATCAGTCGTTGACATAGAGAAATGGAAAATATCGGTCATAGTTTTATTGCCTTTGTCACTTCATTTGTTGATGTTGTGATCGTAAATGAATGCTCGGTGTGACTGACTCACGATTTATAAAATCAAAACAAATTCGACAGCTAATTCGATGGAAAAGTTTCCGAAAAATAAAATTTGTAGAATATTTATTGAGAATTTTGATCGCTTAAATGTAAAATTGAGAGTATTTTGGCTTTTCCTATCCTATGTTTGATTCCCCCATGGCCCACGACAAGTCGCACGTCCGTTCGTGGGAACCTGCGTTCAATTGTTCGGCTGGTCATGCCACCGATCGTGTGGTTATACTGATGTATTCCTAGGCCAATCAGCTATAGAGGTTATACGACAGACTAAGCTAAGACCTAGAAAGTAAGACCTAGAACGCAACAGATTTAAGCCAGTTGTGCCTGAGCAGATAGCAGGACCAGACTCCAGGTAGAGAGCTACAAGTCAGAAGAGAGCATTACTGATCAAGAGGTCGTACCTCTGGTATCGCCACTGATCGACAGGTGGCAAGAATCGTGTTTAAATGTCTTAATGAATAGTCATTTTATATATGGATAACGCCGTTCCAATTATTTAAATAAGATTATTCCTTTTTATAATGGTCTATTATACACTAATCTGGTTGACCTTTTTCTGTGATTTTGTGTTTTTTTATACTATTTATATATGTATATTATATATATATATATATATATATATATATATATATATATATATATATATATATATATATATACTGATTATCCATGTCATAGGAACTGATAGTGGTGTACTTTAAAAAAGTAACCTGGCAATATCCTTGGCGTGACTGGGGCTTTAACGTTTCCAATTTTTCCTTACCTTTGTAACCAAATTTATGAGGGTAGTACTCCTGCTGTTGACCGATTTGTCCATACACGTAGATTCTAATTTTGTCTGATGGAAATGACACCTTGCCCTATTGTAAGCAGTCTTTGCGTGTTTTTTATTGATGAAAAAAAAGGCTTGTGATACCCATACCATGTTCTTGGGCGTCTATATCTGGTGTGATTACAGCGTGTTCTATTTATTACGTAATAATAACAATGTGTCTATGAATAATAATTAATCCTTAAAGCCCTGTCCTTAGCTGCCACCAAGAAGTGGAAGATGGTATAGCATCCTTACGGTAATTTAAGATGAAAGATTACGTTTTTCATCCGATACACTTAAGTACTTCCGACACCAGTTCGGCAGGAGGGCTGCTAGCTGAGCGTAAAAGCTTTTGTAAAGAAGATGAAACGGGTCTCAGCGCTTAATAATACTTAATAATTCATGTATCTGATCTGGTTATCAATTTTATATATGTCGTTTTAGGTAACCACGCGCTTATAGTCGTTTGGTACTTATAAAAACACAGTACACGGCAGAATTCATTTAAAGTTATTAGCATAAAACGTTAACAAGTTCAAGATTACTTCTATCATTATAAAGTATTATGATACTAAATTATTTTGATATTGCATTTTGGCCGGTAATTGTGTTTAGAAATAAAGTTATAATTATATATTAGATAGCATGAAAGCCAAAAACAGTTCACCAGTTAAACCCATAGACTATGTTTGCTGAGAAAATAAGGTAGACCAACGAAAGAAGTAGCGACAGAAGCCTCACAAGTATGCACTCCCGCCGAAATCTCCAGAAAACACCTGTCTCATGACAAACAGGACAAAATCCATCCCCATAATGTCATAATCAATTTCCTCCATCCCAACTCATATTAATAATGAAATATATATTTTACTTTTACGAAAAGTTTTGCTCACACTTTTAGCATTATTTAATAAAAAAATGCTGTATAAATGAAAAACTGAGGAAAATATAAAACACAGATTGAAAAAAATGCCTTGGAATTTAATATAATTTTTTTCTATTGTATTCCACTAAAAAAATTGGCAAGCAAAAGGTCAGAATGAAAAAGTTTTGATCCTCGCTCCCGGGTCTATAGAAGAAGAGTCAGGCAAAGGATTCATAATGGCAAGTTGACTGCTAGTTATTTCCACCTCACTTAAATATAAGCATATAACCTGGTATCAGCTTTACCTGAGTACATGATGTCGTATTTTTTACCAATCTGAAAGGGTGCTATACATCCTCGGACTTGGACTCGAGGATCCTGGACTCGAAATTGTACTCGGACTCGGAGGTAAGGACTTGAAAAATCAGGCCCATTACATTTCGAGTCGAAATAAACTGCTAACAGAAAATTACAAAATAATAACACTATATATACCAAGCTTTACACAGCATCGGCTTCTATACATTAATTCAGCCACTATAGAAAAAGCATGCGTGAACTATATCTCACAAATAAACATGATATTCAGATAATTCCATTTTAAATTGTTCTTTAAGGGGATTTGTATTGGACTCGGACTCAGACCTAGACTCGGGTACCAAATGACTCGGACTCTGAAGGTGGACTTAGACTTGAAGCTCAAGAACTCAGTCTTGGATTCGAGTGGCCTGAACTCGGACTTACACTCGGACTCGGATGGTGGGGTTTCAACTACTCGGACTTACACTCGGACTCGGATGGTGGGGTTTCAACTACTCGGACTTACACTCGGACTCGGATGGTGGGGTTTCAACTACATCACCGTAGTCATCCTTCTGCATTATAGTGTCCAGTAGAACAAAATCAATACATAATATAAGGGTGATGGTTCCAGGATAAATACGTTTGCACAAGCTGGAGTTATGTTATCATTCTTGATCAGGAACACATGATAGAAAGTTGTTTCTCGAAACAGCATGAAAACTCCTCACGATTATACTTGGTCTACTTGAAAGTCGGCTTGTAGGGCTAGTTCAGTGCATAATTGCAAACGCTAATAGGAACGTTTATTTTATCAGTCCACAGTATTCAACGTTTTGAGTGGTACGGCATGACAAAGAGCCTCGGTCTGTTGCCATGGTTATATCTGTCAATTTATATCAGTTCATATTCAAGTGTTGAGAGATATACCGGAAGAAAGATGTGTTTGTGTTAACATAGGTGTCGTTTAGGTGCAAATAGGTGGCCCACGTGAATATTTGCATCCAGGCCACGTTTTGTCTAAAGATATTAATTTCAAAAGGATTATAAGCGTAAATATATTACCTAATAGAGAAGCTCTCCCGTAAAAAGGAAGAATACCATCATAAAGAAAGCACAACCATTGTGGTTTGCTTCATTTTCGCGAGGCTATTTTTTCGAGATTTTCATTTTGTTCCTCGTTTTGCGAGGTTGCCATTTTTGCAATCTTACGATGTAGTATCCTTCACGGGGTGTATCCACTATCACACTACTTAGTGTGCACGCAAAATTTTAACAATTTGACAAGAACATACTGTCACAGGGTGCACATAAAAGCGGACCGAACATTTTTTTTTCTTTCTTTCTTCTTCTCTCTTCTCTACGAGTGAAAATATTTATTGATTCGTGCGCACGAATTACTCGGTGTGAAAAAAATAAATTTCCATAGTGGCAAATATATTTATTAATTCAAGCGCACGATATACTAATCCGGGCCCACGAATTACTAATCCGTGCGCACGAATTACTAAATCGTGGCCACGAATTACTCATCCGTGCGCACGAATTACTAGGTGAGAAAAATATATTTCCAAGGTGGAAAATATTTATTTCAATAGGATAACAAAGTAGCCGATAAGGCTAATGCAACTGCTCTTCTGCATATCAATTAAAAGAAAGTGAAAAATTAACATGAATGTATATATGTATATATAAATTATCAGATTGGAAAAGTGCACATATATTCACACACGATAAGATATATACATATATATATATATATATATATATATAGAGAGAGAGAGAGAGAGAGAGAGAGAGAGAGAGAGAGAGAAAGACATAATATACGTTAATACTGATTGACATTTCACATACACTGATAGTTATACATATATTATTACTGGTAGGCGTAATACAATAAAAAATAAACGTCTCAGTCTGTATCGAGCATTTCAATTAAATTAAAACTGTCAGTCTCTCCAATTGAAAATAGGTATTGATTTAAGTATCTGGTACCAAGTCGTGACTGAGTATGGATCATTTCATGTTGACGATGATTATCGCAATAATAACTGTATATTTCTCGAGAGGCAGGGTTTAAATAGTCACGAACATTTTCCTTAAAGGAATATATTGAAGTAGAATGAATTATAGGAAACTGTTCCAAAGTTTGCAGGCTTTTGAAAGGAAAGAAAAGAAAATTGGAAGGACAGGGCGACAGTCTTTCCGTGTGGATCTCGGTATCTTTAGCAAATGCGATTTGCGCGGACTGTATAGTGCTGAGCATGAGACAGAGTTTGAGTTAATATATTAGCAGATAATCTGGAGCTAGTCCGTTAATCATTTCATTAAATGTGGATTGTATAGCCGGCTCTCTTCTTTTTTTAATTTATACTTGACCATTATAGCTCTTTTACCATAGCTCCAGTGCTGAAAGTCGAGAGCGCTCCATTACATGTTAATCATGCTTTCCTTTGTATACTCTCCAGTTGGTATGACTGCCTGACAGAACAATTGTTAAATATCAGAACACCACACTCCAGTACTAAACGTATTAATGATTTGTACATACGATCTAAAACTTTCATAGAGAAATGGAATTTATATATATATTTTTTTTTTAATTTCCAGACGCTTATTCGCTTTCAAACATATCATGTTTATGTGTTCCTGTCAGGAAAGCGAATCCCAAAAATGACATGAGACACCTCAGTTTCTGTGAAGTTCATTTCACCTAGTTTATGTGTAATATGCAATTTAGCATCATCGTCAAATGGCGAGTGAGAACTGTAACTGTAGTTACTTTGTGAAGCAAAATAACTGTTAAAAAATTAAGCGTGATCGGCTTTGTCAATAATAATGTTCCAATTATGCCCCAACGATGATAATGTCGGTTGTTTTTTTTTTTTACAAGAGAAAGCCTTAGAAATTTTCCACCATGCACGGCAACTGGGTCTGTGAGTTTTATATTTATATTCTTTAAGTATCGCTTAAAGCCCTTTCTATTTTCAATATACAGAGTTCCGAATTTTCCAAGGTAGGAAGTCACGGAACTGTCGGAAGGCGCTGGGCTCCATTTTTACAACTTGTGTGCCCGCTGAAACTGCCAGCCTGTGCCTAGACTGAGTCGATGTGTGCTTGCTTCTCATTTGCTAGTAATTCGTGCGCACGAATTAGTAACTAATGAGCATTGAGCCAGCAACATAAGAGAGCTGTTCTCATTGGTCACTTGGAAATATATTTTTCATACCTAGTAATTCGTGCGCACGGATTAGTAATTCGTGGCCACGAATTAGTAATTCGTGCGCACGGATGAGAAATTCGTGCGCACGAATTAATGAATATTTTTCACAATGTCATCTCCCGGGCTCCGTACTTCTCTGGTGTCTCAGATTATGAAATCAGTTTTCATCGTTTCAGATATATTTCATTTCATCACAGACACCAATTTATATTTAAAGAATAATTTATATATATACAAAACGGGCAATTTTCAGAATAAATAATTCCATTGTCACTCCGTTAATGACAAATAAGTTCAAATTTAAATGAGATATTTACAAATAACAAACTTAAGGACTAAAATTACATGGTTTTGATTATTAGCAAAAGTAGAAAGTTCTATGTTCTAATTTCCTATAATATAACATATTATAACAATTTATAATTACAATGGTAATGTGAGTACATGTCAAAAATAAATCATAGTACCTCGAAAAATGGTTTCCACTTTTGCTAATGAATAACATTTTTGTTTTTGTTTTCTGCCACCTGTCTTTCCATTTGTTGTATATTTTTCACATGCATAATGTACTTCTCATAAAGAAGTTGGGCTCTCCCGGGTTTTATAAACCACGTAATTATATAACAGGAGCAGCGTGTTAATAAGATCAACGTTTTCTTCTCTTTCAACACCCATATAAATGACAATTGGACTATGAGATGGCATAGTGATGTTCCTGTATCCGACACATGTTTTGATCTGCATATAAAACGTGATGGAAGTATGACATTCGCAAAGTAGGTACGGCGGATTCTTTTTCAATAAAACAGTAATAACATCTGTGTGAATCAGATACTTCCCACACATAAAGTCTTCATTAACACCAAGTATATTATTAAGAAACCTGTACTGAAATTGTCTAAGATACATATCAAGTGTTTCGGAATAAACATAGGTAGTTGCTCGTTTCAAATTAAAATGTTCATATCTGCTAGTTTTTTTTTCTTTTTTTTGCGACTGGTTCCGATGTTTAATTCGTAATTATTTGATTATAAATATACTTAAATGATATTTTTTGCAAGTCCCATACACTCTCTTTAAAGAAAATTAGGTTAACTTGTGAAAGAGAGGTAGAGATTCTGGTTTTACTTATATGCTTTGTCCACTTTTTTGGGATTGAATTTTGCAATGCTGCCCAATGCATAAAATCCTTTTTATAATCATAGGTGTTAATAGATATAATATCTGTTAAAAGCCTTTTTTCTCCTGTAACGCTATACAAATGGTGAACGTATTTTATTCCAAAATGGTCAAAATATCGATATAAGATTGTTTTACCTCCCACTGTAATATATCTATTATTCCAGTCTGGATGTTCAATATCTTGGATTTTAGGGTCAAAGTTTCCACATATATTCTTTATTCCACCAGTCTTTTTCAAATACATGTCAGGAATGATTGTGTGTTGCCATTATTCCCATAGACTAACTTTACGATCCACATAACTCTTTGTGATTCTACGATCGTTTCAAAAGCATGGCAATTCTATACCTCCGTTTGCATAAGTATTAATCAACTTGCTATACTTAATTTTTGGTTTTCTCCCATTCCATATGAAATCCACCATCCAGTGTTTTATTGTTTTTATGAATTCTTTTGTCGGATCCAGTACATTTGTAACACATATAATTTTTGAAACACCTAATGCTTTTATTATCGTGTTCCGTCCATATATATTCAATGCCCTTTGCTTCCACAGATTAAATATGGTTTGCATCTTCTCTCAGTTTCTATGGAAGTTCAGTGCATTTGACAAACGCTTATCAAAAGTATGATATATCACTTATATTTTGAGTGCGTCTTCATTCAGGTCACCCAATTAATTTCATGTAATTCATTTTTATTATTGCCCTTGTTACTTATCCATGCAGCCTCACATTTGTTATAATTTAATTTGATATCTGAAATATTACCAATCGTCTCGAGCACTGAGCGTAACGTAACCATTGATTCTATATTTTTAAGGAAATAGGTTGTATCGTCTGCAAAGATATATTGTTTAATTTCTTTTCCACTGATATACTTATTCTTCGAATTGAAACGGACTCCCGTACCAGTATTTCGACATCCATTACAAATAGATAAGGGGCCAATGGGTCTCCCTGCCTCGTGCCCTTGGCTACCTTTATATATCCTGTCGTGTATCCGTTACTCATAATACAGCTTTCTATATCATCGTGGAGGAGTTTGACCCATTTGATAAAAGACTAACCAAAACCGAATTTTTTCAACATCATAAACATATAATTATGACATATTGAATCGAAAGCGGCTGCGAAATCTACAGCGAACATTATATATGGTTTGTTCTTTCTAATACAATAGTCTAATTTATCACAAATTAAACGATTGGTGTCACAAATATTCCTTCCACGGACGAAGGCTGTTTGGTCATCATTAATCAGGTCCGGCAATACGGCTTTCAGACGGTTAGCTAATACTTTACTTATAATTTTACAATCAACATTCAGCAAACTAATTGGTCTCCATGAAGATAACAACCGATTATCTCTCCCAGGCTTTTCTATTAAGGTAACCACAGCTTGCCTCTGACTAGTTATAAGTCTTCCTTCATCAAAGCATATATTGAAACATCTGACTAGATCTTCCCCAATCAGGTCGAAACATTTTATGTAAAATTCTTTAGGTAAACCATCATTCCCTGGGGGTTTGTTATTTTTCATTTGTTTCAGTGCATTTAAAATATCTTCCTTTGTTATATCGTGTTCAATTTGATAAAACATCTAAACACTCTATGCTAGTAACACTACTACCGCTTTTGTATTTACCTTCTAAAAAAACTTTATTTCTTTCATTATTGACTTATGGTCTGTTATTTCTTGTCCATTAACCAATAATGTTCTTATAGTTGATTTCTTTTGATTCCTTTTTTTTCCAGATTTTAAACATATTTTGTGTTGCGTTCTCCTTTTTCATACCAGATTACTCTAGATCTAATAATTGCACCTACTGCACAGCCTTTTTTAGGCCTCAGCTCATAGGCTGATGGGCTATTGTCGTCACCCAAGCTGTCCTTCTGTCTGTCCGTCCATCCGTCTGTCCGGTGTCCGTCCGGCGTCCCTTAACTTTTACCTTGTGAGCGGGATATCTCTAAAAGGATTCACCATTGCAATTTTATTTCATCAGTGAAGATGTATATCGATTAAATCTCGGTAAAGTATGAAGATGGGTGACCTTGACCCATTTTTCTATATTTTAGAGCTGAATATAGAAAAACGCAGAAGCTTATATCTCCGGAACCATTGTGTGGATTTTCACAAAACTTACTATGATCATTGGGAATGATGGTCTGTACGTGCTGCACAATTTTGGTGGCACCACCTGCAATTTCTGATTTTTTAATCAATTTTTATCGGATTTTTCAATTTTGGCCTTGTGAGCGGGATATCTCTAAAAGGATTCCCCGTTGGAATTTTATTTCATCAGTGAAGATGTATATCAACAAAATCTTGGTCAAGTTGGAAGATGGATGACCTATTTTCTTTGTTTTCGAGCTGATTATACAAAAACACTCAGAAGTTTATATCTCAGGAATTATTGTGTGGATTTGCACAAAACTTACTATGATCATTTGGAATGATGGTCTCTGTACGTGCTGCACAATTTTGGTGGCACCACCTACACTTTCTGATTTTTTAATGAATTTTTATAGGAGTTTTCAGTTTGGTCTTTTGTGCAGATATCTCCAAAGGTATTCAATTCTTCAGTGCTATTGCATATTTACAAAATCTTGGCCAAGTTCAAAGATGGGTGATCTTGACCTACTTTTCAAGGTCACAGAGCTTAGAATAGAAAAAAAACTTAGGAGCTTATTTCTCAGGAAGCATTTGGTGGACTGTTATGAAATATGGTACATATCTCAAAATTTAAATTTATACCCTATTATCAACTTTAGCTAATATTCTAGTCTCGCACAGCAATGCTTACAGTGGGCGCATAAAGACCACTTACAGATCGATTTCGAGTTTTGTCCCAGTTGACCTATTTTTGACCATATGACATATCCTGAACATAGAAAATTTCATGAAAAACAGAAATTTAAAAAAAATGCACATGTATGGACCTTTTTTTCACATTGCCTGCAGATACTGGCCTGAATTTTGGTGTGTTGCTTGAAAATGACCCGTTACAGATCGAGTTTGCATTTTACCCTCGTTGACCTACTTTTGACCATATGACAGCTCCTGAACTTAAAAAAATTTACAAAATTTAACAAATATTTCTAATTTGCTCCAGGCTTGGGCATTCGTGTCGTTCAGACACATCTAGTATCATAATATTTTTCCAGTTCCTCACGAGCTTTATCAAATTCTTCTCTACTTTCTTAATTTATGATCGAAATATTAATTTTTGCCTTTTTGACCTTTTTTCTCTTGATCTTTCATCCTTTGTCTCTCTGTTTTCCCTATATGTTTAGAAAAATAAGTTGAGAATTCTTTGACTTGTTAGAAAAAAGATATGTTAAGTTTCCAATGTGAGGGAGCGTGTTTAGCATTATGAACAGATTTAATATTACATATCACAGCTGCCGTCCGTTGCAACAGCATTTATAATATTAACATCGTTTATTTGGCTATTCTATTCGCAGGATACTAAAATAAAATCTAATCTTCGCTGCACGAATGGATTCATACTCCGCCAGTCTCGGGTAAAGGGTTTCCTTATTCTCCATATATCTATTAGATCATGTGTTTCCATAATGGCTGAAATTGCATCGATAGATTTGAATTTCGGGCGATAGTTACCACCATCTGTATCAATATATGAAAAACAGAAATTAAAATCACCACCCCAAATTATTTGACTCCCTGTTCTACAAATAAAAGCATGAATTTAAGAAGCTAAGTTCTGGAAATATTTTACTTGTTCCTTTTCTGTATTCGGAACATATGTGTGAATAAATACAAAGGGGTTATCTTGAACTAATACTTGCATGAATATATTTCCACCCTCATTATCTGTTTCAATTCTAATATTTGATATCGCTATATTACTGCCTACTAATGTTAATACTCCTTTTGACTGATGTGTACCGTGAGAAAAAAAAACTTATACCCTGCCAGTCTTTACACCATATTCTCTCATCTTTTTTATAAACTGTGGATTTCTTGCAGAAATATTATACTGTTTCTTCCACGATGATCAAGTAGCCATTTAAAGATTTTGATTCTTTTCTTGTACTCGCGTAAATCTCTTAAATTCAGAGTCAACACTGAAAAATCAACCACTGTCATTAACAAGCTTAGTTTTCAATAGGTTCGTATGCATGATTGGTGTTAGTCCTTTCAGAAACCGTCCGTTGAAAAATATCGAATGATATCTTACGAATATCAGAAAGGGTGCTGCTGTATACATATTGGCGCTCAATAGAATAGATATTCACTAGTGCTTTGGTTAATGAGCCAAAAAAATTATAATTGAGGGGTCTCAGCCCCGCTTTTTATTACCACAAATAAAATGTATATACAGATGTATGAATAGCCATGCTGGTTCATTGTTTTATAGATGGAAAGGGTATACACAGAAAAGTGGTTCCCACTAGCAGTGAACCACCTTTCTGTGTATACCCTTTCCACAAATAAAATGGTTATACTGTTGAATGTAAATTTAACGAAAATGTCACAGTGTATGTTATTCGTATTTCTTTTTTAAGTACATTAGCTAATGTTATAAAACTTAGAATATTACACGTGAATAAAGACATACCTAATCATTTCAAATGATATGCCTATATTTAAAAGTAATAATGATGATTGGACCTCCAACCTACATACCCTCCAGCCGTGCGGTGGCAGTGCCTGTCCCTCACCACTGATACTCAACGAGAGAGCAAGCCGCACGCACAGGTTACAGTGTGATAATATGTTTAACCCGTAATATATAACATCTATATGTTATATACATGGTACTATATATGTAATAAATGAAAATCGTTTGACTCCCAAAAATGAAAGAGAAATGTCCTGAAATCAGTTTTCCCTGTGTGAACAGACTCTGGAGTGGACGCCATCTGTAGGATGTTTCTAACAGTTTCAGATTACGATTGAGGTGGATTTTGCGTCAGCTCATCGGACCGAACTGTCTCGCTAGTGAAGCTTTCTTGTCTTGTGAAGCGGTAGGTACGCCGTACTTGTGCGCCACCGACCTGGGTTCGAAACCGGGATCGGCCCAATGTTTTCCCCTTAACAATTAGTCTTCGTAACAAAATGGGGGCTCGTCCAACGTGACGTACGGTAAAATTTGTGGCCTAGGGAATAAGCTCACCAAATGTAACTCCTGGGATAATTAGTCTTGTTCTGATAGCAGAACGCTCTTAAGAGGGGGTGTGTTACGGGGTGACATAAATGCGGACCGAACTGCCTCGCTAGTTAAGCTTGCTTTTCTGGCGAAGCGGTTGGTACGCTGGACTTGTGCGCCACCCACATGGATTCGAACAGCGATCGGTCCAGAATTTTTCCCTGAAAATATGTCTTCGTAACACTACGAATATACAGTATATACTTTCTTTTCGGATTATACCTTTTCTAGGGACAGTCTTGGCACTGATCCATATTTCAGTTAGAAATTGTGATTGAACTGAATGCATCTATACGATAAATATATGTTTTGTGTGTTTGGTTTTCTTTGACGTTAAACTTGTGACACTGAGTTCCCAGATACTGGTTTCCTAGGGAAACTGGATTCATAGAAACCGAATTAAGTCAAACTAACTGAACCTTATAGGATGGGATTATCACAAGGAAAGGTTAGATTCATACAGCATGAATAAAACAGAATATACGCAAATCCACAAATAAACCTGGTTATAATAAACCTGGTTATAGTTTTTTATAACCTTTTATGTTTTATTTGGGTCGATGAGATTCCACAAACAAGTATTATAAACATTAACTCATGAAACGGAAACAGCGAAGTAAATGGGCAAATAAATAAGATTATACCTTAGGCCGGTATTGGTTATAAGAAGTTATGGGGGACAGTCAAAGGGTGTAACGATAGAATCAACATTCCCACCCAACTCCGACTTATGGACACCCGCATCCAGAGTGTTAAAATGTTGTACACAAGGGATCAAACATAAGGACAATAATTAAACGCCCATGCATGTTGTTAATATCAGTGTGATTGCCATTGCTGGCAATATGGATTTTAGGGTGGGGGTAATAACATCTTACAAAAATCAAATTGCCAAAAAAGTATAACAGAAATCAATGCAAAATTGCCTGTTTTGTACAATATTACAGCATTTGATACTTACAAACAAGCTTAATGTCTGAAAATTGCAATCATGTGGCGAGTTATACAATGACTCCCCAGTATTCCATATATCCAGTGATTTTGTCAAACATTGATAAGATCAGAAAACAAAATTTTAAAATGTCACTCTCATGAATTATCAAGAGAGTATGTTTATTGTACTCAATACGTTCAGGGAAACAGCCTTAAAATCACCAAATGTAGAATATAACTTGAAAAAAATGTAAACAAAAATATTAACCCCTGAAAAAAGTCTTTCCTGTAAAAAAGTTTGTTACTTTTGGTATAGAGTGGCAGCACTGGATTGGTCGCATCATATTTTAAGATTAATTGTGCCCTTCAGGTCCGTTCTGAAGAAAAGTTAATCTTTAACATTCTTAAATAACCATACAAAGTTGAAACACGCTTCTGTGCTGAATACATAAACCCCCGGATCAATTATCTCATAATAAATTGAATCTGCTCTAACTAATGACCTCGAGCACAGAGGCGTGGATTTAACCACTGACTAATTTTAGCTGACGTGATTTTACACTTTAGCAGCTTCATCAGTTCTCTTACGCCTCAAGGAAGATGCTCAAGGTGACCATCCCATCAACCTCTGCTCAGCCTCTGTACCACCCCGAGCGGATAAGCACTCACTTACATAAGATATGATGAAGCACGACTGTACTGCTAATGATACGTTTTGGATGAGGAATAGGTGCATTATCGCGGGCTTTACTTTGGGCCTTGAATTAGGTTTGGCTGATAGAGATATGTAACTATCGATTACAGTCCCGTGTCCATCAATCTCGTATAGATATTATTAGCTGAGTATTAAAAGCAATATTTAATAGCTTCTGTGGCTCAGGGGTAGAGAACAGAACTCAAAGCCATGAGGCCGTAAGTTCAAATCTCAGGCGGTGGAATTTTTACGGCCGACCGCCATCAAGTGAGCGCTCTTACAAACGAGTGCGTCTTTTGGGGGTTCCTCGGTGTTATGACCCAGGAATAGGGGTGGTTATACACCCAGGACCCGCAGATGCGGTAAACACTGGGCTTTAGGGACAGCAGAATACAAAAATAATATGATAGGGACTCAAGCCAGGATATATATATATATATATATATATATATATATATATATATATATTTCCCTGAGCAATTTGTCTTCGTAACAATATGTGCGTGTATGTGTGTGTGTATGTGCGGTCGAGTGTTAAACACATGGCTCTCTCCGCTAGCAACCCGGGTTGATCCTATGCGTAGCTATTAGAGTGGTTTTTGTCGTCACCCGTCCATGGCCGGTGATTTTCTCCAGGATTTCTGGTTCCTTCCGCCACCAGACCTTACCGAACGGAACCATCTGGGCAATGAAGAGTGCCCAGTTTTAGGTGTTATAACATCTGTGTTGTTCATAATAAATGAATTCCATAAATCCTGGTGATAGTGCTCTATTATATCCGAGCGTTCATAAGTAATTAACGTTCTGTAACTCTGACTTTATATGGTTTGTACCACATGAATTTCTCCAATATTTCAGGTACAGATGTCGATTGAAGTGATCGAATTTAAATTACACACGGAGTTTTATTGTGTCGCTTGGCTTGTTTGGTATTACGATCAACTTTGAGTTATTGCTCGTGCGGCTGGTTTATTGTTAGTATGGTATAAGGAATGAATTCATTTCATTTGTTAAGCACTCACCACATCTAAATAATACCTTCATGGCTTCATACGAAACAGATTTGACAATGTGTCCTGAGATTTAAGATTAAAATAAACAATTTTGCTCGAGTTCTCAGTTTATAAATTATTGCACCATTTAATGGTATCGAATCTCAGATACGGTACATGTACGTAGGATCTGTGAGATGCCTGCATTTACCCGTTAGTAATAAAGTTGCAGTGCCAGCGTGTCGACAAATGGCGCACTTGTCAGGTAAAAACTGGTATTTATACGTTCGTATCTCGCGCCTGTAATTGGTATCTCGTGCCTGTAATTGGTGTCGTTCCGACACATCTTAATTCATCAATACATCGATAAATCATATCCATCCCAGTGTCAATGATTACAAAATGTTGTGACAAAAATAATGATAGATAGCATAGGGACTGCTTAAAAAAAGAAAAAATTGAAGTAAAGTTTTTTGACTCGCAAAGAGCCAGTGAGTCATCTAGTTATTAGGCAGAGAACGTACAGTACCAGAGTGTGTATGGTTTCAATCTATACATAGGAGACCTTTAATAGCAACGTCTAGACACAGGAAGATACAGTTAACCATCATCGATGTCATTCCTCCGTCTAATACCGAAAACTAATAAAGAAGTGCCAAGCTAATTTAAAATCTCCTGATTTTCTTTCCAGGCTTCCTTTAAATAATAAAATACCAAAGGCCACATTTCTGACTTATCTGATTAATTGTCCACACTCACGAGGGAGTTCACTAAGCTGAGAAAGTTTTTTGCCATTCAAGGAAAGATTTACGGGCTCAATAGGTTCATTACCATCTAGACACTGGAGGTAGATTTTTCAGTGACTTAATTATGATTCAGACTAGACTAATCCTATGTTATATCAGGACTTTGTCACGGACTGTGATAAGTCTAATTAGATACAACAACACAAATTACGTGTATCTGGTTGCAGGTCGAGTTTTCGATATTCCTGCTTGCACATGTAGCCTCTCGCACGTTGTTAGTAGAGAGTTCATTCGAGCATAGACTGGTACCCTGCTCTACTATGACCATCAGCCGATGGTAGAGAATTATAATAGAGCGGGGTACCAGTCTATGTCCAGCATCCCGTGGTCCCGAGTTCAAGTACTTTTATGTCGATCCAAGATTTACAAGACAGAAAAGAGAAAGGCCGCTCTCTCATGATGGCGTGTGACGCCGGATGGAGCCAAAAGCTCACTCAATTTACATCTCGGAAAACTCGGATTACTTGTATTAACCCCCGAGGGGCAGAATGCGCGAAAGCTGTTTTACTGTAGTAGGTGTTTAAATTGACAATTAACCTAATCCGTATCCTGTTGGCATGTTTATTATTGGCAATTGATTAAATGCGGAGACTTTAAATTTAACTGATTAGAGTTAGCAGTTTTTTTTTTTTTTTTTTTTCTAAAAATCAGTTATCTTCGGAGTGTCTAGGCTCGCAGCAATCTCACTGCGTAAGCTCATGTTGACTTGTAACAGACTCTTTGAATTATTTTATAGCCTAGGTATTCCGAGTAAGGGTTATCCATGGGTTTATCCCTGTCCATGCTTTTGTTATAGCGGTTACATAGTGTGTCGCAGTAGAGATCCCCGCGCAATAACTATAAACAGCTTGACCCCCTATACATTCAAGCTTCACCAGTAGCTTATTGATTTAGTGGTGGTTCTGACAGAAGATTTGATCTCCTGTTGTTTTAATCACTTTATGAGAGTAACAGCAAGAAATGTCCGGAGCCGTCAATATTTTTGCAAAGAGAGAGTCCGTTGGTAAATTATTTTTATAAAGCAATTATAATCCGGGATTATATAGATATAATAAAATTTCCTTGTGTCAACTGGATAAGTCTCTGCGCAAATACTTTTCCAACATTAAAGATAATTCCATATTTTAAGTGAATTGTAAAGAGCAATAAAAACCGAATATGAGTCCATTAACTGAGTTTCATGTATAGTTGAAAGGTGTATTTTATTGATTTATTTGATTGCATTTACCTCTCATTTGATAGGATTATATATACTGCATAATTATAACTATATCAGTTCGAAATATTACATGCTGAATTTGTATAACCTGTTACAAGGCTTGTTGTCAGATGCATGTACGTTATGACGCATCTGTTTCGACCAAGGCGGTATCAGAAGGAACTGCATCTGATATCCCTAGAAAGATTGGAAGACAGTATGCTGTTGCATCCTTTACATTTTTTTGTGGTCTTACTATTATGTAACAGCTGGTTAATCTGTAAAATATGTCCTTGAGCAAGATATTTACTTGTTTGCCATGCAAGAGCAGTATTGAATTCATATAAGAAAGGACTAATCACATATGTCACCTTATCCGGTATGGATGGAAATGAATTCTGTTTCTTAGGATAGGTCTACATAGCTTGTAAACAACATGGTCATTTTGGTTTTTTAAATAACTTACTGTTAACTGAATGGTTTGCATCACTCTGTATTGTTTTCTGTGGTCAACCGTCTCGGTTTGACCAGTGTTTTTTTTACACTGGAATATTAACGATACGGAAGAGTTTTCTGGCCTTTTGCTTGGTATGCAGCTACTGGCTCTCTGACCAATTGGGATTCGTATTGTCATACCTCCGCCAGGAGGCGGGATATTATGTTTAAAACGTGGCGGGTTATTTGTTAGAAACTTTACTCAGAGTTACAAGTCTTTTTCCCGACCGAGGACCAAAAACATTCACTTGTACAGGGGGACGCCTTTAATCTGGAGCTCTCCTGTGACCAACCTATATATATATATAGAGAGAGAGAGATAGATAGACATGCTTATCTTATTAGAAATGCGTTTACAATCGTTATATACATATGCCATTTTTTAGATATCTTTTAATTGATGATGTAAATGAATTTTCGTGATGTTTAAATGTAAATCATTAACCTTATTTATAACGATAAGAATCCACTAATTAGTGCCCCACATGCCCCGACTCCTGTCAACGAAAATTGTATAAATCACTTCTAATGAGGTATGTAATACATCATTTTCAGAAGATCATTAATCAGATTACATCAGTATTTAAATAATATCAATAAATATCATTATTATTATTAGTTATCATTAACTCTGGTATGACACCATATTATCAGAATGAGCACATGCTACTATAATTTGATGATTTGGGCGTGGTAAAAAAATCGTTATCCCGCTGTTAATTTTGCCGATATACGTCCCTTTACCAACATTTTTTCCCCTCAGAAAAATTCCTGACAGGTTTACTTTTTCCAGTTTCTCGAAAGCGCTCATGTTGACTGCCATTTTGCGTTTACACTTAAACCAGGGTGTCACATGTCGCATGTTGAAATTGTAGGGACACCGCTAGTATTAATTACAAACACAGGAGTTGCTATAGCACGGAGGTTGATGTTCTATAACGGATATGTTAAGGCGCTATCAAACACTTTGAAAAATACTGCTATAAAAGTGAGGGGACAGTGCATGACAGAGATTACAGTCTGACTGCTAATCGTCTTGCTTTTAATGTTATCGTCAGCAGGAAGGTTTATTTTGGCATCCTTGAGCTGTACAGAACATTAATGATTAAGACAAGAACAAATGACATTGTCAGGCATTGTGGTGTCGTCTAGGGAACATGACCCATCAGGGAGATCGTCAGTTCGAATTAGGAATTAAAGGATTTTTCACGATCATGATAATCCCCACCAATGATAAATGGAAAGACTGTGCCCCAAGGCCGGATTCAACCTCATGGTTGGCTAACACGTTTTTATGATTCACCCAAGAGGATGATTGTGGTAGTCAGATCAGGACATAAATGAGAAAGAGGGTGTTACGGCCTGTCACTGGTCAAAAAACGCAACCGAACTTTGCAGAACTCCATGTTTAGAAAAGCATGTACCTTTCCCAAATACATGGAAGGAAACTTCCGCTGGGCCTCTTAAATGCCTTTGAGCGTTCTGTGCCACAGACAAACTCAAATAAGTTCTGGAAGGCAACAGTTACAAAGCAGAGATCGTGTATATAGATATCACTGCTCATCGGCTTCTGTGGCTCCAGTGTAGGCCACAGGATTCAAAGTAAGGATATCGTTAGTTTGAATCTCAGCCGAGGCGGTGAGTTGTTTTTTTTTTCACGATAAGCCCCTACCCAGTATGAGGCATAAAACGAAGGATGTGCCCAACGGCCGTGTTTCACTCACAAAAGAGTGCGCCTTTCGGAAGTTCAACGGTGGCATGACCCAGTAAAGCCGGCGGCTCACTTACCGATTTTATCGGCCGATTCATAAGATCGGTCGACTATGTACCGACGGGGGTACATTGTCGTGTAGTGTGACACCCCAAGCGACGCGATTTTGTCGGCGTCGGCGTGAATAATCGCCGTCGCCAAGAGTCTGGCAAAGAAAATCGGCCGATTTTGTCGGGCGATTAGCGAAATCGTATAGTGAGCCAATGTTTGCGACAAAGTCGGCCGATTTTGTTTATTTTTGTATGTCAGAGTTCACGTTGTATACGTTGTCACTATTAGTCATTATTAGTATATATTATATAATGACATATTTCTGTATTTTAAAAAAGAAATAGAGACAGATTTTGGTAGATTCAAATTCATGTATTCCTATAAGACGACCTGCAATTTATTAATCACTATAAAGGAGTATCCATTCATATAATTACAATGTGCGAACATTTCTGTAAACATAAGACTGAACGAACAAGGTGTATGTTTGCAAACGCGTATTTAAAGCTGGGCTGTTGAGCAATCCTTCCCATTGTGGGACGAGCTACTCTGAACAATTAACTCAAGCTTATGTAAGAGTTTCCTGGGAAAAAATATCACAATTCAATATTTACCTCTCAGGGATGGCAATAATCAACTGGATTATCTGCTTGTAATCTCTAACCATCATTATAAGTTTCTTTCCTTAATATAGCTTTTTTTGTCCCATCACAGTGTTTTTTCCTATCACAGGTTCTCCTTAAAGTCAGCAAAAACAAAGGTGCCAGAGAAGAAAGTGTATAAATAAAATAATAAGCCCAAAGTAAGAGAAAATATGAATGAATAGCCGAAAACTTTTGAGTGATTCAACATCCAGTCCAGTGCACGCACCATACCTGATGTTTACAGGTAACCCAAAAGGCAAAAGCGTGAACGGATCTCTGGTACACTTAATCTTTTTCACGGAGTCGGCGGCATTAGTGGCGATGCTGTACTTTAATACGTTTTAATATATTTTATCTGACAGATAACAGAGAGTCGCCAGATAAATAACTGATCATCACTTGCTACGGGAATTAATAATATAGATTAAAACCTAATCATATCTGTTGTTGTTGGCGTTTGTTGTGTGTTGCAGTCAAATGAAAAAGGATGATAAAGCGTTTCTGGTTTATACAGGACAGAAGAAAACCTATCACTTTTTTGAATTTCTAGAAACAGGAAATCCTAGAAATCACAAAAACATGCAAGTAGAATGTCATTTTCTAAATTAGAGTTCGCGTCTGGTGAAATAGCCCTTCTGAATGTGGTATCATGATAGTGGATTTTCGGTTTTACCAAATCCTGCAGATCAGCCGCAGCATTCGTTTAAAGGGTTTAAGGCCAATCCTTCCGGACATTTTCCGGACCTGGGGACCTTTCTTAAGGTTTTGTTATAAGTGCTCCTGGGTTGGACCCCCCCCCCCCCCTTTTTCTTAAATCCTGGACCCTCCCCTGAGATATGCGGAGAAAAACCATTAAATTGATGAAGGACGTTTCAACCCTCCTGTCTCAGTTCGCATACAAGTGTATTATTTACATGCCACTAGTTCATCTCTCCTTCCAAGCCAAGGTTTAACCGACAGGTCACTCTTCCGCCACAGTATATTTTTCTTTGGACAAGCCACAAAGCGAACAAATATTTACTTTTAGTTTTTCTCATAGAAAGCTCAGTATCAGATGGCTATAATGAGACAGACTCCTTCGCCGGCCTGCATGGTGAACAATGGGATATAAAATGAGAGGAAGTGTGTGATACTGCCCTGTTACTTAGTCTGAAAATGGAATGGAATTCTGCACATGAACATTATACTTAGTTAAGATAAAATTTTAAAAAAGAGGCGCTTTAAAAGATCATCTGCTAAACTTGGACAAAGTATGGAGGGAGACAACTTCCATTATGCTCTAGTCTCTTCATGGAAGATAAAGACTAACAGGAAAAAGTGGTTCTGTCCGTTCGTGGACAGCTAATGGTAGTGAGTTGATAAATGCTATCGTTATCTGCCGAGATAACGATTATCTCCTCATGTCACCATGGCAGCCAGATAACAAATGTACCGGCCGTCTGTGGAGATAAAACGTTCATCCCCGTTGTTCCCAGCAGCCGCGTCCATTAGAAAGGCATATTCTCCTTGGATATAAAACGTTATGTTAAGTAATTAATTTTTAACTGACGCCGCCCCACATAGCCCTAATGAGCAACGTCCATCTCTGGCCAGTTAATCATGGCTAAACGGCCCGTTTTAACGTCTTCCAAGTGGGCAATGATCAACAATGGATAAGGCTGTATAAAATGACTAATGGGTCACTGCGGCGTGTAAATTTAAAACGGCATCTTAATACTGCCTATGACTGTGGCCTCGTTAATTCCAAGGAACCGCTGAAAATGCGTTTTCCTCGCTAACCTCTGCTATCGGATAATCAGAAAAAGTATAGGCGCCCAAAGATAATTGCTAAAAGCGTCTCATTACGATTCGTTTAGCATTAAATGGTGATTTGAGTGTATGGAAGATTTTGGGCTTAACGTTTAACATTAACTAAATCATTTTGTTTTTCAGATTTACAAGCTAGGTTTCCGGTTTTAAGTTACGTACTAAACTCCCGCATACAGAACTTTAAACCTAGTAGGGAGACATGGGTTTTACATAATGTAAACTGGAGCTGAACTAATTCATTGATACACAGCGATACAAAGCCTAATATTGTATCGGTTTCGACTTAAGCCATTTAATAAAATCCCGTGGCCTAGTGAGCACTTATTTATTTTATTTTTGAAAAAAAATATTTATGATTTTGGGATATTAAGCACAGCAAGATGCACGTATTAACAACGGTGGTAATGACAACGGAACTATTAACAATATACCCTTTTGTAATCAAGAATATTTATATGGACATATTCAAACAATAAAACATTCTTTCCTTCATAACCAAACTACCTGATAAACCAGGTAACCGGGAATTTTATAGAGACTGAGCAATGTATTAAATGAGATAAAGAATTTTTGCTCATTATCTCTATTCTAAAATTTGAGATGATATATAGATTTTCAGCAAACAGTCTTAATAAGATATGTACAAATATCTTTGCAGTAATTTTTTGGCGATGTGCTCGTGGCAAGAAATACATACATCTGTGAGTTTACCTTGACCTCGTCAGTGATGATATTTATATTTACAAACCGGAATTGGACGCGGGGGCATTAAGATTTTCGAAGGTCTTTGACTTGTTACCTATAATAGTATTGTTAGACGTATAAATGTAATATTGATGTAAGGAAGAAATAACAGATGATTTGAATGAATGTTTCAAAGTATGAAGGCTGTTCCTAATGAAAGAAACGGGGATACCTTGTCAGTAGCAGAAACAATTCCAAAGGGGGTCAATAATTCCCCCCCCCCCTTCTTTGGCGTCGCAACATTTTTTTAGGATTTCAGACCATTACAAAAATTTTGTAGATAGAGCAGATATAGAGAATGCAACGACAACAACCATGCCAAATATAAACAGAAGGTATTCTCCACGAACATTATAATTATATATATATATATATATATATATATATATATATATATTGTATATATATATATTGTAATGTGGATATATTTTGCGGTGTAATATACGTGAAGCGGTATTATAAATATAAACAGAAATTTATGAACGTGCTTCCTTGGAGAGTTTACGTGATACAACTGTTTCAAAAATTATTTAAGCAGAAATTCAAGGTGATAGTGCAGCGACACTTGTTGTGGTAATTTCTACATCATGCAAAAAGATTACCTGGATGAATTGGGGGATTAACCATTATAAGAAATGAGTGCAAAGGGATGGAGAGTCACCTATTGCTCAAATTTACTGAACGTGCAAGTTGGTCAGCGACAGGGTCAAATGTCAGGTCAACATGCTTAAATCTGTCAGTGACAGCAGGGTTAATTCAATTACACAAAAGACCTTAATCCCGTGTTGTTAATAACCAGCGACACAGACATTCCGGTCTTTGCCGAAGGTAGTTCGGCTATTCTCGGTGTATGGTTGCCACCACGTAATTTAGAACCGACGAAAAATCACTTGAAATTATGTGTACATTAGAAATGTGTTAATCTCATATCGGCGAGGTCACTGTTGGGACAATAACCTTTAAAATCACATATAACACAGTGTTGTACGAAACGTTGTTTGAGAGAACCTTGAGGACAAAATGGACCAAATTCCTTAAAGGTATTAAATAAAGGATCCCTTGCTCTCTCTCTTTCTCTCTGTCTCTGTCTCTGTCTCTCTATCTCTCTCTCTCTCTCTCTCTCTCTATATATATATATATATATATATATATATATGGAGAGATAGAGAGTAAAATTGACGCATTTTATATAGATTAAATGTGACAATAAATGTGTCCATCAAGTAGGCCTTACTCCTATTCTGAATTTACACTTCAAATATAGACTAAACTGGCTACAAATATTTAATTATAATGAATATATATATATATAATGATTTGGCACACCGAATGCAGACATTTTTTTCACCTATAATTATTTGCTGATTGAATGCGGACTGAAGCCGGGCATAAGGGGAGGGGGGGGGGGGGGGTGCGAGTTGAAAGCTAAATGTGCTGGTTCTGTAAAGGACGTTTGTACACTGTATCAGCGATGTCGTATGTCCTTTACATACTTCGGGGCGGTTGCGCTTATAAATTGTTTATTCATACCAAACATTATTAATCCAATTATTTGGAAATTAGTATATATTTTGCGTATTCGTTTTATTTATTACACGATATAGAGAAGATACAATAAAACTACAGATTCTAACAGAATTTATAACAATAATAACCCAACTCTACACGCAACTTAACGTTCATACGAGTCCGTTATTGTATTAGAAAATTGTGAACTTTTTAACCTTATTATCCCCCTCCTGAGATTACACTAGAATTTATGTCCCGGTGACGTCTCTTATTTCCGTGTCCCCATTTACTTTAGTCTCTATGTAGCCGTAAAAAAACGGATCCGTTATCCGTAATTTTCTTGTGGCTAGGAGATTATTTTCTCCGTGGTAATTAATCTGTCAATCAATCAATAAACTGTATCCAGTCATAACCAGCTTATTGGAGTATCTCCTTCGCTGCTTTTTCCACACTATCAGGAGAAATGTGGCAATTATAGCATTTCATAAATTCGCATATAACATCGTAACAAAAGCTACTATTTGTGAATTTGAATTACAGCTGATGAAATAGATAATTCTTGCGGTCCACCATAAATTCTTATTTACGTACCCATTAGCACTGAAGATACATATAATACTGTTTAATTATTATATCCCATTCCACTATCCAGCTGATCCTTCTGCACCATTTAGCACTGTAAAATCCGTGCCTTAACGCGGTCGATAACGACATTTCCATTAACATAAATCGGTAAGGGTCCTTAAATGGGCGGAATAGCTTCGGCTCAAAGCCGATCATTTTTATGTTACCAGGCGTGTTTGATTCTAACTCGGTTCTTATTATTTTTTCAGAAACGTTACTTTTTTCAAAATAAAATTATCCTTAATTTTAAATGATATTATCATTTGTCAGGACTGGGAGAGGAGGGTTCAAGGGTTGATTAGTTTATTTTTATATATTCTAAATGTATCATATTCCTGGTAAATTATCGCAGTTACACCACAAAAAAAACCTGGTGACCTCTGTCCTCATTAAATACGTGTGAATTTTGGCTATAAGTGTACTCAATGCCCTGGTGAGTTATCACAGCGACGATAAAAGTTTACAGACGGATGGACAGACAGTGACTTTAAGTACAGTACATCGATCCAAGACGCCCGTGTAAAATCAACCTTCTTTCGAATAAAAGTTGAAAGAATTAACGCAAAACTACCCGCAATTTCTTTCTTTTTTTTCATTATTTTCATAACAGAATCTACTTTATGCTCCTGTACACCGGAAATGGTTATATATGATTCCAAAAAATGGAGAAAGTATGTACCAAGATGACGTGTTTGACATGTATCAGTCACGTGTACATGCGCGTATGACTCATGTCATTTTTTGTCTGGTAATCATTTAATCTCAGAGCATACAACACAATGATTGTTAATAAAGTATATGTCCTCCTGTAGGTGGGTGCTATTAATTGATAATCATCTTACCTCAATGGTATGTATCTTAATTCCTTTTTTATGAGCTAGTGGCGTACCTATTGCATTGAAAGGATTCTTATCAGCAGGCTATTAATATCAGGCTATTGACAGAAAGTATCCAAGAGAGTGCCGCAGCCGTCAAATCCCCCTCACCACTATAGCCCGTTTTTGCATGTGATATTCATAATAAACGTTCCAGACACTATATACCTAGTACGACACTGTACACATGAAAAAATCGTGTAATAATAATATGTTTACATCTTGATTAATCACTGACCTTTTCAACTGCAAAATGGTACAGAGGGGAAGGAATTTATTCTGGGGCCGTCATTTCTTATTTATTTTCATGAGACAAAAATGTTACAAGAATCTTAATTTTTTCTTGGATTTCATTCTGACTGTTTGACATACAATCTTACACACACTCACACACACACATATATATATATAATATATATATATATATATTATATATATATATATATATATATATATATATATACTATGGTGCACTCACAGCTATGCCGACACCCCAATAGACCTTGCCTGAGCCGTTCTTCTGGGCTGCTACATCATCAATATTTGCACAGGCAAAGTAATACACAAAAATAAAATCATTAGGTTTACAAGCCTTTTTATGACTGATCAGATTATCCGTCGCTGAACGGTTAATCTAGAAATAGACCCCACCCCCCACCTCTCAGGCTATGGTACGAGAACTATCTAACGGCTTCAACTGACATCAATAATTCGTTAAATTAGCAAGCTCGGGGGCCCGCTGAAGTAAGTTCTTAGGTCAACCGAAGTTGAGACCTTGATCCAAGAAAGTGCATGACATTATATTTCACTCATGTTTTCATGTATAAAGGACATTGGGAATCCAAATATATAGAATGTCGGTGGATTGGAAACAAGACAATTATTTTAAGGGAATACCGTATTAGATTATGAGTGGAGTTAGGCTGTTGCCTATTATGGGAAGCATATTTTTGTAAGGTTACTGAGAGAGAGAGAGAGAGAGAGAGAGTTTTACTGGAATATGTTACCTTTATCAGTATAGAGAGTATATTAGGTGAGCACCCACGGAAGCTTTATCGCCTATATCGCCTCATAGAATAGTACACCTTTCTGTGTACAGACCTTGGAGTAAACCCTAAATCAAAACGCTTAGCCAACTCGGCTCTTTTGATATGTCATCGCGTTGTACTGGAGGGATCAACTAATGGCATTCAGCTGAAAAGACCAACACCCTTACAACTAAACCAATAGTATCCCTTCAGTTTGTCCGTCGTATAGAAAGGACTGACAAAAATTTGGACATTTCTATCGAAGACACGTCGCTTCCTGGATAATCACCAGGTGGCGCTGGGGAGGTATTATTAAGACAAATACAATTACCTCATTCGTCAATTAAAACCTAATTGCTAAGTTTGTTTAGAACTTCATCTATACAAAAATTATTTGATTTCGATTTTTAAAAACTGGGGTGTGAATCCAACAGATGTTCCATTTATTCAGTAGACAATTTATGATTGGAAATCCCGTTACTCGCGTTAACTGCCAAGTTTAATTAAGTTCTTATTACACCTGGAACACGTGCGTCAGAGGAGTAAAAATTTCTTACATTGAAAGCATTTGGACGCCTTTTGCGTCATGCCGGCCTCATCAAGGGCGTCTTTATCAAATATCCATTAGTCCTGCTGGTGCAAAATCAGGTTTGCTTTTCTAGCTTTATATAGGACAGGTTTATTAAATCAAAGTTTCATTTCCGCGCCCAATCTATAGATAAATTCATTTGCCATTAAAACTAGTCGTGGGAACGAAACTTGGTACCAACAAAAGTTACACAACGGGAACCACGCGGTCTTGTGTTAGCAACGCAGGAATAAGAATATTTTAACAGGATTATTGATAATTGGAAATGAGAATCATTGGGAATCATTATATTTCAAATATTTTGAACTATGAGCCCAGACTACAGCGCTCATCTAATATTCAAATATATTATCTTATTCTGAGCGAATAACAACCAGACATTTTGCGAGCACCTCCAAATATACAACAAGATAAATTTCAACTTCTTTCCACTTTTGCTCTTATTAAGGACAAAATAAGAAGGTAGACACGAGTTGTCATCCATAACGTATACTGCCATCTTGATACCGGTTTCCCGCCATATTGAATACTGACATCTTGACAAGTGTGTCCCGCTATTTTGAATAGTGATATATTGACACGGGTGTTCCGCCTTTTTCAAACTGCCATTGCGACAATGGTGTTTCGCCATATTGATTACTGACATCTTTACACGGGTGTCCCGCCATATTGAATAGTGACATTTTGACAAGTGTGTCCCGCCATTTTGAAAACTGATTTCTTGACACGGGTGTCAAATACTAACATATTGACACGATGTGTCATGTCATATTGAATGCTGGCATGAATGTGTCATGCTATATAAAACCTAACAATAGAGCACGAGATCTCAAGCAATATTGAACACGATTTGTCAGGCCATCTTGAATTAGGTGTCTGTAGCGTCTAGGTCTATTGGCCGACCTGAGCTTCTGCTTATGTTTATTACACAAATGTAGATAAAAATATAAAGATTTTCGAAAAAATAAAATATTGAGAACATATGGTTGGCATAAGTGTTTTCATGATGTTATTTTATCTCAAAAGACATTGTACATATTTAAATGAACTTTAAAATATGACTTTTTTTTCAAAATATTGATATTCAATGCGGCAGGATAACTCGTTCCAAGATATCGGTATTGTTACAAGTGTTCTATTGTTTGACACGGGCGTGGCTCGTGTTGTTGTTACATTCCGTACTGGTTGAACTCTCGTTGTCATGTGGGCCTTGAGTTTTCACGCTTGGTAGTGGGTCACGTGATTAGCCTGGTATGTGTTGAGATACACACGGCTGTGTCTTTCTGGAGAGTTCCTAAAAGGCCTGTTTACTTTGGAGTAGGGTACTTTGTAGATTGTTCGAGAAGTAGAAGGTTCCCCGCTTAGGCTGTGAAGGTATATAAAGGGCTGTTTTTTAGAACCAGGGGGCAGACAGCAGAGCAGATACCAGCTGACGCAGAAGCGTGTGTCAGATTCTAAAGATCTTATCCGACGAATGCGGCAATTATAGATAATTCAAGAACTTTCCTGGATTTTATACACTGTTCTTCAGTTTACATTTTGTGTTGTTTCAAGAACTTTCCACTGGACTGTCATTCTCCGGGAGCTTACATTCAAAGGACTTATTTTGGTTACACTGTTGGTATTCAGGTATTGTACCATGTTCTTTCTATGTGATCGTATTGACTTGTTGCTATACCGCTGTTTCACTGTATAATTGTATTGATTTAGTGTATTGTATTGTTAGAATTGTTTTCGGAATAAATTATAGTTATTTGTTAACATAAAACCACGGACCTCTTGATTCATTCCCCTAGACATTTTCCGCTGCCTAGTGTTACAGAATCTGATTTTTTTATCTCCATTTCAAAATTTGTGTTCATCACGCATACGTGATCTGTTTATATTAGGTTCCGTGACAGTATTCGTGCATATGGCATGACACCTCAAGACAAGATCTTAGTATCAATTTGGCACGAGCCTTCCTACTTGGATATCAGTTTTTAATATTGCATGAGACCTCGTCTCCAAAGAATATTTTATTGATTTTGCCATTTCATCATATTATGCCTTATGAATATTGAAACCATGTATCATGTCATATTCAATACGAGCATTTTTCAGGGGGTGTCATGCCACATTGAATGACCCAATCTTGACACCATCTTGAGGTCATTTTTAAAGGAGCTTATTTTTTATTTAAAAGTTCATATATACATGTAGCATATGCTTTCGGGTGAAATGTATAATGGCTATATTTGTACCAACCGTCTGTTAATGACAGCTGTCGACATATCTCTTTTTCAATTACCTGTTTACATGTGTAGGTAATGTAAACTTAAGCCATGAGCTGCCAATGGTAATTACAGTTCCCCGGCGAGTTGTTGTTTCCTTGGTGTCATCACATCACACCTCGTGCTCTCGACTAATAAGGAACACAAGAAAATGGGCAAGCTGTGACTGACAGACCTGGGGACCAGTCCATCAAATCAGTCAATGACAGGTGGACCTGAAAGTAGGTAGAAGCTAGAGAAGAAATCAGTGTTAGTAGTGTACAGTGGCTGATCTAAGCAAGCCTCACATCCACCTGGTCTAGGCTTAAAACAGAAGCATCGAGAATGTTGGCACACTGGCTCGTGAAAGAACTTTAATGTCAGGCCCTTTATCTTTGTCACTTGATTTTCAACATCTTGTATGATAGCACAGTTGACAGTTTTGTTGTAACACTAGATATTCCTGCGCAATCTTCCGAAGGCCAGCGCGCATCTCGGAATTTTTGCAGGGAGGCGTCAACGGGGGTCATGTATAAATATTGACTAAAAAGGATCGTTGGTTAAGAGTAGAGAGGGGTCTCGACCCCCAAACCCCCCGTTATGCATAAGATTTTCTAACTAATAGGTCGTTGGTTTAGAGCGGGGGGATCTCGACCCCCTTCTGGATCCGCGCCTGCGAAGGCAGAGCTAGCTTTTGCGATTCAGCACTTTACTCCAGCATCAATAGTCACTGTATATATGAGAGAGAGCTAACCAGATAGGTAAACTGGTTCAGTCTGTGCAGTATTTGTCCTTTCACTCCTAAGAGGCCATTCAAATATCCAAAACGGAGCCCGTCCGACTTCTCTGCGAGGTGAAAAAGGCATTTTCGGCAGGAATACGGCCGGTGTTTGTGCAATCACTGCGGGCTTCGCCGCGGTTTTTAGGGGTCGGCTGACGTTCGCAGGCACCGAAACCTTTTCTTAACTTAGCGATTTTTCCAGTGATGATTTTTGAGGCCGCACAGCTCGTGAACAGGTCGCCCGTAGATCGCACTGGCAGCGGCCAACATGCGATCGATATTCGGGCAGCAATCCGACGATTTTAGACGAAATTTTGCTTAAAAATAAGGACAGAGGTCGACAGAGCTGCGCCGCCGCGCCGTGGGCTCCCTACGGTACTCGAACGACCCTCTCCCGTTTTCCGCCGGACTTGTACAATGTCGAACGTGATGCGAGCGCGCTGCGAGTGCTGGTGTCGGGCGGATACCACTGGCCCCCGGCAGGGCTTCTCCTGTCAACTCGGCTACAAGTTCATGCTCCGATAAAGGGGACTCAGACTCTCGTGTCACATTCTTCATAGAAACGGGTTTCTTTGCTCCCTTGATCTATTTTGGCGGCATCTTAGCTAGCCACCATTAATTAGTAGCTGTGCAGTGCTCTTCACTCTGTCAGACGTAAGACATTATTTGGGCAATCTTGATACATGCCATTTATATACTTGAGGCGCAGACGACGGAGCCCAAATTTTTGGCGGACATCGACAGACCAAATGACCATCGACCACAGCTTGGACGGCGCCTGCCATTTTGTCGGGCGGCCTTCGCCCGACAGCCTGTTGTTACTTTCGGCCGCTGGGCGATTTGTGATCACTTGTGTTTAATGTGCGTCGTCCGATCACCGTCCGATATGTGACAGGTTCGATTTTAAGAATAAAATACCCTTGACTTCCTTGCGGGCTTGGAATTCGGCGACTTTCTGGCGATCCACAAATTCGACTGGGGGCCGTTGAATATGTGACACAGGCTGTAGAGTGGGTACTGTGTATGTGGTGTGCGCGGGCTCACTGATGCATAAACTCATTATTCTCTAAGCTAGTTCTGAGACCGAAAATGGAGAACTCCGCAGTGGAGATCTCGTCCAAGCTGGCTTGCATGTTTGGTTCAGAGGCAGTATTCATAGTCATCAGAAAATAGGAAGTACACAACACAGTCTCCTTGAATTTAGTGAAAGCCTCAGATTGAAGAGCTCTCTGTACTATGAACCCGTAATTGTTCTGACCGAACGCATTATCGAGCATGGGTGTGAACATCTTGCTGATATTACGCATCCCTGCTAGACACAGTTGCAGACAGGGTTTTTTTTAATAACTTCGCCTTCAGCAAACACTCTTACCATCAGGAGACCTACCATCAAGATGAACACCCAAACTTTGACATGATCTTTCAGAGGTGTTGCGAATGACAGTATCATGCCTTTTTGCAAAGTCAAATAAGGTCGTGTGGTATAGGGTTCCTGGTTTTGATTCTGAAACTTCTCCTGGACAACTATCAGGCAAGCAGTCCAAGAAACTTTGAGGAAGCCAAGTCGTGACTCTGGCAGCAGGCCTTGCGCCAGGTGAGTAATCAGACCGCTCAACAGGACTCATGCCAGGACATTACCTGCTATTAATAGCAGTGAAGTTCCTCTGTGATTTTCTCTGCCACTTGCAGAGGTGTTATGGTACCTGATTCCAGAATTATTGGAACAGCAAGTTGAGCAAAGTGTTCCTGTGGCTTGGCTGGGTCGTTTACCACAGAAGAACATACGAAAGGTGCACTCGCTTTGGTGAGTGAAATACGACCGTGGGGAACGGCCTACTCAATAGACCTATAGAATGCTCGCTCTGGGTTGGGACCGTCCGTAAAAAATCTCACCGCCTTGGTTGAGATTCGAACTCACGATCTCCTGGCTTCGAGTCCTCTGCTCTACCTACATAAGACAGGCACCCACAGACAATAAAAGGACTTTCGCTAATCACACAGAGTAGAATATTTGCTCATTTAGCAACTAAGAATAGAAAAAAATCTGATAAAAAGGTTGTTAATGTCTCTTGGTACAATGCACTGCTCGGGAAAACTGAAAGGTTGCAAATAGAACTAGAAATCTGTATTCAAAGGAATGCAAGCCTCTACCATGTGGGGCTTCTCTTTTGTGGGATGCACCATAAAGCCTGTCTGCATTCACTTATTCAGCCATCTTCCATGGTTCATTCGTCCCTAAGTGTCTTAACATTTGTTAATATTCCTTGTGGAGATTGTCGGATCCCAACTTTAATCGATCGTTTAATGGCCCATTCCCGAAAAGCCCTGAAGTTTCATGAGATTTCGTTCGTAATTGCGTCAGTTATGTTATAACAAACACATTCAAACACACACACACACACACACACACACACACAAAGGGTGGCAGTTACATGTACATGGCGTTTTCTACGACTGTAACGATTCACACCGATACACCGTGATACAGAGTCAAATACTGTGTCAGAATCATGAGATGTTCATCTATCGATACGTTTATGACATATGGCCATCCTATGAGAAGTGACATCCGACATTTAAAGTGGTCTCTCAGTACCACGCAAGACACCAAAAGTGTATTGTCACTAGTAAGGAACGATTTGAACGGAATCCGAAAACATAATCGATGATTTATTCCTGGATTTAAAATAAATTTAACCAGAGTAAGCTTTTTGCTTTTCTATATACAAGGGCAAATTCGGCATGCTATTGAAATTATAATACATCATATATGTACTCATATATCATTCAGATATCATATTGTGAGCAAAGTATCGAAAAACGTTTCGTATCGTGAGACAATTTATCATTTAAGAACTTGTGTAGTCCGTCCTGAAAACTTTACTGTCTCAATCTGGAACTTATATAAAGATTTAATGCGGCGGATTAACCACGTGACCCGTATCCTTTGTGTCCTTAATGGGATTGTTCTTAAATTACTCGCCTCAACTCTTTTACCTTATCATTATTTGGTTAGACAGAAGTGAATAACATTTTTTTTATTCTCACCTATTTCTTATAACCACCTTATTCTTATAAACAATTAACTTATTGTAAATACTTTTGCTTTAAGGGGCATACCTTACGTAAAACGACAACTATTTTCACAAGCTAACACAGGCTTCCTAATTAGAAACACATGGAAGTGGTGAACCCTTTCCGAGATAGATGGTTGATTGTTTTGTAGTTAAAATCTTTTTTAATGATACAAAACACACATTCCTTGGAGGCATGGCATTCTATAATTGGAGGACATGTTATTTGACTAAATCTATGCAAAACGGGAAACGAATCATTTGACACAAGAGACAAGTGGGGCATCTTATGCAGCAACACGTCTTATGCATAATTGAATCATATATTTTATGATATTATACATCTCATTTCAACGGCACCCTTTTTCCGGTGCTTATGCATCTTACATGTAACGTAGCGTGTTTCCTGTGTTTGACTATGTGTGTATCCTTTATCTGGTGACTACTGTACTGTAAAGCTATTATCAACAGTATAATAACGGAACCGGGTAACAAGTCTTCTAGAAATGCCTCGACTTGACATGAGCCCATCTCATAAAAAAAAAATAATAATGAGTAGGCCTACACAGAGGTCGGCCATTCAGATGCTCAGTCGTCAGGGCCACATAGACAGTTCCTGTACGTCAAAAGGTCTGCATAGTGCTGCGAAAAGAAAACAACACATCTTGAAAAAATAATTCTTTAAAAAAATGTGGATAATAAAATTATAAACAAAGTGTCAAAGATATAAATAGAACCATGTTTTTTTAATGGAATAATTATGGATTTGAGGAGCCGTTTAGAAGGTTTTGTTAACTGTACAATCAAATCTTTATCGATTGTCCAAGCAAATCTTTCAAATTAAGCTCGTAGAGCTGTCATTTTTAACCAAACATAGGGCTAAGGCTGTCGGCTAATAGTGTATAGAAACATAATTATACTATGAAATAATCATTTGAATTTCAATATGATTTCTTTTCTACAGCACGAATCATACTTCACAAATATCATCAATTGTTATGCAAACTTTATGTAAGACTTTTGACTATTTACTTTACAACGTTGTTTATAACTGTTTATGTTACCTAACAAATTACGTAACTGCTGACTTGACTCATCAATAGATAAAATGTCATATGTCACCAGTTTTGTACAGCCTTCACTGGCTTCAAGATACAATACATTATTTTCCTCCTTACATAGGGTGCCTTGAATGACCCGGCTCCTTGATATATTATACTGTTCTGCACGTCTAATAATCAGACAGGATGTTAAGAGCTGCCTATTGGATTCTTCTCTTTGAACCGGAATTTAAGTTCTCTTCATATTGCTTTTTGCATCAGCTTATGCAGCACCTAAACTAGTGAACAGTCAGCCAGAGTTATTATTGTTAACATTTGTTCAGAGATATAACTGAAAATGTAAAGTATCATGATATACTTTAAGCACACGCTGAACTATGACCGTCCTAAACTTCGATGGATTTGCAAATATGTGATTTAAGTCATATGACATAGTCCATAGACATGGTTACCATTATGACGTCACATTTACGCTTGCAACCTGTCTTACGTCTACCATCGTGTTTTATGCTCAATCATTTTTCCTAACCTTGCCCATTTTCTGTAACGTCATGTTTCTCATGATGATGCAATATCTACAGTGACTGCCACAAATTACCCCTAACTAATTACATTAACGCTTGCATCAATTTAATGACGTATAATACTGAAGTGATTTTTTTTACCCCCTCATTTTATGAGGATTAATTAATTGCAACGATATTTTTGTATTCAAATATTAAAACGGGGATGTTCAACAATACCATGGTTCAAATTAAGAAAACATACCTGTGATAATCAAACGTGAAGTAAGAAAAATATAATTTTTTATCATATATATTGTGTCAATATAATAAGTGATCATTTAATGACATTACACCCTGTTCAGAATAAAATAATTTTTCCCCTTCACAACTTAACCTGTCTTAATGTTTTACATCTTGCAGAAAATTACTGATTTATCTTGTTTCAAATAAATAACTCTTCATTCTTTTTTCAAAGACCGAAATTGTCTCAAATGTTGATATTGGGAACGATGCATTTTATATATATCATATCGTTCTGTAGCATATTTTTTATCTTGAAATATGTAAAATAAGCAAAAGAATGCAAACACGGATATGGGAAGGGTCCATAAACATGATGATTACGATGGTTGTACAGCAAGGTCAGAAATGAACTAGTTTGCAGACATGTTAATTGTACCAAGAATGCATTAGCTCGTTTGCTTGATCGTATTCATTAATGTCAGTTTGTACATTTTCTTCTGCTTTTTGGGTTATATGATAGGATTGTCAATTTTTAATCGTGCCGAGCCTGTAATCTGACTCCAATTACCAATAAACCAATTACTGTACATTTTACACTAAAGGAAAAGTCGTTTATGCTGGTAAAACACATACTGACAGATATACGTTACCCCATTAACATAAAATTAGCAATATATTCTTTAATAATCCTGGTTTGAACAAGCATCATTTAACACTATTTTTTCATGTTTCATTGTTCGTGCTGCAGCGAAACATAATCCCTTACTCTTTTACATACATAAATAAACTTAACAAATAAACTTAATTTTAAGGATTTTCGAATATCGGGCTTTCTTAAAACCTTCTACTCATTTACATTTTTTGGCAGAATAAATGTGCTTTCAGACTTACGCTGTGTACATAAACTTTAGGTAATATACCTGTTAATAAAAATTCTTAAAACGCCTCTCTGATATGTCTATGAGGTTGTTCAGACACAGGCAATTTGTAAACACAGCCATATTGATAAAAGGAAAAGATCTGTGAGTATACTCAGGAGGTTTATTACATAAATGCGGAAGTTGGACTTTTTTTTAACCAAAATCCCTTTGCGATCGACACTCTGGTTCGCCCGCCTTGCCGTCAGATGTCCTTTTTGAATGTGTTTGAAATTTTTGCGCGGTCTCTCCACATCTCAAAAACACTCAAAAACGATCAGCCTGTTTGTGGTTGGATTTTTTTTTTATCTGGCATTATTTTTTTTTCATTAAAAAAGGCTCAAGAGATTATCCTTAGTAAGCAGACATCAAATATTAGAATAGTCTCCGTTCACTTAAGATAGATGTCGCTATTAATTAGCGATGCATATTTTTACAACTTATGGACAATGGAAAGACAATTTGATGTGCGCCAGGCTTCTATGTTCAGATGAATGCTTAACCATCTGATCTATCCAGAAAATGTATTTGCTTTAAACCAGGAGCTGCTTTTTTTCGGGGTCGTTGCCTAGTAACCAGTGAATGTGCACTAACGCAAGGCTCATATTTCATAGGAGTGGCTATTTTGCAAGAATGTTAATGATATTCATTCAAAAATGGTATTTATTTCCCGAAAAACTATCCCTTGTGGAATCGACCCACCTAATGAAAGAACTGAACAAATAAATGAAATAATACTTACTAAGAAATAGGACGGGATAATTTTTCGAGTCGATAATTAATGAAAATAAAAGAGGAGTATTGTATAATTTACAAAAAAAGAATAGATAATTATTAACATTAATTCAGTCCAAATATTAACTTCAATGTAAAATGCATATACCACATGCCACTTTATAAAGTACACATGTGAATAAAGCAAAAAACAAGAAAGAATGTATTGGCTATAAATCTGTGTGTAAAAATTCATATTCAGACGGCACACTTTTTATAATATTAAATTAATAAATATTTGAAATCTTCCGGAACATATTCTGATTTCTCAACAATTTCTCATTTAGGCAATAAATCAGTATGCTTTAACACAAAAAAAGTAAAGACTTACTAAGAATCGTTTTATCCTCTCCATTTTGTCTAAGAACAGAATGGTAAGTATTCTGTTTATCTATATTACAAAAACAAATTATATAAACACTCAAACAGCCGACAAATAAAACAGCTTCAGTATATACCCTGAAAAGGTCATGGCTCAATCGGGTGTTTAAACTAGATACCTGGGTGCTTCTTCCCAAAACAAAACAAAACTCTTTAAAAAATTGCCATTGATTGACTCATATGAACCAAACTGGGATTCTTTGAGGCATTAGAATAGGCTTTAGCCTTAATAGTTTAAAACCACACAAAGAAACATGTTTCTGCGGACTCTCAGAAAAAAAAAATATCGAGCGTGTTTTATATACCGGTTCAGACGTGGAATGTTGCAAACTTGCTAGAAAAACTACAAAATTTTACTGGTGCATATATCCAACACAAAATTTGTTAATTTTGATATTTTTAATAATTCTTTTATGGAAATGGGGGAAGAAAAGAAATATGCAAAATTACCATGGACGTACTCCTAATTTGAAAAATAAAACCCAAAAGATCAACGAAAAAAGTAGAACCCTAGAACAACCATTTTTTGTGTGGCCTTAGTGTCTTAGTTCATTAGTCTTCGAGAGTTTTATCAAAAGTAGCCCAAGTTGATAGTGTTCTGGTTATTGTGAACTAATTGCACACGAACCAACCAGATGAAGTGTTTTCTGCTCTACCAAGAAGGGATACTGACAAAACTATCTTTCCCTAGCATCATATCGACCCTCTGCCATTACGGAGTGTCTTTATATCCAGGTCTTAGGAACGCATTATAAGGCTCCGGAGATATTTTCGTCATTTTTTACAGCTCCTCATGGCCTACAGGTACACTGTCAATTTATATATACCAGACTTATCGTTAGTATTTGTTGTGGTCTTTCTTACAGCATAAATAGTGAGAAAAGTTCCGTTTTAACTCACCATATTAGTAAACCCCTCGGCAAGATTGTTGAATTTTTTACCACACGAACACTATCATGGCTCGCACAGGTTACAGGACCCATAGAGACGGGGTTTCAGTTTGGGTTACAACCTCACATGTATTATCTTGTGTTGAATAATCATCCGTAGAATAATGTAAGGATTATGGGTGGATGTACTACAATATGAATGCAACATGATCGAAACATCCCTGTTCGTGTGTTTTTGTGAGTTGTAGGAGTTAATTCACGACATAACTGACGCAATCATTAAATAAATTTATGAAACTTTCAGGGAATTTCGGAAATATCCCAATAAAGAATTGATTAGATTTTAGGAGGAGCTTTGCCATAATCCGGATCCAGGAATGTCATTAAGGAATAATCACAAAAATACAGTCAGTTATGAACGAAGGGACCTGAGAATACGGGCTGAATAAATGAATGGCGGAGGCTTGCATTAGTTAAAATGTAGATTTCGAGTTTAGATAAAATTTTAAAAAGATGAAAGAATAAGAGGGATCATCGATATATGACATAAATCGGAAGGAAGCGAACATAAAGCAGTGTTACCAGAGAAATATGACTTAGTTATTTTATTGAATGTTCAATTAGGGAGTAGAACCAGATGATTGTTTTAATAATTTATTGTACAATAAAATAGAGTATAATGTTTAGATATTAGTGTGAGAACTTTGGTTAGAGAGCACACGTGTATCGTTTGATGTTATTTTCAGTACAGTTTATTTCCGTGGGAGCCGTCTCTGTTTGGCGGTGTCTATAGTAACGATTGTTTGTTGTTGCACCTGTTTAGTTTGGTTTTCGTGGGACTTTATCTCTTGAGGCGTATACATCTTAATCTTCATGTAACCGTTGTCCGTCGGTATAATAGGGATTGGTGATTAGCACGACGACGGTCAGATATAATGACGTCAACAAGCATATAAAAGACGTGATTAAGAAGATATTCGCGACATTTGCCCAATTAGCGCGCCAGTCGGGTAAAGTCTGACGTTATCTGCAGTTAGGGGCAGGTCTGCGTGCATCAGAGTCTAAATAGCTGAGAGCTGAGATCTTTAAGCATAGATTGTCGGTGTCCGAGGAAGACGACGGTGATTACTCTGTAACGGACTTCAGAGCGAGTATCGCATTTTGTCGACGGATTTGTAATCTTGAGATTTATACCTGTTGTGAGCGCTTTCAGGAACAGACCGAGGCATATTCAGTTACGTGGAGCTTCCAGGAGACATATCAGCTGTAAAAGTCATTGATTCTTAGTCCAGATTATTTCTGGTGTTATATAAAAAACAGACAAACAATTCACTGGATTAATAACAAGTAATGTTTATATCTTTTGTGGTAAAATATCACTTTGGTCCTTCAGATATATGAATATCATTTTTATTTGTTAAACCATTATTTTTTATAAAGTTGAGTACATGTATTTTTCATTATTGCCCGTATTTTTCTTTGACAAACTTTTACTTTTCTAAGCAGTTATGTTCTTCAACTGCTGCATTCAGATTATGCATTTAATTTATTCATTTAAATAATAATTAACCAAAAATAGAAATCGGCATTCATAGGAATGCAAGCCACATATTTGCATTCACTATGTATTTGCTTTCACATATTCGGCTAATATTCCCATGCAGGTCAATTCGTGCATAAATGACTGCACTTTTGAGAATATTCTTTGATGACGTTCTTGAATCCGGGTAATGTGCCAGATCCACTCAAAAAACTAATCGATTCTTCCTTGGTCCATTCCCCATGATTACGGGGCGGTGGTGTAATGCTCTAGTTGCCTGGCTCATGATCGAGAGGTCATGAGTTCGAATCCCGGTCAGACCCCCAGCGTGCCATGACCCTTGGGCAAGGTTCCGACCGAATTGGTGCCTCTGTCCATCCAGTAGTAGAAATGGGTACCAGTAAACACTGGGAAGGTAAACTGCGATAGACTAACGTCCCATCCAGGAGGAGTTTAACTCCTAAGTCACTTCAACCGACAGAAACAGGTACAAGCTCCGGACTAATGAGCTCTGATGTAATAACCCTTATGACATTCATCCCGAATTCTGCATACAGTACTATTTATTTGAAAGTTTCGTAAGAGGTATGGAAGGCATAAAAACGGATAGGACAATAAAGAATAAAGGGGTCGCAGGAGTAACGTACCTCCCTGGATACGATCTGAGAAAGAATTCAATAAACAACAGACATATTAAACAACAACCGTTCACAGAATTTGCTATTGCATTCTTTTATTCAATCGTTACAAAGTCGTTGTAACTCACTTAACTCAGCGTGCTCGACCGCCATCTCTGCCAACGTTGATTGCCTGGTTTTAATTTTCACATATTATTGACTTCAGTGCATTCATAGTTTGAATGCAATCTCCTTTTAAAATTCATCGCGTTTTTGTTTCAAAAACCTCTGATCGGCCTGAAGAACCTTTCGATGAAAAAGACAGGGTCCTGTCAGGGTTCATCTTTACGACCACCTGCATCAAATATAAACGTAAAAAAAGCACACGAATACCAAAGCATCATTTGTTTAGTAAGTGAAGTCGGGATTCAAATAAGAAGGCAACGCAAATCCACAAAAACGCAATTACCTGTCTGATTGTTAGATTTCTAATATGCTGTCATAAAATTAAAGGATTGTTTATAGTTTAATCTTTTATCAAATCAGTAAATGAACATTGTTGAAAAGTAGTTATGCGATGTCTTTAATCGTAAAACATGTTTGACACATTCACATATAAAAGTGCGATGCTAAAGTCAACGATTTTTTCTTTTTATTTGATATTTTTTACTTGTAACGTTAATACATGCTTTATTGGATTGTTATACATATGCGTAATGCAACTGTTCTCCGTCGTGTTCTTCCCTTGTACCTTGTATATGATTTATTGCAAAATTTTAATGGTAAAGTTTGATCCAAAAGCACATTTTGAATTGTTGTGAATTGCTCATTACATAAATGGTCTGTTGTCAATCATGTTTGATGCATGGAAATTAAGATATGTTATTAAAATTTAAACTTTGTAGATTGGGCCAGATTAAATAAAATAAAAGAAGCTATTCTCAGCAAACATTCAGAGGTAGTAGGCCTATCGGCGACTTCTAATGAATAAAATATTATTTACAATACAATCTATTTGCAATCCATTTCTCACGAATATTAAATTCACATTTAGTTACGAAAGGGTTGGTTCTTACGATCGTCTAATTTGTTATTTAGAACAAAGATCTCAATATAAAAGTTTCCTGTCGTCTGTTAATAAGTGTCACAGAGAGAATTCGGAGTAATGGAAAACGAATGGCTGACCACGTCATCATGAACACATTAACTCCAGACCCAGGTTCTGTAATCATTTTCTCTGTAACCTTGGCCAGCCGACTTATTTGAATTATTTCCCTGTTTATTATGACCAATGTTGTCTGCTCTTCCTTGAATCGTGATTGGAATCGTATAATCCCTTTAAGTTTACTGACCTAACAGTTTTATTATTAAACGTTGATAACAGCAATACAAATCATAATTTAATCATTCCATACATTGTATATGTAAGCCCATGTGGTCGAGCGGTTACTTTGTCCGTCAGCTTAGAACTCGGGCGGGGGGGGGGGGGGGGGGGGGGGGAGGGATAGTAATTTTGTGTTGAAACAGTATATATCTCTGCAAGTCTAGGACTTTAACCAGGGGTTCCGAAGTTATTGTAAAGGTCCCGGGGAGCACTGTTTTCTGGTTTCTGCCATAGAGGGAATGTGTTGAATTCATTATTTAGGACGGTTAGGGGACAGGTTCGTGCGGTCTCTTCGGAAGGGACACACTGGTGATACAGAGATATACGCTCTTCCTTGAAACCAGAACCGGTGTAACCAGACATACAAGTGTGGCTGTCACAGCAGTGGCGTTATCTTCAGGGGTGGGGGAAGACTCGTGTGGGAAAGTCCCGTTATTCAAATATGGGAAACGTTTTAAAACGTATATTACATATTACATTATATGTTATATTATCTATTATATCATATATATTATATCATATTATATTATATATTATATATTATATAATATATTATATTATATATACATATACATATTTATATATATATATATATATATATAAACCTACCTTTTATTGTCTGTATAACCAGTTAAGGTTATATCAGGTTTCATAAGATAAGATATTATGTTTCCTGTGTAGGTTAATTGTAAACCAGGTTAAGATATATAATATTTCGTAGTAAACTCAGAAGTGAAACCAAAGTATATAATTTTCAATAATTTTCAATATATCAATATGATTCTCTGAATAGTGGAGTGGGGGGGGGGGGGCGTAAAACATTGAACCCCCCCCCCCCCCCCCCCGCTTAAACTGGGGGATATATAATCCCGCCCCCCCCCCCCCGTATGTTTAAAATTCGAAGCATTACCACGCTCACATTGTTCCCAATACAATTCTTTAGTGAATCTGAAGTAGGTTTTGTCTTTTAAATGACACTTATTTTAATAAAAAAATTAACGTTTTTGATGGTTTGTGCATAATACAAATCAGAATATGGATGAGGATTTTAAAGTGTGTTTAAAATACTCCATCAATACAAAAAATGGGATCAGTGCATAACAATTGGTGACATACCACATTGTGACAAACATTTTTACAAGCCTGTTTATGAATCGCATTTATATTTAGATTGCTGCTCTAAGTAACCTTAACAGAAAAATAACTTTAATATAATTGCACCCACCTAAGGTCAACAAGCCTCAAAGAGGCTGTGACCTAGCTGCACTCAAACATCTACACAAATACGATTAATATGACCAAGAAGTGTTAACAACACAATCAGACACTGCTATCCTATTAATTCCATTTCGGCCGTCTAGCACTAGAGAGTGTTCGACCAGCGTACTCGGCGTTAGACTCACCAGCCCAATATAAATGCCTGCTCAGTCATGTATTCACGGCTACTGTCCTGTTGGCAATGCCCGTCTAATTGTCATCACACCGTTGTTAAGAATGGTAATAAAAAGCAGAGCATGGTTTTCAACCGTAGCTAATGACGCGGCACTTTTTTCGAAATCACGCGGTGACCTGTATATTGAAGCGGACAGAACAAAGAGATTTGGAGATTGGAATAATACCACGGGGAAATAGGGAAGGAATGAACCATGACGTTCAGGGACAATGCTATATACTTTTACCAAGCAAGATCACCTGCGGGTATGCTCCATTAGCAGCGGCTACGCTACGCTCAACTATTCGCTAGACTACCCGCTGCATTATATCGCGGTTCCCGGTCAGGTGCTGTCTCTATGGAAATCCCCCTGAGTTATATTTAACCAAACACACTGCAGGTATCACCAGCACAAACGGATGTTCTTCGAGGTACCGGTCACTTTACACTGCCGTGGAAAGCGCTTGGTAGCACAGACTTTTTTCACCCCCATTGGAATACACACGATGCAATGGTCAGCTTTCAGTAGAGTCTGTATACTGATTTGCTTGAGGTCAGTTATCCCTCACTGTCTGCATATTTCCTGTATTGCGTGCGACACGAGCTTGCCACATGCATAGCTATGTTTGTTTCGCCGCTAAGCCAAAAGATTTCTTCTACCAGTTCTGCAGATTTTTTTTGTACGCAGAGCCAATCAGATTTTACTTTATCCAGCGCAAACTGACTGGGTGTTGCCAAACCTGGAAAATTCTCACAGCGTGTGAGTAGAGGGTCACCGGGCCATGAGGTCACGCGCTGTGTTCACAGCGTAACCCTCGGGATACCTAAATTATTCCTAAATAAAAAGAAGTTTTCAAATAAAAATGATAATAATAATCATAATTAATAGCAATAGGTTTTAGTAATAATATTTATAACTAAGAGCACCCGTAGGAAATCCATGTAAGATAAAAAAGTTGTGTAATGAGCTGGCAGGAACTGAATGTTGTATATTTTTATCCTGTGATTTTCGCAGGGACTTTTGCTCATGATATAAAAATAAGTTGTACGAGGATTCTCAATGAATAAAAAAATGTCAGAAAAGAATGGCAAATCATGCTAATATTATTAATTTTTAATTTGATAAGAAATTAAACAATGAAGTAGACGTGAGGCATATATAAAGTTTACGCATTTAGTGTGAGAATAATGACACATTATTTGTGTAAATTGAAGATTAAAGAACATCAGGAAAACGATGTTTTAGTTGTTCATTGATGGAAGTCTTGGGTATGATAACAAACACATATATGTTATTCAAAGCTCTTTCACTCGAAAATGCAACTAAAGCTGCCAATGAAAAAAGACAGGCTCAGACAAATAGACTTCAACAGCATTAAATGCTTGTCCTGAGCATTGTTAATTGTTATCAGGTTGAGCGGAAACGGATCATGCTTCCAGATAAACGGCAGGTTCACATCTTTCGTTACAAGTCCGCGGCAAAGAAATAACTTCAGCCTTTGTTCGTCGTTTTGACTTAAGAAAAACAGGAGACCCATGGTCACATCCCTCAGCTGAATTTTGGAAAATATTAGTAACTGCAAAATATTTTTATTTCTTTTAGTTTTTCATGTATATTATCATTAGAAAAGCTATGAGAAAATGGCCCTGCTAAAATGAAACTCTGTAAATTAAAGAATAATGGACATGAGCTAAACCATTTAGTGATGCACGAAGGGAACAAATAGGCCTACGGTAAGTGTTATATAAAAGTAACATTTCATAACAAATAATGTGTAGAGGTAATTTAGTTTTCAAAATTTAAATATATGGCCATATGAGTTAAAATTTAATCCTACAAAGTTTGACCAATATTCATAATTTTAATACTAAGTTAACAGTGTTATTCACACCTAGGCCCCGCCAACTTTAAGAGATATGAATGAAATGCTACAAAGTATTTATATCTTCTGAAATCTTTTCAGTTAGCACTTACATTTGATCCTAATATTTTATCACATTTGAATATTAGTATTAAATTCCTGAATTTTCTTTCTTTAAAAAAATCAAAATTGTCCAAGTCTTATCAAAAAGAATTTATTTAACATTATAATTATAAGATTCATCTTGTTTATTAGTCCTGTGTATTGAAGGGGTGGGTGGGGGGAGTGGTCTCCGTTGTTACTGCTCGTTGCTGAAAAAATGTAAATTTTAAGATTCATCTAGTTCATAGTACAGGTCTGTCAACAGAATGGGGTGGGGGGGGGGGGGGGCAGAGAAAAAGGCTCCCTGTGGTATGGTATTAACTGCAGACAGCCTCATCAAATACAACTCAGTGGAAAGAGGGCTTGCCTTAGTGATGGGACTGCATAATATTATGCCAACAGCCTGAGAAGCATAGAGAGCTGCACTGAATGACCTACAGTCACCAAAGTGGACTGCTTGACAATGCAAGGGAATACAACAAGAGCCTAAAAAAAAATCAATAACTAGCCTAATTTTGCAGCTTTTATTTTCAAATTTCAGATTTTAACAAATTAAATCCTTGAAATTGCTGTGAAAATTAAATCCACAGTACTTACAGGAAAAAAACGTGCCGTGGCCAAATTTGGGCAAAATTTAAGGTACCAATATTTTATTTTTGCTAATATTTAAAAAAAATTAAAAGATTTTGATATAATTTTGGGTATAAAATTTAATTTTGATTAATTAAAGTTATTATACTGGAAAAAAGTCCTTAGCTTTAACATGTTTTGTGTTAAGCGTTCAAATATCTTTCCTGGTTTTTTACAAAATGCATTATATTTGAGCCCATAACTTTTTTAAATTATATAATACAGACCATATTTCTGGCTTGTACATAGAAACTATATAAAGGAATATTTATGGTAAATATGAGGAAAACAGATGAGTGTTTTCGATATTAGGCAGTCCTGAAGTGTGAAAATAGATTTTTAATAAAAAAAATGAGTTTTTTTCTCTTTTTTATATCTCTAAGGAACAAAGTCGCGAAGACCCAGTTTTCAGCTTGGTAGGAGATCTTGGGGACATCTAACATTATGCCAACAGTCTGGGGAGCATAGAGATGTGCACTGAATGACCTACAATCACCAAAGTGGACTGCCTGACAATGTAAGGGAATACAACAAGAGCCTCCAAAAAATTCAATAACTAGCCTAATTTTACAGCTTTTATTTTCAAATTTCAGATTTTAGCAGATTCAATCCTTATGTGTGCATGCTGTAAAAATTAAATCAACTGTACTTACAGGAAAAAAAAACGTGCCGTGGCCAAAGTTGGGCAAAATTTAAGGTACCAATTTTTTATTTTTGCTAATATTTAAAAAAAATTAAAGATGTTTATCTAATTTTTGGTACACAATTTAATTTTGATTAACTAAAGTTATATTACTGAAAAAATCCCTACCTTTAACACTTTTAATCTTAAGTGACCAAATATCTTTCCTGATTTTTTTACAAAGTCCATTATGTTTGGGCCCATAACTTTTTTAAATTAAATAATACTGACTTAATTGCTGGCATGTACATAGGAACTATATAGGGAAATATTTATAGTAAATATGAAGAAAACCAGATGAGTGGTTTTGACATTAGGCAGTCCTGAAGTGTGAAAATAGAGTTTTAATAACAAAACTGAGGTTTTTCCTGAATATCTCGAAGGAACGAAGTCCTATTGACCCAATTTTCGGCATGGTAGGAGAATTTGGGGACATCTAACTGTATGCTGAATTTCAGATTCGTAGGTCAAATGGTGTCGAAACGTGCCAGTCTTACGGACGGACACCGGACGGACGGACGGCACGACAGACGGACGGACGACGGACAATGGATGACGACTATAGCTCAGATGACTTATAGTCAGCTGAGCTAATTATTGCAAAAAGGTATACTATAGTAGATGTAGGTAGTCTCACCTCGTAGTACGACCTCAAACACGCCAACAGGCAGCTCCAATCGGACATGGACTCCTCGATGGCTCTCTACAGCTCGGCCCTTATACACACGACACTCACCGGAGGTCTTCTGGCGTAAAACTGGGGGGTCCTATGACGGGTCCCGGATCCTTGGGCAGGTCATTTAATCCGTTCCTACTACATTCCTCCCCTTTTTGTGAGAGGTGAGCCCATCTTCCAAAAGAATGGACTGAGGCGACTATATCCCGAGACTATGGATATTGAATGTTTGCAGCTAACAACTGGACAAAGTAGTCAAACTGGACAGTACACTGGACACTGAACACTAAAATTACCCTGTCGACCTGAGGTCTAAATTACTCTGGCTTGGAACAACACAACATATCTAGTGATGCCCTAAGGGACAATCAGCTGTACAAAGTCGGAAGGGTCACCGAGGCTTGCCCCGCAGACATTGGCAACGCATCCGTTGTACACTGTACAGCTTCTAAACCTATTTAGTTTAAACTGTCTCAACAAAACCTTGCCCTACAGGTAATAACAAGTGAACTATGAAAAGAACTATAAACGAAGAGAGCTATTCCCACTGGAGTACAACTTATAAGGGGGACTAGCTGTACGAATACTCTCAGAGGACTCACCGAGGGGTTGCATCGCAGACATCGGCTGTACCCTCCGGAAAGGCTCCGTACAGCTCCTGTGCATTAGCATTGCAGTGCATTGCAAAGGTTTCTACTGGTAACCCTCTCAACTGGGCCAAATACTTAACCAGCTCTCCGAGATGCCATGGGGAAGCAGCGAGGTATGGACTGTCGGACTCGACTAGGATTCGGTTAAGAGGCACTACCGATACTGCTTCCTCTGTTTCCTGACTTCTACGTACTGTAGATGTGAACCCGAAGTAACAATTCGGAAGACGACTAACCCACGTCTCTAACTCGTCTTTATTCCCTGAGAAACAATGACGGTGGATCTTATGTCCTTGCAACCCAGAATCCAACAGCATGGCTAAGGCTTGTCTAGCCGCCTCCCCCGAGCCGTAATCCCTACAGTGGAGAATGAGGACCTTGGACTGGAAATCCTCCCGGCGCAGAAGACTAAGAACCTCCCTGAAGAACCCAGTCTGCAAAAGCTGTTCCCTAGTGCTAGTATGAGTGAATTCTAGCCCCACTTCACCCAAAGCTACACAGGAAGGTAAGGCCAAAAGGTGCTCAAGCGACAATAACTGCTGTTGGCGAGCTGCCCTGGACTTGATGAGGCGAGGGTGGACACCAAAAGAACACTTTATACGTCGGTCCCCAGACAAACTAAGGTGACTATCCCAGTAATGAGGGAACACAAAGTTCGAAACCATGCCTAAGACCGCTCGCTCTGGCTCACCCACTGAGGCTTCGAACTGTGCTAGAGACCTGGTTTCTGCCCTGCTAAGCATGACGTCAAGGTGGCAGTGTGAATCTATGATGCCTACTACTGCGGCACGAGTGTTAGAGTCGGGGACGAACCCTGAGATGGCAGACCTAGTATCAACTGGAAGTGTGGCTAAAAGCCTCATTAGAACGTCCCAGTGAATCACACAGATTTCCGAATTAGGGGGCCTAGCACTAAACACACTGGGTATCTCCCATCCGTACTTAGAAGCTACCTTGGCTAAGAGTACCTGCTCTTCCTCGTTAAACCCTGGCGGATGAGGATTAGGGTTATGCAACTGGTGTTGAAGGATATATGCCTTGAGATCAGAGGGTTCACCCAAGCCTAATTTTTGGGTAATGAACTGGATGAACTGGTATGCCCATAATCCCCACAAGTCCTCAAACAGATTACTATCAGCAAACTTTTTGCATCCAACCCCTGTATGCCTAAGCCTAAGGAAACATTTGGACGACTCCTGGACTCTGCACGTCCAGCATGCTGTGAACGGGTGGTGCCACCCGGGCAAATGGTCAGTTGCCACATGCCGGCCAAGGGAACTGCTATCTTCCCCACATATACGACAAGTGTGTTGGCGCCTGGACTTCCTGATGCTGCCAGTAGCACCGGATTTAGCCCCAGGAACGGGCTCATAATTGGGAACAAATCTGTCCTCCCCAAGACTCTCTGGGTCTTCCATCGCTCTACAAAATGTAACTCTAAATAACAATAAGTGGCAACGCCTTATCTATAACTCCATGCACCTTACGCTATGGCATAAGATAATCCTTAAGATAAGCCGGCTTCCGGCACTCCCTGTTGCTATGGGCTGGTGAGTCTAGTGGCGAGATCCCCGAATCCTGGCACTCAGAAAGAGGCTCTGGACTTCCCTTTGGAATATCTTCAGTTATACTGCTACTAGGATCCGAAACGGCGGGATCACTACCAAGGGCGCCCTCTGAGGCTGCAACAGCTACTGCAGGTTCCCCTGACGAGGTCGGTGCTGACCCTCCTTCTGCCGGATCTTGACCACCATCAGAGGATTCTGGAATGGATTCAGACTGATCTAGTAAGGTGGCTGTTTCCCGATGGAATAACTGAGCGCGAGTTCTTCGTAGCCAATGGGGAAGAAAGCCGTCTGCACAGCGCTTCAGGTTGTTGTGGTGATGGTAGGACTCTTTTTTCTTTGTCCTGACCAAATACAATGGAGGCTTTGCCTTAACCACTAGATAAGGCCCTTTCCAGATGGGTTGAAGCTTCGGGCTTTGCCCCTTCTTTGTTGACCTGTCACGGAGGTAAACCACATCACCCATCCCAAAACGATCCTCTCTTACGAGAATGTCGTACAGTTGTTTTTGATGCTCGAGGTTACCTTTCAACTTCTCCCTCACACGATGGTGAATGGCCTCCATACGCTTCGTGAGGTTATGGACCCAGCTCTCAGGAGTATGGCTTTGCTCATCTGTGTTCATCCCAAGTATCAAATCGGTGGGTTGGTAAACCTCGCGTCCCAGCATAATTTGATTTGCAGAGAAACCCGTCATTCGGTTAACCATCGAGTGCAGAGCCATAACGACGAGTGGTAGATCTTCGTCCCACTCCCGAGTCCGGCCTTGGATCATACACCGCACCATCTGCAACACATTCCTGTTTTGCCGTTCAACCTGGCCATTCGAAGAGGGGTGGTAGGGCGTAGTCCTAGTCTTGGCTATACCCATCCTCTCACAGAACGCTTTGAACAGGTTCGACTCAAAATTGCGGCCTTGATCGGTGTGAACGATAAGGGGACAACCGAAGGTGGTGACGAAATGCATGATGAATTGCTTGGCCACAGTCTCCGCTGTCTGGTCAGGAATAGCCGCACACTCAAGCCATTTGGAGAATTGGTCACACATCATTAAGATGTAAGAGTTCCCCTGTATGCTTGTTGTAAATGGCCCAAGGACGTCCAGATGCACACGTTCCATTGGATATCCAGAATGATAGTTGACTAATCCTGCTTTTGCAGTTCTAACAGGCCGTTTATGTCGGTTGCAGACTTGACACTGTGCCACATACAGTGCACAGTCTCTGACCATATTGTGCCAGAAAAAGGACCTACGGAGGCGTGCCAAGGTCTTATCTCTTCCTAGGTGCCCAGCCGTGGGGCAGCCATGGCAAAGTTTAAGGATTTCCTGTTTTAAACCCTCAGGGACCACCAATAAGGGGTGCGCCCCATCATCGCCTTCCCACATATAATGGAGTACACTGCCCCTCAACTGCAATTGGGACCTACACGCCCATAAAGATTTAACTGCAGGACTAGTGAGGAGCAGTTCTGCCTGCTTCGGCTCTCCATTGTCCAACCACAATACCAAGGGCTTTAGGTCCGGGTCAGCATCCTGCATCTCTATCAGCTGATTAGAAGAGTAAGCTTCCAGCCAATTAGGCGTTTGGTCCGGGATGGATTCTGTGTCGGACACTTCACTGCCTGAATCCGTGGCTGTATGGCATCCAGATGCATCTGAGGAACCGTCAATTTCTCTCGCATCTCCAGGTTCCTCTTCACCAGCTGTATCTTCGGCCGTAACCCCAAGTTCACATGTCCTGACTGCCAAAGGAACCACATCATCTACATCTTCTGTGAATCGGATCCACTTTTCACTTGCTCTCTGGCAGTACTGACACCCCTTACAAGGGAGGTCTTGGGTACGAGCTCCCGCACTGTAGCATTCACATGGCGGTGCTGGAATTCTGGAAAGGCCGTCCGCGTTGCAATGCTTATTGCCGGCCCGGTGCACGATCTTAAAGTCATAGTTAGCAAGCTCCTCCAGCCAACGGGCTAGCTGACCCTCTACATGCCGAAAACGCATAAGCCAGGCCAGACAATTGTGGTCAGACCTTACCACAAATGGTCTCCCCAAGAGATAGTGTCTGTAATGTCGACAAAACCGTATTACCGCTAGCAGTTCCTTGCGGGTGGTACAGTAGCGTCTCTGCTCCTTGGTCAGAGTAAAGCTCGCATATGAGATGGTACGCTCCTGGCCGTTCTGCAACTGCGAGAGTTCAGCCCCTATTGCGTAGTCGGAGGCGTCGCAATCTAAAATGAACGTTCCTTCCTTTGAAGGCAGCGCTAGGCACGGGGCTGAAGTCAGCCGCTCCTTGAGTGCTTTGAATGCATCATGGTGCTGTTCAGACCATACGAAAATGGATTTGGGTTTCACCAGCTCATACAAACATGCAGTAATTCCCGCATAGCCTTGGATGTGTGCGCGATGATAGTTGCAGAATCCCAGGAAGGATTCGAGTTCTTTCCTTGTGACAGGGACTGGCCAACTTCTGATTATGTCCGTTTTCCCGTCTGTGATCTTGACACCTTCGTAGCTAACGGTCCGTCCTAAGAATTCTACTTCAGATCTCAGGAACTCACACTTTCTTGGCTTGAGTTTCAGGTTGTGTGTCCGCAGACGTCCGAATACTTTCTCCAAACTGGCCAAGTGTTGGTCAAATGAAGTACCAAGGACGATTATGTCATCTATGTACACGATGACTTCGGACCACGTGAGCCCCCTCAGCACGTGATTCATGGCACGCTGAAAGGTCGCTGGCGCATTACAAAGGCCGAAAGCGAGACGGTTGTGTTCAAACAACCCGTACTTTGTTATGAATGCTGTTTTCCTTTTTGCCTCTTCTTCCAACTCTATCTGGTAGTAGCCGGAGGCTAAGTCAAGAGTGGAGAAATAGACAGTGCCAGCCAGGGTATCCAAGCAATCTTCGATTAGGGGGAGAGGGTAGGTGTCCTTGACTGTCCTTTCGTTCAGGGCTCTAAAATCTATGCACCATCTCACCCCTCCGTCCTTCTTCCTTACCAACACTGGTGCTGAGGCCCACTCCGAACTAGAATGGCGAATAACCCCTGCTGCTAGGAGTTTCTCTAGGTGGCTCCTCTCTTCCTGTTCGAAACTGATTGGAACTCTCCTCATACGTTGGTGGACTGGCGCGTGGCCTTTTGTATCCAGGTTGTGGCGAACCTCAGACAAGCAACCTAGATCCAGGTCGTGCTTAGCAAAAACGTCCTGGTACGTTAGCAAGAGCTTCTCTAATTGTGTGGCCTGATCCTTTGATGCTGTCTCCCTGACCTGACTGACAATTTCTTTCAGATGGTCTGGTACCACTCTGCCCTTTGTATTCTCCTTTAACTGGTCCCCTGCAATTCCAGACACGCGTCTGACAGTGGGCACTGGCATTGGTGGAACCGGCACAGCGCCCCCTGTTGGAGCACTGTTATAGTCCGCAGACTCGATACTTAGGGATGTAAGGATCCCTTCTACTCCTGTCGCCACGCCCACAGGTTGATTTGGGCGAGGCGTGATACACCTGTTGGAACTATTGCAAACTTCTATGCGCCCACTACTCCTAGTGAGCATCTTGGGGGACCATAGTTCCGCCTGGCTAAACTTGGGTTCAACTAAGTAGTCGCAATTCTCAACTCTGCAACTAAGGACTCTTATAGGGATGGTGCTCACCGCATTGGGTTGCAGCACCCTCCGCGCTGCAGCGACTACTGAACATCCACAGATATCGTCATCCGGACTTGTCCGGATTGAAGCCTGTACTACCTCTCCCGGTAAGCTTACGGTTTTGTTTTCTAAATTAACCGTGCACTTTTGTGCCAGTAGAAAGTCTAGACCAAGAAGCACTGAATCTGATATCTTGGCTATGTACACTGGCCAATGGTACGCTTTCTTTCCGAACTGGATAGTTGTGTCAGGGGCGCGCTCTGCTGTAAGCGCCGAATCATCCCCGCCAATCCCTTTCAGGGTGGCTGTGCCTGTGCATACAGGCTTCTCGGGTAGACTATCATAAAAGCTGAGGCTGATCACAGTGATTTGAGACGCACTGTCGATCACAGCCTGGGTGTCAACCCCGTTTATCTTAACTGGGGCTACTAGCGTTAGTCCTTGAGTTTGGCACACTTTAACTTCTGCCTCACAGAAACGTTCCTGAGTACCTGAACTGACAGAGGAGTCCTCCCGCTGAAGGGGAGACTGACCTTGCTCCGCCCCACCTAGCTGGGTCGATGAGTGCTGACGATTGGCCTCGTCAGCCTCTGTTTCTTGTAAATGGCCTTCTGATAACTGGGTTGCGTCTAGGCCGTTTAACGCAACCCTTGGCCTTTTAAACCCTGTCCTGGTTCCTTATAGGCAGGATTGCCCTCACTATTTGGACACTGTTTCTGAAAGTGTCCCCGCTGATTGCATTTGTAGCAGACGCTATTAGCAGGCTTTAGCTGGGGCCTACTTGGGCTTACGGATCTGGGCCTGGACACCATTAAGGCTTTCTTGATCAACCCTTCCAGACTGTCAATGCGTTTGTTCATTTGCGCCCAAGCCTTGTCTCTGGTTTCGGGTTGTGTGCCATTCCGCGGGTTGACCCTTTCAGATATTGTCGACTGGGCCTGCTTTGTGTCAACTTGACCTTCCATATCTGACATTGCACTCTCGGCGAACGTTACCGTTTTACGGGCTATGTGTGTCTTTCCATAAATGGCTCGGTGGTTGTTGATGGCATCCTTCACGTATTGAAGAGCTTTGTGGAGGTATTTTGGGTTCCTTCCCATGGCACTAACTGCTGCTTTCTTGTCGCCGCATCCCCTCAGGAAGTATTCAATGGCAAGCTGTTGAATTGTATCTTCTGTGGCGCCCGGGAAACCGTTTATAACCTGGACGTGAACCCTTTCGCTAAACTCCTCCAGGGTCTCCTGGTCCTCCTGTCTTGCAAACTGAAGCTCCCTTCGCACAGTGATAGGTGCATCTCTCATGCCGAAACGTTGCTCTAACTTCTTAGTTAAGCGTTTGTAGTCACCTTCCAATTCAAGCTCTCTGACATAATCAAGGGCCCTCCCACCAAGGGAGTCGACAAGTTTTTCTGCTTTCTTGTGTCTAGACCATCCTCGCCTGTCTGCCAACCTCTGGAACTGGAAGAAGAAACCACTCCAATTCCTATCACCTGTGAAGGTGCCTAACTTCATGATGTCTGGGCTCCTTCTTCTCCTTCTGGTGCCATGGCGGTGAGGTGAACAAGAGCAGTCTGAATCTTCGGAGTAAGAACTGGCTCGGTTATCCCTTCTCATATGCCTCGAACCATCACTAGAGCTGATGGACCTAACCCGACGCCGGTGATGCTTCTTACGGGACCATGTGCCGCCACGTTCTTCGGAGGTTGAGTCGCTTGACTCAGAGGAACTGGACCTATGCCGGCGACGCCGTGCGTGTCTGTCTACACTCTTCTTAGGCCTTGAAGACCGTTTCTTGTTGCTAACTCGGCTGGATCTAGTGGGCTGAGCCCAGAGGACGCCCTGGTCGTACGCCTCCCGCTGTGTGTGATTATAGGGACCCACATTACCTGAGGCCGGTTGAGTACCCGGGCGTGAATTCACTGGTAAGGGGGCAGAAGTTCGACGCACGCTTAAAGCAGGACCTGTAGCTGGGTCAAAACCCTCATTTGTTCCCTGATGGTATACTTCCCCCCTAATATCGCCCTGGGTGGACCGAGGACCTGAATTCCCAATCATCGTTAATATGTCAAGGTTACTTATACCTTGCTGGGAATATCCAGCCGTTGACGCTGGACTACTGCCTTCATTACTGGGGGCTCCAGCATGACGACCGAGTTCAGGCTGGGTTTGGTCTACACTGGGACCATTTCGCATTCCCACACCTCTAGACTGGGGTAAACAGTCACCTCTTACACTCCCCTCCCTCAACATATTTGGAGGCGGGACATATACAGCTTCGGTAGGAAGTGCATGAAGGATTCGATCTATGGAGGAATCGTTTGGGCCGGGATTCGGGGGCCCACCCGTCTTACCCGAAAGACGAATCTTGCCTTCCCGGGAAAGACGCTCCCAAAAGGTTAACGCTAGACCAGTAGCATGAGCCAAATCAGGTAGGCCAAAATCAGGGGTTGACTCACGCAACCGAACAATGTGGAGGATAGTGGCTGGGGACAGCATATCCGTTAAATAGGTGACCAATTGGGACACCGAAGCAGAACTTACATCAATAGAATTTTGAAATTGGGCCATGATGCCAGTTGTAACAAGGGACAGGGAAGGTTGCCTGTGTGACAGGGAGCCCAATGCACGCAAGGAATATTCAATGATTAGCAAAACAAACAACGCAAGCTGATTAGGGATGCGCAAATTTAGCAAAAAGCAATGCCAGGCTCATAACCAACAACAAAGGTAATAGGGGCTCAACAACATGAACAAGCAAGTAAGCCAGCAAAGTGCATGCACAGGGTCCAGATCTATACAGTTTAAAGAGGAATATGACAAATAATGCAAAAAGTATCGGGACCTACTACACTAAAAGTACCTGTCCAGGCTATAATAGACTATAAAAGAACTTGGTGGAAGCACAATACAACAACAGCAATATGGGGTTACCTCATGCTTCCTGCTTACCCACCCATTACTACTGATGGCTTAAAAAAAATTTTGTCAGCAAACAACCTTGACATTACCTGCACATTAAAAATACAAGATTGGGCCTCAGTACAGGCAGACTGTGAACTACAAAAGGGGCTAATACTACAGTGATAGCATACAAGTATAAACTCGTACAAACTCCGAACCTAACAAGGTATATAAAGGAAAATTGCCTGTAACCACAGAAATTGCAGCTAATCAAGGGGGCAGAGAAGAATATGAAATATTCTAGGGCAATACTCAAGGAAATACGTGACAAAAAATCGTTCAGAGTGAAGAATTTCGGGGATCTTGACCAGAAACACGGGGTCACGTGATCACAGCTCTGATCAAAACGATATGGAGAAGACCGAAATTCGACTATTGCTAGCACTAAGACTATTGACAGCTCTATCCAGTACAATAACAGGCAAGAACAACTAATTGTCCAGTTAAGTAAACACAAGACAACGCTGTACTAAGCTTGTCTCGACTGCTGAAGTCAGCAAAGGGACCAAAGTTTTTGACTAGCGCGCCAAGCAAAATGGCGGCTCCTTGCCGAGCTAAGATCTAGATACAACGACTACCGACTATCTAAGAGGTAAAACCGGGGCTAAACCCGCTCCAAATCATCCTTCGTCGCCATTATAGTAGATGTAGGTAGTCTCACCTCGTAGTACGACCTCAAACACGCCAACAGGCAGCTCCAATCGGACATGGACTCCTCGATGGCTCTCTACAGCTCGGCCCTTATACACACGACACTCACCGGAGGTCTTCTGGCGTAAAACTGGGGGGTCCTATGACGGGTCCCGGATCCTTGGGCAGGTCATTTAATCCGTTCCTACTACAATACCATATTTTCAAGAAAATGTGCAGAGGGTTAGCGTTTAATCGTATGAACAACCATTTGAATCGGGGATGTTATCAGAATATACATAATATATATATTTTTCCTTATATACCATTATGACGCAAAAAGAATTCCTTTGTCCCCATGTAGAAGTCTCCCATTCGTATGCATTTGTTCCGGCTGAAACCGTGTGAATTAAAGTGACAGTGTTAATATATAAAAATGTAGGCTCCGACTGCAGAATATGGTTTGTTTATTGAATTCCTGTCAGTTTAAAGATGTACGGATAATATATATTTCATGTTACAAAGTCCCTGGAGATTGCGGATCCTATAACAATATTTGTGATTTTTATATGGTCTTTGTTTTTGTAAAAAGCCTTAATTCACGTTTAGGGGAGTATTGGGATCATAAGGGATATTCATTGGCTTGTGACCGCGATTTGCACATTACGCTCTGTGAACTCAAAATGCAGGGAAATTACCAAGGCGCCTCCTGAAAAAAAAGTGACAGGCGTGGAGGACCATAAAGTACAAAATAAATAGGGGCACCTATTGGAGGCATATTGAAATTAAAAATAATGCATCTTAAAAGGGCATAATCCCCCAAAATAAAACAAACTTGTCCTGGTAGAGCCCACCACCGATACGTGTGACGAATTTCGAAGGCCAAATAAGAACGGTTGCAGGTAAATCTTTGTCTTGAAAAAAAAACATATTAATTTCATAGATAAAAATAATAAAAATAATAATAATAAAATAATAAAAACAATAATAATAGTCATAAAAATAATTGTAATAATAATAATTCTCAAAAGCAATAATAATAATATGATAAGAAAATAAGATATAATAAGAATTATATTAATATTGATAAAAAAACATGAGCAATAATCATTATTCCATATGAGCAGATATATGAAACACAAGAAGAAAAAGAAGGAATGTGGTTAGTTCTTCTAATGGTAATTCGGATTTTTGTATTGAACGATGGTTTTTAAACAGTTAACAAATTTGCGAAAACACTTTTAAATCTGATTTTTCCACCCGCTTCTCCATTTTTGTTATGTAAACGATTTCCCTGGATTGGAAGAAAATTATAATACCTTCCTTCTGCTGAAAGGAAGAAGTTTGTGGCTTTAAATAAATATACTGAGGCTGCGTTTTTGATTTCGAGGTTTCCAAATTTGCGATATTTGGAGAATTATCGCGAAAATAAAACCCGGCGTAAATAATAGACCAATACTGAACGGCAAGTCGAAAAGCAAATGATGTATTTAACAAATTAAAAGATCGTATTTGTTCATAGATTGTTATTTTAAATGATGTCAGATCTTGAAATTATCTATCATAATTGAACAATGACTTCAATTCTTTCAAAGTTTAATTATCTAATTATTATTATTTTACACACTTTTTTCATATAATTAAATCGTGTAATAATGCTTCATATTGTGTATTTTTTTCATATGGCGAGATCGCGGGTAATGAAACCCTTGTGAAAAACTGAAAATCGAAAAATTTAACCCCGAGAACTATAGTATTCTCACCCTTATGATCACTCTGTAATGAGAATAAAAATTATATAAAAGGAAACACCGAGAAACTCCATATAAATACAATTTTTACTTTCAGGGTTACAAAATCCAGTCACCGGATCCTGGTCAAATTTGAAGTGTAAGCGCAGAGGAAGGATAACATGAAGTCAAGCCGAGAAGACTCTGCCAGTGTTAACTAAGTCAATGGCAGTATCACAGGGTAGGCCTGGATAGTCAAGTGGTACCAAACTTAACAAAGCTTAAATACTCCGCGTGACATGTATTGACATGGTAGTCCATGGGCTAGTGGGGGTCATAGTGCACACCCCCCTTGTGATTTACTCTAACGGGTATTTTCATGTAGCCCTAGGTATAACAAGTCAGAAAATTGATGTTGCCATAAAAAAAAAAAAAAAAAAAAAAAAAACTGGGATTGAAGATACCCCATGGACTTTTTAACCACGCCTCCTTTTTTCAGCTGGAGGCAGATAGCAAGGGGTACGGATATTTCAAACAGCCCTAACTTTGCAACTCTTCACCAAAATATTACAAATGACCATTTCAAATGTTTGCCTTATCAAGATCTACAAGTCCTTGTAAATGATAGGTAAATTTATTCTGTAAAAAGGTCACCAAAGGTCAAAAAGTCACGAACTTTGACCTTTGATATCTCGTAGAAACAGGGTTTATTCATCGCCAAGACCATGTAACATTTTTTATTGAAAATTCATCAAAATGAAGGTTTTTAGTGTGCTTTTTAATACCATTATAATATTTTGAAAAGAAGTTGTGTTTACCCAACGGTATGTGAAATAACTCTGCGCTGTTACATACTTTTTTGAAAATATTGCTGAATGTGTCGAACAGGACAAAGGCAAAATCTAACAAGTAGTACTTGTAATATTAGTAATATTTCACTGAATCTTTGCAAATGACAACAAAAGATGATAATGAGTTCATTTATAAAACGAAACGTCAAATTTTGCAAATATTTTCAGCGAAGAGTTTTTTTAAGTCATAAGTAAACAAAAGTTGGCCCTATCTGCACCATAGCAGTTTGTTACACTTGGTCGTTATAAAGCGTACCATAAAGTTTTATTATTGAAACAAATTAATGTTAATTTCTATCTCTCAACACGTTTCCCGTAAACATAACATTTATCCTAATTCATACCGGTTTGTATCTTATCTTCATGACAGTTATATGTTCATAGATAGCTGTCACTGGTTCATTAATCTCTGTTAACAGCAAACGCTCATTTAATTTGATTAGAAACAGTCAATTTATTTTTTTTTTACATAAATATGCTTATATCACATATATCCTACTTTGCCTACTTTGCCATTTCAGTCATTTCAAATAAATGATATGTATCGAACTCCATGTAATAATGTTTGGTATGCCAAATTCCTTTACATAGTCTTCAACACTTGATTTTGCTTTTTACTTTATCCCTATAGAAACTAACCTGGAGAAACTAGCGCAATTCTGTTACCGGGCATGCCACAGACACGCCGGTATGAAGGCAATGAACCGTGACAAGACTAAGCCGCCCATTGTTAGAGTCCGGCCCGAGGTCTCCCGTTTGATAAAATTGCAAATAATATCTTCAATTATTTTTCACAAAAATCAGTATTTTAATTTTTTATTCCAATGTGCATGAAACTATGGAAAAATGGTAATATGTATATCCCATGAACAGGTTTTTTTTCCATTTGTATGTTTCAGTTTCATATATTAATGAGTCGTTGGGTTGGAAAACCTGTTCATGGTTCTTTTTGGAAACATCTTACTTTCTTTTTAAGGTTCTCAAGAACTCATATTTTTTTGTTGGAATATAGATCTTTTAACCATAATGAGGTCATTTTTATTAACACTGCTACACCTGGAATATGCCGGGATATTTGCATCTTTTAGGAATTTGGATATTTGGAAAAAGCAGTGACAATGCCGTTTAAAATAAAACTGAAGACTTCAGCAATGACTGTATACAGATAAACATTTGCTCAAATGTTGTTACGCAATTGTTGCATATTTCCAGTTATACTTAGTATATTATAGCTGACAGTGCCCGAAGCACACTTGATTTATTAGCCTGATAACAATAAGTATAATGTAAATAACTCTATTTCAGTGACTTCCTTGCGCACAACTAAATATTTAATTTACTAAAATGTATTTAATAAACTAAAATTTATTTTATGGCTAGAGGATGAGAACAAAAAAAAACTGATCACGGAAACAGAATGTTCCTGGAGGTTCAAGCCTGTTATTTAAAAAAACTTGATATCACTGGCAATATGCATCGTTATACATCCAAATGATGAATAAATTTTTTGACTCCATGCTACAGATGATGACAGATTCAGGACAGAATAGTTAACAATACATTGTAAAGTAATGAAGTTTTTTTTTTCTTCTGTATGCATTTTTTACTGATTTCCCACATTTTGAATATATATTCATAGATTTACATTTATTTTAAAAAGTACAAATCTTTCAGATGATGTATATATGTAATATAAATGTAATGACTTGTTCCTTTCACAAACACTAGTCAACGGCATTTAATGGCGGAACGGATATTTACACATATTTTTCTCCATTTATATCCAGCAAATATTATACGATTATAATATGATAGCAGTTATGTAAACAAATGAAAATAAAATATGTAATTTATATACAAGATTTTAATTAAACTGGCGTGCTTGTTATTTATTTTTCATAGCACATATATGGTCCTGTATTTATTGCTAAAATTCATTTTCGTGGTTAAGCAACTGAAGATGCAGCATAATGAACATGGTAACATTCACGGAAATGGATGAATATATAAACCAAGCAAATATATTTTAATAAGACTGCCAATGACCTTATTTTTGTATTGAGACTGTATCGATGATTTAACAATTTCACCGCCTCAGCTGTCCTCCAATCCTGAGCCAAAGAAGCCGTTCATGTCTTATTAAAGCAAATAAATACAGGAAATCGAAAAACGTTTTATACAGATAAAGAAGAGTGAAATGATATTTAACAAGAGTGAAATGAAATATATTTGACTGTACAAGTACAAATATTAGGAATTCAAAGAATATCATGTTCCAACTTGATTCTGCATTTCCTTCGACCCGCAAGTGGCACTTTGATTTGGCTTAAAACAAAGTGTCAATTGTTTTAAAAACATTAATCCCATAAATATATAATTTGATAAATAATGATCCCTAGGCATAAAAAAAAAGGTTTGCGATACTTGTTTTCCACCAGGAATAGCACATAGTCGTTAAATACCCATGATGTATGATTTTACTTTTAATTTTTGCAAAAAATGGAATGTTCCTCACACCGTTCGTGAGGCACATATTATTTCGTGTGCATGTAGCTCCCGCAATATTGACCATATCACTCTTATGCTGCCACATTTAAATTGTGCATGCACAGAAATTAGTCAGAAAATATACATAATACAAGTTGGAATCTCTTTTTTTCTGCGAAGAATTCTGTTATGCCATTTTGTTTGTCAGATTGACGGTTTTGAAAGAAAGAGAGTAACAGCTTTTCTTGAAAAGGAACCATTGTTTCCTTATACCTTAAAGTTTTGATTGGTATATACCCACAATAACTGCTTTAAAGATTAATATTGCCCACTACATGCTGTTATGGGGATTTCTGACCCGCCATCAAAACAAACGGATGACATGGTGGTACCCGCCTTATCCATGGTCTATGAATCACCATTCACCATTTTTCGACATAAAAGTTTAATCATAATCGTTAAAGCTTCAATTTCATCCAGTCTATGAATATTTTATTTATTGACAGACGCCATTTTCATTTTGGAGCCTAAAAATCTCCCAGGAGTGATTGGGTGGCATCATCTTGATTCATGATCTATGGACCACCCTTTACCATTTAACGCATTAAAATTATAATCCTGTAACACATGCGTCTGGTATCTCCCTGACTATTTGGAGAATAATAAATATTACATTCACAAGTCACGTGTATTAATGCAGCTGTTATAAGTTATGGTTTTACTGGGAACGTTTGTCTCTCCGTCCGTCATGACGGCTTGACAGCGGAAACTGCAGTAGCCGAAACTGCTTCAAACTTCAGTTTTCGCCGTCATGGTAGCCATCACACATCTTGAGAAACAACATTTTTTCTTCATAACTTAGCAAATGAGGGACTAAAAATATAACTGTTTAACTATGTTTAACTATGAAAGCGCGGCATCAGTGATTGGGGGGAACGGACGGACGGAAGAACGGATGGTTTAGTAGTCTTCCCTCCTTACGGCGGATGACTAATTTAAAACGACCATATAAGCCTCTAATATAACTATTACACAGCAAATTCCCTCGGAATTGATAATCAATTATAATTTGTATCATGATTCGCAGGCCCCTGTCAGTTTATTTTAAAAAAAAGTAGGCCCGAGTGTCACTTTTGTCATGTCAAAGGCAATCAAAAACGGAATATTATGAAATTGTCAGGCATTTTCGGGAGTGGACCAATGAAGAATCGATTAGATTTGTGTGGAACCGGTACATGATCCGGATTCATAAACATTATCAAGGTATATTCACAAATATACAGTCACTTACCATAATGCACGAACAAACCTGGAAATATGGGGAAGAACCAGGTAATGCAAACGCGGGTAGACCAGCATCCCACAATAGAAACTCCCACATGGCGGAGGCTTGCATTCCTTAGATTGCATATTTCTAGTTTTACTTTGAGGACCACAGTCATGTCAAACCATTGAAGTCTGAGTATGGTATATTATGTACGTAACGCCTACTGTAAACAATTTCATAGTTAATTGTTTCGTGAACACATGCTTTCCTGGTGTGTTAAGCAAGACCCTAAGTCTGCAGAGGTTCACCTTAACTCACAATGAAATTAGACCTCGTTTCATTTTCCTCAACAATTATCTGCAGACATAAATATTGCATCAGTGCATTGTTTATGTCAAATAAAGTTATATCTTTCATCCATAAAACTTGAATAACCAGTACAAAAAGCTGTTACACACATGATTTGATATTTATAGCAGAAAAGCAACGACATTTGAAACGGTATTGGACTTGAATGGAAATACATTTTATCTCACAATAATACCTGCATCAAACCTAATGAAATGTTAATATCCACTTTAAATATTGCTCGGTTGAGGAACTTTCAAAGTATGGAAAACGATTCTCATTATACAAAGTTACGTCTTGTCAAGAGATGAAATACACACTAACAATAGGCGATCATAACTGGTGGTGTAAAGCAGAGTAAAACTTGTTATCGTGTTATTGGAGAACTCAATTGGAGTAATCAATTCTAATGCTTGCTTGGACGGAAATTTACCGCTTTAGTGGCTTTCTTTTGACTAATCAAGGAAATCCTGTGACCATTCTTTAACACTGGAATACTGTCTGTGGATGCATTTCTATCGAAAGATAAAATGTAGATTGGATATAATATGCTTTATTAAGAAAGCTCGAGAAAAATTGTTCTACCTGAGGGTTTAAGATAAGATAAGATAAGATAAAATAAGATATAGTTTATTGCTATATATATATGTAATAAGATCATCACATAAAATAGTATTTGGCTTGACTGGCTTGCTAAAACAAACACATTAAACAAGGAATAATAAAATAAAATTGTGTATAGAAAAAAGATGTATGACTAAAAATGTTTGACTAAATTATTGTGCTGCAAGTGATATATTTAATTCCCGAACGGCTGGCGCATAAGTGCTGGTTTGAGTTCTTTTGGAATTGCCTGATAGCGACCTATAGCGAACCTCCGATTTCATTTGTTTAAACAAATAGTGCGCCGGATGACTATAGTCTTCTATAATGTCGTTTGCTTTCTTCAACAATCGTGTTTGAAATAAGGAGTCAACTGTGGGTAAAGGAACCCCAATGATCCTCTCAGCTGTTCTTACTACCCTCGAAACACGGTTCCTTTCCTCGACCGTGATACTGCCTCCCCATACAGTGACTGACAACGTCAGGACTCCCTGAATTACCGCCCGATAAAACTTTAAAAAAATCGGTTGATCCCGAAATCTTTTAGGTTCCTTAGAAAGAATAAACGTCGTTGTGCCTTCTTTACGCAGTAATTAACATTTTCGGCCCACTTCAAATAAGTAAAAATAGTAAAACACTACTAATATATCCGTTTAGTTTTTATGGTTTGTGGGTCAAATTTTATATGGAATTTGTCCTTTAAGTAGACAGGCATTCAGTGATGTGACCTCTGAACGACAGGATTGTTAAATTCAAACCATATTTACGCAATCATTGTAAATGTCTCGAGAAATATCTCGTCGGATATAAAACTCTGATCCTACATGAAGTTGTAACATATAAAATAGTTATAGACGTCATGTTTTATACCTTCATGTTTTGCGTGAAAAGGGGCCACTTATGAATAGATGTAGGATTTTGATGCAATACCTGTATGGAACATGTATAATATTAATAAGTATTTTTAGTGATTCAGGTGTTCTTGTATTTGGCTATTAAGTCATGATCGACGATCATTTTGTAAACTGTTAGAAAAATATTTATTGTTGAATCAGTTCAAACCAGAGGCCTTTCAGCTCAGCTGAAGGTATTGCGAAAACGCCCATTGAGGGCATGGAAATTGATAACTGTCATAAGTAGCACGAGGTAGATAGAGTTCAAACAACCAGTTGATAGGTCGAAGACACCCGTAATTTGAAAGTGTAGACATTTCAAGAATCCTTGATGAAGGCGAAATGTAATATTCGTAGATATAGTTGACAGCTAACTGATTATGATATATGACAGGGTATTCTGATGTAGTTCGTTGAATGCATATTTACACACCAGTATAAATACACAAGTTCATGCAGTCCAATGTCGTGGCTATCGTTCCTAGAGGGAGCCGAACATTCTACGTGTAGCAATATGGTGTTGAAGATACGGCTTTCTTCTTTTTTATGATTAGAAGATTATGGAAGAAAGACTTATCCATATGATAAAACCCTTTTCATTGACACAGAGAGGCGTGACCAGAGACTTGGTTATAGTTATGCAATCCGTTAGAATACGTGTCTGTATGGAACTCGTGATGAACGTACCAAGTCATGCACTCAGGCACCATGGAGTATCTAATAGGAAGGTATTCTGAAAGAACAGCTAAGTTCAGTAAAAACGGGGCAAGAAGAATGGAGTTAATCTATGTGTAGTTATTGAAGAGATACATTTCATTATTTGTTCTGAGTTCGAGACCTATCCGGATATCCATTAAGAACATTTAATTGACGACATTTGATCAGTATGACTCATTCGTTGTGGGTTTATTCTTTGCTTAAACTTATAATTTGATTTTGATAAACGGAGCCGGTACAGATTAACTCCAGGCGTCGAACATGTTTTTTTTTAATAATTATATTATTGATGTATCCATGTTAAGAAGTCCGCCTATTTGGTTTTTGTGTATTTTGATCGTGTTTGGGGCAAATTCACCACGGCACCTCTTTTTAAAATACCCAAAGAACATGCAGGATCTGCCTAGAGGGGTTTAACAACCTGTGACAATGAATAATGCAGAAAGCCTGTCCCTTTAGGGTACGACGCCTTAATGAGGATGCAGAGCTAAACTTCTACTTGCTTTATAGGGATTGATGCTAACAGTACGGGTAGTGATTTCTTTTAACAAGAGAACTTGAAAAATCATGTACCCCAGGGGGTATAATTCTGCTACTTTAATGAACTAGCCCCGTCTGATCAATACATATCCTACAGCTAATTTGTATACATATGCCTGTGTCCATTCTTCTTTTCGATGGTGAATTACCCACTCCAATTGATTTATTAGTTATGAATGACTTCCAGATGTGGCAATAATGGATTAACAGCAGATGTGACCTTCGTATTATTTACGTGACTAGTTTAATAATATTAATTTTGACTTGAATAAAGGTCAATACGAACTTTTCCTAAAAAAAGCAACTATTTAGGAATATCCTAATTATTATTATGTCACATTTTTTTTAAAAATCCCATCACTTAATGTAATTGTTCTACGCTGTTAATAAATCAATGTGATTATTGAAATCCGACATTCCATAACGGAATTATCTTACGTCAATCCGATGTTTAAGAAAAGCTCTACGAACGTGTCAAGGTAAATATCATGCCGTTCTTAAAGAAATGCTTCCAATCCGTGGGATTCCTTGAATAATTGTGAGTTACCTTCAGGTAATGGGGGTTATCCACATTCTTGCATCTCTACATTCATCACACGAAGGAGGGTTATATCTAAAGCAGCAAGGTTTCAATGTCTTAAACAGCTTGTGGTAATCACCGTTTACAAACCCAAAAGGAGAATGTTATTCCAGAAATTTACAGCCAGATCAGATGACCTTTAAGGTTTAAATATAATGTGTGTAGTCTAAAAGTGAATTAACAAAAACAAAACGAGAAAATGTGTTATCCCCTAAATGATATTAATGTTATATCCTATATTCGGTCTAAAGCTAACTACCGACGTTTTCGTTCGACATTTTGTACAGCAATATTACATTGAAGCAATGGGCAGAAAGAGTGATTCGCTGGACAATCAAACGAAATAAGATGAAATTGATAGTGTAGCGCACCTGGCGGTGCTGATGCATGCACATATAATATGATTTATGACAGAGATTGTTCTCTTTTTTAATGCATGAAAGACTAACAGTCATGTGGCCGTAGGAGAAGAAGACGCTTCTTCTCGGTTTGAAAGAATACCATCTTTAAGTGCTACCGGTATAAAGCTGTAAAACATTAAACATTTATTTGATCTGGGAATTAACAATTATACCAGTTTTAATCTGATAAAATTATCGAATTAAAAATGTTATTATAATAAAAGTGATATATGAGACATGATGCCCACACGAAACTAATGTACAATAAATTATTTTCAGTTTCCAAAACAACAAAACATACATTTATGATTCCGTCTGTATAGCATTTCAGCTTCTAAGACCCGATGGATTTGACGTGCACTAGAATAGGAAAGTCAAATCTCTTAAGAGCATGTTTTATCGTGTTCTTGTGGTTCGAGCAGTCCGGCAGTTTATTCCACATTTTTGCTGCAGCTTTAAGGAATGACCGATCGCCACATGTCTTGGTCTTGGCATAGAGAATGCACAGCTCGGTGGTATTACTGGATCTCAGAGATCTTCATTGTGTTCACACATCCAGCAGATCTTTAATTTTTACTGTGCTGCGTCCCCATGTATGGCTTTATCTGTATATTCATATTGCATTACCTGTCAATCGGTAACCAATGAAAACCTCTGAGCATAGGTTGTATATGATCATATTTGCTCGTCCTTGAAACAATACCGGCCGCAGTATTCTGGACTCGCTGTAACTTGTGTAGTAGTGTTCGAGGAAGGCCAACAAGGAGATTGTTATACAATATTCCAAACGGAATGTTATAAGAGGGACAGAGCTGATAAGATGTTTCGCAACCGAGCAAACGCACTCTAACACAAATTATTCGCTCGGTCCTCTATGGAGAAGAACCTGTCAAGAAAACACCGCCAAAACCTGAAGAGTGATCCTGTCACAAAGCTTGTAACTTAAGAAGAACGTTATGACTTCGATTTTCTCGTCATTGGGTTTCAGTCTGTTTTAAAACATCCACTTTCTTGCAAGCCCAGGAAAGGCTTTCATATCATTGACATTCTTTTTCACTTCAGAAGAAACTATGGGAACACAGTTTGGTATCATCAGCATAGAACACATGCTGGATGTTGGAAATGACTGCTAAGAAATGTGGTGTAGAGACAAGAGTGCGACGGTCCTAAGACGGATCATTTATTTCTAGTATTTAGATTACGCGAGGAACCTGCCTGAGTTTGGGTTTTTTTCTTTCGTTGTTTTTGGAAGATCATTCAATAAGAAAATAAGTAATACTTATTTTATGAGATTTATTCAGTTTTTGCGTTATTGTAATATATCTGATTTTTTGGACGAAAACAAATTGTCCTTATCAATGAGTTGTCAGTTTGGTGGTGTAGATTAATACCAGAAACAGGTTACTCAGTACATGTTGGGGCAAACGTATACAGACAAACCGCTACAATGTGGGCACCCTTGGGACTGAGCCAAAGTGCCCATTTTATAGAGGTGCCTACTATATGGAGGTAATAGCTGCCACTCTCAGTGCTGCCACTTCATTAACTTAATGCATGTATTTTCCCCCTGTTTTTTTAACATAAAGGTTAGTTAGTAAAAATTTAAAATTGTTTATATATATATATATATATATATATATATATATATATATATATATATATATATATATCAGCCTGTTTGGAGTAAATGCAAGCAAATTTAAGATATCTAATTGCATGTATGCATGTATCCAATAATAACCCTTAAGCCAAGAAGGATATAATTATGATTATGCAATTAGACAGTAATACACCATTGTTTATCTGTTTGATCATCATTATATATAGTTGAAGTATTAATGTTTAATAATTAGCAGTTATTATTGGTGATAATGATATCAAATTCACAATAAAGAAGCTCTGAAAGTTGAAAAAGGAAGGTACTTGAGCTCGGAAAATCGATAAAGTGCCCACATTCGCTGGGGAAAAACTGGCAAATTTAGAGAATATACAGGTGCCCATATTAGCTAAACATTATAAAGAGATGAAAAAAAATGGGTTCGGCCAAATGTGCCCACTTCATAGAGGTTCCCACTGCCCACTTCATAGAGGTTCCAACTTAATGGATGTTTGCAATTTATCCACGAAACTATATAGGTGTACTCGTGATTGTTTCAAAATCATATCAGATACGGTAGCCATCGGATTTTATAGAAAATAGTCATTTATCTAAGGCAATAGAGAATTCCATACTCGTGCATAATATACATCCCCGATTATGATAACATGTGAATCAAAAGGCTCTTTTGAATAATTTAAACCATGGTGTCGCTGTCTTGAATATGCTCGCAAAAATATTTTCTAAATAAATTTTGTCAAAGAAATGTGAATGTTTGTTCATTGTAGGCAGATAATATAATCCAATAACAATATCTGGTTGATGGAGAAAATAACATATCTGTTATTTTTGATAGGATCGATATTGACATTAAAACTCGTTTAATTTTCCTCAACAATAATCTGCAGACATAAATATTGCATCAGACCATTGTTTATGTCAAATAAAGTTATCTCTTTCATCCATATAACTTGAATAACCAGGAGAAAAAGCTGTCACACACAAGATTTGACATTTATAGCACAAAGCAACGGAATTTGAAACGGTATTGAACTTGAATGGAAAAACATTTTACTCACAATCATACCTGCATCAAACCTAATGAAATGATAATATCCACTTTAAATATTGCTCGGTTGAGGAACTTTCAAAGTATGGAAAATGATTCTCATTATACAACGTTACGTCTTGTCAAGAGATGAAATACACAATAACAATAGGCGATCATAACTGGTGGTGTAAAGCAGAGTATAACTTGTTATCGTGTTATTGGAGAACTCGGACTGGTTATAAATCATATAATGTACAAAAGTAAATGCAGGACAGCGAAACGTTATCATTTCTAATGCTTGCTTGGACGGAAATTTAATGCTTTAGTGGCTTTCTTTTGACTTATCAAGGACATCCTGTGACAGTTCTTTAACACTGAAATACTGTCTGTGGATGCATTTCTATCGAAAGGTAAAATGTAGATTGGATATAATATGCTTTATTAAGAAAGCTCGAGAAAAACTGTTCTACCAGAGGGTATAATTATATTTCTGCGAACAGATGTTATGTTTTTAATCACCGTTTATAGTTTGGTGTATTAATTACCATTTGTTTCAAACATTTATGGATGGATTTGGTTAATTTGAAGGTAAGAACATCGGATAGTCTGTTAAAGTTTGGTGGTTTCCTGGGTCATTATTATGATAATATTATATAAGGCCAAATAAAGACGGAGTTTTAATCAAATTAGGTGACAGTCTTTCAATTTCTTGAAATAGTTGGGATCACTATGATGTTATTTAATTATTTTCCGTTTTGAAAAGTGGAATTTTATGATTCCAGGTAGAATGTGAGACGGCTGTTATATACCACTGTTATTCACTAATACAACCACCGCCTATGTTCTGCCAACAGAGCTGGCATGTGATGCAACCATAGTGTTTCTAACCTGTAGCACTGTTCTCTAAGCCCATCCTGCTGCAAAAGTTCATTAACTCATTTGTACAGGTTTGTCTGTATATATATATATATATATATATATATATATATATGCGCCCTCAAAATTAAATTTTATGAGATATTTGTATATCCTAAATAGCAACCCCCCCCCCGTGCTGTTCCAGGATAGAATATGACCTCTTATTAGGATTCTTAGGGAATAAGAATTAAGGGAACTTAGGGAGCATATACTTTCCTTAGCCAATTTTAATGGGATTGGAACATCCTGGCATACTTTAAACGCCATCTAAATTGTCAAGCGAGGAGGCAAAATACCGCTGACCGTAAGTACTGCCAAAGTTCGTGTTTTTTAGGTGACCCCTTTACCCCTTTCCTTGTTCTTTAAATATATCTCTAAAAATTTCACGGGGGCGGTCATAACTGGGGCCAGGGTGGGGAGGGTTCATTATATCAGTATCATTGACATCGAATTAATCTTAACAACTGATGTATCCTTCTCACTGACAGCATGGTCCATATCATAATAGACACTATTAATATATCCGTTTAGTTTTATGGTGTGTGGGTCCAATTTTATGTGGAATTTGTCCTTTAAGTAGGCAGGCATTCAGTGATGTGTAAATGGTTATTTTATCATAATTTCTTTTCGAATCCTCTAGGTTACACTTAATTACACTACTCTGACGTCATAAGAGAATGTATAAGCAGAGAAGCTCTCTAACCGTGACTGCGGCGCAGCCATTCTCTTCTTATTGATATGCCTCTTGTGGTGGGACCTCTTTGAAATATATTATTATCGACGAGGAGAATCCGGCCCACGTAATCCATCATTCATCTTACCGCACGCTGACCTATAAACGAAAGGATTGTTATATTTAAACCATATTTATGCAATCATTGTAAATGTCTCGAGAAATATCTCGTCGGATATAAAACTCTGATCCTACATGAAGTTGTAATATACACAATAGTTATAGACGTCATGTTTAATATCTTCATGATTTGCGTAAAAAGGGGCCACTTATTAACTGATGTTGGATTTTGATGCAATACCATCATGGAATATGTATAATTAATAAGTATTTTTAGTAATTCAGGTGTCCTTGTATTTGGCGATTAAGTCATGATCGACGATCATTTTGTAAATTGTGAGAAAATTATTTATTGTTGAATCAGTTTAAACCAGAGGCTTTTAAGCTCAGCTCAAGGTATTGCGAAAACGCCCATTGAGGGAATGAGTTTGATAACTGTCATAAGTAGCAAGAGGTAGAGAGAGTTCAAACAACCAGTAGATAGGTCGAAGACACCCGTAATTTGAAAGTGTAGACATTTCAAGAATCCTTGATGAAGGCGAAATGTAATTTTCGTAGATATAGTTACAGCAAACTGATTATAATATGTGACAGGATATTTTGATGGAGTTCGTTGAATGCATATTTATACACCAGTATAAATACATAAGTTCATACAGTCCAATGTCGTGGCTATCGTTCCTAGAGGGAGCTAAACATTTCTACGTGTAGCAAAATGGTGTTGAAGATACGGCTTTCTTCTTTTTTTATGATTAAAGGATTATGGAAGAGAGACTTACCCATATGATAAAACCCTTCTCATTAACAGAGAGAGGCGTGACCAGAGACTTGGTTATAGTTCAGCAATCCTTAAGAATACGTGTCAGAACTGTATGCAACACGTGATGAACGTAGCAAGTTATGCACTTAGGCACCATGGAGTTAAAAACAAAAGTATCTAGAAGGAAAAATATCAGAATGCAAAGTTCATTGAGTATTGTATTGTGAAATTTATTGAGAAGATATTGTGAAAAAAACAGGTTAGTTCGATAAAAACGGGACAAGAAGAATGGAGTTAATCTATGTGTAGTGATTGAAGAGATACATTTCATTATTTGTCCTGAGTTCGCGACCTATCCGGTTATCTATTAAGAACATTTAAATGACACATTTGATCAGTATGACTCATTATCGTTGTGGGTTTATTCTTTGCTTAAGCGTATAATTTGATTTTGATAAACGGAGCCGGTACAGATTAACTCAAGGCGTCGAACATGTTTTTTTTAATAATTATATTATTGATGTATCTATGTTAAGAAGTCCGACTATTTGGTTTTGTGTATTTTGATCGTGTGTGCGGCAAATTCACCACGGCACCTCTCTTTAAAATACCCAAAGAACATGCAGAATCCGCCTAGAGGGGTTTAACAACCTGTGACAATGAATAATGCAGAAAGCCTGTCCCTTTAGGGCACGACGCCTAAATGAGGATGCAGAGCTAAACTTCTACTTGCTTTATAGGGATTGATGCTAACAGTACGGGTAGTGATTTCTTTTATTTAGAGAACTTGAAAGATCATGTATCCCAGGGGGTATAATTCTGCTACTTTAATGAACTAGCCACGTCTGATCAACACATATCCTACAGCCAATTTTTATACATATGCCTGTGTCCATTCTTCTTTTCGATGGTGAATTACCCACTCCAATTGATTTATTAGTTATGAATGACTTCCAGAAGTGGCAATAAAGGATTAACAGCAGATGTGACCTTAGTATTATTTACGTAACTACTTTAATAATATTAAGTTTGACTTTAATAAAGGTCAATACGAACTTTTCCTAAAAAAGCAACTATTGAGGAATATCCTAATTTTTATTATGCCACATTTTTTTTTAAAATCCCATCACTTAATGTAATTGCTCTACGCTATCAATAAATCAATGTGATTATTGAAATCCGACATTCCATAACGCAATTCTCTTACGTCAATCCGATGTTTAAGAAAAGCTCTACGAGCGTGTCAAGGTAAATATCAAGCCCTTCTTAAAGAAATGCTTCCAATCCGTGAGATTCCTTGAATAATTGTGAGTTACCTTCAGGTAATGGGGGTTATCCACATTCTTGCATCTCTACATTCATCACACGAAGGAGGGTTATATCTAAAGCAGCAAAGTTTCAATGTCTAAAACAGCTTGTGGTAATCATCGTTTACAAACCCAAAGGGAGAATGTTATCCAGAAATTTACAGCCATAATAGATGACCTTTAAGGTTTAAATATAATGTGTGTAATCTTAAAGTGAATTAACAAAAACAAAACGAGAATATGTGTTATCCCCTAAATGATATTAATGTTATATCCTATATTCGGTCTAAAGCTAACTACCGACGTTTTCGTTCGACATTTTGTACAGCAATATTACATTGAAGCAATGGGCAGAACAGAGTGATTCGCTGGACAATCAAACAAAATAAGATGAAATTGATAGGTTAGCGCACCTGGCGGTGCTGCTGCATGCACTTATAATATGATTTATGACAGAGATTGCTCTCTTTTTTAATGCATGAAAGACTAACAGTCATGTGGCCGTAAGAGAAGTAGACGCTTCTTCTCGGTTAGAAAGATTACCATCTTTAAGTGCTACCGGTACAAAGCTGTAAAACAATAAACATTATATGATCTGGGAATTAACAATTATACCAGTTTTAATCTGATAAAATCATCGAATAAAAAATGTTATTATAATAAAAGTAATATATGAGACATAATGCCCACACGAACCTAATGTACATAAATTATTTTCAGTTTCCAAAACAACAAAACATACATTTATGACTTCCGTCTGTATCGCATTTCAGCGTCTAAGACCTGATGGATTGGACGTGCACTAGTAAAGTGAAGTCCTCAGTTGTAATATGTAATTTGATTTACACAATAAAATCGTCACTTGAGGGTACACAAGAAGATCATCACCCCGCACTAGCCCTAAAAGTGGAATTCGGTCACACAGGGGCTCATCTTTAAATGAACAGATCTGACCGTACCTTGTGTTTCTTAAAACAAAACTTATACAAAACGTACATCTGACGTTTATTGTAGACTGAATACCATATAAGATATTACATTGGTTTATTCGTGGATATTTGGGGAAACCGGGATTTAATTTTTATCAGTTGATTAGGAGCTAATTAAATTTGGTTCTTTGCATAGACCGAAACCTGCAGAACTTAACCGTCCCTCTTTACCGACTCGTCAGTCAAAATGCAAAAAACTCAACTTGCTTGCGATAGAGAGAGAGAGAGAGCAACACATCAACTTCTCTATAAATACTATTGGAGAAATTGAATATTTTTTTTTTGAAAAAAACTGTAACAAATGTTTATGAAACTACTTTGGATATGTATATAAGACAGTTCCAATTTAAAATCCTACTCAATATATAAACTTTTAATGATAAATTATATACACGGAGACTGATGGACACTAACGGATGTTCATAGTGTTTTATAGATTAAGAATCAGTTGACCATTTTTTGTGAATGTTTCATGGTTCAATCTCTTTACGTTCATATTATAAATTGGGCGCATCAGGCTGGCATTTATATGCCAGCATAAACACCTGAAACTGTGTTTTTAGGTTGCCGAGATGAAATGCCGTTAAAACAAATTGTTGATTCCTTTTTTCTTAATTTATAGGTTTATTATATTAAGTCAACGTAAGAAGGGCAATTTCCTGTCACTGTTAACATTCCTTGCGTATTTGAAGCACAATGAAAAGAATGAATAGACATCCTTTGTATTATTTACAATAAACGTTTTGTAATGGTTTTGGTTATCGTAATGATTTCGATGGTGAAAGATGACAAAAATGCTCAGAGACATTGATACGAAGAGGAAGAAGGAAAAAAAAGATACTTAAATGAAAATGAATTATTATTTTTTTTTCAATTTGGTACCGATTAAGCCTGATAGGAGATACGGGAGAGTTTATCAGTAAATTTTGGTTGTATACGTAGTTCATCCTAGCCCAACAGCTCACCTTTTAATATTTTTGTTTAAACAGCGGTTTCCTTTTTCTGGGCCTTCTAGCTTATACTTAATCTTGAGTGATGAACATTTTTTTTAGTTATATTGCAAATATTACGGTAAGCCGCCCCCTTTTGTGTGATCCATGTAAAATAGAAATTATGAGTGCACTCTTTTTTTTATGCATGGTTTATGTTAAGTTTTATTTATTGCATTTGTTCTTGTCACAGGCAAACAAGTTAGGTTATTATATTATTTCCTTCAGCACTTATCATTTATTACATTTCCTACACTCACACACACACACACATATATATATATATATATATATATATATATATATATATATCAATATCAGTGTAAGTTTGTAGACGAATTGTTGGTAAAGAGTAAGAGGGACGCCTGTGAAGAATAAACCTTATCCGATATATTTTGCAAAGTGAACTATGAGCCAGTGGTATTATTTGTATGTGGATTACATTTTAATAGCTGTATAGCCACATATACTAACCATAAATATAGATTACATTCATTATTTAGCATCCTATTATTATTATTATTATTATTATTATTATATATATATATCGCCTTATTCAAGACACGGCATAATTTAAGGCGTTTTCCAATTAAAATATAAAATACAATATTACAATAAGATAACACATGCAGTTACTTCAATTTAATTTATTTTCTTTATCTTCACACTGATTAGAGAATATCACAACTAAACTTCAACCGTTTTCTCACATAAAAAGTGCGTCTTAAGAGCATGTTTATCGTGTTCTTGTGGCTCGAGCAGTCCGGCAGTTTATTCCACATTTTTGCTGCAGCTTTATGGAATGACCGATCACCATATGTCTTGGTCTTGGAATAGAGAATGCACAGCTCGGTGGTATTGCTGGATCTCAGAGATCTTCCTTGTGTTCACACATCCAGCAGATCTGTAAATTACCGTGCTGCGTCCCCATGGCTTTATATTTATCTTTATATATCTATATTGCATTACCTCTCTATCGGTAACCAATGAAGACCGGCCGCAGTATTCTGGACTCGCTGTAACTTTTGTAGTAATGTTCGAGGAAGGCAAACAAGGAGATTGTTATACAATATTCCAAACGGAATGTTATAAGAGGGACTAGGCTGATACGATGTTTCGCAACTGAACAAACGCAATCTTACACAAATTATAAACCCGGTCCTCCATGAAGAAGAACCTGTCAAGAAAACACGGCCACAAACCTGTAGAGTGATCCTGTCACAAGGCTTGTAAATTAAGGAGAACGTTATGACTTAGATTTTCTCGTCATTGAGTTTCACTTTGTTTTAAAACATCCATTTTCTTACAAGCCCAGGGAAGGCTTTCATATCATTGACATTCTTTCTCACTTCAGAAGAAACTATGGGAACACAGTTGGGTATCATCAGCATAGAACGAATGCTGGATGTTCGAAATGACTGCTAAGAGAAGTGGTGTAGAGACAGTAGTGCGACGGTCCTTAGACGGATCATTTATTTCTATTATTTACATTACGCGAGGAACCTGCCTGAGTTTGGTGTTTTTCTTTCGTTGTTTTTAGAAGATCATTCAAAAAGGAAATAAGTAATACTTATTTTATGCGATTTATTCAGTTTTTGCGTTATTGTAATATATCTGATTTTTTGGACGAAAACGAATTGTCCTTATCAATGAGTTTTCAGTTTGGTGGTGTGGGTTAATACCAGGCGCAGGCTACTCAGTACCTTTTTGGGCAATGTGATAAAAACGTGTACAGTTGAACCTCTATAATGTTGGCACCCTTGGGGCTGAGCCAACCTATGGCCCACTATATGGAGGTAATAGCTGCCACTCTCAGTTCTGCCACTTCATTAACTTAATGCATGTATTTTCTCCCTGATTAGATAGTAAAAATTTATAATTGTTTTTATATATATATATATATATATATATATATATATATATATATATATATATATATATCAGCCTGTGTGGAGCAAATGCAAGCACATTTAAGATATCTAATTACATGTATGCATGTATCCAATGATAAGCCTTAAGCCAAGAAGGACAAGAAGGATATAAGTATTATTATGCAATTAGACAGTGTTACGGGATGACATAAAAGCTGACCGAACTGTCTCGCTAGTGAAGCTTGCTTTGCTGGCGAAGCGGTGGTACGCCTAACTTGTACGCCACCGACCTGGGTTCGACTCCCGGATCGGCCCAGGATTTTTCCCCTCAACAATTTGTCTTTGTAACAAATTAGGGGCTTGTCCAACGTGACGTTGAACTTTGCGGCCCAGGGAACAAGCTCACCAAGGTGTGACTCCTGGATTAATTAGTCTTGTTTTGATAGCAGAACGCTCTTAAGAGGGGGTGTGTTACGGGGTGACATAAAAGCGGACCGAACTGTCTCGCTAGTGAAGCTTGCTTTGCTAGGGAAACGGTTGGTACGCTGGAATTGTAAGCCACCGACCTGGGTACGACTCCCGGATCGGCCCAGGATTTTCCCCTAAAAAATTTGTCTTCGTAACAAAATGGGGGCTCGTCTAACGTGAGGGTTAACTTTGTGGCCCAGGGAATAAGCTCACCAAAGTTTGACTCCTGGGATAATTAGTCTTGTTCTGATAGCAGAAACGCTCTTTAGGTGGCAGGACTGGTCCTCCCCCCACATGGCCTGACTTTGTTTCAGTTTTTCCTTTGCATCGAACAATCTAATGCTTTAATACCCCCTAAAGTATACATTTTCTGAAAGCTAAGAAAATTCTCTATAGTTCGGTGATAATAAACTTTGTTTCTGAGGAACAGGTTTGAATTTGTAAGATTTTAAATTTAATTTTAATATTTATCAAAAAACCGTTTATTCCAGCACAACTAAAGCAGATACCGAAAATCTTCTTAAATGAATCGAGAATTTAGATAATAATCCCCAAGCTTTTTTGTTTAGTGATTTAAGTTTAAAAATTACGATTTTACAGAGTATTTAATTTTGAAATCTTCACAAATGATTTAATTTTTTACTTTTACCTTAATAAAATCCTTCAAATTCAGTATAGGCGTAAAATTAAAAAAAAAAACGCTTTTTAGAAGACATATTAACAATTACATATATCAAAGATGGTATGTTTCGGACAAGTGCTTACTGAGAAATAACGCTCAAAAGATAAGATGTTTCGAGAAAATGGCCAAAAACTATATTCGTAGAGATCATTCGTCCTACACACCTAACTAACCACAACTACATGTTGACAGTCACATGAATTTTGTCAAGACGGTGGTTCTTATCAAACCATGCTATAATAACATGTATTAATTGACTATTTTGCTTTAAAAAGTATTAAAACGATAAAAGGTTGACCTGTCACACCAGCGACTTGTCAAACACCACGTGCATGGACTTCAGTAGGCGGAGCTTACAGTTTTGGCCGAGTGCCAAGGTGAGCTGAGCACCCGGCAACCGGGACCCGCGGCTGAACAGGTGCATAGCCGGGCCTAATAGGTAATCGCGTGTTTACACAGGAACAAGAGGAGCTGGATCTATGGCCATTCAAGGAGAACGAAGATTGATTTATTTTTCACGGTTGACATACATTATAGGTATTTGGGAGTTGACAATAGAGACGAGTTTATAAAGATCATACAAATCTCGCAAACACATACAAGTCTTATGTGAAATCTGGACTTATTGTTTATTGGAGAGTTGATAAGGAAGACGATGGTTTGTAACGTTCATACATCATGCACACACATCCAAGTCACAGAAGGAGCCCGATTATCTTATAAGAAGGTTTATTAACATGGAATCTATAAATGGCAACAAATTAAACAATCAACGTAGTGATAACTGTTTGTATAGTAATTAATGCGTTAGTAATTAGTCACTAGATCTTTCTGGTTGAATGTGCATCTAAATGAAATAGTATGTTGTTACAACAGCGGCTGACAATAGCGCGTTCAGTTGTTAACACTGCCAAAGTCGATAGGTGTCGGCCTCCGGTTTTCCTTCATGCGTAAACGTAAAGATGCCATAATCTGACGATTCATCGTCGCTGGCCATCAGTTTGATCACGGAAGTAGGTTCGGCCCGCTGAGACTTTTTGATATTATTCAACTGCTGCAGTTTTTCAAGTGGCATTCGGGATTTGCGTCGTCGGCCCATCGTAGTTTCGTCTGGTATTGGCGTAATATTTATTTGTTGCGGTGTTGACAGTGTGAATATCACAGACGTTATAGTTGGGATATGAAGCAGCTTATTATAAAGTAATTTTACGTATCTGTCTATAGGCTCAGGATATAGCAGAAATAACTTGATGTCAAATGAAAATTTGTGTTTCGGCGTAACATACCCGAAAAAAAGACAGAAAGGCCGATGACACTAACAGATCATTCACAAAGACAGGTTTATTTGCACACTAATTAGCTAGAGTTAGGGTTGCTCTCCAACGCTTACCACATGTATGCTCAGCTAATTAGATTGGGCTATCAAACGTCGACCGTCAGTTCTTGCCACTCGTGCACGGAGGTACTTGGCCCATGCATTAATTAAACACTTGCACCTCGCGATTGGCTGAATGACCCAGGTAAGGGATGGGGCAGAGTGATTGACAGGCCTGTGGCAGGGCTGGAGTTAGTTTACAAACACCCTCTCAACACATCTTGGTGTTTACTGAATAGAAATAACCCTTTTCCACAAAATGTAACCGGCGACCCAAAATGTGCTCAGCTGCATTAGATCCGCCCAATATTCAATATTACATATACCTGCTATTGAAAAAGTACCAATTTTTAGGATTTTGACCAGTCCTGCTACCTTAAGAGGGGGTGTGCTACGGGGTGACATAAAAGCGGACCGAACTGTCCCGCTAGTGAAGCTTACTTTGCTAGCGAAGCGGTTGGTTCGCCGGATATGTGCGCCACCAACCTGGGTTCGACTCCCGGATCGGCCCAGGATTTTTCCCCTCAACAATTTTGTCTTCGTCACAACAGTAATACACCTGTGTTTATCTGTTTGATCATCATTATTAATAGTTAGAGTAATAATATTTAATAATTAGCAGTTATTATTGGTGATAATGATAACAAATTCACAATAAAGAAGCTCTGAAAGTTGAAATAGGAAGGTACTTCAGCTCGGAAAATCGATAAAGTGCCCACATTCGCTGGGGGAGAAACTGCTACAGTATATACAGGTGCCCATATAAGATAACATTATAAAGAGAAGAACAAAATGGGTTCGCCCAAATGTGCCCACTTCACAGAGGTTCCCACTGCCCACTTCGTAGAGGTTCCGACTTTATGGATGTTTGCAATTTCTCCATGTAACTATATAGGTGTACTCGTGATTGTTTCAAAATCATATCAAATACGGTAGCCATCGGACTTTATAGAATAATAGTCATTTATCTAAGGTAATACAGAATTCCATACTTGTGCACAATATACATCCCCAATTATGAAAATCTGTGAATCAAAAGGCTCTTTTGTATAATTTAAAGCATTGTGTCGCAGTCTTGGATATGCTGGCAAAAATAATTTCTAAATAAATTTTGTCAAAGGAATGTGAATGTTTATTCATTGTAGACAGATAATATAAACCAATAACAATATCTGTTTGATGGAGAAAATAACATATATGTCCTCACAAGGCTATATGCACACATTCATAAAATAAGACATAAAAGAGACCACTCCATAAGTGAATGCTCACCAGTGTAGGTTGGACGTCTTATCATTTAATTTTTCTTCTTCCGATGACTCTCTTTTCTTGAAATTTCACCCCCGCCCTCTAGAAATAGTATTTATGTACTTATTGAGATCAGAAAAAATATAATATAAATTGTGTATATATATATATATATATATATATATATATATATTCCCACATCATTATAATTATATTGTTGGTGTTTAGAATTCCCTTTCGTAGACTTTGCACGATCGTGTGTGAGTCGCACGGTTCTCTTTAGAATACATTGATCACATGAAAGTCACGGCGAGCGGGTTTTTGCAACATCTTTCTATGTACCCTCCAGGGCACGACGCCGTAATGAAGATGTGAATTCAATTTATACTTGCTTTTTATTGATGCCAATAAGAAAGTCAATGTTTTCTTTTATTGAGAATACTTGAAAAAGGTTGTCTGCAAGGGGATACAAGTTTACCTGAGCAGCCCCATCTTGCTAACATATTTCACAGCTCATAAATAAATATACCTCTCGCCAATACTTCTTGTGCCCTTTCGTCCATGTTAAAAATCCTACTCCACTTATCTGATTAGTTATGGATGGATCCAGAGTGGTCTATGAAGGATTAACAACACGTGGCCTTCTTATTTATGGTCTCCTGAGTTTTATGATAGACAACTTGAGTTTGATAATAGACACCATGAGTGTATCCTTCTAGGTTTTACGGTTTATTGAGTGGCTTATTTTGTATTTTGCTTTCAAGTAGACAAGTATTAAAGGTCATTCTAATGATTTATTTTGTCGCAGTTGTTTTCCAAATCGCACCAGGTACTGCAATTGCTATATATTGTATATAATTGATGTGCCTACTGCGATCCGTAATTCTTTTTTAAAGTTGAAGGAAGGTCCCTGACATCAATTCCTATGTCTAAGAAAAGAAGCTTTACAAACGTGAAGGGCTTTTTACAAGCTGTTCTCAAAGGAAAACATTTACTCAGGAGATAGAGGGGATATCCATATCCCTCTTTTTAAATCACCACATGCTTTATCCTAAAATCACAATCGGCAAGTTTGTGTGCTCTAAAACATTTCGTTGTCTTCATCTTTTAATGAGCTCATAGAAGATTATGTATTTTTTTTATTTTTTCAGAGAAGTATCAAGAATACAACACTATAAAAATATACGTGTACACACAACATAATAGGCTGTATAACAGATACAGTGAATAAATAAAAGGTATTTAAGAATAATCTCAAAACAACGAATACAAGTGCACTCTACAGTAATGTATATCTATACGTATTCACATTTTTGTTCATTAGATTGAGCTCCATAGCTACGATTCCTACTTAAACTAAGATACATATTCATCTATGAATCAGGAGATGAAACCTTGTTCAGAATGTAGAAGTTTTAAAAAAATATGAGGGGCGAGATTACTAAACAGAAATAAAATCTAGATCAGCTTTTATCAGGTTACTCCTGACACGTAATATAAAATCCTGAGTAACTTTGGCAGATCATCATGCAAGCAAATAATATAGACTTATTGTATTATATTATTTTTAGTCGCGGAGATTTGCCTCCTTTGGCTAATTCTGATATATCCAATTTGTTTGGACGAATACGAACCTACCTTTTTAATGATAAAATATCCATCTTATCTGTAGATTGTCAGTTGTATAGTATGGATTACCGACGGATGGCTCATATTTGCAGTTTCACCTTGTAAAAGACACCTATATCGGATGTCATGGCTCACACATCAAGCTTTGAATTTTTCTATTTTTATATGAATTTTTAAAGGATAATTTTAATGCATAAATTACTGTATGGTTTAAAATACTGTTCGTTTTGTCGCAGTCTTCTTTTACACTACCAAGACAATTACATTTATCAAGATTTTTCTGACCGCTGAGAAATACAATAAGATTATTAGTAACACACACACACACACACACATATATATATATAAACACATATATATACATTCATACATACATACATACACAATGATGCGATTCCCGAGCATGCGTATTGGACAACTTAAACAAAATGTGTCAGGGGGATGAAACATGACTTTGTCCATGTCGAATGCCTATCAAGAGCTCTATATATTGATATGAAAACTGCATAGAAATTCTAGATCGGTAGTTGCTTCTCGTATTTAGGTTCCTTGAATAATCTGTCCGACATCGGATAGTATGCCCCCAGTATTGTAGCAGATCATCCTACCTGGAAATAATAAATATATTCGATGAGATTTTGTCCGTCTATACGATCTGTAGCATAATGATTCGTTTGGACATATACGAAGGTTGTCGGTTTAGTAGTATAGGTTAACAATTGACGTTGCCTACTCCGTAAAGGTGGGTCCTGTGTTGTAATAAACACTATCAATATAAATTGTTTCGATTTATTTAAATAAATAGAATATTTTATATTCACAATTTGTTTAGTAATGAACAATTTAAGGTTATTCACATCATGATTTCTTGATTAAATGTCTAACCAGTTATTTTAACTTTCCAATGATCTTGAATAATAGTCATTGATGTAGGTGAGGGAAGTGAAAGTCACCCCAGTACATTTCCCTATGTTTTTAATAGGGTGTATGCTTCTTAAAAGAGGTTTAAAGGTTTAATCGAGAATCCGGATAACGCATGTTTTCTGCTTTTTGGATGCTTCATCAGCGTTTCATACCACGTTTTTTGTTAAACTAGCCAAAAGGAGGATACCCTTATATCTTATAAGAATTTTATATATTCTGGTATTTTTTCCAAAGAATATCTGTCAGATGGAAATCTCTTGAATCATCTTATTTTAAGGTGACTAATGGGGTCCGACAGGGAGTTGGGTTGTCACAACATATTTTTTTTTATATCTACATGGACGATCTCGGTCGTATTTTAAACAAACTAGTGATTAGACGTTGCATTAATGAAACAACCATTAATCATCTTATGTATGAAGATGACGCAGTTCTATTTGAACCCTCTGTAAAAGTTTAAAAAGCTTAAAAAGCTTAACATGTGGTTACAGAATGTCACATCAAATTAGGTTTAATAAAACAAAATCAGTGTGTATATGCACATATTGGGTAAAAGTAAAGTATGGTCCTGGGCATTATCTAAGCTTATAATGGGTGAAACAAAGCTCATATTCGTTAAAAAGTACACAAATGTCGGCTGTATTTTAGATAACAAGTTACAGGATTCTGACGATAGGCATCGACAAATGCGCTTGTTGTATACTAGGGTCAATATACTGAAACAAAATTTTAAACACTGTTCAGAATCTGTCACGATTTATTGCTCAAAACATGCTTAGAAGGTCAAAAGCACTACGAATGAGCATTAGTCTAAGTAGGATCTGTTACAGGTCTCTTTTATTATGCGCTGTTGGCATTCTGATTCGTGTTAGGCTCAAACCATGGGCGTTGCTATGGGGTGTAGAGACACAGCGCTCGGCGTAATCCTTAATGATTGACCTTGCGTGTAAAGACACAGCGTTTTTCTTTATCTGGAATATTTTGGGCTGCTCGCACTCTATGAGCGCATGTGTCTTGTTGTGTTCTTTGGATTTTTCGTAAAATGGAAAGTTCGGGGCTTGAGGTGAAAAAAGTTATAGATAGGGGCTGTGTTTTGAGCCGAGGAAGGAGGGAGAGAATATTCAAGCGGACACGGAAGAGTATGAGTTAGTTTGTGGACCTTTCCGATAATTGCTACACTTATAGATATTCTTCGAAATTCGTAACAGATTTTATTCAGTCTTCAGTGTGCCTTTGGGATCATTTCCAGAACTTAACTTTTGGATTACAACATATTGTTTTCGAGATTACATTTGACTATTATTCTCTGAGAAGATTTACGTGATCTGTTCATCTGGATAACATGTTTTAAAGGACTTGTTGAGCTGTGACAGTGGTATTATCCAGAATCAACGCCTAGGATCCGGACACTCTGGTACTGCATATTTTATTTGTTATACTGTGTAATTGTATTGATTTAGTGTATTTTAATGTTAGTATTGTTTTAAGAAAAAATTATGGTTATTTGTTAAATAAAAAAAGCTTTCTTTATTCACTCCTCTACACATTTCACGCTGCCTAGTGTTACAGAATCTGATTTTTTTTTATCTCCATAACAAAATCTGTGCTCGTCACGTCTACGTGATCTGTTGTTATTAGGTTCCGTAACAGATATCATACCCACCCACCGTTCAATGCACTTAATTCAGGGCTGGGTGTTTTTATCCACCTCATACATAGCGTCGCAACATTTCGTTTTCTTTGAACACTAATTTCTTTCTGCTTCCGGCATTTTAAATATGTGAAAATTTTAAAGTGTACATTGACTAGTGGATTGACTAAAATATGTACTTGTTCATGTGATAAGGCGTTCTTAAAAACCAGACACAAGCATGACCCGTGACTGGGATATAGTGCAGCAATCCCCGAGGATACATGTCAGAACTGTATGCAACACGTGATCATCGGGGCATGTGATGCACTAAGGCACCACTCGTCAGACTTTGCAATACCAGTTCAAGACAACATGTCTAGTGTCGCTCCAGTAGAGCAAATATCAGAGGACACAATTCATTGAGCTATGAGCTATGTTAACACGATACAAGATGAATTTATCCATGTGTGATGATAAAAAACATACCAGTATTTGGTCGAAACCTATCAGGATATCCGTGGTGGACATCAAATGAAACGACTCATTACTATGCTAATTATTTTGTTTGTTTATTCTAAGTTAATTAGTGTAAATTGCGTATGGTAATCGGGGCCGGAACAGATTAGTACTAATGGCCGAACGTGTATTTTTATAATTATTTATTGTTTAGATATCCAGCTCTTTGATTTGATGTATTTGGCTCGCGTATAAAGTAAACTTCCAAACCTTTCTTGAGAATACCCAAAGAACATGGAAGTTACGCTGAGTGTAACCAGTGTCAATGATTAATGCAAAAAGCCGGTTTCTTCAGGGCACGACGCTTTAATGAGGATGTAGGATCCAACTGATACTTGCTTTATAGGGATCGATGCTGACTAAACGGGTAGTGATTCCTTTAATTTTGAGAAATTGAAAAATCATGTCTGCCAGGGGGTATAAACCTACTATTTAATGAACTAGCCCCGTCCCCTAAATACATGTCCTACAGCGAATATTTTAAATATTTCTAGCGCCCATACTTTTTATTCGATGGTGAAAATCCCACATTACTTGGTTTACTAGTTATGAATGATATTCAGTTTTGACAAGAGAGGATTAACATAAGATGTGACCTTTCTTACGTGACCATTTTAATAATAGATACTTTGACCCAAATAAAAGAATGAATTTGTTCTTAACTTACTATTTAATCATTTCCGAATGACTATTATGCCATAACTGTTTTCCAATTTCGACGGTTGTATTTGCAATTTTTTGTATATAAAATAGTGTGTCTAGTACAATGTGTGTGTATTATTAGAAGATGGAATGGAATCAGATATTCAGTAAAATCACAAACAAATCTATTGATGATAGCCTATTATTATATATCATACCGGTAATTTTCTTTTTCAACATGAATGACTTTCGACTTTCTGGGCATTGAAGTGGAAGACGTGTTGTCAATATTGTGTTGCGCGAGCAGAGCAAATATTTGATCGCACAGTACAGTTCTATTTCTGTGAAAAAAATGATAAAGGTAAGCAGAGTTCGATGAATACGTGACGAGAAGAACAGAATAAATAAAATCCATGTTTGGTAAAGAGAAACATTTCGATTTGGTCTGAGCTTTATACCTGCCAGAACATCCGTTATGGACGTTTAAGCCACAGGATCATAGAGTGTGACCTATGATCATTGTTTTTATTTATTCTTTGTCTATAGATATACGCGCTCATGGGATCAAATCCCTTTCGACGTTTTCGCTTAATCACGTGAGTCACACTGCTCTCTTTAAGATATCTTAATAAAATGAAAGTCATGGAGAGCGGGTGTCTAAATGTACCCTCGAGGATACGCCGCCGGTAAAAAGGTACATATATCGTTTTTACTTGCTTTTTAGGGTCTGATGCCGTTAAGAAAGTCAAATAATTCTATTATTGGCATTCCTTGAAAAAGGTTGTCTGCAAGGAGATATCATTTCTCAGGTTACCTGGAGTAGCGCCATCCTGCTTATACATATAGTACAACTACCTCATTTTATATATATATATCCCTCTAGCCCAAACTTCTTGTGCCTTCTTGTCAATGATAAACATCCATCTCTGCTTGTCTGATTAGTTATTGATGGTTCAAGATCAGTCACAACACATGTTATCTTCTTCCTTTTTACGTGCCTACTTTAATAATAGATACTGAGTTTAAAATAGATACCATGAATGTATCCTTCTTGATTTTATGGATTATTGGGTGGCTTATTGTTATGCCTTAAATTAGGCCAATCCTTAAGGTCATCCTAATGGTTATTTTGCTTCAGTTTTTCTTCTAAAATGCACCAGTTGTTGCATTTGCTCTGTATTTTATTTACATTGTGCAAAGGATACTTTTTCAAGTTGGAGGAAATTCCCTGACGTCAGTTCCGATATGTAAGAACAGGGCAGTTTTCAATCAGTTCTCAAGGCATTACTTCTTATCAAAAGATTGGGGTAATTCACATCCCTGTGTCTTTTTTATTAATCACATTAGGAGATTTAAATATCACAATCCGCAAGTGTTTTATTTTCTGAAGTATTTTGCTTATTATTTCATTATAGGTGGCTTCAAATCCTTCCAATAAATGTCATATATGCGACCATTCCAAGCAGGATGAAGCACTAACGGGCCACACAGTGTGCAAGAGTGTAATTCACCTGATATAGGGCAAGATAACGTAGAGGGAGTCTGTTTTCTGTCTTAACGTCGAATGGAATTTAATTGGTAACTACTGATATTGTGCTGTTGAAGGCAAGCTTCTCTCAAGCAGATTATCCCAATAGTTCTGGCTTTCATGTTTTTTAATTGGGTTTACACTGTGTGGGGATCCATGCGAAAGCATTTCTCCATTCAACAGTTAATCTCCGAAAGAATTGCTACTTCCAAGTCATTTTAAATGTCGATCGCAAAACACATCGGAGTAAATATTTGAAAGCATGTTCCGTCAATGTCGTTTAGTTGTACGACTGTTTACCTTGTCGTGCAGCTCAAGCTTTGTGTTTCTGTACTTTAATTATCCACATAAGTGCTGTTTCAAATATGGAAACCTAAGATTTTCAAATTCAATAATTATCCACATAAGTGCTGTTTCAAATATGGAAACCTAAGATTTTCTACTTCAATATTAAAGTAGAAACTCATACTCTGGGATTTGAGATATTGGTAGTGATGAAGAACCTGTTGTTTCCAGCTTTACATTATTGGATATACTTTTTTTATTGTATTAGCGCATTCGAATACATTATCTGTCAGTTGATGTTATTGTTCTAGTTACAGGATCAAGCTGTTAACACAGTCAACACCACTATTTTTGTATTTTTTTGTTAAAGTAATATTATGCTTTATATGCTCCACCCTTGAAATACTTCGCACTGCATTAAACCTGCACAATAGCCATGTGTAATTTATATAAACAAGTGTAGGGTGATTAATAGTTCATTATATTTAACTTATTTAATAAAACCTGCAGTGTTTAGCTCAGCTGACTGAAAGTCAACTGAGTTATAGCGATCACTCTTTGTCTTTCGTCCGTCCGGCCGTCCGGTCGTCCGTCCGTTCATTAACAGGGCACAAATCGTAACTGCTTGACCTGGAATCTTCTACTTGGCATCCTGGGAGGTCCATAAAAAATCTCCTTGGAAACCTAAAATTAGGTATCTGTTACCCATATTCTCCGTGCTATGGGTCTCGTAAGTACCCCACCCCACCCCCCAGAATAATCAAAAATTTGATACAAAAGCTCATGTATCTGAATAACTACTGCAATGATCACCATGATTCTTTGCGTGAATATTCATCATGTAGTGTTCCATCAGTTCCTGCAAACCGTTGGCGCCACCTGTATTTTTTCTTATTTTTACTCAAGCTTTTTTATTCATTTTGTCCTAAAATTTGATACAGCAAGTGTTCCTACCATGTTCTCGGACAAGTTCAAAACCTGGTGACGACCTTTCTCTTCAAGGTAAAATTGCCGAAATGTATATATATTTATATATGTATTCAAAACTAGAATGTGAGTAATTGATTCCTTTCGATAAAAAAGAGTCAGTGTAACATAGGGCAGAGTCAGGACTAATTACTGAGTCAATGTGACGATCGTATACAATTGAAATATCTATTACACAGTGTGTAACAGTTGAAGATATTGGTTGATTATGACTGCTGCGGTTTATGACGATTATCAAATCAACTTTGTTAGTAATTTATTTTTCCTTTCCACATAAGTGGCTGTCAGTAATTTGGGCATAGCGGTAGACAAGTTAAGTGCAGGTCTTAATGGTTTAATATAGGTCAAATCAAAAGGCACATAAAGCACATAACATAGCCATTATAGATAATATTCCGAGAACTAAATGCATTTTTGAATGAGAATGATAATATTTGGTATATGATCCTATGTGTGTACTCTTATTTTAATTTTTCATGGATGGATGCTTTTATACACCTCATACACAGCGTCGCAATTCTAGACAGTTCTTTGTTTGAAAACTTTTTTTGCATAAGCAATCTGTGATTTATATCACCACGTATTCGTTCTGCCCAGTAAGTTTGTTTGTATATAGCTCACGTTCTGTCTACTATTTGTTATCTTCATCAACTGTTTAGTAGTATAGGTTAACAACAGACACTAGTTATTCAGTAAAGGTAGACCCAGTGTAGTTACAAGCATTATCAGTAAATCTGTTTAATTTTTACAAATTATAAGATGGCTTATATTCACAAATTGTCCTTGTCTTAGGTGCCAAACTAAGATTGTTCATAAGGTTTATACATTATAATTTATTCCAAGTCTAACCTGTTCCTATAATTTTCGCATTATCTGGGAAAATAATCATTTTATCTGAGGCAATATCAAAATTGGTAACAGTTTATATCCCTTTTCATAGTTTATCTCTTCAGTTGTGATTGCATATTTTTTTTTTTTAATTTTACAAAAATTAAAATTTTTAAGTATATATTTTGTTGCATCTTCCTTTACACAATAAGAAGAAGTACATTAATTAATTAAAGATAAACCTAACCGATATAAAAATCAAAATTTATATTGATATATAATATGTTTTTGTGGTCTGACAGTAAAATCATCAACATGCCATTACCTATTTCGTAATCCCAAAATATGTGTAAAGTGATTCCAAATATCTATTTATCAACATGTTCACCTTCTTATAAATAATGCAATACGGTAGAAACATGCATATAAATAATTGGAAATGTATTCATAAATACAACAGTAGTAGCAGAGTGATCAGTTCTGTCAGATAAAGGTGTGCAAAATTGGCAAACAGCCGATCCCAGACGAAAAAGTCGGTTGTTCTAGTCATTTGGGCAGCAATATAAAATCGGTACATCTTTCACCCCCTGGTGTGCCATTAGAAGACGATATAAAGTCACATATTAATTTTGCAACAAATGATGAAAAAAATAGGCTACTGTACTGATATCAGCGTGACAACCTGACGAGGAGCAAAATCTAGACTGTGTCACTTAGTCGATATATCCAATGTCAACTGCGCAGCACCATAAAATTGAAACATCTAGTATGTTGGTGTGTATCATAAAAAGATGAAATGTAATCAGAAATTTATTACAAGTATGAAAACAACTTCTGTGCATGATGGCGTATATAGTTTTATATATGGTAGCGAAAGCAAATTATCTTTCAACAGGAATGGATATTTATGATATAGCCCTGGGCGTAGAAAACGTAATTCTCAAAGTGCTAGTCATCTTTTGACAAGTAAATAAAAATGGTTAAATATCGGGCTTATCAAAAGGTGCATATAGCACACAATTAAATTAGGTTGAAAACATTAAGAATTAACAGGGTCTTCATTGGGATATGATGCCCTCCACCGCATTACAGTTAACTGGTTTTATCCACCTTTTATGCAAGGCATCGCAAAGGTAGACACTCCTTTCTTTGAACATTCTGCTTCCTGTATTTTAAAAAGTCTCAATGTTTAAGCGTAAAATTTATATGTATCACAATAGCGAAAAGCTGAATTCAATTTAATTATATATGGCGTTTTTATATGGCCAATTTATAGATTTGATAGCGCATAGTACATTGGATTGCCATGCTGCTCAAGTATTGTGCGATGATATCCTCAGGAAATGGAGCCACAGGTGAACTGATGCGGATTTGAAATGCAAATTTATTCTGCCGTATTTTACAAATGTATCCCTAGCTCCTAGGAAGACAATTTGATCAGCATTAAGACTTTTTTCCCCAATTTCCTTATTAGAATGATTACTAATATGATATAGATTGGCAGCTATTCCTTTATTAGGTTTCCAGGAAGAAAAGCTGCCAAAGGGTATAATTTTCCCCAACCCATTTAAAAATTACTCTCTCTTTCTCCGATATATATATATATATATATATATATATACATTTATATATATAGTCATAATTTGTTGCAAATCTGATGGCAGAGTGCTCGATTTTGGCTACAACATCTGAAGAGTGCCACACGCTCTGAGCGTGTGGCATGAAACTAATAAGTCATGAAATGCCTACAGAAAAACTAGTTTAGTTTTTTTTCTGTACAACATATATATATATATATATATATATATATATATATATATATATATATATATACTATGCTCTCTTGATAAAATTCCTTTTTAGCCATCAGCCATAACCGGTGAACGGGAAAAACTTTTTTTTTCATTTATCTTATTATTTATAAAGAATAAAGCATGATATCAAGCATTCATTTTGACATGAAATGATATTAATATATCAACAATCTGCTTAAGACAGGTAATGAAGCCTAATACCCGGGTTGAATGACTTGCTAATTTACAAAATAAAACGTGCTGGCGCCAACTGCCTTTAGTTTTGATTGTCACTACGAGTGTTCATCTGTAAAAATTCTAACTTTCAATATTTTATCTGTCACATGTTGACAGAAGGTACACACGGCAATAAAGTGTAAAGCAGAAAGAAACATATTGATCTATGACCGTTTTACAATTCAACTTCACCTTTGTTATAATACATTTATTCATTACAATAACATAATATGGCGTTTTCAAGAATGTCTGAAAAGGAAAGCAAGATGCTTTATATGCACTCACTCATTTAAAGACCACTAATAAGGTTCAACAACCATACCGAACCTAATTTTTCTAAAATAAGTAAAGTTATGCAAAAAAAAGTAATTTATATTTGTAAAATGCGCTGGACATTTTTGGAAACTCTAAGAATACTTCAAAGTTTAATTTCAAACAAAATTCATGGCTATCCATAAATTCATACCTTCGTATGTATTTTACTTAATAAGAAACTACCAATCAAGGTGTTTCTTTGTGTTTGCTCCATATCTCACAGGGAGATCTGATTAGGTCTTGAGGTGATGAGAATTAAAAACAATTTGTTCTATAAGTTTCATTTTGTTCCATAACGCTTCGGATGCTTGCCCGGTAGTTCTTAATGGACAGTTCGAGGGGAGAGGTAAATGATCTACCCTTCAATCAGTGAATTTTCCGCGTTTTCAAACTTTGACTTGATATTGCTTCTTATGATTAACATGAGGAATCACAGTTTAAATCAGGTACTTGCAAAAGGCAGAAAAATTACAACATCTATGCTTTAGGAAGCCGCTCCCATACATATACGTGTGTATTTTATTGTAACTTGGACGTGGGCACTTCTTAAACACTAAGCCTTATACATGCAAAAACATTTTTAAGAACCTTACCCTGACATACTTTCATTTGTACCTTTTATTTAGTCTCTTAAGAATACTTTTCAAAGTTATACAGCATTGTCCTTTAAAGGTGACTTCGATGAGGACTCGGGTAAAAAAAAATAGCATTCTACACGATAAAAACTTTCACTATGCATTCTTTTATTTGTACCATTTTCTCTTGTCTCTAAAGAAGCCTTTTTAAAGTTTTAAGCATATAAAAAGTGTTTCTCCTCTTTAAATATCTAACATATTGTAAATATTACTTTTCTACCGTCATAAAAAGAATTTGTTTTGTATTATACCATGAATTGTTATAAGATTTCAAGACAGATTTAAAGATGGAAATATTATCATTCGATATCATGTAAGTGTTTATGGTACATCCATTCACCTATAAAGAATAAACCAGGCAGCACAGACGAAGACAGATTTTATTATTTTTTTATGAGAAAATCAAACACTTGTAAAAATTTAAAAGCTGAAAAAAAATCATATTTCTAAAAACAACAAAAGAGTCTGCAAGGAAACCATTTCGATTCATGCATTGAATAGAAAACTGATGATGATCTCTTTAATAAGCACAAATTTCTCTTAAGAAATTCTTAATGCGACACGGCACTTTTTTACTATTTGGGGTACAACTTGAACGGTGGAACACAAAGTACTTAAAAGGGCTCGCCTCAGAGTACAAATTAATTTCCACCGTGCATCACTCCGGAATTGTTTTCACCGGTTTCTGAGCAATTGTTAACTGCGAACAGAAAACGATCTATGGATGGAAATTCTGCTCACACGCATTGTTGTCGCCTGTTCACTTGGCCGCCCGTTCTGTAAATCTAGCCTTGTCGCACTTAAGTTGAAACTGCGAAGAAAGAGCCTAAAAAATAGTATCGAGTTGTAAATGTCTGCCTACATAAGCGGCTTTTGAAGAAGGAACAGGCCCTAGATCGGGCTTATTTGTTTGAATTTGTTACTAAGACACTTAAAGTCGCACAATTTTATGGTCGATATATATCAAAACTTATATTAGAGCGATACATTATTTCCATATTTGTCATTATAAACAATGGACTCTCGTTACCCGCTTTGAACATTCGTGAAGTGTTTCAAATATTGTGTTATAAGGTATCTATGAACATTATTGACTTCAGTTAACTATTTAATACAGTTAAAAGACTTGCCAGGCACTTTATTTGGTTTTATTATGCGTTATTTCTATCATTTTTTAGTTGTATATTTTTGTAAAGAAAATGATTTTTATTGCACCTATATTGTCTTCGAGTTTATCAATAATGATGTCTGATTATGTGTTTGGTCAGTCGGGTCATGTTTGCTGTTGAATGAGGGCCGACCGCGACGATACAGTGTATTTCTTAAGATTGGGTTACGTTTGGTGTAAATAAAACAGTGGTCTCTGCTATTTCGTGTACTAGATTGACATGAACTTGTTATGGTAGAAAAAGAAGAAGGTAAAGATGAATCAGATATTGAGAAAAAACCTAAGGAACTTCTCGGTGCAGCAGCTAGACCCCTCCATAGAACTGGAGTTCAGAAAGTATGATATAAATTTAAATATGAAACTCAAAGATTGAATATTTAATCAGCTAGAATTACAAACTCGTCGAACTCCCAGAGAAAATGACAACTCTAAATTCTTGTTAAGTAATTCAGCCAAAGTTCATCCATTCCATAAAAATGAAGTGAAGCGTAACATTAATTATTCTGAACGAGTTGCCAAAGAAGAATTGACCCTTTGTTAGAGAGTGTTCTCGTAGGGCGAGCTCAAGATGTCTATACAGCTCTTTCTGACGAATAAGGTGAGGATTACCTAACTGTGAAGGAAGCCTTTTATAAGGGTTTTTGTATTGGTGACCACGGCTTAAAGTACAGTATTGGTTAAGTAAATAAGAGAGGTGAACGAATTGACTTTGAACCTAAACACTATATTAATTGGCCAGATTTGAGTGGGTAAATCACGGCTTTTTTGCGTTTGCAATGAATTTTCAAGATTACTAATTTTAATCTGAAACCTGATTTTATAATCCGAAATTAGTCGAAACTAAATATCCAAATAAAACGAAACTGCATACTTTTCATCAATTTTTAAGATTACTTTTGATTTCAAGATAGACTACGATAATTAAAGCAGTAGACAAAGTTTGTTTGCGAAACTTTTAACTGGAACTTAATCCTTTAATGTTTCAATGTTTCTGATTGGTTCCTATCATATAACATATCAAGTTTATTACACATACATGTTTAAATACATATGTAGTTCATTTTATTCTTTTCTGTACCGTTTTATTTTCCTCTTCTTATGTTATTTTTTAATTATTTCTTGTTCTGTGTTACCGTCTCCGTAATAATATTTCCTTGAACTACTCATAATAACTGTCTTCATAATTAGAAGAGACAATTCCTCGCGTTGATTATGAGGCTTTCTTGTTGTTACATTCTGGTCTTAAAGACAATGGTTTAAACTGCTGTCCAATTTAATATCTGATTAGAAGATGTTATTGAAACCCTTTGGATATTTAACTTTGCTTTCTAGAAGTTATACATCAGGACACTCCCAACGTTTCATCAGCAGAATATATATTTATACACAAAGGTTAATTCGTGCATATACTGAATATGTCCGTTTTAATAATATCTGTTTTGTCTCTGTTTCTTTATTCTTATTAAGAAAATCATGACACTAAGAATTCTGTTTGTCCCCAGATACCACACTACAATATATAATCAAGTATTGTATAAATTTGTTTCACAATATGCTTGATATAAAATTTAATTAACAAGTTGAACACGGGAGGGAATTCTAGTATATCTATCCTCAAATATGCTACGTGTTACAAAACACATAAAAAGATTTACTTTAACAGAAGAGTTATGAAGACCCTTTGTATTAATACAAAAGGGAATAGAAGAACCGCTATCAAAGGGAAACATAGGTGATAATTTTATGAGTCGGTGATACAAAGATAAGTTTTCATCAGTTCACTGCCTTAAACAATTGACAAAGTATGTATTTAAAGATTTTTTTTAATTGTTGTTATTTGCAGACCTTCGATTTTTGATGATAATTCAACACTTATTTATAAAAAAAATAAATATTTTTTCGTTGTTTTATGCGAAGTTTTTATTGGTATCGGTTAAGATCGGTAATCACCTAAGCTGACGACCACTACAATCTGGTACACTTTAAAAAAAACCTGAGCTTCTTATCCAACCACATAATTGTGACAATGATATGCACAACAAATATCGCATCATACTTAATTTCTTGATTTAGTCCAGAGGAATTATAATGAATTACATGAAATTGAAGTAAAATGTAAACTGATTTACCTTCAGTTTCTTAAAAGACAGCTAAACCTCAAAGAAGTGGATATCTTTAATATATTTAGGTCATACAAGAATGAATTTAAAAAGCCGTCATACTCTATATATAACCAATACAGATTAATTTATTTCATTGTTTTGCATGTTTCAATTAAAGTTTTAAATAAATCTATGAATTGAACATAAAATAAGTTACAATAAACGGTGAGTAAATTTACCATTTCTTATCAATAAGTCTTCCCCCCAATATATCAAGCAAGCAAGAGTTTAACAAAAGCGGTGTTTAGCAACATATAATTACAAGCATATTTTGTTTTGTTGCTATAATTTGGCTGTCAGGAGCAGCGTTTTCGAATTTAACCCAGACCGCGGAACTGCAAATGTGTAAAACCCTCTTTGGATATTCATGGTTCACCCTAAAGTTTATATGAGTATCAAATGTTCATGGATAGGTTTTAAATGAACAAAAATTATCCGCTCGTGTGAATAATCGATCACATGGATGAGATGTAACTCTATCCAACTTACTGAGAAATTGATATGAATTGTTGCTTAAAATAACAGTATAAAATGTTCTTCGTGTGGTTTCTGTTCATATGTAGTATATACACGTCTGAATGGCGAACCACCTGGTATATTATTTGTGCTTTTATACCCGAAACTCATTTTCAATTAGCCTGACCCATCTTCGGGATTAGTTGCATTTTGAGACCGGTAAACCAATCGTCTTACAGCAGTAAACTTTTTTTTCTCGATAGAAATCTAAGTGTTTCATGATTGGAATAAAGATTATTGATTCTATGTCCAACTACAAATGTTAGGTCAATTACTGAGCAAAATTTACTTTTGAATTACATTTCCATTAAGTGAGACTGTCCGTCTTTTACGAATCTTCAATTAAGCAGGTAGTTTGGATTCTCGGCAATATCCTCGTTTGAAGAACCAAACCTTTATTCAACCGAGAAATCGTGTACACTAAATAGTAGAAGTCATGTAAACTCAATGAAGAATATAAAAGTTTACACATGCTACACTGATTTTTCTGATGATATATGTGTTCAAGAATCTTCGATTCTTTTTAAAATGATATTTTTTCCACTCATTTTGATATGGTATTTTTATATTAGGCATGTTTTTGTTGAATAAGTGACAGCAATTTTTTTTCCGATATTTTCCTATATTTAAACTGAAATCCCATTTTTTAATCAATAAAAACTAAACATCTTGTTTAATATAAGCCAATTAAAAGCCGATTTGCGGTACCTGGATTCTAAATAATTCCTTGAACCATTTTTTTTAGTTGCGGGATGTTATCTTTAAAATATTTACTTTGGTTAAATTAAGTTCATGTTTCCATACGTTGTCTTTGTGCTCTTATGACCCGCTGGCTATATCATGTTTCGGTGGTATCTTTCCATTTCGGCAAATGATGGTTTACTATTGTTCAATCAGATTTTGTCTGATCGATATAAATGCAAGGCCATTTTCCAATGTAACTCCTGGATTCTTATATGATCATGCTTTTCCCATATTCTCCAATTTTAATAAAGGCCTTACAAAAGCATCATATGTGCCATGACAAATAAGGTTCTTTTACATATAAGACACTAAATCTCGTGTTTTAATAGTTCTGGTGGAATACAGATCTTTTCTTGCAGCAAATAGTGAGCGTAATTTTTGTTACACTATTAAATTGTCGATGGGCCACCCCCGTGATTAATATGACAAATTAACAAACAGGACTTCCATATACGAATATGACATTTTAATTGTACAGTGACATATTACCTCAAGGACAAGATATTTGATTTTCCTGATTTTCTCCAAAGAAATTGTTGCTTTTTTAACTTTAACATATGCCCGACTTAAATTTGGCAGTTTATGACTCACCCTACGTCAAATATAGATTTAAGATGCATGCGATGGGGAACGGCGAGACATACAATATTTATCGTTATCTCAAGTGAACGTTTAATTTTAGTCATAAAATATCCCTAAATACAGCTTGATCCAGATGGAATTTGTTGTATCTTGATAGAACAAGATGACAAGCTGCTCCACTGTTTTGGTAGAAGCAGACCATTTACGAAAAGATGTCTTGTCTTTCTTATTTGCCTGATTTAGAAGCTACATAAACTTCCATCGGACATTTTATTATTTTTATATGCTGAATGTTATTAAGCCGTAGCCAGAACCGTAGCTTTTCTCGGCAAATTTTGTTTCTTTTCAAAGATAAAAGAAGAAAAACATGTTTAGAGAGACATCCGTGACATTATTAAACATAACCAGTTATATCACTCTCGCCTTTGAAGTTGAAACCATTTATTCAAATCACATTAAATAACCTGACACGAACCACTGAAGAGACATAATTCTTACTTAGTCTGACCTTTCGCCAGAACAAGTGGCATATTATTGGCAGAATAGCTTTTATGACAATATCAAACTGGTAACTTTATTGAAATACAAGGCTTTCTTCAGTATTCTGTTCATCTTGTTATCTGATACTGGCTGATTAATCTAGAAAAAGTCCACTCGGCTAGGTTTGCATGGTATACTTGTGACGCAAAATATTACGGTTATAGTGACACGTTCAATTTATTAAAAAACACGTTTTTTACTGGAAGTGTCTGTGTACGCCAAGTTTTCAGATCTGAAACCTGATCCGTAAATTAATGGGCTTACTTTTTTTTTATCATCTCAATTAAAGCAATACGCGGTCATAGCATCATCGGTTTATTTGAAACCTAATGTTAATTAAGTTTGAGGTCAACATCCTCCTGGTTTGACTAAATCCAGTCATCCCTACAACAGTACTGATGAACTTATGTGTGCCTGATGTTTAACATTTACAAACTTTCCCTGATGTTATTTATTGTTAACAATTGTATTTCTTCATTAATGTGTCGATCACTTGTAAATGACAAATGAAACTTATCTGTAAACGATTACTGGCTCGAAAGCATGAACCTTTCAGGCAAAAACTGCCACATGTTCACAAAAAAACTGTTACCAGTAAATGCAAGCAACGGTTTTTAGCTCAGCTGACTGTAAGTCATCTGAGCTATGGGGATCACCTTTTGTCCGTCGTCCGTGCGGCCGTCCGGGCGTCTGTCCGTTAACAGGGCACAAATCGTAACCGCTAAAACTGGAATCTTCTTACTTGACATCCTGGGAGGTCCATGAAAAATCTCCTTGGAAACCAGAAATTAGGTCTCTGTTACCCATATCTGAAGAGTGGTGGCGCCACCTGTATTTTTCGATTTTTTACGAATTTTTTTCTCTATTTTTGAGACCTTTAAAAATGTGAACATATGTTAACAAGGCACAAATCGTAACGACTGGACTTAGAATCTTCATTCTCGACACACTGAGAGACCTATGAAAAGTCTCCATGGAAACCAGAAATTAGGTCTCTGTTACCCATATCCTTCGAGCTATGGGGCCCCAAACTACCCCCCAGAAAAGTCCAAAATTTCATACAAAAACTTCAATATCTCATTAACTACTTATCTGATGGTCATGATTTTTGGCATACATATTGATCATGAGAGGTTCCATCAGTTCCTCAAGACTGGTGGCGCCACCTGTATTTTTCGATTTTTTACGAATTTTTTTCTCTATTTGTGAGACCTTTAAAAATGTGAACATCTGTTAACAAGGCACAAATAGTAACGACTGGACTTAGAATCTTCATTCTCGACACACTGAGAGACCTATGAAAAGTCTCCATGGAATCCAGAAATTAGGTCTCTGTAACCCATATCCTTCCAGCTATGGGGCCCCAAACTACCCACCAGAAAAGAAAAAAATTTCATACAAAAACTTCAATATCTCATTAAATACTTGACTGATGGTCATGATTTTTGGCATACATATTGATCATGAGAGGTTCCATTAGTTCCTGAAGACTGGTGGCGCCACCTGTATTTTTCGATTTTTTTACGAATTTTTTTCTCTATTTTTGAGACCTTTAAAAATGTGAACATCTGTTAACAAGGCACAAATCGTAACGACTGGACTTAGAATCTTCATTCTCGACACACTGAGAGACCTATGAAAAGTCTCCATGGAAACCAGAAATTAGGTCTCTGTTACCCATATCCTTCCAGCTATCGGGCCCCAAACTACCCCCCAGAAAAGTCCAAAATTTCATACAAAAACTTCAATATCTCATTAAATTCTTGACTGATGGTCATGATTTTTGGCATACATATTGATCATGAGATGTTCCATCACTTCCTGCAGACTGGTGGCGCCACCTGTATCGTTCAATTTTTTACGAATTTTTTTCTATATTTTTGAGACCTTTCAAAATGTAAACATCTGTTAACAAGGCACAAATCGTAAAGACTAGACCTAGAATCTTAATTCTTGACACACTGTGAGGTCCATGAAAAATATCCTTGGAAACCAGAAATTAGGTCTCTGTTAACCATATCCTTCGAGCTATGGGGCCCTTAAGTACCCCCCCCGAGTAGTCAAAAATTTCATACTAAAACTTCAATATCTCAATAACTACATCACTGATGGTCATGATTTTTGGCATACATATTGATTATGAGATGTTCCATGAGTTCCTGCAGACTTGTGGCGACACCTGTATTGTTCGATTTTTTTACGATTTTTTTCCTCTATTTTTGAAACCTTTAAGGATGCTGTCATCTGTTAACGTGGCACAAATCATAACGAATGGACCTAGAATCTTCATTCTCGACACACTGAGAGACCTATGAAAAGTCTCCATGGAAACTAGAAATTAGTTCTCTGTTACCCATATTCTTCGAGCTATGGAGCCCCAAATTACCCCCCAGAAAAGTCCAAAATTTCATACAAAAACTTCAATATCTCATTAACTACTTGACTGATGGTCATGATTTATGGCATAACTATTGATCATGAGATGTGTCATCACTTCCTGCAGACTGGTGGTGCCACCTTTATCGTTCGATTTTTTACGATTTTTTCCTCTATTTTTGAGACATTTAAGGATGCTGTCATCTGTTAGCATGCCACAAATCGTAACGACTGGACCTAGAATCTTCATTCTTGACACACTGAGAGGTCCATGAAAAATATCCTTGGAAATTAGAAATTAGGTCTCTGTTACCCATATCCTTCGAGCTATGGGGCCCCAAAGTACCCCCCCCCCCAGAGTAGTCAAAAATTTCATACTAAAACTTCAATATCTCAATAACTACATCACTGATGGTCATGATTTTTGGCATACATATTGATTATGAGATGTTCCATGAGTTCCTGCAGACTTGTGGCGCCACCTGTATTGTTCGATTTTTTCACGATTTTTTTCCTCTATTTTTGAAACCTTTAAGGATGCTGTCATCTGTTAACGAGGCACAAATCATAACGAATGGACCTAGAATCTTCATTCTCGACACACTGAGAGACCTATGAAAAGTCTCCATGGAAACTAGAAATTAGGTCTCTGTTACCCATATTCTTTGAGCTATGGAGCCCCAAATTACCCCCCAGAAAAGTCCAAAATTTCATACAAAAACTTCAATATCTCATTAACTACTTGACTGATGGTCATGATTTATGGCATAACTATTGATCATGAGATGTGTCATCACTTCCTGCAGACTGGTGGTGCCACCTTTATCGTTCGATTTTTTTACGATTTTTTCCTCTATTTTTGAGACATTTAAGGATGCTGTCATCTGTTAGCATGCCACAAATCGTAACGACTGGACCTAGAATCTTCATTCTTGACACACTGAGAGGTCCATGAAAAATATCCTTGGAAACCAGAAATTAGGTCTCTGTTACCCATATCCTTCGAGCTATGGGCCCCAAAGTACCCCCCCCCCCCCCGAGTAGTCAAAAATTTCATACTAAAACTTCAATATCTCAATAACTACATCACTGATGGTCATGATTTTTGGCATACATATTGATCATGAGAGGTTCCATTAGTTCCTGAAGACTGGTGGCGCCACCTGTATTTTTCGATTTTTTCACGAATTTTTTTCTCTATTTTTGAGACCTTTAAAATGTGAACATCTGTTAACAAGGCACAAATCGTAACGACTGGACTTAGAATCTTCATTCTCGACACACTGAGAGGCCTATGAAAAGTCTCCATGGATACCAGAAATTAGGTCTCTGTTACCCATATCCTTCCAGCTATGGGGCCCTTAAGTACCCCCCCCCCAGAGTAGTCAAAAATTTCATACAAAAACTTCAATATCTCATTAAATACTTGACTGATGGTCATGATTTTTGGCATACATATTGATCATGAGAGGTTCCATTAGTTCCTGAAGACTGGTGGCGCCACCTGTATTTTTCGATTTTTTTACGAATTTTTTTCTCTATTTTTGAGACCTTTAAAAATGTGAACATCTGTTAACAAGGCACAAATCGTAACGACTGGACTTAGAATCTCCATTCTCGACACACTGAGAGATCTATGAAAAGTCTCCATGGAAACCAGAAATTAGGTCTCTGTAACCCATATCCTTCCAGCTATGGGGCCCCAAACTACCCCCCATAAAAGTAAAAAATTTCATACAAAAACTTCAATATCTCATTAAATACTTGACTGATGGTCATGATTTTTGGCATACATATTGATCATGAGATTTTCCATCACTTCATGCAGACTGGTGGCGCCACCTGTATCGTTCATATTTTTACGAATTTTTTTCTCTATTTTTGAGACCTTTCAAAATGTAAACATCTGTTAACAAGGCACAAATCGTAAAGACTGGACCTAGAATCTTAATTCTTGACACACTGTGAGGTCCATGAAAAATATCCTTGGAAACCAGAAATTAGGTCTCTGTTAACCATATCCTTCGAGCTATGGGGCCCTTAAGTACCCCCCCCCCAGAGTAGTAAAAAATTTCATACTAAAACTGCAATATCTCAATAACTACATCACTGATGGTCATGATTTTTGGCATACGTATTGATTATGAGATGTTCCATCAGTTCCTGCAGACTTGTGGCGCCACCTGTATTGTTCGATTTTTTCACAATTTTTTTCCTCTATTTTTGAAACCTTTAAGGATGCTGTCATCTTTTAACGTGGCACAAATCATAACGAATGGACCTAGAATCTTCATTCTCGACACACTGAGAGACCTATGAAAAGTCTCTATGGAAACCAAAATTAGGTCTCTGTTACCCATATTCTTCGAGCTATGGAGCCCTAAAGTACCCCCAAGAAAAGTAAAAAATTTCATACAAAAACTTCAATATCTCATTAACTACTTGACTGATGGTCATGATTTGTGGCATAACTATTGATCATGTGATGTGTCATCTGTTCCTGCAGACTGGTGGCGCCACCTGTATCGTTCGATTTTTTACGATTTTTCCTCTATTTTTGAGACCTTTAAGGATGCTGTCATCTGTTAGCATGGCACAAATCGTAACGACTGGACCTAGAATCTTCATTCTCGACACACTAGAAGACCTATGAAAAGTCTCCATCGAAACCAGAAATTAGGTCTCTGTTACCCATATCCTTCGAGCTATGGGGCCCCAAAGTAACCCCCCCCCCCCCCAGAGTAGTCAAAAATTTCATACAAAAACTTCAATATCTCAATAACTACATCACTGATGGTCATGATTTTTGGCATACATATTGATTATGAGATGTTCCATCAGTTCCTGCAGACTGGTGGCGCCACCTATATTGTTTGATTTTTTTACGATTTCTCCCTCTATTTTTGAGACCTTTAAGGATGCTGTCATCTGTTAGCATGGCACAAATCGTAACGACTGGACCTAGAATCTTCATTCTCAATACACTGAGAGACCTATGAAAAGTCTCCATGGAAACCAGAAATTAAGTCTCTGTTACCCATATCCTTTGAGCTATGGGACCCCAAAGTACCCCCCAGAGTAGTCAAAAATTTCATACAAAAACTTCAATATCTCAATAACTACTTCACTGATGGTCATGATTTGTGACATAACTATTGATCAAGAGGTGTTCCATCAGTTCCTGCAGACTGGTGGCACAACCTGTATTTGTTCGGGTTTTTTTATACGAATGTTTTATCTATTTTTGAGACCTTTAAAGATATGAACATCTGTTAACAGAGCACAAATCATAAAAACTGGACCTAGAATCTTCATTCTTGACACACAGGGAGGCCCATGAAAATTCTCCATGGTAACCTGAAATTAGGTCTCTGTTACCCATATTCTTTAGGCTGTATGGCTCCAAAATACCCCCCAGAATAATGGAAAATTTGATACAAAAAGTGCAGTATCTCAATAACTACAACACTTATGGTCATGATTTTTGGCATACATATTGATCATGAGCTGTTCCATCAGTTTCTGCAGAGAGGGTGCGCCACCTCTTTTTTTTTCAAATTTTTACGAATTTTTTTTTCTCTTTTTTTGAGACCTTTGAAGATATGGCCATCTGTTAACAGGGCACAAATCGTAACGACTACACCGAGAATCTTCTCTCTTGACATGCAGGGAGGCCCATAAAAAGTCTCTTTGGAAACCTGAAATTAGGTCTCTGTTACCCATAACCTTGGAGCTATGGGGCTCCGAAGTACCCCCCCAGAATAATGGAAAATTTGATACAAAAGCTCAAGTATCTAAACAACTATTGCAGTGATCACCATGATTCTTTGCATGGATATTGATCATGGAATGTGTCATCAGTTTCTGCAGTATGGTGGCGCCACCTGTATTTTTTTTAATTTTACGATTTTTTTTCTCTATTTTTGAGACCTCATAAGATGCGGTCATCTGTTAACATGGCACAAATCGTAACAACTAGACCTAGAATCTTCTCTCTTGACATGCTGAGAGGCCCATGAAAAGTCTCCTTAAAAACTTGAAATTAGGTCTCTGTTACCCATAACCTCTGAGCTATGGGGCTCCGAAGTACCCCCCAGAATAATGGAAAATTTGATACAAAAGCTCAAGTATCTGAACAATTATTATATTGATCACCATGATTCTTTGCATGGATATTGATCATGAACTGTTTCAGTTTCTGCATTCTGGTGGCGCCACCTGTATTTTTTCGATTTTTTAAAGTTTTTTTTTCTCTATTTATGAAACCTTTCAAGATTTGGTCATCTGTTAAATGGGCACAAATCATATCAACTGGACCTAGAATCATCTGTCATGACATGCAAGGACGGTCATATAAAGTCTATATGGAACCCTGATACAAGGTCTCTGTTACTGATATCCTTTCAGCTATAAGGCTCGGAAGTTCCTCCCAGAATAATGCAAAAATTGATACAATAACTAATGCATTGATCACCATGATTGTCCACATTTGTATTGATAATGGCTTGTTTCTTCAGTTTCTGTAGACTGGTGGTGCCACCTGTATTTTGATTTTTTAAGAATTTTTTTCTTGATTTTTGAGACCTTTAAACATTTGGTCATCTGTTTACAGGCCACAAATCATAATGACTTGACCTAGAATCTTCTTTCTTAACATGCAGGGAGGTCCATGAAACATCTTGGAAACCTGAAATTAGGTCTCTGTTACCCATATCCTTCATGCTCTGGGGCTCCGAAGTACTCCCCAGAATAAAGATTTGGTCATCTGTTAACAAAGCACAAATTATAATGACTTGACCTAGAATCTTCTTTCCTTATACGCTGGGAGGCCCCTGAAAAGTCTCCTTGTGCACCTGAAATTACATCTCTGTTACCCATATCCTTCATCCTATGCGGCTTTGAAATACCCCCCAGAATAAACATTTGGTCATCTGTTAACAGGGCACAAATCATAATAACTGGACCTAGAATTGTATTTTTTGACATGCTGGGAGACCCCTGAAAAGTCATCTTGTAAACCTTGAAAATAGGTGTCTGTTACCCATATCCTTCATGCTACAGAGCTCCATAGTACCCCAATGAATATTGGATGATTTTATACAAAAGGTCAAATTTGGAAAAAGTATTTCATTCAAATTTGACATTCAGATGATAAAATTACTTTTGTCAATGTCTTCCTGGTCAGCTGAGCGTCATGACCCCTGGGTCACTTGTTTGACGATACAATTCACTCATTGACCCTCCATTTTGCCGCCCTATACGTGCGCTGAATGTATAAATAATATTGGAATTTCTTTGAGTTAAATACAAGACAGAATAACATTTCTTCAGGAGTTTATGTCACTTTTACTTGTACGGTATCTTTTCTCCGCCGGAATGTGTACTCCTATAGTGTGCACGATTATGGGAAACTTTGTAAAAGTCTTAAATAACTATGGCATTAGAAGTGAAAATAGACGGGAAAAGGGTCGTTGTGTTTATGTCAAAATAAAAGTTAACTTTTCAGGGCCAAGTCTTATTTCATTTTAGGAAATAATTGTGTTTCAAGATTTTAGGATTTCCCTGTTATTGGGTTTATAATAAAAGATTTTTTTGTCGAAAAACATAAAATTAAACTTTCAAGTCTAATAAACATTATTGATTAGGAAATAAATGTGTTTTAATGTATTAGAGTTCCTTGTTATCGGATATTTAATTTAGGTTTTTTGTCGGAAAACGATCTTCCTAATGAGAAACATCAAAGAGGCAATGTATGGAATGCAAAATTCCTACAAGTTGATTCAATATAATTTCACGTCCCTTTAATACCTTACATTAAATTTATTTCGTCTGCATAAATCTAAAGAAATCATAGTTATAGCTTAAATTAACAAGATTACTCTGGCGTAAAGAAATGGAAGCTATTCTTATCACTGGATAGTTGTTGGATTAACAGCGTTTGATTCTGTCCACTTACACTTAATGCCTAAGAACACAAGGGTGTGCCTTCTTCAACCAGGAGTGAATGGGCACTGGCTATTATTCGCCAGCACAACATCTATTTAATACCTTACTAACACTAATTATGGCTGATTAGTTTGTATGCTCCCCATGGGGGAAGGTGTGAACTGACCTCGTGTGTAATATAAGATTATAAATATCACCTTTATCTCAGCCAAATAAGGACTGGGTCCTTCTTATCGTCATATTAGTATCACATTGACACATCTGGTGTAAGCAACAGCAGTTTTTTTAGCCAGAAGCATAAGTACAAACGTACAATATACAAAATATTTATATAGAAACTTTATCGAAATAATAAAAAGACATACAGGATTACCCGGGCATGCACAAATGATATTAACATTAAATAAATTGAAGGAACCGGAGTCTAAATAAGTGATCCTTTTTACTTTAATATAAAGAAAATGCAGTTACTTTGGTCATCGAAGGTCGGTGACGGAATCAGGTGGTATACAACTATTTACATAGAGAACATGTGCTTGTTAGTATAACATAAGCATGACTACCTAAAATTCACATTTTTAATTACTTATTAATAGGGGACTTGTATTGAAGGGGGACTCTGCCTGGGGCTATGATTCCAAAAGGCCAGGACTCGGAGGACATGGACTCTAACCTCAAGGACTTCTTCTCGGGCTAGCACTCATAGAAGAAAACTTGATCGCATCACCAGCTTGATATACAAAATATTCAGACAAATAACCCATTAGAATTTAATTCATACGTGATACATGTTAACAGAAGCTCCTTATATTTGATCTATTCCCTGGAGTCAAACACAAAATCACTAATCACACCCCCCCCCCCCCCCCCGCCCAACCACGCATTTAACCATATATGTTCTAATTCAGGATCTTCCTGCTCAGTACTTATGGTTATTTATCATTGGTGTTATTTTTTTTTTAATTCAATAAAATTTAAACATATCATAATAACAATAATTAGTTTTAGAAGAGACTCTTTTAGCTATTAACCTCGGCCAACGACGCTGAGGTTAAACATTTAATAAGAACTACGATCTCAGGCAAACCGTCATATTACCACTGAATTCACATGAAAAGAATTTTTATTAATTTCATTTAACTTATGATTGATCCAATCTCATTTAATTTCCGTCGAGGCCACGAGGTACGCATTGACTTCATATTTATACCAAAGTAATCATACCAAACGCTTGTGATTTCATAGAATTCTATAATGTTGAATCTTTCAATAAGTTGATTAATAAATTTCAACAAATATTTATTAAAACAAGAATAACGAGAACAATAAAAAACTAGGGACCCATGGGTCCCGACGCTCAGCTAAATTTGCCTGGAAGGATAGGTTTATGAGCTTTCTCCTAAGCAGTAGGAAGCCAACCTGTCTACACCAACTTCAGTTATCACCCATAAACTAATGGATGGGCCCTTTGACCTTGACCTTTGCCCTAAAGACCACAGAATTAAAAAAAAAATTCGCTTTTAGCAGGTACTCCACGTGAAGTTGGAAGTTTTGGGGCGAAAAATTTGCTAAAATACATCTACAACTTTTAAATGCAGTGGTCCTGTTCCCTTAACCTTTCACCTCTGACCCTTAAAAATGAAAGGTTTCTCACTTTAGTGGTATCCTATACACAAGTCAAGTTTGTATTCAATATGTCGAACCAAATTGGAGTTATTATCGGGGAAAAAAATTACGGATATATTAAGATAGACGAACAGAGGGACAAGTTGATCGATATAGGGCATCAACTTATTCAAGCACACTGTTAAAATAAAGGGTATATTAAAAGGTTTTTTAGAGAGAAAAGGGTTTATTGTACACTACAAACCCTTATGTTTTATTCGTAGGGTTTATTGCAATTTCTTTACCAAATAAACCCTTTTGATTAGTGCATAGCTTCACCGCTAGTAATTGTAATCTGTGACATCGCGCAGCATTTAAAACAGCATCATACAGCAATCGCCATGTTGATCACAGAAGTTTCAGGCCTCCAGACGATTTGAATCCATCCATTTTGCTTGAGTTCCTTGATTTGCTCATTCAGGTAAGAACATTTTACAATTTCATGTTTTCTACATTTATATATAATTGCGTTGTGAATATTAAACGCGTAGTGAATGTATTTTGATTATGCTAAAGATAATGACTTGTTGCATGGCTGTGTCGGAGAAAGCCAAAGGCGTAAATCGCCTGGTGGGAGAAAGTTGAAACCTAAATTCTATCTGTGTGCATATATTTAACCTATTAACCTATAAAAAGTTTATGGTGATTAAAAAATGTTTTTGATTATGGTAACAGTTTAAAAAAAAAGGATAATGCGGCCAATCCGCAGTATCAAAACAAAGGCGATGCTAATGGTAGATGTACAGTCACGCCCTGCATAATATACGATTTGCAATTCATAAATATCACACTTGAATCCTGCAATCCTTTTTTGTATGAAACAAACTTGCATCTACCAGATTAGAGTGCGTATGTCCCGCTAATATTTTATAAGAAAGATGCATAGTTTTCTGTTCAAGGCACGATTTAGGGTAGTGCTTTCAAAACATTTTTTTTTGTGTGGCCCTTCACGACAAAGGGGGCTTGGGGTTAACATCAGAATTTATTTTCCTACGTATTTCAAAATACCTACGATAATATACGTGTCTCCTTAATTTATATAAGATGTATGTTAGAGACATCCTAGTAATACTTAATTAAATGGAAACTCTTATTAATGAGCCATACAGTCTCAAGCATATATGACAAATATCACAGGTCCATTTAAACATCACAAACTAGTCAGTCACTCCCAGCCAGACCCCTTTTCCCCTGAGATTCCATCAACATTTAGTTCACAATTTGATTGAAGGACCATACGGTAGGCACAACGTTTTGTAAGCACTACAGTAAATGCTGCCATAAATGTAACTTTCATGAAATGAATTTAAAGTAAAAGAAAATTCACAAGTTGATCTAACACAAAAGACTCAATGGTGTCAACGTTTATCTATTGAATACGATATTTAACTTAAATAAGAAACTTTGATTTATACTATCTTCCATCGAAGTTTGTCATTTTACTTAAGTAAATGTATATAAATATTTATTATATATATATATATATATATATATATATATATATATATATATATATATATATTATATTATATTTCTACAATATAAATGTCATTTGAGAGGCCACCACAGTGTATGTATAAATAAGGCCCGGCCGGGCAGGATATGGCATTATAAGAAAATACTCGAATGTAATAGCAGCGCTTTAGAAACACACAGGCAATCCGTAGACGAGATCATACGAATGCAGGTACAGAAAAATAACTTTATCTTATAATTGGTCAGTTATAGATCATTTGATACAAAACAGGATATCCTTATTTTCTTATGGGTATGTGAACTGATATGAATGCCTTCATTATATATATTATTACATATGTTATTATGGAGCTATGTTTGGGATATATATATATATATATATATATATATATATATATATATATATATATATATATTATCACTTTACATATAAATATGAGCTCCTTCGAAAAACCATCTGATTGGATTACTTGAGCTAAATATACCAATGCGCGGCGGCACAAAATATTCACAAAATTTTGAATATGCGTATGTTGAGCCAAGTGAGCTACAAACCAAATTTGGTGGAGCCACCTACATTTTTTTTACAGATTTTATTGGCGCTTTTAGGGGTTTTTGGCCCTTTGAAAATTGTATCGTTTTGTCCGACTTTTGGCTAATAATACGAACACCTTTCTCAGTTACCATGCAAAAATAAAGAGAATCGTCCATCTTTTTCTAGAACTGTCGCAGACACATTGGTCAATGGAATGAATTATCGCATTTTTACTGTGATTTGAGACATAAATAATAGCTTTTATCAGCAACAGATTTGCTGATTCACCCTAAAGTTTGCACATGTATACTTTCAATAAAATTTGGTGGCACCATCAACATTTTTATGACATTATTTTTTTGTCTATTTTTGATAATTGTTCCTCTTGTGAATCCTATATATAATAGTCATGACTGCCATTGGATTGGTTAACAAGGTTCAAACTTAACGAAGAACATCTTTAAAAAAAAAGAACATCTTTACGAATTTGGTGTCAGAAGGTAAAAGCTTAAAGTCACAGCTGAAACATTTTCCAATTTTGGTTTTTAGATAATACACTTATGTTTGGTTAATTAATTGTTTTCAAGTTCACATATATATTACCAATCACTAACAGAAGAAACATCGATTCAGGGTCATCCATCTGTTTTCTGGCTGTTTTTGTCAGCTTTTCGCAGCAATGGCTCTAGATTCTCACGACAACGAACACGTGTACGAAAGGTCAAGTGTATTGCAAACCAAGCTTGGTGGCGCCACCTACATTTTAAAAGATTTTCTTTCAGTATTCTTTGTGTATTTTTATTTCAATTGTGCTTGTTTAAGTGATGTGGCCTATTATGCGGTTATGGTGTAAATCACTAAAAAAAGTTAAAAGTATGTGCACCATCCCCACATATACCCATATTGTACAGCAAAATTTAAAGGATATCTGATAAAATGATTATTCAGAACTGTCGCAATCACATTGGTCAGGTGGTGTGGATTTGTTCTCATACCTGTAAATTGAGACATAAAAAAAGATTTTCCCAACAAAGACTTAAGATTAGCACTACAGATTGAACATATGTTCATTTTGATCAAATAATTCCTTGGACCCTTGTAAGTGTACATATGTGTGTGTGCGTGCGTGTGTGTGTTTGCTGGTATGATTGGGGTTTATAAATGATAAATACTGATTTAAGTGTCAGTTAGCCTTGTAACCCTTGCATTTTCTTTTTTAAATGATATCACATTTTCCACAGTGAAATCTTGCCCAACACTGATGTTGCCAGCTGCAGCGTTTCCAATGTAGTTGACTGGCTGTGTGAAATCGGACCGAAGAATCACCATGGACCTTTCTCTAGTGAGTTCAAACGCTATATATATTTCTATTCTTTCAGGTGCTGTGATACTTCAGAGAAACACAATGGCGGAACGTACCCATCCATTTCATTGTCGAATCTGTGCTGTTCCAAAATTCACATTTTCAACCTACAACGAGCATTTACTGTATCATCAGTTTGAAAAAAAAATTAAAGTGTAATGTCCCAGGCTGCAATAATTTCTTTGAAAAGGTTGAAAATCTAAAAAAGCATGATAAGAGAAATCACATGACAAAGTATTTTGTAAGGGGGGCTGATCATGCAAACGTTGGTCATGCAGGAGGGACCAGTTATGACAGATCATATGATAGTGACCATAATGATCACATTGATAATGATGAGATAACTTTTCGAGTGGCCCTGATTCTCCCCAAGAATGTACCCATGAAGAATTCACAAAACATTATGCAATATTTGTGCTCAATATGAAAGAAAAACATTTACTACCAAAAATAGGGCAGGATACCATGGTCGCAGAATCAAAATTCCTCGTTGATTATACTGCAAGAAGTTATCGGGAGATGGTGGCCAAGGGCCTAGCAGAACTTAATGTAGATCATGTTGAATCTCCAACACCTTCATCGTAGCTGTCTGCAGATAATATATTTCAAGATGCCATCGTCCAGGTTGACACAAAATACAAACTAAAATCATATATTCGCAAACATTTTCCATATGTTGCTCCCCAGGCATATATATTATCAGATACTGACAAAACAATATTTCATTATGTACCAGTCACAGATATGCTGCAGGCACTGCTTTGTAATCCTGATGTCCATGACCAGGCATTTAGTAACTCCCATTCAGCTCACCATTCCAATGCACTTTATGATTTCTGTGATGATGAATTTTACAATAATTTTAATGAATTCCCAGACTCAACAATTCGTCTGATATTCTATGTTGATGAATTTGAGTTATGCAATCCCCTTCGGGTAGAAAGAGGCAAATATAAATTGACTGCAGTGTATTACACAATAAGATATTATTCAAAACGATACAGAAATCGTTCTTCTTCTATATATTTATGCTTACTGGTCAGACAAGTTGCATGATCCGGCATACCAAAAGCTATTTCAACCATTGTTAGCTGACCTTCAATCCCTACAAAATGGTTATGAAATGTATGAAATGGAGATAAATGGTAAAAAACAAAGGATGTATGCAGTGGTTAACTTTCTTTGCGGGGATAACTTGTCTTCCCATGCCATAGGCGGATTTCAGACACATTGTCATTCAGGCCGTATTTGCAGATTTTGTTCAATAGATTATTCTCAGTTCAGAAAAACCTAAAGTGCTACAAAACTAAAAGAAAGAAATTACAATGTTTATTTATATCAACTGGAGTCAGCTTAAGAAAACACCACAGAAGGAAACATATATGGTGTGAAGCATTAATGTTCTCTATCCGACCTGAATTACTTCAAAGTGCCATAAGCCTTCCCTCCAGACGTAATGCACGACTGTTATCCCAGGTACCGTGTTACTTGTACTTGGACAGCTTTCCATTGAATATCTTTCCCACTGAAGCTCTCATTCACGTAAAACTACCTTCAAGTGACAAGCCAAATTCATTTTCCGAAAAGTTGTTCAAAGGAAGTAGTATAATAGTTGGGAGTGCAAAGCAAAAGCTAGAGCTGTTCTTTATTTTGCCACAAATTGTTGATATTGATGCAGTTTGCACCTCTGTAGCCTGGGATGTTTATTTAACCTTGAGACAATGCATGGATTACATCCTGAGCCCTGTTATTGAGACGGACACCCTGCCTCATTTAGCAAATTTAATCAAATCATTCCTTCACAAATTCAAGGAAGCATTTGGAGCTTAACACATAACCCCAAAGTATCATTTCATGCTTCATTACCCGTCACTTATTTTGAGGTTTGGACCATTAAGAAACGTTTGGTGTGTGCATTTTGAGGCCAAGCACCAGTATTTTAAGAAACTAATAGGCAGCACGATGAACTTCATCAATGTTACCTCTACCTTAGCTGAAAGACATCATATGAGATTAACTCATGCGCTTGCATCAAGTCAGTACTTAAAAATGATTTCTACCCAGAGGCAGTGTGTAGAAACATAAAATCAGATAAACTTCCTCTGAACCTGAAACAGGCATTTCAATTAAAGACAGGGCAGCGGCTAGATAAAAGAGATTTGCAAATAGTTTCTTCTGCCAAAATCAATGGTTTAATGTACAGTACCAATCCAAATGTTTGTTACGTTCTTGATACACTTCTGGTTGATGAGAACACTGCATTTTTTCCAGCTGTAATATATTATATATGTTGATACAGTGTCGTATCTGTGTGGGAGACTTTACTTTACAGAAATATTAAGAGAGCAGTTGAAAGTGAAACTGCACCCTGATTGGTTTGTTGTCATGCCACATGACCTCACTGACTGTCATAAACATCGTACATACACAAAGAATGACAAAACATTTGCGTATACGGTGTTTCACGTTAATCGATTCCTGTCGGGACTGTAAATATTTCAAATTGTCACAACATGCTGAAAGTTGGTAACCGTTATTTTAAATTTAATAGCTAAAATTGACAAATCACTGTAAAATAAATTCTGGTCATGACATTTTCACATTTTCTCTAACGTAGACAATGAATTGGATGGGGAAACGTTGCTTTGCCTCACAGAAAGGATCAATGAGAAGTTGGTACCAACTATGAAGTACCAAGTTAAGCTTCTCAATGGACTTGAGAGGTTGAAACAGCAAACTTCAGCTAACCAGCCCAACCAGACTTCCTGATCAGAGTCAGCAATAGTTGAAGTACCAGAGCTTCCAACAAGTCCAAGACCAGGGACCAGTCAAGAGTCAGAAGTTCCTCGGAGTCCCAGCAAAACACCCAGCAAATTACCAGGCATTCTGGGGAGTCCAGGACAAGCAGGGGCCAGTGGCTCGGCGGAGACTAACCCTAGTCCAAGAACGACGACATCACCATCTTATGGATCTGATGATTTATCTTTATACAGTAGTAAGTATATCACATTCCATGTAAACACCTGTCAAGACCTTCTTAGAATAATTGATGTATAAAGGAAAATTAACAAAGTATTCAAATGGTGTCTCTTGTCTAAACACCCTAATCAAACTCCTGTATGTACAGGCTTCCCGAATTTCCTCCAAGTACCAATATGATCCTAATGACAATGAAAAGCCGGCAAGACTACCTACCAGGGAGGGAGTCACAACCGGAGGGAAGTGATTAATGCTATAACAACAGACCTTCAACAAAGAGACAAATTGTAAGTGATGCATAAAATGGTACAGTTCTATACTCATTATTTCACGCCAATTAGATGATAAGGGAGCAGAAATTCTTGTATTTTTTTAAAAGCTGTAAAGCTTGTATATATATATATATATATATATATATATATATATACATATATATATAGATGTATGAATAGCCATGCTGGTTCATTGTTTTATAGATGGAAAGGGTATACACAGAAAAGTGGAGAGAGAGAGAGAGAGAGAGAGTGTGTGTGTGGGTATGAGAGAGAGTGGGGGGGGGGGGGGTAACAAGAATAGGAAAGTTTTAATATGAAGTCAAAATTTAAAATTAAAAATGTGTAAGGTTATATTTACGATATATAAAACTGGTAAGGTTGTCATTATGTGAAAATTTACAAGAAGCCATATATACTTATTACATATAACTTATTATTTCAGGAGGCTGTCCAGGACAGGGTGTCAGAATATTGTAGGCGCGTTGTTCAAGGAATATCCCCATGTTGGAGATCCCCTAAGTATATGACATCTGTTCTTTCACTGTCAGTCATGAACGCTCAAATTTTTATTTATAACATTCCCTTACATGTGGCCACATAATAAGACTCTTGACACTGTTACATTTCCTGGAAAGCACAAAAATTAATATTTTCTTTCAGATGCTTCAGCTTCAGTATATATTTCTACTTGATGATGTATAAATGTCGGTGCTTCAACTTTGCTGATTTTAATATAATTTGTTCATTCAACAGAGAGGAGTCCCTCAGGAGGAAAATGAAGACCATTCTCTCCCCCTGACTAACAGGGATGACCTGTAGATACTAAAAGAAAAGTTTGGGCGCCCAGGGGTCAGTGGGAGAAAAAGAAAAAACCAAGAACAGGATACAGGGATAGCTGTCCTCAAGAAAAGGCCAAGAACAACGCCCTGTGAGGTACATAAGAAACTAAATTTTATTTTTTACTATAAACTGGTTTAATATATTTGTCTCATTATTGTTATAATTACATTTACCCTAATCTTCGTCACAAACTGGTTTAAATAAATTAAATTTGTAAAGATATATTAACATAACAAATACGAAACTTGACAGAATAATTTTAGATGGCATCATAGCTTGTTGTGATATAATCATAAGTAGTATTTTATTATCTTTATTTTTATTCTTATTATTATTATTATTATTATTACCATTATTATCATTATTTTCAAACCTAGTGTTGAAGATTCTGCTGAAGACCCTGTCAGCATTAGGAAGCATGTGTTGGCCATCCAAACAGAAGCCAGGAAGGCAACACCGGCCACGTTTCTTGCTGAGAAAGATGAGAAAAACAGCGCCATACAGGGAAAACAGGATCTACAGCCCTGATGTGACGATTCAAGAAATTCTTGAGGAATTCCCAGCCCTAAGGATAGGAAGCATTGTAAGTATCAAGAACACATACCATGAATCCTACACTTTGGCTTCACCACGTATAGTTTACAAAAACAGACGCATTCAAATAGTTGAAAGCACATATATATTAAACAAGGAACAGAGTAAATAAATCTAACCTAGCTGACATGTGGATAAACTTTTGTTAAAGCCTGTTTTTACCTGTCATATTATGTTATACTATGTACGCATATATATATATATGTTTGTATGTATTTGTTGGATACCTCAGTTTTTAGAGCAATTAATTAGAGAATCCAGTATTATACGTTGCCTTTTAGTATACAATATACATTGTAGCACACACACATTACGTAACTATAATGTTTCTTCTTTCTACATCCAGGTATCAGAATAAGTGCACATGCAGCACAGCATGGACACTAAAAAGAAGTTTAAAAAAAAGAGTCAGCTCCCTGGTAGTTATAGCCAAATTCAGGAAGAATAGATGTAAACGGTTCGGCCGTTACAATGAGGAATACCTGGCGGGTCTGGACAATACTCTTGACTAGGATCAGAGAACTGGTGAGATCTTATGTTTTAAGTATTGCTAACCATGCAAATAATTATTAAGAACGTTTTTACTTAAATAGTTCACTTTATACAGGGTTTGCATTAATTTCATATAATCTATATGTTGCTCTCCCTTGAGGATGTTTGTGTGTATACTCACAGTGGTGCATTGTATATTCCTGTTATAAAGCTTTTTTTTCTGGTCAATCTAAATTAATGGACTGTCTTTACAGAGGTTTGCATTTTTATTCATGGTATATATATGTTGCTATCCCTGTCGCATATATACTTGTAAACTTACAGTTATATATTGTGCTTTCCTGTTTCATAACCTCGGATAAAAATTAACTCATGTTGTCTTTTCCAGAGTGTGCTATGCTGTTTGCATACAGGATGCTGCCCTCAGTATTGAGGGCGGGGGGGGGGGGGGGGAATGAAGGCTACATCGTAGTTGATTCCCAAGAGGTAGGAGTCATGTAGCATTTTCAGCTACAGTTCAGTAAATAAGGTAAAATAATTATGTTAACAGAATTATTATTAAGTGGATATGAAGGCTGTATATGAATAGGACATTTAAAGAGTCATTAAAAAAAGGATATGTTAGCTGTATATGAATGGGACTTTTAAAGTGTTATTATATAATGGATATGTTGGCTGTATATGAATGGGACATATAAAGAGTTTTTATATAATGGATATGTTGGCTGTATATGAATGGGACATTCAAAGAGTCATTAATTAATGGATATGTTGGTTGTACATATTAATTGGACATACATATAATCTTTCATTTTTTTTCTCGGCATTTAAAATTTAGTGCTGATGAAGAATTAATACTTGTGCTTAAGTTTAGTTCAATGTCAGTGTTAAAAAAATTAATAGACAAAATTATAATAATCATATGTTGAATGTTTTTTTTCTTAGTTGTAGAATATCAAGAGCCCTGCCCCCGTCGTTGTCCGGGAAGCTGACAAATACAAAATAGTGATAGAGAAGCAGTCTCTCCTAAGAGATAACATCTCCAGATTTAGCCAGGTCTTGTTCGACAGTTTTTGGGTATTCGCCTTAGAATACCAAAGCCATTCAAAAAGACTCTCCTACTGATGGAGAAACACTTGGTTAGAAACCCATGCAAAGTCCCAACAGGGGTTAACTCTTTGGCAAACAAACTTAATATTCAGTGATTTTCTTACGTATATAATTTGATTATATATATATATATATATATATATATATATATATATATATATGTATATCATAATAACATCTTGATGTCCTGTTAATTCTGACAAATTTCAACCAATAAATTTGTTTTAAATGGGTCTGTTTTTCTGGGGTTTTTTTAAGTCAAGAACCTAAAAATCCCTATATATTGAATCCTTTGCATAGGGTTTCCCATTAAAAAGAAACCTTTCATAAGGGTTTATTTAGATGGACCCAAAGGGTTTATTGGAGGCAAAAAGTTTTTTTTTTAAGTTTTTTTTTTTTAAAAAACCTTAAGGGTTTCTGTATAGGGACACCCAAAAACCCCTTTTTAAACCCTTAATAAACCCTTTACTTCTAACAGTGCAGGGTCCTAACAAACAACACAAGGTTCCAGGAAACACATGATACCACAGCTGCAAATGTGGTAGTATCAATATAATTTGGCAGAAAAAGGAAAAGATGTCAATGTAAATATGCACCGATAAAAAAGCACAGCATATGTTCTTTCAGAGAATTTAATAACATGAAAATTTTGAAAAATATATTTCTGTTTTTAGATCGTTCAGATATAATAACTGGAGGTATGGTGATAGAAGCACGGCTATCTTTTAATAGTTAGTTGAAATATGAAGAGAACATATTTTTCCTTTACTGAATGCCCGGAGTAATATTATACCTGAAGTATATTAAAACAAGACTAACAACGGGACTCAACAGCAGTACTGGTCTGCTGATAAAGAATTTGATTTTCCTTTGGTGTGTGTGGTAATTTTTTTAATCCGTCACAGTAAAGCGGTAAATAGCGTTACTCGAGTCGAGGCATCAGGTTTATTCATCATTTAACACTGTCCTTTCAATACATGATTTTTCTTGCTTTTTTCAGGGGCGTAACCAGGACTTAGAGATGGGTGATTCCGATTGGTGTCACTTGGTATATATATATATATATATATATATATATATATATATATATATATATATATAGTCCCGTTAACATTAGGCTTGTCCCCATAGGACAAGTTAGTTAATTTCATCATTATGGGTCAAAATGTTTTGTATTCAGGGTGCAAAATAATCGATTCCAATGTTTTCTTCTTCTTTCATTTTGCTCCTGCCATTTCTCTAATATGGCTGATTTCAAAATATGACTTTTGATCACAATAGCACCTGCTAATTATTTTCGCTCTTGAACTAATTCCCAAGGTCAGACACTCATTTGCCGACTCATTTTTGTCACCCTTCAAGGCAAAGGTTGTGTTCTCTAGAAAGCAATAAGCTTTTCTATGACAATGAAGTGTTTCTTTTTTTTTCTTGAATTAAAAAATATTTTCCTTTTTCTCTTTCAGCATATTATATTTAAAAGAAATGTTCTTCCTTCTGACTGAATGTATTGTATTATTCTGGTACTTAGCGGTAACCACAAACAACCTCATTTCAATAGCACTATTCATTCACATGAGAAAATAATGACTTTTACAAAAGTACATTTTCTTGCAAAACAAAATACTAACAACTACCACCTTGCTGTCAGTTTCCGATCCAAGGTACCCCGTTAGCAGTACACCGTTCTTTCTAAAAGTTTGTTTTATAAATTATTTCAAAGGGAAGGTTATTTAATAGTATAATTAATCGAGGTCAGATTATATGCGCCAATTACTGCAAATGGGTGAACAGACACTTTGGGTTCATTAAATGATCAACATTACTTCATTTTCCTTTAAGGTAGTATCTCACCGGGCTGCGACAGCTTACGACTGGTTGGAGACAGGAAAATTGCAAGAAAATACGTGAATTAGCGACAATTTTCACTTGCAATCACACTGCATCATACTTACAACAAGTCTGCGAACATCGTACGAGTGTGTGGCCGAAAATTCGGCTGGAGTTCGTACATCCGTCGTGCGAATGTCGTGCGATGTTCATAAGACAATCGCATGACATTTGTGAAATATTCGCACGACAATGCGCGACAATCCTCTCAAAAGTACTCGCACTTTACTGACTCACGTTGGCTGACTTAAGAATAGTTCAAGACAATTTGAGATAGAGGCTTTAGCTCAAGAGCTTACAACGGATCTGTTCAGCGGTTTAGAACTACATTTTCCTCAGCTATTACATATTACGAAACAAATAATTTAACTCTTCATCGGCTCAAGTAACTAATACGCCTTTCGAATTAATTGCTGCCTTAGCACCCGAAAAACACAGGTTAATATGTATACATATTAGTCCTATCAAAATACATTTCGAAAGGATTTTGCTTGTAATGTCACCTAATATGTTTCTTTATTATCCGGCTCCAACCTGTCATAAGAGTCTTTAACTTTATTTAGAACAACACAATCATAATCTCAATACATCTTATTGTCTCAACTCTGAAAACGAAGAACTGGAGGCCGGCCCGGTGAATTTCCTCATAGAACAATACCGTGTTTTTAGTATTTAGAGGTTAATGACATTGTATGTAAACATGGTAGATAGCTAGATATGGACACACATGGAAAATCTTATCAAAGCAAGATATTTGAATTTATTTAAATATTTGTTTGTTTATTGCTATGAAATGTAACTGTTTGTAGACTTTAATGAAAAGAAAGAGGTATGTAGGGTATGAAAAGGAAGTAGATAACTCATAGAATTGACAATTTTTTTTTGCCCGCCTGTGTTGCCCTTCATTTTTTTAGTTTAATTTTAGCTGGTCTTCCATTTACCAAAGTTTTACCGGCCATGTTTAAATTTCGCCGACCGCTGCATAACCCACACCTACCGAGCTTGCGCATTACAAAATTTTACCGTAATTTTTCCGCTTCTGCTTTCATCTATAGTCGGCATGAATGATGAAATAAGAAAATGTAAGGACAAACTATGTTTTCCGTTCCGGAAGATTTTGTTTTTCATTCCTGATTCATTCCTTGATTAACAACCTATATTAAGATTGCACTAATGACTAATAAAATGTTTTTTTTTAATCCGTGGAAGAAAATATCGGCGTCGGAAATTCTTTGCCTATATCAACGGTCAACAAAATCGGACGACGTAATCGGCTTCGGCACATGTGAACGGGGGAAAGACGTTTGTCGGAAACATTGGTCATTATGCTCTCGTCGTTTCACTCATGAGATCCAAAAATGGTGGCTGTGCAGCTTAATAGCTGCGTAATGTGCGATCATGACAAATTGAAAAGATTGGGGATATTTGCACCTTGCCAATATGAAATCTCTTTAATGATCGACTTCATGTCCTGATTCATTTCCTAATTTAAGTCGATAAACGGCTCATGACAACCATCGGTGTATTTTTTTTTGTCGGCCGATTATTAAGTCTCGCCGGGCGGTGAGTGCCTGCACACCTACCGATTTTCCCTGCAGATCACTAGATGTCTCTGGTCATTTTGGTCAATTCTTATCTCGTTCTCCAGGATTTTTCATGACGTCAAAAAAAGATAAATGGAGAGTTATGTTGTAAATCGGCCGATGTTTTTTTTGGTTCCTTTATCATATCTACCTTAGTTTTTGGACGGATAAAACTCGGCCGGAAATTCCTTGACATTTTCAAAAAAATCAGAAAGAAAAAGTTGGTAGATGGGAGGACGGCTTAAGTGTTCCTTCATCGCACCAGCTTGTATTTCTGCTACATTTACCTGGTAAAATTGTCATTATAATAGCCCTAGATACACTGAGCTAAATGTTGCTCATTGGCATTCAGTTTTGTCACAGACAGTATTTTTTGTTTGAACCCTCATTGCTATAATGTTAAAATTAAGAAAATAATACCCCATAACAATCTGAGCTAAGTTTCGGGACATCAGCAAATATTTGAAGCATACGTTATCGTAAATTTTCAAAAGACAAAAAACTGCTGCCGAACAGATTAGCTTAAAGTCAGAAAATAAAGTCATTGGTTGTGAGCTTAGTTACTTCCGCAGTAAGGTATGCTACAGGGTCTTAATTTGTCTTTGGTAAAATGAACACTTCTCTATATATTAACTTGTTCTGTAATTAAAGGAGACAACATCAATTCATTCGGATGGTCGAAATTTTATACCCTGTCTTTTCTAACTAAGGTTATATGTGTATGAGATGTCTGTCTTTTTAACAAAGATTCTTTTTGAGGCAATGAGTGATACAAATACAATCTTTGACAAGAAAAATTCTATAAGTAATAAATAAATTTTCCAACTGCCCTGCTTTCCCTGTACAGTTATTTAATGTGTAGCATTGTCTGTCTGTTTTTTTTATGGAGACAGACGAGAGATGCCTTTCTAACCCAGCATTGTTGTGTTTCAGCGCAGCGTTTCACACAATTGATCATTCTGTTTTGATTAAAAGGCTAGAATTTACCTTAAGTATATATGACACTGCACTTTCATGGTTTTCTTCGTAACTCACCACCCAAGCGGTAATGTTCGACGATAGAAAATCAGACCCATGTACTTTGGTGTACGGAGTTCCCCAGGGATCCATGTGAAGACCTGTATTGTTCACTTTATATTCAAAACCCCTATCTCACATATGCATGATTGTTGTTTCCAGAGGTATGCTATTGCCACTGAATTGACAAAAAGTAGTCAATCGGGTGAATTTAACTTTGTCCAATTTAGCATACAGAGTTGTATTGATCGACTGGCAACAAACATAAATTGAATACCGACAAGACTGAGGTTATGCCTGTCGGATAAGCCCAGTCTTAGATGATTGACAGCAAGCGTTGGTGGCACCACTGTTACTTTTCAAACTTCCGCGAAGTACCTTGATTGATAGGATTTTTTCTAATGCATGATTATATAAGTAGCAATTGTCGGACCTTCCTCGAGCTCCTCCGTATAGCTTACATCCAGCGTTTCCTCTCACCTGAGCCTGCTGTATGCACAATTGCGCCACAGAAGTACCTGGCGTGGATAACTATGATTCCGTTATTGCTGGGTAACCTGCAGTGCAAATCTAGCGGCGAAAGATTATTCAGAAAATGCTGCGCGTCTCATTCTTAAGAATCGTATGACTTAACCATGCCACGCCGCTGCTTGAACAGGTGATTTGTCTTACCGTCAAGGATTACTTACAATAAAAAATTGCTGTTTTGTTTACCGGTATTTTGATGGCTCACTTAAATCATATTTGTCTGAAAATTAAATACCTCTCGTTCTTTCCGTAAGCTTCGTTTGGCCGGCGGAAATCTTCTTAAAGTACCAAAGAGTCAAATGCAAGACGGTGACTGTTCCTTCCGTCTCATACGCCACTAAGTCTGGAATTTGCTTCCTATTACACTAAGAAAATCTTAGACTCTTGCATCATTTAACACCAATTTAAAAACCCTCTTTCGGCAAGTCTTTTTTCATTAATATGTATCATTGTTTTTGGTTATTTGGTAAGAATCGAAAGACGCGTGAGAAGGTGAGAAAGAAAGCGGGTTTAATGAGAGGCACCGGGAGAAATTGAATTAACTATCAGAGAATTTGCGCTGTAAAAAATCTATCTATCTCTGCTGTGTTGCAAGATTTTGCTCTAAAGTAAATATTTATACATATTGGCATACCATTTTAGCTCTAAATTTTAAACTGACCTTACAAAATGACCAAGCCCCTTTAGAAAAATTGACACCAAATTTATTGCAAATGTTAAGGACAAAAAACGTTTGATGTCCACTTTTTACAAAGAATAAATATTCTGTTACATATGCTCCCACACTACTAGTTCCTTAAATACTTACTCTTTGAGGAGCTTAAACGTCTGCCAAAAGTTACTGCCTCGGGACCAACCTCTCCTGAAATCGTAATTCAATTTTTAAGGGTTAATTTGTGCATGGTGGACAAAATTGGACAGAATTTATTTATAGATTTATTGTTCATGTTATTTCCATATCATGGGCAAGAGAAAAACAGGTACTTCCAACTTATATTAATATTGTGCATTACTGTGTTTGCTTTACATTCGTGTGGCTGAAATTTCGCGACTTCTTCATTTTGAAAGTGTCGCGAGGGCTTCATTTTCGTGATTCCCCAAAAATCTATAAAATTTTAGTACATCAGTATTTTAATGTCTTGTAAGATAAGAATATAACCAACAATGCCTCATTTATTTCTCTTACAGTCTTTTAATAAGATATATGTAACGGTCAATTTATCCTGGTTGATTGTCGCATGATTGACAACGATTTATGGGTGTGTGCATTGACCAGTTCCGACACAACGCACAGATTTAGTTGCTGATTCACGAACCAAGGTTTCAGGGGTGTCTCGATTGTACAGATACATCAATTGCTCTTATTTATCTTCGATGCTGGGTTGTCTTTATCCCGAGGATATCATATTCGCGATTATTTCCCATTTGCGAATATCGTAATATTAAAACCCTCGCGAACAAAAAAGGTACCACAGTATATTGATATTGAATTCTGGTCCCTTTAAAATAGCTTATGAAGTGATTTCTTAAGTATAAAGATCAGGGTCGATAGAGGCTGATCCAGAAAATTTTGTGAATAGGGAGATAAAGAACAAAGAAAAGGAAGATTGATGTAAGGTTCTTGATAAAAGGCCCAAATCTCTTGCGTAAACATGATCTAGTCTTGAAATGTTAGTAAAAATCTAATTAAACCGGATGACCCTGATGTAATAAATGGAAGCTGGAAATGTAACTTGATAGTTTTTGGATTGCTTTAGATTCCGATAATACTCCATGCCAAAGACTTTGCCACCAGGGCGCGCCCTCTCCTACCAGGAGTGCATGAGGACAGGTCATTGGTGGCCGGCAACATCACTTGAATAGCTTTCTACCTCTTATTATGGCTGCCAAAGCTGTATGCTTCCAAGGGACACATTGTGAACTGACCTCGTCTACGATATCAGAATATAAACATCCACTTTATCTTAGGCAAAATTCGAGTGACAATTTAACTGCGCATGATCAATATTGGTTCCATAATCAAAAGCACCGAAGCATGATCGTGAGACCAATCACTTAATTTACGTTAGTTATTTAAGTACGTTTCTGGTTCGGTAGACTCAAGAAGAATTAAAAATACCTACAATAATCAGGCAGGCTTTGAATAGCCCCGACGAGTGTATATTGAATCCTAATTAAATACTCTCAGCGAACAAAACACAAATAAAACCATCAGGAGATCATCGTCAATATCTAAAAAGATAAATTTGTTTTCTTATCATGAGAGTCGGGTAAAATACAATATCATATAAACCATCGCCCTGAATTAGATAAAAAAGACTAAATAACAACCTTCTGCACTTTAATATAAGGACTATCCAGGCGCTTAGGTCATTCAAGGTCCTCGACAGAATCAGGTGGTATGCCACTCTTAACAAGATGAATTAGAGAAGATTTGCCTACATCAGAGAATACGAAAATAGGCCAACTCTATCTCCAGTTAAAAAGGAAAATGCGCGCTGTCACACAAACAGTACAAACTTATATACATGTGCGAAATTCTTTCATAATGCTACATAAAACACTATATACAGCAAACCGTCGCATTATATTTGAAGCTAAATGTAAGTGTTCGTTAAAGTAGAAACCATGAGTAAATTAGCATTAAATAAACTTGACCATCTAATTCTCATTTAAATATTCTTATAAAAAGAGGATTTGTATTTGAATCGGACTCTAGCTGGGACTCGGGCTCAATTGGCTCTGACTCAAAGAAGGAAGACTTGGACTTTAACCTGAAGGACTGGGACACGGACTCGGTCTTGCGTGGCCTAGAACAAACAAACAATATTGATTATTTCACACATTTTAAGCATGGATTTTCAATTTTGGATCTTTGTGCTTCAGTATTTATGGGTATCTATCACTGGTATTATTTTGGATTTTGGATTATTGTTGTCAATATAATTTAATTCATTTGTTCAAACAATAATGAGTTTTAGAAGAGTCTATTAGCTATTATCCTCGGCTGACTAATCTGAGGTTTTTAATTATTTAGTACCGTGATCTCAGTCAAACAATAATGTTTCTTATTATCACTGATTTTACTTAAGGAACTTTTAATGGATTTCAATTTCAATTCAATTTCATTTTAATGTCATATTTATACCAAAGTAATTATTCCAAACGGTTTTTGATTGATTTCATGCAGAATTCTATAACGTTGAATCTGTCAAGTACGTTGGTTGCTTGTCAAAATAGGTGATCCATTAGTAATTCTGCTTTCGGGCAAAATGAAGCTCGACTTCAACAAAAACGTATACTACAATCAAGCATAGCACGAAAAATAACAAGCAGTATGTGGTATCCTGTCCGAGTGATTTCCAAAACTGACCTTTGGGAATAATATAAGTTTGGAGGTGACAGATTTACACCTGATATTTATATTTCATTTTGAAATGAATTTCAAGGTCGGACACATCACAATCGTTTCCCAATTATCACTCATTTGCAGAATTGCAGACGAGAGGCTTAATTTTAACATTCAACGATTAGAAACATCTACTGGAAATCAGAATCAATGAAAAAATGTGTCATTATTGCAAGCACAAAAAACCCGGAAAATATTTGTGTGGAATACATGGTTTATTTACTTAAGATCTCATTACAATAAGAGAAAAAATGTCCCGGGAATGGACTTTTCTGAATCTAAAACTTGCTGCACAGGAAAATAAAATAATGAAAATTAATTTGGACAGAATGCATTTTTATTTTAGTATTGGACTCGCAAATATGTGATGTTTGATATCAAAGAAAAGCCTCCTGTAACAACACCTTGCTACGTTCCTGATTTGAGTGTTAGTAATCTTTTTTTTTTAAAGTCCGGAGCCAACGTATGTGAAAAAAAAATGTACATCAAAGTCGCCTTCTGCAAATGCCATGCATTTTACTGTCCCAGTGACGTGCATAAGCCTAAGTGATTAACCACGTGATCTATGTAAGAGCCATGTATTTATTGAAAAACTCTTATTCTTATTTTTTTTTACACATAAACAAACCAAAGGGAATGGGATTATTTTCCAAATCAAGAACCGTTTTGTAATGCCTTGGTAGTGTGCATCGGGTGATGTGTCATCACATCACTCGACAATTAAATTAGCTAGAAAATGGGCATACTATGTGGTCACCTTACTTTTACAACATTACTGATCCAGCAGTATTACGAGCTTGCGCCGTCTGAGTGAGAGTTCGATGTTTCCTATGCCTGGTATTGGTGGCAAAAGTGTTGCACGTATATCACTCAGGGCTGGGCAGTTTAAATGGTGGTGGGTTAATTTTCATACAAGCTTTGATATTGTTTTATGTGTTTGTTCAGATGTGCATTCAGTAGGACTTGATGCGCCAATTTATTTCTCAATATTCTCGTGATATACTGACGCAGTTCGTGTTGTGCAAATCCTGTTGGGTTCACACACAATCAGCAACGCTTCCGAAACACGAATATGTAATGCAAACTTTGTGTACTCTTGAGGGATATAAGCTATTTCACGGCATTGAAGTTGTTTTATCTTGAATAAAAAAAATATGTTATCCAAATATCTAATAACAAATCGTCACTGTCCCTGACTCTGCTTCATCTCTTTCTACATTCTGTTACAAATATATTCTTCATTCTTGCTTAATGTATTATTCTCGTACGTAGAGGTAAATACGTATCTCATTTCTGTTGTATGTGCTTTCATAAGACTTTACATTCACAAGGCCAAATAGAGACTTTTTTGCCCACATAAAAAAATAACAACTGCCACCAGTTCATTGCATCCCACTAACAATACAACATTCTTTCTTAAAATTTGTGTAAAGTCTGGATCGGGGAATAATCTCAAATGGAAGGTTATTGTATATTACAATAAACATGTTCATATTGAGCTGAATACTGTTAATCGAGGTACATACTCTAAGGGTTCTTTACAGGTTCAACATGAATTTATTTTCCTTTAACTGAAGATTTTCAACTCAATAAACCATAGACTTATCAGTGTAACGGCTAAGACCTGCCTATTACTCAGCTATCGGCAATTACGGAGTTATTAATCTAACTTTCTTATAAGAAACTTCTTTAAACTAAAGGAACCTGATTAATATATCTAAACACCTGCCATATTTAATAAACTTTGCATCGGTTCGAGCAGCTGGTCCCTCTCGAGAATTTATTGATGTCCTAGCACCCGAAAAACACATGTCAACATGTACATATTCCCGTTATCATTATAAATTTTGTAAGGGATTTATTGTCTTTAATTTGTTAAATTAAATTTTATGAAGCATCGGGTTTCATCACTCTCATAGCAGTTTTTGGGTTTATTTACAACAAAACAACAACATATGGTTTGTGTTGTCTAAATAATATCATATTATCTTATATATCTGAAAACAAAGATATGGAGGCCGGCCATTAAGTGAACCTGCATCAGTTTCTCCAGAACAACACAGTCTTTATATAAATTAACAAGTAAGGACAATTGTAAATTAATTAGGCAGCTAGATAAAGAAAAACATGAATAAACGTCTCAAAGCAAGTTTTTTTTAATTTAACTAATGATTTAATGTTTCGTTCATTTAACGATATGAAAATAATTATTAAAGTAGATAACTCCAAAAGTGGCAATGTTCCCCTGCCTGCCTACGCTCCCGAGGCAGCGGAAATCTTGCGCTTCTAAAGAAGCAACTGATTTTCACGCTGCCAGCTTTGACCGTTTATGATATATTTAGACACCAGATGGCGGTTTGTTGTCCACTGAAATGAACGTGCGTACGATGTGACAAGCAGCCAATCAGATGCCAATAAACAAACACTCAACAGGCATCCTGGCACCGCCCATTGCCGCGCTTCAAGCGCCGTTTGATGAGTTTCCGGTCGAATTTAAATTGCTCCCTCTGCATTCTCGCATCATCGACCGATTCGATTATGACATTATGACTGTGTTAGCGTAGCCATGTATCTGTTGTCTGCAGAACTGAAACCAGCCAGCGAGGTGTGCACGCAGCCTTTGTTGTTACGTTTCGTTTGAATTACAGCTCACCGGCCGAGCATCCTATGTGCCCAAGGCCCTAAGCAAACCACGTCAGGGGCAATTCTCTCTGAGCCTGTTTAGACGGTTACGCTGGGGGATGAGCTGTCACTCAAAAAGAAATGAATATGATTGGCTCCGTGTATTCCTCGCTTGGCTTTGTCTTCCAGCACAAAGTTTCATCTGATTGGACAAAAATACAGTGCTCCCCTCTGGTGTTGCAAAGCAGGATACGAGGTCATAACAAACAGCGCCTTACGATATAGGAAGTAGCCCTATAGGTAAAGCGCTGTGTAAAGAGCGTACTGCCTGCCTATATCGCTTTTTTATTTTTTTTTACTTGTAGCTTGAAAGTAAGACTAACTCCCGCCGGCGAGCGCATGTCCCAAACCTACCGATTTAACCTGCCAATAATAAATTTTACATGATCGGTTTCCCTTCTATCTCATCTCCTTCTTTCATAGCTCTTGTCATTAAGAATGATGGCAGAATGAAACATTACGGCAATCGATATTTTCAGATCGGTACTTCATGTAGTATATTTAATTTCTGACTCCTTGAACTGTTAAACAGTCTATATAAGATTTCGATAATGTTGCGATGCAATAGATGGGGGGATGTACCTACAGCTAGAGATAGAGTGGGGGTTTATATTACCGACGACGTCAATCTCAAACGATTTTAATATTTTGTCATCCTGATCTTTCGGAACCGTTCATTTTCGTGGCTTTTTTCGACTGCCTCGTGGACACACAAGCTTAGCATCCATTACAGGACCTAGGGTGATTCTGGTAGCACAGCGTAATAAGCTTAAAAGCGCGGTAGATGTGTTGATGCAAAATATGTTTGATGACTGACACCATGTTCCGATTCAGAAGCTGATGTTCCAAAGTCGACGCCTCACTACTCACAACTATCGCTCTAATATGCCCCTATTTATTTTTCTCGGAAAGATTGTAGCCTCTTCTCTCAAGCTTATTCACCTGTTACACATACGTAGCAAATAGCCTTTTCGATACCCCAGTTACACCATTGTTTATCAGACTATCTGAAATAAATTTTGTTTATCAGCAATTATTTTTATGACTCGCTCTTTGTCGGAGAATATTGTAATCCTACACTGGCAACGAATATGTGAACAAATATGATTATCGGGTTATTGAACAAGTATCTTATTGGTAAAAACAAGAGCCAGCGGTAGAATGAAAGATAAAAAGTTGTTAAAATGGTTAAAAATTCATGATTAATGGGCTTACCTCTGAACCATGACATTCTTTTTGTTTTAATGTACCTTGTGCTACCAAGTGAAAAAGTCAACAAATAACATTTTGCACATTTTTCATTTAAAAATAAAGAAAATAATTAACACTCAAAACAATTGCTTGTATTAGGTTGTATTCATTAGCAGGCCGCATGCTCGGACATAATGGCCTGTGCAGGCGTTTATTTGTGTTGAACAACTTGAAGCTCTAGCAAATTTATAACTAAATGAAGGAATTATACTCTTGATCGATAAATGTTTGATTAAATCTAAGCAAAGTTTCAGAACATCCGCAAATATATGAAGCATCAATCATCCTAAGTTTTACAATAACGATAAACCAAAACAACTGCTCCCGTAAATCACTGGAGGTGAGTTTAGTTCCTTCTGCAGTAAGGTATGCGTTATATATATATATATATATATATATGCCACAGTGTCTTGATTTTTGTGTAAGGTTTAGTTAGCACTACTCTAGAAATTATACTTCTGATGAAATTAAATGAAACAATGTCAAAGCACGGGGTGACAGAATTTTATGTATATTCAGAGGTCACATCCTTAGAGACTTTATCTCATTTTTATATGGTCCGCAAGATATACCGATAATTTTACCTAGATTCTTTAAAACAGTTCCGTAAAATCCTGCGGAATTTTAAAGTATAGGATTTTTGTAACACGGTAATTCTTAATGAGTCGCTTTGGTGTAACAGTAAAATTATATTAAGTTTTATAACGAATCATTTCAATCAAAATTTCATTTATGTAAAAGATGAAATAGAAGGTATCAATATGTTAACTTCTGATAGAATTCAGGAGAGGTTTAACATACTGCCAGAAGAATACTTAGTGTATTTTAATTTGGTAGATGTTTTACCGGTTGCATGGAAAAACCAATAAATGAGGGTCCATTTATGAAGGTAACGGATGAATCACCTGTGAATGTACATTTCTTACTAGTGAAGGGAACATTAGTTTGTTAACAGCTAGAGTTGTGGACCTTTATAAGATATTTGTACAAAATATGTGTCATTACCCTTCATCGGTGAACAAATGGGGTAGAAAATATGATAATATAGATTAGTCAGGTACATTTAGCTTGTCTTTTCATGTTCAAAGAGATACAAGAATTACAGGCACTACAATGTAAAATAAAAACAATGATTTTTCCGTGAAATGAAAAGTTATTTAAATGGAAAATTATAAGCTCTTCTAGATTTAATTATCTCAGTGAAACCGATACTCTAGAATATTTCTTATTTGAATGTAATTTTTTTGTTAACATTACAAACATTGTGGAAAAACATTTGATAACTACATACAGCTTTGTTTGATAGATATTATATTTGGAATACAAAGTGAAGAGGGAATGGTATATTATTTTCTTACTTATTGTATTTTGGTAGGAAAAGGTTTATTTATATAGAGAAGTTTAACAATGAAAAGGTTTGTTTTACTGCTTTTTACAAGAGTTAAAATTCAGAAAAGAAAAGGGAATTATATTTATAAATATGGAAAACAAGAATAATAAGACATACAGGGATATACGTTTGAAAAATTGTTTGAAAAACTGTGATGTCAAATTGCATGTATGTATGGAATTTATATTTATCTATCAATCTTGCTTTCCGTCTGCCTGTCTGTCTGTCCGTCCATCATTCCATCCGCCAACACGAAATAACCAATCATTTACTTATATAAAATAGATTTACTGTCGCAGGGTTGAAAACAGCAAAAACTGTTACAGGTGCTCTTTTTATTATGTGACACGGGCGTAACTCCTGTTGTGGCATTCGTGTCTGGCCGCGTATTATATTCTATGTTTAATCCGTACTGGTTGAACTCTCGTTGTCATGTTTAGCTTGGGTTTTCACGCCTGGTCGTGGGTCACGTGATGAGCCTAGTATGTTGAGATACACAGCGCCTTTTTTTTAAGAGAATTCCTGAAACGCGTGTTGTGCAAGATCTTATAGACTGTTCGAGAAGTGGAAAATTCTCGGCTCGGGGTGTGAAGGTATATAAAGGGGCAGCAGAGCAGATTCCAGCGGACACAGAAGCGTGTGTCAGGACCTTATCCGACGAATGCGGCAATTATAGATTTTCAAAGACTTTCTCCTGGATTTTATGCATTTGGACTTCAGTTTACTTATCGTTGTGATGGTGTTGGTATCTAGGTACTGTGCACATACATTATTTTCTCTGTGATTGTATTGGCTTGTTGCTATACCGTTGTTTTACTGTATAATTGTATTGATTTAGTGTATTGTAATGTTAGGGTTGTTTTAAGAATAAATTATAGTTATTTGTTAACAAAAAACCACTGACTTCTTTATTCATTCCCCTAGACATTTCACGCTGCCTAATGTTACAGAATTTGATTTTTTTTATCTCCATTACAAAATTTGTGTTTATCACGCATAAGTGATCTGTTTATATTAGGTTCCGTAACAATACAAATTGATTTCAATTTCACAAGTGTTGTGCTTTTTTGAAGCATAATCCGTCTGGAGGTAGCCGTTTAAAATTCTGTCAGTGAAGTTAGCAAATGACGAATAGCTGAATTCAACAGTTTCTTCGAAATGGTATTAATTATCAAGGTCAAAACGCTCAAGACTATGCGCTAGAAAAACCCATAAAAATCCCCTTACCTTCATATGCTCTCTGGTATAACTTGGAACTCGGCATGTTAACCCTGGACCTAACATTTACAACATGTTGAAATATGACTCAAAGGTCCTATATTAGTCTTGACAATCAGTCAGTTAGGGGGTTCCTTGTGACGGGCCATGACAGTTTCATGTATTACCAAGAGGTCAAGGACAGAATAAAAACAACCCTTGAAGTTTGACTTTACACGAAGGAAATGTCAGGAAATAATGTCAGAACATCTTTTTATTCATGGCCTTCAGCCTACATTTGTTGTTTTTATTTCCTCATGTAATAATGAGACTACACCGTTTAAGCAGATGGTTTGTGATTCGTAAATTCGTTTGTACTTTTCATATCATAGTATTTATTTGATTATCAGTCTTTCGATAATTATATATGTTTTTCATGTTGAGGACAGATATAATGTCTTAGAGAAAAAGATAGCAGAGGGGGGCTCAGCACACAAGTACAGGTAAATAAGTGTGCCGTGAATATTGGTAAAATGAACAAATTACCCTCCGAAGCAAACTATAAAGAAGAAAACGGATTTGAATGTAAAGCGCATATTTTTCATACTTTGTAGTTTGACAAAGAGGGGGCACGCTTGTATGGTTCTGATTCCGGCGATTATAATAATCGGGTCCTCTGATGTAAGCCAATATGTTATTCGTACCTTTTACCTAAGATCCTGTATGATACTGGCATGAAATCGCCTCGATAAGTTAATGGGACACTCAACAAATCAGCAACGGATGCCTCCAGAAATTGCCGAATAGGCCACGAATCACGTGCGACAAACCTTTCAAGTTTACCCCTCTTTAATAATACCTACGATTTACAGGTTTGTAAATGGGCCGTAGCGGTTTGTTATTTGTTTGGCTGTTAAAGGCTACGACGAAATGCCAAAATACCATCACGCCATGCCAAGATCCTCCAATGATAATCTACGAAAACCATTCGAACCAGTAACAACTGAGCCTCGGATTAAAAATGAGTAGACAAAAAAATACGTCTATTTTTTTAAGAATAAATTTGCCCCATCTCCTAACCATCGCTGTGAACTTCATGATGAATTCTATCTTATAACCACGGATGGCATATTCAAATTAAAACATATTTCTCTTGTTTCGCCAGCTGTGGATGGTTTTTATCTCAGTCTGGGGCAGCTGGTATAAAAATAAAGCTCCAATGAATTTTTATTGTGTATATTTTTTTCTTCAAGAGAATTGCTTATGTAGAGAAAAACGAATGGTAGATGCAGGTCTATGAGAAGATGGGCCTGGTATTTTGATATTTTAACATTTGATTCGTACCATTGAGTGAAATATTTTTCATTACCATTAATGGGATCCTGTCTTTCTTTCCCCATTAAATTACAAACTTGTGGGAAGAAAAACTTCTTCTATTGCATTTAAGCTATGATTTTGTCACAATTTCAGATTGTTTATACTTTTTTATAAAACCAGTTTTGACGCCAAATTATCCATTATATTATTTTCATATATGTAAATGGTTAGGGTACACAGGATCATTATATTAAAAATTAATTTTTTTGTTGTTTTATTGGAGCAAACTAAATAGAAATATCAGAAATAATTCGTTCATTGGTCATTTATTGCCTTCATTAAGACTTGTCAAGTAAACTCCGTACCCAACAACTTGTGTTTGAAAGATGCTAACATAAAACTTATTAATACATAATATTGAATCCTGTATTCATAGGATCATGCAAAGGTAACCAATGTTTATAGCTTGATGTCACTGAAGATGTCGGTCTTATCCGACGTTTAGTTTTTTAGGGACCGTTCATTCCTGAGCTTAAAGCAGGCCCCTGGGTAGTTTACAAACCCCAAAGCCATTAGGCGCTAAAAGGCTATTAGCTTTGCATTTACCTTCCGCTCATTGGCAGTACCCTAGACGGACCCTTGTAGTAGAGACTTTAGCCAGGAACCTTAGCCACCAAGCTCTTAGTCAATTGAACAAAACACTTAGTTTTTGGTGGCGTAACGGTAAGGACGCTGGACTTGTGAACGTAAGATGGTGGGTCATCGTCCCGTTCTTCCCCCGTCTAGGCAAAGACTCCCACAAGGTTGCACTCTCTCGACCCAGGAGTGAATGGGAACTGGTCATGGGCGGCAGGCAAATGTGGAATGAATTACCTTCTATAGCGCCTGATATGGATGCATTGGATATATGCTCCACAAGGAACCAAGAACAGCTACAATAGAAAAAGTCGGATGAGACTGACATCGTCTGTGATATCTGTCTATGACTATAAAGTGAAATTCTCCACTTTTGCTTTCGAGGCAGTGGCAGGTTTCGAACCAACGGCTTTCAGCTCCGACATCAAACGCATCAACCACTTAGCTTAGTCCGGTCCTCTCCAGATAATATAATTTCAGGACCACACATAATTATGGAATTTTTATTCAATGATCAGTTTTGTGTCAGACGGAACCATTTGGGTCAATTTATGTGAATGCAAGAAATATGTTCGCGCCACTTCGGCGGAGGATTTATATTGCAGTTCGCTGCGGGTCGTCATAAAGTCTTTTCTTACCTTGTGTCTTAATATTGCTTTGAACACTAACGGGCTATATAGGGGCCATTTAGACATGTATTAAATGATTTCAAGGGCCTGTGTTTAAACCAACTGTTTATGTGTCTTGTTGGTAGAATTTGTTATTCCTGGCTTACTCTGCGTACGTATTAATAAACTGGAGTTTCTAAGAAACGTTCTTTTTTGCCTCTCTGTCTTGTAATTACGGTACATTCGCCTATATTGACCAACAGAAAAAAAATTTGCCACTGACAAGTATTGGTAATAGCCAAGTCAAATGTTATGCATCATGTAAGGTTTTACAAGGCGTGTCACATATAGCAATCAGGAGACGATGCCGAGCGAAAGCCATGATTGACATACGCCGAAGAAAACTTTATATGATGCATAATATTTCACTGGGCTATAACTGATCTGTCCCACATGTCTCGCCACAAGGTCACAGGTCGGCTACAACTGTGTTTCTTGTAATACTTGTAATAAATCGAGCCCCAACATGGTCTAGCTTTCCCTTAACTGCATATACGTAGTATATATGGATACTGCTGAATAAAGAGGCAAAGAATTACAAAATATAAAAACTGTAAAATCATTAAAGATGTGATTGAGAGGACTACATATTGGGCCTCAGGAAGGAATATATTCGAATGACAAGGCAATTTAGCTAAATATTGTGTTTGTAAATGGAAACAGAACTCGCTTATAATACTTTATAAGCACTATGAATGAAACTATCTCCGGTCATCAATTATTTGCGTGGCCTTTGAGTACCGGACTGTTGGCAGATGATACATTTTAACAACTTTACCCCGGAGGCTACTGGCAGTTGACTTTGGGAGAAAATGGGGCAGATACTTTATGTAGCTTATCACCACTGATCAGTGCTTGTCAAACGATATGTAACGTAAATTAAAAATCTGCCGAGGTGTATTTTACATATGTTTTCGATTAAGAAACATCTTCGATTTATGATGAATATGATTTTTTTTGCCGAGATATCATAACGTTATCGTCATTCAACTTAAGTGGAATGTCTAATTTTCTGAACGGATCTCACAGAGCTATCGCACAGCGTATGGTTTACCATGGTTTAATTTAGGTATCCCGGTAAGCTAATACCAGTCGGATGGAGTTACTGTGCTTATCAGAACAAATCGCGTTCATCCATTATTTTAAAAGCTGCATGAAAGGTCAGTAGTTGCCAAACGCTAAGTTCTGGTTTGACTGACTTGTTGAATGCGTTTAGATGATATTTCCGGGCACCTCACATGTTATAAACACTGAATATACACATAACAAAAAGCCTATGCACTTCTTCTGGCCTAATTTTATACGAGGTGTTTCGTCAATTCACATTAAATGTCGGACTTTGCCGCTTTGACAAAAAAGAATATGCTATTGGTAAAAGAGGCGCTATAGTGCTAATGAAGGTTACAGTTCGATATGATTTTTTTACTTCTAAATTTCATTTATGAAGGACGAATCTACATAGGAACACTTCACCATTTTGACTTGGTACACTGGTTCATCAAGAGCCGAAATTCTTAAACCTCTCAGCATGCTTCCTCCGCAACTTGAGAAGTGAATTGTAATAAAACTTCGTTAAGAAGTATAAAAAGTCCTTACATAGAGGACTGCTAACTTTGATAGATTGTATTGCCATAATTGAAGTGTCTAGATGCAATAAAATGAATATCAATTGTTGATTTTCTTTATACAGTATGCATGCCTGGATGCAGAAAACTGTTAAGGACATTAACTCGAACAAAAATATGACATACTGAGGAATATTCAAGTTGAAAATATTTATAGAGATATCAACAACAAACATCCAGTTTCACAGGGAGTTAGGTAGGCCACAATATCCAATCCCCGCCATGTCTATTCAGTTATAATTTAAGGTTGGGATTTAAATGTCCGCTACTGTATCGACCTTAGCTAAATGAAATGTACACATGTTATATAAGAAGCTAATAAAATAACGAACTGGCTTTTCTTAAGGAGTTATTTTATACATGATAATTCCCTTTGTAATGAAAAATAAAGCCTTTTATCAATAGGTAATGAAAGCTTTTATATATATTCATCAACTTTTTTTTTAATTCAAGTATTCTGTTACTATCAATTTATACACATATTTATAACCTGAAAATTAACTCCTATAATTTGAAACAAGGAGACGATTAAAAATAATAAAGTACGCTATTTTTTTTTTTACTTTTAATCATATTATCAGTAAATTGCCAGTCTCACGGTCTAGTTAGTCTAGTTTAATCAATTCTTTATCAGTTTAGATGATTTTAGGTCGGCGGGAATCCTTTTTTTTTACTTCAGATGAGACATTAAAGCAGTTGGCAGCAAATTTTTACCTATAGCGATGACCTTTTGTCCGTCTTTCGTCCGTCAGTCCTTTAACAGGGCACAAATCGTAACCGCATGACCTGGAATCTTCTAACTTAACATTCTAGGAGGTCCATAAAAAATCTCCTTGGAAACCTGAAATTAGGTCTCTGTTATCCATGTTCTTTGAGCAATGGGGCTCCGAAGTAACCCCCCCCCCAAGAATAATGGAAAATTGGATACAAAAGTATCTGAAAAACTAATGCATTGATCACCATAATTTTTGCATGGATATTGATCATGGGGTATTTCAGCAGTTTCTACAGACTGTTGGTGCCACCTGTATTTTTTTCAATTTTTTACGAATTTTTTTTGGTCTTTTTTTTAGGCCTCTTAAGATGCAGTCATCTGTTACCAGGGCACATATCGTAACGACTGGACCTAATATCTTCTCTCTTGACATGCAAAAAGAGGCCCATGAAAAGTCTCCTTGGAAACCTGAAATTAGGTCTCTGTTACCCATAACCTCTGAGCTATGGGGCTCCGAAATCCCCCCCAGAATAATGGAAAATTTGATACAAAAGCTCAATTAACTGAACAACTATTGCATTGATCACCATGATTTTTTGCATGCATATTGATCATGGAATGTTTCAACAGTTTCTGCAGTCTGGTGGCGCCACCTGTATTTTTTGATTTTACCATTTTTTTCTCCATTTTTAGACCTCTTAAGATGCGGTCATCAGTTAACAAGGAACTAATTGTAACCGCTGGACTTTGAATCTTTCAACTTGACTTCAAGGGAGGTCCATGAAAAGTCTCTTTGGAAAATAGAAATTAGATCTCTGTTACCCATAATCTCGGAGTTATGGGGCTCATTAGTACCCCTCAGAAAAATTAAAAAGTTTGATACAAACGCTCTAGTATATGATTGACTAATGCATTGATCATCATTATTTTTTGCATGCATACTGATCATTGACCGTTTCTTCAGTTCTTGCAGACTGGTTGCGCCACCTGTATTTTTTTCGAATTTTCTCACAATTTTTTTTTTCTATTTTTGAGACCTTCAAATAAAGCCTCATCTTTAAACAAGGCACAAATCGTAACCTCTAAACCTAGAATCTTTATACTTGACATTTAAAGAGGTCAATGAAAAGTTTTCATCGATACCTGAAATTAGGTCTCTGTTGCCCATTTCCTCCGAGCTATTGGGCTTGTACGTACCCCTAGAATAATTAAAAATGTGATACAAAAGCTTCTGTATTTGAATACCTAATTAATTAAATTGCTATGATTCTTTGTCTGCTTTTTTTATCAAGGAGTGCTTCATCAGTTCCTGTAGACGAGTGGCCCAGCCTGTATTTTTTTTCGAATTTTCACGCTTTTTTCTATTATTGAGACTTTCAAATGAAGCAGTCATCTGTTAACAAGGCACAAATTGTCACTTTTTGACCTCTAATCCTCTTACTTGAAAACCAGGGAGGTCCATGAGAAGTCTTCATTGAAACCCGAAATTAGGTCTCTGTTACCCATATCCTCTGAGCAATGGGGCTCGTAAGTAACCAGTTATCCAGGTGCTGTGCACTTTGTGTATTTTACTGTGTGATTGTATTGATTTGTTGTTATACTGTAAAATTGTATTGATTTAGTGTATTGTAATGTTAGGGTTGTTTTCAGAATAAATTATGGTTATTTGTTAACAAAAAAACACTGACTTTTTTATTCATTTCCATAGACATTTCACGCTGCCTAGTGTTACAGAATCTGATTTTTTTTTTATTTCCATTACAAAATTTGTGTTCATCACGCATACGTGATCTGTTTATATTAGGTTCCGTAACAAGGTAAAGTCTGCCGAAATGAGAAGTTTTTTGTGAACCCAATAACTTTTGAAGTATTCCGCATTTTCCCCTCAAATTTGGTACACATTGTTCCTGCCATGTTCTTGATAAATTTTGAAAACCGGTGACCTAGACCATCATCTTCAAGGTCAAATCTGCCAAATGTAAACTTTTTTAACCCCATAACTTTTGAAGTATTAAAAATTTTGTCCTCAAATTTGGTACGGTAATTGTTCCTACTAAAATCAACGACAAGTTAAAAAACTGACCTTGACCTTCATCTTCAAGATCAGATCTGCAGAAATATGAGATTTTTGTGAACCCCATAACTTTTGAATTGTTCCACATTTTGTCCTCAAGTTTGGTACACAAATTGTTCCTACCATGTTCTCGGACAAGTTCAAAACCTGGTGACCTTGACCTTTCTCTTCAATGTAAAAATTCCCGAAATGTGACATTTTTATGAACCCCCTAATTTTTGTAGTATTTCCAATTTTGTCCTCAAATTTGGTTCAACAATCGTTACTTCCAAGCTCTCGGACGAGTTTGAAACCTGGTGACCTTGACCAGGATCTTCGAGGTCAAATTAGTGGAATTATAGTTATTGTCTTGTGGACGAGATAACTTTTGAAGGGCTGCATATTTTCCTCCAAAATTTGAAACACTCATTGTTCCTACCAAAATCTCGGACATGATAGAAATTCTGTGACCTTGAACCTTGATCTTCAAGGTCAAAACATATGCAATTCTAGGCTTATTGTGACCCCAATAACTTTGTAAGTACTGAAGATTTTTCTTCAAATTTGACACACCAGTTTTTCTGCCAAAATGTCATCAGAGTTCGAAAAGCAGTGACCTTGACCTTCAAAGTCTAATCTGCTGAGATCTAGATTCATTGTTTTGAGATGTTGCATATTTTACCCTTTATGTTTTGGGATGAACCATAGGCGGGAGACATATATCTGTTTTGCACTTAAAAAACAGTGCCATTCTAGTTTCGAGTTTTTTTTTACACATTTTTATGTCTATTTTTTGACAACTTCAAATGAAGCAGTTGTCCATTAACAGGGCACAAATCACGAGTGTTGGACCTAGAATCTTCTAACAGATATCCTTGAAAGTTCCATGAAAAATATCCTTGGAAAATTGAAATTAGGCCATGGTTATCTATATTTTGTAAATTAGGGGAGAAAACATGAGCACCAAGTGAGTCAGGTGGGGTACAAGATGTATCCATTTGGCCCAAAATCCTCATACATGACTTTCAGGGAGGTCCCTAAAAATCTCCTTGGAAACCTGATATGGGTTTCACTCTGACCCATTTTCTACAAGCTGTGTGAAAGATCTTGATTTTAACACTAAATTAGTCAGGAGGGCATAAATGGTAGCAGCTGCATGTAGATTAAGGTCACTGTAACATCTAAGGGCTATTGGCAAAATACATGATTTTGACTCTGGGAGTCATTTTGTCCATTATTCAAGGCTCCTTAAATTCAGCAGAGCGTCATGGCCCATGGGCCCCCTGTTTAGATTTATAGTAAATAGCATCTTTAAAATAAGTAAAATTAACGACATTAAAAAAAATACCGTGGAAACACATGACTTATTAAATTATGAACCGAGGATTCTTGTAGCATGTTATTTTTTTTCTTTTTTTTCCCCTTTATTTGCTCGGGTTATACACGTTTTATTCCACAACCATTTCAAAACCATATTAATTTATACGAGTAATCATATATATATATATATATATATATATATTAAAAATAAAAAAAAATAAATACGCGTGTATGTTGTAAATCAATTATCAGCTATAAATAAAACAGACTGAATTAGGCCAAAAAATAAAAAGGTATGGTTCTCAGGCACTTTTTTCCAGAAATCAATGCGGGCGGGCGGTATTTTATTTTTACCTTTTTTTTGTATGTTTCGATGAAAATGTCATATGATCAGGGAAAAGCATGAAAATAACAGGCTTTTTTTGCTAAACAGGTAAAAGCACTACATAACAAAGAAAATCGTATCAAAATTGTATTAATTTATCTTCTTAAAAGATGAAAACCAAAATAAAAATGTTTGATGCGGGGGGTTAAAATTGATGCGGGCGGTTCCTGAGAACCATACCTTTTATTTTTTTGGCCTTAATGTTTTAATTTATTTATAATGGTCAGTCGGTGGTTTCTACCGATCTTTGGATGATTGACGGGTAATTAGGCAAACATCGTCGATTTCCAACAGATGTGACTGTCAAAATTTCATATATCATGTAATAATATACAACTGAAAATAAAAATAAGCATACCTGTATGTTGTAAATCAATTTTGCAGCTGTAAATCCAACAAACTGATTAATTTTTTATTGTATTTATAAAGGTCAGCCGGTTGTTTTTGCCAATAATAGGGATATAATGACAGAGTATTGTGCATGCATCGCCCATTTCACCAGATGTGATTGGACTCACTTAAGTAAGACCCTGCCTTTTAGGGTTATAGGCAATGAAATTAAAACCCAACTATGCCCTACAGTCGTCTAAAGAATTTTTTTCAGGCTAATTCCATAAAAATGGGTGTTTTTGTTGTAAACCACTTATCGGAATAAGAAATATTTTGTAAGCACATGATATTTAAACAGGTGTTTCCTTGAATTGTGCCAATTTTTTTCAAAGTTTGAAAGTTGATTAAAGTGGTCCCGGCCGTCCTACATTGCCTTACTCGAAGAGGTTCGTTTCGAGGAGAAACGATCTCTGGTGGGAGGCTTCTGATTGGCTTTAAGAGTCTTACAATGCTTGTTTTTTTTCAAACAATATACAAGCTTAGATTTATTCGTTTACATTCATTAATTGGCACGTTATCCCCATGCATGATTAAAATTACCTGATGGTTATATTGAACTATGGTTACTTTAAAATGGCTGATCTCAAAGAAGCATTTCTCTAGTGAAAAGATTAAGGTTTGAAGAGGCTGAGTTTTTTTTTAAAAAAGGGAGTTGAGGCGCTAAGAAGAGGAAGATATTTTTAAAGTCCATGGTGAAAGGGCTCTAAATCTCTGGCGTAAACATAAGCCAATCCTGAAATCTAAGCCCTAATAACTAAGGTGACTTCTGGGCAGGGTTTACTTTCTGTTTCTATTAAATGCTTTAATGTTATTACTGTTGCAACCACTATTGTAAAAAAAGGCCACTGTTGTAATAATTATTACATTAGTTTTACGTATGGGTTAGTTTTTGCCAATCACTTTCATGGGTCGTAATGACGCCTTTGCGCCTGTCTCAGACAGGCAAACGCGCGCACGGAAAGGAATTGTTTTACAAATCAATTGGAAAGTTGAACATCTAGTCGTTTTCCACATTGTTAGCTAATTAATAGTGACAAACATGACACAAAAACGAAATACTTTACAGTTGGTGTTCCACCGACTCATTATATTCCATATATTTTCCTGTAAATGCTCCACAATTCCTTATAACTTCCGGTACATAGGCTTCGATCATTTCTTATATTATCCTTTCTTCACTACCCAATCGCTGTTTTGATATAACAGTGTTACTATTGAAACCATGCTTTTCTTTATAATACCATATTATAATTTAATATTTTATTTTGTATAGTATTGCAAAACTCACACCTTACAAATTTTGTAACAATAGACAATCAGAATATTCCGGGAATTTAACAATAAACCACATTTCTTTAGCGTTATTGTAAAAACGTTCATTTAATTTGGATCAAGTAGAATAGATTAATTAAGTCAAAACTATGTTTACCGATGAGCCGCTGTTTCTGAGACATTTAAGCGGTTACGAAGAAGTATCCAGACAATGAAATAGCTTTGTAAGTAACAACAAACCTTACGTCATAATTCACTTACACTTAATATCAAACAAATGCCTTTACTCATTCGTTAGACTACTTAGTATAAATCTTTCGCTCCGTCGCCCATTTAATTAGGGCGGTTGGTGTGTTAGTCCGGTCGCCACTGGACTCAACCTAGTTTTATGGTCTTATGTGTTTTCTTTGTTGATTTTGTTTGCCCACATATCGGGTATGAAAAATATGTTGGTTGGCCCAATGACAGCCTTGGCAATTTTCGCTAATTAGCATAAAACAAAATTGCCGCCAAAATAATGCAAACATAGCAAAAATGCCATAATTTCCTTCACATTTTAAATAGAGGGTCATCCAATACATGAATTCTGGGGTATTATGACCCAGAGAATTTATTGTTGGTATTGTTTTAATCATAATGACCAACATTTTCAATGTAGCTGGTCTCCTATTTGAAAAAAAAAACTGTAAATATACTGAGCACATGATTTGGTTAGTACGTATGTTCCTAAGCATACTGAAGATCGAGGGTTATACATTAAACTAATTAAACACTCAAGTACAGATAAAGATGAGATCATCAAACCTTATGGGAAACAGCTATTATACATTATAAAAATAATGTGCTTTTTGGTTACCCATGTTTGACCTTCATAATGAAACAATAAGAGCGAAACTGCCGTTATCCACACAGTTTTTATTTTCCCCCTGTGTCACGAGGAGGCCCGATATTTAGAACTTAGCGGAGATTTTACTTAGTTGCAGGGGGATTATGTGAGCATAATTTGGGTCCATTTAAATCAAAATGGCACCTTTATGGAAATTCATCCTTATTCGTTGCAAATGTAACACTTGTATGTGTTTGCATATAATATTAAAGTACTTGCATGATTAAATATTATGCAAGTTTTTGTAGAGTGTATTATGAAGGGTGTAGATACGAACAGACAAAGCTGTCACATACATGGAAAACTAACTGGTCTCTCAAAAATATTTATATATGATAATAGCGGGGTCGAAAAGCATTACAGACAAGCATACTCGAAGCACCCCTCCCTTCTCAATAACTTTCAAGCAGTCTTTACATATTTTGTCAAAGGTTTTCTAACTGTTGACTTCCATTGTTTGCTCTGTCTATATCAGCATCTTCAGTATAAATTTTGTAGAGGAATAGGGTGATACACAGACAACAATCCTTTAAATTTTGAAGACTATCCTGATCACCACCATAAGATTTCTCTATCCAAACCGAGGCCCTTGGTAATTTTTTGGGCGCCAACCATGGAGTTCGTTTACCGTGAAACACATTTTCTATGAAAAACCCAGCACAGTTTGATGAAAATCCTGGCGGAATCAGTGGTATTTGACTACTTTCTACTTTTTGATGATATTCGGGTAATGTATTTGTCCGGCTCAGATCACAAATATGCTCCAACCTCTTCAAAAGCTTTCGTAAAAGTATAGTGGCACTGTGCCACCAGTACATAGATCTTTTGGGAAACTCAGTAAATGGGAAAAAATCCTCTGGGTAAGGTAGAAACACGGTTACACAGCCCAGACAGGTGGATCTCGGAATCAACTAGTATAATCTCAACCCGACTGACATGCACTTGGCCCCATCAAGATTTAGCTGAAGCATGTATGATCTTTTGAGGCTTCCTGACAAAATTGTTCATGGGAAATCATTTCTTGACCAATTCCAGAATCGACCGTAGGATGGACTAAAGGTTTCAAGTCCAAGACCTGTTATAGTTCTCGCGATAAGCACTGTTTCAGTGCCGTAAATTTCATTTATAAAACATATTATTTTTTTAAAGTAAGAAGAGCTTTAACTTTCACCCTTATATGCAGACTCCCTATTCAAATCCAGAACTTGTAGTGCAAACGAATAGAAATGCTGAAAAAACATTACAAACCAGACCTTGTATATTGAAATAAGATTGTGTAGCTGAAATATGAGTTTGGCGACATTATTCAATAAGGTAGACAATACATTTTAATTTTCATAAATTTTCATATAGCAATAAGGTAAAGAATGTGTTTGGTAAAATTCCATAATAAATTTTTCTTTCTCTATGCATGCCACCCACAGCCTTTGCTATACGTTAATCTATATAGTTGACTTTAACAAAACATGAGTTTAACTGAGATATTCTCGATATATGTGTCCCAACCGATATCCAACTATTCCTTGTGAATAGAGCCCCTCCCCATATGACCATTTATATATATAGGTACCTACTACAGTCCAAGGTCATCATCTTTTTTTTTTTATTTTCTTGGATAATGTAGCTTAGTCATCCTCGTGCATTTATTGATGGATTATTAAATGCATTTGAGAAATTAATTAGCGATTTTTTTTAGCCATAGCTGTTCACGGAAAATCATTTTCTTGTCTGCATTTGTAAGTCTCTTAGATAAAAGTATAAATCCCTGAATTTGCGATATCATCTCACAAAACAAAATTTGACATTACTAATTACGTTACATGCTTCTATAATATGGGCCAGCATAATATAGAAAATAGTTTTTGAAAGACTTTTTTACCTCTTTAAAATAAATAACACCGACTGCAAAATTTTTCTCGGGCAGGCATTTTATAAAACACTAACACATTGTCATCATCGTTTATATAAAAGGAATTTTGGCGCTGAAGTTTTCAGGTATTCCTGAAATATTTGATAACAGAAATGACGTCAGAAACGTGTGTTCATTCACATCAGTTGTCATATGTTGCTATTGGCTAAATTTGTATGTTTCCATAATACCATTTAAAAGTCCAATTAATTTTATGCTCATTTAGGTCTCCTTCCTCTGAAAAGCTGTGAATTTTAATATAAAATCTAAAGTAATAGTTTTTTTCTGGTTTAGCTACAGAAAGTGGAGAAATGACTTGCACAGGCAAGTCGACATAGTAAACGATCACATAGCAGACGAATAATTTTTATTAATATGATGCTGATGGCTATATGATGCTGATGGAAGCTTGCAGCAGTATATCTGAGAATGTTGCAATATATGTGATATGACTTGACATAGTATATGCAAAAACATACAACTGTTACATTTGCCATCGAACAAGGATGAATTTCCGTAAAGGTGCCATTTTGATTTAATTGGACTAAAATTATGTTCATTTGATCTCCTTCAAACTAAATAAATTCTCGTCTAAGTTGAAAATATCGGGCCTCACCGTGACACAATGGAAAAATAAATAAATGGCAGTTTCGCTTTTATTGTTACATTATAAAGGTCATACATCAGTAACTAAAAAGGATGAAGATGCTGATATAGACAGAGCAAACAAATAACAAACCAGGGAAGTAAAACATAAAAATATACATCCTAAGTCTGTGAATGTTAGCGGCCACATATGGGAGTCCACAGTTTGATAACCTTTGACAAAATATGTAAAGATGAGTTCAGCTATGTTAATCTAATAACTAAGATAATCTGAGACCGCACGGCTGCAGTTGTTTGAATCATGATCTTACAAAAGTGGGATTGTTTACAGTAGTCAGATGTATAAGTCTGGCATGACATAATAAACTCGTTCATCATTTATTTTTAGAATCCCTATTGTTCAGGAAACATGAGGCAAATCTGTTTCGTTCAGTCCAGTCCATTATGAAACCAACTTGGGAATAGAGTATACCATTTTATTGAGCGCATACCTCCTTAAAGATAAAACCATTCTGCTGGATCAACCAAAATTATCAAGACCCGGACGAGAATTCAGACACGGATGAAAACATAACCTCCTTGGTTTAGTATATGCTCTTCTTATGTGCAGATTTATATATGTGAATATCTATGTGGAATATCCATCGGAATCTGAGTGCGTACATGAAAATAAATACACACTTTATTCGGTCCGAATAATACAGTGAAAGCCTTGTACATGGGTACAATTAAAGTATCATGAATGGCCTGATTTTTATGCAAAACACATAACCTTGCGAGAGGCATCGAAACAAGAATCTATCGTATGCTTTTCACATGATTGTATAACATATAGCTAAACAAAATAGATCCGAATTCATTGCTTAAGTTTCTTATATTTTTTTCGAAAGTGATATTTCCACAAAAATCATGCATTTGTAAATATTATATATATATATATATATATATATATATATATATTTATATATATATATATATATTTGACATTTTGTATTTTTATTATATATATATAAGTGGTTAATGACCCCGGTGGAAAGTTTCCTGTGTGTTGCGAGTTTCCCATGTGGCGAGATTGTCGGGTGAGGTCCTTATGGCATGAAAAAAGTAGAAATAAAATTACCTTTTTCATAAATATATGACTAATAAGTACACTGAACTGAGGACTGCATTGAAAATCAGATTATTGTACAGAAAAGGTCATCCTTGTTAAACATGTTTGAAATAAAAAAAAAACTTATATAAGACTGCTCAATATCCGGACATGATGCATAGACAGATAACAATAGTAAGGAACATATCCTCCTTCAAATTTTGTTGGCAGAAGCGACAAAAAAAAAGCAAAAACTGTTTAAAATCCATTCATTTTAGCTGATTTACATTGAAATATATCCTAAGTTTTTTCGTCATATTGCTTTATATGTTGGCTACGTATCTCATCATTTTGTGGAATGTAATCTGATTTTTATCCATCGTAGATGGGATTACAAGTACTGTTGAAAGTTTCATGATTTGATCATGTAAAATTTGCATGATTTTAATACTACATATTAGGAAGCATGTGTTGGTTACGCAAGAAAACGGACATAAATTAAAAGAGATATTTGCAGATGTGACCGTCCGTTCTTGTACGTTACCTGAGAAAACGAGAAAACGCACATTAATTAATTACAAGGCGCTGTGGATTTATATATATATATATATATATATATATATATATATATATATATATATATATGAATAGATGAGTAGATAGACGAAAATTTAAAGATGCAGCTTTTCATTGAAAACTGAGATCATATCTCACAGTTAGTTAACCAGGTTGTCTCGGTTTTTAGGCTTTTTGATCTTCCCGAAGTATCAAAACATAATCATATTGTTTTTTTTTTTCACGAAACACGCTATTACAAAGGGCATTGATATAAAGATACAGAGTATATTCACCTTAACACTGAAATCCTATACCAGTAATTCCTTACCTCGAATCGCTTTTTTGCATAAATGTTGGTCGATTAGTCTGTTAGACAACATAAAACAATGGTGCGCTACCATTTCTAGTTCAGCTGTTAATTATTACATGAAAATAATTCAAGTCATTTTTAAGATGATTGAAGGGATAATAAATGATAAGAACTGGACCAAATGTGATAAACGACCTCCATGTATTAAATGGAAAACTCATTAAATGAAGTATCCGATCTCGAATAAACCAGCAAGCACACAACTGACACTTTAAAATGAAATAGGTTAAAAAAATCAAAATGTAAAGCTATACAGGAATATGAGTACAGTACGTTTAATTGAATATCTTTTTTTATTCACATTCTCCGATCATTTTCATGAAGCCCGATTCACCGATCGGAAATGAAACGGGCTAATGTGAAACAATAACAATATTTTTTTAGAATACAGTTGAGCGTTTCCCTATCTATATTTACATATAACTTCCCATAAGCATAATTGCATAAGCACATCTATCTTGACCGATTGAACAATATCTTAGTCTCCTAAAAGAAATTTTATGTTGTAATTTTTACCATAATTAAATTTACTAATGCACATCTTGGCGATTAAATTAATTTCATTTATAGTCATATTCCTTATTGAAGCCTGTAGTCGGTGTAAATCCTAGGATAATATCGTATGTTTCAGAAATATTTATTTACCAAGGCAAAATGACATTATTTTGATGAATTCAGACCAAAAATGTTTAAGATGTTCACATAAAAAAATGCTCGATATAATCTATTTTTCGTGACAGTAATTGCATATGATTTCATTTTTAATTTCCATTTCGTTTGACAATATATTCGTAGCATATATGTTATGAAGAATGTTCCATTGCAAGAGCTAAAGTCATGTTTCACGAGTATATGTTCGTAGTAGAAGCCGAAAAGTTCAGATTATGATTTATTTTGGGTATTTTCTCTTCCATATTAAAATGGAATGAGGAACAGCAGTTTCTTGTTTGGTTATGCGTCGTATGAGACTGCATTTCTCTTTTATATGGTCACTGAATTTCAACAATCTTGGCAGAGTATTTAGTTGTGCCATTGAGTGTTTAAGTAAAAATGCTTTTACTGCTGTCGCCACTAGCTGGTATTGTATCAACATGTCTGTGCTGTTCCCTAAGCGTTGTTTAACATATTCCAGAGACATTGTATCGCCAGATTCGATAAAATCTGAGACCAGCACGAAGCCGCCCTTTATCCATGATTTAAGAAAAAAGGGGGTGTTATTATATGTGATACTTTTGTTATTCCAGATCACTGGAGAGATATCTGTATGATTCTATCGGTTAGTATTACGCCAGAAATGTAACACATTGCGGTAGAAGGTGGAGCCTTTTTTTTATATTTTTTTGTTGGAGGTAACCGCCTCCATTTTTTAATGCTAGCTTAACTAAGTATATGTACATCTGCAGATTTCCATTCTGGTTTCGGACTACTTGACAGGGCAGTATCACACGCTTCCTCTCATTTTATATCCTGGCGTTAACCAGGCCCTGTGACTACTGCACATGCGGGCCCTGGGTTTGTAATCATACCACCGAGGACCCCCGAAAGGCGCACTCGTTTGTGAGTGAATCACGACCGTTGGGCACGACCTTCCCATTAAGCCAGCAGAGCGCTCACCCTGGGTTGAGGCAGACCGTGAAAAACCTCACCGCCTCGGCTGAGATTCGAACCCACGATCTCCCGGCTTTGAGTCCTGTGCTCTAACCCTGAGCCACAGAAGCCGGTAGAAGGTGGAGTCTTTATTGGCAGATCTTTTAAAGTCTGTTACGGCTACATCAATTTGGAAAACACTTAGATGTCTTCCCACTTTTCCATAATAAAATAAAGGGATGTTCTTCCAGGTTTTTGTTGTCTCACTATTGAGGAGTTTTACCCATTTTATCTGCAATGCTTATTGCACCTCAAACATATCAATAACCTCTAGGCCACCTTCACTGAAAGGGGCTTTTGAGATTTTTCTCTTCACTTTTCCGAAGGCACTTTTTTATTAGATTGTTTCTTCCACAGCAAAATATATATGTCGGTTTATTTCAATCAAAGCCTTTTTCTGGCAGTGATAACGCCTGTAACACGTACATTAACTTTGATATATAAAACGTTTTGATTAAGATATCATTCCGAATATAGACAGGTTACGTTTATTCCATTTATGAAACTAATTTCGGCATTACGTATTTTATCTTACCAGTTACTTTCTATGAAAGAATCAGGTTTAGTAGAACTAAATTTATTCTTTGAATTTAATATCGTTTCGAGAAAAGACATTTAATTTTTTGTTACTAAACTTACCTAAACATTTAGATTTACTGCCTTACTAAATAGCTTCAGTTTTATTTATGTTCAGTTCCAAACTAGATATTTGTGAAAACTCTGTAACAGGGCATTTTCAATATCACTTCTTTCTCGCAAAAACAAGGTGGTATCGTCCGCATATTTGCATATCTTTATCTCATTGTGACCTTATCCAGTTAATGGTAATTTTATTCCTGTGATGTTCTCGGACTATTTTACATTACGAGCAATAATTTCTTTAGCAATGACAAAGCGTAACGGGGACTGGGATATCCCAATCAGAGTCCTCATTCAGCGCTAAACCGTTTATTCAACCAACCATTATATTGTACACAGCTGACGCCACTTTCTCCTAAAACTTAAGTCCACTTTACAAAATCGTGACCTATTCCGAACCGTTTAAAAGTGAAATTAGGATTTTTGTTTACCGTCTGTCAAAGTTCTGTTTATAACCAATTGCTAGCAAGGCTCCGTCTACGTTAGCCGCATTTGTATATGTTGTAACGTCATCGATTAAACTGATGGCCGTGGCAATATTTCTAACTAAAACCTTCTTGATCGGGGTAAATTATGCTGGGCATAACTCCCTGTAATCTGAGTGCTAAATTTTAAGCTAAATTTTTAAATCAGTATTATAGTAACTGTGATTGGTCGCCAGTTATTCAAAATATATTTTTTTGGAAGACCTTTACCTTTATGTATTAAAGTCACCACTCCTGTTTTGTGAAATAGATAGAGAAAGTGGGCTTAAAACTCTCAGATAACATTTTTCTCAGTAGGGGCCAAAAGAATTTGTAAACTTTAGTCTTGAGACTGTCAAGAATTGGCGAAAAACGGTTTTTCATTCTTTTCAAGGCCTTCCCTTATTTTTGTTCGGATATCATTCCCTCACAACTTTCCTGATCTGTTTCATTTAATTTTGGTAGCTCCACGTCGGTCAAAGATGTGTTTACTTGCGACTCGAGATCACCGTTATCATTAGCTGTATACACGTTTAAGTGATAGCTGAGCTTTCAAAATGTTTTGTTGATCATATATTATATTCCCCTTTTTAGAGTAAAAGATTATTAAAATATTTAGAGGTTGTTCTGCTTTTTCCAGTCCCAAGAAATATTTGTTGTTAATATATTCTCATTATTCACGCTATTTTACTCTAGCACTTTTAGTTTTATGTACCGCCATCTGATCTTATTCATTTTAGTTTTGATTAGTTTTTGTTAAAAAAAAAACAAATTCTTCGGAGTGTTCCTACTTGTTCCTGCGACATGAACTGAGTATTTACTCTATTGTATATTTAAAGAATGGAACGCTTTATCGTCTAAGAATGCTTCCTGTAAGCAGGTAATTCCTCTCTGTCCTTGGTTGTAGATTTGAGCATTGAAGATTCCAATATCTATTGATTTCGGCAGCGTTATATTCGGCGTTTCTATATACAAAAACCGTTTGCCCGTTTTCATTCTGGTCAATTATCGATTCACCGAAAGTGGTATTCCACTGACTGTGACTCTCGTTGTTGGCACAGTGTTTTCATCTTAGTTTAACACAATAAATGGATTTAGTGAATGCGGGCTAAGGAATGTACATCTGACCTCAATATCTTTAATTAATAGCTCGTTTCATGCTTGGGTTGACACTTGGTATATTCTCCATTACCCTCTGATTCTCTGAGCTCAAATAATTGAGCCGTATCCAGCGTTGTCCTCAGCAGCAGCGCACAGTTATTGCATTGAGATATAGCTGTCATCATGTGTGGGTATTCAGGGAATTTGATAAAACTTGTTGACCATCTCATGGGACTGGTTTGGGGTTTCAGCCTCCGCAACGTTGTTAAGGATGATCACCCGCGAGAAAAGCCGGAGAAAAGTCCCGGATAAAACTTCCAGCGACAATATAACATCATGGGCACTCAAAGTGTCTACAAAGCGAACAGTTTTTCTGCCTTGGTTTGTGCGGTGAGCCGTATAATAACTCAATTGTGCTTGAAGTCAAGAGCCCACAAAAAGACGTATCCGACCAACCTGATCGGAACCGGAAGTCCTTTTAATTCAATATCGCATTTGTCAGCTGATAATATTCGTTTGTAGACCTACCATGGCGGCGACTGTATAAGGCTGTACAAGGTCTATTTTAATTTTATGTTGACAACGCTTGGTACAGTTGTATATGGAAATGCGCAGTTGTAATTCTGGATTTGCGCAATTCTTAATTTAAACTTTGTTCCGACAGAAGAAAAAAAAACAAATACTGTATATAAACTATGTATAAACAATACATATAAACACTATTTTATTTCACCCAGAAAAGAGTTTTACACGTTTTAAGTTTCTATGGTATGGGTTTCCAAAAATGTTGTTATGTTACAGTTACACTTATTTATTCTATTATATTTTCATCACATTCATAATATTTCCATTACTAATTCATTCATAATATTCAAATAATAAATAAAAATGCTAAATTTACATACTTATGATAAACTTTAAATATAAAAATTTTTGGCGGCTTGCAGGTTTGTTCAGTTATAAAATTTCGTTAAAATATACCCTGTGAGTAAATACACCTGGAGCCTTGGAAAGTTAGATTAAGCTTTAGAATAAAGTCGATACAGTTTAAAATTACCTTCATTTGTTGCCGAATGGACTTAAACCATACATTTTGCCCAACCAGTGCCTGGTTAGCTTCCCAGATTAATTCACCCGCATCTACGGCTGCTATTTATTAAGTTTACATCAGTGCTAAAATATGTATTACAATTACCAATTGCATTACCCTAACGACTTGATGTAAATAAGACTCTAACCGAGATATAAAGGGACACGTATTTATCTCTTTGCAAAGTAACAAAGCAAAGAAAATTATCATTGAATATAGAAGAATGAAATGAATTAGTAATAGGAGAATGGGCGTGAACGTGAATTAATAGGTTTTTCAAATATTACTTTGTCCCTGTGCTACATTATTAATGGATGCATTAATGAGAAGTTCCTTGAACCATCAAAGGGCTGTCCCGAAACACATGGTCAATATCTATCATGTAGATTACGCCGAAGTGCTCATTAGTACTTAAAGAAAACAAAAGATGTCTCTGTTTTTATTATTAATGAACGGGTCATCGTGTAAACAGTCACAAAACCAAACGTTTTATGTAGTTAACAGATCCTCCTTTTGTTATTAACTGGATGTCATTACAAAATATATTTGAACTTCTGTTCCCTGAGGCAGGCAAATTAAAAAAATAAAGCGTTTCATTTATAAGCTTCTTTAGGCCTTGAATCCACCATATGTATTATGTTAACACATAACACCTTTTAATATTTACGATGAATAGATTATATGATAGTTGTTAGTAGACATACTGTTGATACTTGTCACATGATATATCATTTCGCCGCTACGAGACTGGTTAAACCAAACGCTACTAGCTGCAAGTTGCTTTCTCCAAAGTTCTTTCTCGACTGACTTGACGCCCTTGTTGAATGTATTTTGATAGTGTTTGCACGCCCCTACACTTTTAAAAATCACGTGGATATAAACAAAACAAATAGCCTGTGTGCGATGGGATCGGAATTCTCTGGCCTATTGTGTAAAAGGATCAAGGGATTATATATAGTTAATAGACGTCAGATATCTGCATGGGCCCCTTAAAGTACTGCGTGAGACGGACTGGTATAAATCCAGATACTATAACTTGAATTAAGCCAACACTATACCGTCGACACTGCAGCATGTTTGCCTTTTTTAATTAACTATATTTTTCATTGTTTTCATAATATGTAATATTTTTATTCATTGCTACAAATGTCACTTTAATTGTAAGTGTATGTGCGGGGCTGGCATTGGCCGTTGCCATGACGGCATAGTCCGGCCCAAGCGTTGGGTCTGACGTGTAAACAGCAGTCAGGCTAGTCTGGAGTTTTCTTGCCTGACCGAGCCGGGCTGGCTCACGTGTGAATCCTGGCATGTAAAAACACAGCATTCTTGTTCTAGATGTTTCCTGTAACGCGTGTGTACTCTGTATTATGAATTGTCCTTTAGATTGTTCGGGAAATGGAAAGTTCTTGGATTGAGATAAAAAGCTTTAAATGGTGGCTGTGTTTTAGTGCCGGGGGAGGTGAGAGAATATTCCAGCGGACAGTGGACCTTTTCCTATAAATGCGCGGTTACAGTTTTTCTTCAAAATTTGTGACGGATTTTATATAGTCTTCAGTTTGCCTTTCGGATCACTGCCAGGATTTCACTTTGGATTACAGTAGATTGATTTAGTGATTACATTTGACTGTTATTCGCTGAGAAGATTTGTGTGAACTGTTCATCCGGTTTATCCATGGTAAAGGACTTGTCGCTGTGACAGTGGTGGTACCCAGGGACTGTGCACTTTGTTTATTATGCTGTATAATTATATTGATTTGCTGTTATACTGTTGTTGTACTGTGTAATTGTATTGATTTAGTGTATTGTAATGTAATGGTTGTTTTAAGAATAAATTATAGTTATTTGTTAACAAAAAACACCGACTTCTTTATTCATTCCCCTAGACATTTCACGCTGCCTACAGAATCTGTTTTTTTTTATCTCCATGACAAAGTTTATCTTCGTCACGCGTACGTGATCTGATGAAATTAGGTTCCGTAACATTATTCATAATATTCACATACAGTATTTTCTTGATCAGACGCCGGGCCATATACAACTTTATGCCAGGTCGGAAACGCTTGAATCTGCTGTGTCAAACTGAATCAGTTAAATGTCGGATGGAAAGTGTCATGAAAACGAATTACGCAATGCCGTTATACCTACCAACCCCCCATATTTCGGTTGAACCAATATTTGCACTTGTACGTGGCGCACTGTTATTAGAGGAGCCACCCCGTGTTCAGAGTGAAACGATGTTACCAACTGCACGCGGTGTAAAATAAATGGAACAGTCACATGAAACGCCGTGGAATATGGTTTCGAGGGGCCCGCGCGGATTCGCTCTAATTCCCCGTAATTTCTCATTATGGTGCCTGTTTGTGGAGATTGCGCGTCTCATACCCTTATGGCATCAAAGGAAATTTCATAAACACAATCTGTGTACCGATGATGTTTTTAATTGTTCCCCTAACTAGTGACCGGCGGGTCTAATGTTTTCCATTTAGAGTTTTGTCTGACGAGCCTGTTAATGTATTTTTTAATGAACGCCGGCCTTAAAAAGAAGCCCGCCTCGTTTAGAAGCCGAATCAAAGCAGGGTCTGAAAAAAATATAAACGCCCGGCCGTCTGATCAAAGAAATACGGGAAATAAATAAATGTGCCAAATATTAACGCATAATCTACTTTAAAATTAATCGACCTGAACATGAATAAAGAGGGTTTTTTTAAGACTGTTGTGTTCCTGTGCTACATTCATAAAGGACACACAACTAAAAATTTCCCCGAAACATCAAAGGACTGTTGCAAAAAACAATTTGGTAATGGAGAAGTGAGATGTCACGTGACTGGTAAGAACATCATATCTACAAACAACCATCAGATAATCTCTTCATCGTGAACATTAAAATGTGCTTTGTGTAAATGGTCCCAAATAGCACCAAATACAACCGCTTTATTTTGTTACAGGTGGCCCTTTTATTGTGTGCACAAGTCTTACAGATGTCTTTTTTGTTGTGTGACATGGGCGTAACTCGTGTTATGGCTGCATCGCCTGGCCGGGTGTTGCATTCTCAGTTTAATCCGTACTGGTTGAACTCTCGTCATGCCAGCTTGAGGCTTTCTCGCCTGGACGAGCCGGGGCGAGCTCATGTGTGAACCCTAATAAGTTGAGCGATGTTTTTCTAGATGATTCCTATAACGTGTGTACTGTGATATATGAACTCTAGGTAATTCTTTGCTCTAGGTAAATCAAGCTCTTTGTAAATACAGCAATATTATAAACAAAACAACCTTTGTGCGGTGCAATCAGCATTTTCTGACTTACTGTTGTTGACTATTTGCCTGTTATTCTTAGTTTCTGATCAATATGCATATAAATAGAGCTCTGTGACCGAAATCAAAATATTCCCTTTCCACTTAAGGCGTAATATTTCATATATACTTCTTATGTTACTGAAACATTGTCGAATGTTGGGCTTTTTTCAACCAAATTTGTGGGGATAACGGATGTCAAATCTATACACGTGAATATGCGAATAAAAAAGACGTAAAAACAATGCGTCTGATTTGAATGCATATTGACGTCTCCGTTATACTGTAACTCGTGGAATTCGCAAAGAGCGCTCTCAATACTATTCTTATCTCTATACCTAGTACAATCTGGAAGGCACTAAAGAACATAATCCCTTTAAAAGAAAACCAACAAAGCAGATACTGATATCGACTGTAATAAATTTAATGATTTCATTAGTTTTGCGGGAGAACTTTTCCAAGCTTTTCTCAAACTATTTCCAAGGGAAAATGGAAACGAATTCTCTTATCATCATTGCTTCTGCAAAAACGTTCAATTTTCCTCTTGTTTCTACGCATAATGTCCATTCTCGTTTATTGGAACTATCTGCAACCTTTAGGGATGATATGTTAGGGATGTCTGGATTCTTTCTAAAAAAAGCTTCATCTACAATTTTTCCTTGTCTTGCTCATCTGTTCAATCATTCTCTTTCAACTGGCATTGTTTCCATTGATTGGAAAAATGCGCGTATTTCCCTGATTTACAAGGGTTCAGGTTCCAAGTTGGACCCTTCCAATTATCTGTCTATTTCATGACCTCACATGTCCCTAAAATTTTAGCGCATTTCGTAAAATGCCATGTTGCTGCACACCTTGATGAAAATAAAAAATCGAATGTTAATATTTACTGATAAACATTTCGCATAATGACCCAATCGATCAACTCACTTAGCTTTATTTACACTAGTCGATTAATGTCTTACTAACCTTTATAAAAAACATTACGGTTTCGACAGCCTCGATCATTCTTTATTGCTAGAAAAACTCCCGAAGTATGGAACAGAAAATATAGACCTCGCGAGGTATAATTCTTATTTATCCGATAGGCGCCAGTTCGTTTAATCTTGTGGTACAATTTCGAAAACTTCTACCATAAACATTTGAACTCCTCAAGGCACAGTATTTGGGCCTATACTATTTTTTATCTATATGAATGTTTTCTCTAACAATATGAATAACAAGTGTATACTTTATGCTGAAGATATCACATTTTTTAACTTGTCCTGATTCTACCGATAATGCAATCAGCCATTGACACAGTAACATTGACATTGTCTTGAAATGGTTCTTAGGAAATTGTTTATAGAAAATCCCGATTAATAAAGTATTGTGATATTTATTCATAACTCTAATTTAATTTAAAATATTAACATTAACCCGGGAATAATACAAACCTTTTGATGAGATCGTCGACTCTTGCTGAAGATGGAAAGATCATGTAGATTTTATTGGCGATAAAATTATCACAAAACTACTTGTCCTTCCCAGACTTAGCAAGGTTTTACAAAAAAACCCAAATTTTTATATGTCATTCTCTTATTCAAAGCCACATTGACTACTGCATTTCTGTTTGGATGGATGCTCGTACAAGTCACAAATCCATAGACTCGAAAATAAAACTGCTCGTATTGTTACAAAAACCTTCAATATAAATACATCTCCAACGTCGCATATCACTCACCCCGGCTGAATGCCCGTGGAACAGAGATATCGGTAATTCATAAATCTTTTTTTTTTTTTATAAATGTTATTTGGTGATCCAAAAAGGCTTGTTACAGTGCAAGTACAAGTGTACTTTACGTAAATCAAGAGGTATTTTAAACTCAGTTTGATTCTGATGATTCCTAGTTCTGATTCTTGAACCCATGGTCACTTAGAACGGTTTTAGAGATCCAGGTCGCTCCTATAAACTGAAAGCGTCCTTTGGTTTACATTTGTTTTAACCGCTGCTTTGTATATAGCAATGCTCTCTTTTTTACAACTGAAACACACGTGGATGCACGTGGGAAAGCTGAATTTGGCCTCGTTTCAACATTGAATTAACTCACATTGAGCAGAATCGTTCTCGAAGGGTTACAATTCTGCTTTTTAGGGTTTGTGCGCAATACAATCTGACCCCCACAATGCACCTCGGCTTTTAAATACACAGATGGCGTAGGTATAAATGTATTGAAGGGGTATTGTTTTCCCTTCAAATATGTAAGATAATTTTATTTCGAGGCAAATTAAATAAACATGGGTGTTTCTTGTGATAAGGACAATAAATAATATTTTGTAAGCATGTGCATGTGGGGGTAAACAGAGAGTATTTCCTTGGAATGTGACATTTTGTTTCACAGTTGAGACAGGTAGTCCCAGCCTTCCCACATTGCATCGGCGGATCAAGGATTTAGGAAAAGGGGGGGTCCAACCCAGGAGACCAATGAAAATCCTAAAAAAAAAGGTCATCAAGTCTGGAAAAGGGGGGCTCCAGGCCGTAAAATTACGTCTAAAACCCCGTAAAAAAGGTTGCTTTGGGTGAAAAAGGGGGGTTCCGGACCCCCAGGACCCCCCCCCCCCCCCTGGATCCGCTTTGAGGAAGAGGTTACTTTTGAGAAGAAGCACATATATTAATGTGCCATGAACCGTCTCCGGATAGGCCTAGGGTACAGTGGGTGACCGTCTTCCTCTGCCGAGACGAGCGACACCGGCCAGATGTTCCACGAATGCTTTACTTAAAATTTTATTGAGAGCTTTGCAGTGGCATGCCCAGTTGTTGCGGAAGTACAGGGAGCGGCAAGATAAAAGGCACTATACCGTGTGGCTCAGATCGACCTTTTCCAGTTCCTGTGGTGTTATCGCCCCTCCGTCTATTTTTGCGGCGGCCAACACACTCTGTGCGTATAACTTATAGTCAGTGTCTAGTGAGGTCATACAAGTTGGACATCGTTTCCATCAAAAACAGGATTTTATTTCCAATATTTTTCAAGTGCATTTGCCATACAAAAACTGAAAAAACACGGATCGTCACATATTGAGTTTAAAGATGAAAGATTCGAAAAACAGTAAAAAAAGAGCACACCCCCCCCCCCCCCCCCGTATCGATCCGCAACTGCAGATATCTCCATTTTGCCGTATAAGATTAAGGAACATTAGAGTCATTGACTCGAGTACGGAATCGAGTAAACTTTTTTAAGGACTCGGACTTGATCTTGCGGGCCCCGGGAGTCCTGAAAATAATTTTCTAGTCTTGAGGCTTGACTAGACTCTTGCAGTGTAGTCTCGAGTCTTGAATCGGTCAGACAACTTTCAAGGTCCTTGCTTCCTTGACCTTTACCGCAAATAACAATATACACATATTTTAAACCGCGAGGCGACCCGAAATAAACAGGGAACACGCGAGGGAAAATGTAACGTCCATCTTATTATATATTAAGCTCACATCAACTTTTTAGGACTATCTTTGCTTACAACACTTCATTCAATCATTTTTAATTAAATATCGTGCGTTCATAATCATCAAGATTCAGGTCAACATATTTGAAAATGTTTATACAATTATGCCATTTTACACCCGCTTCGCAGATGTTATACTTCAATAACGTGGGCTAATAATACTCATAATATGCCACTGCATGCATGGTTACTTATTATTGGAAAACCCAGTTATCCATACATGTCAACGTATTATAATGAACTGGCCTTCTTTTACAGTATTGAACCTCAAGACCCGCCAAGACCGTCCGGGCCCTGTCTTGGGTTACCATAACAATCGAATGTTTACCCAGATTGTGTTAAAAACGCCCTTGGATATTAAAACCCGACTTGACTCAAGATTCGGTCTTCAATACCGGTCTTGAGCTAAAGACTTTCTTCAGATGTATATTGAAACCCGCCCCCGAACTTGTACTCAGAGGTAAGGAATCAGAAAATCAGGCAGAGTCTATCTCGAGTCAAGTAGAAAAAAAAATTCTGTCACAAATTATATCAAGATTTTGCACATTGGTGACCTACAAATAGAATACAACAAAAAAATTGCGCGATTTTTTTTCTTTTAATTTTACATAATTTGCTTTTTAAAAAAAGTATTTTAATTTTTAAAATGTAGGCCGATTATAAAAGCTGGAATTAACATGTGAAAAATATATTGTCGCAAAATCTTTATTACATTCTTAATTGCCTTTGCGTTCATCGCGTTGCTACATGTGTATGTGTGTGCAGGTGTTTTTTTTTGTCCACAACATAACTCACGCAATCATGAACGATGTCTCATGAAATTTTCAGGCCAGGGCATTTTCTGAAATGGAAAGTTAAGAATTGTGGGGTTGATTTTGTTGTGTATCCTACGCATGATTCAGGGACGTCATCAGGGAATATTCACAAGTGTAGTCACATATGCAGTCACTTTCGATAAAAGGGACCCACATATGGCGGAGGCTTGCATTCCTCAGAATGCAGATTTCTATTAATTAATTTAACAAATCTTTAACGAAAACTTAATTGTTCATTTTTTTCCATGCATCTAGGCCTTCAACGAACGAGCAATAAAATAATGTTCTTAAAACCTTATTTTTTTTATTATAAACTAATTTGAGAAATAAAAAACAGAACACAGAAATTATCAGAATTTTAAGGAAATGAACATCAAGAAACAACAGTTTTAAAAGAGAATCTGCGATCGCAGGGGGTAATTTGAAATCGAAGTTACTCATACGAGTAATATGAAATCGAAATCAAGTTACGGAAAGGGATCTGAAACAGATTTCAGATTACCCATAGGTAATCGCTACACCTGCCCAAACCAACAATTTACCGGCTTTCCCAAATGTACCAATAATATTTTATAAACATAAAGCACACGATATGTCTGTAAATGCCATGTTACCTCCCTCCAATTTAGGTGCACTAGAGTGTTTTAATTGATTATGATCTCTATGCATTTTAAAATTGATCATGTGATTAAAATCAATACCTATATATTTTCCTTCTAACATAGCAACATTTCATTGTTATTTAAGTTTAATGTTCTTGTTGAATTAAAGTTTCGCTTTTCTTCAATAGAAGGGCCATTACCGCTATCCTCCTCAAGCTAGAATTAAAAAAATAAGAAATTAAAAACTATATGGGCATCATGTATCTACTCTGTGTGCGTTAATGGCTGACTGCCCCCGGACAGAAACATTTAATTTGTACACTTGTATCATAATAAAGCGATAAACTTTAAAACTTGCCAAAGAATCACCAGAGTTTTAAGATATCAAATTATATAAATCTACCGTTTTATCTAAACTGAGAACCATTAGCGTTGATCGATGGAATATAAACTGGAACACTTAGAGTTATATAATATTTTAAATTATAACAAAAGATAATATTACATGAAATACTAGAATACGCTTGGTATTCAGTAGCATTCAGGGGCGGTCGGCAGCTGTCGCCAGCTCGTTCGCCACAATTATATTTGGACTATTGCACAGGTTAAATTGTTCCTGTTATAAAAAAGTTTGGAGATGAGGTCTTTGCAACAGTTAGTATCATAATTTTTAATTGTATTGGTCAATATTTTCAGCAACGAAATAGTAATCAAAGTTTGCCGGCCGACCCACCATCTCATCCGCCATATTTATACAGGGGGAAATAACTCGGGTCAGCCAATTTTTATGCTCATTGGTCAAATCAGTCATGTGATACGAAAATACAGTGATCTACAGAAATTTTTTGAATGGATCTAAATACGTGCCGTTCGGATCACGGCATGTAGGATGCGTCTCGCGGAGCAGCTCAGCTGGTACACGCACCCAGCGCAGCTGGTGGTCGGTCATATATCGAACTCGTTGTCTTTTCATGACAGGATTTGGACCACATATGACTGTCCCTGTCCCCGTGTAGCAGGTGTCCGCTCAAGACAGGTAAATTTAAAAAAGGATATTAGTCGGAGAAAATGGGTAAGTGTCCGTACATTGAAGGTGTCCGCTCATGAGTGGGTCCGCTCAGAGCAGGTACTGATGTATTAAAAAAATAAATACATTCGGTCCTGTTTGATCATGAATCATACAAGGGTTTTCCATGTTTAATTGAATAAAATAATGAACAAAAACCTTTTCCTTTGTTTTCTTTTATACAATTTTCCGTATTTATTTATATACTTTGAATGTGTATATCGATTAAATTCTACAATATGATCTGTTGGAAGGGCCTATTCTGATCAGTTCATACTCTTCATCGTAATTAGAGGACATTTCCAGTGAGCATACATAGAACCCGTCAATATGTACGTTTGTTTCTGATTATTAACACTGAATTCCGCCGAGTACTAATCGGGTATATTTTTTTAATATATAATGGTATATATGCAGCATACCGCCAAGTAATGCCAGATCAAGACACAACAAAACCATGTACCGCGAAAAGAATAGGTGGACTCAAGCACTATATACAGATTATCCGAGTTTGAACCCAGTGCTAATTATCTTCGACTAATCATAGGTGGAGATATTTTTTTTTTTTGCATAACTAATCTTTTTCTTTATTTTATTATCATTCTGCCATTTTTTTTATCCGATTTCATTCATACTTACGCAAGTTGTACCTTAGTAAGGGTTTTCAATGTCGATTTTCTTCTTATTCATAAGTGGTAAAGAAATATGTATAAAATTGCTACATCTAAATCTGGTTCCCAACATTTCTATGGCAAAGTGCTTAAATTCACGGAACTAAAGGTCCAAATGAATAAACTTTTAGATGAGTGGGAATTCGAATCGTAGAGGAGAATCGAAGAGAGGATTGAGTTGATGGGGGGGGGGGGGGGGGGGGTGAGGGGGTTGTCGAGATAGGTCGAGATCCCTGACTGTCGTAAGGCAGTTACTAGAAGTCTAGTTATCCACAACACTATGATGGGGGGGGGGGGGGGATAGGTGGATTTCTTGACTGTGTTAGGCAGTTACAAGAAGTCTACTTAATAACAACACTATAATGAAAATGAAAAAAATAGACAATTCTTATAAACTCATTCGCTGTTCACTTTCCGAAATGTGTAATGCTTTTACATATTACACTGCAATGTACATATTAATTGGCATAAATTTTAACTACGTCAATAATTGCTTAGAGGCATATATATATATATATATATATATATATATATATATATATATATATATATATATATATATAGTTACAGGTGCTCTTTTTATTGTGTGACACGGGCGTAACTCGAGTTGTGACACCCTCGCCGGGCCGTTTGTTACATTCTCAGTTTAATCCGTACTGGTTGAACCCTCGTTGTCATGCTAGCTAGGGACTTTCTCGCCTGGCCGAGGTCACATGTGGACCCTGGTATGTAGAGACACACACAGCGATGTTCTTCTAGATGATTACTGTAACGCGTGTTTACTGGGTTGTGTAAGATCTTTTAGACTATTCGAGAAGTGAAAAATTCTCGGCTTGGGGTGAAGAGTATATAAAGGGGCTGTGTTTTAGAGCCGAGAGAGAGCAGCAGAGAAGATTTCCAGCGGACGCAGAAGCGTGTGTTTCAGTTTCTGGGACCTTATCCGATGAGTGCGGCAATTATAGATTTTCTTCAGACTTTCTCCTGGATTTTTTGCATTTGGACTTCAGTTTACTTTTTGGATTGTTACAAGAGCTCTCCGAGAGTATACATTTAAAGAACTTATCGTTGTGACAATGGTGGTATCCAGGTACTGTGCACGTTGTTTATTTTACCGATTGTATTGATTTGTTGTTATACCGCTGATATACTGTTTAATTGTATTGATTTAGTGTATTGTAATGTTAGGGTTGTTTTAAGAATAAATTATACTTATTTGTTAACAAAAAACCACTGACTTCTTTATTAATTCCCCTAGGCATTTCACGCTGCCTAGTGTTACAAAATCTGATTTTTTTTAAAATCCATTACAGGATTTTTGTTCATCAACAATATACGTAACAATATATATATATATATATATATATATATATATATATATATATATATATATATATATGCTCATTTGGGTATGGTTAATACAAATATGACTTTTTTTAACTCGATTACTAAACATTGATTTACTTTCTACTTATGGTGTAATATTTCATTCAAATTAAATAACAGTCATTAAATATTCCTTCTGTTAATTGTTTCCATCAACTTTTTGATTATTTAGTAATGCCAGAAAATATAGCCACCTGGTGCATGCATTTGAAAGAAAATTGATTTCACGACATTGGCATCAGGTGTCCTACTTAGACTGCATTAATGGCTGTTAACTTACAAAGTTTTGCGTCACGTGTTTTAAAATGAGGCGATTATCATTTGAACCTGTCGCAGAAACTCAATAGTTTTGTGAAACTGTAACTACCGCTTTTGTGTAAATGTGGATTAATGTAAAGGAGGACGATACATATTGGTGGAACATATACATTATATACACAAAGTAATACAATATTTAGAATATTGTGTCACTAGGAAAAGTGATGTTACAATAAATGGATTAACAGAATCATGTTGAATGCTATATATTATTCCCGGTGACAGAACAAATATTCATTTCTGCACAGGATGGATAAATATCGCTGAAAACATGTTCCAAAGCTTTATAGCTAGCCTGTAATACGACTTGATGACATGATATCGTAAAGGACAAAGAGATGTTCATCGTTTTATTTTACTATCATTTAATATCACCTTCCTAAGAGATACGCTATATATATTAACATGTAAGCTTTTATGCCAAATTAATTAATACAGGTTGTTTCAGCACGGGTAAACAGAGTTTTACAGAATATAGGAATCATACAAAGACTATCCTCACTGGTAAGGTTCTTGATCAGACTGAGCCATTACTGATATAACAAAGTTTTCATCAATATGTATCATGCTTTATCACTTGCAGAGCACACCACAACGCTTTTATTTACTAATTGTTGTTTTACCACTTTTTGAAACAAAAAAATGTATTTATTTTTCAATGGTCAGCGACAACAAAGAGCGTAGTGCAAATCGTGCTTCCCCATTTCCCCTTCAGGTGTAACCGCTGCCTTGAAAAGGGAGCCCAGCGGGAATCTCCCCTGGCAATATAAAACCTCATCGTCACGAAGACTCAAAAAGAATTAATTTTACATTTATATTTGCCAGTTTAACAAATATAATTCTATTTGTCATTCTGTAGTCATGTATAGCTTTCAAGACAATATACGGTGTATTCTACGCCTTATAAATAAATTATATATAAATATATATATATATATATATATATATATATATATATATATATATATATATATAGAAGGTAGTGTTACCCTCCGATGTAAAGTGCTCTATGGCCTACAGACTAGGCCAGAGCGGTATAACTCTGATTCTAACCACATTCACCTGATGATCAGGTCGCATCCCGTGAAACAGACTGTTGTGAAATAACAGTGTTGTTTTTCTTCAGAGTTATATATATATATATATATATATATATATATATATATATATATATATATATATATATATGATATTATTGTTATTAAAATTCTATTAAAATTATAATTTGTATTATCAGTACCCGGTATTTTTACTACTCCGCAGCGCCACTCATTATGATCTTGTTCTGGCGGATCTGGTCATCCCTCTCACATGCCTGCTGTATACATATACTGTGAAAATATTGCTGCACGGTAAACCTTTAGTTATATGACTAGGCTGATTCCAGACGCTTCGAGACATGTTTGCAGAATCTACCAAAAGTACCACTGTTTTTTGGCTATTCGTCGGTTTACCCAACAGCGTCTGCCCGAGATATGTAAATTTGGTCCACTGCCTGCAGTTTATATTCCTTTACCGTGATTGGCAATCATAGAGAATTCGATTCCTATAATGTAGTTTTTTTCCGAACGATCGTTTTTTTCCGAGTAAACCTTCCCCCCGAAAGGTTTTTTTTCGGATAAACGACGTTTTACTGTATTAGGTTCCATGTCCGGGTTGAGAAGTCTGAAGATGAAGTTTAAAGGGTGAAGCAAAGGTTTTCGGCAATAATAAAAAGCTGAAAAGCACCACCTGCATCCTGCTCATAAAAAATCATATATCTCTAAGAAATTTGTCTACCTTAATGCTCGAAAACAGTATATTATTACGGAACCTAATATAAACAGATCACGTATGCGTGATGAACACAAATTTTGTAATGAAGATAAAAAAATCAGATTCCGTAACACTAAGCAGCGTGAAATTTCTCGGGGAATGAATAAAGAAGTCAGTGGGTTTTTTGTTAACAAATAACTATAATTTATTCTTAAAACAACCCTAACAATACAATACACTAAATCAATACAATTATACAGTAAAACAGCGTTATAGCAACAAGTCAATACAATCACACAGAAAGATAATGGTACAGTACCTCGATACCAACACCATCACAACGATAAGTCCTTTGAATGTAAAGTTAAAACTCTCGGAGAATGACAGTCCAGTGAAAAGTTCTTGCTACAACACAGATAGAAAACTGAAGTCTAAATGTATAAAATCCAGGAGAAAGTCCTTGAAAATGTATAATTGCCGCATTCGTCGGATAAGGTCTTAGAATCTGACACACGCCTCTACGTCCGCTGGTATCTGCTCTGCTGTCTGCCCCCTGGTTCTAAAAATACAGCCCCTTTATATACCTTCACACCCCAAGCCGGGAATAAACACGCGTTTCAGGAATTCTCTAGAAAGAACAGCGCTGTGTATCTCCACACACCAGGCTCATCACGTGACCCACGTGAAAACTCAAGGCTCACATGACAACGAGATTTCAACCAGTACGGATTAAACATAAAATGTAACTACAACACGAGTTACGCCCGTGTCACACAATAAAAAGAGCACCTGTAACAGTATAGCAAGCTGCGCGTGATGAAAGAAATGTTTACGTAGCAAAAGAAGACAGATGAAAGTCAGTGCTATGTTGACAGGAGTAGGAAAAAGTGATACCACGCAGACTTTAATTAAATGCAAGAACGCCAGTAACAAAGAGCATATTGAGGAACGATAGCGGCTTTACAATCAAATATTACACAGGGTGATCATTGTACTATGTTGTCGAATGAGACGTGACAACACACACGTCAACGCTTCTTCATATGACTGGCCTTTATTTATTTATTCCTTTTTGAGTATACTTACGGTCTGTAGTAAAATGGAAATTAATTCATGCTTTCCTCATAAGCCTACAGAACTGTGCGTGTCACTATGGTATCTATAATGACGTCACGGCTGTCATGATGTTATGTATATCTGTGCCCGGGTTAAAATCTAGAAAAGTGTTAATGTTTATATTTCACGGATAAATGACCTTTGTAATTGGGTTAATTTTAATTAATCCATTGTCGTCAATTTCTTTGAAATGTGTCATGCAGGAATGAACGTCTTTGCCACTGACCCCGGCTCTTTGGTTGGCCTTGTCAAATTCCTTGTCCGGTGGTTGTTTTACTATCTCTTTAATCTATGGTTGTTTCATCGAAAAGGAAAGAAAAAGTATTTACAAACATTTGTTTGCAAATGAGATACGTTTTACAGTCTACAGGGATATCTCATCTTGAAAACTCTTGACCAATTTTCTTCTAGATGATCTCAAGTAACCATATTCCGTACGTGACTGAATTGTGAAACGCTCACTTAAGAAAGACATGTTCAGGCAGGGACGGCGTTTTTATATATAGCTGTTCGAGGTCAATGAGAGTTTCCATCTATAAAATCGATGATATTTTATATCAGAGCCCTAGTATTGGTCCGTGTGACATGCTGTTGACTTGAAGACACCTGTGCTTTTAATAAGAGTGGTTGCGTATTAAAGAAATCCAGAGAATGTTTAGAACGTTTTGCTGAATATGCATGTCATTTTAGGATAAGATTGTCAAATTTTAACTCTTCCTCTCTTTTTATATTTACCCCTTTTTCATTTTATTTTTCTTTTCCTGTTTTTACTTCTAATTATCTGACCTCGCCTCATAATTACTCCTCTCAAAACGTCCACGTCTTTTTATATCAGTTCAATGCCATTTGATATTTAAGATTTCGGTTGGTTAAACAGACAGTAAATGTTAACATTTGAATATTTTAAAATGCTTGACCAAGTAAAATATAACTTATCTTTACATCGATTAAGAATTTGACAAACCCGTGTTTCAGTGCAATAATATGATACAGGTAAGAATTACCAGTTTTTCATTCCGCTAGTTTTTCAACCAACCCTGTTTATGTGTCTGTCTACAAGTTTGGACAGGGTTGGTTGACCCGATTATAATACATTTATCCCATCTTTTAAAACGTATCTTACCATGGTGCTATGAATTTATCAAACCATCATCTCTGATTCCTTCGTTGTATCACTTACACTTTCAGATGTTACATGTTTCATCAACCCTTATCTTTCTGTTATGAGTTTATATAATTTCACCATCCTTTATCTCATCAGTAAGGAATTTGTAACATAAAATTTTGAAGTATAACATCAGTAAGTTTTTGTCTTATGTCCACAGCTCTTTCGGGAATACGTTGACGTCTGTGACGCTCAAAATCTCCTTCGGACGCTCGGTTCTTGCCGTCTGGTCGTCAGATGTCCGAATTCAGAACCTTGAGGATCAAAGCTTGCCTTTCCGACTGACTACCTGAAATGAACTGGTAAAAAACGGTGCTGAAAAGTAACGACTGACATTTACTTTCACTATATAATCACATAATCATAAAACGACACAATATATAACCATATTAAGCATAATGAACTATTTTTTTAAATAATAATGTTTCACACAATCCTTTAAAATTAAACAAAAATCCCCCACTGGAACGCTCTAAAGCACAATGTGACTATCTATTTTTTATCGAAAGCCCTGCGATATCACAATATCAGGAGCGATCGGGGGGTTGGTTTAGGGGGTCCGGACCACCCTTCTTCAGTTGCTAAAACTTTGCGGCCTGGCTTCTCCTTTTCCTCACCTGGGGACCATTTTTTTTAGGTTGTTCATTAGTCCTTATTGGTTGGACCCCCCCCCCCCTCCGGATCCGCCCCTGCATATATTACCTTACTGATAAATTATCTGATCAGTAAGTAATGTATCACATCCCACCATTTCTTATTTTTCGTAGTTTATATCGTCTCCGTATCAATGATTTTGCAACTGAAAAAAATGTAATTCATCTGGAAATGTTTGATAGGATAAATGATAGCTTTAATCCACTCGTAACTTCTCTAATATTTGTCTTCTAACCTTACCTTGTCTCTTATATAATAATATAATATAATTAATATTCGTATATTATCATGTTTCACGTCTGTGGACTATATGTGTACTTTGAGGAGATATTTGTAATTCAAGACATCACGGTAACAGTATAACATTTATGTGATTTATGTGTTGCCATATACATAGAACAGTTACGTCATTATTGAAATTGTTTTTGTCATCTGGTCCAGCTGTAATATGATGTTTATATTAAAAACTATGAATAAAATTATTTTATAGCAATTAACTGAACAGTTATTAAGTGTCCAAATCTGTAATTAAATTACCATGGTTACATTTCTTTTAATAGGAGTTCCAGAGTTACTTAAATTCATTTAATTACACCCAAACGATGTCTCCATTCATCTATTTCTTTCTCTGTTTGGTCTATTTGTCCAAAGTCCATGTCTGTCCCTATAAGAAATTTACTTAATGGATGTGTATCTCTTGGCAGTCCGTCTTCGTCATCAACCTCCTGGAGACAGCATCTGAGCTTATCTAAAGGTTTTCCATTATCAATCAGCCTTAGTTACATAAGCTCTCGCGTTCGTTATCTAGGACACATCAAATATCTGTCAAACATCGGTCCCGTCCAGAAGCCATCTTCGGGTCCTTTATTAAAATGATCTGCTTCTGAAACACGGTATGTCTATGATATCATATTTATCACTATTTATCAAGCTGCCATGAACTGATTGACTTTTCTCATTCTTTCATATCCACTAGGAAACAAGCACCGGGTTCAAACATCCACGCTTCAAAGCTTACTTTAAAGGAGGCAGAATTGCAGGGGCGTTGCCAGGATTGAGGAAGGGGAGATGGCCATGATCAGTGGCGAGTTCAGAAATTCGAGAACGATGTATATATATATTATTATTATGACTATACGTTATATATTTCAATGTACGAAAATATAGATTATTTTTCATTTAAATGCAAAAAATGGTTTTATTAAGGTTAATTACATGTACACGGGGAGGGTATGGGAGGGGCTACCCCCTCCAATGTTTGAAAGGTTTTTGAAAATACAAAGTAAAGAGGACATTTTTGAAGCAATTTTCACAAAAAATATGAGGATTTTCTGTTCCTGAAAAACGTTTATGTCTTTCCGTTATGAAGTCAAACGGTAGAGAGGTTCAATACTTCATATTTTTATTTCTTCAAAATTGAGATATTAAATTTCAATCGTTATCAACATGTTAATGTCAAAGGCGCAAAGGCGCATTTACGTTTATAACTTGCAAAATAGAATCTTTCAAATGTAATGAGGAAAATAAGTGATATGTTGAAGTCTTGTATTAATCTTTGCATTTTATCGTGGTCAGTGGTGTCGAAATCACACAGGACTTCTAAGAGCACAGATCGCGAGTTCGAGTACCGGTATCACCAGAGGAGCCGGGAGAGAACCTGTTGCTCTGCAGTTGTTCTGCAGCTGTTCATTAATATCATCCTTCTCAACTAATGAATTTAAAAGTAATTAACCGCAGATTACTAAAATAAAATCTAATTGGTAATTAGTCAAAAGAAATATTAAAAACGAAAATTAATCACGAAAACTGGGAATTTCGATAAAATGAGAGGTATTGCAGTTGAACGGGGTCCCACTGGATCCGCCACTGATAGCACAGACAATGGCCCGCTGCGGCGTCCCGTTGGCTACGCCACTGGAATTGTACCGTATACACAAACATATACATGTGCGGTATGTGATATAAGTCTGCTTTCAAACGCTTTTATATAACGTTAAAACCATGACCACAATGAGTATGTATACAATAATGCGCTTCAAGAAATATCCAATTATTAATAAAATTTAATAAAAAAAGATGGAACCATGACATCTGCATGGATAACCGTGTCCATCCGTCCATAGGCTAACGAATAAGTTTATCGCAGATCGATGGCATTGGCTGGTAGATACAGGTTGACAATAAATTAACATTAACACATTTGATGAACTCCTGCCTTACCTTAGGAAAAGGAAATGTAAATAATAGTTTGTTGGTATGAAGCGAGCAGCCGATATAAACTACTTTTCTGGGAAATTCTAGAAGAGTTGCGCATGTGTGCCCAATGGAAAGCGTTCCACTCAGCCGCTCTACTCTTGCGCTTCTTCATGGTACAGGGATATAGCGGTAGCCAAATAATACCTATTATTTAACTGTTTTATGACAGTCCTGTATCCGGATGATGTGCCGGATATAGACCAAACCTAATCGATTCTTCATCGGACTATTCTCGATATACCCTAATAATTTCATGAGGTTCCGTTCATGATTGCGCGAGTTATGATGTGAACAAATAGGAAAACATATACACCATCGCGCACGCACACAAACGCGAATGGAAAATGCAAATAAGTTGAGCCCAATGTATATATACATTGACCTGTTGACTGTTTTTTTTTTTTAACTTTGGGGGGGGGGGGGGTTGGTGGGGGGGGGGGGGGTGGGAATTGTCGACAATTGCCGGTGTGCAGGCCACAGAATAAATCTGACTTGCTTGCTGTCCATGATTTCCATGTATCTTGTTGTCACAACAAGTTTTTCTTTCTCAGGTTACGACGCAGCCTTAAAGAGTCTTCACACCAAGCGTTGTGCAGATAATCGGGCCGACGGAGCCAATGTTTTCAATGCATGCGATTAGTAATCATGCCAATCATGTGTGATATTTTACTTCTTTTTGGAGCGAAATGACCAGAAGCTGTGAAACTGCCCCAACACGTCCTTGGGACAAGTGTCTGAGGTATTTCGTGTGGGATTCTTCGTGTTTCCTGACATTTTAATCGCGTTTACCTGTAATTAACTACAATTTTACATTTCCAAAATACATGTATTTAAAAACATTGGTTTTCTGTCCGCAGTATTTCGCGTTATCTACGGTTTCAGGAGTATTTGTCCGTTTTTATGCGTTGTCATGTGATTTGGACAGTCGTTTTAGACATATATTAATTAATAACGTTGAGCCCGGTGTATAAGTACATAAGCCTTATGGTTCTAATACGAAAGTGTTTTCCTGTACTTCAGGTCCCGGTGAAGAGGCCACAGAATACATCATTAGAAATAAGCATTCTCAGGAATGCAGGCCGCCACATGGGCGGTCCTAAATCTGGGATGCTCCCCAAATGTGTTTTTCTTCTCCAAACTCCCAGGTTCTTTGGTGCAGAAGTTCCCCAAACCTGTGTTTGCATTCACCTATTCGGCCCTTATTAATAGTGACTTTACATTAGGGAATATTCCTGGAGTTCCTTCCTGGACCCGGATCATCAAGCGGATCCACACCAAAATCAAATCGATTTTTCTAGTTCCATTTCCGAAATTCCCTGAAAATTTCATGAGGTTCCGTTTATGGCTAGGTGAGTTTTGTTATTAACAAACACGCACACACAAACATATAATGATTCCGATGTATACTCTTTTCTACAAATATCAGCGACTAACGCAGTGGATGACAAGAATAAATTTATCAGGAAAATTCCTTTGTATTCCTGTTTTATCATGATTCTAATGTGTCATATAGTGTTATATTTTGTCATACTTTAAATATTACATAACCCTTTGTGTTTGTAGTGTATCAATACTTATGGTTCTCCTGTATATGTAAAATCAATTAGATAATACGATTTTGAACAAAAAAACAAACTCAGTGTATAACCCCTTGTTTTTGGGGTGCACATTTCATCAGTATTTATGGTTCTTCGGATTAGTCACGGTATATTTATATTATTACATATATTGTCTTAACTCTTGTGATCCTTTGTCAAGTATTACAGTTTATCGTTTTATTATAACGCAACTGTCTCAAAGCTAATTATTTTAGTCCCAGGGCTCTCAGCAATTAACGCAATGATAGTTGACACCTGATGCCCATATAGTTTTAAATTACTTTCTTTGCGTGATGAAGATCGTGACAAAGGCTGCTGAAATAAAGGAAAACTTTGATGGAAAAGAACGTAAAACGGCTTTTGCCGTTTTTTTTCTTTTTGCAAAATGTGGTTGGAGAGGCTTTGTTATCTCGGCCTCTATTTTCACTCCTTGAGATCCGATGTAACTATATACACGTGATTATGACGAGTGTAGATATTGTTTGTATGTGCGGGTATCAGCTGAAAGACCACATTTAAGGCGGCCTTGTTTTGTGCTTGAGGGATAAAATTACCAATCCCGTTTTGTAAGTGAAGACGATTCCCCCGTGATTTGAACATTCAGAACAAAACACCCGATTTTAAAGCTGAAACAATAACTATGATTTATTATTCAGGTGAACTGCTTCTCAAATTATATAGAAACTATGCTGGAGTTTAGAAAATAGTTCAAAGCTCAGAGTAGTGTTCTCCCATATTTTGGAAAATTTTTCCCGTTATTCATTTTCCACAATGTTTCCGTCTTCGATTTTGAACATGTTATCGTGAATTGGGTGCAAGGTTAGGCGCGATATCCACATGGGCAGCAAAACGTATCTTTTGTGACTTAAGTAATATGAAACCATTAACATTGTACTCAGGGTGTCACAAGATGTGCCATTTCTGCCTAACTCCATCTTGCATAATTCTCTTATGCCTCCTAATATGTATTAAAGCCGGCTATTCATCTCCTTTTTATTTATAGAATTTATGTGATTTCTGGCTCATTCTGTGTTTATATTAACGGACTCTAGAAAATTCCTGTTGGGAAAAGAACTTTCACAAGCTGCTAGTAAACACAGCAAAGTTGACAAACGGTGAAATCTTCTAACCTTAGGTGGCGTTTTGCTTATATACGGAAGTTTTAAGATCAGTCATTGATCTGATGAACTTAAACACTTTATATGAATTAAGAATATAGTCCACGAATCATTTGGGTACACACTCTACCTCTGTGACAATCATTACCACATATTCAAAATGGCGGCATAGCAACGTTTGGTGAACTCACTGTGTTACAAAATTCCATTTTCATATCTTTTTTTTTATCATATTTATTTTATCACACTTTTTTTGTGAAAAGGCAATCGGCAATATTTTTTATTATTAAATATGGTTTCACTAAGTCCTGTGTTCTCATCAGGCACTGGTCTTAAATGTCCCCAGGCCATTTAGCATTCACCTCTTTGGGTTATTGAGACATTTATTCTTGTAACACAATTTGAAAATCCAAAAGGGTCTATCACAGACACGCATTGACCAGGAACATGCGCAAGAGTACGAAAAGCATAAATGCGCCCGAGGGGTTCTTAAAACATTGTTGAATTGGAGCAAACTTTAACCACCAATCATGTAAAAAGAAGATGAATACCACATTAAAACATGTTTTCTGGTTTGAGAAATTTCGTCCAGTACCACAATAAATTTACATCTTGACTTATATTTACCGTTGCCCAAAGTCGATAACCTTCTTCATAATTTTCCATTTTAAGCCTAAGTCATATATATCGCACAACACATATGCGACAGGTCTACAACAGAAAAATGGGAAAAGTCCCAGGATAGTCGTGAGTGTGTCGTGCGAAATTCAGGTGCTTTTTTGCGACGAAAAAACTGTCAAAATTTTTTTAGCGTTGTAGGTTTATTCTTTATGTCAAGGCGACATCTTACGTCCGTTGTATGATGCCTTACGACTATGCTTCGATAAACCTTCGACCACCGTACGAATGCTTGGTTATCTGAGGCCCCACGAATCGTAAGACTTTCCTACATCAGCCCATCGATTGACGAACATTCTACCTATGACGGTCCCACGAATGTACTACCGTTGTAGGTCATTCATGAAACTGACATGGGTTTTGTCTTAAGCCTAAGTCACATAAATCTCGCAAGACAAATACGGAAGGTCACAACAGAAAATTGGGGATTTTTTTTCTTTTGTCTTACGACCATTGTAGGGACCTCGTATGACTGTCGTAGGAACAGCGTTTGATTAGACATAGATAGCCCTGACCAATTTTCTCACGACCGGCGTACAACATATATTTTATATGTGAACGCTTCCACGAAATTATAAAAAAAACTCTCCCACACCTACGACGGTTCCATCTGTCGTAGCCTTGCTGAAATCGTACGATAATTACCGTGGTTTTAAGGTTTATGAAAAAGAGGTTCCACAGTACATAATATTTACAGATCAAGATTGCAATTTGAAACATCCAATAGGTCGAATTTCCGGCCTGTTTTTTATTTCTTTGTATGTAACGGGTTTAAAAAAAAAGGTATGGATAGATTGCAAACCTTCACTCAAAATATCTCCACTCCGTTATCATGAAAAAATTCCTTAAAAAAACGAATACGGGCAATAGACTTTGGTTATCGTAGGACTTTTTGTCTGGTCATTGAAAAATTCCATAATGTGGTTCTCCTGTCTTGATTAATGGATATTTTATAATTTGTGTTTGACCCCGGGAAATTCAAAGTATACATATTTGATATGTCATCAACCCAGCGTGATTACTCGTTAATCACATATTGATATACAGGTTAACACTGGCCTGAGTAATTAACCTTTCTAAGATTACCGGCTCAACGTAAACCATTGGAATAATTTTTGACAAGCAAATATGGAACCAGTGCAGAAATTGGTTTCCCCTCCGTGGCATTATTGATGAATATCTGAAGACGTAATTTCCTGAGTTTCAGCCTTTGGCTTTTAGTATTACATATTTATGAGTTTATCGTATGGGGACTCACGGTTTCATTGACGGAGTATCTATAATGTATGTGTTTTGGCGGTATTTTGTCACACTGTACCTTGTACTTCCAGTATAGCAGGTGATCGCATAGCAAAGTTAGAACGAAATGAAACTGGAATCTTCTAACTTTCATGGTATATTTCGAGGAAAATTTAGACCGCGCAAACCTGTTATTAAAGGGACATGATCAGGAGAAATACTTTTCCTATTCTTTCCCACAATCAGATCCCTTAGGCGTTATACAATGTTTCCGGGCAAAAGCATCCGAGCACACGGTTTCAGTACCATCCTTTGAGCTGTTAATCAACTTGTGATTGGTTTTGCCTGTTAGTAAACACAGTCCAGGTTTGTCTGTTTACGATAAAAAGGCCGCATGACCGGAGGTCCGAATTTACGCATGCACAACAGATCCAAAACAAAAAATAGTCCAAACTAGTCATAAATGAACCTTCATGTCCTATATCTTCCCTGGATGCACATGGGTTGAACGTTAATTCATGGTAGAACCTGTCGCATACAGGCTTGGGTCAAGTCTTGTCCATGTAGCTATTCCCTATGGCTGCAGAATATTTCTCCTATTCAACTTACCAATTAATTTGCAAGTAACAGCTTAACTCATCATGTGCGTGTTTTTTCAATCTTATTTAGTTCATATCTTCTCGTTAACCTTGTATCTGAAATATTAGTCATGACGGTTCAACCTGAACGCCATTTTCATAACCTGGTGTTTCAACAGGATAAGTGGTTCGGTATAAAATGTCGTCACTTTCAACGTCTTTTTCGTCGTTTTCAAGTGCGTTTGTATGAGCTATGACGGAGCTGATCCCGAGGTGCTCCTATGTATATAAACAACAGATTACTTGTGTCCGACGCACAGACATACACACATGCATTTTTTGGCCAGTTGAGCACCTGGTGTTCAAAGAGGTTGGGCGACGGGATTATTTCTTAGATATCAAGCGTTACGTGACAGCGCTAGCATCGTATGTTAGTAAATCTTTACCCAACTAGATTTATTTTCCTTCAGAAAATTAGCTTCTTGTTTAGTGTTATCAGATCCACAACATATGACGTTATCTGAGCCCAAGCCGCAGACATAGTCGATAGAAAACTGCTGTTATTGCCTGGTTAATATTATAAGAACTGAAGCTGGTTCTTGGCATAGTCTGCTGTGAAAGTTCCCTTGACAGCTGGATATTTTAACAGCCGGATTTAGCATTAAAGTTACATATTTAGAACACTCACTCCGACTGTCTGATGGCTCTGTTTGCTGAAAAAAATGAAATATTGCTAAAAAATAACATGTGTTACCGCTGGTTTCCGTTTTATATTAGGGTTGCATGGGAACAGACGCTTTGTGTGAGACAGGTGTGATTGCGTCTATTTTGAGCAGCAAACAATGCATCTATATGGATAAGGTGCTGTGTGTACATTATTCTGGTCAGACTGGTCTTCCTTTGTCGTTATCAGCTGATCCGTGGGGCTGATGAAATCGCTGATGTCAGCCTATCTATTATGTTGCCAACGGGGAGCTAAAAGTTGCCAAACACAGTGTGGAGATTGGATATGTATAGTCGCCTATTATGTTGGGGGGGGGGGGGGGAACTGTCAATAAGACGTCAGAGTCGGGTAGGGTTTAATTATTAAAAAGACGCAATAAAAATTTTTGTTCAGATTTAGAATTACGTTTTATAGTAGGGTATTTATTTTAAGGAACAGAGCCTAAGAAAAAGCAGGTGTAAGTTTTTAAACTGAATTAAAGACCAACAAGAACGGGTGTCGCTGCACAAAGTGTGGGGCTGGATGCGCAATGCCATACAGTACTCTTAAGTCATGGGTCTGATTCAGAGGCGTCAATATAGGGGGGTTGGGGGTATATATAACCCCCACTTTTGGGCAAGGGGATGATCAATGTAATCACCCCCCCCCCCACACTTTTCAGAGAATAATATTATAATATTGCAAACGAAATATATTAATAAATAGAATTAAAGACTAGATCTATTTACTAAAAATTCTTATATCTAAACCTTGCTTAGAATTCACAAAATAACTTATTTTCTAAAATATTATAATTATTTGAGGTATGATTAAGTATATATGTATAATAATTATATATATATATATATATATATATATAGTTATATATATATATATAGTTGTATATGCCACTCACAGACTCTGAAGAAGGTATATATATATACATATGTGTGTATGTATGTATATATATATATATATACACACACACATACACAGTCATCCCCCCCCCCCCCCACCCTGGAAGAAAAATTGACGCCACTGATCTGATTACAATTCTCTGCACTGTGCTCACCCTGGTGTTCAGACCCATAGAGCTTTTCTGTCCAAAGATAAGCAGCGGTTACACGAAAGAGATCTGGGACGACTGCAGGGTATAACCGCTGCGCGAGAAGCGTATAAGGATGGTCGGGTTTGGTAGTCTTCATTCTGAAATTTACTATTAAAATATCCGTTCAGGATTAAGAGCAAGAACTTTGCACAAACTTACACAAATTCTTTCCGGAAAATATAAATAAATACATTGAGACCAAGTAAATGTAAACTTATACATATCTAAAATGTTGTATAATTAGATATCGCATTGGTGGTTTTTAATCGGAACCGTGTCTTATATAATAATAACAAGTATATGTGCGTTTGAACTCGGTAATACCCATAATTGATCCAAGAAACAGGGTTTGCGGGATTATTTTACTCCTCACTGTCTTTTTTTTCATTTGCGGGGCACCGTTCAATGAACAAACCATCGCCTTAACACAATTAAGACATTTTATTCCCCCTGCATACCATCCCGGCCGATCTTAGCGATACACTTGTGGAAATAGTAAGGAGAGAATAACACGCGACGAGGGATTGTATATCACTATTACAGTTTATAAGGTTGTGCTGTACGTTGTCAGACTAACCGTTATTTGTAGGCGGATGTGATCCTACTATACCCGCACTAGAACCAAACAAACAAGAGGCTTGTGTGGATGTAGCTGGAGATTGATGCCCTAAGTGTAAAAGAATAAAATACGGGAGATATTGCTAAATTTTCCTTGTGTCAAAGGTATAAAACATTCATATATGTGTTTACGCCGTATCCAATTTTTTTGGGTGATGTTTACATTTTTGGTATGTCTACTTGGTGTGGCTTTATTATGGTGTTGTCCATAGACACTTGTTTCTTAGAATTAATTGGGAGTAAAGGATGATTTTTTTGTCTGGAAACACCTTCACGAACCACCCATTATTTGTTCCTAACTGATAACTAGCCCGCACCCTTGATTCTAGTCTTTCAATTTTATAGTTATTGTTCATCCTCGTTTGTGTGTGTGTGTTTGTTCACAACACATTCATGAACAGAATGTCGTGAAACTGCAGAACATTTCGGGAATGGGCCGAGGAAGAATCGATTAGATGCTGGTGATGCTATAGCACATGATCCGGATTTAGTTACATCATCAAGAAATATTCACAAATGTAAAGTCACTTATGCACGAAAAAATCTGGGAATATGGGCCGAATAAGTGACGGCATACACGGTTTTGAGAGCATCAAACAATAAGTACCCATGCATCTAATGATGGAGGCTTACATTTCTTTGAGTGCATATTTCAAGTTTTTTTATTAATTTCTTTGTTTTTGTCAACAGGCATTCTATTCACAGTTTTTCATTAATATCCTTGTTTTTGTTAACATGCATTCCTTTCGTTTAATATATAAAATAAATTTGATATATTTATATTTCTTTTACGTTCCTATTTGTAGGTAAAATTCTATAACATCGTTTTAACCAACGAACAAGACTTCGTACAATTTTCTGTGGTTTGTTTCTGACTTCCGCTGTGTATATATAAATGATCTGAGGGTAATTTTGGTTGTAAAAAGTTCTTATAATGCCTTCGTGAAGGATGTATGAACTTGTTCATCAACAACATGTTTGTGAACACAGCAATATTGACAAACGGGAAAAAACATGTAACCTAAGTTGATAGGTTGCATATATGCGGAGGTAGAAGGATCACTTGTTGCAAAACGCCATTTGCAAAGCTCTTGCTCATCTGACTTGCTGCCAGATGCCCTTGTTGAATTTGTTTTGTTTATTTTGGAGGGCCCCACATATTAGAAACATGTTGATATAAACAAAACAAGCATCCTGTGTGCGGCGATATCCAAGTTTAAAGGTCTGTTGTTATTGAAGATAGGTGATTGGGCCCCTTTAAGTCAATTAGTGTGTGAAATATGTCATGTTATATTAGCGATTTGTTCATATTTGTGTGATTTTTTTTATAGAAATCTGTAACAATCTTTATAAAAAAGTGGATCCTGGCGTTCAGTAGCCCATAAGAGATAGGAATAAGTGCCTGGAAAGGGCTTTGATTACAAACACATTCATAACACGTATTTCAAGAATTATTCGAATATCTTTTGAAAAGGGCAGGGACGTGCTGGCAGTAGGAAGAGATTTGTGTGGACAGGGTTATCATTTCAGCTCCATTTTCTGAAATATAGTGTCTGAATGGGACACTCTGTAAGGCCACACATACAAACTTTTGTTTCACTGATTCTGAAAACAAAAAAAAATAAAGCAAATATTTTTTCTGTACCAATCAAGATACATTTTCTGGAATATGCAAGCTTGCATAGAAAATTTTCTGTGGATTGTTTCTGACTTCCGCTGTGTATATATAAATGATCTGAGGGTAATTTTGGTTGTAAAAAGTTCTTATAATGCCTTCGTGAAGGATGTATGAACTTGTTCATCAACAACATGTTTGTGAACACAGCAATATTGACAAACGGGAAAAAACATGTTACCTAAGTTGATAGGTTGCATATATGCGGAGGTAGAAGGATCACTTGTTGCAAAACGCCATTTGCAAAGCTCTTGCTCATCTGACTTGCTGCCAGATGCCCTTGTTGAATTTGTTTTGTTTATTTTGGAGGGCCCCACATATTAGAAACATGTTGATATAAACAAAACAAGCATCCTGTGTGCGGCGATATCCAAGTTTAAAGGTCTGTTGTTATTGAAGATAGGTGATTGGGCCCCTTTAAGTCAATTAGTGTGTGAAATATGTCATGTTATATTAGCGATTTGTTCATATTTGTGTGATTTTTTTTATAGAAATCTGTAACAATCTTTATAAAAAAGTGGATCCTGGCGTTCAGTAGCCCATAAGAGATAGGAATAAGTGCCTGGAAAGGGCTTTGATTACAAACACATTCATAACACGTATTTCAAGAATTATTCGAATATCTTTTGAAAAGGGCAGGGACGTGCTGGCAGTAGGAAGAGATTTGTGTGGACAGGGTTATCATTTCAGCTCCATTTTCTGAAATATAGTGTCTGAATGGGACACTCTGTAAGGCCACACATACAAACTTTTGTTTCACTGATTCTGAAAACAAAAAAAAAATAAAGCAAATATTTTTTCTGTACCAATCAAGATACATTTTCTGGAATATGCAAGCTTGCATAGAAAATTTTCTGTGGATTGTTTCTGACTTCCGCTGTGTATATATAAATGATCTGAGGGTAATTTTGGTTGTAAAAAGTTCTTATAATGCCTTCGTGAAGGATGTATGAACTTGTTCATCAACAACATGTTTGTGAACACAGCAATATTGACAAACGGGAAAAAACATGTTACCTAAGTTGATAGGTTGCATATATGCGGAGGTAGAAGGATCACTTGTTGCAAAACGCCATTTGCAAAGCTCTTGCTCATCTGACTTGCTGCCAGATGCCCTTGTTGAATTTGTTTTGTTTATTTTGGAGGGCCCCACATATTAGAAACATGTTGATATAAACAAAACAAGCATCCTGTGTGCGGCGATATCCAAGTTTAAAGGTCTGTTGTTATTGAAGATAGGTGATTGGGCCCCTTTAAGTCAATAAGTGTGTGAAATATGTCATGTTATATTAGCGATTTGTTCATATTTGTGTGATTTTTTTTATAGAAATCTGTAACAATCTTTATAAAAAAGTGGATCCTGGCGTTCAGTAGCCCATAAGAGATAGGAATAAGTGCCTGGAAAGGGCTTTGATTACAAACACATTCATAACACGTATTTCAAGAATTATTCGAATATCTTTTGAAAAGGGCAGGGACGTGCTGGCAGTAGGAAGAGATTTGTGTGGACAGGGTTATCATTTCAGCTCCATTTTCTGAAATATAGTGTCTGAATGGGACACTCTGTAAGGCCACACATACAAACTTTTGTTTCACTGACTCTGAAAACAAAAAAAAAATAAAGCAAATATTTTTTCTGTACCAATCAAGATACATTTTCTGGAATATGCAAGCTTGCATAGAAAATAACAGATGGCGTCAGTTTGGAAATGTTTATAATTAGCAAAAATTTAAGTCCATCTCCATACTTTTAATAATTAGTGCATGGAATGTGTGTCATAGCATAAGTTAGCGACATTTCCAAGGACCTGGTCTTCATTTCCACACAAAATAAAATTGTTCCACAAAAACTTATTTTGTATGGCCTTACGCTTTTTGCCTCGGCACGAGAGGAGGGGTTTGGGATGGTTCTTTTAACAATTATCTGATAGTTATAAGAAGCGAAAAAAGAAACTGCAATTTGAAGAAGCTTTCCAGACAGTGCTACAAATGAAATCTTGTATTCTATAAAAGCAGCACATAATAAACTGGATTGAAGACATTGGGTTAAAATCAGAGTAGATGGTGGTCATATCTTTTTGTGTAATAATTAGTCTATGAATCGGCATGAAGTATAATGCTACACAGTAAAAGGTCGTATCAGGAACACCCAGTGCCAGTGTAAATGACCACCTAAGGTTATAACGTTTAAATCTAGTCGGGGACAAGCATATGTATCACATCATGATAAAAGATTAAAACAGGCTTCTCACGGTGTTGTCATGTTTCTACGATTACTGATACTGTGAGCATATACAATTTCCTATATGTTCTCCCTCACCGTCGTTAAAATAAGATATTTACATTGGGTTCTCCCCCCCCCCCCCCCCCCCCCGTGCGTTCCTAATGGAAATTGTTACAGGTGCTCTTTTTATCGTGTGACACGGGCGTAACTCGTGTTGTGACCCTGTGTCTGGCCGCGTATTGCATTCTCTGTTTAATCCGTACTGATTGAACTCTCATTGCTAGCTATAGGGCCTTTCTGGCCTGGCGGAGATCACGTGTGAACCCTAGTGTGTGGAGGCACAGTGACGTCTTTCTAGATGATTCTTGAACGCGTGTTTACCGTGTATTTTGTTAGGTTCTTCGAATGTTCGAGAAATAGAATTATTATAGAATTATAGAATTACATAAATCTTATAAATATAAGATTTCCAGCGGACGCAGAAGCGGGTGTATCAGTTTCTGGGACCTTATCCGATGAGTGCGGCAATTATAGATTTTCTTCAGACTTTCTCCTAGATTTTAGGTCGAGTCTTGTTTGGACTTCAGTTTCTTTTCTGGATTGTTACAAGAGCTTTACACTGGAGTGTCATTCTTCGAGAGTATACATTTAAAGAACTTATCGTTGTGACGGTGGTGGTATCCAGGTACTGTGCACATTGGTTATTTTACTGTGTGATCGTATTGATTTGTTGTTATACCGCTGTTAAACTATATAATTGTATTGATTTAGTGTATTGTAATGTTAGGGTTGTTTTAAGAATAAATTATAGTTGTTTGTTAACAAAAAACCACTGACTTCATTCTCCTAGACATTTCACGCCGCCTAGTGTTACAGAATCTGATTTTTTTTTAATCTCAATTACAAAATTTTGTGTTCATCACGCATACGGGATCTGTTTATATTAGGTTCCGTAACATAAAATTGTGGGGTCGTCTGGAATGCTTAATGGTTTTGACAATTTATAAGGCCTTGACCTGGACATTGTTTTATCATAAATTGTTTACAAGATTACATATTGTTTACAGTACATTGTTTACAGGATTTATCTCAGTGGTTTTTTGTTATTGTTTTAACATCTTTACATGGCAGATTTCAAACCTGAGACATTTGTTGACGATCCCGACCCTGATCAACTTGAACAGTAGACAACAGAACAGTTGTTGCGTTTAGGACAACACTTAGGGCTAAATGTGAAAAAAAAGCTTTGAGAAAGCCTGATATCATTGTTAAAAACATGCAAGATCTAGATAGCAAAGGTTTAATTGAAAAGAGTGAAGTTGAAACATCAAAACATGACAGCCTTGCTATGCAATTAAAATTAAAAAAGTTAGAAATGCAACATAAGCTAGCATTTAGAGAGAGGGAAGAAAGGTTAGAAAGAAAAAGACTAGAAAAAGAAAAAGAAATCGAGTTAAAACGACTGGAATTAGAAAGACTTAAACTAGAACATAGTCTACGTGCTGCCCATACTCACAGTTTTGATGTTACTAAACACATTAGACTATTCCAACCTTTTCAAGAAAAAAAGGTTGATAAATATTTCTTGCACTGTTTCAACGTGACAAGGCCAGATAAATTTATACAGAGCTTTCAGTAGAAGCTGCTGCTGACTATGACCTGGTAAAACGGTAAATCCTGAAAGGTTATGAGTTAGTTCCAGAGGCATACCTCCTTTTATGACTCTTGCGAGAGTATTTCAAATGAGGCCAGGTCCTCTTATGACAAAAGAAGTTTGTTTGTGCTGAGGAAAATTCCTCTGTTGACTCCCATGAGGAGTTTGGTGAAAAAAAGGATGTAGATTCCTTAAATGGCTCTGGAAAAGAGTTTATGACTGACACTGTCAATGTCAGTTCTTTGTTTGATGAAGCTGAGGTAGTAGATTTCTCTTTTGACTTGAAATTGAGTTATTTGAGCCATTCATACATGTTGGTTTTGTATCACTTTCAAGTGATTTTTCAGATTCTACCCCTATTAGAATTTTGAGGGACACTGGTTCCGGCCAGACTCTCATGTTAGCAAACACTTTGCCATTTTCTAATAGGTCCTTTACTGGTGCACATGCACTTGTTAATGCTGTGTTTTCAGACAGGCACACTTCAGTTACGCTTCACAGTATCCATTTAAAGTCAGATTTGATTTCAGAGAATATTACTGTGGGCATAAGAACTACTTATCCCTTTAAGGAAATTCAGTTGCTAATACGCAATGATGTTGCAGGTGACAAAGTACAGCCTGTACCAATAGTGACAGAAAAGCCGTCAACAGGAAAATGCATGAAACACAATAACTAATGATTAGATAATTCGCAAAAAATGAATAACAACATTCTAGTGATTTGAGAGCAAGATAAGTATATTTATATAAGTGTTACTTTCGTTCATTTATAACAATTAATAAACTGTGATAAAACAAAATCCTCCTGTTAACAATAAATTGATATGAACTGATTGATTGTTAAATAAACAAAAGCTGTATGCAATATATCGGCAAAAGTAATATATATATATATATATATATATATATATATATATATATATATTTAAATATATATATTCGACTCAATCAACAAATCTAAGTATATTGTTTTTTTATGTTTTTTAACGATTCTTGAAAGAAAACCATAACTTTTTTGTTGTTATGCTAACATGATTCGTTTAAAGAAAATGCATTTTCCAAACATATATCCTAATAAGGACTTTGACGTTGGTGACATGAAATGAGAAAAGTATTTAGTTGCTCTGCTGCAAAAGATTTTATCAAAAAATAAATTTATAAATTTTGATAAGGTCTGAGATTTAAAATATTGTATTTTTAACAAAATCTGAATCTGAATCTGATCAGCTCGTATACATTCATTCTTGGAGTGTCAGTACTACCGACATAGATATTTATGTGGCCATGACAAAGTATGCCAAATCGTGTTCGATTAAGGATTGAAATAGGTAATATATGAGAAGACAACAATTGACGTTCTTTAGATTAAAGGAATATCTTAAGAACAAAGGCCAAGCATAGAATGCTTATTATACACTTCTTAAGTGGTCGGTCAAATATCCTACCTACTAGACTATACCTAATAGCATTAGAGAACAGAAACAGCGAATGCCGTGTCCAAAAAGGTGGACACTGCAATAATCAGCGAAGAGATAGCGTAAATTACATTAACAGATGTTGCCAGAAATGTTTATTACTTGGCCTTGAACAATATGAGTTATACAATTTTAGTTAACGTGTATCAGCTGGCACTCAATCAATTTCAATTGTTCTACATATCCAGGGTTTAGACATGTTATGTACTGAGCCCTCTGTCTCCTTTTTATACTTGGTTTCCACCATCTTAAAGTAATCTGCAGAAAAGCCATCCATAAACACAAGAAAACTGCTTAAGTTCCGAAATACCTTGCAGCCCATTTTAAGTCATTAAGTTAAAATTATGCGATATCAATGATTATATACAGTAATTATAATTATCTAAATTTTAATCATAATAGAATATATTTATTTCTAACAGCTTGTACTTTTTACGGTAAATTTTATAGGTCTAATGCGAAAACATAATGAAAATCAAATTCCTTTCATTGGACTTGACAATTTTTATTTCCTAAAATTGAGTTTAAATGTATAAAACATTGTTATAACATACATTGATAGACCCATAAACGGCCTGTTTAGGGATATCATAGTAAAAAAATTGTTTCAATAAAACCAAGATATTCACATTTAAGGTACCCCTACCCCTCATCATTTTTCAGCTCTAACAATCAAGCATTAGCTACAACCCGGTCGGTAGCACAAAACTGATACCCCAGTTTGACAGTACTAAGCCCCCCCCCCCCCCCCCCCTGAGTGCTGAGGTATACACTTTGTTTAAATTTATAAACCTCTGTGTTCAACTCTTTGCCAGTATAACATTGCTCCAATTTTTAACGGGAATATCATTTATCATGCATTTACGAAGATCTAATTTTCACTTTTGATGAAGGAACACGAGAAGAATCTTTGAAATGAAATTTTAACTGCAATACAAATTACTGATGAAAAGAATCTGGCTTTCTAAATCTTCCAACATGGAAGAAACGTTTTAAGCTTTATAATTATTGGAACAGCCAAACTTCAGAGTTGCACTACTCGGCGCTTAAAACATTTAATTATTTACAAGGGATTTTGAATAAACTAATTTGGTCGCAAAAGATTACACATAAATTGCAGTTCCCTAAAATCTGTAAATGTGAACGCGATTTAGGTGAAATAAGTTTATTTTATTCAAACGATAAGGAAGACATTTATGTTTTATTAATATACTTCTTTGGGCAAATATTTGCCAGCAAAAACTAGCACATCCTTCATCCTAATATTAATAAGGATTTTATTTCTCATGACTTTAAACAGATCTGATATTCTTGTTTATTATTGTATTCTTTTACCATTAGGGAAAGAAAACCACAACAGTTTGTTTTTATGCCCCCATTATTCATTTCAAGAAAAAAAATCATTATCCAAATTTCTAGATATTTCTTGTCAATCATCTATCAATAGCGATTCATCTGAAATAAGAACTGGATTCTGTATTGATCATGCAACATCAAAGTTTCCTGTCAGATTCTGCTGACTAAACACAATAAATGAGATCTCCTGAAAGATTCCCCTCGTGGAATCAAATTTATCAATTTTATTCGATGCACAGTTACGCATATAAAATGTCATTCCGCCAAGACACAGGTGGCAAAATCCTGTATTCAGGAAATTGCTTCAAGGGTGCTCTCATAAAAACTGAACGACAACCTGGTCAAATATTTATCTGAAAGGCCTAAGCTCTATTCAGAATCAAACATTTAAGTGAATATTTTCTATTAGCCTCTTCTAAGTTCAATCTGTCTTTTCTTTCGTGAAATATAAAAAATGCCAATTTTTTATAGTCATGTAACAGACTGCATGAGACCTAAGGGATGCAACTTTGAGGCCCGAAATGGTCATTCTCTTAAGGAATGGAACCAGAACTGAAATAAAATACACCCTTGAGACAATCTTCGGGCTAAAAAAGACATCTTCCAATTTATATATGTGTTATATTGACCATGGTATGCGTTACGTTATTTACCCCAGCATTCAAGATGCAGCAAACCTTCTTTGAATCAGAAGATGTGTTGAGAACTCTGACATAACTATTAGATTCTTACCCAGTGGGGTTTCTTTGATGCTTCTTCTCTATATGTTCGTAATATATCAAGCCGCGTCCGTCAAATAACACTGCACCGCAAGGCCGGTTTACTTATTTATCAGTTAAAAGTTTCTGTAGGACTCGCTTGGGTTTTGTTATTTATCAAAACCGGTCTGTCTACCTCGTATAGATCTTGGAACTCCTATACCCAGGAGGTTATGTTTTAATCTCCGTTTGTTTTACTACTGGAATCTATACTATTTAATATATTATATTATTGCAATCAACTATGGTGGTCTCTGGCTCTCTCAGGTTTTTGCCTCATGCAAAGGCAATTTCCCATTTTCCAGTATCGGCAGGCTTATAAAGTGGGTTTCTATATAACAATCGCGTAAGACTTCGAATCATCTTCGGAACAAGATAATTATACAGATATTACCCAATCATGTCGGTTTCAAATTCAGCAATATACCAAAAAGCAGCAGTCACTGGTCATGGCCCTTGTCTGTCTTCACTGATTTTGAACAACTGGACCAGTAGGAGATATCTTAACTGTGTCCACGGCGTATTAAAGGGTACATTTCAATTCACTGTGTGTAAATATATTTGCAACCATGCAGTTAAACGTCGGGTTAATTGACTGGAAAGAGTTCTTGGTGCCGGTTATTATAATTCTCACAATGCTGTATCAACGACAAGTAGGATTCACCATCATTCATTTACAACCCGTTTTTCCGCCATATTCACCTTTTGTAAAAAAAAACAACATTGAAGTCCTTTGTTATGTGTGCTTAACACAAAAGTCCTTGTTCCTGTGCAAGTGCAATAACTACTAACATCTACGTTTCATTCTTTCTGTATATATATATATATATATATATCCACCATTATTCTGTGGCCAATAAATTCAGCTATGTATTATAGCATGCCGATTTCTTCCCCAGAATTAACGTTTATGTCATGGTGGTACTCTCAGTGAACTGCCACCCTTCTTTCGCGAGAATTTCTTTTGGTACAACATGAAATTGGCGAGAAAGAAGTCATAATGTGATTCTGTATAAAATGAGGCAGGTTGCTTGTATTTTACACAGTAATGATTAGATATATTTTTATTTAACTAATGGTAATCAGTTAATCAGTGTTTTACACTTGTATTTTACACTGTAAAATTAAAGATGTTTTTATTTAACTAATGGTAATCAGTTAATCAGTGTTAAGCTCACATATGATGTTACTGCCTCAAAGAAGCTGGAACAATGAACAGTAAAACCAAATTAACGGGGAATTCTGACAGCTCACTAATGTATAATAGGAGTTTCTAACTCCCTACGCATTTAATACAACACTTGTTACTATCATGGCAACATCGCCGTAAAACAGGAAATCCAGCCCAGCAAAAGGCAGATAAAAATGTAAAAATCCAAACTGCTTGTTTTATCATCAGTTGTGGTCCTACGGGTAGACTGAGAGAGAAGTATTTAAGGAATGCAATTGCCATATCCATCAAAGCACCAGGGTTGGCGAGAAATTGGATCAAAATAGAGACATGTGGAAACTACAGCGTCAATTTTGCATTTGGTCTTGCCCATCTAGCTACATCATGCAGAAAAAAAATTGAGAACTTGTAACAGCTTTATCTAATTTGTCTTATTAAATATACAAACTGTAAAAAAATTGCTGTTTCAATTTTGCTGCTTTGTAAAAGATTATACATATTATACAGTAAGGATTCCTCGCGAATAAAAAAATCCATTTGCATTGATAGATATATCGTTTACTCGTGACAACCTTAAATCTTACTCCAATAGAAAAAATAATGCGTTGAGAAGACAGATAGAAAGCCGAATCTGACCGAGAGCTTGCTGTTTCGCCGGGTGGAGGTCCCACGGGCACATAGTGGAATTACAAACGGGCGGCCAGGGATGCAGCTTAGGGTACCATAATGTAACGAGTTCCCGGCATCTAGGTAAAATGAAAAAAAATATAATTCATCTAAGTTGAGACTGTAAAATCAATGGCTTACATAGGCTGAAATAATGCGCAGGAAGTGAAACAAGCTCACCCTAAAAAAATGTTAGCAACAAAAATATATATCAAATAGTATTTCATAAGAAAGTTTGGACAGCTATCTTAGTTTGGGAAATACGGTTCTGGCTGTGCAGGTTTTCATGGCTGCTATCTGTATTGGAAAGGAACAAATTGGTTTATGATAGATCTACGTTCAACCTTATCCCAAGACCGATTTTATGATGAGATTGGTTTCCGAACACAAAATATATCAGTGTGCAAGCGTAGGCACTGCCCTGTATTTTTGTTTAGTGTCATATGGAAATGTAGTTATGAGTGTCTCGTTCTGTCTGCTGTAAAATTTTTTTTTTAATAATTCTATAGGTTCATAAGTATATTCTACTTTCGCTGAGTAGCTGACAGAATAGAACGATATCTTATATATATATTCTTATGATCAGGTGGTATTAATTTTTAGCTTCCCAAGGTCTCCTTACTCACGTCCTCAAGGGGCCGCCATTAAGTGATCAGATGGACAAGGATTAAAACCTCACATAATATATAAAAACTAAGCAGTTTCAATGTATAGTATAATAACTGAAATAATTGTAAAAAAATTGAATCAATTTAGCACACTGGCGTGATACCCACTAGGAGCAATAAAAGCTTCGTATATAGATTTTAGGAGAAGCCTGGACAGCTGAGGGGTTAAACTCTCGGCTCTCTCCACTGGCGACCCAGATTCGAATCCCGGTGTGGCATGAGAGTGGGCTGTAGTTGCCCGTCTAAGGTCCCGTCCAGTTTTCTCCATCCCTGCAGACTAACGAACGCCATCATCTGAGCCATGGAGACTGCCTTGGTTAGTTTAATAACTATTTGTACACTCCATGTAAAATTAATAATTTTATATTATAAGATGACTTCAATCAAGTTGTAGGAGCGCTTGTTTAAAGTTGTTATTATATGAAATATTTAATATGCTTACACAGTCAAACAATATGACGAGCGAACTCTCGACTCTCGAACTATTCATTTTTAAAAATATCAGTAGTGTTTAGTCGATTCTACTATATGGCTAACGTCCAAAGATGCAACTTAATTTCGCGATAGTTTCACGGGTTTTTTTTTATGGTTTTAATATTAATGAGACCCATTCTTATAGCCCGGGGAGTTATATATTGAAATTCTAAATGGCACCACCTTTTAGTTGTAAAGCGTGTGCGTTTGTATAAGCGTTTGGAACCTGTGTGCAGTACGTTGAGGTACGCAACAAAAATCGAAAAGGATTTTATAACACTCTTACTTTGGAGTTTCCCCTTCTTCCGGCACTGTACTCAAAAACAGGAGGTACGCTACAGGATAAGGTACGCCATACAAGGTATTTTCGAAAGCTGGAAGAGGATCCGCAGACGCACACACTCAAAAAAGAAAATAGTATGTTTTTGTCCACTTGCAGACTGGATCACGCGGTAATGAGCATATTTACTACAATTTACAAAAATACTGTATATGAAAGCCAGACCAGTCCACTCTCAAACGACCGTTCTTCCGACACCTGCTGTGTTCTCTAATAAATAAACCGACAGCCTCTCTTGTGAGTGGTAGGGAGTCGTTCCGGGAAGTATTTTTAGTCTCAGTTCCATGGCATCATGTCTCGCCTACTCGTCGGAACATGCTGTGAGGTTGCGTTGATTTTAATATGACGCAGACTGATAAAAGGGATAGGATATCTCCTTTTAGAACTCGTGAGGTCCCTCGTTAAAAAGAGTCTACCTACTTGCGAATCATATTAAAGTAATTTTTCCATTTTATCCAGGTTCAAAAAGTGAAAATTCTGAAAATTATTCCAAGTTTTGCTATTTGCGTGTATCTGCTGCACGTAAGTATCTGGACCACATCACAGGCACTCGAACAGCTAATAACTCTATTAAGCTGTGTTTCCATGTATCCGAAATATCGTATCCGCAAAAGACGTACGTACGCTCCATGGTGCGCAGTCCGCAAAATCTTTTTCCATAAGTACGTACGTTTTTCTTGCGGATACCCTTTCGCCTGCTTCTTTTGAAACTGCAAGAAAAAGGGCAATATGTCTCATCTCACCTGGCACCGGGGCACTGTTGGGGTATGTAGGCATGTTTGCTATCCACAAAACGGATGAATCGCTCACTGATCCGGTTCGATGCGGTCCGTTTTTGCCCATACGCCTGCGGAGCACGTTAAAAGGTACACATGGAAACAGTTCATCTTAAAAAGGGGAGTGCGAATTTTTGCGTACGAGACGTACGAGATTTACGGATACATGGAAACACATCTAAGGGCCTGTTACTTGTTAGATTATTCCTTTTAACTATTATCTATTTGACGTTATGTTAGAGCTTTTCAGTCATGCAGAGTATAATAAGTATCTGTTATAGGGGACTTACAGCCTTTAGTCTTGTCCGAATAAGACCTTGTGTGAAAATGAATATATAAATATATATATATATATATATATATATACATATATATTCACATATATGTATCCCCTAGATTTTAGTAGTACCAGCTCACATAAAGATAACAACAGTACTTTCGGTTTTTTTGTCAAAATCGAACTTTAGCGAGGAAACCATCAATTATCATAAATGTTGAGTTTCTCTAACTTTGAAAGCGACTACGTGACAATAACCTTTAACAAAGTTTATTTTTGTTTTGGAATAGCAAGAACTGTACAGTTATAATATTCTTTATAATCTGCTCCTTTTTACATGAACCCCCACCTTTTCTCAACTCATCAATTAGTGAATGATAGAAAAATGCATAAAAATTATAAATGAAAATATAATGAAGGATGCCAGTATAATGCCACCTGAGACCATTGTTATAGAAAATCAACGATGCAAGTTATTTCAAACAGGCAAGCACGTTAATAGGACTAACATTTAAAACAAGTGTAGTAGCAGGTGGTTTAGCTTTGTCCAATGACAGTAATTTGATGACTGACGTGTTGGAGTTTATGTGAAAGTAGAGAAGTCACGCCGGATTTTTCAGTCAACATTCAATTGGCAGCAACAGACAACAGACAGACACTCAAAGCGGAGAGCGAATACATTTGGTTATTTTTCAGGCCACAGGATGACGTCATAGGAGCACAGCTAGGATTTTATATATATATATATATATATATATATATATATATATATATATATATATATATATATATATAAAACACAGCTGGCAACACACAAAAGTTTAATATATTTCTATTCGGCACTATATTGACTTTAAATGGATGTTTTTAAGGAGGGGGGGGGTTATTTTAAAATATTATGAGTAGGATCGAAAGTACTACATATATTAAAACAGCCACTGACTTTCTTAAAGGTCACTGGCCTCCCGTGTATATCTACACATATATCGCTTAATTCGCCAACGTCGTTCAGGCAGATTGTTCGTTTGAATATTTGAGCGGAGGGGTACAACAGAGAAGAATTTTTTTTTTAAAGTGACCAGGTCTATCTATGTGATACTTCATGACTTTATCTATTTATAGTTGATTAAGGCATCATGTTTGAAGCCACCAGTAAGCCTGGAAAGGAGCTTGGGAGAATTGCCTTCTAATTTGTGGAATAATGGGATAATAGGCCACTTCTATTTTACTTTGGTCCGGCAGTCCTGTCTAACAGGGGAACCATGCATTCGCGTTCGCATTAATATTTTGGCAGATTTATGACCTTGTGATCCTATTTATTGATATTAGCAAGTGTGTCGCCCTGATACCCTTGAGCATCATTTTCGCATAAATGCAATTAGCTGTCGCCATTTTTTTAAAATTTTATTTTGTTCATATTTCTTTTATAATTAGTCCTATTATATATATATATATATATATATATATATATATATGTATATAATATATAGGAAGGACAAAGTCCTTGTGGCATTTGAAGGCTAGTTAGTCATCTGCGTCTAAACCTCCTCCCAGGTCTGCCCCTTTGCCATCCTGTTTGTTTTTTCAGACTCTTACTATGGTACGGAAAAATCTTATCTGGCAGTAATCGGTTCATCAGATTGGTATGGCTTTATATAATATTCTTCTTCCATCCTGCAATTTCCAAATAGAAAAACGTTCAGTTCAGAAAAAAAAATAAGGTTTGGCCATGGAATTAAATCCCTTGACGTCCCTGAGAAGTTAAAATCCTATGCATGAAACCTGCCAATTTTTTTTTCTGGAAATCTCATATTTCTCGTAACCAGTACGATGCCATTAGTCCTTTGTCGGTTGCGAATTAGTGCGTGTGGCAATGGCATGACAGGGGCTCAAGAAGTTCAAAATTGCCTTAACTTAGCTTTTCAGCATTTCTTTTATCAACTCAGAATAGGAACCATCCATTGACTCAGGTGGAAGTACTGGCAAGAAATCTATAGATTAGCAGGGTGAATTTTCCTTTCCCCTTGAAAAATTTAGATTTTTTTTTTTCAAACAACCCATAATATAGATGAACTATTTAGACAATGGCTATGATAGTACTATATGTATGAATGTATAGATATATATACTTTAAAAGCTTTACAATTAGCTCAGTACCCAGTGAGCTCTAAATGCACAAAATCCCCAAGGCGGCTCTTAAAAAGGACAGGCGTTGAGGACCTTAAAGCACGAAAGAAAAAAGCACCTATTGGGGGAATATTAAAATGGTGGTTTAAAAGGACATTATCCCGCAAAATTAAAAAAAAAATAGTCATAGGAGAGTGCAACCCCGATACGTGTGCCGAATTTCGAAGGTCAAATCGGACGGAAGCAGGTTAGCCTTTGTCCATAAAAAACAGGTGTGTTTTAATAATACAGATTTATAAATAATTATATCAAAGTTCCATGTTATCAACGCCCCCGCAAGAGACGACGAAGAGGTCCAGTTCCTTAATGAATAAAAAGCGCTTGAAAAAGAGTACGACTGCGCATGCGCAATGCTTTCGTGTTGATCACCCGAGGTTGTATAAAATTTAATTTATGATGAATTTAATGAGAAGGCATTTGGTTATAACAACTGTTTAATTATCAGGATACAGCATGTAATATGTCACGAAATGTTTACTTTAAATACAAACATATAGTTGTCTAGAGAACAATTTAGTCAAATTTGACAACAAAAGATCATCTTAAACTCAAGTACGAGAGTTATTTAAAAGCTGCAAGTAAAAAAATAGACAACCTTGGGAGAGTTTTTCTGATGCAGGGACCGCTTCAGCCCTTTGCTCCGGCTTGTTTGCCTGCAAATTTCAAAAATATATAACTTTAGATTACGTTTTTCGAGGTTAACATAATTGTTCGTAATTTGAAGCCTGTGGAGAAAAATATCAGGAAAAGAATGGGCATATCAGATTAAAAACAAGATTTAAAGGCGAATCACTGGATTTACTATAAAAGTTACCCTGGCAACCAATATTGCTTTTTCCTATACCTAGTAGAACTGTTTGAGAAACTGTCAAAGAAATGATGGTTAAGTATCTGAGCCGAACTCATACAGCGCCAGGGATGTGTCAGCCAAGCGAAATGTCACGTTAAGTCCAGCATGTGCTCGGGCGTCCGACAACCTGCTTGGTGCTCGACCATATTATATTCCTACACTATACATGAATACTCCTACACTTCATCAATACTCCTACACTATACATTAAAACTCCTACACTATACATCAATACTCCTACACTATACATCATTTCTCCTACACTTTACATCACTACTCCTACACTTTACATCAATACTCCTACACTATAAATCAATACTCCTACACTATACATCAATGCTCCTACTCTATAGATAATACCCCTACACTATACATCAATACTCCTACACTATACATCAATACTCCTACACTATACATCAATACTCCTACACTGTACATCAATACTCCTACACTATACATCATTACTCCTACACTATACATCAACATTCCTCCGATATACATCCATACTCTTTCACTAAACATTAATACTCCTACACTATACATGAAGAATTACTCCTACACTATACATAAATTCTTCATATGTTTAATTATTACTTTATCATTAAATTATCTGTGTATATATGACGATGTTTTAAACTTTTCTCTTAAACAGAACTTATGGACTTTAATATGTGTCGTATGATGTCATATGCAGTTGTATAGGCATTTGTAAGTCATGCATGTTTTGGTAAAATCGGTATGCATGTTAGCAATATTTTAGGAAAGTATTAGTTTGATAGTTATATAGTGATGTACGCGCGCATGTATTTCCTGGCACAATGTTAATGATGTTGATGGTACTTACAATGACAAAATGCAGGGAATCTTCGTGATTAAGTCTTCATAAACTGATGTTAAAGACACGTTTTCACATTAGTCTGCTTCCAGGAAGCACAACAAATAACATGATGTCTGTGAGACTTTTAGAGCAATCGATTTAAATTAAACTTTTTTTAAATGGATTATGCAAATAGGTAACAGTGATTACCGTGAACGTTATTTACTACAGATGGAAAAGTTGGACAGGTCCGGGATTAAACCCTAATCCATAGAATCTTTGTCTTACGACTGTCCAGACCTCTTTTAGTTTGTTACTTAAAGTATTTTGATAAAATTACGATATTTTATCAAGAATCGATCAGTAAACCCGGACCAATAAGAAATATTAACAAATACTTACATTCTTGCTCTTATTTTCCACCCACCATCTGGTCCAAATAATAGATAGCTTTCCCCTCTCCGTGTTCTGACAACATTTGAATGGGTTAAAAGTGGACGTCTAAGGCACAATTCCGTCAACTGAACGGCAAATCGAACGCTATGGAAATAAACTATTTGGTACATTGGCAGAATTAGGTTCAGATTTCAATATTCGCGTAGACGAACGCGAAAGATTGTCTTCATGGCTCTTTGTAGGAAGCGATTCAGAGGCCTGTCGCGCCGCAATCCAATGGGAATCCCTTCCAGAGGGAAGAGCATCCCTGTGTTTAAAGAAAAATCTGTGATCCTACATACGATGTTTAGGGACGGAGACGAGGAGAGAATGGTTGAATTTATAAATAAAAGGCATGAATGGTTATACGATGCCACCTCACGATGACTTTTAAATGAAAAGCACCTTGTGACAAGTATCGTCATTTAAATGGAAATGCAGGACGTAGAGGGAAAGTAACTTTTAATACGTTGGGTTTACTTATTTTATATATATATATATATATATATATATATATATATATATATATATATATATATATATATATGCATGGCATTTTACGAATACTCACTTTGGTAAATATTACAAAATTCCCCAGATAAAACAAACATTTATGCGCTTTTGGAAACGTAGCTTAATGATTTGGACTGTAAGTTTGGTTGACACATTATCTCTTTATTGAAGATGAAGGTTCAAACCATGCAGCAAGGATGTTTTGTTCACCTGCTGTTTTCTTCAGATGAACATATAGTTACGGCTTAGTAATACTTTTAGAGGACATTTCCCCCAACAGGCTAGACACAATTTCCTGCAGGCTGTATGTAAAGCAACGGCTTGCTTCCGTGATTACAGTCTATAGAGTCCTTCGTCTGTCAAAATGTCTCCTGTACAGCAAACTAAAGCGAACAATAAATGCAGGCGCCCCCCCACAGACCGAGAAAACTCACAAGGACAAACTGAAAGAAACTGAAAACAGCCTAGATGGCCATCAATGTGAACCCCCACAGATGGAAGCAAGTGCCTTGGCATTGGCCCTGCTGAATTTGTCTATAGACTGAAAGTCATCTTCAATAGACCTCTTTGAGCGCCGAGAGCTCTTTCAGGCCGTCTAGCCATTATGTGTACGTGGTGGGAATTTAAGAACTGGTCCAAATAGGAACCTTCTTGAGAGGAAGTACTTTGAAGAAACTGTGAAACCCTTTTGTTCATAACTACAGGCAACTTTCCAACAATTATAGATAAGTGTATCGATTTTGAATTTAATTGAAAAATATCTAATTAAAATTAAAAATTAATTAGATAAAAAAAATTATTTCAATCACTTCCTACAGATCAAATGTAACGGAGTCAAAAAGTAATAATTAAAAAAAAATAATTAATCTTATCAATGTCATGGAATTTATTTTAAATTTAAAGGGGTACTGACATTCATATACTCATTGCATAGACAATTTTTCTCATTTTTGTACTACTAGAATAAAATATTTTCCCCCGGAACTTTATGTTTCACAAAATGTCATCTTTGCAAACTAAAAATGAAATTCACTTCGGGTTTCAATACCGCTGCGCGATATTATCGATATATCGGTATATCGCTATATGGTGATTCGCATATTGTGTATCGATCGCCATACAGTTTTAAAATTTCAATATTTTTTCGTGAACACAACGTTTCTGTTACAAATTTAGACATCTTAGTTAGCTTGGATTTATTGGCAGGCTTAATGTGAAAGCCACTACGGTGTCTTTAGACATTTAGTATGACATTTTTAAAATTGGCCCGATTAACCATAGATAATCGGTCTGTCCCAGGGAATTTGCATGTTTCCTCGATGCTTTTTGCTAAACGAAAATATTTAGATACGGAAAAGGGAAAGAAGTTATGGACACGATAATAATAATAAATCATTCATGAATATTCTCTCCTCACATCTTATGATCACTGCAGGGTGATCAAGTTTAACTGTGTTATTGTTAAAAAACGACAGCTTTGCGATGTGGTACATGGCTGTGATTGCATGTGCATACTATCCATCCCTCTTTGTTCTAAACCAAATTTCAGAAGTCTCTAATTGCCAAGTGATTTGTACCTATAAAGATTTTTAATGTTTTTTTAGAACTGTCAACATTAGTTAGTAATGTTGCCATATTTCCTGTTTGAAATCAATTGATCTGCATATATTTTTATTGTGCCGTTATATTTGACATGATAAAGATTAATTAATAATAATCTTAATATTATATATATACATATATATAATACAGAAACAAACTTGTTTCTTATAAATGAAATAAAATGAAAATATCGCAATACGCATCGCAACAAGCTACCAAATATATTGCATACAAAATTTGTAGGCGATCACCAGCCCAATAAACTAAAGCGAACCTCACGGTAAGTGCAAGGACAAACTGGAGGCATTCCGGAAGCCTTGAATTATTTTAATATAACCCAGCGCAGATGGGAGCAAATACTTTACTAGATCCAGGATGGTTCAATATGTTTTTTAAGCTTTGCGAGCACTTTGAGGTCCTCCGGCTTTGAGAGACTGCCCCAACAACAGTCTATGGCTTTTATGTATAATCTAAACTATCAATGAAAATGGAATTCACAAACTTGATTTTGCAACAGCGACTCAAAAACAAAGCATATTCGAACTTGACACTTCAAATTGTATTTATTTAAATGGATTTAACAATATGTTATGATAACTTATACAAGGCGCTCCCAATGGCTCGGATGGTGGCGTTAGGTTGTGTCTAACAGGTGGGGGACACTTGAGGTCCCTGTAAAGGCACTAACCCCGCACGGGCAAATACAAGCCTCTCTTATAGCCACCCGGGTCTTTTAACCACTCGTTTTACCAGGTTAATAACTTTAACTTTAAAAAACGGAAAATATGTCCACTTGAGCATGATAATAATGTAACAGCCTCTGCTGCAACAGCAAAAGTTCGTGGCGATGCGTCAGCTGGGCACATGCTCGGTACACGTAGAAAACGTTCTGCTCCAATGTAGGCTCTGTTGATGACTGTTGTCATTCTGTGTAAATCTATCTCATTTTTATTTTCTCGCCAGGTATTACACATGACCATCGGTTTGTCCATCAGCATGTGTACACAAAACTTTCAAAGCAGACTTTGTTGAAATTTGGAAGAGGGTTAGTAACCACAAAAAAATCCATTAAAGTTAAATTAAATTTACTCTGGATCACCATAAACAACGCCCTTTGTTACGGCTATTTCTTTATAATAAAGCGTTTGTTCGGTATTAGCTGGTGGCTCTTTGCTGAAGGGAACTGGAAACGGGTTGTTGACAGGTTAGTAGACCCACGCAGGTAAGTTTCATGATGTTCATCCTTTGATGTCTCCGACAACACCATGTCTATTTCATTCAACACCTCACAGTTTACAGATTTCTGTGTTATTATCCCCAGATAGATAAACCTAAGGGTAAACTCGTTTATGTACTTTGCAAATACATGCGGAAAAATGAGCTAGATACTAGCGGTAAACGCATAATTTCGACATCCGACCTGTGACATTCGAAGTTTAGTGTGTACTCAAAATGGCAGCCTTTATGAGTGGTTTCGATAAACTGGGAGAAATAAACCTGTCAGAGTTTGATAAGAACCTGATAATACGACAAAAAGAACTCGGAGGACAGAGTTTGGGCGAGAATCTATCTGAAGAGAGAGTTTGGTGACAAGGGGACTGGTATACACAAAGTTAAGAGTGGAAAAACGCTTTTTTGGACCCTTAAATCATAAGATACTTTATAAAGCATATTGGTTTTGTGTTTAGGGCGCTTGATTTGATCGTTTCTTTACCCCCAACCCAGCTTGCCAACGTCTTCATCGCGCGTATGAGACCTCTTCACCCAAGAGGTTATAGATACTAATCATTGCCGGCAGTTAAGTTTATAACTATTAACCACCAAGTGTTTTTTTTTTTGCGCCTGATTACCTGCGTTTTGTCATCCTTAAGGGAAATCAGAAAAGCTGTAAGAATGAACAGGATGTAAAGACGCTGAAGAACAAACGTGAGGTCGTACAAGACTGATACCTTCTCTCAATATATTTATTCGTAAGTTAGTGATAAAGTAGATATTTGTAGATATATGCTAGATGCTGGTTTACAAGTCAACAGGACAACACAAGATGTGAATGGGGTCTTTAAGTGAATTACTATATAACATAAGAAGACAAGTTATCATGCTTTACCTTCAGCATCAAAACATAAAAAGGTATAAAGTAGTATAAGCAAAGAATAAAAACAATATAATTTCACTATTATTACTGGATATATATATAAAATATGTATATATATGAATATATATATATATATATTATATATATATAATTTCTGCTATAATTTATTATGCCGAGTCATGTCGGCACGGCACGTGTCTGTATTCATCCAGGTGATTGTACAATAAGTCGACCGAGCGTTGAAATGAAATCGACAAGCCACCTGATGAAGCCCGGAGAGATTAAGTGTGTTAAGTTGTTGATATCGTAAACAATTTTCACTAAGCCATTTCAAGAAGCACCAAGAAGCCTTCCCAAGGGAGAAAAAAAAATGATACATGAATTAATATTTTTTTTTAATAGTCCGAAATTGTATGACATATTGGTATTCAAACTTGGTTGATTTGACTGACACTTTGACATTATCACTGCCTGCATACATATGAAATAAACAGCTGAGCTTACAATGTGAAACAAGATAGTTGGCGTCTAGTAGCCCACACTGGCGAAGACGCCTGCCAGTCAAACTAGAAAGCTTCAACAGCAAACAGTGGCGTGTCAAGAAATTCACGAACAGGAGGGCGCTATATATATATACATATATATATATATATAACCTATATATATAATCTATATAAATAATATTTAAAGCCAAGTTCGTTTGTAAAGTTAATTACTGGCACACTGGGGGGGGGGGGGATAGGAGGGGTGTCTCCCTCGGTGTTTTGACCCAGCAGTGTGTTATAACGGAAAGACTCCCTCCCTCAGTTTAAACTGTTTAGGTCTTTTCCTTATTACTGAGCTGTTGTTTACCTATGAATCAGAATTAAATAACATTTTTATAAATTAATAATTTAATTTCTAGGGAATAAAACAAATATATAAGGCCAAAATAAATAAGGTTTGGTTCTTAGGCACTTCATTACAAAAATCAGTGCGACCGGGCGTTTTTTATTTTTATTTCTGTTGTATATTTCTAAAAAATATGTCTAATGATAAGGGAAAAAAACATGATAATAACCTATTTCGTTTGCTAATCAAGTAAAAGCACTACATAATATTGGACATTTTAACAAAATTGTATGAATGTATCTTCTTGAAAGAAATGTCCAAGCGGCTGGAGCTCAAAATTTGTAGGTTTCTATTGGAAATCAAACTACAAAGCCTTCTTCTAAGTATCAAATTTAAAATCCTAAAGTTTTAAGGATATTCATTTTTATTTGCATATATATATATATATATATATATATATATATATATATATATATATATTCAATATGGTCAGCGGATTTAAATGCTGTCCTGGAAACATTACAGATAGATATGTTTGTTATATGCTTATATTCAAATAGTAATGAAATGAATATAACATATATATATAATTTGTAATCTAAACTTATACACAATTAAAGAACATAGAGCGTTTAATATTAAACACATTTACAAATGATATAACTCAAAAAGTTTGTCGTCGACAATAAATTGTCGTTTAGCGGTTTATTCTATATACTAGAATTGCTGGAATCGTCTAATTTATATAACAATTCAAAATCCTCGGCCGGATACTTCATTTTCAAGAGAAAAAAGATTTTAAAAAAATTTAATGAACGCACAATATTATTGAGACACTCAAGAACACGCGTAAACTCCAGACGCACGTCCAAATGGACACGTAGATTTCAACTGACCTTATAATTTGACCTGATCCCGGCATATTCTTAGTTGTATTACATTGGTGTTTGCGTTACTACACATCTACACATATCTATTGACATATTTTGCTGAGGACCAATAATCTTCTGACACAAAGAAGCCGCTGTGTTCCCAATCACTATTAGCTGTAGTGTAGACGAGTACGCTCTCGGGATCCGAGAATATATTTATAATTCAAGAAACGCATATTTTTGCTCTTAGCCTAAATTCCCTTCAGGGTCAGCGACAAAAGTTAAAAAGAATCATGCAAGAACCGCGTCGACGTCGTTGCTGCTAACTTTTTTAATGACGTCTTTCCTGTGTTGATACATGTTTGGAAACCCAAAAATTGGGAGATTTTCAAAACCGGATAAAAGGAAAATTGAGAGATTCCCTTGCAAGCAGGATCTGGTTATTTGCTTCGAAGATTGCATATTTTTTAACCATTTTTTTTAAATAAAAATTATCCCATAATAGAACGGCCATTCAGTGAATTCCATCCAAGCAGGGTCTGGTTATTGCTTATAGTGGGCTAGCCAAAGTTGATTTTTTCACTTTTAAGGGCATTGCTTGTTAATAGCAGGCATCCATGCTAGATCAATCAGCCATAGAGTGAAGAGGTGGATGCCACCTGAAATTTTGAATTTCAAGGTCATTTTCAAGGTCAAACTGAAATATGGGCCAGCCAAGGTCATTTTTTTTTACTTTTAGGAACATTGCTTGTTTATATCAGGCATCCATGCCAGATCAATCAGCCATAGAGTGAAGAGGTGGATGCCACCTGAAATTTTGAATTTCAAGGTCATTTTCAAGGTCAAACTGAAATATGGGCCAGCCAAGGTCATTTTTTTTTACTTTTAGGGACATTGCTTGTTTATATCAGGCATCCAGCCCAGATCATCTAACCAAACAGTGATGGAAAAAGTGTAGGTGGATGCAATCCTATATTTTTACCTTTAAGGTCATTTTCAAGGTCATTTAAAAGGTCAAACCGAAGAAAATTTAACCTGAACGGGTATAGTGTTTCTCCATCAATAAAACCAAAGTATATTCGGTAACCTGAAGCTTTAGAGATATATTTGTGTCAAGTGCAACATACCAAGGCCACGTATAATAATAATGTTCATAATTTAAAAGTGTGTTTTTGTTTACACAGTAACGTATTTACTACTCTGAATCAAGACATATGGAAGCAGTGTAAAGCCCAGTAATGAGTCCCTCAAAGTGTCTTTAACACAATTAAAATGATAAAAGAAAAATGGCAACATTTTGTATAATGCAGGACAAGAGGTCCATGAATAACGGATATTTGCTTATAATAATGTTGCTTTGGGAGGAAGTTGTGGGTATCAGAACAGGGGCGGTTCAAGGATTTAGGTAAAGAAGGGGTCCAAGTCAGACGGACTAATGATAATACCTGATAAAAGGGTCCCCAGGTCTTATAAAAGGGGGTCCAGGCCGCAATAATTGGTCTGAACTTCTTAAAAAAAGGAGCGGCAGCTGAACGGGGAGGTGGTCAGAACCTCCTGGAACCTCTTAATACACTTCTGCAGAAGGCCCTGGATGGACGTTTCACATTTAAAGTTAAAACGCATACTGAAACATTCATAATGGTTCTAAAAATAGCTGTCACAATAACAAAGTAGGCGATTTCTATCATTATATATTAAGCTTAAAATATAAATGTTTTATTGGACCATTAGTTCAAATAGGATCATTCGATGGCATTAATCGTCAACATTGGCTCTTAAGGCACCCACACGAATATTGTAACCGATTCATGGTTTGGTTCATGCGTAACGTAAGGGATTTGATACAATGTAAGACGGTAAAATGATGAAACGGAGACACCACGCCATGCACCCGTGACTCGAGAAAACCAATTTTTCAGGAATACACTGTCACTGAGCGCCAGAATAATTTGAAAAATAATACTTGCCCTGTTAAATTCGAGATGGTAGCCAGAAAAACCTTTATGAATAAGTTAAAAGCAGGCTCTTTAATTATCTTTTGATTGTTATATGTACACGGTTTTAATAGATGCTCTTTTACGGTGACAGTATTAATTTTCCTTTTATTTATTTGCTGAAAGAAGATGTTTAAATAACTATAGGTATAAAGGATCTATAACCCAAAGATGTTTATCAGAAACCAATACTATTGTTTATTTCCGCACCTTTTCTTTATTTTCTTAATATCCATATGTTATAGACACTTTGGGAACGTTAAAAGGTGGTCTTATAAATGAATGTGAGGTACCCCCTAACCTCCCTGTTTAATATGTAGTATACATTTTTTTACTTATAAACCTTTTTTAAGGGATTTGTGGTAAAGGGAACCACCTCCATTTTTGTAATGCAACTGTTGTATCCTTTCAATCGCATATCATGAGCAGGCATCTTGGAGGGTGTGCCTGTCAGATCTGGAGATTGCTCAAGATATATACATAAAAGAGTGAAGTGATTTGTACCTAATTTGACACTTGATGTGAGTGTGTTTTGGCCTTTATAATCATACTGATAAAACTGTATGTGTTAATAGAGACATACTTTATCATAATTATCTACCACTGTGAAATTATTTAGAGCTGTACTTGTATAATTGATAAGCTGATCCACATTAATTTCCGACATTTGTAATGGATGGCTTTAATATAATTATGCAGTTCGACAACCAACACATATCAATCATATATGATAAATCTGTAAAATTACTTGGGTTATCTATTGATGATGACTTCATTTGAGATACACACATTGGAAATGTGCTCCATTGCAAGCACACAGTCAAATGTGCTTAAGCTTATTAAATAAGTATTTTATCCGTTGGACCAGGATATTCATGTTGGTATCTACAAAGCTTTTTTTTCTCCTGTATACTGCTTTTAAGAGTGCCCTTTGTATAGCTTTTTTGTGGTAATGAAAACCTAGGGGAGATTCCAAGTAACTTACCCAATGCAATTTTCAAAGTCAATGTTCACAAAGCATTTATTATGTTGTACTTCAAAGTAGAACACCACAAGTAAAAAAGTCCTTTAAAACATCACAGTATACATTCCGGTGTACATCAAAGTTACACATCCCAGATGTATCTTATGCAATATTGTTGAACAATAGGTCACACATTCAGCTGAACAAAAAAGTTACATCTCCTGGTTGCAGGAAAAGAACACTTAAACATAATGGAGGAGGCAACATGTATATACCGTATATGACAATATAACATCTGGTGGTGACAAGTTGAAACGAAAGATTACTTATTTAGCCTGAAGTTTACGCTCCATCACTCCATGCCAAGCTCTCACCATGTACAATGAGGACAATAAGGACACAGGTGCCCACATCTGTCTCCTATTATATGTCTGTGTAACCAGCTAATTATGTACCCTTTATTATTTCCGAATTATTGCACATCAATTTTGCTTTCAAAATGATTTATTTGATCAAAGCAACTGACGGGTCCTAGCTTTTCATGTTAGTGATTATAATGTACCCTACCGGGCCCAAGTGTCATTATATGTAAACATGTACATTATAAGGAAAAAAATATCTTTCATCTGGCACGGCCTTTTGCCGTTACTTAAAATTAACTCTACAGGTATTTGAACAGCTAAAGAGAAGAATTAAAGAAGTAAAATGACATCAAATAATAGACTTTTTAAAAAAAATTATGTCCGAGATAAGAAACTGTATAACACCTCCAGATCTGTCATGAAAGAGCACCTAGGTTTGTATCTCAAGATTTTCACAGCTTATATAATGATTGTTCAACTCAAATAAACACAAAATCTTAAACAACAGCATTAAATCGACTAATTACCAAAGTAAAACAAATAGTGAATAGTATATTACCAAATCTGCTAGATGATATATTTGAATTAACTATCTGAAAAAAGGTATAGCTCTAGAATGCAATAACAATCAAATTACCAAGTAGTTATTATTGGTAATTGTCACTATTACTGTCATCATATTTCCATATGACTGAAATGGTTTCACATACCCGGGAGTTTCATTCATGCATGCAATCGATTAATCAGTCATAGAAATTCAACTACAAATCTTATTAGGCCAAAATAAAAAAAAAGGTTTGGTTCTCAGGCACTTTTTTTCATAAATCATGAATCATTTTTTTTTATTTTAAATTTTTTGGTATGTTTCGATAAAAATGTCAAATGATAAGGGAAATGCATGAAAATAACAGTTTTATTTTGCTAAAGAAGTAAAAGCATTACAAAACAAAGGAAATTGTATGGTTTTGTCTTAGTGAAAGAAATGTCGGAGCAGCAGCAGCTCAAAATTGGAAAGTTTTTATTGAAAATCAAAATAAAAATTATTGATGCGGGGGTTTAAAATTGATGCGGGCGGTGCCTGAGAACCATACCTTTAATTTTTTTTGGCCTTATTGCTACACATTATCATAGTCGACACTACTATACTCGTCATAGTAGCATGTACATGCTGTTGTTTTTAGGGCTCTGAATATAAATAAAACTAGTTTGAAAAAGACCAGTTAGCACTATCATATAAGAAACATTTGCAGAATGCCTTAATTTGAGACTTGATCTGCCTCTTTACAAAAAAGAAATAAATAAAAAGTTTATATCACTGCAGTGAAAGGAGTAAACAACTTGATATTGTTTAAGAAACTGCTGTCATATTGTCAATACATGTAAACACAGAACAAGCTGATATCTATCACAAAACAAAGCGTAGCCGTGTCAATGTTTTCAGCGCCCCCTGGTTACAACAGTCGTATTGCAAAAAAAAAGAAAATGGCTTACTCATGTAGCCAATGCATGATAAAATGACTATGTTTTAAGTATATGCATTTAGACGTCTCAGATGTGAGTGAGAGACAAACACATAATCCCACGGACAGGACGATCAGACTATGTACAGTGCAAACAAACGGTTACAAATTAAATGAAACCACAGTGCTAAAGTATATGTAGTAAATTATTTATTTTTTTATTCATTACAAGTTTATCTGTTTGCAATACAAAATTTTTATTTGCAATAAAAAAAACAAGATGATATACAGACATTTTAAATGAAAAAAGTTGTCTTAATTACACCAAACAAGATAAAAACCAAAAATTTATACTTTGTGACCTTGATGACCTTCAAAATGACCTTCAAATTCAAATTTCGCTATGGCATCCACCCATTTCTTATTTACCTCCTATTACTGGTCAGATCCCACATGTTTTCCTGCTATTAACACGCGATGCCATAAAAAAATAATTCTAGATTTTTTTTTAGAAATTGGCTGGCCAACTATTAGCAGGTCGTGCATTTTAAACTAAAATATTTGCTCCGTAGGTCGTGCATTTTAAACCAAAATGTTTAATAAAAAACATTTTACAATTACCGGTTTTTGCGTTTGCAAAACCAGTCTGTTCCTTACTTGACATGTCTCGACTGTCGTCTGAAGGAGATACGACCATCCGCTGTCGGATATATCTTGGCCAACTTAACGTAGCTTTCGGCGTGCTACACCAATTTACGATTTCCTTATTCTTCCTGACGTTTCCAGAGTCTTGGAGCACGATTTTTTTCAGTCGTTTCTATACTGTCTTTCTGTTGGTTTGTTTTCCATATACCTGGGGTTTCTGGGGCGCCTGACAGGCACTTTTTAGGCTTATAAGATCGATACATTTTACAAACCACGCACCATACAAAAATATACCCTGATACCATAACACAAGCTAGTTCAGTGTTTTCTGTGTCTCGCATCACTGAATTCCAGATTCGTTTGGTGATGGTAGAGTGGGGGATTAAAGACTCTTCTGTCCAGGACTTCGGCACTGCTAACAAAAAGATTTGCAGTTTCCAGGAAATCTTAACACTATCTTGTTGCTTCCATTCATAACATAACACGCACTCTCCATTGTAGGCACCTCCTTACTTCACTTCGGTAATTTGATAAGCACTATCAGCCGATGAGTCTGCACCTGCGCCACCTAGTTTCGGAGAGGGGCATCAAGGAGTGACCCATGGGTCAAGACGCTCAGCATTAGGCATTATGTGGACAACTCCACCCGTTGTAGACCGGCTTCTGTGGTCTTGGGGTAGAGCACGGGACTCAAAGCCAGGAGATCATATGTCAGAAATGTCAGCCAAAGGAGCGGTGAGATTTTCAACCGTCTGCTCCAACCTAGTGAGTGCTCTGCAGGCTTAATGGGAACGTCAAGCCAAACGGCCGTGTATTACTGACAAACGAGTGCGCATATGCTGGGCCTTCGGTGTTAGTGCGGTAGTCACCAGGCCCGATTATCACCATGATCCAAATGAGTTGAAGCTTGTGCTACGTATCGCCTCATTACGGAGTCAAAATCTAAATGAAATTCTGCAGATGTACACAGCATAAATAACCTTCACCATGGGATTTAACATATCAGTTCGGTAAAAAATGTAGTTATATCGAAAAGTTAGCCAAAGTCAAACTGCAAAAGAAAAAATGATACATTGTATACAATAAATGCTTCTTCAATAGCTGAACTTGATATAGCATTAGTCAGACGCCTTTGCCATCAGTTTAATCAGTGAACACAAATGCCACTGTTAACAATATCAATTCTACATAAGCGTTCATTAATCAGAGTAAACCTTGAGCTTATAAAACCTTAACTATTCATACATCCAGACAGCGGGCAAATATCATGGAGAATTAATCTTATTCGGGGGCAATTAGGCACTCCCGACACCAAACACAGAACATAAAAACCTCGTTTTACAAAACCTCGTTTTCATACTCAGGAGCATTTTACTCGAGCAAACTCCCTCCACAGAGATCCCTGGAGCCAAATCACTTCATTCTTTCATTGGGGGGGGGGGGGTGAAACGCATGTCCCCCCCCCCCCCCCCCTCCCCCACAATCAACACCTCGTTCGTATTCAGTACTCGGAATTTCACATGGTCAAACAATGATATTGTCTAAACACAATCATGAAATTCCTGTCACTGGTATCAACAGATTTAGGACTTTTTAACATTTACACCCTCCGCCCCCCCCCTTCCCTCGCCTTCCCTCAATCCTGCCTACGCCCCAGAAAAGGACACTATGAAAAAATATATTTTTATACAGCCTTATATGTTTTCAAATTATTCACTTTCGTATACGTTCTTATATAGAAATCATTTGTTTCCACGTTGTAACTTGAGTTATTAGTGATGACGTATGTTTTTTTTAAATATCTTTGATTGTTGGATCATTATTGTACTCAGGTCATCCAAAAACCGTTTGAAAATACAACTGTTATGTCGTGTGTTAACTACTTCTTTATTGTACTCATGTATATATGCAATTTTATAAATCATATCTTATGTTTAAATTGTAGGAAGACCTCACTGTAAACAGCACTTGCTGATTGAGTTACACTGTTGATATATATTGTAATAAACAAAAAAAAAATAAATGATATACCTATATTCATGCTTTATTTATGAAAAATTAACTATACTGTGTCTGCTGTGTCAATGAAATCTAAAAAAATCTGACAGGTATGACGTATAGCGACAGTATACCAGAGAAAACATTGAAGGTAAAGACATGAAGGCAAAAATTGTGATTTAGTATTCGCGAGGATGAAATTTGGCGATTTCTTCATTTAAATGGGGTCGTGTCTGAGAGGTAAGGGGGGGGGGGGGGAGGGGGGGTGTCGTACTCTTATAGACAAGGTGATGCCAGGCGTTTTCAAACATGGTTTAATCTACAAAGATAATCACAAATCCCAAATGGGGTGTTGGCTCGGTCACCAGTAAGAGCGGAATGCCGTCTCTACGACGAGTTTTCCCGCGAATAGGTTCTTCATTCGAATGTAAAAATCACACAAAGTAAAGTGTGAAAAGGGAACTACGGTATGGAAAGAGTGCATGAAAAAAGGCAAATCCCCGACGGGGAACTCAGGAAACAAACTGTACCAGACGATTTCGATCGTACCGCGACATTAATTTTGATCTTTTGGTGTCGGTAACATGTTCTCGATCGCACCTATAAGGCTAAGTGAAGCAGCATTTGTACTTATTATAAAATAAAAAATCCCATAAGACCTTTATCATTTCTATTACAGTCATTATATTATGATATATATTCCCGTTAATTATTGCATGTTTTGACATTAATCCTTGTTTGTTTGGGCCGGTTCAGATTTCATCCAATGATAAGGTTGGTGATTAACGAAGCACGTTTCAAGAGGTATAATAACTAATCCGTTCGTGCAGATACATCATTCCCTCTTGTTCATCCTTATTGGGGAATGGGGAAAATTGACTAATGGGGAATATTTCTTTCAACGAGTGTTTAATATTCGCAATGAATCACCATTCGCGAATAAAGCGGACTTCAAACCCTGGCAAGAGTATAGTTTTTTATTAACAGAATCACAGAGAATTGCTCTGCTGTTTCACCTGAATGCTATATGCAGGGGCGGATTTAGTGGATGTGTCCTTCTTTTTCGACCTGAAAGGTCTTTGAAATATTATAAAATACCATTAATACCCGGAAAAACAACCGGATTTTAATCCTTGCATCAGTTGCCTAAACATACCTCTACATGCTAGGGTTAAGAATAAAAGTCTGCTTGCTTTAAAGCACACTCGGTCACTTAACTTCATGTATTTTACCTGGCAGCCGCGTCAATTTATTTTCACACAGAAACACACAAACACACACACATATATATATACCTTTTTTTATAATATTTCATTGTTAACTTAGAAATGAAATTAAAGACTGTCATTTTAATTATATTAATATATTTCATTTCTAATATATAAATATTCTCTGTAAAACAAGGGGATAATAACATTGACCCCCTTTACTAAATTGTGGGGACGGGGATATATACCCCCATCCCCCTTTGTATTGATGCCCCTGATAGCTGGTTTCGATAATGACATAAAATTTACGAGGTCATTCTCATCTGCAACGACAGACGTGCTACCTGGATCACTTAAAAAGTGCAAAGACGTGACTCGCAACCGCTGATTAAACATTGCTTGCCTCAACTAGGTCTGGATCATTGGCAATATCTTCCGTTTTATTCATCGCTCTCTGATTAAGGACCTGTCATCTATATACCTTATATTGGCACTTTGATTGAGTGTACTAACCCTGGGGAATCTAGGGGCCTATAAAAGGGAAATAGTATGTAACCTGAGTAAATATCTGAAATATTTGTGCGTACTATATTTATCCGTCTTGTATCATGGTACGTCTACATAAGTCTATCACATAAAGGAAAACGACCAAAAAGGCCAAAATAAAAGTTCTCAGGGTGATTTTTTATAACCTACTTTTGTATGTTTCGATAAAAATGTCTTATGATCAGGGAAAAGCATGATTATAATATAATTAATTTGCAAACAGAGGAAATCAAAATTGTATTATTTTTTCTTCTTGAAAGAAATGTCCGAGCGGCTGGAGCTGAAAACTGCTAAGTTTCTATTGAAAATTGAAATAAAAAAAAATTGAAATGGGGTTTGAAATTGACGTGCGCGGTGTCTGAGACCATACCTTTTTAGCCTAATGTTGTAATTATAGTAACTAGTGTACCCCCCCCCATATATATATATATATATATATATATATATATATATATATTAATAAAATTATTTGTTATCATCCAGGAGGGCATGTATTGAGAAGGTCCTGCTTAAAGCGTATAGTTTAACAATACTAAACGATTTAATAATCACGGAAATTATTTGACGATATGATATAGAAATCGCATCAACGCAACCATATAATGGTTCTCGTTTCGCAAACTATTAGCAAACACAGATGGCGATTTGCAAAGATGTTTATTCAATGGTTGAACATAAGCACGTGACACCTGTCCTTAGAAACTTAACAAATACAGAAGATGAGTGATGATATCAGTAAATTATGAGGCGATTAACAATAGATCTGTTCATTCTGCAGTTTTCAATTCAGTTTTCAAAGATAATAACATATGACCCTTTGCACTCATTACGGAATGGTTGCGTTACATTCGTTCTAGAGTTCCTTACACTCATCTACTGATTTCTATTGCACATTATTTTGGTAACACCATTAGAGAAGTTGGCGCAGAGCCAACAGTGACACGGCCAGTGAGAGTCGTTCTCATTGGTTGTAGCATCTGTGGTCGTGCCAGTTTGTCCAAAAACGGTGCTTTAGAAAGCAATTGTTAAGTGAAAGGAATCTGGGAATGAACCTTGTCCGCTATGTATAGCGTCTACTACCACTCCGATGTCTTTCGGTTATACGGTGCCTCGAAATAACGCTACAGGACAAGGATCGTCAACCGCACATATTCGAAATGCAGAAAAAAATCTGGGTCCCAGTTAAGAAAAGATATATAAAATATAACAATAGATGAAACAATACAGAAACTGTGACAGTCAACTTTATTACACAGACAAGGAACAGCTTATAAAAGTAATACAAGATATTGAACTAAAGAAAGTTTGAAAACTAGAATCATGACGCACTATGCCTTCACGTCATATTTGTCTGTGTTTGTATTGGACGTTACGTGCATGTCCGCTTAATTAAAAATTCTGTTTCAAAGGCAATAAAACAAAAAATTAACTCAAGATGACAAAACAAAGGAAAAAGACGTTTTTTTTGTATCGTCTCAAAAGATACATCTATTATGACAATATACAAAAAAAAAACTTTTTTTGGTCGTATGGAAATAATAACAAAAATATAATTTAGTGCAGTGTATCCCCTTTTAATTACCCGAAGATGATCATTTCTGCCCATCTAATTTTCCTTTTATTTGTAGATCTAACATATGAGCTCACTGGGTAGAGGACCAGGTTTCCTTAAACTTATTTTTTCTCTTCCTCAGACATTAGCCTGAAATTTGCTCTTGTATAATTCGCTAATTAAAGCCCTATTCTGTATTATTCCATGGTTTATGTAAATGTCCCAATGCAACTCCCGCTCAGCCTCATCAATGCCATGATTTAATAATACGAGACCAAAGCACATCTGTTTTCTGGATATACGCCAAACTTAATCAAAATAAAAAAGGAGTAAGTCTTTTTTATTCAAAATGAAGTTATTGCCATATGCCACAGCAAAACACCTAGTAAATACATTTACTTCGTAAGAGTGTCTTTACGGCTTCACCAAGATAAATATTCATAACATCCTATGACCTTTGACCTCCTTAATTGACAACACATTCAAAATGTTCTCCACGTGCAAACCACTCTATTCTATATTAACTAGCAAAGACGTAGTCAAGTGAAAAAGCTGCTCTTTATGTCCCCTAATGTACATTTAATAAACACGTCTTTAATTATACTTGCCGCATGTGCATTGTATTTTAAGCTGAATTCAAGCGAACCCACCACCTGTTATAGAGTGTATGTTTCACTTTTGCGTTAACACAATGAAAATATACACATAAATCCACATATATGGATAGGTAAAGATAATAATAGGCTAACTATTATAGCGTATAAAACAAATTTATAAAACAAGTAATCCTTTAATAGGTCAAGTTTTCCCACGAAGAGGTGTACTATATTGACCAAATGAAACGCGAAAAGAGCACTGCAGCTATAAATGCAAGTATACCAATGCGAGCAATCAACAAAATCATCAAAAAGCTCAGAACGAAATACAGCACCGTCACAGAATCTGCATAATAATAAGAAGACACAGCGGTTTACTTCCAGATCATGATTCTTAATCTAGAGTAGTCAACCCCGTTAGTAACGTTTATGAATACTCCATGTGAAATTAGGCACGGTTTCGTAGCTCTCCCTTTCTCAGTTTATAAGAGTTTCGTTATCATATGCAGTAATACCAATTTGTATTACGGACAAACATGCCCCGGCTACAGTCGACGTACTGAGGGAGCCCATGACGGGCCAAACCACGACCCTTGAGCTCTATGTAATAAGTTTAAGCAAACAGCCGTTTTGGCATATAAAGGTCTGGTGCACCGTCGACATGCCAATCCATATATGAGCGAGCCTGATACCATTGTGATTAATAAGTGATCATGACGTCCGGGACTGACTCGCTATTTGAGCATAAAAAAAAACTTCAAAGTGTTTATGTTAAAGCGGTCTGTTATGATACACAACCGAAACCTCTGTGCATTTCTGTCGGAGAGCTCATATACATAACGTCATTCATAGTTCCCTTGAGAATTTACGGCGCTTATGCTATGTAAAGGGTATTCACAAGCAGCTAGCGATCGTTCAGTTGTATATATATACATGCTACTTACCGCCAAGTATCTGTATTTTTCCGTATATTTACGGTTTTTGTGGCGTATGTGTTCCATGGGAGCATTATCGTATTTACATGATACCACATATGCTTCTTTGGTAAGATTGTGTAATGCCGTTTACCATATGATTTCTTTGTCTCAAATATATACGATATTCACGGCGTATCCTTTGACTGCATACGGTATATACCGTGCCATGTTTTAGTTTAATATACATGTCTTATACCGTGCGTCAGCAGTTTCCATTTTGACATACGGTATTCACAATCAGATGTTGTTGCTTATTATGAATATATCATAAATTGTAGCACTATTGTTTTAAATGTTCTATATTTATATACTCTTGTTTCCAATGATTTTTCATGAAATTATCCAGACTGATAATCATCTGTTTCCATCAGTAATATCGCGTACTCGTTGAACCTTCCGCGTCTTTTGGACGTGACGGAGATTAAGGGCATTTCAGCGGGACTGCGCTGGACAGTATATTCTCTAATGGTTCTTCAGGTAGCGTCGCTGATTCCATCCTTGTCCACGTGACCGGATATGATGTAAGCGTCCGTCTATATTTCCCTCTTTTATTGTGGTAGTAGCGTGATCATGGCTTTACCCGAAATCTGGTTTTCGGGACACAGTTACACTCACTATAAATCCAAGAGTCATTTTATCCAAATTTGAAATAAAATATAAATCCCAACAGGAATCATGAAAAAAATGAATATCTGAATATCTTAAAAGTGTAAGTTGGCTCATTTGTACGAAAAGTTGTATAAAATCCACAAGTACTTTGTTGTAGGAAAGCTGTGATGCCTATTTCTGCGATATTACAGATGTCATCAGTTGCAAAAAAACATCATTCTTGATTGTCACATTTACTATTGACGTTATTTCCTGTTGTGCACATGTTACCTCAGTACCAACAGAAGTAATAATGATACCAGCTGTAGTATAATATCATAGCCTCCCGTGAAGGCGGTCGGACTAGCGATATTGCAGGCGTCAGTGTCACAAAAACAGTAGAAGGCTTTGTAGCCCGGCTCGCTGGGGTTCATGTACCAGCGACAGCCATTGCTAGAGTTCAATCCAATAACCATGCCGGGAGTGTAGCAATCCCGCAGTACCGCTCCGACTTGCCCTATATTGGAAAATATTCATCATTAACTATATGAATATTACGTATCTTACGACATATGTAGAGTGTAGGGTTTTATATTAATAGTGATTGATATTTTAACCATGCGTACAACCCTAAACTTTCAGTGAACGTAATATAATTAAGCAAAAAGAAATATTAGGGCGGAGGAAAAAGCAACATAAAGCCAATACAGGTATGGTTCTGCGTCATTTTAACCTCCCGCACAAACATTATTATTTTGATTAATATCTTTCGAGAAGATAAAATAATAAATTTTGAAAAGATTTCCTTTATTATGTTGTGCTTTTACCTGTTCAGAAAAAAATCTGTTATAATCATGCTTTTCCCTGATCATAAGACATGTTTATCAGAACATACCAAAAAATGTGAAAAAAAAATTCGTCCGCCCTCACTGATTTCTGAAACAAGTGCCTGAGAATCACACCTTTTTTAGCCAAATATATGCTTTGTACTGTAATAACAGAGAACCAAAGTATTATAAGTTATTCTGAAGTTATGTATGACATCAGGGCAGTATCAGATGGATTTTATTCAAAAGAACATTGAAAATAAAGGGGGGGGGGTACGTCCTACTTCACATAGGTCCGACAACACATTTATTAGACAGCTCAATGTTAAGACGAACGGAGTACCAATACGATGTCGGACTGAAGAGTAAAGTGGAACCCCGCCCTGCGACCACCCCGTAATTGCGACCAACCCCACAATTATGACCACCTCTCTTCGTCCCAAATATACGATCCGACAACACATTTATTAGACAGCTCAATGTTAAGACGAACGGAGTACCAATACGATGTCGGACTGAAGAGTAAAGTGGAACCCCGCCCTGCGACCACCCCGTAATTGCGACCAACCCCACAATTATGACCACCTCTCTTCGTCCCAAATATACGATCCTTGTAATTTAGAGTTTCACAAATACGATAACCTCCAAATAACGACCACTTTGGTCAGTTCCCGAGGTAGTCGTAATTGTGTGGTTCCACGGTATTTGATGTCCCAAAGTAAACAGGTCAGGGTGTCTGTCCGTCCCTCCGTCCTTTAAGCTCGTGCGTATTATCTCTAGAGCCATTTAAGAGAGTAATTGCCTCAAATTTTTGTTGGATCATTGGAATCTAGAACTAATGACTTGTCGGACTTTATACCTTAGGTCACATCAAAAGTGGCATTCTTCTTCAACTTTATTTTTTGGGCACTGTTGCAGTCTCGTTTTATCTGAAATCTTAGTTTACACACAGTAAGTTCAACGCACCATATCATCATAAATGGACGAGATACTTAACACGTAAACTTATCTAAACTTAATAGGCATTTGTTCCCTCAAATCCGCGAGTGTTAAGGTTTATGAAAGTACAATTGGCGCATTACAGTCTAAACTGAATGTAAATTAACATTCCTTGACCCGAGGGATGAAGTGAAACTAAATTTTTTTTTCTATATATTTTGTCCTCTCTCTCTCGTCGTTTAGGTGGATCTGATTGTCGAAAACCGGAAATATACGGTCCGTATATTTTCTATTTTTACCAAATGCGCGCGCACTTAAAAGCTCTTTTCTGTATATGTTAGCTTGATGTAGTTAGTCACTAAAGTACGTGATTGACAATATGGTTAAACGGTAAACGGTTTGTAACTCAGAATACAGTTGTGTACACAGCTGATAACAATTACTTCATAAGATTTGGAAATATGAAATGGCAGGAAACATCATCGGTATTTTTCATAAATGAATGCGACTCCAGTATAAAAGTTTAATTACCTTATACAAAGGAGCACGGCATAAAATACATGTTGTACGCTAACGAGTACTTATTGTTTGAGGGGTGACATCGAAGATGACTTTTTGGCTCGCAGTAACTGGGTAGAAAGACCTACATTCAAAAGAAAAATTAAATTGTTTTTTCTTGAGCAAAATTAAACACAAAAAGTTGTAGTCTTTCCTAAATGTTTCGCTACGGGCTGCTAAATACGGAACAGACAAAAGGTAGATAAAATGCGAAACAACTGGTTATGTTTTACATAATAATAAAGCATAATAAAGTCCGTTGTTAATATTTCATCTTAATATAGGATAATCTTCTTTCAAAATAATGATTAATTTGTAATACTACACCCTAATTTTTTTCCATATTCGTCATTGTAAAGAATGTAGGGCATACCGTCACTTGAGCAAAACACATCTGTAAAACACTGCACTTTATCTAGTCACTTACTCTATAAATACTTAACAGAAGTTCCCCATATATCTCAAAATCTTTTTTGTTCTCATGTGTTTTTGATCGAGCACCAGTTTCATTGCTACTATTTATAACATGTGTTCATTACCAACCTGCCGGAGAGAACCCCATTTAATGACCTTTTCCGCATCAAAAATCAATTTATCCTCCACGTAATGAGTCTCATCCAATTTAAGCCTATTTATCACGCCAAGGATTTAAATAAGACAAAAGGAAAGTTGCGAAAGTCACTTTGAGGTTTGAAAAATTCAATTGAAATTATACAAAACCATCCACGGCGACTATTTATTATGTGTCTTTTATTTTGTTCGCGGCCGGCATCCAGATCTAATAGTTATTTACCAATGATGCAGTCAAAATGAAAAATGTCTTTGTACTCAAAAGGGTATTTTTTATATGGAAGCAAGGCCCTTAGGGACTTTCTGTTTGAATTTCCGTTTTGTATTTAATCAAATGCGGTAGAACTCAGTAAGATTAACAAAATAAAACCAGGATCTCTTACCTAACTGAGGTTAAGTGAATCAAAGTGCTCTGTCCTGCTTATAATAAGAGCCAGTCAGATTTAGGATCAGGGTGATTTTTTTGTGGAAAAGCCATTTGATATCAAAATCCCGCTTACTAGTTTTTTTCTAATGTATAGTGGCAGCCGGTTTTCTTACCCTGTTAGCGGAAATCAAGGCATAAGCCTCTCAACTACGCAGTGCCCCAGGCCATTAAAATCATATACGTAAGATAATACTACTGCCATTGTAACAAAGAGTAAAGGTAAGAAACGAGTGTCAGAGATCGATTAAGCTATCATTGGCCGGCTCATTAATATTTATTCGCAAAATCGGACACACAATTCTAGCCTTCTGCAGTTTAGGGTTTATGGGCGTCACATTCTGAACCCCCACAATGCACCGCGGCTGCTACATACACATATAACGTAGTGAATAGGGTAATGAAGTCCGTTCAGGTAGATAAGGATTGTTTCAAGGCAAATTACATAAACATGGGGATATCGTGGCAAGGACTTCAAGGAATAAGTAATATTTTGATCTTAAAGTTTGACAGTTGATACACATAATCCGGCCGTCCCATGGGGCCTAACAAGAAGAAATTCTTTTGAGGAGAAACGGCCCGGAGGGCGGGGGGGGGGGGGCGGTTTAGGGGGGGGGGGGCGGAGGAGGGTGCACTTTACAACTTCCCAGTGTTGAGCCAACCAATAAGAGCTCATTCAATCTAACGTGACACGCCTGGGATTTCACGGCCGGTCAGAGCCTGACATGGCGGCATCGACAACTTGAAAACCTGCCACCCCGTCTGTGTCAGCTACTGAATGAACGCAGTCAGATACACCGAAACGCGAGCCAGACTACCTTGGACCAAATTCTATGTGCATGCATGCGCTTAATTCTTGCAATGTCGTCATTACGTCCTGAATGAAGACGTTATACTGCTAACCACTGAGGGCCCTCTGATCCTCGTTTGTTGTTTGCCGGAAATCCTCGATTTCTGCAAGCATGTTGTTCAGTTGCGAATGTCTGTATGTGTGTTTGGGTGTTTGTGTTTTCTTTGTTGCTTGCCGGAAATCTTCGATGTTGGTCAGTTGTCTGTCTGTCTGTCAGTTGACCTCAATTTCGCCTCCTTGCTGGTGCTTGTGTTTTACATATAGCAATCTACAGGTTTTCTACAGTTTTGCAGGAATCCTTTTGAAACTGGTGAATCTTATATCTTGCACTAATATCTCAAAATTGATTTTTCATTTTCGGGGGCGCTGCACTTGAACTTCATCAATGTATCATTTTTTGACAATCTCTTCGAAATTTTAAACCTGAATTACATAAACTTTAGCTTAATTTCTTCCCCTGAGTCTTTCCCATAACTTGGTAAAGTCATCTGGTCTCAGCTTTGTGTCACTTTGTCAGTATGTCTGTCTGTCTGTCAATTGTCATTAATTTCGCCTTCTCGCTTGTTCTTGTGTCTAACATACAGCATTCTACAGGCCACTCTTTTGCAGGAATCCTTTTGAAACTGATACATCTTATGTCATACACTAATATCTCGAAAGTAATATTTCTGTTCCGGAAAATAGCCGCTAGGAGGCGCTGCTCACAAAAGACTACAACATATCATTTTTTTGCCACATCTCCAAACTTTAAACCTAAATTTCATAAACTATAGCTTATTTTCTTCCTCTCTGTCTTTTTCATATTATAGTTTAGTCTTCTTGTTTTAACTTTGTGCCGCTTTTTCAGTATTCCGGTCACTTCAAAACACTTCAAAATGTTATTTTCCTCATAACTTTGTCAAGTTATACTTTTCATATTCACATACATTGGCTCATTTTTCACCTTTCTCTTCTGCATAACGTATTCTAGTCAACTGGTCTCAAATTTGTGTCACTTTGTCAAAATGTCTGTCTTTTTGCAAGATGTCCTTAATGTTGCCTTTTTGCTGGTTCTTGCCTCTGTTATAATAGCATTTTACAGGCCACAGTTTACCAGGAATCACTTTGCAACTTTCACCTATCGTATATTGGAAAGATTTCGTGAAGCTGTATGTGTATTTTTAAATAGGTCAAAGTTCAAGGTCAAAGTCATGAAAACACGTCAGATTTTTATTATGATCGTAACTTTGTCAATATCGGTCCAATCTTCACAAACAATAGCTCATTTTCTACCTCTTTGTTTTCTTTATGACATGTTCTGTTTATCTGTCTTCCGATCTGGGACAGAGTGTTTCTGGCAAGCGCGTGACCTTTGGTCGTCTTGTTTAACCTTTACTCTTCATTACTATCACAATGGTTCTATTTATATTTTCAAGGGCCTGTTACTTTGCCAAAATGGGAAACGAAAAGAAAACCAATACTCCTCACAAATTCTATTTAAATCATCTTTATAAAGCCAAAAAAATAAAAATGAAAGGTATTGTTCTCAGGCACCGCCTGCGTCAATTCTATCCCCATGCATCACCATTTTTTTATTTTGATTTTAATCTTAAGAAGATAAAGTAATACAATTTTGATATGTTTTCCTAAGTTATGTAGTGCTTTTACCTTTTACAAAAAAAAAGTTATTATCATGCTTTTCCAAGATGATATGACATTTTAATCGAAACATACAAAAAGGTTATTGAAAAAAACAGCCCGACCGCACTGATTTCTGAATAAAAGTTCCTAAGAACCATACTTTTTTCTCGGCCTAACATAAAGAGTTTCCTTCTGACCAAAATTCATCAGTTGATGGACCGGTATAGCGATTAAAGATTCTCCCCGTTCAAATTATCATGGGGGGGGGGTTATGATCAAATTGGAATCGATTATAAACAGAGTACAGCTCGAAATAGACTTCAAATTTTCTACATGGAATGTATTTCAGATCACCCCCTGATAGTTCAGAACACTCTTTCAAAACAGTTGATTCTTTATGTTTTATTAAATTATCTTTTTTTATTTCAATTCCTATTTCGCAAGTTATGTAAGTTTTCGCACTTTTGCGAGGTGAATGCGTCGATATAAGTATAATTTACGATAAAATCGACATTTTCGACACTTTCTGAAATGGAGACAGCCAGAAATGTGTACACTAGTGTTTGACTGGGTTCTCAGGAATAACTTTCCATGTGCAGATTAACCAATACCCTGTCTCTGTCTGCAACCACAATAGCGTCATGCGGCATTGAACTTATCCATGTCTTGGCTGCTTAACGTTATAACGGGACTGTCTCATAATCTGAAGACGTTGATATACTTTTTCTTTACGCTATAATTACCTCTATGGCACACACTTCGTTATTCCTTGGAAGTGCGTAGGCCACTCACAATGCACCAATTAGCCAAACAATACTAAAGAGCCATCTCCTAATTTCTAGGAAAAAGGTGTTTTTATGTAGCTGTTTATATGCACATACTAATTGATTCAAGGTACCACAGGCAAATCTCTTTGTTAGATTACACCGTTAGCTCCCGGGTCACCGAGACAATACAAAGACGTGCAAATTAACTATTCGACAATGCCTCAACTTTGCCGCCCTTCTGTCTGTTAAATAATTATAAGATTTTTTTTAGTATAAGGTATACTGACAAATATATTATTTGATTACCATTTGAATGAAGAGGAACTGGATTTCATTGAATTATATAAATAATACTGATCTAAATGTCGCAGCGTAATTAATCCTTGATTGCTTGGACGTACCTCTTTGTAAAAATAGCCGTAATCCTAAGTAACATAAAGTGACGTTATTTATTCAAGAGATATTATCTAGAATGAGTTTAACTGACTGATTCAAACACTTGGCCAATAATAATAATATCTAAGTCGACCGGCTTCAGTTGTCCAAGGGTGAGAGCACAGGACTCAAAGCCGGATGATCGTTAGTTCGAATATCAGCCGAGGCGGTTAGGTTTTTCTCTATCGGCCAGGCTTAATGGAAAGGACGTGCCATACGGCCGTGCTTCATCCACAATCTAGTGCGCATTTCCGGATTCCTCGGTGGATTGCTCTAGGAATTAGGACTATTACACATCCCCGGTCAACACCAGGCTATAAAATGAGAAGAAGTGTGTGAAACTGCCTTGTAAAATAGTCCGAAACCGGAATGGATTTCTACAGATGCACATATTCATGTACTTAGGCCAGCATTTAAAAATGGAGGCAGTTAACTCAAACAACGTTAATATTTGATACAAAAATAAAAACAAAATGCATGTGATTTGTGAGTCTTTCCTAATTTGGCATTATGATTCCTACCTGATGATCGGTCGGGTTGTTGTCTCTGTAGACCACATGTCTGACCCGGCTTGCAGCGCTGTGGACGGAAGCTGAAGGAATCAAAATGGACGCCACAGCTTGGGGTTTGAGTACTTAGACACCTGTAACACATCAGTCCCAGGGCTGGCAAACACAGCAAATAGATTAGCATGAATTATCATGAATCATCATAAATCATCATGAATCATCACTATCTAACACAGAATTACATAAACGTTTAACGTGGGTATAATTTGTCGGTAATTACAACTTAACGCAAATAAATCGAGTTGATTATCAACGCTTGTTTAATTAGACATCATTTTATCTTGTATGCAATAGCCTGATATGACTGAAAATATATATATTTACATTTACAAATTTGCTTTTCAGTATAACATATCACTTGTTCAGTATTAGCCTTCCAGAGGAGATGTGTGTGAGTGTCTGCGACATATAAGAGGTTGGAAACGATTAGTATAGAGTATAGTGGGATAGATCGAGGCCCCGCTATACCCCAATCAACATATGAGATAGGACTTTGCAACGGGATATAATAAATAAATTATCCTATCCGGGGCGGGGGTCGTATTAAAGTACATGTGTATATTGTTATATGTCCTTGTGAGTAACATATATCAGTAAGTTGAGCCAGATTTGACCAAAAGACTTGTGGTGTGTTCTCACTGAATGAAGCGGCTATACTAGTCGCGCCAGTAAGTGCTTTCAGAACTTACTCAGAATGGCCTGAGCAATCATATGTCCACCGAAGCTGTAACTTAGATATGAGTGTTGCCTCGATACTTTGGTGGAACGGTACACTTATAAGGATTATTAGTCTACATTGCAATCAAACTCCGTCTAGCGACCACCCCTGTTTTATGACCACCTCGAAATCAAGACAGCTCCGAACATACGTAACACGTCCAACCCTCTATCCGGATCATGTAGTCGCATTATAGAAGTTTAACTGTATTAATATTGTTTGTTTTACTAGAACAAGACAGTATAACCAGAAGGTAGCAGTCTGGTGAGGTGCAGGGATTTAGGAGCATTTTTTTATCTCCAGACACAGATGATTTATTGGAAGTGACTTTAATGGACTCCCTCATCCTAGAGGTTTCGTAATGAAGGGAAATCGGCTTTTTTTAAATGACTCTCTTTTCATAAATGAGCTCTGTTTCTGCCCTGCTTGTGTCAATTGCTTCCCAGTGCGACATTCAAAGGAGTCATTTATATCTAAATACAGAGATTCCTTCAGTTCTAGTCGCCTTCAACCGGAGACCATGTTTTTCTTCTATTTCTTCATAACCTTCACTTACACCACCAAACTTTACCTGCTCAGAATGTTTTATATGTGACAGCTGCACCCTTCACCCAAACAGCAAGAAAAAACAATGTTTTTACCAATCATTGCCTGTTTATCAGTGTCTGTCTGAAAATGTTTTTTCCCACTACATACGCAAATTAACAGCATATATTCTATGAAGCTGGCAACTTGATTTTTATAAGTATTAAGCTGTATTTTTTTCAAGGAATAGATGCGTAGCCTATAAATTGAGGGATACCGATAGAATAACTTCTTATTCAGCCTTGCTGGAATCGCAGTTTTTTACTCAGAGTACATACAAGAGCCTCTCTGGAAGTCAATAGGTTAGCTGTCTATAAATTAGTGCGAATATTCTATCGTTTTCCTCTTAAAGCCCTCGTATGGAACCGGCTTATGTGGTTCAGGGGAAAAGCACAGGACTCAAAGCCGGGTCATCGTTAGCTCAATTCTCATGCCAGAATTTTTCATGTTCGGTCCCAACCGAGGGTGGGCGCTCTGTTTGCTTAAGGGAAGGCAATGCCCAACGGACGTATTACACTCACAAAGAGAGGGAGTCTCTCGAGGGTACCTCGGTTGTATGGTCCAGCAATGGGGATGATTACACACCCAGGGCCTGCAGGTTCATTAGTCACCGGGCCTGGTTATCACCAGGATATAACGAAATAAAGGAAGCGTGTGATACTGCACTGTCAAGCAGTCCGAAACAGGAATGTAAGTCCTTAGATGTACATAAGCTTAGCTAAGCTGGTATTAAATATATGAATGCCGTTACCTCCTAACAAAAAAAATTAAAAATTCTCGAGGGGATTTGACCCGGTTACTTCTGTTGCTAAATTCACTTATGAGCGAGAGGATTCCAAAAGGTTTCAGGTAGAACCTAAATAAGCTTAAGATGGTTTTATAACATGTCCCAGATAGACGCTGTTAAAACTTGCGTTAAGGGGACATAATCAGGAGCAATATTATGCTTATTCTTTCACACTGTCAGTTCGGTTAAGTTTTATACAAAAGTTTCCCAGCAAAACTATCCCGGCATTCAGTCTCAGTTCCTGGCATATACGGCTGTTTCACACTTGTTATGGCTCTGCCTGTTGGTACACACAGTCCAGCTGTGCCTGTTTACCATAATAAACCCGCGTTACCGGAGGTCCGATTGTGAGCCGCAACACGCGGTGTTTTAGCCGGTGGGAACATGTATTATATTTTTGGGCAGTCGGGTCATTTCCTGATTGACACATGTTGATTCCCGGGCGATGAACGCGCTGTGTTTATGTTGATACTTGTGATCGCTGTTTTTAACACTCGTTCACAGGAGTAAGCAAACGCTTTCAGGGCAATATTTTTGAAGGTACAATTTTTTTTTCAAAGGCTAGAAACTATTTTTTTTCGTGTTAATGCAACATGCTTAATAGGTGAATAGGCACCTTTAATGGGTTCTCTGAATAAGAGAGCTTGCCTGTAAAATTAGTACTTTGTCGAAGATCAAAGAACGGTATATATTGTGTCTATTTTTCTGAATATTTTTCGAAAGGGTGATTCGATGAAAGCCTTAATTACTTTAAATGACGAAGTTTGATGCTTGCGAAAGAGAAATCCATTCAGATAAACGTGCAAAATAACAACCATTTAATAGGACCAATCTTAATTCGAGTGTTCAGTAATGTAATCATGAGATGCTCTGGCATGCACATAGGACATAAGTGAAAAAATTAGTATGCATCCGATATTATCTCGCGCGCCCACGAGATTCATTCAAAATGTACAGTGCTATTATTTACATAATGAAATATGTTTTCGGGTACCAAAAGAACTGAAGTATTAATGTAAAATATTTGTTGCCAGGTATTGTAGGTATATTCAAGTATACGTGGTTTATAACATTTATGATTTCGCTGATTGAAAGCTGCGCGTCAGGATACTCATGTTAAGTGCCACCTGAGGTGTTAGGCTGTTGTCGGAGTCTGGTCGCATCGTCAAAGTTAATAGTTCATTACCGCTGTCTCGACGGAAATTAGTTTGAGCGACGCCGGGTATTTATGAGACAAACAAGGGCACACGAACTGTGATATATTATTTATCCTGACCAAAAGCCCTATGCTGCCGGAAAAATGGATATCTTATCTAATTTGTAATCTTCAGCAGTAATAAGTTTTATCCAAACTCTGATCTTAAGCAGTGAAATTTTAATAAACAATATTAACTTCAGCGGGATATATTTTTTTCTTAGCTGTAAGGTTAAGAGGATATTTTTTTATCTAAGCTACAAACGTCAGTAGTGTATAATTATATTTTAACTTTAATCTTAAGCAGTGAATATTATATCCAAAAGTTGATTATATTCTATTATATTATATAAAATTAATTCTATAATAATTTGAACTATAATCTTCAGAAGGGGGCAGTCAGAAAGAGAGTAACATTTTAATTTCAAAGGAGAAAATTCACTTGGATAAGTGAAAAAGACTTTGTTTCACTACCATACGCAAATGCCGCACGTAAAGCAATGAGACCAAATGGGACCGTTGTTGGAGAATTTCTGTATACCTATACAGTGTATACCTACACAGTGTATACCTACACGGTGTATACCTATACAATGTATACCTACACAGTGTATACCTATACAGTGTATACCTATACAATGTTTACCTATACAATGTTTACCTATACAGTGTATACCTATACAGTGTATACCTACACGGTGTATACCTATACAATGTATACCTACACGGTGTATACCTATACAGTGTATACCTATACAGTGTATACCTATACAATGTTTACCTATACAATGTTTACCTATACAATGTTTACCTACACAGTGTATACCTACACGGTGTATACCTATACAATGTATACCTACACGGTGTATACCTATACAGTGTATACCTATACAGTGTATACCTATACAGTGTATACCTATACAGTGTTTACCTATACAATGTTTACCTATACAGTGTATACCTATACAGTGTATACCTATACAATGTATACCTATACAGTGTATACCTATACAGTGTATACCTATACAGTGTTTACCTATACAATGTTTACCTATACAGTGTATACCTATACAGTGTATACCTATACAATGTATACCTATACAGTGTATACCTATACAGTGTATACCTATACAATGTATACCTATACAATGTATACCTATACAGTGTATACCTATACAATGTTTACCTATACAATGTATACCTATACAGTGTATACCTATACAGTGTATACCTATACAGTGTATACCTACACAGTGTATACCTACACAGTGTATACCTACACAGTGGAATCAGCGTATTTACTTCTGTAAAATACCTGACAGGGTGGTTTTTAGGGGAGGGCGCACCTCCCCTTCTTCAACCAAAAGTATGACAGATATCACGCTTAATAATTTCCGAATTTGCGACTCGCAGCGTCCATTTCGCTGTTTCTATTGGCATTCCCTGCACACTCGTTATGCAGGGCCTGGATGCAGCGCAACCTCAGCCCCCCCCCCCCCTCCCCCTTCTACAGTTTGTTTACATCCCTGACATGTCAATACAGACACCATCACTTTTAACTATCAGATTAAAATAGGCAGACAGACCAGGTTATAGACATCTCAATAATGAACTTCATTTGCCTAGCTTGTTTAAACTGTCAAACCTGTTTTCCTTTCATTTTTTCATACAACTTGATATTCCCCCCCCCCCCAAAAAAAAAGGTCGGGAGCTATTCATTTTTGTTGGACGTTAATTTAACCAATAGATAATGTAACAAGAATTTTAAGCGACTGAGATAAAAAAGTGATAGTTATGCCTTTTTACCAATTTTATAAAACAAGAATTAAGAAAAAAAGAAATGAAGAAGAGGACACCAATAATTAAACTGCACACGAATGTAAGTCATTTATAAATTCGATCGGATAGACGAATTAACACTTGCCTGTTCATAAAGTTTCTCGCTATATAAGGGGACGAAGATATGCATTAGCCGAGTTTTAATTATTTCAAAATGATTTTTGAGTAAGAAAAGGTTGCTTGTGTATTTGCAATAAAGGAAACATTTAAATAATTAAACATTTGTTAATATAAGGTTCAATATCAATTAGATTATAACCTAAAGTCAATTCAGCTGTTTTAAATTGTGTGTTTTTATTTCTCTTTTGTCTGTTCATGGCCTTTCCCATTGAATTTTTTTTTTTTATTGCAAAACCGATATTAAAGTACCAGGCAAAATAAAACACCATGAATTCTCAGAAAATATTAGTATGCACTATTGAATTTCTTTTCAGTTAATATGTCCTGTAGCCTTCGGTCTCGTTTAATTTTGTCATATGATTTAAGTCCGTGGATTTGATGCATTGTCTGTTATGTTCTGGAAATATTTTCCACCGAATAGGGACATTTTAGATACCTTAGCTGTTTTTTTTTTCGATTTTTTTATTCAGACTCATACTAAAGAGAGTGCTATCTGGCGTCCATTATCCAAATCCTTAAGTTAACATCTAGGGATAACCAGTTTCAGTGGAACTGATAGAAAACGGAACAGTTTTATCTATATATCTGATTCCCAAAGGTTCCTTATTCAATATGTTTTGGTTCAATAAAAAGTGTGATGATGACCTTTTTTAGAAATAACCTTATAACAATCGCAGTAGCTGTTGTGTATCATAACTTATTTAAGACTTGATTTAAATCTACGAAAAAAAAAACCGAATTCATGTTTATACAATAATTTGTATGATGTTACGATGCTTAAACAATTAAGTCTTTAATATAATGATTCCTACTTATTCTTACAATGTAGGGGTAGTAGTATTAGATAAATAGACATACCTGGCTTTATAAAGACGGCGATGAAAATCACAAGAGTCGATATAAAAGCGTGGTATACACCGATTGTCTCCATAGTGGTCCTTCACATGTTCGTGCGCCCAGGGCAAGGCTGTCTCAGTACCATTGCCTAAGGTAGCTTCATCACTCTCAAACCAAAGGAATATCCCTTATAATCTTCTCGGCATTTCTTCATTTTAATTTTTTTTTCTTTGACCTACTTGCACGCAGATGGCTAGTGTTTAGTATGCACTGATGAATTTAATTCAGCACGTTTCAGATGCTTTTCGTGTCCCGCAAAATATCAGTACTGCCCGCTCGAAAAGTTACTAACGGTGCCGCCTAGCAGCCAAACAGCCCTGCGTCGCCCGCTGCAGCTAGAAGTGACTATCTGCTGAAACTGGGAGGAGCCTGCTTATAAAGCAAACTGTTGGGGAGCCAGCCGCCGTCAGCAGTTGGTAAGAACCAAAGGAACCCCTCAACAGCGCTAATGAGAGAGACCACGTCCCTAACACTGGAGTTAGCACAATCACTGCTTCGGGAGCCAGGCTTGACGGAACCAGTCCTGTTTGTTGAAGGGGAGCTGGATTTCATCATTCCCTTCATTGATTTTATTTTAACTTTTGCTATTATTAATTTTCTTGTAATCCTAGATGTATGTATTCGTCGGATTTCCTGGGTACCATCGCCAGGATCCACTAAATAAGATTTCATGTGTTGTAGACAGTGATTCGCTTTGCTGATCAAACGCTGCCCTAATACCTGTGATTTGGACGGTATCCAGCCGGATACAAGGAAATCGTCCTGTGTCACAATGGTATGTTATCCTTTAGATTAAAAATTCGTGTTGATGGATCAAATTAATTAAAAATAAAGGATAGTTTCTTACTTTGTTTGTTATAACACTCCATAAAAATATTCAAAATCCGTTTAAAGCTGTATTCATGGAACTGCTAACAGACAAACCAGTCATGGGGTAAAATATGATACCTCTCCACAGGAGCAAAACAATGACATTGTTTATTAAACTACACGTATCCGTAATAATAGCCTAACACACTTTGAAAAATTTGAACAGGTCTTAGAAAAAAACGTATGGCATTGTATTTGGTAGAGCAAGATTATGTTATTTATGTAATAACCGATTCTAAAATATAATACAGCACAAGCTGTACCCATATAAAAGCTGCTAACCATATGACTTGAGGCCGGGGGAGGGGGTAGGCCGCTCGTCATACTAATAAGATTTGATTTTTAAGATTACTATCGTTGATTACTTAAGGGTAAAGAGACTCATTATGCATCAATTTAGTCACTTTAACTCATGGTCTGATCACAATATCATGTCCTTAATAAAGTAATCCAGTTTTAACAGTATTTGTTATTCTAATCCTTTATGTGAACTTTCAAGCTTACTTAACTTTAAAAAATTTTTAAAATTTAAATTTTTAAATTGTATTCAGTTAATTTCAACTCTGTACTTCTAGGTAAAATCTCCATTGAATCTATCATAAACTGGTGCAGCTGCTTTATTTTACAAACTGAATAAACTCTGTGGTTAGGACACAATGTCCACGGGACATACCAGAGAACACACGGTCAACACAACACACCCAATACCACCTGGTACAATATCTTCGCGATAAAAACATAGAAATGTTAGTCATCTGAGTCCAGTGGGAATCTAGTGCTATCCATTAGGCCATCATTTTTTAATTTGTCGTTTCTCGAACCCGCCCACCCTAAAACTGAAAAATATGTAATAAAAATAAAATGAAATTTTGAATTCTTTTTATAGCCGCCGGGCAACCCAACGTGGCAGTTTTTTAAATATTAATTAAATCAACATTATACCACGTATTTTCTATTTAACTTTTGTGTAAAAAGTACCAACGATTGTTTGATTTTACTTGTTCGGTTTGTAGCTAATTTAGGCGACCTAACACCCGACTTGGTAACCCCGGTAACCGTGACGACGAGGCATGCCATGTGGCTGGACACACGAGATTTAGCAGGGGCGTCAGTAAAGGGGGGATAGGGGGGGGGGGGGGTTATATATCCCCCCACTTTTTGGAAAGGGGGATGGTCAATGTAATCATCCCCCACTATTCAGAGAATAACATTTATATATTTCAAATGAAATATATAAATAAATAGAATTATAGACTTTGGTTCCATTTTTAAGTTTACTATGAAATATTAATATCTAAAAGGTTTAGAATTAACATATACCTTATTTTTTAAACCCTTATACTTAAATACATTTGATATGTCACAGGGACATGTCTGTTTTATCCCAATTTTTACTACCCTCCACGCCTGTCATCCCCCCACCATTGCGAGTCATCTCCCCACCCTGCGAGTCATCCCCCTACCCTTGAAGATAAATTGACGCCATTGAGATTTAGTGAAGTCTCTGGTACCGACAAACGGTGGCGCCCCGTTTCAATCCAAGGATTCATGTCAACTCATTTGCATAACCTATGACATTAAACGGTACTACATACGAATATTGCCGACTTCCCTGCATATATGCTTTTAGAAAATGAGCGCTAACGGGAAAAGCAAACTGTCAGGGCGATTTCGAACGATCTCAACTCAGTACTGTTGATACTGAATTCGTGGCTTCGGCCGTCAGACACCGGAATGGAATCCTAGTTAAGAGAGAAAGGAATCACTTAATCCTCCATTAAGACATTTTTATAATCTTTTAAAGCGCTTTTTGTATTGCGAAAACTCTGTTCTCACTAAGCACGTGGTTTCGGGGGCATATTGGAACCATCCGCTTCTGTATTCATTTTACCTGTAACATCTCTGTTAAATTCCTCTCGAATGTGTTACATTTCTCTGACAAAAAAAGTGAATGCCAAACACATGATTTAAAATTGTAGCAAAGCTTTTCCTTAAAAGTTTGATCTGTTGTTATCTGAAAAAAAGTATTTAGATTGAAAAATAATCCTAGATATTCTAAATGTCCTACTGTTTAACAACGACTTTCATTTGTGTTGACTGTTATAATCATAATATGTTTATTAAAATATGAGGGGAATTTATTATTGTGTAAGTAGTAGGTTTTTCATAATTAATTAAAGATGTGTTAATGATCTTACTATTAAAATATTTTATGTTTATGTTTAATATTTAAAAGTGGTGCCAAAGGCTGAAATGAGATTTGATTTTACCATGCTCAGTTGAGTGTTAAGTGAAGTCTTGCATAAAGTAATACTTGAAAGAACATACAACTGGCTTTGAGAATATTAAACCACTATCTATATGATATAGAATGTGGTAACCGAATGTATCAATTTTGTGCTATGATAACAGTTTATAAAATTGTCAAAAAAGTGTTTATTTTATTTATGTTAATTTAAAATGGTCAATAGCATATTAGTGACATGACTCCGTAACAAAATTAATAAACGATAATACTTTTTTTGCAATTTTTAATTTTATCTTTTTACCTCTTCCTGTCCTAAAGATTTTTCAGGTCCGTTCGAGAAAGAATTTTTTTAAAAATAATGGCCTTATGCCCTCGCAATTGTAACGATGGTAATAAGGCCTGCTACTGTGCTTATTGATAACGTTAACAGGCCTATTATAGACCTAATAGACATAATACCACTGAATGCAATATTCATGCACCAACAAAAAATACATCTGAACAAAAGGTACACAGGAATAATGCCGCCGAACACAATATCCAAATTATACAAAATACAGATACCCTAGATGAATGAACAAACATCATATTAAATAAATGGAGTAATTTTGGTAAGTAGCCCTGAATAGTCTGAGAATCGCGGAAGGCTTTCCCTTTGTACTTAACGACCTGCCGTTACACTCCATGTATATTTAGTTACATTTTTATCCTATTGTCTCCGGCTTATTATTGAGATCATAACGTATTAGCAGTGAGTGTTTTTCCAAGCGTAGGGATAGCATCTGTAGCGATCCGTGCAGAAATACATTGCAAAATTGCCTGAAAACTGTAAAATCATGAACAGGTTAGTGACATTGAACTTTGGTACGGTTCAGAAAATAGTATCAGGATCCAGTTCCATTGTGTTTCTTTGGCGGAGGTATGCGCTTTCCGAACATCATTCTATTTATTATTTTTTTTTCAATTATATCGGGAAAGGTTGGACTTCACAGTCTGTTCGTTTGTTATTAGTAAGAAAATTGTATTTTAACGTAACCTCTAAGGCGGAAAATCAGTTTTTTTTGGTCAGCTGAGGCCCAAACGACCTATCGCATTACATGACGTTGCTGCCAAGCTGGGCTCAAATATCTGGCCATACGTAATTCTGGACTGAGAGCATCTGTATCGGCTTACCTTGGTGTTTCTCACACAAAAAATATGCGAACAGTACAGACAGATGCTAAAAACGTAAACAAATACTATATAATAAATAATATTACAATAGTAGACTCGTGAGAGGCCTGTCCATTAATACGAAAAGAATGAATGTATGCGACACTAAATACTAAAATTTTTATAACAGTCTCTCTCTCTCTCTCTCTCTTTTCTCTTTCTCTTTCCTTGTCTCATTCTCTCTCTTTCTCTCAGGTATTTAGGTAAAGCGGTAAAGTACTTTGTTATCAGGACTTGTTATATATATTTAAAACTATACCACTTTAATGTCGGTTGTAGGTCGTTATGCCCTAAACTATATATATATATATATATATATATATATATATATGGATTATATCATGGATTTTTTATTATAAAGTGCTGCGAGGGTTAACTGCGCACACGTTTAAGTCAACGTGAACACATGACTGGGTGGGCGGAGAAAGCGGCCTACCCCTTCCCCCAGCCCCCGCGTCACATAGTTACAAACGTGACAGCGCCATAGTAACTTTAGAAGCAGATAGTGTACGACTCAAGTAACGTAACCGGGAGGGGGCAATCGACGTAATTACCACACACTAGCTTTGGTATCGGTGTTTATGCACTGACACCCTCTTTTTTTAAGTTCCAAATAAGAAGCAAATATCTATATGTGACAGCATATATATGATGGCCCTATTTGCGTTACAGATGTAGGAATAAGTTGAAACTCTTAAAAAATTAGACGGCTGATGTTATGTAATGCAGTGCTTAACGTTAGAGACAACATATTAGTGAAAAGCACAGTTTTTTAATCATGTAATACCTAGTCAACAACTTCCCAGGTACGTGTGTTACGTATAAAAAAAGTGATACAATTTGCTATAAGTATTCTCGTTATTAATACCGTATAATTAATCTTAAGCGGAAAATCAAATTTTCGCAATGATGTTTCTTATGGGGAGACCCATTCATAGTTTGACTAATTCATATTTGCTGCAGGGTATAATCTTATGTGGTTTAAAAATATAGCTTCAGCAGAGTTGTCTCACAGGAAATTTAGGCACATTGTTAGAAAATAACAAAACTCAATCTGAAGAATTTTTTATCTTTAATTAAGAACAAGTCAGATAGGGGAGATTGCTGATCTGAGACTGACAAGGCAATCCAAAAAAATTGTTCCACGGAATCGCAGATTCTATTTTTGATGGATCACATTTTTTTTTGGGGGGGGGGGGGGTTGAAGGAGCCCTATGTCTTATTAGTAGGTATGCAGTAATATTACCAATTGGTGCTCTTGCGTCCATTTCTTACGTCTGACCCCTTCCTAGAATTGTCGCATTTATAGTTTCCAAATATTTTACCTTGATCCGATGAATTTAAAAGAAATCACGCAAGCGCGCACCATATTTTGGCCTCAGAGGCTGTACAACATTTCTTATGTTCGTCGTGGCCTTAGACGTGGCATTTTAAAGCCATCATACTCTACCTCCTCACCTTTTTTTTTACTTATTATAAATTGTTAAAAATCCCAGATCTGATCGTATTCTATATAAGAATGTAATCATATAAAAAACTGAGGCTATTAAGCACATGTCACTTGATACAAGTAATGTCAGTATATTACCTTGTTCAGGTTCATGAGTCACGTGTCAGAAACACGTGTAGGCCTTAAACTTCCTGTATTGGTGCTTAATACGTTTCCTTCTGTAAACATTTCGATTTCCACCTCCTACCAACGAATAACTGCGGATGTTTTCATATGTTTGTCTTACATGTTTGCTTGTTGATTTGCTTGTCAGTGATTCAACCAATCTAAACGTCTTCTCATTACAATAGAATTTAAAACGTTTTGTTCATATAGAAGCTTGAAGCAAGGAAGTGATAATTAAATCTTGAACCATAATTGTCATGGAAACATATGACTCAGACATGACTTCGACATTTTTTTAATGTAATTAATAGACATGAGACGACGTCTCTATAACACACACACATATATATATACATGACAAACTGCCTCTCGATCCGAAAGGGAATTCGGCGTAGGCAGAGGTAAGCGATCTCCATGACCATGGGTTCACAATGCTGTTGTAGGGGCAAACGACGTAATTACGACAAACTAGCTTCGGTTTTGGTGTTTATGCACTGACACACACTTTTTTTTAGGTACAAAATAAAAGCAAATGTCTGTATGTGACAGCCTATATACGACGGCCTTATTTGCGTTACAGATATAGGAATAAGTTGAAACTCTTAGAAAATTAGACGGGTGATGTTATGTCATGCAGTGCTTCACGTTAGAGACAAAATATTAGTGAAAAGCACAGGGTTTTGATCATGTAATACCTGGCCCACAACTTCCCAGGTACGTGTGTTCCTTATAAAAATAATTGTGATGCAACTTGCTATCAGCATTTTCGTTATTAATAGCATATAATTAATCTTAAACGGAAAATCAAATTTTCGTAAACATGTTTTTATGGGGAGACCCATTCATAGTGTGTCAATTGTCGCCGAAGCAGAAACTTCCGGTGTTGATGCTAAATACGTTTTCTGCTGTAAATATTTCAATTTTCACCTCCCACCAACAGCGGATGTTTTTATATGTGTGTCCTACATTTTTGCTTGTTGATTTGCTTGATTCAACCAATCTAAATGTCTTCTCATTATAATAGAATTTAAAACGTTATGTTCATATAGAAGCTTTAAGCAAGGAAGTGATAATAAAATCTTGATCCATAATTGTCATGGAAACATATGACTCAGACATGACTTCGACATTTTTTAATGTAATAAATAGACATGAGACGACGTTTCTATAACATTTATATCGACATTAAGGCGACAAACTGCCTCTCGATCCGAAGAGGAATTCGGCGTAGGCAGAGATAAGCGATCTCCATGGGTTCTCAATGCTTTTGTAATTCTGCAGTGATCCCGAATATTGACCATACATCGTGTACCATATTTAACGAGTACCTCAAATTCAAATAATTTTTTAATTTCCGACCTAACCTTTCATTCAGGTACAAGTAATTTAATTTTATATGTTCTCAAGTGTTCCGAGAAATAAATCCCACAAATTACGTACAGGTTTTATGGAGTATTTTCTTTGTCTCTTGTCCTAACTAATTATCTCCATGACTATTTTTTATTTCATCGTGAGATAGGCACCCTCATGAAAACTTATACGCCAGGTTTAATGAATTAGTCAGTTTTCAAGAATCTTTTTAAAGATGTGGATCCTGTGACCTTTACCTGTGACCTCATAACCCCGAAATCAAAATTATTCTTACTTTAGTGATTGGTCATTGATTTATTAAGTTTGAAGCCATTCTATCTATCCAAATCTTGTGACCTCAGATTCTTCCCTTATTGGCAGATGAGAAATTTCTGGGAGATGGAAGGTTTGTAATAGCTTAAAAGGCATCACCAATCTTTTTAAATAAATGAGTGCTGTGACCCTGACCTTTGACTTCATGACCGAAAGGTCGATAGGGTTTTTACTTAAGTGTTGGGCCATATATCAGTCAAGTTTAAAAGCATTATGTCTAACCAAACAGTAGTTATCATGTGGAAACTTATTTGTGGACAGATGGTCCCTGTGACCTTGACCTTTGACCTTGTGACCCCAAATTCAATTAGGCTCTTTCCCTATTAGCAGTTCAGCTTTATGCACAAAATGGAATGTTTGGGATGAAAAGTTTTTAAATAAGGGGGTCCCGTATCTTGACTTTTGACCAGATGACCCACAGTCATCAGGATTCTTGCTTTTATGATGGGCCATACACAAGTCATTTATTTAATTTATATGTCAATACAAACTGGAGTTTTCATCTGGAAAAAAAAGTCGTAGATGGACGGAAGGACAGATAGACAAACAGACGAAAAATAGGAATTTCCACTTGTGATCAATAAACACACCAGGTTTTGGGACACTAGATGAAACCACAGCTGAGACACCGACTTAATTGCTGCCATTATATAGTCTAAAAAGCAGGGGAAAATCGTAAAAATATAACAAATACAGGTGGCGCCACCTGTTTTTGAGAAATAACGAAACTAGTCATGGTCAACATACAAGGCAAGATTCATGACAATCCATATATTAATTATAAAGATTCTGGAGGTTTTGTATCATTTTTAAAATTATTCTAAGGGGTACTTACAAGCCCTTTAGCTCGAAAGATATAGTTTGCAGTGACCTAAAGTTTCCAAAGAGAATTTTATTGAACTCTATGGATGAAAACTTAGAAACTTCTATGGTCAATGGTTACGATTTGATTGGACGGCAGGACGGACGACGGACAAAGCGCCTTACCTATACCCCCGTACTTTCAGTCAGTTGAGATAAAATCCCTGTAAGATTCCAGAAAACCCCTCCAAATAATTGTATTTTATACATATTTCCTTCAAATTATTACAATATGAATTTCTTCCTTTTTTTTACTTCTAAAAATAGGCACAGTCCTCGTGTACCTTCGGTCTCTTTTAAATGTACCCTGCGTTGAAGTATAGTATGAGACTATATTAGTAATACATTACAATAAAAATATTCAATATGTTGCCAGATTTTTAAAGTATTGAAAAATATTGAATTTCACGTGTATTATTCAAGTTAATTCCAAGACAAAATTTCATAACCAATATATGTTTGCTAAACCTGCGTTTACGCTGAGAAGTTCTTATCTGTTTCGTGGACAGGAAATCTCGGTTTAATTTTGAAGTTAAACAAGGCGGCGTGGGCGTATTAAAGGTATGCTATTTGATCTTATGAGTGGTCCAGAGATAATGCTTGGGTCTAGAAATTTTACTTAAGGAAGTACCCAATTAAAGCAGGTTATAAAGAAGAAGAGATGCCATGTCCATGACGAATTACATCATGCCATTCCCTAATTAGAACATCCCCATTTTTGTCATTATTTGTAGCACTGGAGCTATTACAAGTGACAAAATAAATGCAGTGCTTGTCCAGTGTTGATCAGCATGTGAATCAATCAAATCGCCCACTTGTGGTGTTGTAAGATAATTACTGATTCAGTTAAGACAGCATTCTAAGGAATGCAAGCCTCCGCCATGTAAGGGGTTACTTTCGTTGGATGATAAAAAGTGTTTGCATTCACTTATTCGGCCCATATTCCTAGGTTCATCAACATAAGTGACTGTACATTAATGAATACTAGATGCACCCGTGGACAATCCACCGTTCAAAATGATAAATAAGTTTTGTAATGAGCTTGTAGGGATTGAATGTCGCGTATTTTTATACTGTGCTTTACGCATGGACTGTTGTTCATAATACAAAGATCACTTGTGCTAGGAGTCTCCAAAAAATCACCTCCCCTAAAAAGTCAGAAAGAATGGTAAATTATGCTATTCAAGGAATCGAACAAAGAAGTAGACGTGCGGCATATATGTACGGTATACGAATTTTGCGTGAGAATATTATTATTCTTCCGATAAAGATGATGGGCATGACATCATCATTGTCGGAGTGATGGCAATTGCATATGTAAGCCATCTATACTGTGAAAATAATTTTAAGCAATTGTGATAGTATATAGAAAAGTGAAAGTTTATGAACGATAATTTGTATTATTATTAGGTATTTGTATGCTACCCAGGGAGCTCAGAAAAGCTACAAGAAGTCAACTGCGTTTCAATTATATAGATTCCTTAATGATGTTCCCTTAATCCGGATCATGTACCAGATCTAAAATTCAAAATCAACTTGATTTTCCCCCTGGACCATTATGAGTTATGTTGTCATAAAGAACACAAACACAAAATATACAAACGAACAGGGATGAACTCATATCGAACAAAGAAGTAGACGTGCGGCATATATGTACGGTATACGAATTTTGCGTGAGAATATTATTATTCTTCCGATAAAGATGATGGGCATGACATCATCATTGTCGGAGTGATGGCAATTGCATATGTAAGCCATCTATACTGTGAAAATAATTTTAAGCAATTGTGATGGTATATAGAAAGTGAAAGTTTATGAACGATAATTTGTATTATTTTTAGGTATTTGTATGCTACCCAGGGAGCTCAGAAAAGCTACAAGAAGTCAACTGCGTTTCAATTATATAGATTCCTTAATGATGTTCCCTTAATCCGGATCATGTACCAGATCTAAAATTCAAAATCAACTTGATTTTCCCCCTGGACCATTATGAGTTATGTTGTCATAAAGAACACAAACACAAAATATACAAACGAACAGGGATGAACTCATATCCTGGCGTAAACAATGAACGAGATAAAAAAACACGGTTAAGCCGGATAACACATTTATTCGTAATATTCCTACTCTCAAAAAAGATTCCATATTTTATATATTTTGTAAATTTAAAACGAATGTACAAGTAGAATACATGGTAATGGTAAAAAATCATTGTTTACTCACTCTGGACCTATATATATATATAGATCACTCTAACACAGGAATTATCTCCCCTACAGGAAAGAAAATATGAAGAACATTTAAAAGAAAAAAATGAATTAAAACTCTCATTTTGCTAAATCTCCGGGGTGGGGGCCAGCAAGAAAAGTTAGGTACATGACAAGAAACCAGGTTTCGGCAACCCAGGGGGATGACATGAAATAGATTTCATGTTACCGTGGCGTGAATACACGGCTCATTAGTCATTAGCGTATGACTAATTAGCCTTCTGGATAGAGTCTCTTATAACAGAAGGGAAAAATGGCGCTAAAATTGATGTAACCTGAATCCTTTACGGGGTAAATTTTAATGTGCAGCTGACCAATATTTCTGCAGTTGTATATGGACAATGTGAAACTGTAGTTCTGGTTTTGTGCGGTTCTATTTAAATACACACCTAAATGGCAATAAATATATTATTTTATTTTATTTCTATAGGCTTTATATATATGGTGGTGGGGAACGCTTGATAACAAGTGTTTACAGTTCCAAAATTTCCTAAAAAATATATAATGGTCTTTTCTGTATTTATTACTTGTGGCCTGAAATGGTGTTAAACCTTAAGTCTTTACATCGCCGCAGGGCACGCACAAACATTGACTCCACCCGTAAGGTGTGGACAACTGTGATAGCGATGTTTCGGAGGGGAAGCATATAGTCGTATCTGGTCGACAGAACTGATTTAGAAATCAGGTAGCATTAGTCTCGGTACAAGGACACTAGTGGGCGTCACGGACAGATTCGATATCTGTTAACAGGTCTCTAGGCAGATCATATAAGGCTTCATCACACCCCCGGAGACCCTCATAACAATACGCGGCACGGAACTGTCATATCAGGTATACAATGGAGCAATAACTACTTCATCTTTGGTATAAAGAAGATGAATATATATAATTTTCAATCTCCCCCCCCCCCCTCTCACTCTTTTAATTTTCAATTTATATATATATATATATATATATATATATATATATATATATATATATATATATATATATATTGTGTAAGGAATCAAACGATTGTAAGCATCTTGTTGACTAATTAGTTTCGTACCGTTATACGGCACTTTTCAGAACCGTTTCAAAACCGTTCTGAAGAGTGCCGTACAACGGTACGAAACTAATTAGTCAACAAGATGCTTACAATCGTTTGATTCCTTACACATGATATATATATTGATACGCTCTGGTTATACCATAGAGCACTTTGCCATCAGTGCATTGCAAACAGCCTAGAACGAACAATTGTATATATATATATATATATATATATATATATATATATATATATATATATATATATTGTTACGGGGTGCCATAAAAGCGGACCGAACTGTCTCGCTCGTGAAGCTTGCTTTGCTAGCGAAGCGGTTGGTACGCCGGACTTGTGCGCCACCAAAATAGGTTCGAATCCCGGATCGGCCAATGTTTTCCCCTGAGCAATTTGTCTTAGTAACAAAATGGGGACTCGTCCGGGATGCTTAATAGATTTCAAATTTATTAGGCCTTGACCTAGACACATTGTTTTATCATAGATTTTTTACAAGATAACATATTGTTTACAGTACATTGTTTACAGGATTTATCTCAGTGGTTTTTTGTTATTGTTTTAACATCTTAACATGGCAGGTTTCCACCTGAGACATTTGTTGACGATCCCAACCCTGATCAACTCGAACAGTTGTCAAAAGAACGCTCTTAAGAGGGGGTTTGTTACGGGGTGACATAAAAGCGGACCAAACTGTCTCGCTAGTGCAGCTTGCTTTTCTGGCGAAGCGGTTGGTACGCCCTACTCGTGCGCTACCAACATGGGCTCGAATCCCGGATCGGCTCAGTATTTTCCCCTGAATAATTTGTCTTCGTAACAAAATGGTGGCTCTTCTAACGTGACGGTTAACTTTGTGGCCCAGGGAATAAGCTCACCAAAGTGTGACTCCTGGGATAATTAGTCTTGTTCTGATAGCAGAACGCTCTTAAGAGGGGGTGTGTTACGGGGAGCCATAAAAGCGGACCGAACTGTCTCGCTTGCTTTGCTAGCGAAGCGGTTGGTACGCCGGACTTGTGCGCCACCAAAATGGGTTCGAATCCCGGATCGGACAATGTTTTCCCCTGAGCAATATGTCTTCGTAACAAATAATATATATATATATATATATATATATATATATATAAAATGGTATAGCCGTGTCAGTATGTAAGGTCGAAGTGTAAGTTAAGAGAAAGAGTGATCCCTTATATAATATCTACCAGTATCGTGCGTGGAAGTATATATTTCAATATTGGTTCTGGTAAATTAAGTATTTAACTGCACTTTTCTTATTATGAATATAATCTGTTTTACGTTTACGGCTCTTCTTAAGTGGAATAACAGAATCCTGCATAGACAATTGTCTCTGAACTCGGTTCAGTATATTTAGAAAATGACGAGGTTCAAGACCGGTTACGTATTTTCTTAAGTAGAATTATAGAATGCTACAGAGACCCTTGTCTCTGAAATCTGCAAATTTAGTTTGGAGAAATGACGAGGTTCAAGACCGTTCAATGGCTTTAAGTGATCTTTAAAATGGGCTTATCGCCACATAACGGAAAAGCATCCCTTGACTATTCAATAAACCAGTTAATATAACACTGACACAAGCTTATTCATAATCCTTCTTTATAAACAACGACAATTTATTGAAAAAATTATACTGTATGACAAAAAAATATATATATTTAGCAAATACATATATGACTGTGTGCATAAATATATAAATATATATATTCTGTGGTTGTATCTTTATTCGCGATTTTTTTTATTTTAGCAATATTCGCGAATGGGAAATAATCGCGAATATGAAACCCTTGCCTCGGGAAAAAGGATGCCGCGTCAGCTTGGAAAAACAAATGGTGAAGACGCATCTGTACAAAACAGCAACGGGGAACATTGTTAGATTATCAGCAGCCTTATCTGTGTATGGAATCGAAAATGACCCATACAAACGGGAATTAATTATTTTAAAGTATGTGATATAAATACCGGGGATATATTAACTGTGTTACGGGTGAAAATAAAATGATGATCACACGAATTAGTGATGTATACTGGGATTTATTCTTATTTTATAACAAATGCGAACACTTTTTCATATTTCATAGGTTCTAGTGCGATCGCGAATATGTACCTACGCAAATCATAAGAAAATGATGAAATAGCAAAATTTCAGCCTCACGAATATAAATCCAAAAAATTTATATATATATATATATATATATATATATATATATATATATATATATATATATAATTACATATTTGTTTGTGTCTGCTAAAAGCAGTCACAATTATTTTTTTTGTAATTATCACGGGCGTATCTATCACTGTTGTGTTGTGTGTATTCATATAAAAATAATAAATTATCGCATTACCTGTGCAGTACTTCGTGCACTGGAGGCCTGTGATATTTTGCCCTTTGCGGACTTGTAGCAATTGAAAACCTATCAAAGCTCCCTTATGTCTGGTACGAAACCCTCAAGCCCTAGCAGAGGATATGAAAAATAACGCTAAAGGCGAGATTGTGTGACTCAATAGTTATATAGTGGCTTCATACTTTAGAATCTGGCTGGTCGGGAAATACAGCCCCATGGCAGGTAGTTATTGTACCTGAGACGGTGAAGGATGATGCCGTAACAAGTCCCAAAGGACCCAAAGTTCAGCCAGGGATCATTTGTCAAAAACCATGACATCAAGAGCACGCAGCACTAAGACAGCGACTATTCAGAAAGCAAAATCAAACAACAAAAAAATGTTTGAAAACCGGATCACCACCTAATGTCAAGCCTTTCTTTGTATCAAGCTCAAACTTTGAGTAAATGTAAGGAATGGCCAAGTGATAACTGGGAGCGACTACCCCCTCCCCCACACCCCCTGCCCCCGATGCATGCAATCGGGGAACGGTTATGGTGTGTGTGACTTCGGGTATTAAGATCAAGGTCAAACATAGACATCATGTGCAAAACTATGACCTAGGTATAATATTCTGCTTAAATTCATGCTTTAAAAAAACCATATTCGAAAATATCGCAAACAGAAAATGGCTGACAAAAGAGATAAAAGAAAAAGGTAAAAACATGATGGCTTTGCACTGGAGAAGCTACAAATTAAACATTTTCACTCAAATATGAATATTGAAATAAACTTATCAACCCCTTAACGCCTCTCCGTTCTACGGGTGAGGCTAAAGATCAAGGAACTGGAGTTGGACCGATATTCAACATTCGCACATGTCACTTATGTATCAAATATTGGATATTCGCACGCGAATATCGAATATCTCTGATTTGAATGTAAAACGATATTCGCGTGATAAAGTGATAATCGATATTGGCTTAAGACGAGTGATATATTGTGATATATCAGTTATATAAATGAGTGAATATCACTGATAAGAGCGATATCCATTATATGCATGCGAATCTCGAATTTCGAATATCGGTCCAACTTCAGTCCCGTAGACGAACAAAGGTAATCCGAAATCCGTATCTGGCTTTGTCTCAAAAACACCATTCCGTCGACTGGCAGTGGATTGCATCCATAATATCCCGTATCAACGTTCATTAAACCCCGTCCGTGATACCTTGTATTAAATTCTGTTGAAATCCATTTTTAACATTTTGTGTAAACTTTCACTGAAATCCATTCATGATCCTTCATGAATATATCCATGATATCATGCTTAAACTTTTATTGAATCCAAATATATCGATGATATCTGTATCAAATCTCGTTGCAATCAATTCATGATATCTTGTAACAGTTTTCAATGAAATTCAACTTCATCAACGATATCTCCTTTCTCCTTTTCATTAAAATCCACCCAAAACACCTTGTATCAGCTTTCATTTTAAATCATTTTCATGATTTCTTGTATCAACTTTCATCAAAAATCCATCCATGATACCTTGAGCATCTACAATAAGTGTCACTGAATCTTTTATTAAAATCAATACATGATATCATATGCACCACAAATGTATCGTGCCAATAAATATATAAATATATATATATATATATATATATACATGTATATATATATATATATATATAAATATATAACTCTGAAGAAAAACAACACTGTTAATTCACAACAGTCTGTTTCACGGGATATATATATAATTACCGAATAATTAACCATTTAATAAAAATAATAACCCATTAATTTTTACACCTATTCGAACACATGCACTACACTTTTTATAAATTATGTCATGTTTTCTAGTGATGATCAGTAAATGGTTCTTGGGTTAGCGTGACCTGTAATGGCTGTTTTCGAGTAATATATAGCCTGGCTTTCAATATGGTCCCTACCATGTCCAAGTTGGCTAAAGAAAAAAAATACAAACATCGAAGCTTAGTACATTATGATGCAAAGTTTTGAAAAATATTATGTTTGTAAACACCTATATTAAAATACGATAGAATCCAGAATTTATGCATTACCAAATACACTTAAACGAGTGGTGTTTCTAATACCGAGGTCTGTCCTCCAGGGATTCTTACCACTTTAGCGCAAATAAAAAATGGCTGTGTTTTTTCGGTACAGAACTTGCGGCCATTAATGGACAGATCTGCAGGTGGCGCGTGTAGTAACTGTCACTAATCGCTACAATGCCGCTATAACTGTCTTCACAAGTCACAATTGTTATATCTGTCCGGGTTTTAGGGCAAGCACGCATAAACTGATATCAACATCCAATTTTCTGATCATATATCATATTTTCCTATAAAATCACTCCTCCAGATTTTGCAGTTCATTTTCTGAAAGTATTATAGTTTTTATATATCCCCCCCCCCCCCCCCAATGGAATTTGTGGGATTTCAGGAGCCGTCAGCACCACAGTTATGACAGCAACAGGAAAACCGGATGTTTGTAAGTGACAATAAATTCTATATCTCAGTAAATGTATTTTTATTTTGCCGCTGCCAGTACCAGACTTTTAAGATGTACTTGGTGTAACCATGAATTGAATAAAATTAACAAGTGATTCCCGGCTTATTTCAGCACACTCCATGAAGTCACTTTTGCTGCAGCCAATCTCACGATGCACAGTCTCACTCTGTGCTTTCACAAAGATACGACTCAGTTGTTTAGGGATTGTGTGTGAAGACATTTTTTTCTCAGCATGCACTGCTGCTTCTTAATGCACCAGTGGTGTTGGTATAAACTGGTTTTATACAATCGTTGAGCGATCACTGGAGGCTCCTCCCCCACGCCCGCAGCAGAGGAGAAAATCAGCGATACGACCTTGAAAATAAGGTCAAGGTAAAAAATTTAACTTGTTTCACCTACCAAACAAATCTACCCAAATATGGATATCGAAATAACTCATGAATCCCTATACGCTTCCTTTATCTTTCATGAAAGGAAGGGCGGAGAATAAGGGCATTGAGTTGTTCAAGGCACATTACATACACATGACTGTTTTTGCGGTTTGGTTTCAATGAAATAAATAACATCTGGTAAGCATTCGAAGAAGGCTTTCATGGATGGGGATGAATTTTGATTCTGAAGTTTGACTTTTGAGACAAGAAGTCCCGGCCGTCCGTACGATCTCGAGAACATTTGTTTTGAGTAAAAATGACCTCTGGTACAACACTGGATGCATTCATGGTATCCGCTTCTCAGCATATAACACAGTACAAACATTTACGGCTGTCCATGCTAGAAACACGGCCAGCAGAGAGAAGTATAAGAAAATGACTGATGCCCGAAGACCCATCATTCAATTTTGAATGTGATATGTTAATTTTTTTTAAAGATGAATATGAGAGAAACATATCATGTTACCTTACTGGCTTCACTTATAAATAAAACAGGAGATGTTCTGCTGATTTATATATATACTGATTGGAAACCAATAGATTAACCTAACAACTCCACGTCTCAAGGACACTTGACCATATAGATAAAAATCGTATTGAAGGTAATCTGTCACAGATTTTCATAATGCAAACTCACATTTCGAAATGATTACATTCATATTTGACGTTTTCGCATATGCAAACGACAATAAGAATTCAAGTATCGGTGAAATTACCAGCTTACAGTTCTTGTCGATAGTGAAGATGGTTCTTTTTTTTCTCTCACGTATAAAATACAACAACATCACGTGGGGATCTCTCCGAATTTAGAATAACCATTATTAATATGCCAACACTGATCGAATTGATAGTCTACGGGTATGCGTCAGTTTAAGAATGTGGGGAGTTGCGGGCTACTAAGCTTAGCCGGTGCTTATTAGTTAATCTACAACCATCTCCTTATTTACGCTTGGACCCTATAGTTACTTATTAAGTGACTTACCTAACAGGGAGGAGGCTTGTCATATTGCCCGATTGGCGAACTATTCGGCCAGAGATATCTAACAACTCTCCACCCGACCCATAGTTCAGCCTACTTTATCACTGGGGAGTTAATGGGTAGCCCTCTTATAGTAAAGGGGTGTATGAATTAGTAAATGTGGGATATCCTGCAATAGTAGTGAGGCCATCTCTAAACTGTAATCTGAATTTCCCAATGATATCATCATTCAAGTGACTTCTCCATTTTGAAACGCCTTGCTAATCATGCATGGAAGTTTCAATGAAATTCTTTAATTTCAAGATAGTTTTGGTTACTTTTCCACCTCCAGTTATAGAAAGATACCTTGTTTGAATCATAAAATGTGTTATCATACATTTTGTAGTAAAATTCATTTTTTTAGAATAATTAGTTATTTTTGGTCCAACATGGAGTTATTAGGAATTCGTTTGCGCCTTCCGTCTGTTCTTACAAGGTAATTCGACAACAAAACAGAAGTAGAGAGGTATCTGCTGCGAAAGTTATACGTGCGCATGCGCAAGGTGTAAATGAAAATGCTGTATTCGACGCTTATTGATTGATGACATGGAATGCAGGTTTATATCATTCCTGTCAGTAATTGTCCGTTAGATTTATACCCTCCATTCAATATTTGAGCCGATCCATCATGTATAAACCCATATCCTTACAGCCGTGACATTAGAATGCAGGAAAATACGCACAAACAAGATAAATAAGGCAATAAGCCTATACAGCGATCGTCTTGAAAAACGAACGAATTACTAGAAACACATACCTTTCAGTGCTGAGCCGGATTGATAACAGGAAATCAAGACGGCGAGTGGCAGAATTAACGTAGGTTTTTAATGTTAGATTACGTGGGATCCGTTTACCATTTACCATACGGGCTCCGGGGTCTGTCGCAAACACTGATCTTCGCTTCTCCTTTAGGTTTATAATGTCCAAACGTCACTGATCTGAAATGATGGATGGACAAATGGAAAAACAAATAAGCAAAACACAGTGGCAGATCAATGGGTCGCCGTTTTATACCTGACCGGGGTCAGCTCAACTTTTCACCCCTTTGCTAAAACCGACAGGGAGTTCTGAATAGTCAATGGTATGTTTCCCCGACTGAGGATCGCTAAGGAGACAACATAGTGAGTTGTCATTTAAACTGCGTACTATTTTATAGCGGCATGTGTCACTCTGATATAAAGAAACGTTTTTCGAGAGCGTCGTGCCTTACAATGTGGAGAAAAAAAAATCTCAGTGATAATGCTAGCATTGCTAACGACCTACACGAACGTTTTAATTTCAAACAATCCAGACCAACTTTAAAATTTGAGTTTGTATAAATTGTCATTTCATCTGGGGCACATGTGCGAAAAAGATTCCATTGTTTGTTAATCTCCCTGCATGTTTATTAAACCAGTGACCGAACTGGTTACGTGTGATAGTCAGCAATGTAACATGATTCTGTATATTTGAAACTAAACTTTTTTTTCTACAAAGTTGCATAAAAATATTAGTATACAAAAATACAAAAAGAGTGTAAAACTAAAGTTTTAATTAGGTCTTCTTCTCAAGGAGTACGACGTGGTATGTATTGATTATGGGGTTGGACAACAGATATGAAGGTCTCTGGTTCAATGCCCACCAGCGCGCAAAAGGCAAATCGATAAAATATCAGAATCGGGTATGTTGTCCTTCATCGACGGATTATGATTTCTCAGTGATCAAGAATTCAGGAAAAGGGGGTGTGTGGGGGGGGGCAACCCAGGAGGTTTAATGACAAAGCCTAAAAAGGTCATCAGGTCCGAAAAAGGGGGGGGGGGGGTTCCGGGCCGCAAAAAATTGTCCAAAAGCTTAAAAAAAGATTGCGGCGGCTGAAAAAAGGGGGAGGAGCGGTTGGGGGGGGGGGGGGCCGGAACCCCCGGAACCCACCTCACCCTGTATCAGTTTCTGCTTCTGCATTATCCCGATCCATGAAAAAGCTAATATACGGAGCCCGGGAGACGACATGGTAAACAGAATGCACGAAGAACTAGGTGCTTTGTAATATTTATTAATCCATGCGCACCGATTAATAAACATTTTTCTATCTATTCATTCGTGGGCACCGATTACTCGTTGTACAACATATTTATTCATTTATTAATTATAATATATATTTGTATGTCGTTTCCTTGGCTTCGTTATAATACCCCTAATTGTTAATAATATGATGTATAATTCATATAGTAGTATACGACAGGCTGTGCCACGTGCCGAAAAGACACGTACCTATAGCGTCTAAGAATTTAGAGGCTTCCTTTACAATCTATTTTGTGGGTAGAGTATAAAAAAAAAACTTTCCATAATATATGATGTCATCACCGCGATATCTTTAATTGCTGGTTAATCTATAGGGATTTCACCATCATATGTAAGACAACTTTAATAAGCTGTCCCGGGTATATGTCATATCAATAAAACCTTTTGTATGTTTAGGTAATCTTTACACAGAGACAGGAAGACAGATTGACATTGTTTCGAGTAAAAACACGACCTTTGACCGAAAAATATCTCCTTTCGTGGATACTACACAGAACGAAAAATATGTTTATACCATATAAGCTGTATAGATGGATCTACAAGTCATTAAAGTAACCTCCAGATTAACGGTACAGTCAAGTGGCTTAACGGAATTATCGTTACACGCCGGATAAAAGGACCAAATTTGGTATGAAGTATCTACAGGTAAATCCTCATCATTCTAGAGGGGGTGCCCACCCGAACTCGGTTTCTGGTTCTTTCAGCAGGCCAGGGTTCCAAATAACAGGATTTAACGTAAAATTTCACAAGTTTCAAACAATAAACAGAATATTGTAAACTCAAATGACTGCAAAACTCATTTTAAATTAATCAATATACATAGTAAGAACACCGTTATGAAATATCATGAACAGTTATCATAGAAAGTGAGACGAAAGTCATGTTAAAGTATCAATGTAGCCACCTGAATAGTACTGGTGCCAGCTATACATTATCATGCAAGACACAGCCGGCAAAAATTAAACTTAATGGAGATGTTATCGCTGACCCCCCGTGAGGTTACTATGTCGGCGTGCTCGGGCAACATGGGTTAATCAAACCTTGTGTTTGATTAGGTGGTAGCATAATCAAAAGTTGGCCCCGGGGGCGCAATATCCCCTTGTAAAGGGGTGTACGCAATTCCTTTTAACAATTAATATATGTGTGTGGGGTGGATTGGGAGACTTCGAAAGCCTTTTGATGATTCCATATTCAATACCCCCGCCTTATTTTTGCGATATAGTGAATAATAGTCATGTTAACAGTGGTTGATCCAGAGCCGATTCTGAAGACATTTTTTAAAAATAAAAACAATAAGCAAAACTGAAGCAATATTGTTATAAATAATAGAATATTATTGCTTCAGAAACCAGCAAGAAGTAAAAACCCTTGCCCTAAAATTCTATAATTTATAAAACCTGTAGTTTCAGTTTTTCAGTTTGGACGTTTAATGGCTGGAGACCACGGATGTTAATGGTTGGCCCGGATAACAGGTATGTCTGCGGGTGTGTGTATAAAATATACAATTTGTTTGGCCGTGAAGTAGGTTTACAAGTATGAAGTAGGATCAGATTTTCTGGTTATATACCACAGCGAAACCTCTCCTGATGGACACCTCCCTACAAAGGGTCACCTCTCTATATAGAGTAAAATATCCGGTCCGGTCAGTGTCCACAAATCAAAGGTTTTATTGTGCTCTCTTATTACCCGGAGAGCTCCCTGCGTTTACTCTTTTTCTACCAAAAACTTCTGAGAAATAAATTCATACACTTAATACCGAAAAAATGCGCCGCATTTTGCGTGTGTTGCCTTTATCTTCCATTAAAAGCCAGGATTTTGCATAAGGTCAGCTGTATATCCCAGAGGATTTGTTCACATTATCAATGTGTTGAATCCCGCCCTTACCTAAATCCTGTATCCTCTCCTGGTTACCGCGACCAACATCACTCATACGAATAACTCGGCAAACATTCTAAACTAAAATTCCGCTTGGCTAAATCATATGGCATGTTATTTTTATCAGACTTTACAAAGCAATGGCTATTATCGTAATAAACTCGACTACTATTACCGCCAACAGCTGACACCTGCAAGGCTGAAATCAATTCAGATGTTCGAGCGGTCGTCTTCGTGGTAACACCTGTCAAACCTAGAAAGGCATGATAAAAGTGCAGCTGAAAGCGGCGCGGCTTTCCGTAATCGGAACACGCCGGGGTTTCGGTTATCGGGCCTACGGCGTGAGCTTTTTAAAAAAAAGTCACATGCTTGTTTGTCAGTGACTATTATCCGGCCTGGTTGATTGGATCAATTGCAGGCGAGCGGTTTGTGACAGAATATGCACCCAATTTGTCAGTGGCTAAGTTTCTCATTTTGAAGATCCGCGAAAAGGTCAAGTGCCGCTGGCTGTGTACGTCAGTGAGAGCCTTAAACAAGTGCTGGGATATAAAGGCCAGACACCTGTAAAATGTTTCTTCCAAATTCTTGGAAGTGCCAGACCTCTAAACAAATAATTATCTGAAAGGGGTCAGGTAAGGTTGGCAGTTCATCTTGTCTCAGGATTGGTTGAATTAATTTGTCAGCACAAACACTTTAACCACATTATTATTGCCTCCGCCAAGCGGCGAGGGTTAAAATGTGTGTGGTAATGTCTAAATTCTGGCTTCTGTCGAATTTTCATATACATTTTTGAAAACATACTTCTTTCATAACTTTGAATCATAATGTAAATCAAAATCGATGTTTGTTAATTTTCCCGCCACCTTGGATGAATGGCGGCCATATTAAAATCTTGGTTATATACCACTCTAAAACCAACATTATAGACCGTGGTTTCAAAATTGAAAAAAATTGAAAATAACATAATCTTTAGGCTGATGTGCTCACTGGCATATATAGAGCTTTTCATCAGAAGGGCTCAAAGGGGCCCGGATCGGGATTGGAGTCTCTCTCCTATTAAATGATTTTGTTTTTGGGTATTACCTTATAAAGGTTTGATCAGAAAACTCTGGGGGCTCGGGCCAATGTGCGTCGATGAAATCTCGTTTATCTTCAGTTGTGTTAGTTAGTTTATTGTCCCCCGTTTTCCCGAACGGGGTACATTGATTTGGGTCTGTCTGTCTGTCTTTCTGTCCCTTTGTCTCTCCATCTGTCAGGTTTTCTTTTCCGTACGAAAGCTTTCTTAATATTATCCGATTTCACTCAAATTTTGATCAGTGATTGCTCTCATGCTTACCAAGGCTGGGATTTGTTATAGAGTGTCTGTCTCATAAAATAATGATACAATATGATATTTCATTTTTAATATGATGAATCAGCATATTTAGTTTCACTTATCACCAACAGTGGAATACATAAAAATGTTGAAATTCCGGGTTGATGTAACACCGTTTCGTTCAGTAAGTTTATCCCTTTTTAAATTAAATATATTCTTTTACTCTTTTTTTTTCTTAGTATATACAAACATGATAATTTTTTGATTTTCAATTAGATGTCTTTGATTGTTAATTTAATTGATTTTTAATAGAATTGTTGAAGGAACCATATTTATTCTTTGATGCTCGCTGAATATAAACGATGCAGTGGAATGGCCCTTTTTATCCTTTTTTTAAGTTTATTTTGGCGATTTTGTATGTGTTATAATGTCTGTAAATCTCGTGTCTCTTCTATGCATACTATAAATAATGTGGTCTATCAACTTTTTAAAGATGCATATAGCCTGTTATTATTATATCAACCCAGGTATTGATACGCTTCAGATGCCAGATGTTAAATAGTCAAATGCACGCAAGCAGGTATCGACCAGGTCTTATTTAATATCACATGATTTTGTCACAAATGTCCAGTGTCCTTAAGAAAGCAAACAATGGCTGATCAACGTAAACCGTGATATACTGCATATAAAAAAGAATTGTTCATGGAGTCACAGTCTTCATCGATGCAGCTTTCGCAACCGATCTAACACCTATCACTTGGAACTCTATATATGGAGGGGATAATATACCAAATATGTGAAAATCTGACGCATCTGCATTCACCTTCGCAGCGGACGATTTCTGAATTTATGTAAATTTAGTTGATGTTAATACTTTTCCATAATCGAGATTGATAATATATCAACAGAACTTTTCTGTTTTAAGATTTTTTTTGTTTAATTAATTGGAGTGATAAATCTTTTAATAATTATAATAATAATTTATTATAATATTTTTGTTGAACCGTTGAATTCCATAAATTTTAACTACCAAACATTAGAGTTGGTCAGCTAAAGAAATCTAAAAACGTACTCAGCGTTCACAAATATATTATGTAATTTGTTTTCAACTTTAGTTTTTCGCTCAGTTGAGTGTACGTCATCTGAGCTATAGCGATCGCCCTTTGTCCGTCCGTCTGTCTGTCAATCTGTCTCTCCGTCCGTTCGTTAACCAGGCACAAATTGTAACCGCTGGACCTGGAATCTTCTAATTTGACATGTAGGGAGGTCCATAAAAAATCTCCTTTGAGACCTGAAATTAGGTCAACGTTACCCATATTCTTCAAGCTATGGGGCTCCGAAGTACCCCCATAATAATGGAAGGTTTGATACAAATGCCCAAGTATCTGAATAACTAATGCATTGATCACCATGATTCATTCCATGGGTATTGTTGGAGAGTTTCATCAATTTCTGAAGACTGGTGGCGCTACCTGTATTTTTTACGATTTTTTTCCTCTGTTTTTGAGACATTTAATTTTGTGGTCATCTGTTAACAGGGAACAAATCGTAATGACTAGACCCAGAATCTTGTATCTTGACTTGCAGGGAGGCTTATGAAAAGTCTCCTTGGAAACCTTTAATTAGGTCTCTGTTACCCATATTCTTTGAGCTATGGGGCACGGAAATACCCCCCAGAACAGTGTAAAATTTGATACAAAAGCTCAAGTATCTGAGCAGATAATGCATAGATCACCACGAATCTTTGCATAGATATTGATCATGGCGTGTTTCATCAGTTTTTTGCAGACTGGTGGCGCCACCTGTATTTTTCCCAATTTCTACCCATTTCTGAGACCTCCAGAAATGCGGTTTCTGTTTACTGGGCACAAATTGTAACCATTGGACCTGGAATCTTCATACTTGGCATCCAGAGAGGACCTTGAAAAACGTTTAATTAGGTCTCTGTTACCCATATTCTCCTAGCTATGGGGCTTAGAAGTACTCTCTAGAATAATTAAAAATTAAATACAAAAGCTGACATTATTTGAACAACTAATGCATTGATCACTATGATTCTTTGTCTGCATATTCATCATTGTGTGTTCATCAGTTTCTGCAGCTGGCGCCGGCTGGATTTTTTAGAATTGTAAGCAATTTTATTCTCTATTTTTGAGACATTTAAAGATGCAGTCATCCATTGACAGGGCAAAAATCAAAGCCACTTGACCCAGAATCTTCTTCCTTGACATCCCGGTAGTTCCGTGTTAAATGTCCTTGGAAACCTGAAATTGGGTCTCTGTTACCCATATTCTCTGAGCTATGGGGCTTATAAGCACCCCCAAGCATAACTGAAAATTTTATACAAAAGCACGGCACAAATCATAACAATTGGACCCAGAATCTTCTAACTTAATATCCTTAGAGTTCCTCAATAGTTCTTCCAAGACACCTGAAATTAGGTCACTGTGACCAATATTCTCTGAGTTTTAGGGTATGTTTGAGCACCCAAGAAATAATGCAAAATACACAAAAATTGCCAGCTTTCTCAGGAAAGGCTGGTTGGATTGTCATAAAATTTGGTGTGCTTATGGGTTTTGAGAGAATAAACTCTGTATTTTGCATAGAATCCCCATTATTAAAGCACGTGAAGCCGATTTGTTTGTGACAGGGACATATTTTAAGGTACATGATGCTCCATTTTATTTATAGTAAGAAACAAATTGTTTGTTTCCATATAATCTAATAATTTCCTAGACAGGCCCTGACAATAGGTTATTTTAAGGGTTAAACTGTAACGTGTCACCTATGAAAGTCCTGAATAAGCCAATTCCTTTACCTAATTGGTTTTCGTGATAGAATTAAAACTCAGAAAAGGCCGGCAATGCCAAAACGATTGATCAACCAAATTTATGGATCACTTTAATGTGCAATGAATACGATCTATCTCATGTAATGTTACCGCAGCATAAAATTCCCCAGAGGGTCACCAGTAACGTTTCTAGGCTTGTTTATAGAGGAGTCGCAATCGCTATTCATTGAAGCATCCAGTTACATAATAGGCCATTAAAATAATTAGCTTGCCTTTTGAAGCCCCCGTCCAATAACAGCGTTATCAGTGGCAGCACGTTGGCGTAAATAAGCATTAACAGGCATTTACGGTTTTATAAAACTGACGTTTATTTCATAACGTTTAATTATTAATTGCCATTGATCAGGCAGAGTTTCGCATTACCGGTGGTCTTTTTATTGATCTGTTCTAAATTTCCTTTTATCTGCCATTTGGTTTCCTCCCACATAATTTCTTAAAGTAAATTACCTTTTCCCTCTTTTGAAAACGGTAGATCCAAGGCATGTATGTGTCGCTGTCACGTGAAGGAGGATAGTGATAACAGCATGACAAGTTGTAGTACAAATCATTTATGATTTTACATATATATGTGTGTGTGTGAGTGAGACAGTCGAGGGTTAAAACGCTCGGCTTTGTCCGCTGGCATCGCGGGTTGGATCCCCTGCGTGTCTATGAGAGTGGGTTGTATATATTGTCCCGTCCAGGGGCAGTAGTTTTCTCCGGGTTCTCCGGTTTCCTCTACCCTTAGGACACTACCGCATGCCGCATCCGTGCAATGGAGAATGCCTCGGTTAGTTGTAATAACTAGCTGCAGACTCCACGTATAATAAAAAGTTTTTTCTTTTGTACAGTGCCGTCATAACGTTTCGAAGGTAGGTCCATGGCCTGTCGGTTGCATTCTTGATTGAATGGGGGTGAAGGTAGCCAAGAGGTTAGACTGATATGTTATGAAGCAATCTTGATTTCATGAATTATATACACATGGCTTGGAATTATTAAAACATGCCGCCATTAACTGCCGTTAACCAACACATAAACACTTGGAATAACATTATTATACGTTGTTAGTACTGTTAGTTCATGCTGTTGGTTCATTCTGTCTGAATACAAAAGTTTTTCCAACCAAACCATCCAGGCATATGGATGCACACTCTCCAACAGCTGTTTCTTTTTACCTTAATTGTTATGGGTGTCTATGTGACTAAAAGTCCGATCTTTTTTCTTTCCCTCTTTTTTTCATATTATGATGTCTCAGATTTGTACTTTATTTTCGAAAAATAGGTTTCATCATTGACATCATAGACTATTATGAAATTTACAACAATGAATTACAAACCAAATAACAATTTGTACAATTCCATGTTTTACATGCGAGTACCATATAAATCTGTCAAGGTTCATTTATTTTTAGAATTTCCATGACTTTAAGATATTGCGAAAACTCAAATTTCCAGTTTACTATTTTGTATCCTGTAGGTACAATGTTACGAATACAAAAATATATATTTATATAAAACTTACTGCTTCCCAGTTCATGTATTTACGTTGATGTGTTTACCACTGAACATTCAATTATTTCAATCATTATTATTTTCAAATATTAATAAGTTTGTCTCACAGAACTTCACAGAGCGAATGGTGAAATCAATACAAACACTGACGTTTCCTATTATGTTTACATTCCATTCTATATTCACATAAAATTGAAACAAATATCATATATTATAGACACACTCATGAAGCCAAAAGGGTCACCGCCTGGCTGTATATAGCAAAATGATAATCGTTGAATAATATACATCACTTCTTGTTTAGTATAGTTTGAGGAATTGGTTTCCATTTTATTTCATGCATCGTACTTTTGTGCCTTTTTTTGCGTTCAAGATATTCAAATCTTGTCAGTTTTGTCACATACTGATCCAATGAAAGAAGTGCCAGATTATACCTATTACTAAAGACCATGATCTTGTAGACCAACATCAACATATTTACAATGGCAGCATGTTCTGATTTTTTCTGTATAAAAGTTGACGACCGAGGCTTGGCATCTCTTATCCAAAGTTCTTAGCCCAAGACTTAATTTGCAAGTAAAATGTTTTGGAAATGTGACATTCACAGAATAAATGATAAATAGATTCATTTTCAATGAAACAATAAAAACATCTGTTTGTGTCTGTTATCCTCCATCTAAATAAATTTTCGTTAACAGCAAGGATGTTATGCAGAATTCTAAACTTTAATTGCCTGAGATACATGTCCAGAGTGGTCTTATAAATATAATTAATTGCTCGTTTCAAGTTAAGGTCTTTATAAAGGTTTGATAACTTTATTTTGAAGATTGGTTCAGAAGTTTAACATGATATAATTTTGTCGTAGACACTTCTGAATGTGAGTTTGTCCAAATATAGAACAACGTCATTGTAGGATATAAATACATTATTTAATACAGAAGTACTATTAACCTCAAAATATCTGTTAGTATCATTGTCCTGAAACCATTTTGTGGAATAGCCTTTTGCAGAGCTATCCAGTGGATATAGAATTTGTGTAAGCATAACTGTTTGTTTGCTACAACTTCATCAAAGTTTTTTTCACCCCTGAAAATCACGAACATATACCAAGAAATCAAGAAAATAATAATAGACTGATTTACCTCCTACCTTGATGTATCTATTATTCCATAGATGTTGTTTCAAGACTGTTTCTTTACTTAATGGTTCCCCGGAAGTAACAGAGTGCCATACATCGAGGCAACGTAATTAAAAAGATGACATTCCTATTTTTAAAATTTCAGGGTCCAAGTAACCTCTGATACTTTTCATTCCACCAACGCGTTTTAAATAAAGATCAGATATTATTGCATACTTTCTCGTGTCACCTGTGATGATTTTCTTCATCCACATAAATCTCTGAGTTTCTATTATTGTATCAATATCAGGCAACCTCAAGCCACCGTTCTCATAGTTATTGATAAGGACATTATATTTTATTTTCGGTTTCCTTCAATGACATATGAAATCAACCATGACATTTTTTACAGTCTTAACGAATTCTCTGGATGGTTCCAGAATGTTTGCTACGTATATTATTTTTTAAATGCTTAAGGATTTTAAGATCATTTTTTTACCAAATATGGTTAAAGGCCTCTGTCTCCATACACTTAGAAGTGTCTTTAACAGTTCCAAGATTTTAGTCAAATTTAATACATTAGAAAGATTTTTATCATGTGTATGCTATATCCCTAATATTTTCAGTGCTTCGGTATTAAGGTCTATCCATTTATAAAGTTCCATTTTATTATACACAGGTTGCTTCGTTGTCCATGCTGCTTCACATTTTTCATCATTTATCTTAATAGACGAAAGCTGCGCAAATTTATTCAACACTGAGCATAATGCAACCATTGAGTCTATGTCTTTCAGAAAAAATGTGGTATCGTCTGCATACATACACTGTTTAATTTCAAAGCCGTTAATATTAATCCCTTTGATATACACAGATTTACGTTCCATTATTGCTACGATTTCAATTGCCATGACAAACAAAAATGGCGCCAGGGGGTCTCCTTGTCTGGTACCTTATTCTACTCTGACATATCCTGTGTGTAACGGTTATTTATAATACAGCTTTAGATATCATTATGAAGAAGTTGTACCCATTTAATAAAACCTGTCTGGAAGCCAAACTTTTCCAAAACACTGAACATATATTTTTTTTCGCTGATCTGTTATATCTTTCCCATTACACAGTAATTTTCTTATGGTTGTTTAGCTTTTATTTTTTCTTTCCAAATTCATAAAGTACTTTGAATTACGCTCCTCTTCCTCAAACCATGTGATTCTAGACCTTATTATGGAGCCATCGACTATTCTCTCATAATGCTTATTTTTTTACTCGAGTATTTGATCGATCTCCGTTAGATTATTACTGCTAAACTGGGACAAATTCAATTTCCAGAAGTACGGGCCCTGTTTATAACATATACATATACATCAATCTTGATTATGGTGGATTGTGCACATGTTTAGTTACTGTTGAATATTATCATGACTTAACACCATTAAATTAACAGCAACAAAAATATAATGCCTCCATCAATAACAAAAAAGTAGGCTTATTTATAAGAGAGGACAAAATGCTGTTTAATAGTGCAGTGGAACCTATCTGAACGACCAGCCGTCCAACAAAAAAAGAAAACGTTCACCAAGACCAGTCACGAGCGGGCCGAAAGCTCCCTCACCAGCGAAAGACCATAATTAACGCGAAAAACAATCCAGCCAAAACACAACTGGTCCCCCACATAGGCCTCACTGCATATATATATATATATATATATATATATATATATATATAACTCTGAAGGAAAAACAACACTGTTAATTCACAACAGACTGTTTCACGGGATGCGACCCGATCATCAGGTGAATGTGGTAAGAATCTTACCACATTCACCTGATGATCGGGTCGCATCCCGTGAAACAGTCTGTTGTGAATTAACAGTGTTGTTTTTCCTTCAGAGTTATACCGCTCTGGCCTAGCTTGTAGGCCATAGAGCACTTTACATCGGAGGGTAACACTACCTTCTATATATATATATATATATATATATATATATATATATATATATATATATACAAATACACTCATATATTTGGGTGCATATAACATGCATATTCAATATTTTATTGTGGCAGAAGCAACTTGAGTGGATGACAGCTGCGGACCACCGCCGACAGTTTCACAGTAACTACGAGGGGGGGAGGTCGATTTTGGATAAGTTGCTTGCACCATGCTTGCAGTTTTCTGATGCCCTCAAAGCGATTGGTTTTCCCTGCCCGATCCCTTACACCCCCGTCACACGAGAAGGCGATCTCGCTGCGATCACGGAATTGGGGCAGATCGCCGTAGAGCGCAGCCAGAGTGGCCTTAAGTTTTCATGAGCTTCGTAGGAGCGAGATCGTGTCGCCTTTGGTCGTCATATGGTCACCATGAACGCCATGAGTGGCGACCAGTTAGAATAGACGGAGATGTATTTCCGTAGGAATTTGATGCCCAAATTGCGAAAATGACTGATATAGCATAAACAGGATATGAACTTATGAAAAATGTTAGGTAACAAATTATCAGATCCCTCTAACACCGAAAATCCAAGATGGCCGCCTTCACCCATTGGTATTATTAAGTGTTGGGGATAAAGTGTACTTGCACGTGTAACAGAACGACGTTTTCATAGAAATTAAATAAGATAGTGCTTGCTTTCAATTTATTTGCACTTAAGCTGATGAATGAATGCAGTTTATTAATTTTTATGAACCCTGTGACCCAAAGGAATCCAAGATGGCCACCACTGCAGTCTTAACATAGAGATAATGCTATAATACTGTAAATGTCGCTTAAAACTTTATGATATTGGATAGATTTATACGTTTTTGAATGTGTTCTGTTGATTGTAACTAAAAAGGAGATTTTAAGCTCTGTCACCCCAGGGAATCCAAAAGGGCGACCATGTCAATCTTAAAATAAAGATAATGATAAAATAGTGTAACTGCTGCATAAAACTTATTGATATTAGATAATTGGAGCGATTTATACTTTTTGAATGTATTCTTTTAATTGCAACTAACCAGGAGTTGTCGGAAGCTCAAAGAGGGTGCGCAAGGTCAAAGCCAAATGTATTTACTAATATTTTAAAGCATAAAAATATCTTGGGCACTTCATTGTCATATGTTATGTGATATGGTGATCAAAAGGAAATGGACCTTATGAAATTGATGCTCTCTTTTTTAAATTGCTGATTCTCTCATAGAAGTACTACATTGTCAAGGTGACTACCATATTACAACAAAAACGTTTATAATGAATTTGTGTGGTTATATGGAAGATTCCAAGATTCCAAAAGCCTTGTTGGTGGTCTTGATACAGAAATATCCATTTCATATTAAACTATTCCAAGTACATTGTAGAAAAGGGAGATCGGTAAAATCGGTGTCTGGATATTTTATATTTCTATATAGTTTATCTGAATATGAGCTGAAACAGGTCTAATTGTTACAAGTTATAGACAAGGCACTTCTTAAAGCTATAAATAGACGAATAATGCACACAAAACTAATCAGCCATATTTGATCAGCAGAAAAGAAGCACATCTGCATATGTAAAATGGCATATGAGTACGCATTATTCCTAAGTTTGCACATTACGGGAATACAAATATCTCTATTGTACACTTGTTGGATAAAACGGACCATGTAGATCCGGGCATAGGGCCAACACCACCGATGGAATTTTTTTTTTATGATTTTGTTTTGATGGAGGTAGCCGCTTCCATTTTTTTAATTCAAACTTAACTACATATATGTAAATCTGTAGATTTCCATTCCGGTTTCGGACTACGTGACAAGGCAGTATCACACGCTTTCTCTCATTTTATATCCTGGTGTTAACCAAGCCCTAATAACTTCTGCACATACGGGTCCTGGATGCGTGATCATCCCCATTGCTGGGTCAAATCACCGAGGATCCTCCGAAAGGAGCCCTCGTTTGTGAGTGAATCAAGGCCGTTGGGCATGACCTTCCCATTACGCCTGGATGGAATCACTGTCGAGTGTGCATCAACCAGGGGATGCAAATGCCACAATAATGTAACCATCCAGTGGTGAAAAACTGCCCCCCCCTCTTCCGTTGAGCGCTCTCATTTTATTTGATTCTTTACCCATTTATTCGCGATTATTTTTGTTTTCAGATTTCATTTTTATTCCCCAGCAGATAAATTATTTATTGACGTATGTATGATATGCTGCGTTAAGACAACATCTAAATAATTGTATACTCAGGAAGGGGGTCTTTCCTTGATTGCATTCTAGGTGGTCATAACACCAGGGTATAGATCCCCAAATTGCACTCGTGTCTAAGTGAGGCACAGCCTTCCCGTTAGTCTGTTAATTATTTTACCACGAAAATTATATTTAGGTGTTGATATTTTGTGAGTGATTAACTTGGATGCGCATTTTCACCGATTAATCAACATGTTACATACAACTGAATGTATGGACCGGGCGGTTTATATCCTTATTTTTAACTTGTAAAAATATGAATATTAAAGCTAAGCCCCACTAAGGTTAAAACACACTATCTAAATACATTTTAAGGTATTAAAGTTAAGCAGAAAATCCTTATATTTCTTATGTGAATAATGCCTCAAAATATTCCTCTTAAATTGCATATTTCAAACTTTCTCCCTATACAGGAGGCATTATTTATATCAAGGTTTCATATCGTGGGCACAGAGAAACCTTGGAGAGAAAACTTTTGAGGCTTTTATCATGCGATTATACTATCGTGTTATTACAGATGTTTTGATTCATGAATTGACAACTGATTTCAACATAGTTTTGAATTTCAATGTCTTTAATCCCCCGATGTTACCAACGACATTACCAACATTCATAACAGGTATGTAATAAGAAGTATGATCATGCAGTAGAGAGTTTCCAAATTAAGTAGGGAACCTTCACCAGAAATCTTCCATTGTTTCTTGATTTCAAGAAGAACCAAACAAAAAGCCCAATTTAACACTGAAACTCTTACACAGCATCATCGGCCTCCGTAGTTGCATGGTCAACGGTTTCAGCAAATGATTTATATAATGGGACTGTTGCAGAGAAACAAGTATTTCCGATGTTCCCACTGAATGTCTTTCAAGCATTGTTGTCCGTAAGGATTGACATATAATTCATAATTTCAACCATGTTCAAGATAAATCCATGTTGATTTTACCTACATACATTTATATGGTCATTTGAAACAGTTATCCTTATATCATATATTCCACTGCCCATCTCAATATTATTTGAATACGTCATAAGCGTATCTTATACCTGGCTGCTGTGGCATTCTGGTTTTCTAATGCCCGCGCATCTTCTGGCCGATACAGACCTGGCAGTAATTCCTGATATTATCATCCATGGTAGGGGTATCTTAATCTTGAGGTGCTTGTCCCGATTATCCGACATTAACCTACGGTGTTCCTAAAGGTACATGTATTTGAATTCGCCAGATGGCATTTACATGTACATACTTATCTTTTTTTTACGGACAGCACCTGTATGACCCTGTGCACGTGCAGATGTGTTGTCTTCTTTCGTTGGCCGCCCTTTTTGCCAGGGCAGCATATTTTTTCTGTTTCACTCTTTCAATCTTTTGTGACATTTACAGCTGACCTATTTCCGCCCATATTCAGGTAAACTCCAAAGATATTCAGACAAATGTTTCTACTGAAGATTCTCGTGTCTCCTCCAGGCATTTGGAATAGTTAACATGCTATAGATTGTTCCTGTATCTTTTTTTTACTAACCACACAAATTGATTTCAAAATAGTTGTTTCGCATTAATACTGTCGAAGATTAATAATAAGCAATAAATCAGAAGAGAATCAGCAATATTTGAAATATGTAAAACGTACATTAACTTCATGTTTTAAAGGGGCAAATTAAATCACCTATCTGACCATTATAAACTAAAGGAAATCCCTTTGAGATTTTATACAAAATAGGCCAGAAAACGTTGATATCACGCACACAGGCTGCCTGTTTTGTTTATATCAACGTGTGTATGATATATGGGGGGGGGGGCAAAATAAAAAGAATTCAACAATGGCATCGGACAGCAAGTCAGGTAGGCGAGCGCCTTTGCAAATGGTGTTTTGCAACAAATAACTTTCTGCCTTCGCATATATGCCACATACCATTTTAAGTAACATTTTTCCCTTTTGTCAACATTGCTGTGTTTACAAACATGTTGTTGATGAACAAAGTCATACATCCTTCACGGAGGTATTATAAGAACATTCCAAAACCAGAATTACCTTTAGATCATTAATATCTATACACAGAGAAGCAAGAAATCACAAATTTTCTTTCAAAAAGGTAGTTGAATGGGCACCTTTAAGCTCCGTTTGAAAAACCTATGACAGTATCTTAGTGTAATGTGTTTTAATATCGTGCCTATGGTATATTATTCTGCCATAACAATTATTAAAACAATTATTTCAAATGTTGGCTGTTTGAAAAACATATAACATAATATATGACAGCGTAGTACCCAAGATGTCTAATGTTATTCTTAAGATTGGGTTGGTAAATAAGTTTGACCATGACCTTGAATACTCTCCCTAACCTTTTAACAGCTCCTGGAGTAGTTGGTATTATCAGTACACATTCAAAATCTTATAAATCGATCCAATATTATTCATTTTGATGCAATAGTTACAATATCAAAGCATTATCTAGGCTTTTTTATATGATGGCGGCCATCTTGGATTTTTAGGGGGTCAGAGGGTTGATAAAATTTGTTACCTTACATTTTCCATCAGCCTACACCTAAATGAACTGAAAGTAAGTGCTATCTCAATTTGGGCATTCAATTCATACGGGATTGTCATTTTGCAACATGGGCGACTACACTAAGTTTTGAACACGGGCAAATTTCCGCCGCGGGGTCGCCGTGGATTTAAAGCGCAGTCAGATCGGAATTCGATCGCTATCAGTGTCCAAGCAACGCAGTACCAGCTTTCTGACAGCGCAGATCGATAGCCAGTAAACATGGTAGCATCGGTCTATCTGTTACCCTTCGCTGCCCCAGCACACTTACCCCGCCGCTACCGAGACCTCGGTGACCCTAGTGAGCTCTTTACACGCCTCGTACGGTGCTGCCGCTGCGTTTATGACGTCAGAGCTGCGCTCTCTCTGTGCGCCCAGTTGGATTCGACGTGTGCTGGCGTCTGCGCTCTGACGAAGCTCGCGGCGCCAGCACACGTCGTGTCAGCAGGGCGAGAGCGGCATTGCAGTCATACTTGGAGGTTTTTTTACGATGTAAAGGGCGACCAACGGCGATCTACTTGGTCGCCGTGGTCGCCGTAACGTCTCCTCGTGTGATGGGGGCTTTACAAACACAACACCGTCTATGGTCCAGCAATCGTTAATCAGATTGTCCCTTTTTATTTGTAAAGCGGATTTAGGCATGGCCAAACATGTTCCCGTTAAATCCACATTTACAAAAACACCTTTTGCTCCCTCTCCTGCTAGTTTAAGTTTGGATTTATTTATTTATTTATTTTTCATGACTGATTCCTTTGTGTTGTGTGACAAGAATTTAACAAAGATTTGTCTAGGCTTTCCTCGCGGCTCTGGACCGCCCACTCTGTGAGAACGTTCAATATCATGTTCGCTCATGTTAAGTCCCATTAAATCATTAGCCATTTTCAATACCATACTGTCTGTATTTTCTCCTCTCTGTTCTGGCCATGTATTTATTATGCGAACTGAGTTCCTTCTAGAATATTGCTGTTGTGTGTCCAGCTCTACTTTTATGTCAGAAACAGTGTCCTCACATTGAACAACCCGCTCATTGAGTTCATTACTTTTCTGCTCGTACACTTTTAGTTGTTGTTGTACTGAAGCACCCATCATACTTTATAAAACACATCTGTACTGACTCAGTAGTTAATGCCTTTGTAAAAAAACAGTGTAAATTTGTCCGAGTCTTAAATGAGTACAGGGGCATTATCATCTCTGAAGTCCAGGCTGGCCAGTAGATAGACATCAGAAGAGTCGCTCGTCGGTCTATTCATATTGGTACGTTTTGTGTTTTGGCATTTAATGGATAATTTTTCTGAAGAGTCAAAAAGTCCCCTTTTCTTGTCTCTTTTAGGTTCTGAAGACATTACTCCATACAAAAACAATTGTGTCAGATATGGTAACCAGGGTTTGTTCACATTAAGGCTCCTTGACCCCTGGAGTTAGGGCTTAAATTTATAAAAGTTATAAACGTCCGATCTTGAACATGCGCAATAACTCTAAAACAAAGAGAAGAACAAAAAAAGAATAAACACAGAAGAAGCACAGGTTGGATCCGTTAAAAAAACTTGATTTTTGAGGTTGCCCCATACGATCACCAGCTGGCGGACCGCAATGTTTATGTATGCGCTTTGATCGCGCTCGGTGCAAGATTATTTCCACCTGTGTACAGGAATACTACTATATTACCACTTCCAAAATCATACTTAAGAAATTCCTAGTCAGGATATACTTGTCTTGTGGATTCAGTTCAAAGACTTGCCTTGAAATATTGTCTCCTTGTACGTTTACACAAAATATGTATGATAAATTGCAGTTTTCTCACGTTTTTATCCTTTTTTTAGTTAAGTCGACCATTCTTGACCAACGAGAACGGATTATCTTATAATGCATCCAAGTTTGGAACCTACTCTGATAGGTCTGTTAAATACGAGAGTTGGTAAAGGTGCATAAAGTTTGCGATAATATGTGTGTTACTTCACTTTGGCTGTATATTCATTTTATTTCTAACATACCCAGCCCGGTACACAGATGTTCTATCTCCAGTGCACCTGGTTTATACGTTGTTATTATGGTTGACCCGTGATAAATAGTCAACGTGTGTAGTTTACCATAAAAAAAACAGAAGTCTGGTTTTAAGCATACGCGACACCTCCAACACAAAGATAAGAAACATGAAAGAAGAAACAGAAGGAATACCGTTTAGAAGCTTAAAAAATCTTGATTTGTGAAGTTGCCACTTACGGCAACCAGGTGGCGTGCGCGCCATGTTTATGTTTAACGGCACTAATCCCGCCCGGTGCAAACTCTCTTCTCATTTTTATACACGAGTAATCTTACAGTTTTAGGACGGAATATTGGCAGATACCATAATATTATAAAGAGAAACACTTTTTTTCTGAATGTATGATGCAAACGAGCGTTGGTACAACGATTGAACGATTGTACCTTATAACTAAGAACTACACCTGGAGTATCAGCCTGGAGTGAGTGGCATTGCATCTGCAGTGTTCATTTCAAGCAGCTGCAAGAACGATGCTTTGTTTCGCTGCATATGTTACTCGTATACGCTCCAAGAAAATTATCCTTTACTTCTTTATATCAAAGAAAATACGTATAGATCGCTAATGGATTTGGTCAAATCTCTGTAGCGGTGCGTTTATCGGACACATGACGGTTGGGTTTGTCTTTGGTATTAAATCATTGTCTAAATCTTGCCAGGCAAGAGATTGGTCTGTTAGCTGGAACCAAAGAAATCATAAATTATTTGCGTTGTGCGACCATGAGCCACAACTCAATGTAAAATGCGCGACAGCCTGCACGTAAAAAGCGCATATATTTTTGCTCGTGGTTTCTTTTCTGGCTGTTTTAATCAATTAACACAGATGAGACATGTCATCGAGTGCACGAAACAATAATTTGCACACGTTAAACTCGTTTCTCATCAGAATAAGCTGTCCACGGTAGGCATGAAGTTTATAAGAGACAAATCGTCCTAGAGGATAACCTGCTCGGAGTAATATAAAGTATCTGCTCTCGGAGATTGCACAACTCCCCTAAAGCTGATTTTCTTTCATTTGATTTTCTCCATAAAACATTTTGTTTACCAAATCTTTATCAAAGTTCTTTCGAAGGCCTTGAAAATAAGGCCAAAGTAGGCCACAAAATAAATATAAGATGGAAATTTGTTACCGTAGATCATACATTGTTTATACAAGATTACATATTGTTTACAATACATTGTTTACAGGATTTATCTCAGTGGTTTTTTTTTATTGTTTTAACATCTTAACATGGCAGATTACAAACCTGAGACATTTGTTGACGATCCCGATCCTGATCAACTTGTACAGTTGACAGAGTACAGTTGTTGCGTCTGGGACAACACTTAGGGCTAAGTGTGAAAAAAAGCTTTGAGAAAGCCTGATATCATTGCTAAAATCATGCAAGAGCTAGTTAGCAAAGGTTTAATTGAAGAGAGTGAAGTTGAAACATCAAAAAATGACAGCCTTGCTATGCAATTATAATTTAAAAAGTTTGAAATGCAACATAAGCTAGCATTAAAAGAGAGGGAACAACATGAAAGGTTAGAAAGAGAAAGCCTAGAAAAAGAATTGAGTTAGAAAGACTTAAACTGGAACATAGTCTATGTGCTGTCCCAACTCACAGTTTTGATGTTACTATAAACACATTAGACTTGACCTCTTTCAATAAAAAGAGGTTGATAAATATTTCTTACACTTTGAGAAAGTAGCTGAAAATTTAATATGGCCTTTGGAAAATTGGACTATGCTGTTACAAAGTGTATTGACTGGCAAGGCCAGAGAAATTTATACAGAGCTTTCAGCGGAAGCCGCTGCTGACTATGACCTGGTAAAACGGTTAATTCTAAAAGGTTATGAGTTAGTTCCGGAGGCTTACCGCCAGAGATTCAGAAATAGGGAAAAGCGCAAAGAACAGACCTACGTCGAATTTGCTAGGATAAAAGAGCAGTTGTTTAATCGCTGGTGTAGTTCTAAAATGTAATGAAAGATTATGACAATTTGCGCCAGTTGGTTTTGCTTGAAGAATTCAAGCGCTACATTAAGGCAGATGTTAAAACTTTTCTTGATGAGAAAAGTCCTGAAACACTTGACATTGCTGCTCAATTAGCTGATGATTATTCATTAACACAAAATGTCCTTTACTAGCAAATCAAACCAGTCATTCACGAAACAAGAATGTAAATCAGTATGGTCAAAAGAGGTTTAAAGCGCAGTCACCCAGTACAAGTAGTCCTGATAGTTCAACAAAGTCCATTGCTACACCTCACACCACGTCCACTGTGTCTAAGTCCAACAAAGACCAGTCATTTTCAAAGAAAATCTGTCATTACTGCAAGAAGGAAGGTCATCTAATATCTGACTGCTGGACTTGCGAATAAACCAAATAGCAAACCTTCTGGTTTTGTTTCAAAATCTATGCATAGCATAGTACAAGAGCCAGGCTCTTTTCAGGTAAATAAGGAGTACAACTCCTTTATTGACTCTAATAAAGAGTTTGATGCTACAAAGGCCCAAGTGCCATCTGAATCCAAAGAAGAATCCGTAGCTTGCGGAGTAAAAACCTCCGTTGATTCCTGCGAGGAATTTAATAAGGCTAGGTCCTTTCAAGACTCCTGCGAGGAGTATTCTCTAAATGAGGCAAAGTCCTTTTTTGACTCTTGCGAGAGTATTTCAAATGAGGCCAGGTTCTCTTATGACAAACAGAAGTTTGTTTCTGCTGAGGAAAATTCCTCTATTGACTCCCAAACGGCCAAACTGTCACACCTTACCGAACACCAACAACAAGACCTAAAGAACCTGCTGCGGAATTATGAACATTTGTTTAGTGACATTCCAACGCGAACTAACATGTTGTGCCATGACGTCGATGTTGGCGAGGCAAGCGCAGTCAAGCAGCATCCTTATAGACTGAATCCAGGAAGGCAAAAGGATCTACAGGATGAGATTCAATATTTGCTGGACAATGATTTTATTAAACATGGTAACAGTAACTGGAGTTCACCGTGTATTCTTGTGCCAAAACCTGATGCGAGTTACCGTGTGCATAGATTATCGAAAACTGAACTCTGTCACCAAGACTGACACGTTCCCGATTCCGAGGATCGATGGTTGTATTGATAGAGTCGGTAGCTCCAGACATGTATCCAAGTTTGACTTGTTAAAAGGATTCTGGCAATTCCGCTGACAGAATACGCTCTTTACACAGCGCTTTACCTATAGGGCTACTTCCTATATCGTAAGGCGCTGTTTGTTATGACCTCGTATCCTGCTTTGCAACACCAGAGGGGAGCACTGTATTTTTGTCCAATCAGATGAAACTTTGTGCTGGAAGACAAAGCCAAGCGAGGAATACACGGACCCAATCATATTCATTTCTTTTTGAGTGACAGCTCATCCCCCAGCGTAACCGTCTAAACAGGCCACAGGCTCAGAGAGAATTGCCCCTGACGTGGTTTGCTTAGGGCCTTGGGCACATAGGATGCTCGGCCGGTGAGCTGTAATTCAAACGAAACGTAACAACAAAGGCTGCGTGCACACCTCACTGGCTGGTTTCAGTTCTGCAGACAACAAATACATGGCTACGCTAACACAGGCATAATGTCATAATCGAATCGGTCGATGATGCGAGAATGCAGAGGGAGCAATTTAAATTCGACCGGAAACTCATCAAACGGCGCTTGAAGCGCGGCAATGGGCGGAGCCAGGATGCCTGTCGAGTGTTTGTTTATTGGCATCTGATTGGCTGCTTGTCACATCGTACGCACGTTTATTTCAGTGGACAACAAACCGCCATCTGGTGTCTAAATATATCATAAACGGTCACAGCTGGCAGCGTGAAAATCAGTTGCTTCTTTAGAAGCGCAAGATTTCCGCTGCCTCGGGAGCGTACTGACAGAACGGGCGAAAGAAGTGTTCGCATTGTGACGCTGCAAGGACTGTATCAGTATAAAGTAATGCCGTTTGGCATGAAGAACTCGTCAGCCACGTTGCAGCGTCTCATCCATATGGTTGTCAAGGACATTCAGGGCTGCGACGCATATATTGATGACCTTATCGTGTACAGCGACACCATGGAGAAACATCTGCAAATTCTTCGCGACCTCTTCAAAAGACTCAGTGAAGCACGTCTGGCCGTCAACTTAGTAAAATCTGAGTTTTGTCATGCACAAGTAGCATTTTTTGGGTCATATTGTAGGGCAGGGTCAAGTAAAACCTGTTGATGCTAAAATAAGTGCTATTTCTGCATTTCCTAGACCAGAAAACAAAATGCAAATAATGCGTTTTCTTGGTATGGTTGGATACTACAGGAGGTTTTGTCCAATTTTTTTCTGCTGTAGCTGAACCTTAGATCAATTGAAGTTTGTATGGAATGTTCATTGTGAAAATGTATTTCAGAATTTGAAAGCCATTCTGCAAAGTTCACCAGTTTTAGCAGCTCCAGACTTTTCTGTACCTTTTAAGTTAGCTGTAGATGCTAGTGATACTGCTGTTGGTGCTGTGTTGTTAAAAGAAGGCAATAATGGCTTAGATCATCCAATTTGTTATTTCTCAAGAAATTTTAATGCAAACAAGAAAAACTTCTCCACTATTAAAAAGAATGTTTGGCTTTGATTTTGGCATTACAACATTTTGAAGTTTATGTAACTTCATCAGTCAAGCCTACCTTTGTCTTCAGTGATCACAATCCCCTCACTTTCATGAAGTGTAAAAATCAAAGATTGATGAGATGGAGTTTGTTCTTACAATATTACAACCCTGAAATCAAACACATTAAAGGGAAAACCAACGTGCTTGCTGATTCCTTATCGAGATGTTTATGAAATGTTGTAAACGAGATGTTTATGCAATGTTGTAAATAAGATGGTTTTGAAATGTTGTAAAAATTTAGTGATTGTGATCGCAAAAAGAAAGTTTTGAGAAAACTTTCTTTTATCTTACAGGAGGGGGTGTGTTACAGGTGCCCCTTTTTATTGTGTGCAGCGGACACAGAAGCGTGTATGTCAGTTTGTGGGACCTTAAGTGCAGAAATTATAGATTTTCTTAATATTTTCTTCTTAATTGTGTGACGAATCTTATTTGGTCTTCAGTTTATTTTCGGGATTGTTACAAGAGCTTTACATTGGACTGTTACTCTCCAAGGGAATTTGTGTTATACATTGTAAAGTACTTGTCGCTGTGACAGCGGTGGTATCCAGGTACTGTGCACTTGTTTATTAGGCTGTGTGATTATATTGATTTGCTGTTATACTTTTGTTGTACTGTGTAATTGTATTGATAAAGTGCACTGTAATGTTTGGGTTGTTTTGAGAATTAATTATATTTATTTGTTAACCAAAAAAACACTGACTTATTTATTCTTTCCCTAAGACATTTCACGCTGCCTAGTGTTACAGAATCTGATTACAAAATTTATGTTACTCCATTACAAAATTTATGTTCATCACGCATACGTGATCTGTTGATATTAGGTTCGATAACAACTATTACTTTTTAGTATAAAGAAACAACTGTGAACCAACTGGAAGCGCCCACTCCCTAAAATAATAATAACCAAGAAAGGTTAAAATAACAATAGCTACTCCCTTTGGACAAAATAATGTATCATATAATTTGTGTGCTAAATTAAAACTAGTAAACTATGGAGAAAGAAGATCCTCCCCATTTTTCCTGGCAAAAATTTAGAATTTTAATGACACCTTTTAACGTATATATTCATTTATTTATTACAACATTCTGCACGGCAGCCTTCACCAGGAGAACACTTCTATTGTAAGCAGGGCCTTGTTCAAGGTATAAAATACAAGAAATTTTTAATCATCATTACAATAAAAATAAAAATACAAGTTACGATACAAATTTAAATGACTTACTGTAAAACTAATACAAATGAAAGATTATACTTTAAAATCATTAGGTGAAATGTAAATCATCAGTCCAAGGTCTCCTGATATCCACAGCCGTTATTATGAGCAACAACTATTTCAGAAAAAAAATTTGGGGCCGTCATATTTGCCGCCATCTTAAGTTTCCTCTATCACCATTTTCTTTGCTTTTCATTTATAAAATTTTCTCAGGAATCCTTTTGCTTTTTAGTTGACACCCCAAATGTGTTAATTGCAGGCGCGGATCCAGGATTTTTGCCGAGGGTGTGGGTCAACTCTAGTGAAGAGAAACCTTGGGTGATTATTCCGCAATTTACCTGTCATGGTGTAAAATTGGTCTAAAAATATTGGTGTTTGAGAGCAATTCCCCTTCCCCCCGTCTCGAACACCATCCCCCCTCCCCCCCCCCCCCCCCCCACCCACCTCCGACCTGCGCCTTGTTCATTGACTGTTCAAAACATCCAAAAACCTTGGCTTCGCTTAGTACTGGGCCTTTCCTTAACTCTGCTACTATATAAGAAATTGGTGGGGAGTCAATTGAAACAAGTCAATTATGACAGTATGCCATTTCTGCTGAGCCATGACGGGAATGGTGTTTTAACAAGGATTACATAAACCTGGCTTATCTTGTATACAGTTGCCAATCACGATCCTTCGGACCCTGGAGACAGCGATAAGCGCAAAGGCAAGACTAGCTGAAAACCAAACAGGCCAAAACAAGGCTCGGTACAGGGACCTGTGTAGCGAATTCAGGTTACCCCCGATACAGATTACCGGGACGGGGAGAAGGATTTTTTAATTCAATTTACTTATAAATATCCTCATTTATTTCTTCTATATTTGTTAAATAATTTGTTATCTTTGTCTGTTTGTCTTTGCTTTTTATATCACACCTCGGTTAGACGCCCACATCGAAAATGCGATCAATTTATCGAGGTTCCCGTGGTGGTAGTAAAGTCGAGGTTTCATTGTGATCTGTCGTGCGCTCTGTTGAGGTGTTTAGGTCTATATTAATACCCGTTAATCCAAAAGATATTTAACATTTTGCGATTTTATTTAATTTCAGTATATTGATTCTGGCTATTAATCATGAAGATTGTACATTTTTATTCAGTCAACCTATCATGAATTAAGAGCATACAAATCTATCATTTAACTAAACACAAAAAAGGTGGGGGGCTGATCTAATTAGGTTCAGGCTTCTTCGCGGGTAATATCATATCGATTTCAGATTACCGGGGGGGGGGGGGGAACCTGAAACGGGGGCAGTTTGAAGTCTTTAATTAAATCCAAATCAGAAAAAACAATATTTAAAAAATGATTTTAAAATATCAGTGAAGAATCCCCACACATATGGATTGCTGAAACTGGTTGAGATAGTCGGAATTTTATTTCCAATAAAATGAAGTCACAGATGGCTAAAGTCTAATGTTATGTGTTAATGCTTTCCACAGCTTCGAGGCAACAGCAGTGAGTGCGTAGGGTGACATGTATACACTTCTCGCTTTTAAATCTTATTTCGAAAATCTTGGTCAGATGACTGACGCTGCTCCGCTGATCAGTTTATACTGAACTTTCGGGATGTGGCCACACCAAATAAAATAACTGTTCTACCGAATTCAAGCTCCGGGATTATTTATTGTGGGTGTAATGAGCACGTACCTTCGATCATATGATGCTGCTAATTGGTGCATTTACCATCGAAGTAAAGTGACTTGAAGACCGTCCCCGCTATCACGACCACATCGTTATCACGACGATCTAGCCATCACGACCACTCCAATTTCACGACTATCCCGCTACCACGACCAACCCGCTATCACGACAACATCGCTATCACGACAATAAGCTATCACGACTATCCAACTATTACGGCCATCCCTCTATCACGAACTGCCCACTATCACGACCATCCACTTTCACGGCCACTCCACTTTTACGACAATTCTATTTGCACGACAATCCGCTAATACGACAATCCCTCTCTCACGACCACCCTACTATCACGACCACACCACTTTCACAACAATCCGCTATCACATTATCCCCCTATCACGACTATCTTCTTATCACGACCAACACCCTATCACGACCATCCCGCTATCACTAACATCCCGCTATCACGAACATCCCGCTATCACGAACATCCCGCTACCATTTTCCCCGAGTCATAATGGTCTCATTTTAATACAGCATTGGTTAACTTCAACTCCGGAGCCAAGAACGCCACCTAGTTGTGAATCCTATATACATATTTCCAATTATATTGTTTTGTGGCTATGTAAGTGACGACAGGGACCCTACAGATGATCGGTCGAGAGGGTGTCAGAAAGCGATCGATCGGCGGGAGATGAAGCATATAGAAAACAAAAGTTTAACAGTGGAAACACGGAGGAACTCGAATCGTGTTTATTCAGCGGACTATTTATGAGCGTGAACGATTGGAACTGGTCTTGTTACACGCAAGGCGATGTCATGGCGCGTATTAATATGAAAACACCACATGCCCAATTTCGTATGGGCTACACGTATCATTTGGACTGTCAAGCTGTTCACCAGGTCTCGTTTGGACGTTATTCTGATATTCATAGAACAATGACTCTAATTGACTGTGAACGGCTCCTTCGCAGCCTCACGGGTCGTAGTACTTGGAATAATGTGATTTAGTGATTTGGAGACACACCTGAAAGCTAAGTATTTCGTGTGTTTTAAATATGGGTGTCTCACCTGGACAGTATTTCGTGTAAACAAAACGAATCGTTTTTTTGTCATTGTATACAATGTAAATAATGAATTGTTTACGATAATATTAACTGTTACTTTGTGAGTCTTTCTTGAGTTGAGTTGGTTGCGTTTCGAACCTGGAGATAGCAAGTCCGTGTGCCGGGATGGGTTTGCTTGGAAACCTTTTTATTCAGCCAAAAGGAAGTAAAATGAAAAAAAAACCATAAATATATTCTTACAACTGTAAATGTACCTGTAAAGGCAAGCACTTAAAACAACTCTCTACCAGGATAGACAAACTAATCTCTTAACTTCTGGAAAATTAGTGACACCTCTTGATCAGCCCATTTGACCACTGTCAAGTACTGCCCTGTATTGTATTTCTAGTGTCTTATATGCCGATCTTTACGTTTGGGTCAGTCTTTATCAGCGCTCCGCTGGTGGCAGTGTTGGGCGACTTTCTGGTACATGGTATGTGTCTGCAAGGACGTACAAAGGTGAATTTCAAATCCTGAACAAACAACAATACTTTAACGTCACAAGCTATCTCTCTCTCTCTCTCATCATGTATACTTATGAAACGATGAAGTTGGAAAATAATGAAGGACTAGAAGGACCTGTCGCATATAGTTTAGAGCTTCAAACATTTTAATGATGGTTGCAGATCCTTTCCTATACAATAACTGTTTTTTTTTCAATGAGAGTGTTATAGAACATGTTATAGAACATGTTTAATGACATACCTGGAAAGCAAATCATGTCACGGTAAGAACATCTCATATACAAGGAACACGATAGATAAATATCAAAATACTCAACCCACTGAAATATTGTATAAATAGCATTAAATAATCATTGTGCATACATGCATTAAAGTATGAAAGTAAATAACTGAACATTGTAATTAACTCACTAAAGTCAATTGACATAAAGTCATATGAATTAATATACAGGATACATGAAATAAAAAATGTCCAGGTCATAAAAGGCATAAATAGCGACTGAAAAATCAAATATCACTGAACACAGAAAACCACGAGTTGGAGTAATGTATAAATGTATAAAGAAAACTTCCATTGGTACAAGTGTACAGTCGCTCCTCACGCAGCGAGTATATATATGTGCTGCCATACAGGTACAAGTCTCTAAGGGCAAAAAAAAAGGTATGGTTCTCAGGCATTTTTTTTTAAATCAGTGCGGGCAGGTGATTTTTTCCCCTTTTTTGTATTTTTCGATAAAAATGTCATTTGATCAGGAAAAAACATGATAATAATAGATATTTTTGCTAAACAGGCAAAAGCACTACATAAAAAGGGCAATCTTATAAAAATTGTATTATCTTCTTGAAAATGAAAATCAAAATAAAGAAAATTTGATGTGGGGGTTTAAATTGACGCGGGCGGTGCCTGAGAACCATACCTTTTATTTTTCGGCCTAAACAATTTAAACAAACATTAAGATGCTGCTTCAAGAAATGATAATTCTGGTAAGTAACCGAGTAAACACGATTCTGTAGTGAAGACTCCTATATTTTGTTTTATTCTGGTTGACAACTATTTTTAACCTTTTTATTTAGCCCTCATGTGCTCCAACAGGATATATTTGATATAATACTTCATGATCCTGGTTGGAGCCCTGCGATTCTCCTAGAGAATCTGTGTGAATTAGAAAATTAAATGAGTAATCCTTGTTTGCCTGCAAGCATATTCTTGTACAATAACATGATAAATTCATTTTAGATTCACCCTTAAAGGCCAGCCTTTTGATTGACACTCGCCTTGTACAGTAGTGTATAAAAAGGAAACGACTGGGGAGCTTTATATGTCCTTTAGACCGAAAAGTTCCTTATATATCAAATTATTATATCAAATTATATATATCAAATTATTATATATTATTTCCCCAATGTTAAATTCTTACAGTTCCTCAATACTTTATCAATCAATGTCCATCAGGTCAAAACTGAATATATATCACTTGTTTATTCCTGACGAGTCTGACTGGCTCCTTCGACTTTTCCAAAGATAAGGGCATATACAAGTATATTCAATCTGCAAGCGCCAATCCAGTAGCGTAAAATAATATGTCTTATAATATATAGATATTATATATAGAATATTATATAAATATCCGTATAGAATTTAAAAAAAATCGCATCAGAGTTCGTTGGAAAGGCTATATGCGTGTCAAAAATCTTGATATTTAAGAATTTAGTCTTCCAGGTATTTTAAGATTCCATATGATTATTAAGGAAATTATCGGCCGTTTCCAAGGCCCCTTCAGCAAGAACTGTTAACATACTACTAGCGTAACTTGATCCGATAAAGTGAATGTTCTCGCCTTCAAGGGGTTTGGCCATAAACTGCATGGTCTCTGTCCAGTTGTACCCGGGTCTGTAAAGATGATTACCGAAGCCTTGTAGATCGGGATGCCACGCATGCGCAGCCGCTGCTACCGGTTCCGGAATATCTGATTTTCTGACGTTGTAAATTTCTGCAAGCTGTTTATAAGCCGAGTAAAATAACTCCCTGGTGACATTGTACGTGTGTTTGTACTTGTTTGGAAGACTGAAATTAGCAGCTGCGCCTTTGAGTAAGGGCTGCCAAAAGCGGAAACAATAACTGTCACAATATGGCGCCAGCAGTATTCCAGATTGAAATTCCCCATTGCTGTTCACTCTTTCATTATAACTGATTGTTTGTGACATGGGCGTGTCAGACAACATGCTCTCGAACATACTCAGTTCTGGTGTGATCCACCAATTCCTGTTAAATTGCAGGTACATTTTGAACAGAGGGCTTACGGAGGTGGCGCTCAAATGGTGCTTCAAATTTTGGTCAGTTTTCAGAGGTTCCCAGATAAGCTGTTTCACGGCAGATGGCGCTATCGCCAAGATGACCCGCTTGGCCAACACTGTTGCCTGTGAACGATAAAATGACAAGTTTATACAGAACGATTGAGTTCAAAAGTAACCGTCCCATCGTAAATTGCATTACATTGAATGTTGCCTTTCCTGTAAGGGAATTTCGCCAGCAACTCAAACTGGTTCAGTTCCATTTAAGGGACAAGTTCCGATGTCTGACAACCTTGTAACGTTCTAAAAAAATAAATCAGAAGTCCCTGACCCAACAACACATGGGCTGCTCGTTTTATTCATAACATGTTAGGGCAAGCGGATTTAGTCCAAATACATTCAACAAGAGTCAAACGAAGCCGTGTTTTGCGAAGGGCGTTTTGCAACTATAGTAACCCTTCAACTTATGCACATAAGCCACCAACCACCCCAGCTTACATGGTTTCCGTTCGTCAATATCGTATTGTTTACTAACAGCTTGTGAATAAAACAAATTCATACATCAGCCACAGAGGCGCTATACAACTTTTCTAAACAGGTATTAATTACCTAGAGTTAATTGAAATGTACGCAGCGTAAGCCAGTTAAAGAAAAGGAAGGTGATTAGTCAGTTATAAATAAAGAACGTTTTTAAACTTCTGAAATCTTTAATTTGTATGGAATATTTCCACTAATTTTTATGCTCAATTACAACTCACAAGCAGTAACGATCTTTGACATCTAGAACAAACAAGACTGTCTCATTAAAACTGTCGACATATTTGACTTCCTATTAGAATCAACGCCTTTGACCTTCAATTGTAGCTGTCAGTACAAGAATAAAGGAATATTTTAAAGGGTGAAAGTTGTCAATGCTGGTGATTTTTAGCCATACGAACCTAAAAGCAAAAATATGCTAGTAGGCCTATACCATGAAGACTGGGTCAAAGTTAAAATATGTTAAAGGTACAAATCAGTCAAATCTGCCACATTCTGGGCTTAGCGCAAATACGGTTAGAATGTTAAAATAATAAGAAAAATAATTTTTTTGTTCATTATTGTGCTCTCCGCCGACCAAAGATATATCCGATACCACACCCACCCTTAACCCTCACCCAACCGGTCAAACAAACAAAAAATAAAAGGAATGAGAGAGAGAGAAAAAATAGTCTAAAGTCAGATATCGGGATTCAACAGATGTATGTTTCAGGACATTTTATCTATGCCCCGTCACAATGGATGAAGACCAACCGTGACCACGCCAATCAAATGGCGACCTAGCAGCTCGCCGTTAACCACGGGAAACCCTCCAAGTGTAACTGCAATGCCGCTCTCACACCGCTGGGGTAGAGGTTGCGGATGGGGGATGGGGGGGGGGGGGGGTCGGGGGGGATGGATGGCATTGGCTCGGTTCTCAAACAGAAATGGTCTTTGGGGATGCGCGATATTAAAAACATTTATATATATAGCCATGAAATGGAATTCATACTTTAATGCTACCACGATCTTCTACGCCCGACCATGTGAGTGCTCAGTTTTTGTGAGCTACTGTACTACAATGCAAGATAACAAGTTCCTTTTCTGGCGGTTTGACGGGCTCGGAGGGCAACCATTTTGTTTTGCAGCGGAACATTGCTCCTTCTGTTTTTTCTGGTATTATTTTAAGCCCTTATTCCTTTTCTTTTATCTCTTCCATTATCTCATCATCTTTATATTGAGTATACTGTTCTTCTAATATTTTCAATTAACTTTCTAACTACAAGAGTAATTTTTTTTTCTTTTCATTTAATTTTACAGAATATGCTATTGTGGCTTCTCTTAATTCACCTTTAATAGTATCGTACAACAGGGCTGGATTCTTCCAGAAACCTGGCAGAATATCTGATTTTTTTTAACAACAGGATTCTTGAAATGAGAGAAATGCCTGGTCTACATTAGTCTGCTCTTAGATTGAGTATTTCGGAGATGTATTGGTTTTTGGTGACAATCCTGCTCTCCAGATGTCAACAAGATCTCAATTATCAAACCATAACACACACACCCTTAGGTTTATTTGTCCCATGTGCAAAAAGCGTCCTGCCATCGCATTCTAAAATCAAGCTATTTTATTGTTTGGATGTGCTGTGCGTTTCCTATAATTTTATAACTTGTGTCTTTTGTTTGTGAAGCCAGTAGAAAGTTTGTCTCCGCTTCTTATAGTCTCCAAATCCTATAACATTTAAAGAAATTCTTTCTATCATAAAGTACTATGAGATTACATTTATCTCTATATCTCTGAGTGAAAAGAAAGTACATCTGTGCTTTTGTTACTTGCATCAACAAAAATACAAGTACAAAGAGAGAAAGACATAAAAGATAAAGAAAATGCATAAACACAACTAACACTTAGTGATCGCAGTAACTCCTGCTTGCCTAAAATGCAATGATCGCAGTAACTCCTGCTTGCCTAAAACACATTGCAAAAGTTTTTCATTTTTACAGTCCTATTAAGCACAATTATTTTTGTAACAAAAATATAAATGGGTTTCTAAATCAGATTAATCCTTTTTTTCAAACACTAACCATATTCACATCATGTGTAATCAACTATGCGATTTCCAATTAATGATAGTGTGCCTTATTAGCTGGTCCTATTCTCATTCATCTTAGCAGTATTGAATATCTTTGGTAATTTCAAATACCTTTGGTAATCCTTATTATCAAGACTGATTTGACGAAAGGCTGTTTTACATCTGGTACTAAAGCTACAGATGATTTAAGAAAAAGTTACTTCAACGTATGCACGTATAATCCATATATTACAGTTATATGAAAAATAAAAGGCCCGCCAGTTACTCAAAAGTTATTGAAATCAATATCTATTTTAAATACATACGAGTGCAAAGCACCACATAATGGGGTCCAACTCATTTTTACCATCATGCAGAGGACAGCAATAATGACCAGTAATCAGAATGAACTCCCAGGAGGGACCTTGTTTATGTTATCTCATGACATGCAATGTGCTGAAGCTTGGGTTTTCATGTTATCTCATAAAATTCAATGTGTTGAATAAACCTCTGTTTGCCTGATAAAACTCACCTTCACGGGTGTTTTGGCTTGGCCGTTTTCGAATATCAGCAGGTACTTCCCATTTTGCCATTTATTCATAGATATCAGTTTGTTCTTCAGATGGACCTTGTTTCTGTGGAAATAAACTGTGTGTGAAAAGCTGAAGATTGGTTATTGTAGTTATCAGAGAATTGTGGCACGATATCCTGCGTGTTTAACATGCTATACACCCACCTGTGTCCACCTGTTTATGGGAGATAATTTTCTCATATTTATTGATATTTTTCAATAATTTCCAAGAAAGCTGAATATGGAAGTGAGGGCCTAATATGAAAATTACGGCTTTTTCAATAAATTTCACAACGTTTGCACTTTTTACAATGTTCTGACAGATCTTAATTTCAAAGCTAATTACTGGAGTGTTTACTGGACATCATCCAATCAGCAGCTGTCAACTGAGGCTATTCTTGCGTGTGGCCGATGACCTTGACTGCCATGAGGGGGCGGATATGTTGAAAATGTAGACCTATTTCTCATTTTTTTTAAATAATGTTTATTACCTATCTTGATGAAAATTTGTCCCAATAATCTTATACTCTACCTTACCATCTTTTCCCTCGAAATGTAAGTAATGAAACTGAAAAGCAAACAACAGGTGGAGACAGATGATGGAGGCTGTTACAATAAGGTGAATTGAATTATGTTTGAGTCTTTGTGTGTGTAACAGTAATTATAATGACGTCACAACGCCAAGGAGAAAAGGTTACTAACAGATATACATAATAGTCAGGTATTCACTGTCTGCTGCAAAATTATTAACTGATTACTTAGCGTGAGTAAATAAAGATGAGAATTTTATCAAACAAAGAAATTACTTGTGATCAGCCTGTGTAAATTGTTTAACCAGAGTTTCTGGTAAGCTCTGCATTCCCTCTCGGATCGTGCAGTACCCGTATGATGCTTTATACGGGCCAGGCACGATCCCTTTTGATAATGACCACATCACCACCTGTAGAGCCACCACTGCGCTGACGTCCTGTTCGTAGATTGCATGGAACGGAAACATCAGTTGATACACAGCAGCGTATTCCTCCTGGGTGAACAGCCGTCTCAGTAGGCGGCGCCATCTGACGGAGAGAAGTGTAACTAATAAGCACATAACGTAAGGGCCCTCTCGGAAATTCGAAACCGGTTTCGGTTTCGGCTACTTTCGGGAAACCGTAATAGCGAAACCGAAACATCTCCGGAGATGGTTTCGGTTTCGCCAATACCGTGCACTCGATAATTATACTGGCATGATGGCGGCGGTGGTACAAAGTAGTGCAGTTTTGTCATTATTTTATTAATTGATGCTGTTGATGCCTGTTGGAGTTAATTAATTAATGATTGAGTTATAAACATTCATATAGCTAAAGATAATACACACGTTTTCTGTATGTCCATGTTTTTTTACACGTCGATATGTTAAGACAGAGAAACAGTCTATTTTCATCATAATTTCAATATAAATTGGCCAGTGACAGTTAATAATGCTCTTTCTTGGTTTCAAAGTACCCAGGCATGGATCTAAATATTTTGATAATAATTTCCTCATTAATTCATTTCATTATATTAAATAATTTACGACATCCACTTATAAATATTTTCAAGGCGAAACCATACAGAACCGGTTTTCCCGGCATCGAAACCATTTTCGAATTCTCGAGTTGGCCTAAGGTGCAAGTTTATTTCCGTGTATAGGATACCTAGCTCTAACCATTTTTCCTATATAACATCTCCAAAAGTCTCGTAGTCTGGGCCGCCTTTGTAAAACTTTAAAATTAAATTTTGATATTAAACTTTTTTACCTGGGAGTTCGCTGTTTCTACAGTCACAGAAGACCAAGAATTTCAGTGGTTGTGTATCTCATTTTCTTACAATCCTTGTCCGGATGCAAGTGAACCAAAAAGTCCAAAACAAGCATTTGGATAATTTCTTGACTAGCCAAAGATTTACAAACGTATTTGACTGATACTATCCCTTTTGTTTGAGATTATGCTAGACATAAATAAAAATTAAACAATTTGTCTTTTAGGCTACTTGGTTTAATGGCTATGTCATGTGAATAAATAGGACCATGTAACCTATATAAACTGACTATCTAGCAGCCCAAGAAAACCCTAATATACTTAAAAAAATGGGACACAAAATACACATTTAAAAAAAATTACAAATACGTATATTTATATATATATACATTTTTAGAACATCTGGACTATAATTCATGCTGTATGGAAAGTACCTTGATATTAAAAATGTAAAAAAGGACGTGACATAAACAATGTAAATGAAGTACGTGATATAAAAAGTTAAAAAAAAAATACGTGACATAACAGTGAAAAAAAATAAGTACGTGACATAAATAAAGTACGTGACATAAATTGTGTAGAAAAAGTACGTGACAAAAACAGTGTAAATGAAGTACGTGACAAAAACAGTGTAAAAAAGGACATGACATAAACAGTGTAACGAAGTACGTGACATTAATAAATTACGTGTGAAAAATTGTGTAAAAAAATTAAGTGACATAAATAAACAGTGTATATACATACATTACATGAATAAAGTATGTGACATAAATTGTGAAGAAAAAGGACGTGACAAGAACAGTGTTAAGGAAGAACGTTTCAAAAACAGTGTAAAAAAGGACATGACATAAACAGTGTAAAAAAGTACGTGACATAAATAAAGTACTCACATAAACAGTGTAAAAAAGTACGTGACATAATCAGCTTTTAAAAAGTACGTGACATAAACGGTAAAAAAAATACGTGACATAAACAATGTACGTGACATGAATAAAGTATGTGACATAAATTGTGAAGAAAAAGGACGTGACAAGAACAGTGTTAAGGAAGTACGTTTCAAAAACAGTGTAAAAAAGGACATGACATAAACAGTGTAAAAAAGTACGTGACATCAATAAATTACATGTGATAAATTGTGTAAACAAGTACGTGAGGAAAACAGTGTAAATAAGATACGTGACAAAAACAGCGTAGAAAAAGACATGACATAAACAGTGTAAAAAAGTAAGGGACATAAATAAAGTACTCACATAAACAGTGTAAAAAAGTACGTGACATAATCAGTTTTAAAAAAGTACGTGACATAAACGGTAAAACAAATACGTGACATAAACAATGTACGTGACATTAATAAAGTATGTGACATAAACAATGTTATTAAAGTACGTGACAAAAAGATATAAAAAAAGTACTTTACATAAACAGTGTATAAAAGTACTTGACATAAACACTAAAAATGTACGTGACAAAAAGAGTGTAAAAAAGTATGTGACAAAAAAATAATGTAAAAAAGTACGTGACATAATCAGTTTAAAAAAGTACGTGACCTAAATAAAGAACGTGACATAAACAGTGTAAAAAGTACGTGACATAGTTAAAAAAAAGTACGTGACCTAAATAAAGTACGTGACAAAACAGTGTAAAAAAGTACGTGACATAGTTAAAAAAAAGTAGATGACCTAAATAAAGTACGTGGCATAAACAGTGTAAAAAAGTACGTGACAAAGTTAAAAAAAGTACGTGACAAAAACAGTGTAAATAAATAGTGACACAAACAGTGTAAAAAAACTACGTGACATGAAAAAGGGTAAAGAATCAAGTGAGAGAAACAGTGTAATAAAGTCTGTGACGTGCACAATGTTTAAAACTTACGTGACATACGACACTTACGAAAGTTTATACAGTGGTGTCCCGTCTTGTAATGTCCACTTCATTGGATCAGCGTCATGTAAGTTTGTATTTTGTAGGACCTTAAGTCTAAACAGACAAAATTGATAAACAGTAAGGGGAAACATATTCTGAGATCTGTTGCAATAAAGTGAACTATAGGCTTGCGTTAAGATACATGTATACGTCACTATGGTAATCGTATCTTATAAGCGTATAAATATTCTTTTATTCTTTCCCACTCAGTTCTATCAACACTTTTTTTCCAATTCTATTAAAACTTCTTGGTTCTATGCTTATTCTATGTTTCAAACTGTTACTTATAGGATTAGCAGTAGTGACGGTATTATTGGTTTTAGCACTACTACTATTAGTAGCAATGTAAGTAGTAGTGAAAGTAGTACCAGTGATGATGGGTACAGAAGAAACAGTAGACCTAAGAGTTATACTGTATTATTTTACCGGAGCGGCCTCCGCTGTAAAGTATATTAGGTATAAAATCTCGTGACCACGACAAAAGTAATACTAAGTAATGTATATTTAAGTTGCTAATATTCAATGTTCTTACTTGGCATATTCTTTGAAGTCGCCCTGTGCTCCTGGGATATTAAATCGGATATTTTTTATTGTGGCATTTGCATGCGGGATATAACGCCCCCTTAAGTAATGACTGATTGTTTTTCCATGAACGCTGCCCCTGGCGGATTGTAAGGTCAAGTTGAGATTATTTACAAGGTCAGCCATTCGCTCTTGATCAGAATACGAGAAATCATTGGCTCCGAGCTCGACGTTCACACCTCCCGGAAACTCCCGAGTGTACATCTGTCCACCAATCCGATCGCTGTATTCAAATAATCCGACACTCAGACGTCGATGACGTAGCTGCCACGCCGTGTAGGTGCCACTCAAACCGGCGCCGATGATAGCGACATCTACGTCATCATCTGTATTAACACAGGAACTCATGAGAGTTTTAGTTAAACACTTTTTAACTTTCTTTAAGTTATACAGGTGTAAAACTATAAAGTAGTGTTAGACTACATAAATACTTCCATCGGGATCATAGTCAAACTGCTGCGTGCTACGCAAAAATAAGTGTTTCACCACAAGAGTGGTTGTACCACAGGTGAACTCTAGATCAAAAGAAGTCACTTATATCATTGAATGCATTTGAAATTGCCAAAATGGTTATTTGAATTTGACCATGGTATAGATACTTTATATATATATATATATATATATATATATATATATATATATATATATTTATATATGTATATATGTATATATATAATGTATATACATATAAACATATTTAAAAATATATACATGTACATTTTGGTGATCCAGATTCCAAATTCTATGTAAAGTTCCAAATGGATTACCCTGATTCTACAGGAAATTTAATCGAAATCTCTCTATAACTGTTTTGAGTAAATGAAATACCGATGATGAAAACATAATACGCGGCTGAGGTATAATAAAGTAGGCGTAAAGAACAGTATTAACTTTTTTATTTCGATTTTTTAATGTTAACCTCCCACTCAAATATACATGATCAAGCTGTTAAAAGCTGAAATTCATAATCTGCAGTTTGTACAAATAATATGTAAAAATAGTGTAAGTTCGGTTAAACGGAATATCCCTTCCATCTCTGCTGAATATATTTAATCTTTTACGGATAATTGAATAGTCTGTAAAAAATCATATATGTACATATTCGAATGGACCATACATATAATAACATGGAGGACCGTCCACTTGAGGTCCATGTTAAGCTGTCTTTTCTTGGTGCCGATTGCGGCAACAGAACGCGGTATTGGGTATAAAATCAAGGAGGGGTTTACTTGACGGACGGTAAAACACCGCGGTATTATCTAGACTGATGATGTCAAAACTCTAAGCGTTTGACAATGAATAGCCTTCCAACTACTGAAAATATGCAACCAACTTAGGTTACGTGGTTTTTCTGTTTGTCAGCATCCGCGTATATACCATGTTTACTAAAAGCTGTAGATAATTCTATACATTCTTTGCAGAGGCGTTATAGGAACATTTCTGAACAGGAATAACTTAAAGTTCATAAATATGAGAGAAGAGTGAGATAGAAATCACATGCTTTTATATTTTATATATTACCATTATATATATATATATATATATATATATATATATATATATATATATATATAATCTATAAAACTAAAGAAAATGTAAGTGAATAGCTGGCTAAATCTCTTATGTTTTCTGTCTTTATTTTTTCTGCAAATATGATTTATCGACATGACACCAAAGAGGTCTAGATATTTCCTGTTAGCTTTATGATTCCAAAGATAGTAGTTTCACAACATCCACACATCACCGTAATACAAATCTCAAATCATGCTTGGCAACTTACATATAACAGGATCTTTATTTCCTTTTTTGCACAGGTCAAGAACTGCAAGAAAAAACACCAACATAAATGAACAAAGATTTTATTATATTTATTTATGTTTAACTTTAATCTATTTCTCAGTTTTAAACCATTGTTGTATATATTTATTCTGTAGAACGTTTGCTGCTTACAATTAAATGTGATTGCCAATATGCATGTGGATGCTAAATTATAATTAGAATGTTTTGGCATCGGAGATGCCGTAGTATCCCCAGACAAATAAAGCATTCCCCTTCTTAAATAGGCAACCTTCTTCTGAAGTATATATTGACACGTGACAGTGCCAAGGTCATTAATGTATGAACTCTTTCCACATCTTGGTGGAGATTGTTGTGTCCAATTTGAAGGAAACAGATGCAGTACTTCAAAAGTATGGGGTTGACTAAACTCCTGTCATATCTTATGGCTCCTGTAATATTGACCTTTGACCTTGTGACCCCAAAATTGATTAGAATCTTTACCCTTTGGCAGGTAAACTTTATTTACAAGAGGGAAGGCCTGGGATGAAAAGTTCGGCCTCAAATGCATCCCCAATCTTTAAAAATGTTGGTTCTGTGACCTTGACCTTTGACCTCAAGACCCCAAATTCAACAGAGTTCTTGCTTTTTTGGTAGCTGAGCTACATGTACAAGATGAAAGGTCTGGGATGAATAGTTTGGCTTAAAATGCATCCACAATCTTTCTTAAGATGTGGGTCCTGTGACCTTGACCTTTGACCTCAAGACGCAAAAATCGATAGAGTTCTTGCTTTATTAATGGGCGATATATAAGTCAAATTTAAAATCAATATATCAATCCAAGCTGGAATTATCATCCGGAAACTTATTTTTGGACAGATGGCTCCTTTGACCTTTTGATTCCAAAATTGATAGGGATCTTTCTCTATTGGCAGGTGAGCTCTATGTGCAAGAAGAAAGTCTGAGATGAAAAGTGTGGCTTAAAATGCATCCACAATATTTTCAAAGATGTGGGTCCTTGACTTTGACCTCATGACCCTAGAACCTATAGGGTTCTTGCTTTAGTGGTGGGCCATACATAAGTCAAATTTGAAATATGGCGATCAAAACTGGAGATATCACAAGAGGCGTCTGATTTTCACCAAATATGGAAATACTCAAGGTCAAAGCCACTCATGGTAAAGGGTCATGACCTAAATTTAAATAGACCTCATCCCATAACCCAGCTCTCTACATGTTCATATTATGAATAAATTCTGTCCATGAGTTTTTGACTAATAATGCTCACAAGTGGCAAGTATGGGGGTATTAAAAGGCATGAAAACTAGAAAAGGAAAATTGGTGACGCCACCAGCTTCTGCACATCACAAGGCTATACATGAATTTTTGTCACCTTGATTTTTGGACCAATCCATGCAAGCTTTCTTGAGATATTTGAAAACTTGTGTGATTTTTCAGAAAAAATTACTTGTTCATGATCAAGGTTACTCTCATAGCAAAGGTCATGACCCCATTTTAAAAAAGCGTTGTCCTCTTTTCTATATCTATAAAATGCTAAATGCTGAATGCTAAATGCTTAATATTCAAATAATATATTGATTTTATAACTGTTCCATTTGATACCAATACCATGCGTTGCCTGGTGCCTGGTGACCAACATGCATATAACACGGAATATATTAAAGAAAATTTTAGAACTGCTCATATGTAATCTTCTTTCTGGTTGCAGGCCACACCTCAAAACATATATCTTTATGTCATTATAAAAATAAAAAATAAATCTAAACGAAAGTTGAATTACTGTCATTTTTCAATAAAAATATAATATAAAAATATGATATAATATAATATAACATATTATAATATACAGTAAAACCTCAAAATGAGGACTACCAATTTGATCTTGATTAAGTGATTACATTTTTCCAGGTGGTCGTCAGAGGTCTTAAATAATAGAGCAAAGAAGGATTGGGACCGTGAACAAGTGGTCGCCAAACAGAGGTGGTCGTTATGCCAGGTTTGACTGTATTATAATATAAATATAATAAATTAGGTAAGAATGAAAATATACACAAAAACTGGGTATTATTATAGGAAACAAAATGAAAAATCGAATAAAACCCCAAAATTTTATGTCAAATTCAGACTGTAATGTGTTTTCTTAGTCTGTGGTTAGAACAAAACAAAGTTTTGCACAAATTTGGAATTACGACTCCAAATTTTCCTTTTACAATTGCACAAATAGAGGTCAACTGCACATTAAATCCTGACATATAAAACATCATGGGAATCTTTCTTTAAGAATTTCTTTACAAATGAAAAACTTAACTTACCTATCCTTCCGGATATCTGGATCAGCGACATGATGACCACGGACACCAGGAGAACAAATACAACAATGATGAAGAGAGTACGCTCAGTCTGACGAGAAATCATCTCCCTTCTCATTCCGATTTTTCCGAATCTGAAACGACATATAAAATGTCATGTACATTTGAAGTTTTAATACATACAGTAAAACCCCACAAACACGACCCCTATTGTAGGGAACAAAATCGTAAAATAACAGTGGTCGTCATAGGTAGGTTGTCGTATTTCAGGATTATCACTAGTTATCCTACTAGAATTCACCGTTTTGGGCGTGTCCCCCAAAAGCATTTTTCCAACTTCTGCTTAATGGACAATTAGTCACTAAACTCTCTTAGCAGATGGGAATGTCCTCGGACCACCCTGATGTCTAATTTGTTTGCCTCCCTGTTATTTCAATTCCTGCCATTTGCAATGAGCCGCGGGGCTCAATGTACATGGTCCTTTTGATGGTACAGGGTCTCTCCCCAACTCACTAATAAGGCTCCACTTTTGAAACGAGTGCCCCTCGGGATTTGTTTGCAAGGTGAGTGATGCAGGTGGGAGGGAGGGAATGGAAAGGACTCATGGTGTCCTAATGTAAAACACTCCTACTTCATTTGTCGTGCATACAACTGTCTCCATATACTAAAAGTTGGCCAGCCAAACTCTGAAAAGTCCTCTAGAATTATTTTTTACGGCATCCCGTGTTAACAGCAGGCATCCTTGTCACCATGTTGGATCAGAACAGTGAAAGGAGGTAAATAAGATGTGGGTGGATGCCATTGCGCAATTTGAACTTGAAGGTAGTTTTGAAGGTCATCATGGTCACAAGGTATAAAAATTTCGATTTTTTCCTTTTTTGGTGAAATAAAGTGCATTTTTTTAAAGTTAGGTGTCCATAATGACAACTTGTTTTGTTGATTGCAAATGAAAATTTATTATTGCACAGAGTTACGACTGTGGCCATCAGGGGGCGCTGGCGACTATGACACGGTTACGTTTTGTTTTGTTATATATGTCAGTTTGTTCTGTGTGTTAACATGTATTGACAATTGGACAATAGTTTCTGAAACAATATAAAGTTGTTAACTCCTTCCATTGCAGTGCTATAAACTTTTTATTTATTTCTTATTGTCGCGAAGCAGATCAAGTCTCAAATGTACGCATTCCGCAAATTCTTCATTCATGATAGTGCTATTAGTGTATAATCATGTTTATATTTTTTTTAACTTGTTTTATTTATATTGTACGGAGTCCGGGAGACGACAGGGTGAAAAATATTTATTAATCCGTGCGCACGAATTACGAATCCGTGCGCACGAATTACTGGGTGTTAAAATATATTTGCAAGGTGGAAAAAATATTTATTAATTCGTGCGCACGAATAACTAATCCATGCGCACGAGTTACTAATCCGTGCGCATGAATTACTATTCCGTGCGCACGAATTAGTGACCAATGAGAACAGCTCTCTTATGTTGCTGGTTCAATGCTCATTGGCTACTAATTCGTGCACGAATTACAAGCCAATGAGAAGCAAGTACACATCGACTTAGTCTAGGCACAGGCTGGCAGATTCAGCGGGCACACACGGTTGTCAAAATGGAGCCCAGCGCCTTCCGACAGTTTCGTGACTTCTTACCTGGGAAAATTCAGAACTCTGTATATTGAAAATAGAAAGGGCTATAAGCGATACTTAAGAATAAAAATATAAAACTCACAGACCCATAATCATAATCACTTACATGAAAGGCTAGGTATATACATGCTGCCTCCTACAATAAATTTCAGTGTGTTTTTTTTTTTTGCAACCATAAGATGTAACGTTTTTGTTCAGCTGAATGTGCGACCTATTGTTCAACAGTATTGTGCAACATTCATCTGGGATGTGTAACTTTGATGTACACCGGAATGTATATACTGTGATGTTTTAAAGAGCAGTTTTATATGTTGTTTTCTTATATGAAATTCAACAGAATAAATGCTTTGTTACCACTCCTATTTTGTTCCGTTTGACCTTGAAAATGGCATTGAGAAAGTTACTTGTACTCTTTTCTAACTTTTCATTACCACAAAAGTGCTATATAAAATAAAGTTCACTCTTAAAAGCGGTATACAGGAGATAAAGGCTCTGTAGATAGCACCACGAATATCCTGGTCCAACGGATTTGATACTAGTAAGATGAAGCGCGTTTGACTTTGTACTTACTTTGGAGCACATTTCCGCTGTGTCTATCTCAATTGAAGTTTTACCAAAAGATACCCCTAGTAATTTTAAAGATTTATCATATATTATTTCAATGAGTTGGTTGTCGAACTGCATAATAACATAAAAGCCATCCATAACATATGTGTGAAATTTATTTTGATTAGCTTATTTATTCTACAAGTACAGCTCTAAATCATTTCACAGTGGTAGATAATTCTGGCAAAGTATTATCTTTTAACACACACAGTTTCATCAGTATGATTTAAAAGGCCAAAGAACACAGACATCAAGTGTCAAATCTGGTACAAATCGCTTCACTTTGTTGAACCATATATCTTGAGCAACCTACAGATCTGACGGGCACACCGTCCAAGATGTCTGCTAATGATAAGCGTAAGTAAGGAGACAAAAGTTATATTACAAAAAAAGAGGTGGTTCCCTCTAACACAAACTCCTTTAAAAACATTTAATCAGTAAATATATGTTTAATATATTTTAAACAGGGAGGTTAGGGGGTCCCCTGTACCCCACACTAAGTTTACAGGACCACCTTTTAACGTCCCAAAAGTGTTTATAACACATTTGGATATTAAGAAAATAAAGAAAAGGTGCAAAAATAAACAACAGAAGTGGTTTCTGATAACCAACAATTGATTTTAGATCCTTCATACTTATAGTTATTTAAAACCTTCTTTGGGCAAATAACAAATAAGAAAATTATCACTGTTACTTTAAAAGGATCGTGTACATGTTTACATCGTTTACATTAAATGACTAATGTATAATGATAGAAATCACCTATTTCTTCATAGTAGTAGCTATTTTTAGAGGCATTCTGAATGTTTCAGTATGCGTTTAAAATTTATATGTGAATCGTCCATGTCGGGTCTTCTGCAGAAGCGGAACCAGAGGAGGGGTCAGAGGAGGTTCGGAACCCCCCCCCCCCCCCCCCCCCCCGTTCAGCTGCCGCAAGCTTTCTTAAGGGGTTCAGGCCAACTGATGCGTCTGGACCTGATGTTTTTTATCAGGTTTTATCATTAGTCCTTCTGAGTTGGACCCCTCCTTTTCCTAAATCATTGAACCGCCCCTGTTCTGATACCAACACTTCGCTCCCAAAACAACATTATCATAATAAAATCCGTTATTCATGGACCTTTTATCCTGCATTTTACATATGCGGCAAAGTTTTATATTGACATAAAAGATCATGCTGGTCATATTGGTTAATCAAAAGACACAGGCATTAAGGTAATATTCATTATATCGTGTAGTAGTACTCATTATATAAACGATAGTGTAAACGTCTGTATTTTAACGAGACTGATGTTAGAGTATGAAGAATCATGGAAAAAGGGCTGTTCAGGTTGTTTCAGGCTGTTAAAATATCCTGGAATTTCGGGAATTCAAGGGTTCAAGAATGGAAATTCTTAAAACTTTCCAAGGAAAGAGAAACACAATTCGTCAAAATATTTTTCGCACGATGTGTACCACAGACACCCCACCCCCACCACCGGGGGCCAGTCCATAAATGCTGGCTTTTTGCATAACTGGTCAGTTTATCGATGCCGTTCTGACATTGCAAGACCACAGATCTAACAAAGATAGAGATCGTCCGCAAATAATTTGGTTGGTTTCACTGCCCAGTATTTAATCCCTGAAATTCTTGAAGAGGGACAAAAAGGCTAAATTAGAACTTTTTAGGAACTGCCTATCCCACTGATTATTACTTAATCCCAGAAATGCCGCCCCCATAAATGCACAATTCGTTCGCTAATCATTCTGTAGGTTCCACTGTTCAGTTTATAATCCCTGGAATACTTGAACATAGGCCAAAAAGGCCAGATTTTATTTATTTTAGGAATTCCTTGTGCCACTCATTATACTGATTCACTGAAATGCCGCCCCCAAAAATGAACAAATCGTTCGCTAATCATTTGGTAGGTTCCATTGTCCAGTTTATAATCCCTGGAATACTTGAACATGGGACAAAAAGGCCAAATTTTTAATTTTTTAGGAATTCCTTGTGCCACTTATACTACTGCCGCCCCCAAAAATGTACAAATCGTTCGCCACTGATTATACTTATTCACCAAAATGCCCCCCCCCCCCCCAGTTTATCGATGCCGTTCTGACATTGCAAGACCACAGATCTAACAAAGATAGAGATCGTCCGCAAATAATTTGGTTGGTTTCACTGCCCAGTATTTAATCCCTGAAATTCTTGAAGAGGGACAAAAAGGCTAAATTAGAACTTTTTAGGAACTGCCTATCCCACTGATTATTACTTAATCCCAGAAATGCCGCCCCCATAAATGCACAATTCGTTCGCTAATCATTCTGTAGGTTCCACTGTTCAGTTTATAATCCCTGGAATACTTGAACATAGGCCAAAAAGGCCAGATTTTATTTTTTTTAGGAATTCCTTGTGCCACTCATTATACTGATTCACTGAAATGCCGCCCCCAAAAATGAACAAATCGTTCGCTAATCATTTTGTAGGTTCCATTGTCCAGTTTATAATCCCTGGAATACTTGAACATGGGACAAAAAGGCCAAATTTTTAATTTTTTAGGAATTCCTTGTGCCACTTATACTACTGCCGCCCCCAAAAATGTACAAATCGTTCGCCACTGATTATACTTATTCACCAAAATGCCCCCCCCCCCCCCCCCCCCAGTTTATCGATGCCGTTCTGACATTGCAAGACCACAGATCTAACAAAGATAGAGATCGTCCGCAAATAATTTGGTTGGTTTCACTGCCCAGTATTTAATCCCTGAAATTCTTGAAGAGGGACAAAAAGGCTAAATTAGAACTTTTTAGGAACTGCCTATCCCACTGATTATTACTTAATCCCAGAAATGCCGCCCCCATAAATGCACAATTCGTTCGCTAATCATTCTGTAGGTTCCACTGTTCAGTTTATAATCCCTGGAATACTTGAACATAGGCCAAAAAGGCCAGATTTTATTTTTTTTAGGAATTCCTTGTGCCACTCATTATACTGATTCACTGAAATGCCGCCCCCAAAAATGTACAAATCGTTCGCTAATCATTTGGTAGGTTCCATTGTCCAGTTTATAATCCCTGGAATACTTGAACATGGGACAAAAAGGCCAAATTTTTATTTTTTAGGAATACCTTGTGCCACTCATTATACTAATGCCGCCCCCAAAAATGTACAAATCGTTCGCTAATCATTTGGTAGGTTCCATTGTCCAGTTTATAATCCCTGGAATACTTGAACATGGGACAAAAAGGCCAAATTTTTATTTTTTAGGAATTCCTTGTGCCACTTATACTAATGCCGCCCCCAAAAATGTACAAATCGTTCGCTAATCATTTGGTAGGTTCCATTGTCCAGTTTATAATCCCTGGAATACTTGAACATGGGACCAAAAAGGCCAAATTTTTATTTTTTAGGAATACCTTGTGCCACTCATTATACTAATGCCGCCCCCAAAAATGTACAAATCGTTCGCCACTGATTATACTTATTCACCAAAATGCCCCCCCCCCCCCCCCGATGTACAAATCGTTTGCTTATCATTTTCATTTGGTAGGTTTCATTGTCCAGTTTATAATCCCTGGAATACCTGAGGAACTCCTTATGCCACTAATTATACAAATTCACTATAACCCCCCCCCCCCCCAATTTGTAAATCGTTCGCTAATCATTTTGTAGGTTCCACTGCCCAGTTGATAATCTCTGAAATACTTGAAATGTGACAAAAAAGGCCAAATTTGTATTTTTATAGCAATTCCTTGTGCCACTCATTATTCTAATTCTCTGAAATGCCGCCCCCCAAAATGTGCCGCCCGGGGCGAACCGCCCCTGCCGCCCCAACTTAGGTACGCCATTGACTGTACATGTTTATGGGCATGGATCCGTTTCGTCTGCCGTCCGCATTAAGACTCCTGACCAAAGTCTTTAGCACAAGGGTGAGCCCCAACCAGGTGGGGGTGGGGGTGGGGGGGGGGGGGAGGAATAATTACTGACCACGAGCGGCAGACAAATGTGGAAAGCATAACCTTCTACCTAACTGTTTTATATGCGGCGAACGTATCCAGGATCTCGAACAGCGAAGCGTGAGAGAGTGCATGATAGCAAGTGCTACATTCTACCAGCCATTATTGTTGCTTCACTTGTTTGCTCTCTTGCGAGAACAGTTACAGAATAGTTCTCATGCGAGAACAGTCACGGAATAAACAGGCCCGAAAATCCAACCATTACCTTATATAAAACATATCAGTGTTTCTACTTTAAAGGATAAATTATCAGATTGGCCAAGACACATTTTTTATATATAAATTAGAAGTACAAAGCCATGGATGGTTTATATACCAGAAGCGGATCCGGGGGGAGGGGGGGTCCAGGGGGTCTGGACTCCTTTTTCATATGAAGCAACCTTTTTTTAAAGGTATCAGACAAAATTTAGCGGCCTGGCCCCCCCCCCCCCTTTTCCGGACCTTGGGATTTTTTTTTGGCTTTTCTTTAGCTCTCCTGGGTTGGACCCCCCCCCCCCCCGCTTTTCTTTAATCCTGGATCCGCCCCTGTATACAGTGCAGGCATTGATAAAATGCAGTGGAAATCTTACCTTGGCGTTGGTGTACTCTTTGCTGGAGGGCAGCTTTGCAGATTTGAAACAATAAGTGTTGAAATCTACCTGTGGACCCGTATTATATACAAATACCATAATTTAGTTTGCAAAAAAAATCTGTTGATCTGCTTATATTCCAGCAAGTAATTTCAGAATAAATTTATTAGTTTCCAGTGAACCATGTCGCGAACTCCGTTCAGTGAGTGTAGCCATTTCGAAAGAAACACACCGTTGTTACACCACAGGTGACGCATTTCCGCCCTGTGACTAATTTAGTCCTTGAAAGCAGCTTGATTATATTGGAGATCGTGTACAACAACTTAATTTAATACATGTGTATTGACGCTGACACCGGTACCCCACAGTGGCGCTGATTGATTTTAAGAAACGTGTGTTCTTACGCTAATTGCATGATATGAATAATTACATAAAAATGTGTACAATTACGCCACTGCATGTTTCAGTTATTTCTCTTTTGCATGAGTGAGTGTAGATGTCTGTAGGTGTGTATGCTTGGGGATTGGAGCCCTTCGGCACAAGGCCGACGGCTTTTTCTGAAAAAAAAAAAAACGAACGGAGGCCGACGGCTTTTTCTGAAAATAAAAACGAAGGGAGCTAGGGAATAAGGCCACATAGGGCGCTTGATTTATCGCGATTACGGCGCCATATCTGTGTCCGTACAGTTTCCTTGTCCTTAACCGTGTCAGTTGGAAACTCAGCGTATCAGTTTTATGACCTGACCTCTCTCAGAAAGTTGGACCTATAGATTATGTGCCAATTAAGTGTCTGGCTGTGCACAGAGCTTTCACAGCCGGACTGCCCTGGTTCTAGAACTTGAAAATAACTCATGGACATGCAAATGCATATGTAAAGTCGGAAACCCCGGAAAAAAACAAGCGTCAGGTCTGTTTGTATTTTCTTTGCAGTGTAAAGTTGGTGTAAACTATATGTGGGACGTGCTATTTCCCCTGTCCCTGTACATATATTGTATGTACGCGTGTGCATGTGTGTGTGTGGTGGCGGGGGGGGGGGGCAGGTGTGTGTGTGGGTAGTTGTGTGTAGGTGAGTTCTCAGACCGCAGCACTTTCAGCAACAGAAACTCTCTAACGAATATTGTTCTTAAACATACAAACCGAAGGCAAAACTAAACTGATGATCGATATATGATTATTAAGTTGGCTATGAAAGTATGTTGACCAATAAGGCTTGAAAATCCGATGGAATAATGATGTCTTAACGCAAACGTAATAATATCAGATGAACCAGCTAGGATAAAACGACAAAAACTCCGTCTCTATATATAGCGTCCCTCTGGGTACATTCCTTAATTGACTCCCTTTGGTATTATGTCACTAACCTTATAAACACTCACGTGAAGTACAGTACTGGAAACGCACCGGAAGCTCTACACCCTAGGCTGTCTTGGAAAGAGATGTACTTATTTTACACTAGGCGGGAGACCGTTCATCATCACCTGCCAAAATTAGGGCGGACACAAAGTGGGCCGGACGCATATGGCACGCTCCACATATAACGAACAAGAATAGATCCGACTCGAAAATCAGGCCACATACAGAGGACTGGACCGGACGCGTAAATCAGGCAGCACAAAGATCGGGCCGGACTGGACCGGACGCGTAAAACAGGCTACACAAAGAGCTGGCCGGACTGGATTGGACTGGACACGTAGAGCAGGCTGCACAAACAGGGAGCCGGACTGGACCGGACACGTAAAACAGGCTACACAAAGAGCCGACTGGACTGGACTGGACTGGACACATAGAGCAGGCTGCACAAAGATCGGGCCGGACTGGACCGGACGCGTAAAACAGGCTACACAAAGAGCCGGCCGGAATGGACTGGACACGTAGAGCAGGCTGCACAAAGAGCGGGCCGGACTGGACCGGACGCGTAAAACAGGCTACACAAAGAGCCGGCCGGACTGAACCGGACACGTAGAGCAGGCTGCACAAAGCACGAGCCGGACTGGACCGGACACTTAGAGCAGGCTGCACCGGACGCGTAAAACAGGCTTCACAAAGAGCGGGCCGGACTGGACCGGACACGTAGAGCAGGCTACACAAAGAGCCGGCCGGACTGGACTGGACACGTAGAGCAGGCTGCATAATAAGCGGGCCGGACTGGACCGGACACGTAAATCAGGCCGCACAAAGAGCGGACCGGACACGTAGAGCAGGCAGCACCGAAGCGGGTCGGACTGGACCGGACGCGTAAATCAGGCCGCACAAAGAGCGGACCGGACGGGACCGGACGCGTACAGCAGGCTGCACACAAAGATAAATTTATGTAAACTTGTAATCATAACTTTCATTCATTATTAAAACAAGGCTCGAAGCTGTGAGAATTTGATTTGTGTAATGAAATGTCACTTCCAGCGTAAAATGTCAAGCTCCAAACAGACTTCAGTAAACAGAAAATAATGAGCAAACTACTTGATTCGTTCCAGGCTGCATTTAAGTGTTCTCCTTATGGCACAGGAATAAAACCCTCTTGTTGTTATCGTCCGCAGACTTATGCTATTTTAAGTGAATCATAGCGACAATGGGCGTCACCTATTCTTACAACTATTCTTCATTAGTTCCACACGAAATATTTATAATAAAACCCAGGACACAGCTGTTGTTGTTCTATGACGGCAGTTATACATTACAATTTATTTTTTGTTTCCTGTTCTTGCTTCTTGATTTGTAGTTTACACAGCTATTACCTTAATATAAGACACTGAACAGCAAACACTGAATTTCTTTTTCAAAATAATATAATAACTGTCGTATATCTTGTGGAGAATACCTAGAAATCGGCATTCTTATAAATGCAAGCCTCCGCTATGTTGGGATCCCTGTTCTGGCATGTTCCTCAACCCGCGTTTGTATTCACTTATTCGTGTTAATCCCTAGGTTCATTCGAGTATAAGTGACGGGAAGTTTGTGAATATTCCGTCATGAAATTAATGAATCCATACAAAAAAATCTAATCGATTTTAACAGAACCATCCCCGAAATGACCTGGAAATTTAATGAGATTCCGTTCATGAATAAGTTATATATAAGTGCCTGTATGACACATTTCAAATATATATATATATATATATATATATATATATATATAAATATATATATACTCTTAATCACATTTCAAAAATATTGCAAATAAGTATAAGGTTTGAGAAAATAAGGTATTATGTTACCAGTATGTAAGTTGATTCAAAACTACGTTCAGATATAATATTTCACAGTAAACTCACAAATGAAACCAAAGTCTATAATTCTATTTATTAATATTTTTAATTTGCAATATATAAATATTATTCTCTGAATAATTGTGGGGGGATGATTACATTGACCAACCCTTGCCAAAAGTGTGTGTGTGTGTGGGGCGGGGGGGGGGGGGTTATATATCCCCCCCCCCATATATTGACGCCCCTGTTCATTTCAAACGTCATCGGGGTATAAAATCTACATATACCATGCATTATGGTTGCAATACGTGCCGTTCTAAGATGACGCACAAGTCAGCTGCTAATTAGAACTTTCTCTTGAGCTGAAAATATAATTTCTCCCCGAGGCCTTTAGTTATTTCTTATACTGAACTGGCATGTCGAATTTATTATTACACGTCAGCTGACTAGAGGCTCCGCGTTTGGCAGTTGGATAAAAGAGCTAGTTTGATTTGTGAACAACCGCCAGATAGCACCAAACACGCTAGGGTAAGGAAGATGCCACAACTAAATCGTCTATTTTACAGATGGAAGCTCAGCAAATTTTCATAGAGTATTCGATTATAATTGAGACATTGACCCATGATAACTACATTCGAATTAAAAGAGCTTTATATTTGATAATTATAACACATATTAGAAATATGTCAGCACAGCCTCTGAAGGCGGGCAACATTATTGATTACCAGCTTGTATAATGAGCGGTCATAGAAAATTATGTGGCTAATTTCATATTCGCGGGTTAAATGTTCACGATTTTCCCTTTTTTTCATTATTTAGCGTCGGTTACGATATGTTTATTGTACTTTTTTTAATAAAATATATGTATTTCATTTCGTTGTCCTCTACAGGTCAAACCAATAAAACACCGACAGCTAGTGTTCTTTGGCCAACATTACATGCATAACATATCTATTATCCTACACATCATCGCTACAATTTTCTATGTCAAGTATACATTCGTGATCACACACCTATCTCTGCTAATCCTCTCAGTTGTAATTTATGATTTAATAGATAACTAAGACTTTCGTTTCGCCCATTCTTTGATTTGTTATCACACGTTTTGGCAACTAATCTCATTTATTACTTTTACAGTTTTACTATCGCTGCCTGGTTGGTAATCTAACATCACCTTGTGTTCCTTGAGGTTTATATATCTACCCATTCGGAAAGATATGTTTATTAACGTCTTGCCAAAATGATTTAAGTCCTGAGCATGAAAAGAAAAAAGTGTTCTATATATTCTCTACTTTGACAATAATCAAAGGGCATCATTTTCCTTTACTTCCATTTGATGTATCAATATCTTTGTAGGGTTAATATTATGTAAAGTTTTCCATCGTTACACTTGCAAGCGAATCCCTGAGGTAAAAGTAATATCTAGGCGTGACTTGTTAAAAAGTTATTTGAATATTTGGCCTGATAAACGAATCTTCATGAAATATCTTTCTAATATGTTTCACAGAAAAACTGTTTAAATTCATGCGCGGAATTTTTTATCGTCAGTCCATTCACATATATTGATTCCTGGACATTGGCTCAGAAATTCCCTGACAGCATGAGACACTACGTTATATTCTAATAATCTATTTGACGACTTTCCGATTTTATCGACAACTTTTTCAAAACTGAACACTTATTTTCCCTCTTTCTCCATCATATATGTAACGTGGATAATTCCACGTTAATAAAATAATATACCCTCGTTTTGATATTTGATTAAATTAATTGATTCTTGTTTATTAAAAAAAAAACTAATTAAAAATTGAATCCTTGTAAAACTCTGAAATGACGTTACCAAGTCCTTTTGAAAATGGCGGCAAAACAGTAATATGTAAAGCACTGAAATCCCTACCTAGCTTTGATAATTAAAACCATTTTATGTGAAAAACTTTCTGCATCTCTCTAGCATCGATAACCTTTAATCCACCATACTGGTAATTGCACGTCAGTTTACTCTGTATCACCTTTTCATATGCATGCTTATTTGTATACTTATTTTTCCATAAAAATTGTAAATAAAACTTTTTTTTATCAAGGATGTGTTTTGGTGCAGATAAAGCCTGCAACATACATATTAAAGTTTTCATTATCAGAACTACACCCATTATGGTAAGGTTTCTGAGTTGCTTGATGCTTAACGTTTCTGTAGCTTTTTCTAACCTATTAAAAATCATCGAAGTGTTTACTATGTCAACCTTATTCTGCGTACTAGGAAATGTTGAGGATGTTGCGTTTATACTGTTTATTTATTTATGCCTTTTATCATTTTGAACTTTCCTATTTCGCAAGCCAAAATCTCTGCTGCAGCAAAGCAAGCGGCGAGAATGTACGTCCCAGACTTACACCTCTTTCAATTGGAAACCAGTTTGTCAACCATCAATCAATTGAACACAATTTTCGCAGTCGTATGTATAAGTACCCTTATCCAATTAATGAAATTGTCGCTGAAACCAAAATGTTTAAAAACCGGTATCATGAAAGATTTTGAAATTTTGTCGAAACCTCGCCTAAAATTTACTGTAATGATCGTCTCCTCTTGCTTAGATTCTCTAAAATATGTTAAAACATCATCCACTAATCGTATATAAGTTGAAATGTTCTGCCCTTCATAAATCAAAATTGATCAGGATTTACTGTTGAACAAATAACTCTCTGCAGTCTTTACGCCATCGTTAACTTTTGTTATTATCTTTTAGTCAGTGTTTGTTAACGGTACAGGCCTCCAGTTAGAGTGTATATTTTTGGGGGGATCTTCCCTTTGTGGATCAAAGTTATAATCCCCCTTCCGTGTCTTGCTAAAAGTTTACCAGTCTCGAAACTGACTACAAGCATCTCCGCCATATTCAACCAAAAACATTTATAAAATTTGGTGGTTATTCCGTCCACCCCCGGAGATGATCCGTTTTACACTTGCTTCAACGCAATACCCACTTCGTCTTTAGTCATTTACCCTTCACAGGCCTCTTTGCTCTTCCGAAATCTTTGGCAAAACTATGTCCTCTAAAAAAATATGAAATTTTCTTTCAGATTTGTATTATCATTTTTAATAGAGTGAGGCGAAATAATCTCATTGTGCCTCTATTATGTTTTTTGTCTATTAACAATTAATCCATTATCTAACTTCAGTTCTGGAATCCATTTTGCAACACCTCTATTTCTTTCTAAACTCAGAAAGAACTTAGTGTTTCCCCCCTTTTTCAGTCCACTTTACCCGTCCACGTATCTGAGCACTCCTCGCTTTTTTAAGCAGCGTTTATCTTTAATTTTCTTCTAACCTGAAATATTTTTTGTAGCAATTCAGCTTTATTGAGATGAAGGGAAAGTTCACGTTCTAAAGTTTCTGTTTCTAAGAGCAGACGCTCAAAGACCTTTATTAACTTTACATTTTCCTTACTTTACTCTATTGAACGGTGTTAGATTTATTCTAGAACATTTCCCATTTGACGTGGGGGGTCGAGATCGTACCTCTTATTTCCATTTATAAACTGTGATATAAATTGGTCACCTTTTTAACATAAATGTTATCCCTCAAAAGAGAATGTATAACTTCCAGTAGGACGGGCCACTTTCTGATTGTACCGCTGTTACTATAATTTACACTGGCCGATGATCAGTATACAGACAATGTGTAATAAAAGACCCATGTGACCTTTCAAGAAGCCTTTCATTGGCTTAAACATAATCTATCCTTCTAGCGATGAAGGGGTTTTGTCGACCATACGTATATTCTATTCTTTTATGTCGCCATTCAGAGATAGCCATACATCATGCAGCCCCAACTGGTCACGGAGTGCACAAAAACTATTAGTTTCATTTTAGGCATAGCTCTTTCCAAAAATGATATCTAGGTTATCGTCATGTACTGTATCTCCGACCAGTGCTACATAGTCTAAACTATCTCTATGCTTCTCAGCTTCATTTTTTATTTCCTCAAAGAAAGTAAGCTTGTCTCGTCCGTAACATCGGGCATATATATTAAATATGCCACAAACAAACCTTCCTAGCTGAAATGAAACTATTATTCTGGAGTATTTACAAAGAATTTTGAACCCAATTATCTGACCTGTGAACGCGCAACTTATTAACAGAGCTAATCCATTACTATTATATTTACCTTCTGAATGTATCGAAAATTCGCTCGATTGTAGTTTTATCTGTTGCTACAGAATGTCATCTAAAATGTTTCTTGGAGACATACCATACTGATCCAATTCCTTTTAAGGTGATCGAGAATACTGTATCTACGATGTTTACTTTTTAAGTACAGTTCACCGAGCAGGAACAGAACACAGCCATGGTACAAATATCTAATAGGCATTCGTTTTAAGTTTCCATAGTAGTCGCACAGTCCAGGGACGGGTCAGCTGACAGCTTCATAATGCACTACCATGGCCAAAGAAAACGACTTCAGCTGAAGCACTGCTCCACCTGGTCAATCCGTTGACTCTGCCAAGGATTGTTGTTCAGGGGTGAGATGGATGCCTTTCTCTTTTGGCCGTCGTTTTGTGAATCCTTGTGATGTTTAAGGACTCGGATCGTTCAGTAGCTGTTTTTTTATTTTGGCCTCTTCTCTCTCTGATCCTTCGTTACGTGTGACCCCGAGCCGGCATGGGTGTTATTCGGGAGTGCTGATCACTATACATTGCGTGTGTGACAGCTTCAAGTGTGTGAACAGGTATTTCTAATCCACACTTGTGGTCCCCAGACACATGACCATCTAGTTTGCACATTTAACATTTTACCAGTTTGTTAAATGGGATTTTAAGACCTTTCTCCAAACAGTTGTTGTATGTCATTTCAGCCACATATTGTAAATTTTGCTCTTTATGGTAAATATCTACTGTGAAAGGTCCAATCGGTATTCGTTTCGGAAACGGTTTATCAACCTGTAGGTTGTTTGGAGTGTTTGTCAAATTGTCTTAGGAGTCTCCACTTTGATTTTATCTCGGTTGCTGATTGGACCTGTTGGTTGTTTGGACTGTTTGTCAAGATGTCCTAGCAGTCTCTGCTTTGATTATATCAAAACTAGATTGACTGGTGTTACGGGGTGACATAAAAGCGGACCGAACTGTCTCGCTGGTGAAGCATGCTTTTCTAGCGAAGCGGTTGGTACGCCGGACCTGTGTGCCACCGACATGGGTTCGAAACCGGGATCGGCCCAATGTTTTCCCCTGATCAGTTTGCCTTCGTAACAGAATGGGGGCTCGTTTAACGTGACGGTTAACTTTGTGGGCCAGGGAATAAGCTCACCAAAGTGTGACTCCTGGGATAATTAGTCTTGTTCTGATAGCAGAACGCTCTTAAGAGAGGGTGAATGCTTTTCTATGGTTCGCCGGACTTGGGCGCCACCGACATGGGTTCGAAACAGGGATCGGCCCAATGTTTTCCTCTCAACAATTCGTCTTCGTAACACTGGACACTTCTTTTTAATCCAACAGTTGAGCGATTACTGATCTATGACCTTTCTCTAAGAGCAAGCTTGACGCGTTGAGATCCTTGCGGATATCCTGGGGATTATAAATCAAATGTCTTATGTTATTAATTTACAATATAAATTCTTTGATTGCCGATTACGTCAAATAATAAGGTTTTTATTTATAATATAATGTTTTACATTTCAACTGTTGACAGAGTGGATAACAAATAATGTAAATGAAGCTTACAGTTTGCATGACTGTTCACTTGTGCATATACATACAGATGGGGCATCTTATTTATTTTCGCGATGGTTTACCTAAAAATTTGCATATGAAGACATCTTGGATAGTTTCTCTTTCAAATTACAGGTGGCGCCACCTACAAGTATGTTTACGTGGCAGACATCCATGCTAATATGCAATACATCTCACTCTTTTTCCCCTTGCCACTCAATCCATGCCTCACTTCACACGTCCTACCATGATTTCGGCGGATACACGAAGTCGCTTGTCGACTACCCATATTCTAATTGTATCCGCCAAAATAGAGTTTTGCGGATACTATGTTTTCAGTCGGACGCCGCCGCCGCCGCATAGGTTTCCGGAGAACTCCTCCGTAACCACTGGGCGGAATTTTTTTAAATTTGGGATTATGATCGGGTCACATATGAACTGCTGCGCCCTAATTTCTGGTTGACCTCTGACCTTTCCTCTCTGCCCAGCGTCCATTTGTGCGTATGTTTCCACACATAAACCCACATATCTCGGGAACCGTTTGACCGATCAGGCTAAACATTTTGCACAAATGTAGCCCTTGGATAGCTTTATAACAAACACTAAAAATGATGGCGCCACCTGCAAACATTTTAGCACAGCGTCCATCCGTTCATCAGCCTTGGGATAAAATCACTCATATCTCTACATTGGTTGGACTTATCCACCTGAAATTTTGCAAGTGTATACATCTTGGATAGCTTTCAGGATTTTATGACAGGTGGCGCCACCTACATTCACGTTAACGCTGCAGACATCCAAGCTCATATCTCGGGAACCGTTCGACCGACTGGGCCTAAATTTTGCATGTGTATAGATCTCACATAGCTCTTCATCACACGCAAAACGGATGACGCCACCTGCAACTATTTCTGCACAGCGTCCATCTGTTCATCTGCCTTAGGATAAAATCACTCATATCTCGGCAATGGTTTGACATATCTGCCTAAAATTTTGCAGGTTTATACATCTTGGATAGCTTTCAGGATTTTGTGGCAGGTGGCGGCCACCTACATTTATGTTTACGCTGCAGACATCCAGGCTTATATCTTAGGATTGGTTTGCTGTATCCTCCTGAAATTTTGCATGTGTATGGATCTCACATAGCTCTTTATCATACACTCATATCTCAGTAGTGGTTTGACTTATCTGCCTAAAATTTTGCATATGTATACAACTTCGACAGCTTACTGGATTTTGTGGTAGATGGTGCAACCTACATATACATTTCGGGAGCAGACATCCATGCTAATATGCAACACACCTCACTCTATTTCCCCTTCCCACTCAAGCCATGCCTGAACTCACCCGTCCCACTCTGATTTCGGCGGATACACGTAGTCGCTTGTCGAATACCCATATTCTAGTTTTAATTTACACTCGTATTCTAGTTATATTGTAGCAAAACTGGAATTGTGAAATGGTCAACGGTCTTTTTAAGGGCATATGATATATTTCTCTTGCTCTCTCTTTTATTTTTTTTTCTCTATCTCTCTCTCTCTTTAATATCCCTTTATTTTTTTCTTCCTCTCTCTCTCTCTCTCTCTCTCTCTCTCCTCCTTCCTCTCTTTTTCCTCTCCCTTTTCTCTCTCTTTCTCTCTCTTAATGAGTTCAAAACAACAGATTTTTCTCTCAATGAGCCCATAACAACAAATCTGATCAGCTATTTATTCAATTAGGTCCTAAAATTATGCTGAGCATGTGGCATTCTACATGTAATGTAACATAATGCCAGCCCCGTATATTAAGTCAACAAATGATATGACACAGTGTCCTGTTGATCACTTAGAATCCCCTATGACAAAAAATATATATCTGCTGCGTCCTCTAATTAAAGCCACATGGTACTTTTAAAATGTATACCAATTACATAATCTTAGATATAAAACGAGCACAAGTGTATACACTGAACAACTTAAGTCTTTGTTAATAGAGAACCAGCTGTTCAAAACCAACATTCGACCTCCCGGGACGAACATGAATGATAAATATGGCTAATCCCACACCTAAAAAATCATTCTTAGAATATATATGGAAGACTCTCACCACAGGTATATAATTGCACAAGTTTAAAATCTTGCAATAATTCGCAGCCGTTTACACCATCTTCAAATGTCACTTCTTTATAATACAGTAGTACATTCCGATTATATCAATACACATGCATGCATTCAATATTATAATGCATTCAATATTAAAATAGGTAATACCCAGCAACACAATCATCCCTATGAGTATATATAACACCGAATTACAAAAGAGCACACTAGCACATGCTTTAAGCTTAAACCCCCTAATTATTTTAGAAACTTTTCAATACTTTTGATAACGTTATTTACATATACCGTTAGCTCCCGATTCCTACATAGTCTGTACTATTTAAAAATGCATAAACAATCTCGAAATTGGAGGTTCTTTACTTTACGAATGATTGTACCTTGCAGGAACTCAGCATTCCCGAAGAGCAGCAAGGAACACCATAAACCGTTAGATACTGACAGACTTAGCTGATGGATATGGTGACACTATAGCTGACATATACTGACACAACATGACAGTAATATACCAGAATACCACACGGAGAGATGAAGACATGCCAAGCTGGTATATACTGACATATCAAGCTGGGGTATACTGACCTACTAAGTTGTCAGATACTGACATGCCAATTTGGTAGATACTGACATGCCAAACAGATAGATACAGTCACTAGATATTGACATACCCAGCTGGTAGATAATGACATGCCAACATGATAGATACTTGGGTACCAACTGGTAGATACTGACATGTCAAGCAAGTATATTGTATATTACAGATGATGTTTAATTGTTCAAGACTGTCAGACATTTGACACAATATTGGAAAATACTTTGTTTTATAATTTTGCAAACATAAAGAAAAATATCCCAATGATAGGTATTTCTGACGGAAAGGGTCTATATTTAGTTATATATAGATTTATGGCACCAGTGGGTACTTTGTAATACTTTCACTTCTAGTACCTACTATACGTATATAAACTATGTACCAATTTATGACACCACCTGGTTCCACACAGTATGACATGACCCCATTTATGCTGTACCTTATTAAAACTCTATGCACCCATACTGGAAATCAAATGTTCAGCTTGTCATTCAAATAAAATATTTTGTGCCTTTTTTATAATCTTGGTAATAAGGTCATTCGGGTCATGGAGATTATTACAAGAACACTAAGTAAGCTGTAAGTATTTAACAAAAACAAAAGCTATTACACTTAGCCTCACATCTTGGTACATATTAGTTCCCCACCTGAGCTAATGGTCGGCTTTCTGATTCTCACAATCACATTCTTCCTTTTATACCGTATCATCGATGACTCTTACTTTGGTAGTGTATACTCTATGAGTTATAAAATAGTGTAAACATCTTAAAAATGCCACAAGCTCTTTGTCTAACCATATACTTAAGAGATCTGTAAATGCTGACATTTTTGGCTCATATGTAAAGTAACTAGGGCTTGAAGCAGACGTTCATTCTGCGTGTCAGCTGCAGGAGTTATATTAAACAACACCCCTAACATTTCGACCACTATAGTGTCCATCGTGTTCCGCTAACTGGGCTACTTTCCAAATGAGGTAGCATCAAGTTCTGTAATTATGCACGCCACTTCTGTGAGTATTCTGTGCTTTTATAATAAAGTAAGTTTATACTGACTGCAAAACTGAATACTTACTGTCCGCTGCCCTCGTAGCTTCGTTCCGTGACGTAAAAAGGAGGGTTCGAACATGATCACAGTTCAGAAGATGTCACTATTAAAAAAGTTCCTATTATTTTACAGTAAAACTTGAAATAAAAATATTAAAAAGGTTAATCAGAAGGCATGCTTACTATGGATATTATATATATAATCAAATTACGGGTATCGGTCTTCTGGTAGGAAATAATGAAGTCATGATGACGTCATGACTCACGACTTCAAGAGTCATATTGTTCCCCTCTATAACAATGATAAATCAGTCTCAGGTCAGTTATAACATAGTATATATATATATATATATATATATATATTATATATGATTGGTAATACATTAACATTTACAAGATGTATACAGATTGAAAATAAAAAACATGGCAACGTGAACAATTTATATGTAAGTCAATAAAATTCTTTGTATCCTATACCATGGCATCTGTCCATTTTATTTCAACAACTGTACTTATAAGATGTGTAAAATAGCCAGAAACTCAGGTGTTCTAGCTGTATGGACAGTATAATGATGATCATATAATGTGTATATACCTCTCCAACAGTCGAATACTAAAACTAATATTAAGCGTATGTTTTGATTTAATAACCTTAAGAAAACGAAGTTTGAGGTGCTTATTAACTGTTGATTGTTTAGTAAACAAAGCAATATATTCAGTCTACTGATAATATTATAAAAACGAAAAACAATGCAACAAAAAACTTGTTTTAGTGGATACAGATGATATTTTTCATATCAAACTTTAGCCACTATATCATATATATTTTAATTTTTACCAGTTCTTTGGCATGTACTGGTCAAATATTTCTTGTTGATACCTGTAGATTTCATGAATACTTAACCCAACCATTGGAGTATGTTTTCTATACTTTCATCTGCGTTTTAAGAAGTGTTCAATGGTAGAAGTCGAGGAACACCAAAACCGCACTTGATTATTAAGCCCTAAACATGCTTGTGACAACTGTATGAGATTGCATAATAGTTAATGAAGAAGAATAAATGAATAATACATTAACATTTTCTGTTTCTATTTTCATCCTTATCAGAAAATTCCGCCCTTTTCATGAACATTTTTATGGGTAAAAAGACGGGAATTCGTACATATAAAGATAACAATACACCAAGATTAATCGGCTAATATAATAAAATCATGTATTCAAAATCAAGGCAAAATATGTCAGATTGTAATTTCCTAAATCTCTCATAAATATACGACTCATTCATATATCCAGAACAGAACGTTCACATTTCTGTTTTGTAATAAACAATAGATCTGAAGCAGGACGACGGAAGTACAATATTAATTTTAATCAAATTTATCACTGGAAGACGATAATTGGATTTAATACACAGTCTACATAATAATTTTTCAATTCTTTTCAGATATTATCTTTATCCCAATCAGAAAAGTGTAGGATTAACAACAGTGTAGGATTAACAACTGCCTTGAAATTATTACACCAGTAAATCTACTGTATATTTTTCAGAATAAAGTATATTGAACATAAATAAAAAAGGATGGGAAAAGATATGTATATCTCAAAACATAACAGATTTACAGGTGGGATTTGCATTCCTAAAACAACGATAATCCCAAATATAATTTCCACGTCTCATCATAACAATTACAAAAACACTCCTAGAGCTGGTACGTCCACTGGTACGCTGACTCACTTAGATTTTCTCTTATTCAAACACTTTCTCTTTAAAACTTTCTGAGTACTATTCTGTGCGAAATGATTGTCATGTCATACCCCTGTTGATGGACTATTTGAGATGATTGTCTGTGAGGTCACTAATGAGGAATGAGGAGGAAGATGCATCAAGACTACAGGCACTGTAGTACCAATCCCTGCCACCAGATGTCAGGAAATACACAATATTTCAATATTCTGTGTGGTGGGGGACGGGCATTAAAGCAATGTAATAAGGGAAGCTTCATTGCAATTTTGTCGTAAAGTCTGTGTTGAAATCAGGAGATCTAGAGAACTTTATATTTCGCCAGTGAATGTACTCTGTAGACTACAGAGTGTTCATATTACATTCATTCTACAACTCCTTCAACTAAACCACTGCTTTTAGTAACACTGTCTGTTGTGTACTGCCATCAGGGACACAATGAGAGCAGGTTATGGCTGATTTGAATATTTATCAAACAGATTTAAATCTGTAAAACCTCACTCCAACTGACTGGCACATTTTTGGACCTCCGTCAACTCCAAGGTTGACATACATAGCAAACCCTCTTATCAAAAGCAGTGGTTGAGTGGAGGGAGTTATAGTCCTAATGTAGCATGACCAAAATGCTTAAGGAATATAAGAGTACACACGCATCTGGGAAACCTGTCCCTCCTTTCTTTGGTTTAGTATGTGGGAAGACCAAAATGAGGCGAGGTAGCATTTGAGCATATGACTCGTTGAGGACTCATGAATACTAATCATGAATATGCAAACAGGGTCATACACAGGTCAGTTTGAAGTGAAATCTACAGTATTAATATAAATTCTGTTGAAAAAAGTATAGTTTGGCATAAGGAAAATAATACTTCGGTTTCTCCTCTGTAATACCCAACTCACTCAAATGTTTTTATTTTTGTTAGTAAACCAATGTGAAATGTCTTCACATGTTTTTGGATTAAGCTTCATTTGTGCTAAATAAGAGTAGCATTGTTGTTTAAATATAACAATAGACTGTTTCTCCACTTAAATTTGATGTTCAAAGCTCTAAGCTGAAACTGGTGGCTAGAAATTTGAACCTAAGGTCATAAAAATGCTAGTTTTAAAATACCTTTAGTATTTGTTGCAAACCATGTCCTTTTTTAAGCAGAGAACCAGTCTACAGTCACAACAGTTTGTGCACAAGAGAGACAAATACAATTCCATTTAGGTACTTTAAATGCAGTTAAAAGTGCAGCATTATACATTCAGTAAACCTAGTAAACATATATATTTAATGGGTCATTCTAAAGCACCAGGTACATATAATAACACAAGCCTGGCTAGAATGATAGATGAAGTACCAAACGCTGCCAAAACCAATTCTATTTAAATAAACAAGAAAAAACATGAGTAGACTGTCAATGATAAGCTTGTATAGTATGTAGAGAACTTGGTCCAATAAGCAGTAGTATGGTCTAGAAATACCTCACCTAAAATATACCGAGTATTATGATATGCTGAGTGACTTTAAGATAAACATAGAGACCCATGGCCTGCAACTCTTAACTTAACACATATAACTAACATAAAAGGAAACCTTCCAATTAATATACTTACTGGAAAATAGTATTATGTTATGTTAGCAACTCTAACAAAAAGATGGCAGGGGTGGAGGGATAGGCAATAGGGATGGTTGTTGACAAGATTGTTCTTGCAAACAACCAGCGTGTTCAATGAATCAAACTTCAACTCCCAGGTGGAGCTGAACTCATACACATTAGCAAGTGCTGCCACCTGTGATGTTCAACAGAAACTACCTTGATAAGTCCAGCAAAATGCTTACTGGTAAATATGCATACTTTCTCAAACACATATTTATATTTTTAAACAGTCTGCATCTTGTACTAAAACTTTTTATAATAAACTCTGTATCACTTAAATTAAATTTAAAATAATCATAATAAAAAGTATCAGCACATGTGCTTACATTTCCCTGTATATAGAAGTAAATTCTGATAGAACACTATATCAATAGATATATGTAACATGTTTGTGTATATATGTTATCTCTAAACCTATCGTAGGTGATCATTTGAGTGATAAACACTTTTTGACACATTATATAAACATAAAAGCACCATATATATTTTTGGAACATTTGGTAATGTCTTTGAATAACAATACAACAAAGATACTGTATATCAACTAAACATACAATCTTTACAAACTCAATAACAACTTTTAAACTTTTTATTGTGAGCTGGTAACCATACCATCACACTGAGGAAGACCCATGAAAAATAAGCAACTGTGATCAGGGAAAGGTTTGGGGGGCCATCACCAGAATAACCCTGCCCTGCAAGACCGTAATTACATTAATTTGATTCAAGAATGATCTGATTAACCAGTGTTCAGTTGCTTTTTTATACAGTAAATTTTAATCAAATTATTATATCATTAAATAATTAATTACATATAAATATTAAATTACCATGCTCATAACAGAGTCATATCCAATTGGCACATAGTCATAGGAAATGTGGTAGATATGGTTATCATGATGACGATCTTTATAAAGTTAAAGTAGAAAATATGACAGCACTTACTGCAATACGTTTTGTTAATATAAATCCCTATATTCATGTAAAACCATCATAATTTTTTTCTTCAGAATTTATGCTTTTCAATTATTAATCTTAGTTTTATTATCATTTATAATTTTCATATATCAAACATGAATATACATTATAATTAGACATCAACACTATATCACAAAGTACGCTAAGATTTGATTACATTATTACAAAAGAACAAGTTTCCTCTGTGAGTATCTCTCATACACACACACACACTCACGCCCACACACATAGCTTCACTTTGGTCAAAGTTGTATGTACAACTCACTCTCTGCAGCATGACCATCTTTACTGTATAAAATCAGACCTCAATTTGACCAGATTTAACACTGTTTCCTCGAATTAAAGTGGCCATTTGTTTCTTGTCAACGATTATCCGGATCGTACACGCACATGCCACAGCTCCTAATGATCCTGCCACGACGATGTAGGCCATAACAGTTCCCGAAAGATATACAATATATCCCATAATAGCAGTCAATACAATCTGAGACAGAAAGTAGGAGCTATCTAAAGTGGCCATGTCTGATCCAATTCCCCTTGTTTGTGTCGTTCCAGTGTTTGGCATGACATCATAGAAATATATCTGAAAATTAGAGGAAAAGACTATAAGAATTAATGTTATGAGAATGTATATGGTCATACAACATGACAGAAATATTAACTGAAGTATGATATTTTGAAAGAAACTGTTATCAATCAATAAATCAATTTAAAAAACAAGGGACCCATGGGTCACATCGCTCAGCTGAATTATGGAAAATATTAGTAACTGCAAAATATTTTTATTTCTTTTGGTTTTTCATGTATATAACCATTTGAAAAGCTAAGAGAAAATGGCCCTGCTAAAATGAAACTCTGTAAATTATAGAATAATGGACATGAGCTAAAGCAAATGAACTGAGTAATAAATGAAACTTTTGGCCTGAAACCATTCAGTGATTCACCAAGGTAAAAATGGGCCTACGGTGTTATATAAAAGTTACATTTCATAAACAAATAATGTGTGAAGGTAATTAAGTTTTCAAAAGTTAAATATATGGCCATATGAGTTAAAAATTAATTCCACAAAGTTTGATCAATATTCCTGATTTTAAAAATAGGTTTAACAGTGTTTTTCACACCTATAGTCCATTTCATCCCCTCATGTCCGCCTGTTTTTTGCTATAAACATTTTTTATTAGTTACATTTCAAGGGAAACAATTATAGTGGAGAGTAGAGGATGAAAGGACCTAATTTTCCACAAAGAAAATAAATACATACCTTACACCTTATTTAAGAAACAGAATTATTTGAAAATATGAGAAATCAGTCTACTTTTTACAACATATCAGACCCACTAATGGCAGTCAAGGTCATTGGTCACATGTAAAAACAGCCTCAACTGACAGCTGCTGATTGGATGATCTCAAGTAAACATTAAAAAAAATATATCCAGCTAAAACAAAGATGGCTACTTATTGATGGACACATCATATCTGCCATCATATGGTGAAGAGACTAGAAAGTTGTGAAACATAATCAGGGGATTTATTGTAAAATTCTTAATTGCTATATTAGGTTGTCACTTCCATATGTTGTTTTCTTGGAAAATTATTGAAAAATATAAACTTTAAAAAAAACCATCTGCAAACAAGGGACCCATGGGTCACGGTGCTCAGCTGTTATATATGATAAAAAATATGATTTGGGAAAGAGGCATATGCTGGTTTTGTGTGGTAATAAATATAAGCTTCATTATGAGTTGTTGGTGTTTAGCTTATGTATGATTTTGATAGTATTTTTGGAGACAGGGAAGAGGACTGATTTCATTTATTTTATTAACAAATGGAGTGCTATTGTCACACAGATTTTGACTTGGCCATATAACTTATATGCAGCAAATATAATAAAAGAGTTTAACTATTTATTAAAATTTAATAACAAATATTGTGCCAATATAATTTTATTAAAAATAATAAGAGAATCATATGATTTTTTAAATAAAATATAACTGAACTAATTATTAAAATAATATTATAGAATATATGCATTTATGAATACATTTTGAAAGTATTTGCACTGGTATTCAAATACTTTCATTTTTACCTGAATTCCCATTCTAATGCAAGAAATTTTATAATGGAGTACATATTCATATTCATATTCATATACATTTGCAAAGTATTTGCACCATGTCTGGTATTTATTCAGTTTTAGCCAAACAATGATGTTGAGAATCCAGAATATAAACAAAGGACCCATGGGTCACAACAAAATTTTGAAATTTTTGCAAATGCAAAATATGAAAAATATTCTATTGTAATGTTTTATATTTATATAAGCATATGAGAAGCTAAGAGGAAAGGGCCCTCCTACTTGGTTATAGTAAAGTTCTCAATATATGATTGCAAACTAATACTCTGACAAGACTGTCATGAAGAAAAACAGTAAAAGTTTTGAGATACTGTGATGCATATGAAAAATTTTCAGATGGACAGGCAAGTGGACAGAATGGACTAATACCTTCATTTCACTTTCAAAGGAATAATGCATTTAAGTTTATATATAAGCCTATTTTTTTAGCATATCCACTTTTTTCATTAATAGTTTTTATCTGATTCATTTTTTTTATTTACAAGTGTTATAAATTTGTAATATAAAAGTGAAAATAAAAGTTTAAATATTAGAATTCTAAGTTGCAATCATTATATATCGTGATTGTAGCTCACATTGGGTCATATCATGCATACACATATATTTTATTATTTTTAAATCAAATGTTTAAACTGAATGTAAAAGAAAATAATGCCACAACATGGCATCTACAAAATTATTCCTTGAATTCCTATTAAAAAGTTTTGCACATTGGAGTTTTCAGGACAAGCTTAATTTTATTCACCGAAATAAAATAAAAGATTCAGTAAATTTGATAAAATAAAAACATCTTTTCAAATAAAGTATACACACTGTTGGTTGAATGAGGGACAAAAAATATCATTATGCTAATTACAATCTCAGCTATAATTAATAACTGGAATTAATAGTCAATTTCACACCTGGTGAAGTTTTACTCTTCTGAAGTAAAGCATTACTTATCTGATGAACATCCATACTTTCATAGCAATACATCACTTTGTGGCACAATTAAATGTGCACTTTAATCATTGTAACCCTGGTGGTACAATACAAAATCTAAACTGTAGCATGTCCAAGAATAAAATATAATACAGAAAATTATAACATTCATCTAGTTTATGCACCAGCTGGGGGGGGGGGGGGTTGAGTGCAGGGCAGAGGAGAAGCCTCCTAGTAGTGGCCATGCTGGGTCAAGGCAAGCTGCCTGGGGTGGGTTACATAATGCAAGTGAAGGCTGTACTACTAGGTGGGCCAGATATAAACAACACTTGACATGGTGTATGAAAACTTGAATAAAAGCTACTCTTTTCAAACAATTTCTTTGAAATTTCAGATTTTAAAAGATTAAAACCTTATGTATATATGCTGTGAAAATTAAATCAACAGTGCTTACAGGGAAAAAATGTGCCACTGCCAAAGTTGGACAAAATTTAAGGTATTAATTTTTTATTGATGCTAATAACTTGAAAAATTTGCAAAATTCAGATCTAATTTTGGGCAAAAAAATTGAATCTTGATTAAATAAAGTTATATTACTGAAAAAAAAGTCTTCAGCTTCAGCAATTCTCATGTTAAGTGAGCAAATATATTTCCTGATTTTTAAAAAACTGCATTATATTTGGGCCTATAACTTCAAAATAATACTCAATACTGACCTAATTTTTGGTATGTGCACAGAGAATGTATGGAAGAATATGAATACTAAATATGATCAAAAACAGATCAGTGGTTTTGTTATTAGGCAGACTTGAAGTGAAAAAATTGCTTTTTTATGGAAAACGGAGGTTTTTCCTTGATATCTCAAAGGAACGAAGTTCTAATGACCCAATTTTCGGTATGGTAGGAGATTTTGGGGACATCTAATGGTATGCAGAATTTTGGATTTGTAGGTCCAACGGTTTTAAAACGTGCCCTGTTAACAGACGGACGGATGGACGGACGACGGATAAACGACCAAGACTATAGCTCAGATGACTTATAGTCAGCTGAGCTAAAAATAGGTGGACAGCAGTTGGTGAAAAAGACTATAGGCTTGGCCAACTTCAAGTGATATGAATGGGCAAAATTTAAGGTACCCCTAAAATTTCAGGGGGATATGTCAAACCAGTCCTGAGATATAAGCCTGAATGTCTGCAGCGTATACATAAATGTAGGTGGCGCCACCTGCCACAAAATCCAGAAAGCTATCCAAGATGTATAAACCTGCAAAATTTACGCATATATGTCAAACCACTGCCGAGATATGAGAGATTTTATCCCAAGGCAAACAAACAGACTGACGCTGTGCAAAAATGGTTGCCGGTGGCGCCACCGCTTTTGCGTATGATAAAGAGCTATGTGAGATCTATAAACATGCAAAATTTTTGCCCAATCGGTCAAGTGGTTCCTGAGATATGAGATTGGATATCTGCAGTGTAAATTTGAATATAGGTGGCGCCACCTGTCATAAAATAAAGAAAGCTGTCAAGGATGTATAAACCTGCAAAATATCAGGTGGACAAGTCAAACCACTGCCGAGATATGAGTGATTTTATCCCAAGGCAGATGAACAGATGGACGCTGTGCAAAAATTGTTGCAGGTGGCACCACCAGTTTTGCGTATGATAAAGAGAGACGGCTGGACGGACGACAGACAAAGGACCATGACTAGATCTCAGATGACTTATAGTCAGCTGAGCTAAAAATTAAACAAGTGACCCATGGGTCATGACGCTCAGCTGCCAAGCATGACCTGCGACATCATGGGCTGCAATTCACAACTTCTAGTAAAATTGTTGCAGAACCTATATGCCAATTTTGTTTAAACTTTCTACATGGCCATAAATTCTTATCATATATGTCTGGTTAAAACATAGTGAATGATGGTCTGAGGCAAAATGTATGGTTGTTGAGCTATCAGGAACTAATCCCACAGCTTGCTCGATACCTGTCAGTCTCAAAAGGAATACCACACAGGTCACATATAAGATCAAAATATAGCAAAAGATCAAGGAAATCCATGCAAGAATTATTGTGAAACAGGTGCTTCCATATTAATTTTTATTCAATACAAGCCAACTGTACTGAGCTTTCATAAATGATGGTCATATTTATTAAGAAATCTTTGACCCAATGCAAGATTACATTAATATACATCCCACTGAATTCACTTTAATAGTTCTTGAGATAATATGTTCTAAAGGAATTTAAAGATGGCGTCCTGGTGGCCAAATTGGATTTCTGACAGGTCGGAAATTGAACAACAAACATCCTCTAAAAGGGACTTAACATCATAAAAAAATCACAGAAACTGTCCTGGCAAAAGGATTTCTAAAATGGCTACCTGGCAGACATAATGGTTTTCTGACAAGTCACACATCCTCCAATAAGACACTAAACTTGTAGCAATTGCTTCAAGAATGTAACAGTTATGAATGTCCAAAACAATTCAAAAGGCATGATCAGGTTGGAGAGCTCTCATATCAGATTTATGAACATGCAAATGTAAAAAGTGCAAGTCCAATTTGTTTTAATTATCAGCTTGCTATTCAATGGGGTCAGCAGGGTAGGTAAACTGCAAAACCTAAAAGAAAAGAAATGCAGAAAGCATCACTAAGATTCTTGTAATCAAATAAAGCCATCCTAAATCCAGGTACAGACCCACATATTATCAGAACAAACACTTGCTGGTATATCTGATATTTTGTATAATAATATTCAGATATCTAGAAAACTAAGTTTATTGCTATGATTCCATGATATAAACTGCAAAATGTTCCCATCATTTTATAAATCAGTAGCTAAACTTAACACTTAACTCTCATAGTCTTAATGCCTGGCCAAAGCATTCCGGCAACAGTGTTTTTGTTATGCACTAATGATATATCCTTATCACTCCATGAGCTGATACAAAAGGGAGTCATATATCACAAGTGTAACTGACAATTATGGGCACATAGTGAGATGTACCAGTTGTGAGTGCCATATGGTTATATATACAAGAAAACAAGAAAAATAGAGATGGTCTACAAAATAAGTTATTGTGAACATCCCTGACCTATGACCTTGGCCTTTTGCCCACATATCAACTGGATTCTTTCTAAATGATGGGTAACTACTAACCACTTACATCTGGCCGGGTATAATAACTTGGCAACCAATGAGTGAATAACTTAGACCTGCAACCTTTAACCTCCTGACCAGCTGACCTCAAAATCAATTAGTTATTTCTTCATGCAAAAAGACCCATAAATATGAAGTTTGAATCAAATTCAGTGATGCATAGATGTGGCATATGTGAAAGACTGAAGGTTTGGGTTGAACAGTTTCACTTGAAATATGTTCACAAGCATTTAGAACAATATTGTGACCTTGACCTTTGACCTTTTGAACTCAACATCAATAGGCTTCTTCTCCTATTGGTAGGTAAGCCATATATGACAGATGGAAAGTATAGATTGAAAAGTTTGCTGAAAATGACTCCACGCAAGAAGAGGGTGCTGTGAACTTGACCTTTGACCTCAAAATCAACAGGTCTTTTCCCCTGTTGGCAGAGAAGCGATATCAGTGCTGAAAGGTTTGGAATGAAAGGTCTAGCTTGAAATGTGTCCACAACCTTTTCAAAGAAGTGGATTCTGTGACCCTGACCTTTGACCTTGTGACTTCAACATCTATAGGATTCTTCTCCAACTTAGTAGGTGAGCTATATGTGAAAGATCAAAGAATTGGGATGAAAGGTTTGCCTTAAAATGCATCCTGAGGCTTTTCAAAGAAGTTGGTTCTGTGACCTTGACCTTTGACCTTGTGACCTCAAAATAATTATGGTTCTTCCCCTGTTGGTAGGTGAGCTGTATGTGAAAGATGGAAGGTTTGGGATGAAAATTTTGGCTAAAAGAGTTATTTCTGGGGGGTGCAAACACACCCCATAACTTCAAGAATATAGGTCACAGTGACCTAATTTCAGGTTTGCAAGGAGATCTTTTTAGAACCTCTAAGACTGCATAGGGTTCATGGCCCTAGCCCCTATGGTTACGATTTGTGCCCTGCTAACGGACGGCCGGCCGGACGGACAGACGGAAGGACGCCGGACAAAGACCCATCGCTATAGCCAAGCATGACTGAAAGTCAGCTGAGCTAAAAAATAAACAATATCAGCAACATTGACACTGAGCTCTACCACCAAAATGCTACATTAAAATGCTGCTGTTTTTATTTATGAAACCGACCTCAAATTTTAAGTTGAAAAAAAATCTAAACCATCATTATCACTAGTCTGGTTAAATTACAGGTAAATTTATAAATTAAGGTGGTAAGGCCTGACAAAAATATTCTATTATTCCATTGTATCACCACTTTCATTTTCCATGGATCAAGTTTTATTTATTTATTTTTTTTGCAAATGATGAAGTTTGTTGCTTATCCGTGCTATGGCACAAATTTATTGAAAGAATTCTTTATGGTTCTGAAAATGGACTAAATATAATGTTGATCATCTACACCATTTCACGAAATGCAGCAATTTTTGGCATTTTCTATGAAAGCTACCACAATTCCATGAATTGTGTCTTGATTGGTAAACACAAAAGGTAAAAATTTGCACCATGATTTTATTGTTCCTGGAGGCCTTATAACTGATTTTTTGTGTGTCCTAATTATGAGCAGGGCACAAAACAGCAGATCAGAAGTTTTTTTTTATATAGGTTTGACTAATGTTAGCTTAAGATTCTGTGTCAAATTTTTACATGGAGGTCCAACAGTTTCATAACGTGTCTTGTTAAAGGATGTCTGGCCTGCCAGACGGAAGGACATCCAACGGTCAAAAAACCATTGCTATAATGATTTTACAATGTCCTCACCTCTTTATTTTCATGGTAGGCTGACACCAGAGAGAACGGAATGGTGGTGACAGTGGCGTAGGCAAAACCTGTGCAGGCTGCCATGAGATTCACAACTGCTACACTCTGTGAGAGAACCATGATAAACATGGAAACAGTAAAAGTAAACATTCCAATAAAATATGTGGTCCTTGGGCCAAATGCCTGTACTAATCTTTCTACAAAGGCTGCATATATTGCCGATGTGATACAATGAAATAGTAACCCCCAACTCCCCATGCGAACTCCTTCGTCATAACGATTCCTTGCATCAGATCCTTCGTCTGCATTTGGGTTACCTAAATACACAGCCTGACCTACAAAGTCTGTGAAGAATAGGTTAAAGGCCATCACTGCAGACCAAGCAAAAAAATGAGTAACTGCAAGTCTTTTTAATACAAATGGTACTCTTAATAATGAGCGTAGAGTTTCTGGTAGTATCCTTTGAATCCGTATCCATAACGCCTGTATGACTGAATCACATCTAGCAATAGATACAATCCCAAACGGTAAACGTAAGTGACCCTCTCTCAAGGATCGTGGAAATATAAAGATGCGACGTAAAAAGTTGGCTGAGTGTGCCAAGGTAAATTCAGTTAAACTTCCACTTCGCTGAAGCATTGGTGCATTCTCCTGAATGGTCATGTCATCAACACTTTTACTGCTATGAAACAAAGTCGGAGCACCAAATTCATCTGTTGTTGATTGATTACTGGAGGTCTCGTAGCCTGCATCCTGTCCAAAAATAACATTTTCCACTTGTTTCTCCTTTACCATAGCTTTGTGAATCTGGTCTAATTCCTGGTTGACTTGATTGGAGTCTACTAAGCACACTGGTTTTTCCTCTACGATACACAATGAAGCAATCATTGCAGCACTGAAAAGGATCATCAGCACAGAAAATACAGCACGTTCTTGGCTGCCGAAGTAGACCCCCACAGCATTATTGCTCCAATCAAGTGCTGTGATCAAATAACCCACGCATCCTCCTATACTAACCATAAACGAATATACAGTAAATATCCTATCCTGTTGATGTGTAACTGCACTTGCATCTGATAATAAAGCCTCACAAGGTGTTAAAGTCACTTGACTTGTAAAATCCAGCAATACAGATCCTATTACTAACAAAGCTACAGCGATACCTTTAGACGAGTGAGTCTGGCCCAACAGAAACACTGCCAGTAATTCACCATAAGGAATTATAAATAATGAACATAATAACAAGACACTGAGCCAAAAGATGAAGGGTCTCCTTCTTCCGTATCTACTCTGACAACGATCACTCGCTCGTCCAATCACAGGCACGAGGAAAAATCCAAGCAACGGACCGCATCCTAGCACCATGCTCATGTGTTTCTCTGCTATTCCCGATTTCAGCAACATAGGAGGTATGTATGTAAAGGCAGCGCTAGCGCAAAACTCCAGCCCACAGACAACTGCATTCAGCATAATCATCTGCAGAAGAGAAAGTGGGATTGCTGAGGTGTTGGCCATTTTGCTGGCTTCTAAGGTGTAAGAACCAGCGAGACTGAACAAACTGGTGTGATCTGATGTCTTCTGGTCATTTGGTTGGTTGGAGGGAATCTGTCTTCCTCGTTTTTGGGATTTTCTGAAAATAAAAAAAAACAAGACTGTTTATCATACTTTATTTAAATTATTTTAAAATCCCACGTGACATAAAATTATTGAAAGTTAAAGTGAACACAATATGAAAAATAATCTGTTCATGAATCTAAGACTTAATATCAACAAGAATTTCAGTGGGATCTTCAAAGAGATGAAATTTAAAACAAATTTCTAAACTAGACAGATAAAAGGAGAATAGAACCAGACAGGCTAAAAGGAAAACACAACCAGACAGGATAAAGGAGAACAGAATCAAACATGAAAAAGAGAGACTAATAAAAGTTATGTTTTCTCTCTCTAAGCGTATATGCTGGAGGGAACATACTCAAAATATTTCAGTCAAAACAAAAATATGCTCAAACATCTATTGGTTTGTAATTTAGTTATGAGCATGGAAAGGAATTTAAATAACAGCCATCTATGCTCTTTGTGACCTTGGTCACAAATAAATATATATGAACCTATATAAGGGAACTACAGAACCCTAATTGTAAGGCCAAAAGAAAAAAGAAAAAGTTCTCAGGCACCACCATGGTCAATTTCAACCCTCCGCAACAAAATTTTTTTTTTTATTTTCATCTTTCGATCAGAGAATACAATTTTGAATATATTTCCTTTGTTATGTAGTGCTTTTACATGTTTAGCCATAAACTTCTGTTGTTATCATGCTTTTCCCTGATCCAGGACATTTTTATCGAAACATACAAAAAATAAAAAAAAATCACCTGCCCGCACTTATTTATGAATAGAAGTGCCTGAGAACCATCCCTGTTTTTTGGCCTAACCTTGGTACTTTCTAAGCATACTACTTTACCATATTCCCTTTCATGTAGAGTCAATGGCAATTTATGACTGGACAACCTCTGATACAGGACTCTTTTTGGACTGAGAAGCCCAGCAAGTTTTGACTTTCAAATGACTGATTGATTGATGTGACAATATTCAACTGACTGGCCCAGAGGAAATGTTCATCAAAAATATCTAGATGAAGGGTACAGCAAAGACACATATAGGACCACTACAGATCACCAAGATATTGCAGGCTTCACAACAAAATTGCCTTTTGGAGATTATGATCTGGTCAATGTAAAAATCATAACTGTGGCCACATACGACTGGAAATCTGTTGCATTGATATTGATTTAACTCCATATTGTGAACATGTGAGTGTTTCTTGCATCGAAATGGCATGTATACATGTAAAACATTTCTTGGTATCAGAACATATCCTTAATATGTAGCTGTTAAGAAATTTGAGAAAGACTTGAATTTAGAGTATTATTCTCTCAAGGAATAACTATTATTCTCAAAGAGATAAAAAAGTTTCATATAAAAATATGCATTGATTGTTATCTACAAAAGTCTCTTAATGCATAACTATTGACATGCCTAAATGCAGAATTGATAGAACCATGTGGATGACAGTAGGATACACTAAATAACAATAATATTTAACAGAGAAGCACCTGCAAATTATCAGTAACTCAGTCTTATAAATACAATGTTAAGGGTATTGATTTTACATTGAAAGTGTCTACATGTTGGTATATATCACTCTCAGTGAGTGATACAGGTTCTGCTACACTCAAAACACCCTACCTATATATAGCTTGTCACAATACTCTGGTATAACCTTGTCTACACCCAATAACTGTCCATGCGGAAACTATGGCCATGGTCTACATGTTTCAATAGGCGATGCCCTTTCCACACTTTCAAACCCCACCCTGTGTGCTCACACACTCCAACTACCATTACTCTTACCACTGCAGTGCTCTTTATAAATATTCTATATTCACTAGGCTTTCTATACATATTCTCTACTTTTAATTAAACCGTCTTCTTCATTAGCTAAATATGAATGGGTCAGACATGTGACAATCTTTACCTGATTTTCATTTGTCTTGTAAATAATAATAATATTGTTTTTTATCATACACATAGTTTGGTCCATGTACTGATAATAACTATGACAACAGTGCAGCAAATAAAAAGTGACAGTCATGAGTCAAACATGTATAGATGAAGGTGAACATAATAATATCCATTAACATGTTACTATAGCAGTGAATATTTAGTTACAATAAGTGTATGTAGATGACAAATACAGTTGAATCTAGACTAGATTTACCCAATATTTAAAATTTATACAGAGTACAAAATATTAACATTAATTATGCATGGTATCAACAAATATTGTGCTACTTTCCTGAACAGGACATTGATGAAAATGACTCTCTTGGTTACTAATTTAACATTTGATTACATGTTGTACGTGTCATTTAGTGTCCAATACAGAAATGGTATATTGACATACTTTAACCAGCATTATGACAGCTGAAATACACACTGTTGGTTTCCAAATGATTCATATATTACAATATGCACTCAATGAATATATAATGTACAGACAAGGAGGAAACTGCTGTGAGCTCAGGTATGTGATCATATATCCATATGCACAGAGTAGTACAGTGCACCTGACAGATTACAATAATATAAATATTTTATAAATGATGTTTCTTTCTTTCAGAAATATAAAAAATACTAACCCATTACAAAGGCTTGAATCAGCTAGTAATCCAAGTACAGCATGTAATGTGCCCATAAGTGCATATTCACATTTAATTTATTTAAATATAGTCACTATTGTACCATGTTTTTCATTGATTATGTCTGTAAATATATAAATAATGAACAGGTGATGTATACATAGGTTGTACTTTTGTACTTTTCGTTTCACCTATTAATGTTGGCCTATGTCTGAAGTCAATTTACATTCATATCTATGTAACATATGGGTTATTTAGAAAAGCAATGTCATAAATCCCATCTACATGTGCATCTGTATGTTTTGTCTTCTGAATTTTCATTAATCTAGCACCACTGTCAAAGTTAGTAGGGATCCATGGGTCTTGATGCTCAGCTGAATTAGTCTATAGATAAGGATATGTTAATGAGAACCTGCTGACCAGCTGACCCCAAAATCAATAAGTTATTTATTCAAGCAAAAAGACCCATAAATATGAAGTTTGAGTCAAACTGAGTGATGCATAGATGTGGCATATGTGAAAGACTGAAGGTTTGGGTTGAACAGTTACACTTGAAATATGCTCATAAGCATTTAGAACAATTAAATATTGTGACCTTGACCTTTGACTTTTTGACCTCAACATCAATAGGCTTCTTCCCTTATTGGTAGGTAAGCCATATATGACAGATGGAAGGTACAGATTGAAAAGTTTGCCTGAAAATGACTCCACGCAAGAAGTGGGTGCTGTGAACTTGACCTTTGACCTCAAAATCAACAGGTCTTTTCCCCTGTTGGCAGAGAAGCGATATCAGTGCTGAAAGGTTAAGAATGAAAAGTCTAGCTTGAAATGTGTCCACAACCTTTTCAAAGAAGTGGATCCTGTGACCTGACCTTTGACCTTGTGACCTCAAAATCTATAGGATTCTTCTCCAACTTAGTAGGTGAGCTATATGTGAAAGATCAATGAATTGGGATGAAAGGGTTGGCTTAAAATGCATCCACAGGCTTTTCAAAGAAGAGGCTCCTGTGACCTTGACCTTTGACTTTTGACCTAAAAAAATTATGGTTCTTCCCCTGTTGGTAGGTGAGCTGTATGTGAAAGATGGAAGGTTTGGAATGAAAATTTTGTCTCAAAGAGTTATTTCTGGGGGGTGCAAACACACCCCATAACTTCGAGAATATAGGTCGCAGTGACCTAATTTCAGGTTTGCAAGGAGATCTTTTTAAAACCTCTAAGACTGCATAGGGTTCATGGCCCTAGCCCCTACGGTTACGATTTGTGCCCTGCTAACGGACGGCCGGCTGGACGGACAGACGGAAGGACGCCGGACAAAGACCCATCGCTATAGCCCAGCATGACTGAAAGTCAGCTGAGCTAAAAAAGTTTCCATAAAAGCAGACATAAAAAGGTCACAAATTACCTGCCAGATAAAACCATGATAAACTCGATTAAACCAATGTACCTGGTAGAATCATTCTGATCTCCACACATTTGACTGATGACAAGTCCTCCTTGTCATTGTATACCTTATACTGCCACACCTGTACAGGTGTACAAACAGTCTCGTTAACAGAATCCAGGTACAACAAAAGTTGTCCCTTATTTTTTACTGACAAGAATGGAAAAAATATGGATTACACACCATGTCAGTCGGTGTGTCCAATATTAACTAGAATACGGGTAGTCGACAAGCGACTACGTGTATCCGCCAAAATCAGAGAAGGACGGGTGAAGTGAGGCATGGATTGAGTGGCAAGGGGATATAGAGTTACATATGTAAAATATTAGTATTGGATCTCTGCCACATAAACATGATTGTAGGTGGCGCCACCTGTTATTTGAACGAGAAACTATCCAAGATATATACACATGCAAAATTTCAAGTGGAAAAGTCCAACCACTGCAGAGATATGAGTGATTTTATCCCACAGCAGACAAACAGATGGACGCTGTGCAAACATGGTTGCAGGTGGCGCCACCTTTTGTTGTGTATGTTATAAAGCTATCCCAGGGCTACATTTGTGTAAAAATTTTTTCCGGATCGGTCAAACGGTTCCCGAGATATGAGCTTGGATGTCTGCAGCGTTAACATGAATGTAGGTGGCGCCACCTGTCATAAAATCAAGGAAGCTATCTAGGATGTATACGCATGCCGAATTTTAGGTGAATTAGTCAAACCATTGCAGAGATATGAGTGATTTTAACCCCAGGCAGATGAACAAATGGACACTGTGCAAACATGGTTGCAGGTGGCGCCATCTTTTGTTGTGTATGTTATAAAGCTATCCCAGGGCTACATTTGTGTAAAATTTTTTTCCGGATCGGTCAAACGGTTCCCGAGATATATGGGTTTATGTGTGGAGCGTTAACGTGAATGTAGGTGGCGCCACCTGTCATAAAATCAAGAAAGCTATCTAGGATGTATAAGTATGCCGATTTTTAGGTGAATTAGTCAAACCACTGCAGAGATATGAGTGATTTTAACCCCAGGCAGATGAACAAATGGACACCGTGCAAACATGGTTGCAGGTGGCGCCACCTTTTGTTGTGTATGTTATAAAGCTATCCCAGGGCTACATTTGTGTAAAATTTTTTTCCGGATCGGTCAAACGGTTCCCGAGATATATGGGTTTATGTGTGGAGCGTTAACGTGAATGTCGGTGGCGCCACCTGTCATAAAATTGAGAAAGCTATCTAGGATGTATATGCATGCCAAATTTTAGGTGAATTAGTCAAACCACTGCAGAGATATGAGTGATTTTAACCCCAGGCAGATGAACAGATGGACACTGTGCAAACATGGTTGCAGGTGGCGCCACCTTTTGTTGTGTATGTTATAAAGCTATCCCAGGGCTACATTTGTGTAAAAAAATTTTCCGGATCGGTCAAACGGTTCCCGAGATATATGGGTTTATGTGTGTAAACAGACGCACAAACGGACGCTGGGCAGAGACGAAAGGTCAGAGGTCAAGGTCACTTGGTTAGGCACCAGTTCACATGTGACCCGATAATTTGTGTAAGTTTCGGAAAAATCTGTCCAGTAGTCTCAGAGGAGTTCTCCGGAAACGAACGCGGCGGCGGCGGCGGCGGCGGCGGCGGCGGCGGCGGAACCCGGTCAAAAACATAGTATCCGCAAAACTTCGTTTTGGCGGATACAAATATTTAGACAGACTGCATTAATATGTCAATCATATACAATCACGCTATATGTGTGAGACCGGTCAATGATCAATGTATACAGAGCTATAAAACTGTACATGAACCAGTATATAAAGCACAACTTACACTCATTCAGCTAAGCTAATCAACTTCATAGCATACATTATGTTCCAAAAACTTGACAAAAATTCATAAAAATATTGTCAATGTACAATGCTTAATGAAGTTTATAGTTTTAATTACAGGCCTTAACTTATAATATATATTTATATATTTATATATTTATATGACCACCCCCACAATTACGACCACTTTGGTCAGTCCCCAAGGTGGTCGTTATTGTGGGGTTCCACTGTATATATATGTCGAGGCCCAGATTAGAATCTGGCCCAATTTAAAACTGGGCCAGCCCAGATCAAAAGTTTGGACTGATTTTAAACTGGGCTGGCCCAGATTAGAATTTTGATCTGGGCTGGTTAAGTTTACAATCCTGTGGTGGACTGATTTTAAACTGGACCGGCCCAGATCATAATTGTATCCGCCAAAACAGAGTTTTGCGGATACTATGTTTTCAGCTGGTCGCCGCCGCCGCCGCGTAGGTGTCCGGAGAACTCCTCCGTAACCGCTGGGCGGAATTTTCCGAAACCCGGGATTATGTTCGGGTCACATGTGAACTGCTGCGCCCCGATTTTGTTTTGACCTCTGACCTTTCCTCTGCGCTCTGCGTCCGTTTGTGCGTCTGTTTCCACACATAAACCCACATATCTCGGGAACCGTTTGACCGATCAGGAAAATTTTTTTGCACAAATGTAGCCCTCGGAGAGCTTTATAACATACACCAAAAATGGTGGCGCCACCTGCAACCATGTTTGCACAGTGTCCATCTGTTCGTCTGCCTTGGGTTAAAATCACTCATATCTCTGCAGTGACTTGACTAATTCACCTGAAATTCGGCATGCGCAAACATCCTGGATAGCTTTTCTGATTTTATGACAGGTGGCGCCACCTACATTCACGTTGACGCTGCAGACATCCAAGCTCATATCTCGGGAACCGTTTGACCGATCAGGAAAATTCTTTTGCACAAATGTAGCCCTTGGAGAGCTTTATAACATACACCAAACATGGTGGCGCCACCTGCAACCATGTTTGCACAGTGTCCATCTGTTCGTCTGCCTTGGGTTAAAATCACTCATATCTCTGCAGTGACTTGACTAATTCACCTGAAATTTGGCATGCGTATACATCCTGGATAGCTTATCTGATTTTATGGCAGGTGGCGCCACCTACATTCACGTTTACGCTGCAGACATCCAAGCTCATATCTCGGGAACCGTTTGACCGATCAGGAAAATTCTTTTGCACAAATGTAGCCCTTGGAGAGCTTTATAACATACACCAAAAATGGTGCCGCTACCTGCAACCATGTTTGTACAGTGTCCATCTGTTTGTCTGCCTTGGGTTAAAATCACTCATATCTCTGCAGTGACTTGACTAATTCACCTGAAATTTGGCATGCGTATACATCCTGGATAGCTTTTCTGATTTTATGACAGGTGGCGCCACCTACTTTCATGTTTACGCTGCAGACATCCAAGCTCATATCTCAGGAACTGTTTGATTGATCAGGAAAATTTTTTTGCACAAATGTAGCCCTTGGAGAGCTTTATAACATACACAAAAAATGGTGGCGCCACCTGCAACCATGTTTGCACAGTGTCCAGCTGTTCGTCTGCCTTGGGTTAAAATCACTCATATCTCTGCAGTGGTTTGACTAATTCACCTGAAATTCTGCATGCTTATACATCCTGGATAGCTTTTCTGATTTTATGACAGGTGGCGCCACCTACAATCAAGTTTACGCTGCAGACATCCAAGCTCATATCTAGGGAACCGTTTGACCAATTGGGCCAAAATTTTGCATGTGTATAGTTCTCACAAAGCTCTTTATCATACCCTAAACTGGTGGCGCCACCTGCTACCCTTTTTTGCACAGCGTCCATCTGTTTGTCTGCCAAGGGCAAAAATCACTCATATACAATATAGTGGTTTGACTTATCTGCCTTAAATTTTGCATATGTATACAACTTGGACGGCTTTCTGGATTTTTTGGTAGGTAGCGCAACCTACATACACAATTTGGCTGCAGACATCCATGCTGATATGCAACACTTCACCCGTTCCACTCTGATTTAGGCGGATACAAGTAGTCGCTTGTCGACTACCCGTATTCTAGTTTTAATCTGGGCCAGTCAAGATTACAATCCTGTGGTGGACTGATTTTAAACTGGGCCTAACCAGATCAAAATCCGAATCTAATCTTAGTCTAGCTTGATTTTTATCATCTTAAATCAGATAATACAGTAAACATTTATTCCAGATAACACCATTTTGAAGGGCACAAAACACATAATGAACAACATCATTTAAAATATTTAAGTGAGGAAAAAGCTAATGAACAAATGTAATGTGCTTCTTTGGTTTCATCTATTCTTCAAGCATACAAGTTCACATTTGAACTTCACCTAAACCAACTACCATAATTAATCACAGTTTCATCTTTTCTTCAAGCATATAAGATCACATTTGAACTTCACCTAAACCAAAAACCATAATTAATCACAGTTTAGAATATGTGTCATTTCTGAGACATTACTTGACTTAATATAAAAATTTTCCACTTAAATGAGATAATTTTGTTCTGAATATCAAAATTACATATGTAATATTAAATATAAACCTGCATAATTAAATACTAGCTTTACTCATTTATAGGTGAACAAAAGTAATTTATCAGTCTTGATACTCATTTGGGTGAGCAGCATGACATTGTGCCCTAACATGGGGCTAGGAGGAGGTTTGTGATACCATTACTGTAATTTTCAATAGCAGAAAATCCACAGCTGAGAAAATGATATGATTGCTGTCATTTGGCAGTCTCAAATTCTTAATGATTAAAGGCCAGCTAGGTAAATATGGTGTAATTGAAGCCAGCCTAGGAGTAAATTAGTTTTCTGATCTGGGCTGGTCCAGTTTAAAATCCGTCCACCACAGGATTGTTAACCTGACCGGTCCAGATCAAAATTCTAATCTCGGCTGGCCCAGTTTAAAATCAGTTTGGACCAGATTTAAACCCCGAAGTCTTCACCACAGGATTTTAATCTGGATCAGCCCAGATCAAAATTTTAATCTGGGCTGGCCCAGTTTAAAACTGGTCTGGCCCAGATTAGAATTTTGATATGGACTGGTCCAAATCAAAATTTTGATCAGGGCTGGCCCAGTTTTAAATTGGGCCAGATTCTAATCTGGGCCTGGACATATATATATATATATATATATATATATATATATATATATATATATATCTTTATGATTATGATTTACCCATTAAAAATTGGAATACCTTAAATTCATTACTGATGGTGTATACACTAAAGTGATGTTAATTATTGGATATGGTATATATTCCAACGTATTTGAAAACTCAATATATGCAAGGGATACTTCACTTGACCATTATACAGCCTTTGTCTAGGGGTCCTTCACTTGACCACCCAAGAGCCCCAATCTAGGGGTCCGTCACTTGACTATCAAATAGTCTTTGTCTGTGGGTCCTTCACTTCTTACCAAAGAGCCTTATTCTAGGGGTTCTTCACTTGACCATCAAATAGTCTTTGTCTAGGGGTCCTTCACTTCTTACCAAAGAGCCTTTGTCTAGGGGTCCTTCATTTCACCATCAAAGAGCTTTTGTCTAGGGGCCCTTGGGGTCCTTCACTTGAACACCAAAGAGCCTTTGTCCAGGGGGCATTCACTTGACCATCAAAGAGCCTTTGTCCAGGGGGCATTCACTTGACCACCAAAGAGCCTTTGTCTAGGGGTCCTTCACTTGGCCATCAAATAGTCTTTGTCTGTGGGTCCTTCACTTCTTACCAAAGAGCCTTTGTCTAGGGGTCCTTCATTTCACCATCAAAGAGCTTTTGTCTAGGGGTCCTTGGGGTCCTTCACTTGAACACCAAAGAGCCTTTGTCCAGGGGGCATTCACTTGACCATCAAAGAGCCTTTGTCCAGGGGGCATTCACTTGACCACCAAAGAGCCTTTGTCTAGGGGTCCTTCACTTGACTGCCAAATAGCCTTTGTCTAGGGGTCCTTCTCTTTAATCAGACATTTTTAAGAACTATTAAATGAATGAATAAATCTAATGACTCAATACATAAAATTTATTTAAGTTTGATTAAAATTGACAAGGAGATCAAAATTATCAAAATAACTATCTAATAAAAAGCAATGTTGCAACCTAACATTGTGTTGTCATAGTTCATGATCTTCATGATGTATTATAACTATCAAATGCACTGTGTTTTTTTTATTCTTTGTCAATTCAACTACAAAATATATGTTAGTAATTTATTTCAAAGTAAATATAAATGATTACTTGTTTATGAGTAGGCCATCTGGATTTTTGGGTTTCATGTACTAAATATCATGAAAAAAGTATTTACTGGGACATTATTTGGTCTTTGTGTGTTAGTACAGAACAGCTGGATAAACACACCCAACCACTGAGACGATCATAGCCAAGTAATAAATATCATATCTGTTATTAATGTCCCTTTCAGCTGGCTTTAAATACCTGGAAGCCCCTAATTTTCTCATAAAAGTAACAGAGTGCTTTACAAGATAACAGGTTAAACAGATGCTCCTTTTCCTTAAGTCTTTTTATTTTTTACGACAAGCACAAATAGACAAAAATGTTTCTGCATCAGTCAATTTACCGTAATTTCCAGTAAGAATATGGTGTTTCAGGTGTATGAAAGAAGAATTATGTAAAGCCTTTTTTCAAGTTGGACAATTTAACCTTACTAATTTGAAAAATTTCTTATATGCTGGTATTACACAGAAAAATTTAGATACCAGCATCGAATAACTGATATATTTCTGCATTGCTGAAAAGCAGCATCAGAAATGACATTTATATATAACTTACAGCAAGTGTATTATCCCTAACTCCCATAATGTTTAATCATTTCTGGTAATTAAACCCACATGTAAATGATTAACAAATTTGCATTAACTGGTATTAAACAATACACTGAACTAACCATGGTAATGCAATACCAAATTGTACCATAATACTGATGGTATATGTCCCTATTCTATTCTATCTATTCCTCACTTTATACCAAAGCTATTTATAAACACTGAAAGAATCTTGGCTTGTTGCCAAAGCTGTAATAATGCTGGCGTAATGGCAGATATATTTAAACATACTGAACATTTATAGATATTGTTCATCTATTCCCCTTAATTTTTTTCAGCCTGATATATTCATAAGTTTTTATATTCATATGTTGTTGTTAAGAATAATAACAGGTACCTAAATAATACAAATCAGAAACATTTTACTCCTGGACAAACATAACCTCTGAATTGTTGATGGACACCAATAATTTATAATGCCTGAACAGTTAATCCTAACATTTCCAAAGACAGCCTCAAATCTATTTAATATAAGCTACTAGCTGTATTTACCCAATTACCTGAAAAATTCATTTTAAAAGCTTTCTTTAAAATATTGATCAATATTTACCATTAACTACAGACCACCAGAAATCAAAACATCTCTTGGCATTATGTAGTAAATATTGATAAATTTGTGGCATGTAAGATGTAACAGCTTCACACAGCTATATCATACAAGGCAAAATGACAATAGTCCGTTCTACTATCCCTGTCAACCTGATTTTTTTGCATTTATTTAGACATAAGACAAACTTGCCACACAAAATTTGCTCCAATTGCAGAAAAAAAATATAATGTATAATTTGTGGTATCCAACCTGCTTATGATACAAATATTATTCACTTTATGGTCTGGTTGACATGTCTTGCGTATAATACTATATCCGTGGTTCATGGCATCCCTATCAAGTGACCATTGTTAATATTCCTTTGAATATGGATATGAAATAATGTGACATAATAATGAAGTGCGTGCACGAAGAAAATGAAACTCTCACTGTAAACAGGGGTCTGCCCCTCTTAACTCTTGAATATGGAAGCCTCTTTTGTGCATCATGTCTTTTATGATGTCATCACGTATTGTTCCCTGCCATGTAAATTTCATAGATTGGTGACAAGATGTCACTACAGAATAGACTAGTTATACTCATAAAATGATTTTAAATTGTAAACATGAAAATAACATAAGGTAGGCTATTATTGTATCCGCCAAAACAGAGTTTTGCGGATACTATGTTTTCAGCTGGACGCCGCCGCCGCCGCGTAGGTGTCCGGAGAACTCCTCCGTAACCGCTGGGCGGAATTTTCCGAAACCCGGGATTATGTTTGGGTCACATGTGAACTGCTGCGCCCCGATTTTGTTTTGACCTCTGACCTTTCCTCTGGGCTCTGTGTCCGTTTGTGCGTCTGTTTCCACACATAAACCCACATATCTTGGGAACCGTTTGACCGATCAGGAAAATTTTTTTTGCACAAATGTAGCCCTCGGAGAGCTTTATAACATACACCAAAAATGGTGGCGCCACCTGCAACCATGTTTGCACAGTGTCCATCTGTTCGTCTGCCTTGGGTTAAAATCACTCATATCTCTGCAGTGACTTGACTAATTCACCTGAAATTCGGCATGCGCAAACATCCTGGATAGCTTATCTGATTTTATGACAGGTGGCGCCACCTACATTCACATTTACGCTGCAGCCATCCAAGCTCATATCTCGGGAACCGTTTGACCGATCAGGAAAATTCTTTTGCACAAATGTAGCCCTTGGAGAGCTTTATAACATACACCAAAAATGGTGGCGCCACCTGCAACCATGTTTGCACAGTGTCCATCTGTTCGTCTGCCTTGGGTTAAAATCACTCATATCTCTGCAGTGACTTGACTCATTCACCTGAAATTGGGCATGCGCAAACATCCTGGATAGCTTTTCTGATTTTATGACAGGTGGCGCCACCTACATTCACGTTTACGCTGCAGACATCCAAGCTCATATCTCAGGAACCGTTTGACCGATCAGGAAAATTCTTTTGCACAAATGTAGCCCTTGGAGAGCTTTATAACATACACCAAAAATGGTGGCGCCACCTGCAACCATGTTTGCACAGTGTCCATCTGTTCGTCTGCCTTGGGTTAAAATCACTCATATCTCTGCAGTGACTTGACTAATTCACCTGAAATTTGGCATGCGTATACATCCTGGATAGCTTATCTGATTTTATGACAGGTGGCGCCACCTACATTCACATTTACGCTGCAGACATCCAAGCTCATATCTCGGGAACTGTTTGACCGATCAGGAAAATTCTTTTGCACAAATGTAGCCCTTGGAGAGCTTTATAACATACACCAAAAATGGTGCCGCTACCTGCAACCATGTTTGCACAGTGTCCATCTGTTTGTCTGCCTTGGGTTAAAATCACTCATGTCTCTGCAGTGACTTGACTAATTCACCTGAAATTTGGCATGCGTATACATCCTGGATAGCTTTTCTGATTTTATGACAGGTGGCGCCACCTACATTCACGTTTACGCTGCAGACATCCAAGCTCATATCTCAGGAAACGTTTGACCGATCAGGAAAATTTTTTTACACAAATGTAGCCCTTGGAGAGCTTTATAACATACACAAAAAAATGGTGGCGCCACCTGCAACCATGTTTGCACAGTGTCCAGCTGTTCTTCTGCCTTGGGTTAAAATCACTCATATCTCTGCAGTGGTTTGACTAATTCACCTGAAATTCTGCATGCTTATACATCCTGGATAGCTTTTCTGATTTTATGACAGGTGGCACCACCTACAATCAAGTTTACACTGCAGACATCCAAGCTCATATCTAGGGAACCGTTTGACCGATTGGGCCAAAATTTTGCATGTGTATAGTTCTCACAAAGCTCTTTATCATACGCTAAACTGGTGGCGCCACCTGCAACCGTTTTTTGAACAGCGTCCATCTGTTTGTCTGCCAAGGGCAAAAATCACTCATATACAATATAGTGGTTTGACTTATCTGCCTTAAATTTTGCATATGTATACAACTTGGACGGCTTTCTGGATTTTTTGGTAGGTAGCGCAACCTACATACACAATTTGGCTGCAGACATCCATGCTGATATGCAACACTTCACCCGTTCCACTGATTTAGGCGGATACAAGTAGTCGCTTGTCGACTACCCGTATTCTAGTTTTCATAATATTATTATGCATTTAACTCTTGCTGCCCTAGGGGCAAAAAGGTTTTGCCTTTCTTTGACTGGCAAAAATATAATCGTGAAAAAAACAAGTGGACAGGGGTTATGGAACAGACTAAAAGTAGTACATTTCAACAAAAATTTTTTCAAACTAAACCATTAAAACCAATCAGAAAAATTATTCAATTTCTAGAGATAATTTCAATGTTATTCTAATGGGAGTAAAGCCTACCTATTCAGGAACATGTGCACACACTCACATATATATATATATATATATATATTATATGAAATATATAACTGCACTGTGTATGCCATATGAACACCAGCACGAACTAAACTGTTACAAAACAGATTCTTCACACAAACATGCGAGCACCTCATACCTGATTCAGTATTTCACCATTATCTACCTGCGCTCCTGTAATTTTGTCATGATTGTAGCTGCTCCTCCATATTACTTCACACACATATACCTGCAGCGTGTATAAATATAAACTACGGCAGGGTGGGGCCTTCCTTCCTGAGGGCTCTGTGCGGTCAAGCGTACAGCCCATACACCATCTTCACTTTCTCGGTGGTGCATGACGGTCCTTTTGCCCACTACAGTGAGGTGTGGTCTGGGTTTGTTTATTAATGAAACCTGCCATGAACTTCCATAGTTCCCTCCAGCTAAGTGTGTATCGTGACTGTTACTGTTCCATATATATATATATATATATATATATATATATATATATATATATATATATATATATATATATATATATATATATATATATATATATATATATATATATATATATAGTGTAGTGCAATTTAATGTGAAATTCTTATTGCAATTGGGTGGTATGGTTATTTATTTAGCTGTTATTTTATATTAATGGCATCACCAACAACCCAATAAGGTGGTATGCCATGAACATAAGGTCTAAATGTGCATATTCATAAGCTCCATGAATAATTATAAAAGGGCCACCTTAATAGGTTTACAAGGTAGCTAGCTTGATAGCTAGGTCCAATATGAACTTTTCCACTGCATTCAGTGCTAATAACATAGGTCATTTAAAAATGTAGGTTCCAAATGAAAAAAGGACCTGTTGTATCCTGTCTGCATGTCATGTCTGATCACTAAGTCATGTTTGACTTCTGCAGATTCTAACAGGAAGGCAAGAGTGACACAGCCTGCAGGATGTATGCATCAACTAAACTCAAGTGGCATTAAGTTCGGATATTTGACATCTATTAACTGTCAACCTACTGTTAACTTCTAGATTCCTCCAAAGCTAAGTGTATATTATATGACTATAATACAGGGATCGTAATACTTTGAAATTTTAATGATAGACATTAATCCAGGTTTACTTTTCAGCAGAAAAATCTGCCTTTCCGCTATAGAGATGCATCCTACCATCAAATCACACTCTTCTAATTACATTCAAGCATGAGTCATTTGGAACCCGAGTCCAAATCACCTTATTGAAAGAAATAAAAATGAAAATTTGAGATTATCATGTATTTACTTCAGTTTGCATATGCATTTTACTTAAATGTTTAATTATATTTAGCTTTTGATGCCGAGCTTAAGCTTGGTATATATTCTCTTATAGTGTTCTTTTAGTGTTTTGCACAAATATCTTATAGTATGTAACAGTTTTTTTTCAGCACTGACTTGAGATGAAATCCTGATTTCTCAATTAAGTCCTAACCTCTAAGCCTGAGTACAAGTCTTTAGTCTTATTGGACACTCAAGTCCAAGTCCTACATCACTGCTGCAAAATATAGGTCGCAGTGACCTTATTTTGGACAGCAGCACAAAAATTACCAAGGACCTATCTGGATAATAAGTTTCAAGTTCAAATGGTTATTAACTTATGACTTTAGGATGGTAACAGATGGCCAGATATATAGCTAACAGGCAAAGGCTGATTGCTAAAGCTCAGACGACTGACAGTCAGCGGGGCTAAAAATTCTCTTCTTTAGAGTTTATAAACCAAATCTTTGTCTCAATTGATTTCTGATCCATTCACCATCGTTTTACTTATACTCACAGACACCACGTCTTTAATGTAACACAAATCTATAACAGTGACAACACCCCTGCAGATCCTGGTCTCTTAATAATGACAGACACACTGTGAGAGCTAGACATTTTTATATATCTACTAAATAGTTGTTTAGCAACATCCTCTCACCCAAGACTGTTGTTATGCCACAGCCATGTTTCTAACGGTTTGATGATAGGGTGTCCCACAAACATAAAGACAACCGTAAATAATTACAAACTTCCTGCTAGTATCATATCTCTCAACCTGTGCTGCACTGCCAAAATAATTTCTTGAATAGATAAATTTTCTTGGCAAGCTCACTATAATTACTTATTATATGAAAAATATCTTATGGCAAGAAAGTTTTCTAGGAAGATGGACAAAAAAGTTTTTCTAGTTTTGGTAAAGAAAATTTTTCATATGAAAAGAACTTTATTTCTTCTGGTAAGATTTTTTTTAATCAGAAAAAGATATGGCAAGAAATATTTCAGTAATTTGGACATGATGAAGAAGGAATTCCTTTATGACAAGAAAATACACCTTGTCATAAGAAAATCTAGATTATTTGATACATTTTTGTGACTTAAGCATGCCACCTGTTAATCAAGAAAATTTATAAGGATTTCTTTCAAACAGAAATATTCTCTTAATTTGCATAAGATTATCTTTTCAGGAAACTTATCTTTGGCAGTGTGCCAAATGGGATTATATGAAAATCAAAATAAAAATCATTGAAAACTCGGACACAGCTCCTGAACATATTCCTATCAGCATTTTCAATATGCTTTTAAAATAGTTACCTATAGATATTTATAATCTCCAACAAAGCAAATTTCTTTTTCTGTCTGCTTGTCTTAATATTTATCAATTACCAGTATTTATTTTAAAAGCTTAATCAAACAAAACTTTTACATGAAGCATATTTAGAAACGGTAATGTACCTAGTGTACCAATGAAACTTTGACCATTTAGTAAGGATGACATATAATGGCTTACCAGGTACACAATTTTAGGGTGTACCTGGAACATTTCCTGAACATATTAGGCATTTTAGGGATGAATTAAAGAAATTAATGTTATATCCAGTTTCAAATGGAAACTCCTCCAAAACCACCAGAAATTTTATATGAATTATACTTAAGTTCTCACAGAAAATATATTCCAAAGCAAACCTTATCATGTGTATGACCAATCTTTTGGCCACCTGAGCAGGATCTCTACTACGGCAAAAGTGAATTTACCGTTTGTGATAAATATACCGTTTTTCATAGCACAATAATTCTTCTCTGCTGGATGTTGAACACAGATTGTAAGTATAAATGCCTTGCCCAAGCATTGATTCAAATACTGAATACTCTTGATATCACTTGGTTAGATATACAGGTTTATGAAACATTGTAAGTTAACATTTAGTTGTTATCAACATAAATATATAATAAATTATGCTGAGAGAGTATACAGAAACATTGCTACAATCAGTAATTGGCATTGTATAGTACTCAAACTAAACAATATATCTTCATATCTTCACAAGCAGTCTTGTTCAATACAGAAAGCTTTCCAATATGAGGCTCTGAGCCTCTGAACAACATCTGTACACA